>CM055885.1:37651467-39004360 GCA_029582165.1 Portulaca oleracea | reverse complement strand
CAGAGCCAATGATGAGAACACCTTCTTCCTTAAGAGGGGCCAAAGCTTTGCCCAGGTTATAGTGATGAGTTCCACCTAACTGTGGCTGAACTGAGAGCTGACAAACTGGGATGTCGGCCTCCGGGTACATGAGCATCAGAGGAACCCATGCACCGTGATCAAGACCGCGTTGCTTTTCCACAACACAGCTGAACTTTGATGCTTTCAGCAGTTGTTCTACCCTTCTTGCCAAATCTGGAGCACCAGGAGCTGGGTACTTGAGCTGTACAACAAAACTCAATTGTCAGTTCACTTACAGATGATGTTCAAGATGTTAGATTATCTAATTCATCCGAACTTGTACACATTTTCTTTACAGATATTAATTTCACAAGATACCAGAGTCAAAAAAATTGCTAGACAGACAAAGGGACAAGGATGTCTCAGTCAGGATAAACTTTAATTTTGGCAGTCATAACTTTCTAGAAACCAGGGTATGAGATTTGTAAAGTGCTCTTAACTCAATTCAAGACTAGATAAATATGAAATCTGGATGAATTTAGCTGAAAAGGACATGCTTTTTTAAAATCAGCTACTTTTTCCCCCCTTCAATTCAATCTAATCATATAAGCATCAATTGTGGTGGAGAAAACCCAAACACAGCTCCTAGTTTGGGGCTCGCTTTTGTAGGATCTAAGAAGATTCAGATGTAGCCGGTCATACCTTAACATACGTAACTAACTTCACGCAGAGAGACTGATTTAAAAAGCCAAAAAAATATTTAAAAAAAAACACAGACCTGGTACATGACAGCAGGAAATCCCCCAAAATCATAGATGAGATCAGAGTGGTTAACAGCATTGACAACAGGAACATAAGTTTCCCAATGAGCAGATATGACAAGTATCGCCTTCGGCCTCTTTGAGTAGACTTTCTCCTTCCATTCCTGGAAGAACTTTCTCGCAGCCACCGACTCATCGATGGACATCATCGGCGTGCCATGGGATATGTAGAATGTCTCCCTGATATCCTCTTGCTCACTCATTTTTGCTGCTGCAACTGCAAATGAAGAGGTTGTGTATATTTTTGTATGTCTCAAGGTAGGAATGGCTATTTATAATGAAGATGAGGACAGATGCCAAATCTCTGCCATCCAATATTTAATTTGCTGCAGCATGATTTTCTTATCTTGTGATCAATGAGGGCAACCCCATCAATTAAATACTGTATTGGAGTGTGAATGCAACCCCACCAGACTTTAAGAATCTTTTGACAGAATAAATGCATTCTAATTTTATAACATCAAGTAGAGAATAAGGCATCCCAGTGTCTCATTTCCCAAACTATGGCTGAAAGCTCTGATTACCCAGAAACTTGTTTGCAAATGCTTGGCCTCCTATAGCTGAAATGGTGAAATTGTATGGCTAATCAGTCATTCAGCTGAGTAAATCCAAGAGCTAGAAATATACATACAACAAACATTGACCAAACATACCTAAGGATCAAGACGACTTCATAAGGAGGACAAAGATATCTGACTGAAAAGTAGATACATGGGTGATCTTTAGGTGGTAAGTAAGAAATGGTAAATGGTAAATGTAACCATGGAAATCGATAGCTTAGAAGTCCCTTGTGTATGAGACTACGAGTTAGGGAGCAAATACAATTTCAAGATAATGAATTATCATATACCACG
The DNA here is from genome assembly GCA_029582165.1 of Portulaca oleracea. NCBI lineage: Eukaryota > Viridiplantae > Streptophyta > Magnoliopsida > Caryophyllales > Portulacaceae > Portulaca > Portulaca oleracea. The sequence goes on along the minus strand of CM055885.1, from coordinate 39,002,685 downwards.
GTTCTTCATCGTGAATTTTAGTTTTCAGTCCTGTCAATTTTGTCTGAACATGCTCAAGTCCATTCTGCAAAACCACGGTTTTCATCGTGAGTTTTTGCTTTCAGATTAATGTAGTCATCAGTTTCATCCTAAGAGATTTTTGTCTGAACATGCCTAAACAGGTGATTACACACTGCAAATTGAATTTCTTCATTCATAGCCCAACACACAGCAAAATTTACACCGAAAGGCTACATAGTTTATTCATCATATGAACAAAACAGTACAAATTGGACCAAATTCACATGGGAGGGGGAGGGGGAGCAATACAAAAAAAAATAAGATTGAATTATTTAAGAAGTGAACTTGTAGGAGGCATAACCAAGAATGCCATCATCCCCCCAACTGTGATGTATGAGCTCCGCCTTTGAGCTTTCCCCAGCTGCACCCATGGCTACATGCAACGGGTACAAGTGCTCTGGCCATGGATGTGCCAGTTTCCAGTTTGGCGCTTTTACTTGATAGTTATTCACATCTTCATACCTGAGGATTCAGTAACAAATCCATAGTTTTCAGTTACATCTTTATATAGGTCTCTGACCAAATATAAAGGGCCTATTCTCTTCGACTTATTCTTTACAGCTCTCAAAGACAAAGTCAGAATAAGTCGAGATAAGTGTAGTTAAGAAAAGCAGGAGGTACCTTCCACTTGTAAGAGCCTTTTCGAGCCAAGTATCGAACTCTGCAGCCCAAGGAGCAACTCCATTAGGAGAAACAGGGGTGCTGTCTGAAGGATGAACAGCACTTCCCGAGCCAAGGATGAGGACACCTTCCTCCTTAAGAGGGGCCAGAGCTTTGCCCAAGTTATAGTGGTGTGTTCCATCTAGCTGCGGCTGAACTGACAGCTGACAGACGGGGATGTCGGCTTCTGGGTACATGAGCATCAGAGGAATCCATGCACCGTTGTCAAGACCGCGCTTCTTGTCCACAACACACCTGAATTCTGATGCTTTCAGCAGTTGTTCTACCTGTCGTGCCAAATCTGGAGCACCAGGAGCTGGGTATTTCATCTGTGGAGTGAAAATGATATGGTATAATTGGGTAAGTTTTCAAGAAGTTCGATAATCTAGATACATCTGGATTTGTGTTTTGAGTTTACAGTACTTCAAAAAAACCAATTCGACAAGCGAAAACATTACCACCAAAACAAAAACCCGGACATACCTCATACTCATACGTGACAGGAAAGCCCTGGAAGTCATAGATGAGATCAGAGTGGTTAACAGCATTGACAGCAGGAACATCAGTTTCCCAATGAGCAGAGATGACAAGAATGGACTTGGGCCTCTTGGAGTACACTTTTTCTTTCCACTCCTGGAAGAACTTTCTTGCAGTTATCGACTCATCGGTTGAAATCCTCCGTCTTCCATGGGATATGAAGAATGTCTCCCTAATTACCTCCTGCTCACCCATTTTTGCTAGTGCAAATGAAGAGCTTGTCATAAGATACTAATTATAATGAAAATTAGGACAGATCCCCAATCTCTTTCATTCAATATTTAATTGCCTAATCATGAAACATGACTTTCGTATCGGGTGACCAACGAAGGCAACCGCATCAATTAAATACTGGAGTGCGATTACATAAGCTACCCCACCAGATTTTGTGAATCTTTTAACAAAATGAATGCATAACTACATATGGATTAACATTAAATTAAGCTAAGTTCATATGGATTAGTACTAGCAATCAACTGGAGTACAAACAGGTATATTTAAACAAACAATATAAAAAAGGAATGGAAAAGAGAAATGTCGATATAGACAACAATATTAGGCAAATAAGAGCATTGGGAACAACTGGGGTAGTCATACAAGTGAAGGATTGCAGGAATGCAAAAAGCTTGAGAGTTTTATTGCCTTTCTTTGTTGGCAAACACAATATTGCCAGAGGGTAAATCCTACATCAAACGTTTAAATCTAGCTTCTACATCAAACAGGCAACAGAAATTATAGAAGAGATCACAGAACCAACAAAACATGAGCAAATGAAAATCAGGAAGAAGTGAACTTGTAGGAGGCATAGCCAAGAATGCCATCATTCCCCCAACTGCGATGAATAAGCTCGACCTTTGACCTTTCTCCTGCAGCACCCAGGGCTACATGCAGCGGATAGAAGTGCTCTGGCCATGGATGCGCCAGTTTCCAGTTAGGTGCTTTCGTTTTGTAATCACACACATCTTCATACCTTAAATACAAAGAGCAACTCATGGTCAAAACTCATAACTCAAAAGCCTTTGCTGTAATGTAATCTATTGGTAAATATAAATGGGTCACAATTGCTCATGGACATCGGACAGGAATAGAAAACAACAGGGTTTTTGTTGCATCATTTCTTTCAGGAAACTATTGCCTAGTTATTACTAGCAATATATATTGCATGCATCCGGAGCATGTACTCCGGATATTCATAAGTGAACAATCATTGTAATAAAAGTGAACAATCTAATACCTATGGTGAACAATCTAATATATGTGGGTGAACAATCATACAATCTGGAGCACATGCTCCGGGAGCACCTAATAAATTGCATATTACTAGACCTGGCAAAACTGACCAGACCCAAACAACCCAATCCAATTAACTCGATACGAAACCCGAAGATCCCAAAATGACCCCAACCCGATGTTATTATTTTCGCAAGACAAGCTTATCTCACTCAAAATCAAGTAACCCAAAATCAACCCAAACCGAACAAGACCCAACCTTAACTGACCCGAATCTGATTGACCCAAATGACCTAATTGCCAGGTCTAGCTGTTACAATCGAAGCAATTCTCTCGATTTTGCATAAGTTGAACCTCCAATGTTTTGCACAGATAGGATTTCAACTGTAGGATGAAGAAAGATAAAGAACCCTACCTTCCACTAGTGAGAGCATCTTCCAGCCAGTTATCAAACTCTGTAGCCCAAGGAGCGACACCATCACGAAAACTAGGAGTGCTGTTTGAAGGGTGAACAGCACTTCCAGAACCAATAATTAGAACACCTTCCTCCTTAAGAGGGGCCAAAGCTTTCCCCAAGTTGTAGTGGTACGTTCCGTCTAAGTTTGACTGCACAGAGAGCTGACAGACGGGGATGTCGGCCTCCGGGTACATGAGCAAGAGAGGGATCCATGAGCCATGGTCAAGCCCGCGCTCCTTGTCTACATCACATTTGAACCCTGATGCTGTCACAAGCTCTTGTACTCTACTTGCTAAATCTGGAGCCCCAGGAGATGGATATCTCAGCTGACAACCAAAACAAATATGTCATCATTCCTTACTCAGTGCATGTCTCACCATCCTCTATGAGCTACCAACACAAATTCTCCATGGAAAAAATGGTATTCACCCAGGACTGCACCTTTGACATTTGTGCGACAATCAGCCAAAATAACTAAGCATAGGCCTTTGAAGACCTACCAAACTGGTCATTCAGTTCAGTTTAGGTTTGAAAATACCCACCAAGTTTCCGAAATCAGTCACTGCCCGAAAGTTTAGGGTTTTGAACACAATTTCTGAACATGAAACCTAAATAAACCCGAAATCAAACGGTACCGATAATGGACAGGTCTACAAATCACTGCAAAAAGATCTACAGGCCTGATTTCTTCAATAGAAGTCAACATATCTTATCTACTCAATCTGACATTATCCCAGCCAAATATCTGGCTGTATCTCTCTAAAGAACCCAGAGAATTACAGAATGAAAAAAGTAACCAGTAAAAACAGATCCCAGAAACCAAAGAAAGAAACCAAGATGATGACTACAAAAGGAGAGAAAGCAAGACAGACTAACCTGGTACAAGGGAAAAGGAAACCCCATGAAATCATAAATGACATTGGAGTGATCCACAGCATTGACAGCAGCCACATCAGTGTCCCAGTGAGCAGAAATCACAAGAATAGACTTAGGCTTCTTAGTAAAGACCTTGTCTTTCCACCCCAGAAAGAATCCCCTTGCATTCACTGTTGGGTCAATTGCCATCATTGGTGTCCCATGAGATATGAAGAATGTCTCTCTAATCTTATCCTGCTCACCCAGTTTGCAGACACACCTGAAATTTGGCTTGGACCTTCTTTTGATCCCATGATGATTCAAAGACAAAGGAAACCCTAAAAAAGGGGTTCCTTGAAGTGTCAATAGCATACTGCTTGCTGAAAACAAATAAGAGAATGGTTATGGGGAGCAAAGACAATGCTCAAGCATTGGCATCCATTGTTTAGTCACACAAGGTGTAACTTTTATGAACCACGAGAGCAATAAAATATAAGGGCATAACTTATTCACTGAACATAGTTTATCAACGAAAGCATACTTGCATAATTTATTGCTCCTGCACCAAAAACTATGTAAATGATATAATACAGCAAATTAATGGAGCAAGCATGTGATAGAAATCTTGGTTCTTTAATATGCTGACCTACCACTGATCACACTGTTCCTACCACAGAAAAGCCAATAGCTTAAAGTTAAGCTACAGTCCAAAGAAATAAGGGTTTTTAGATATATGGCAGATGTTGCATTTCCCACACAGTCCCACGTGAAAAACGCCCCATGTAATAAGAAATAATATGTCAACAACAACAAACAATGGTCTACTCCAATGACATTATTGTGTTTCTTCTAATATTATACACCTACCACTAAGTGGTGATGCAAATTATATGGCATTTCATACTGATAAAGATATGCTCCAGTTCATGCTCATCCATCAAAGCATACCCAGGTTCAAAATTAATCCAAGAGAAGGCTTAAGAGAGTAACATTATACAAAGGAATGATAATAAAAGTGGTATATATACCATAATGTCAAAGAATTCATCAACATTCAACTTTGAAATCGATAAAACTAAATCTACATACACAACCATCCACATTCTAAAGATTTGTTAGATTTGTTAGCTGCAACTGCCAGGTTCAATTGTTCCCATAGTCCCATATCTCATAATCAAGTATCTCGGCCGTTCCTTATTGAGAATATTGTCAGTAGCCTCAAATGTACACTTCTCTTGGTTACTTGGTCTTCACTTTTGATGTAAATTTCTCAACTTTCTAAATTCTAGTCCTACAATCAAGAATGTATCTCCTTAATAAGTACAACATGTTTATGCAGTTTGTTGAATGTCGCACTGATCACATCCACAGATTAGTAGAAATCCAGTGAAGCAGTTTTGTGGGAGATTTGGGGTATGTGCAGTGTTCCTTCTGAGTAGAGACCTCTTTATGAAAGGTATGTTTTCACTTTGAATATCATTTCTGCAAACACAAAACGAAAAACCAATATTAACTTCCATGAAGTGTAGTTTCAAGCTCAGACTTCATAACATATATGACTGTTTCTAAGCGACTCAGCAAATTCAAAAGAATGTCTAACAGGATCCTATTTTTCTGATGGGATTGTGAAGGCAGAAGAATCGGAAATGTGGGGCCATCCAAGTTCCTAAAAAGGACCACATGTTCTGTTTCAGCAACTGCACAGTACAGAATTGCTACAGATGGAACTGAGCTCACTTTCCTGAGTTCATAGACGATGGTTCATAAGAGTTCATAACAGTAAGAAAAGGAGTAGATAAGAGTGTCGGAACAAATGTTCCTGCCTCAAAGAAGGAGTTATCAAAATAATATCATCAGTGAATTTATCGTGTCTGCTGTCTGCATTCAGCCATTTGGACTTCAGTTGACAATCGACCAAATGTAACAACAAAATACCAAAGCAAGAACAATGACCAAAATGTAATGATCACCTTCCAGCTATTCCTTAGAGCGATTCTGTATTGGGCGAAATCACTTCAACGACTCGAAACGCATAGGCAGACCCAACTAAACACTCTCAAAGACCCAATCACTGCAACCATGACATAAGCCAAGCACCATATGGCTGCTGCATACAAGACACTGGAAGCATCTGCCTGGGCCATGCAAATCTGACACACACACAAACACACATCCAAACAATAACAAGTCAATAACACAAGAATACAAGCATGAACACAACTCATCAGGCATATAACAAACACAAACCATTGCACCCACAATCTCCATGTACCAAACACAAAACCAAACTAAGCCAATAAGGCAATAATCTATGGACCAACCTAGGTCGAGATTCAGTCAAATATCAATATATTACATGGACCTGGAGTTTATGCTCCAGGATATCTGCAAGTAAACAATCACTATGGAAATTGAACAAGCTAATACATGCTAATCAACAATCACACTATTTGGAGCACAGCCTCCAGGAGCATGTAACAAATTGTAGTCAGACATAATCAGCTTCATAACTACAATTTAATAGTGAAGAAAAATCTCCATAGGACCCAAGATGTGATAAGGGGTGACTACATTCACTATTCAAAGCTACAAAAACTACCCAAGAGCTATATATGAGTGGCCCAGAAAGTGAAAATTGGTGAAGCTATAAAATTCACTAGGTTCCTTGCTAAATTTTCAAATAGATGATTCCTGGAAACTTCATGTTTATAAAGTGGAATTGCAATCTGAGCAAACTGACTCAAACAAAATCATCACCAAGCTATAGATTAAATGCAATAATCCTTCAATTAGCAAGAACTAATTGTAGTGCCCCTAATCAGTCACTTCTAATGATGATACATAAATAATACCCAATCCAGAAAATCCAATCATCCAAACAATAGTCATTTTCTAGTCAATGAAAAAGACCCTCCAGAAAAAAAATGATTCCTTTCTTTCTGGGTTTAACACTCAACCACCAAATCTTCCTTTATTTCGTCGGGTGACCAAACTGAGACTTCATTTTCCCATAAAACAAACGAAAAACACAACTAAATTTGCGATTCTACTAATCAAAACAAACAAACAAATCCTAATTTCCATAATCAACGATGATAATACATTGAGAGAAAGTGTAATTAAAATTCGAGCAGAGAGAAAGTACCTTGAAGCTGAAAACAGAGAGATTCTCTCTCTAAAATCGGGAAACCACCCCGGCAACAACAACCCGATCCTCCAAACACGCCCTCTTTATCTCTCTACTCTCTAATTTTATTTTATTTTTTCTTTTTCAATTTTTTCATCTGTTTAGATATTTTGTATTTTCTTTCTTGACTTGAGATATTATTATTATATTCATTTATTTTCAACGAACGCGCTTCTTTTCTTTCCCGGATTATTTTATTCAAAAGGATTAAGTGGACGTCCTCATTGGCTGGTGGTGGGGCCCACTCATACGACTTTTTTAATTACTGTGGATTTTAGAATTAACGAATACACGTGCTGTTGATTCTTTTGTCTCCTTTTTCCCGATGGGCCTGGGCTTTTGTTTAGGTCGAACATGCATGTAATGTCTTTTGTTTTAATGGGCTTGGATGTTAAACCCCAAACTTTACGGGTGATTACCAAACCAAATACTATACCCCATACGTTCCATATTATATTTGTGATAGATTTCGTTACGAATTTGATGGTAGTATTTTTATATAACAAGTCATCATATATATTTAAAAATTTATGGTCAAAGTTTTTCTATTTTGACGCCGTAATTTTCAAAGATGACAATTAATATAAAATAGAGGAAGTAGTAATTTTAATAACCAATCATTATATACAAATCACGGTCAAAACAGATATATTTAGACTTGGCATAGCATAACTGACTTGAAGATTGTGGGTAGACTAGCAAGTAGAAAAGTGTTCGAAAGAAAGAGAATGAACGTTCGTTTGAATGACCTGATCTAGACCCGCTCTCGAAGCCGATTTGGACAAAAATCAGAAAAGTGATCCGTTTAATATATAGACCTAAATGACCCCAATTCAAACCATATCCTAATTTGATAGAACTTCACCGAAGGTCAGTCCGAATTTGAACCGAATTGAAACTGGTTTGTTCATGCCAATCCGAACCAATACACCCATTTGGCAGGTGTTAGATATTGAGTCTATCCAATCTAAGTGGTCACCCAACATCCACCGTTATCTATTTGGGTTTGGGTTTGGGTTTGGGCTTGGCCCAAAACTCCCCCGCCATAACACCAGTTGTTAACGAACTTCCACAAGAGTTAGTTACAATTTCTTGAACAATAGTTACAAGTTGTTGAAAAATAGTTGTTAACGAGAACCTGCACAACATTTCCCCGCCATAAATTCCAATCTCTATAAATAGTTTCCGAAAACCCTCTCTTAAACCCCCACTTTGTTTCTTTCATTCTCTCTTTCTTTCTTCAGCATAACTTCAAGTTGCCCATCAATGGCAGATCCAGATCCGGATCCCCTTCCCGTCCCCAGCATCCTCCCTGGACCCACTCTGGATGCCATCCTCCACGCGGTCTACTGCCTCCCCACCAGACACCCTTTCCAGCTGGGTCGCTCGCTCGGGACGAATGGCCCACACGAGGTGGTCTACATGGGAAATCAAGCCATCATCCGCCTGGACATGCCCGGGGTTTCTCCAGATTCCGGATTCACCCGCACGAATAAACCCGAATTAAACAGGATCAGTTTCACAGGAATGGCTCCCGAGATAGGAATGGACCCATATGATGAACCAGCCAGAGCATACGGAGGGTTTCTCCAACTTCCAAACGACTGCGACCCGAATTTGATAAATATTGTTGACAAGCATGAAGATGGTTCCTTCTTCTTAGGCTTTCTTAATTCCACCGTGCGACCTTCTATTTTTGGTCTTCCTTTTCCTAAAATTCCCCCTCCTCCTCCTCCGGGTATCTTTCTTTCATTTCTCATTCTTCTTGCTTCAAAATGCTGTTTTCTTACTCAAAATTTTAATGTAAGTTGTCTTGGTTTTGGGTCAGTGAGAAAAGGCCAGGTGCTGCCGGGATCTTCTTCTTCCAGAGGTTTTCTGCTTCTGTTTCTTTAATTCAGACCCCCTAGTCAAATGCTTTCCATGTTCGAGTGTGTTTGATGGAAGAAATTTTCTAGGAAAGTTTTTCATCTTACACTACATTTCTTGGATTTGCAACTGTCCAGGATTTGAGGATGGGTGTCCTGAAGCTATCTATGAGAGAGCCAATAATCAACCAGAAGGTATTAATTAATTAATTCTGGGTTTCTTGATATATGAGATTTGGTGGTCAAATGTTTATGATACTGTAATGTCTTGGGTTGTTATGGTGCAGCCTCAACGTCTGCACCGAGTGGTCGGAAAACTCGGAAAACTCGGAAAGCTCGGAAAACTCGGCAACCTGTGGAGGAACCCCCCAGTAAAAGTAAAGGTCTTGCAGCCTGGGTACGTGCATTTCTTGCGAGGAACCTGTTCGGGGTCAACGTACCTGACCCACCAAAAGGTCTCTCTGCACTTGTACAATTCATATACCATTTGGTTTCGTAGGGATTAGCTAGTAACAGTTTATAACATGTATATCAGATGAGCCTCCTCCAATTGTTGTAACTCCTAGCATAATAAGCAGACATGGAGCACCTGAAACTGCAATAGGTATCAGTATAGTCTTTCCTTGGGCGGTATTTCTCGGTAACATTGTCTGTGTTTAACTTAACTTTGATTTCCCTGCAATGGTAGGCGCAGTTGTGAAATTCCACTCTCCAACGTGCTCATGCGCGGGGTGTAAGCCCGAGTGGTACCTAGAAACATGTGAGTATATATATATCTATCATACCTATGATGCTCCTTGGTTTTCCAAACAGTTTTAGGATTACGTACCCATTGATTTGCTGCTTTGTATGCAGTGACTACAACCAAAGATATTATCGGTTACGACAACCCAATACTGTTTCGGGGGCCATTGGGAGTGTGTGAGAAGAGGTTGATCCAGGAAAAAGATGGATCGTATGCGTTATATGTAAGGGCGGACCTCCCAGGTCTTCCACCAAAGTTGTGTAAGGTGGAAATTCAGGACCGTCGTGTTGTGGTTTTTGGAAGCCAAGCGGGGGAAGAAGCCCAGCTCATGGCTCCAAGAGCCTACTTTTTCGTGCAGCTTGAGTGCTCCTGCTTCAAGTTCATCAGAGCCGTGCACGCAGGCTTTTCACTTGGCATCCTCAGGATGTTGTGCAAAATCATACCTGCTTACGCGGACGAGAAGGATTATAAATTTCCGTAAATACTGGGCCATTGTAGCCACTTACCTTTGTTGAGCACACTTACTTTGGTTACTATTAGCTACTACTTACTACCTATCTTGGAAAGACTTTTGATACCTAGTTATTGTTCATGGTTTTTCTTGCATTTTCTAGCTACTTCTCTTTTAACATGATATGAATGCTACACATTACAACACTTGAATCTCTTACAAGATTAGATCTGGGTTCACTGTATACTTTATCCTAATAGGTTACTGTCAAATTGTCCATCATCGATCATACAAGTACTATAACATGCTTGGAGACCACAATTAGCCACGCAAACTTGGGAAAAAATCTCTTCAAAAAGGTTGCGCGGTCTTACCATAATGCATCAATTAATTAATTAATACATCGACATATATATTTCTCATAGGGTTTTATATAATAGATAACAAAATCATGCGACCGGGGCCTTAAGTGCCTCAAGGATCTTATCATCTAACTCGAACTTGATGTCTTTCTTATCTCTTCCAATTTTGACGTACTCCTGGTACCTCTCTTTGAGGTCTTCTGGAAGGTTGGTTGTAGCTTGCCATCCTAGGAGCTCTTTTGCTGCTCTAGGTTCTGCATAGAAATGCTGCTCGTCCATAACAAAAACAACAAAGTTATTTGTTGCATTGCAAACCAAGGAAGGAATGACTAGCTAACAACTTATTGTCAAACAGGACACGAGCATTGAAATAGTTACCATGTTACGAAAGGGAAAAGCCTTCTTAGCATCAACACCAATAGCCTTAGGATCATAATGAACGATGTTAAGAGGGCGACCAGCAGCTTGAGCACAGAGTTTGGCCATCCCATTGAGAGTCACGGCTCGATCACTCACAATGTTGAAGATGTTTCCACTTGCAGCATCAGGCTTCTCGACTGCTGCGCTTAACATCGAAGACAGGTCCCTTACATGGGTTATGTTTGTCAGTTGCATCCCAGACCCTGGGATTGGAACCGGCCTGTCTCGTACAATTCCTGGTAATTAACAAAAGTAGCATCACTATATATGTTACTCTACATCAAAACTAGGCTGCCTGAATTACTTGAATATGATGTGGTCAATTTGGTTAACTCTTAATATCAAACAACAGCAAGGAACTTACTATCAAAGAACCATTCCTCACAGTCTTTGTTGTTTCCTGAACCGATCATATATTGAGGCCGGAATATTGCCCAGCTACCGAAGGTCTTGGAAATGTATTCCTCCACTGCGACATGCGAGGCGCTGCTTTTAACAGCATCCTGAAACACAAGTCAAATCCAAATGAATCATATATATTGTTTGATTTGTGTTAAGAGTATAAAACCATCGTCCAGACTTCTTACTCAATCTAACCCTGATACTGACTTATCCTAACGATAATGGTTTTATACTCTTAAACAATTTATAATTGAGGAAATTTAGTTCATTTAGTCTGTTACACATAAAGTTAGTTACCCCTTCAACATGAGGTGGTTCATCAGTAGGGTTGTAGATCCCAGCACTGCTGATATACAGAAACTGCTTCACATCAATGCTCTTCGCCCAATCTGCCACTGGTCTACAACTCAAAAGAATCACATCAATGATCCTAATGTGTACAACAAAAACTAGTATATAGTAGGATGATAAGATCATATACAATACCTCACTGTTTCAAGATCTTTGCCATTGTTTTCTAGCACGACATCAAATGTTTCTCCTGCCAATACACTCGCGATTTCTGCGGGATTTCCCCACACTGTCTTCCCACCAGCGCCCACAATTTCCTGACATTATACAACCCATTGTCAAACAATATACTATCAAACATTGGCATGGGATAATAAGGCAAAAAACAGCATGCAAAAGTAGAATTACAGAGAAGCGGTTGAAGGGGGGTTTCTTCATCTTATCAGAGGCCTCCTCTCCAACAGTAAGAACGGTGACTTGATGACCAGAACCCAGAAGTTGTTTAGCAAAGTAGAACCCTATGACAGCATGCCCACCACTGTTGGTGTTGACAATGAGCACCTTCTTCTGGGCATTGATGCTGAAAGTGTTGCAGACATTGCCATTGTTGTTGCTGTTTCTGGAGAACAGGGGAACAACAGAGAAGAAGGTTTTGGAGGACTTAAGAGAAGAGAAAAAAGATGATGAGTTGAGAGAAGAAGAGGAAGAAAGAGAGAAGGGTGGGAGTGAAGGAGAGCGAGAGTTTAGTTGCAGAGATGAAGAGATGAGGAAGGATGCTGATGATGATGATGAGGCTACTCCTGCTATGAGGGTTGCCATTGTTGATGATGATGAGATGATCTGGGAAAGTTGTGTTTGGAGGAAAGATGGGTTTGTGTTGGTTGGTTGGTTGTTTTTAAGTGTTGAATTCAGAAGGAGGATGGTGAGGGAGTGTGAGTGGAATTAACTCCTGGTTGTCGTGAGATCAATATGGGACCTACTTATCCCAGTTTGTATTCATGGATTTGGCCACCAAATGAGAATCTATATACTTGTAACTTGTAACTAGTGATGGGCCAAAAAAAAAAAAAGAGGAAAGGGAAAGAAGGTCCCCGTCCATTTGGGTTCAAACAATTTGGACATGCTGACCAAATTTTCAAATCCAAATCTTGTCCGATCTTCACTTTGTATATATGTTGTCATGTTTGAACTCAAAATTGAATGTTTACATTTTGTTTGTGAAAATTAGACCATAATTAACTAAACGAAAATGATAAACTAAATGGACGAATTTGTTAGGTGCTTGTTTGAATACACTTGTTACGGCATGAACATTGTCCAAATTTGTCTGAATTAAAATTTGAGTATTTGATATTGGATTTGGGTAACATGAATCATTTACCTTAAACTTGAATTTGATCTCAATTTTGCATTTGAATATTCTTAGTTGACCGAGTTTGAAATTCAGACAAGTAAATAATGATCATATCGAATTGATTTCGAGTTAAACATATTTTGGCCAGTATCAGTAGTTCCCTATTGATTGTTAAATGTTGGTGGTGTCCTCATAGATGTCGTTGTTTCATATCATATCAAGCTAGCTTTGTGCTCTCTCTACAAATTTTCTCTACCTTTTGTATTGAAGTTTTGCATAGGTTTTCCTCATTTTTAAATCTTCAAATTCATCACCAAGGATACTTAAAAAATTTTATGTAACGATCTCAGAATAGCACATCCTTCTACTTTGTTTGGGAGGAATGTTCAATTGAGGACAATGGAATATCCACAATCTCCCGAGACATACTAAAAAGGTGTCACATATGCTAACATATAAATAATTTTTTCGCCCGTGTATTCTTGTAAATTAGTGATTTTCATGCTTAGAGTGATTTTGAACCACATGTTCGGTAAAGCACATCTAGACTATGATAATTGGATACTTGGATTATCTAAACAATGACCTGACATAAATCTAGTGACGTATCATTCATTTGTGTCATGGTACGCAACCACGATGAATTAAGCTTTAAGAATTTCTAAAGTTTCAAAAATAATTCATTTAATCGAAATTTTCAAATATTTTTTGAGTAAATAAATAGTTCAATTTAAATAAGTCATTTTTGAGTAAATAAATACTCCCTCAATCCCATATTAATTGACACTTTAACTAATTTATTTTGTTCCAAAATAATTGTCACTTTCATATTCCCAACACCTAATTTAATTATTTTATATTATTTATTAGAGATAAAAGCAAAATACAATTGATGTTTGGTAGTTATTATAGTTATACATTAGAATGTGTGAAAATTTCAATTCCATCGATTAATTTTGGGACAGAGGGAGTAGTTGAATTTAAATAGACTTATTCCACAAGTTATTTAGTACTAGTAGCAATGCCAATGACCACATTTGTCGGCCCATTCGGCCCAGTCCATTGTTTTTCAGCAGCACTTTTTTTTTTTCTTTAGTTTTTGTTTATACGTATAATTATTTTGACGTTAGATTTATTTAAAAGGAATATTTTTTCATAATTCCCGTCATATTAATCCTCTACATCGGCTATTACAATGAGAGTTTAAATAGCACGGGAAGAGAGAGAAAGTAGAGAGAGATAGAGCGCTAACTCTCAAAACTTCAGCCTTTTTTCTTCCCCAATTAACAATTCGATCTCAATCCAATTCTAGGGTTTCATCTCCTACTGGTATTTCTCATTTCTTTTATTCCCGTTTACAAGCATTTTACTCTGCTAGTTTCAGTTTAAACATTTTCATCTACCCTAATTTTCACAAGTTTCCTTGCTTCAGTCACTTGTTCTCCATTTCCCCGTGATTGCTGTTGATTTACGCTCGTTTTGGTTGATGTGTTGTTGTTTTACAATCGTGCATAAATTTGATTAGTTCATGCAGAATTTGTGATTGTTTGCTGTTTCACTGTTTTAGGTGCGAAAACAAATTGCATCGTTCACTCTTGTGTAGGTTGAGTTAGAGTTGGAATTAGTGTTTAGGTTAGTTGAATAAGTTATGAGTGCACCTCCTAAACGGGGGCCGCATGAGGAAGGTGTTCAGCCTTCATCTTCCTCGATGCGCCCCAATTTTGGGATAATTGAGGAGGAGGAGCCTTCTGTATTTGCTAGGTTAAGTTATGGGCAGATGCAAGATCCTCGACCCGGGTTGCTCCCCCGGCCTGATTCCCGGGATGGGGAGCGAAGATCCCCCTTGCATTCCTTGTATAGAATACCGCCCCCAATGAGTGATTCTCCCCATTCTAGTCACCCTGTTGTGGGTCCTGAGATTAGGGCGGAACCCCGGGAATTGAAAGAGAGTAAGGGGGTTGTTGAGACTAGTAGTAGAGATGTCAAAATTGAATCAAGAGAGGGGCATCATCAGAGTGGGAAGGCTGAGAAGGAGGGGAGAGTTGAGAGCAGAGGGGAAGAAAGTAAAGAAGTGAAACATGAGAGGGATATTCGTAGTGATTCGAAGACTGAACACAAGGTGGAGAAGGATGGTCATGGAGTTATGGGGTCTCACCCCAATTGGAAAGATCCAATAAGGGTGAAAAGACATCCGGATGTTTCGAGTGGAGGGAGTGGAATTCTGGGACCTTGGACTGGATCGCAAGTGCGTGCTACCAAATATGAACCCCCCACCAAGGAGGTTGGTGTTGGCAATGTAATGAAGGAACGCGTTGAAGCGAATGAGACTGTGGGGGAGAATAGAGTGGATCCTAGAGGCGATGATAAGTACAAGGATCGGAAGCGGAAGGAAGGCAAGCACCATGATTGGCCGGAAAATGATAAGGATAGGACTGATGGGAGGAGTAACTTGCAAGTTGGCAGCAGTAGTGTTAATGAATACAAGGAGCCTGCAAAGGAAGAGAGGGAATCAGAACGGTGGGAGAGGGAGAAGAAAGATTTGCAGAAGGAAAAGGAAAGGATGAAAGAAAAGGAAAAGGATCATGCTGACAAAGAAGCTCAGAATGGTGGGGAGAAAGAGGGCTACCATCATGACAAAGAGGTAGCTGAGAAAACATCTGTACAGGAAAATTTGGCTTCAGAACAGAAGAAACCAAAGGAACTCGATGCATGGAGAAGCAACGAAGGGAAAGAGAGGAGGAAAGAGAGAGATGGTGATGTAGAAGGGGAAAGGCCTGAGAAGCGCATTAGGTGCTATGACAAGGAGTCAGATGAAGGAGGTGCCGAGATTGATGGAGGTGCAGACAGAGAAAGAGAGACCTTCAGTTATGGAGTTCAACAACGGAAGAGGATGCTTCGCCCAAGAGGTAGCCCTCAAGTGACGAATCGTGATGGGCGTTTCAAGATTTGTGGTCAGGATGCAGATGGGTAAGTCGTCTTCTACTTCATTATATGGAAAATCTGTTATATGGTGGCTTCACGGGGCAACAAAATTCGCGCCATATTTGTTTATATATCAATGTTGTTTGCTCATTTATTTTGCTGTTTTGGGAATCTTGCATAGAACTAATCCTTGCTTGTGTTTTCTCTGCAGGTCTCAAGGTATGCTTAATTGTCACTGTTGAACTTTGCTAAAGATGGTTCCTCTAATAGTCATCCAAAAGAAAAAAAAAAGGGAAAATGAAAAGGGTGGAAATCTCATGCATATGTCCGCCAGACTACCAGGCCCCTTTATAATTTATAGTTAGTCTTTGTCTAGACAGTCTTTGTCCGAAAATGGTTGGGGAATTCAAAGTTGGTGCACGTAGCGGGAGTGGCTTTTATTCTTTCGGTGGCGTTGCATTAGGCTTTTATTTATCTTGTCTTGAGATCTCAAGTTTATGCAAGCTCACTAATTGTTTCAACTGTTGTTGTCATGGTTGATGTTGTGGTTTTTGCTTCCGAGTTGTGAGCTTGTTTTGATATTATCATGCAAATTTTACCATCTTGGAGTACAATAATGTTTATGCAGTAAGCTTTCTCCAAAATTCTGTTATCATGTTTGGATATTCAGTCAATGGTTTTTCATATGCTGTTGGATTTTGAGCAAATGTGTGGCTTGACCTGTCCAATTTTACCCCAGGATCTAGGTTTTCCATATGTTGTTGGATTTTGGGTAAATATGTGGGTTGGCCTGTCTGATTTTTCCCATGATCTAACTTTGTTGCTTAATTAATAGATTTTTTTCTGTAACAGGCTTAGGGAGTAAGTAAACATCTTGTAGTTGTATGATTATGAGGAGATAGGAACTTTTATTCACTTGATGCTTCATTCTTTGAAAGTCCCAATATGTAAAAAACAATATCGCCTTTTCTCGTATGTTCTTATCCGTCCACTCCGTTGGAACATATGAATCATAGGTGGTCGTAATGATGGTTTTGTTTCTGATCACACAAGTGATCTCCCTTTCTATTCCCTTTTATGATGCATTAGAGTTTGTACCAATTTGGGCAGAATTTGGACTTCAAATTCACATTGCAAGCTGAATTTTATATTGCAGTTAAAGCTGAGGTGTCAACTGTTTATAAAGTCGGTGAATGCCTGCAAGAATTGAAAAAATTGTGGGAGGACCATAAAGCATCCCATCCTGATGAAAACAGTGAAAGTTTATATAATGGGCCAACCTTGGAAGTTCGAATTCCCGCCGAGCATGTTACTGCTACAAACCGTCAAGTAAGTTTGCACCTGATGAGTTTCAAGTTCACATAAAACATGTGCACTGTAGTTTTCAATCTGCATTTGGAAGTTCAATTTATCGAGCATGCTGACATTGTATATACTCAACAATTTATGAATGGTAAATTTATCCGTACAAGTGGTTCCGGTTTCGAAAGTTAAAATGTGTGAATGTCTACTTATCTGCCAAGAAAGCAGATCCGTTTGTTATGAGTATGAATTTTGTTTCCTAAAGATGCTTTAGTGGTTGATGTTGCAGTTATTATAGTGTTTGGGTGTTCGTTGAACCACCTGCGCCCTAATTCTACGTATGTTGGCATTTCTGACTCATCTCTAACGAAAATGTAGTCACTGTTCCAACCTTTTTAAGGCGATACCTTTTCTTTGTCTGTCTCAGTTCTAGTAAAGTTCATAGTTGTAGTTATATAGCGCCTAGTTTGTTGTGGATTCATGAACTTGTCTGTCCTTGAAAATGCAGATATGAATGCCATAAAGTCTGGTGAGCAAAAGATATATCTTATTGTTTTTCGAAAATTTTGAAAGTTGTTTTGACACGTGAGCTCATTTGAGGGGCGAGTCCTAACTGGATAACAATTTATTTTTGTGAATCCCTTGCTCTTAAATAATTGGGATTCAGTCGTGGCTGCTTTATTCTGTCAAAACATGATGCTTTGTGATTATTTTTTTAAAATAACATTAAAGCGAACTTGGCACTTTAAGTTTTGTAATGTTTTGTATTACCAGGTAAGAGGTGGGCAGCTGTGGGGAACAGATATTTATACTGATGACTCAGATCTTGTTGCCGGTATGTGTTCTTATAGTTCCTCTAAAGCTGCATGTATATTTATAATTTATTACAGAACAAGAATACAGACTTATGTGAAATATTGGACCCCAGTCCTCATGCATACAGGTTATTGTCGCCCAACGGCATCGCCTCCTCCAGCTGCTATTCAGGAGCTGCGTGCAACGATAAGAGTTTTACCACCCCAGGAAAGTAAGTCCAAACTTGGAATCGACTACATTTTAGTTGCTGTCTACAGATTGATCATATATTTCGTGACGTGTTTGTGTTTTGTCAGTGTTTCTCCATACTTATCCAGTGGCAGTATGCCCATATTTCTTTTTTTTATAATTATGTACTCAGGCAACAAATGATTATAGTTCTTGTTTGCAAATAGCTTTTGTTCTGTTAACCTTATATGCAAAGATGAAGAGGTGACGCAAAATGTTGTTAGTGATTAGTTTATTTGTTGTTCCAATCATGCCACTAAGCGATTGAAGGCAGATAAATGAAATGAATGAGCAACAAGAGATGCTGCCACACTTTTTGCTATTTGTTCTTGCGTTCATTTTTTTTGGGGGGAGGGCCGCCGGGGGGGAGGGGGGGATGTTACGTTACCTGATTGTTGAATCTATGCGAATTGCTTCACCCAAGATTGCCTCATAATGCACTGGACAAATTACTGCTTATTCTGCTAGTTAGGAACATCATTAGCCAGGATCTACTTTTTTTCCCCGAGTCAGAGAACTAGTTAACTTCATCTTATTTCTGTCTGGATCCTGAGTTTTGCCTTTTGCCGTATGCCTCAATGTCTGATTTTTAATTCTTTGTTTGTTGGTTGAAAGCTCAATCTACTTCAAATTAATATCTTGATAATGCATTGAAACTTCTTGAAGGTTATGTATCTTCTTTAAGAAACAATGTGCGATCTCGTGCTTGGGGAGCTGCTATTGGTTGCAGTTATCGTGTTGAAAGGTGCTGCATTGTGAAGGTAAGGATGCATAGCCACTTGCAAGTTCTCATTTTTATTTGGGCTTGCCTGCTTTTCTGGACGCTTAATGGCCTTGTGTAGCTAGATACACTTTCTTTTCGTGATATTCAAAATCAAATAAGGAATTTTGCATTGTGGAGAAACTAGGCCTAAAGATGGGTAGGAGATGTAGGTGCCGTAGAAGTCATTGAATTTCGGTCATGGGGAAGCGGTTAACTTGAAATGGTTTTCTATTTAGCCTTTATTTTAAAAACTCAAAGAACTTATTTGGGGGGTTTTCTCTTTTGCAAGACTTTTTAACTTTTTTTAGAAAGGAGATTAATAACTGTGCTAATTTTATGTTGATTGCCTTAAAAATATCTTGTGAAAGATTTGTTCCAGAAGTACCCCCTCTCCCCAAAACAAATCTACAGCCAGCACTTTGGCCCAATTTATACTCAAGATGTTTATCATTTTGTTCTCTTGGTTATTAGCGTAACTTGTCTCTTAAGTATCTACTGGGGATTAATAACTGTGCTAATTTTATCATTTTGTTGATTGTTGATTGTTAAAAATGTCTTTTTGTGTGAAAACAATCAAAATTAGTCAGATCTGTTATTGAGATTGTTGATTGTTGGATAGCAGCAGGATCATATCTTTTTTAAAAAAATAAAAAATAAAAAATTGAAGATTGTATCTTGTTAATTGAGATTGTTGATTTGTGTTCTTTTCTTGGTTTGTCTCAGAAAGGAGGTGGAACCATTGATCTTGAGCCTTGTCTGACACACACCTCTACAATTGAGCCTACTTTGGCCCCAGTTGCAGTTGAGCGCACTATGACAACTAGAGCCGCTGCTTCGGTAATTTCTTTGTCTCTGTATTATCTTGCAGTAGATCTCTTCTGGTTTGGGGGGGGGGGGGGTTGGAGTTGTTGCAATGTTTTTTTTTAAATTTTTTTTATAGTGCTTCAAGAGTAGTGACTATTAATAAGCTATCCAGTATCCAGACGTGTAGATCAACAAATGCTCTGCTTAACAAGCATGGTGTCATCATTATCCAAATTGTGTCCATGTTATGTCAATTGATCTTTTATGAAACATACTTCAGGTGTTTTTTGTGTTCATTGCTTTCTATCTCCTACGCTCTCAAGCTGCAACTGTTGTTCTATACGGACATGTGTTCTAATGAGGGCTTTGGCTGTTAGAATGCAATCTTTGAGATGGACTGAAGAATTGGACATTTTGTAAAGAGTTCGACTTGTATGTGAGGTTCTTCAGTATGTTGAATGATATTACTAACTGTTATTTCTCTTGTTTTCTTTCAGAATGCTCTTCGGCAGCAAAGATTTGTTCGAGAAGTCACTATACAATATAACCTTTGCAATGAACCTTGGTATAACTCTCATGCCTTCTTCTCAGTACATGTGTCAATGTACTATCAGTAGTCAGTACTTTGATTTTCAAAGAAGCTGTGCAGAAAGCCACATTATATAGACACTTTGGTTTTCCTACAAAACTTATTGTCAGCTGATAATATATTATACATTGATACATTTCCCGTGTAATTCACGGAATGCTTTGTCTGTCTGAGTAAGCATTCATCTGGTTGATACCAGGAAGATTTGATAGCAGGACCATCATTATGATTAATATATTATTCTATTTTCCTTTTCTTTTTCCCAAAATATGTCTTCAGTAGCAGACACTCATTGTTCCTGGCTGTAGGCATTATGAGTCATTATTTATCTCGGTATGATTGTTGTGGAATGGATGTTTCATATCGTCATTGTGTTAGCTTCTAGCTTGGTAATTTTTTGCTCAAGTATGGCTCCTAATGTGCTAGTTTACCCAAAAAGTACCTTCACATGACTCAGCATGATTGTGTCTTCAACTTTGCAGGATCAAATACAGTATAAGTATTGTTGCTGACAAGGGTTTAAAGAAGCCATTGTATACTTCTGCACGTTTGAAGAAGGGAGAAGTTCTTTATTTAGAAACTCGTTCATGCAGGTACTTGCTTTAACAAATTTCTCAGGAGGCATTCGTGTTGATATTATTTCTGGATTATATCATTGGTTGTATGTTATCATAGAGATATTGAATCTCTCATTGAACTCTGCTCAATAAGGTCCACTAGTTCAGTGACTGGTTTTCTTTAATTGCCATCCCCAGTAAAATTATCTGCTTCGATATATGTAGGTATGAGCTCTGCTTTGCGGGTGAGAAGATTGTCAAAGCCACATCTGCTTCACAAGGCCATGAAGCAGATGCAGAAAAGTCTCAGAACCATGTCCACTCTTCGAACGGTGAGAGAAGTACAGCAGAAGGTGATAGTGTTGTTGTCGATATGTTCCGATGGTCTCGGTGTAAGAAGCCTCTCCCCCAGAAGGTTATGCGTTCAATGGGTATCCCTTTGCCTTTGGAACATGTGGAGGTACTTTTGTCTGGCTTTTTTCTTGGATTTGTCCAAGTGCAAGCTTGCCCTGTGCGCTCTTTTTTTTTTTTTTGTGTGTGTGTGTGTTGTTGTGGGGTTTACCAACATTGTTTTAGGTATCAAACTCTGACATTTCTGAGAATTTTTCTTGTCTGTTTAAATGATTTGGTGAGCACTTATAACCAAGTAAAAGTGTTGAGCATTCAGTATGTTCATCTGGAGCAGCTGTTTAGTTTATAACCCTGAATTGTTTTGTGCTCCAGTAAAATTATTGTCATTGGCTTAGATTAAGCAATTAGATTTTAAACCTTTGCACTGTAGCTTTGTCAGAACAGCTTCATCACATAGCCTGTGCATGGTTTCAGAGCTTGGATGAGAATGCTTGCCAGCCTGACAGACCTTAACAATTACAATTATGTCATAAGATGATGTCATTTTGCTTGAATGTAGTCATACTCACTTTGTCGTGTATATTCTCTGACCGGAATCTGCTAGTCAGGTCATCTGAAAAGTTTATACTATTAGTTCTGAAGAAATATTGCATGTAGTGCTATATCCATGCAGAATGTCTGCTGTCTAGTACAGCAGGCATGAATATTCAGATGCCGTGTCTTCATCTCTAGCAGTATATTTAAGGTTAAGCTTTGCCATGAAAGTGCATTTTTCTTTCCCAGTTTCTGTAGTTTGATTAGCTTCTCACAATTGTTTCCAACAAACAGGTACTGGAGGAGAATCTGGATTGGGAGGATGTACAGTGGTCACAAACCGGTGTTTGGATTGCAGGAAAAGAGTACCAACTCGCGAGGGTGCATTTCTTGTCACCAAACTAACATCATATTCGATTCCCGTTGACCTAAAGTATTTTTTTGTACGGATAGGGATTGAAATATGTCGAAAATAATCCAGATTTTGGATGTTCATTGTCGTGATAGTCTTCCTTAGGCCATGTTTGATACTTTTCTGTATTTTAGCCTTCTTGTATTATTGACATTAGTAGCCTGTACCCAGCAAAACCATTATGGAAGGTTTTTACCTGAATTGGTTGTACAAAAATAGCACTGTTCACAGAAACTAATGCCAATTCTCAGTCTTGTTAATGCTCAACTTTCAAAGCCTTGTTTGGGCTGACAATTCTTTCATGTATGTTTTTCGAATGAGTTGGTTGAGAGAGATAAAAATTCAACAGCAAATGTGATTCGTGAGACTGTCTAATTATATTATAAATTTACTGTAAAGGGTAAAATTTTGTGGTAACTAATAGTTCATTTGGAGTGTCTCTTATAAACTCAACTATTGATAATTATAGGTTACATTCATATTAACAAGTAATTAGGATATCACTTATTAATTGCAGTAAAATATTAGAAAGATTACCATTTAAGAAGTCTGTCTCAATCTCAATTTTATAATCATGGTTGAGGTCTAGAGTTATATATACATGCAAAATTATAACCACTAGAACCAGTTTTAATTTTGTCTATATGATGAAAAAAGTTGTTTTAATCAATTACAGTATATATTTCAAAAATAGTGTTATATATCACTATAGCACTGTAAGGAAAAAATGATAAAGGATCTTGGGAAGAAGTTATATCGCAACCTATATCTAAAACTCGATTGCAAGAGTTGATGTTTTGAATTTATCAAACATCCGAATTGCCTGAAAATTCTTCATGAGAACTTCCACCAAGCTAGACATACAGCGAGGCACAAGAATGCTATAGTGATATCCAAATCAATATGGCTAAGAAACCGCAGGACATTCTCACTTTGTCATATAAATTGTCAGACACAAATCAGAAAGTCAGGCCATCTGAAAAGTTTACACTATTTGTTCCAAAAAAAAAGAAGGTGCAAATTGCGCTGTACTCATTTCAGAAAGTTAAAAGAGTGCACACAACTCAACTTGTTCTAGAGGAAAAAATTTACAGGCAACTGCAATTACATTTGAAAGTACAGCTGCAAGAGCTACAACTGCAACTGCAGAATAATCTGTGTGTATATATACACCACAACAAAAATGCCCATCTAGTCATCCTAACACAGACATGCTACAATCACCACTCATTCCACTCATTCAAGAAATCATTCCACATGGAACCAGCGAGCTGAGTCTCTTACCAACATCCCCATCTGCTCTTTCATCGGACATCCCGGTTGTACATCATTAACCACCTCATCACCGACATCAGAATCCTCTCCAATTATCCTTTCTTCATAAGTAGTAAACAGCCAATCATTAGCATCCTCACGCCGGATCAAGTTGTGAATCACACACGCTGCAATCACGACGTCTCTCTGAACTTGGAACGCATACTGGGGTGCGAGTTTTAGGATTGGAAACCGCTCCTTCAACATGTGGAAACCTTGCAGCATGGCTTGTCTCAGGGACGAGTGCCGGTGGTTGAAGAGCTCCTGCACGTTTCTCGGGAGACAATTGGCGCCCTTGTATTCGTGCATGGAGTACCGAACTCCTTGAAATGGGGCCAAGAATCCTTCTGTATTGGGGTAACTCGTGTCAACGAGGTAGTATTTACCTGTAAGGGCGAGGCATTTTATCAGGGTACATAAGACGCGACAGCAATCATAATTTCATCCAATACCCAAGATTTCGCAAAATTTGAAGAGACTAATTCCAGATAGACCCAAGATTTCAAAATCGTTCACTACTTATACTACTCCAAGGAAAAGGAGCAGAAGATATTTAGGGAGACTTTTTGCTTTAGTCCATTGCAATCTAGCATCCTGGAAAGTTAAATCCTTCTTTAGCTATCTAGAGTTATGGACATAACAAGAGTTTATAACCAAACTTAACTACTTTGTTCTTTAGAGGGCTAAGGTGAAGCTGGAAATACAAGTGAAAAACTGAAAATGGATAAATTTGTGGTGGGATGGGGTAAATGGGGTATTTACCCCTCTAAAGAACAGAGTCGGGCAAATATTAACAGCTTATCTGTGCAGGACCTTCAGGAATGGGAGGGAAATTCTGATCGGGGTCATCAAGAACAGCTTGCAGCACGCGAGAATCAGAAACCGAACCTTCCCATCCGGGGTATACGAATATGAACTGGAGATCAAAAGTACAAGCAGCCAAAACATTCTGGGACAAACACCCTTTCTTGTCACGGAACCGGTACTGATCTTTTGCAGGTACATGGGCAGGGATGTGCATGCTGTCTATCACTCCAATACAGTCCTGTGTTGTGTGTAACAACAAGTGTAAGCTAAGAGACAATACATGTTTCAAAAACATACCGCAAGGGTCTGTTCTTTAAGGTGGTTAATGCCCCTTTGACTCAAATTTACCAATTCTTCCCAATTTCTAACATTTAATTTTCAACATTTACCTTAACAACCCAATCATTACTTTGTCCAACCTTTCCATCCCCCTGAAAAGAATGGACCCTAAACAACACATACCTTGAAATATGGGGAAAAAACCCCTACCACCTTCTGTTCTTTAAGGGTTTAATGCCCTTTACCAAACCCATCCTAAATTTACTCATTCTCCCCATATTTACAAGACTCAATCTTTTAACTTTTACCTGAACTTACCAATCATGCTCTTGCAATGAGCAGACCCTAAATAACATGTACCTTGAAATAAGGGAAAAATCTTTTGCTTCCGAGGATTTGTAAGGGTGTGTTAACCGGGGGTGGCTGTAGAAACTCCCGCGACAATGATTTGATGGACTTCAACACATTGTTGAAATGACGACTGATTGTCTCCCCAGAATGCTGGAACCTATCCTGTATGACTCTATTTCGCTCATTATGACCGATAATGTTCAAGAAAATTGCGAGCTGCCCTTCTATGGACACCCCAGCAGTGTCACGCAGCAAGCCTCTTTCTCGAAGAATACCACATAACTTATGAAAAACGCGCCTGTCCATTCTAAGCATGTCACGGCATACATCTTCGGGACCCTCCAGTAAGTCTGTCATATAGTTGCCTGCATTAGGCGACATGCTACATCGCGGTTGTTTGCTTAAACTGTTGAAATAGTGGTATCCAACTGCAGCTGCAACCAACTCCATCTCATCTAGTTCTATGTCAAAGTCCTCCATGAAGAAAATCTATATATATATCATTGTCAGTTTGAACAAGTAATTACTTTCCAGTAAAATGGCCCTACAAATTGGGAAAATTTGTTACTAAACCAAATTATTATGAATGAACAGCAGTACTCCTACTGCAAAACCATGGAAATCTGGAACAGAATTCATCAATTCAATAATCCCAGAAGGATTTTCCCTTTTCTCCTTCTCTATAATGCATATGAAAAGATTTCATGGCAAAAACATGCATTGTAATCACATGATAGTAATTAACCCACAAGTAAATAAACTATGGGGAAAAATCTATAAAACAAAGAAACACCCTCCAAAAACAAGTAAAAAATTGGGAAGAACACCCCTACCAAGGTAAATTTTTTCCTCTCCACATTGGATCAAATACCCATAATTTCAGCAATGTTCGGTTACCAACATGCAACACAAAGGTGAAAAAATCCAAAGAAAGAAAAATCACATTTACAGTTACAGAGAACGAGAATTACCCAGTAAAGCAGTGTTACTGATCGCGTATTGATTGCAGGCAGCAGAAAATTTACAGTGAAGAAGAGGATGATTGAGGGATGAATTTGTGAATATTTGTTGGAATTTGTTTGTTCTTTCTTTCTTTCTTTCTTTCCTAACTGTATGCTGTCATTGCTGTGCGCCAAGCTGAAGAAAAGGGGTTTACACTTAAAATTTGGTACAATTTAAACACCCTAGAATCACGATTGCAAATGTAAAAAATATATATTTATATAGTAATGTTTTGGGCATACATAGGAATGAAATCTTTGGAGTTGTAGATCGACTCATACTTATCAAAGTTTCCACTTTATTTTACATCGTCTTGGTAATACTTTGATAATGATCTCAAAAGATTTAATACTTTGATGTTTTCTACAGTACTTAATAAAGTTGCATAATAATGATATACTTTCTCTTTTTTTTTTTTTTGATGGAATACTTTCTCGTTAAATCATGTGTTATTAAAAGTTTAATTTTCCTAAGAATGACATATGTATGGGACTGAAAGTACTATCATTATAGTCATAAGCTCATGAATATATGACTAATAACAAGGGGAGAGCTCCAATAATTTTCATAACAACCATTTTATAACGTACTTAAAAATCAAACCATACAGACTACAAGTCACTCTAAACAACTTGCATTCTTTATAGTGTTCCATTAGACCACTGCTACAACATGATCACCAATAGTCATCAAATTATAGAAACGGTAATCATCAAACTTTACAAACGGTATGCAATCTAACCGTGATCTCGGTTATCCATATCATCAACACTATAATAGCAAAGGGTAAACAGTAAGAACACCACAAATGTTAAACCAGGAACTGCTCACAAATGGTGCCTCAGAAAATGCAACCAAACACAACAATTGCACAAAACTGTTCACTAAGTATTTCCAAATCTCAATAGTGTCATTACACTTGCACAAAACTACCAATATCAAAGTCACTACTGTCATACAGACCATGAAATCTTTACTTTAGCTGGATGGTGTCCAACTAAAAAGAATTACACACATTCCTAATCGAATAGCCAAAATTTGGAGATAACAAATTATATGCGGGCAGGGTTACAACACAACATGCTGGGTTTCCATAATAATCTCTGTTTGCACTTTGAGAAGATCCCTCAGCTATACGATGCTCCAATAAAAACCAAACAACTCAGGCACCGGCAAACCTCGCCTCAAGCTTGGCTTCTCCCAACTAACAAGGGGAGATAAGCATGCCATCTGTCTGTGCAAACGTGGTGGCTCACGATTTCTATGGTGGGCTCATCGAGGGTCTCAATCGAGAGGGCATCTGCATTTGCAAAGAAGATCGCTTTTCGTTGGCAAGCCGCTTTCTGAGTACAGAGTCCTTGGGTGTGATCGACATCTTGTTCAATGAATCGTTAAAATCATCGAAACAGTCATCTTCAAATCCCCCTTCTACATCTACATCTTGGAGCTCTCCTCTGTTACTATCTGGGTAGAAAACATCAATGTCATCGTCGCTGCTACCCTCGAGTTCATCTTCGTATGCTTTTTTCACCATTGACCAGTACACAAAGTTTGGCCGGATGTACCTGCAAGATGTCCAAATAAAGATCTTCAATACTGCTACATAGTTAACTTGCTTTAGTTTATGATTCGACTGAGATAGAGTAGTGTTCCTAAACCCCAGTTGCAATTAATCCTATTACAGCTAGCATGGTGAATTGATTGGATTTGTAGGATAGTTTTGACCCTCCCCGACCCCTGATGATCTCACACATCAAATATATTCATGTAACTGTGAACTAACTTTTTGTCAAGCAATACAACTTATACAATTGATGAACAGATAGTTAGATTGGAAATATGGTAGAAGTAAAACCTGTCACTTTTTCTCAGCAGACAAGGATCAAATGGGAAGAACATGTCAAGTCTTTCTTTCCCACCAAACGCTTTGGAAAGTTCAGACTCTAGTGCATCGTGAAAGATAGGACTCCCACTTGAATCGAGCAAATGAGCTGATTTTGCTTGACGAATAAATTCTTCAACAATTGTTGGCAAGCAGACCTGCGACATAAATAAATATCAGATAATGAACATTGGAGTGCCCCACACCCGACCTTAGATCCAAATTCAAGGATAAAATTATATGGCAGTTACAAGGTTGGTATCAAGTGATTCACCTGCAACGGCTCCAGTGGATTTTTTAATATTTGTCTCAAGGGCAAAAAGCAAAGGTGTGATTTCAAACGAGGAATCTCCATGATTGACCTCATATTGAAACATAGTACATACATGACTGCCTGCAGCACATGAGCAATAAGAATCAATGAATCCAGAAAACAATAGAAGAACACAACATATCAAATTAAGGCGCACACATTTATTTATATGTATTAGGCTATCTTATATCTTACAAGGCTATAATCACCAATCAACTGAATATTTGGAGAGAGCATTGCATGCAAAAGTAAAACCTTAGTTTCATCTCGAGTTAACTTCCAAATGTACACATACATCCAAATCAAATGATATCCAACACAAATATACATGCATGTGTGTGTGTGTGGCTGATATGGCATCATTCAAGATGCTCAACCAGGTTTTTTTACCCTTCTTTTTTTTAGGGATGGGGGGACTGAAGGAGCGTGCGTGTGTGTGTGTTAGGGGTATGCAGAATCATGTACTTCACCTGACAACAAGCATAAAATACTCCATGCGCTGCTGGATTGAGAGTGACATTCTGCCTGCAGTATTCTTTGCACCATTGTACAAGCCTGCAAAATAAGATATAATATGAATCAATCTTGCAAACAGTTTGTATTTCCTTCTGAAGTTCAAAGTCCGCATGGCCCTTATGGGCTGGGCCACACACGTGCTACAATGGCAATTACACTTACAAACTAGTGACCATATAGGAAACACAATAACTTCATCAGGCATTTAAAAATCATAATAAGCAGGCGCCATATGCAATTACCTTTCCAGCATTCCTGTGATGAATGGAGCTGAAAGAAACTTCGCGCGAGATAAATAACTAGCCAGATAAGAAACAGCACTCATCCTACACAAAGGCAGAATGACTGTTAAGTCTAAAACATATTCACAGAAACGTCAACATAAATTGATTAAGTGCCAAAATCACAATAGCTAATAGAATCACAGTAGCTCTGCTAAGTATCCTGAGTGTGTTTACAAATGGGTCCAGGACAACAAAGTGAGGAAGCAGCTCAGGGTGAAGGAAATAGAATTCAGGGCAGTTATAATTAAGTGGTTTGGTGTGCTTGGCGGAATCAAAGCAGAGTAAGGTCACGAAAGGTGAAGATCATTGGTCACAATACCTGCATTCTAAGGGGAAAAGTGAGTATCAAGGGCTCATCTTTTCATTAAAAGTGACTATATCAGAGGCACTCTGCAAGATTGGCTGACTGGTTTAGATACAAAGATCCTGTGGGAATAATCCATGGGACTGGCTCACAAGTAGGCGACAGGCTGAACCTGTGAGAAGGAAACAGGTTTTTGGAGGCAGCAACAACTGCCAGTTATTGAATTTGGATTGTGAGAAATGGAAGGTCCATCAGAAATCATCAAACTGAGGCAAAACTGTTGCTCAAAGATAATAGGAGGGAGGGAATTCCGTTCAATCCATAATAAGAACTGTGGTCCTAGGAAATGCCCAAGTATCACACAAAAAAGTGAAGATGTTTCAGTCGACCCAGCTTACTTACAACACCCCCCCCCCCCCCAAAAAAAAAAAAAAGAAAGAAAAAGAAAAAGATGAATGGACAATCAATGGTACTAATAACCAAAAAAAGGAATGGGGAAAAAAAGGGAAACTAGCAATCACATACATGCTAAAATACAAGGTCCTATACTGAACAAGGGAAAACACTTGCATACTAGGAGTACTCTACCCTTAGATAATCCAGCAAGCAACAGGGAATGTGTCCGAAGTCAGTCTGCTTTTACGCCACACCCGAAAAGAAAGGACTAAATTTTACGTGCATACCACACAAACAAAACTACTTCCTAGTTCTTTGAGGTGAAGGGGGAAGGGAATGCACATCCCGCTTTACCTGGCAATTTGCGGAACGCTGCTGTTAGTAAATGTGTCCGCAAGAAACTCAGCAAACCTTATCCCATAATTTTCAGGATCCATAGAGCAAGCGTAGAAAATCACAAACTGCAAATTAGAAACCAAATTTGAAGAGATCATCAGATCAGAGTCAACTCCAATGAGATAATATTTTGTCTAAGAGGAGAAAAGAGCCAAAAAAATTCAAATTGAACTAAAAAAGTTGAAGGGAAAGTTCTGTCCACAAGATCCTTATGTACCACTGGCAACTTAGCATGGAGATATATTCTGATGAGTACAAGTATTTATATGGGCAGAGAGACTATAAAACAATACCCAACAATCAAGGGAATCTTACAAACTACTATTTTCTAATTAGGCAAACCCTTATGATGCCACCAATACCCTAATCACCTTTTGCCAAACAACACTAGTTGGCACACAGGCTAAAACTCCAACATACATCATAAAATAATATGGAGTTCAACAAAGAAGAACGATTACCTGTGCAAATTTTGACTTGTGTGCAGTAAGCACAGTTGCTCTAAATGAGACGAGAAGAGATTCGAATACCTAATTGAGTTTCCAGAGAAGACCAAAAACCAAACAGTAATCAGATATGGATCCTTTCAAGTGCCATAAGTTAATAGGAATAATCAATCCTACACGTACCTCAGTCAAGCGGCCACTGGCTTTGCAGTTTTTCAAGTGCTCAAACGTAACAACCATGACACTATCCAGCTTCTCCAATGTTGTGATAACTCCACTTTTCCATAGCTGTGCATAACCTGCAGATTCACTTGCAAACTATAAACTAAAGTCAGTACAGTCAGCCAGATGGCACTCAATGTTTTATGTTTTTTGACTTGGGATGAGGGTGTTAACTCCCAAGAATGATCATCTAATTGTCTACAAAGAATGCTTGACAAAAGGCAATGATAATCAAAAGATTCCCCTTTGTGAAAGACAAATCTAAAAAGATAGTGAACATACGCCATTTTCATCATCATCCATGTCACCAAGGATATACTCGTCCTCTAGCTCCATATCAAAAATGCCTTTATGGGGATTGTCCTCCAGAATGTCATCCCATCCAACCGTCACCTGTAAGAACCCCAAACATAAAATGGGTAAGCTCAAGTTTCAGTATCACATCCCAGCTCCAAGCAGACAGATTGAAAAGGGAAGAAAATACAATTACAGGAGCAGTAATATAATTCTCATTATAGCATTGTTGAACAAGTACATGTCATTACAAAGACATCAGCATACTTACATCCAAATCTATCAGCAAATCTACTACAGCCATGACAAGTGTTCGATCTCCAACAAGCTTCCCCATAGCACTGCTCTCCAACTTATATATATTTTCGATAAAGATAACAATCTCCTGAGGGGGGGAAAAAGGCAGTTATTAGCAGCGAAAATTCAAGAAATTTGTAAAAACGCATTAAAGGATCAGAAAACCACATGGATGATGACGATGATGATGAAGATGATGACCACAATGCGAAATAGTGTCAGAAAATGAGAAAATCAAAATCTTTATGTTTGACACTACAAGTATGGTCTGGCATTTTTTGGGCCAGTAATGAACACACACAATGGCCCTATGTCAACTCATATAAGTGCTCATCCCTGCTCATAATAGCAATTGGTGCATGCTAGGACAGTCAGCATAGCCCAAAGATTTTCCGTGTAGACCCAAAATTATCATTCATAGTTTGAAACTTTCAGTTGAGCTTCAAACCTGAGCAGAACCCTGAATTTTTTTTGACATAGATATACGTGTCAGCCAAATGTGCGTGAGTCATTAACTTACAGGCTCAGAGAATCGGGGTATTCTGTGAATCGTCTGCAAAATAGTAGACAATAATCTGTGTGGAGCAAGTGGAATCAGATCGCTGATACGTTCCAGGGCAGAATGCACTCTCTCTGAAACTTGTTCTTTCTTCATCTTGCCGTATGGTAGCTTCAATGTTGCTGTGAACGAGGGAGGCGGGCGGAAGTTGCTTACAAGCATATTTAAGCATGAATCAACATATTTTGCACTTGAAGCAGCCTGTCACAGACAGAAGTGAGAAAAAATGATAACCTCTGGGAATCAGGGTTCAGATAATGACATAATCTGAACACAAATCACATACCAGAGATGTAATCAACTCAATCAAGGCATCCATGACATCAGGACCATAATTCCACATGTTCATATCAAATATCTGCACAATATAGATTTGTATTAGTATAGTACACCACACGGCATAAAAGAAACAGAAGCTGAGATTTCTTGAAACTTGAAAGCAAGATCTAGGGTACATGAATGTATAGAAGCTTGGAGGGAAGGCTACAGCTAAACTAAGAAGAAGCATTTGGGCAGACAAATCAGGTAAGATTCCAGGATGAAACAATCAAATTCAACTAAACATGATAACCAATTAATGACATAAATTGACCAAATTTAACTTACAGCACTCAGAAGAGCCTCATGCTGCACATGGTCTATGTAACAGACTGCTCCAGATATTGCCTTCAAACTAGTCTGCCAAGTCGACAAATAACGTTTTTAGTCCAAACGGAAAATGCAAAGTTGACTCACGGTATATCTCATTAGCATAATCAATAAATCTTACCACAAGGAGGGCAACCTCATCAGGTTTGAGTCGCTTATTGTAGTGCAGCAACCCAATCAGTTGGCTGTAATTATCACTATCACCCTGAACAATAGCACACAAAGTACATTCTTAGCAGAAAACCACCACTTGCAACAATAACAATATATGTCAAATTATACAACAAGCACAATTATTCCCATGATCTGCTAAGAAGTACTGCTTCAGGTTTCCTTGGCTTCTTCTCTGCCCATCAAATACACCTTTTCATCTTATCCTTATTTCTTCTCACTTCTATCATTTCATAACTTCTTCACAAATAAACCAATCATTGAATTGAACTCGCCCCGATACAAAAGGGAAAGCAGAGCCTAATGGGACTATCACCCCTACAAAAAGGAATACGCGAGCAAATCTGCAACCCCATTACGACATGTAAGCTAAAAATAACCAAATGCAAACTAACACAGTTCAAACAAATTTTGAGAACTATGGCCAAACACCTAGGTCCAAATCCTGCGAAATTCCGCCTTTGTGCCTCTTATTTAGTCTTATCCTCCCCAATAAGCCACGGAAAAAAAAAAAAAACACCTACACAGTTTACAACATAGTTACCACGAACGCTTCCCGTATAATTAGGCCGGGAACATAGGTCGAATTTTTACACAAATTCAGTCTAGTTTTGACTTCAGAGCGCTTGTTCGTTCCTGGAAAGTGGGTCGCAGGTATACGTAGCGTTCCCGATAATTATGGTTCACATTGTGAAGTCGAAAGTGATCAATAACATTGGACAACCATTCCACTCCCTACACAAAATTAACATTCGTACCATCTCTCAAACTCACTCAACTAATAATATGGTCCAATTAAACTTATACAATACTTCGCAACAACACATACTTCTACTGATACACCTTTTCCTACTCAAGTAACAATGGAAACTACATGCTTAAACTCCTCATT
This sequence comes from Portulaca oleracea, assembly GCA_029582165.1. Lineage (NCBI taxonomy): Eukaryota > Viridiplantae > Streptophyta > Magnoliopsida > Caryophyllales > Portulacaceae > Portulaca > Portulaca oleracea. The sequence continues at coordinate 38,969,158 of CM055885.1, read as the reverse complement.
CAACAAACAACATATACAATTATCCCCGCAAACATTAACAACCGAATTAAATGAACAAAGAAAAAGGGATTTACCGACGCAACCGATTTAAGAGCCAATCTGACATGCGAGACCAACTCAGAATCAGTAAAATCAGCATCTAATTCCTCCATGTGCTGATACTGGTCTTCCTCCATCATCCTCTTGCCGTTGAAGTGATTGTACCCTAACTGCGCAGCCATCATAGTCTCACTGTCTAACTTTACCTTCCTGGAATTCACCGGCGATTCAATTCGCCGGAAAATCGATCGACGGCGGCTTGAATTGAGTGCGATGGCGGCGATTCAGCAGAGAAGAGAAGAGAAGAAGAGGAGGAGAGAGTGTGGAAACCCTACAACACACGAAGAATCGGAAAACCTAAAAAAAAGGGCTCCAAACTGAGTAGACGTCTTACCCTCTCAAATTTATTTCATTGACCGACTGACTTTCTTTTTAAAAATAAAATAAAAATAAATAAATCATACCGGTTTTCTGTTTCTCTTTTTCCCCGCGTTATTTTCGGATATTTTTAGCTTTCCATCATTTATTTTCGCTCTAATTCCCATTGGGATCTTTTCTGTTGAATCCTAATATAACTGTGATTGTTATTATAATATGAATAGAATGTCATAAATTAAGCCTAAGTTAAGTTGTATATTGTTTAGCCAAATTAATCATCACTTTGTCACATAGTTATTATCCTCCTCCATAAATATATCTCGATAAAATGTACGACGTTCACGTAATGTTCGCTGACAAAAAATTGAGTTCGGATAAATTCATGTCGGACAAGTTCGAACAATGTTGAAATTCGGATGAGAAATTAATGTCTGGACTCAGTTTTATTTCGGATCAGTCAATTCAATTAATCTCAAAATTTGGACGGAAAATATATGTTTAGACCCGATTTTTTCCGGATCAGAAAATTTAGATATTCCGGATACGACACAATTTTACTTGCTCTGTTCACGTTTGTAAATCCAAGACTCCCCATTCCTTTGGATATAGAACTTTTGATGGTCCTGTAACACATTGTATCAAAAATTTTACTAATGTAATGCTCTTTTTGGTTGAAAACCCAATTTCAACCCACCACCACCGCCACCTAGTAAGCACATTTGTCAGCTATTTGGGCTGTTTTGGGCTTCTTGACAGCGGGCCTATGAGTACTAAGTACACCTAAAACCAAGTGCCTTCATGGTGTTTAAGGAGTGGGCTATAATGGCAACTACCATAGCTCTTGATCCAAACTAATGACTAACGTTAATTAGTACTTTTTATATAGAAGTTTAAGTTAATTACAAACTACTTCAAATATTGGCAACCTAATTTTCATACCTTGTTAGGCCTCGACTTTGATACTAATATAGTTATACTAATTTGGTATTTTATGGGCAAATTTTGATTTTGAAACCCAAAATGATTGAAATTCCAAACATAGGCTTGTCTAACAATGAGCTCTTAGTTCAAGTGATATCCGCTGCACCGTAGTATCCCATAGTTTTCCGAATCGATTCCTGGGAGCAACAACAGACGCGTGTATGTCTGGTTTCCACCTTTCCCATAGGCCAGTGGACCTATTGGACTTTCCATAAGAACATAATATATTGCAAAATTAATGACTTAATTGTTGTTGTGTGAGAATTTATGCAACACCAAAACAAATTTATGAGTAATGACCATCATAAAATATGTGATGGTCAATAACCTCCGCGGTCTTTGATTTACCTTCACTCATCTCATATTTACACACACACGATTACTTTCTACAAGAACAACTAATTTAATGAGTTGTTTGACAATATTCCTAAAAGAGTCATCCTAATGGAGATCAAGTATTTATACAATTGTTGGATGCTTTCTTCCAACCCATTCATCTCCTTCTTCAATTCTTCACAATTTTGACTCAACAAATCGTAGTCAACATAAACACACCCTTTACGCAATGATCGTTCAATTGTGATCAACTTTTCCAACTCATGCACGATCTTGACATCCTCTTGAATTTTAGTCCTTGATTTGGATTTGAATGACAAGGCTCGTTGAAAGTCGTGACAAGCCACAAATGTTGTTTCTGTAGATACTCTTAAGATCTTCTGGACTTCAAAATCTTGTCCATGTTGCATCTTTTGCCCCCTCCATCTGCATAGTTTGGACCCACACTTGTTCAATTCTGCGCATTTTTTCTTCAATGAATCGCACCTCCTCAACATTTCATCCCTCGATTGAACCGATCGCGTTGCGGATTGGATCGAATCTACGTATTCTCGAACGAGGCTTATCCTTTCGACCAAGCCATTGCAGGCATCGAGCAGATCCACATTGTCTTCCAAGTACTCTTCAATCATTTCCTTGTCCACGACATTCATGCTTAGAATTAGCTCTTGTGCTAGCTTTTGCGCAGCCAAGCTAGCACCAAGAGCATCAATCTTTCCGTCGAACTGAGTCAAACTCTCCTCAGTCAACGGGACAACCACGGAAGAACCCAATCTCCGGCGGCCGGAGGAGATGAACGTTGAAGAGATGCTCCTAATGAATGATGGTGCCCTCATCTTAATTGCCTTACAACAACACTTTGTATTGCAGGTGAAATGTATATATGAAAGTGTTGATGAAATTAAAACAGCTCAAGTTGCAACAAAATGGCATAGGTCACAAAGGCTTATATATACAACTAGCTATAGTATGCAATAATAATGGGGGTTGTACGTGGACCAATGACAACAAAAGATGGGGACTTTTTGGGATGGAACTATACACAATTATTAATGAAGAGAGGGGCATGGGAGATTGATAAATGAGTAAATGAGCTGTCTTGGATACTGTGGCCAACCCCAGATTGCTCCACGTAAAAAAGATTATGAAACTAGATATGGTTTTTGTTCATGCATGCATCCGCCACCCTTTTAAATTGGGTCAAATAATTACAACATATCATATGGATCAGAGTACTGTAGTATATATGAGTTACTTGTAGTAGGAGTTACTTTTGAAAGATAATGACAATCTCTTGTGATTCGTGCTTGAGTTTAATTAATACTATATGTGATTTGAAGTTTGATTTGCTTTAATTAGGTGATGATCGAGGATAAGTTATTACTCCCTCTATATTTTATTTGTGTAGCGTTTCGTTAGTCAATTATTTTGAGAAATTGGTTGAATTCTTTAGGTTAATAAATATTGTGGTTGGTTAGATAAAAGTATGTCCATTTTCACACTTGAGTTTAGAAAAATTATTCTAATGAAAAATGAAGAAGAATTTTGTTTATGAAAAAAAAAATTAAAGCAAGATTCTACCAAGGAAAATAAATTATGTGATATTTGTTAAAGTATTGATAACCCTCCTAATGAATACCAATTAAAAATCTCATTTGTATAAGAATTAGGAATAAAAATACTTGAAAATTAGGTAGAACCATTTTAGTAAGAGTTTAGTTTAAGATTAACAACATGATTCAAGTTACTTTAATGCATGGGGGATATTTTATGACATATAGATATGGCTATGGGATATATATTTCAAATAATTAGTGTTGTGCACACTTATTGAGGTTCCACATGGCATAAAATTAATAAATAGCATGAGCATGTATGGGTGTTTATGGTAGCTTGTTTGGCTGTTTGCCACGTTCATCACTTGTGCATGTCCCATGCATGTATTTTTTTTACGTGGTAGTTTGTTTTTTTATACAAATTAAATTATCATTTTAAACTCTAATACCTACTTGTCATCATTTTATTTATTATATATTATATTTCCTTAACTTATGCATGTATTTATATTTGGTTGAAATGGTACTTGCGGCATGTGGAAGTAAGGAAATGCAAATGGGCCAAATTATTAGAAAATTAAGTAGTCTATCCAATTATACACAGTTGATCAAGCTACACGTAGCTTTAAAAGTTTTTAAAAGTAGCCACTAAATATTCTATAAACAAAAAGGTACTTAAATTATGACCCAAGGTGTTATCTGGAAAGCAAAGAAAGCGTTTAATATTTAATAATCAATAAAAGGTTCTTAAATGCATTGTTTTTTTTTTAAATATTTAATCAAGACATAGGAGTTATGGGAAGTCTAACCCATGAGTTTAAGTATAATTTGATTTTTATTTACTTTTAAACTTTTAATAAAGGGGAGAGTATAGTAGTAGACTGAGTCAGAGTTTATATTTTATTTTTGTGTAAGCAATAATTTTACATAAATAATAAGCTTGTTAACAACTTCTTATTAATTTTTTTGAGCCACCTTTCACACAATCCATCTTACTTGTTAAAATATGCAAATAATAATAATCACAAAAATAATAAAAAAATAATAATTGTTAAATTTTAATTATAAGACTCCAATACGGGCTATATATACGATCCCATTAATATTTGAACTAGTCTTAAAACTGTGCGATGCACGAAGTCTAATAAAATAGAGACAATATTGATAAGAGCTCTTAACAACTATTATCATATTAATTCTATGGATTTACAACATTGTATATCTATAATATATAGTAAAAATATTTTACTATTTAATTAAAAATAATAATTTATTTATGTTGAAGTTAGTTTGGCATGCGTTTCAAACCTATAAAATTACAACGTGCATGGTGTGTCATGTTTCGGGAGTTAGCCTATGCTTCTAAATAACTAGATTTATTTTGATACAATGTTCCCTATAGTTATCTCAGGTCTTAAGACCAAATCTATGAAGAACAACCTAATCCATAAGATGAAAGTGTACAAATACTTTACCTAATAATTATAGCTATATATCATAATAATAATAATAATAATGAAAATGAGCACAAGTAGTGGTGTCAATAAGACCACGCTTAAGAATCTATATATTCCCGCAACTTGGATCATATGGTGCATTAATTAATATTTTGACCGAATTTATACAAATGATGCTAATTAAATTAAATTAAATTAAAGCATATAGGTGACATAATCTCACAGAGATTTGCTTCATTTATATATTTAATCAAGGTTTTAGGTGTATACATAACTAATACATATATTCATGGTATGTATCGTGGTGTGAATTGAGGCCGTACAGTACAGCTTAGTGAAGCTCATTATTGGTGATTTAAAGAATTAATAATGATGAATGATTCATGAACCCTGCCCTACTTAAGTTTATGAATTATTATGATCCCCCCAACTTGCAGGATTAGGATATAGGTTAGTTGGCTAAATTATTAACAACTTTTCCTATAATACATCTGGCATGGTTAAATTGTTGCTTATTATTATTAAAGAGAGAAAACAACTTAAATATATTTACTAGTATTAAAAATACGATAACTTTCATATTATTATATGTTAAAGATATGTAGAGATAACATTTGGAACTATAATGAAAGTTATCTTGCAAAAGTGCAATGGAAGATTTGCTTATATTACATCTTTATGGGTGAGTCCTTTTCTCAAATCCTCAGGTGCACAGAGACTTTGTGCAGCGGGGTGCTCAATGAAAAGTTATCTAACTATGAATTATTTGGTTTATCCAATGATACCAAAGCGGTGATTGTTGAATTGATTAATTATCTCATGGTTTAAGATTTCCCATCAATATTTGGTTCTTGGTAGAAGTAAAGGCATATTTTCCTTGAGTTATTTGTAGGGTTGATAGGTTAAGCACTTATCCTTTATGAACAATTGGATCTCGCTTAATTTCGATCTGTAAAATTTATTGATGGTTACCTTTTAAATAGAGGTTCAGTGGATGAACGTACTTATCTTTTGTTGAAAAAAGGATAAAAAGGATAAACTCAATAATTCATAATAAGAAGCTGGTAGGGTTATCGAAAAATTGTGCGATCCAAATAGTCGGCTTAGTCCGATTCGAAAAAACTTGCGTACGGTTATAAATATTTTGTCCGAATTTTAACTTTAATAGAAAATCTGGAAATAATACTTCATTTCTTATTGACCGAATCCAATATCAACCAAATTTAGACTTTTCCGAATTATTTAACTCAAAATATACCCGAAAAAATTGAGCGTCGTACATCAACTTTCATCTGATGTCCAATCCACTTGAACCCGAATCCGAATTTTGCACAACCCTAGATGCTAGGCAGTTTTGCCATTTGAGTTGCAAGTTCTTCAATCGGGCCCAACCCAAGCCAATAGCAAACAATATGAGCCAGAACCAATTCAAACAAATAGATGAACAGGCCAACCCAACCAATTAAATCCAAGGTCAAATAACCAAATTCAAAGTCCACAAGTGGCCCGCCAGAAAAACTAAATTCTTCAACCACCAACCGCTCTGAATTTGTGGCCGACCTTCTTCCATCTTTTTTTCTTGATATTAACTATTCATCTTCTTCCTCTGTATCTATCTGGGTTTCTTCCTTTTTCTCCCTTTCTTCCTCCTCCGACATCGATTTCTCTCTCGCCGGCGCCGGAGAATCCCGAGGGGTTGAATTTATTTTTATGGATTGTTGCAGAATCACCGGATGCTCATCTCCTCGTCCGATCCAATCTCAGCCCTCCGTTTCTGCCATCATCAGCGCTTCTCAGCCCTTCGATTTCTTCGGCTCTCTCACACCCTGGTTGCACTGCTTGCCCTTTAGATTTCCCATCTAGTTCGTCCCGATTTGCTGCGATTTCAAGTCCAACGCGCCTTTGGGTATGCTTTTGTTTTTGTTTTTTGTTCTTGTTTTGTGTTTGGGGGGTGTTGTTTGTTCTTGTTGTTGACCAAGTTGTTCAGCTTGTGTGACCCTTTTTAGTATGAGTTAATGGGTCTTCTTTAGAATGCTGATTTGAGCTTGGAAATTTTGAAAGTTTCATGCTTTGTGCTGTGTTACTTGCCTAGCTTGTTCAGCTTTGTTGAATTCAATGGGGCTTTGTTGTTTGTTCTTATTGTTGACCAAGTTCTTCAACTTGCGTGACCCTTTCTGGTATGAGTTAATGGGTCTTCTTCAGAATGCTGATTTGAGCTTGGAAACTTGGAAAGTTTCATGTTTTGTGCTGTGTAACTTGCCTAGTTTATCAAGCTTTGTTTGATTGGGTTGGGTTGAATTCAGTTGGGGGTGAATGTTTGTTCTTATTGTTGACCAGATTCTTCAAATGGTGTGACCCTTTTTGGTATGAGCTAATGGGTCTTCTTCAGAAGACTGATTTGAGCTTGAAAATTTGTAAAGTTCCATGTTTTGTGATGTGTAACTTGCGTAGTTTTTGAAGCTTTTTCTTGGTTGAGTTGGATTTGGTCATGGATTAGGTTTCTGAGCTTAAAATTTTGAAAAGGTTTGGTGTTTTATGCTATATGACTTGCTTGATTCATGGGGTTTTAAAATTTTGGAAAGTTCTATGGGTTATGCCTAGAGTAGAACATAAAGCACTTAACTTTGCGTAGATATTTGGCATCTAATACACTCATACACAGACTCTATTCTCCTTGATCATACCACTGATAGGAAATTTGTTTACATATGTGCTATTCGCAGGCTGGAAAAAGCTAAAACTTTGCAAAGGCGCGTTTCTTATCAAACTAGTATTTCAAATTTAAGGACAACAAGTTTTGGAATTGGGGCCACTGGTCGACCAAGGTGATACTAAGATGTCTTGGAGTCGGGCGAAGCCTACTGGTTGGGCTGCATTTGACCTGCAACAAAAACAGAAAGACCATTTTGTAGCTCAGCCTAACAATGAGCCCTTTCCTTCCCTGTCAAGTAAAGTGACCCAAACTACGTCCTCAAGGAACAATCCTCGATATATGAAGCCATTCTTATCGGTTATTGTCCCTTCTCCTGTAAGTTTTCCAGCTACTCTTGGCAGTAACCAAAGTGAACCGTCTGAAGTTGGCTATTCAGTTAGCAGTGAGATTGCTTGGGGTGGCAAATTTGGTTCAGTATTTAAACAGCTCAAAGAACGTTACAGCTGGGCTGATGATAGTTTGATTGAAGATGTAATGGCTGCTGCTGATAATGACTTTGACAAGGCATCCTCGTTTCTGAAAGCCATGGTTTCCGATGAGAATTTGGAAAAGGATAATAAACCCGACGCAGTTGCTGAGCCTAGCCATGATTTTTCCACCATGGAACCTGTGCTCAGTTCACTTGCACAAGTTGAAAATGGAGGTGTGAGGGATGGGTTTGATCTTTGTGCTGAAAAGGCTTCGGATAGTTATATGGATATGAACGCGATACTTGACCAGTTCACATCTATGTCTGTTGAGCCTGAAGGGGATGAGGATGATCTTTACTTAAGTTGCCGTAAAGATGCTATAAAAATGATGAGGTATGCAATATGGGTATGGATTTTTGCTGTTGCTGGTTTATTTTAGCAATCCCTACATTTTTTGGAACTAGGTAGATTTGGCTGCACACTGCACCTTTAACTTAGGTGTAACCACCAGTAAACTTTATAGGTCTGTAGGTAAAGGGTAGCTACCAAACTGGTGATGACAAACATGACCCATCAACCACACAATTTCCACATACGAGATATTTTTTGTGTCCACCAAGAATTTAACGTTGGTGGGGAGGTTTATTGCCAACTAGAGTACTAGACTACCACCTCTTTGATAGCAATACCTACAAATTATATCAACAACAACTGCTGGCATGGACCCTGCTTTTGCGGGCTTTAGGGAAATCCAGAAGTAGACACCGTTACCTGTACAACGATCATGGGTTATGAAGAGACTGATTTTAGCAGATTCATTCGAAAAATGCTTACAAAATATCACTTATTTCTGCTTATTTCATTGGCGGTTTCGCTCTGACAGGGCTGCTGTTCGGCATTCCAATCTGCAACAAACTCGTTTCTAAGAGGGGATCACTTTGCTGCCCGACAATTCTCTCAGAAAGCTCGGGAAGAATGGGAAGCTGCAAAAAGGCTCAACGAAAAGGCGGCCAGTGAGATTTTAAGCATAAGGAATGCAAACAACGGGCTGTGGAGGTTGGATTTGCATGGACTGCATGCAGCAGAAGCAGTCCAAGCATTGCAGGAGCGTTTACATAAAATTGAGACTCAAATACTGTCTAAGAAGAAGGGCTCAACTGCCTCGGCGCTTACAAACAGTTTTGGGAATAAAGCAGTGGTGTCTCATGCTTCTTCTGGCGTCTTTAGTAACAAAGAAAGAAAATTAGATCAGCAAGCATTCTTCGGGCAAAAACCAAATTGTTTAGAAGTCATTACAGGTAGTTTTGTGATCACCATGATCTTGGATATGACATTTGCTCATCCTGGATGATTCGTCTTGAAATGAATCCCTCTATAATGCTTCTCTTTGTGTTGGTTTGAAGCTTTCAGTTTATTCTTTCAACTTCTTTTTTTTGGGTTTTTGGCGCCAAATAGTATTATAGGGCTTGGTATTGAAAATAGTCTAAATTGACTTTTTGGCCACTATATCATATTTTCTCATACTAACGTAGAACCAAATTCCGACATCTTAAAACGGGCGTGGCATTGGTACTACGTGCTTAGTACCGAAGAGCTGACATCATTTTTCATTACTAAGCACGTTATATCAATGCCACGTTAGTTTTCCCATTCTGGAATTTGGTTCTAGCTCAGTCTGAGAAATATGATAGAAGCACAAACTGCTGATAGCCACCTATAATACGAATTATTTGACACCAAAAACCCTTTTATTGAATGTCTTTTTTGGTGATTTAGGATTACGGGGTTGTGACAGTGCTATGCTTTTTCTGCACTCCTGAAACCTCTTTCTTTTTCTCCCCTTCAATTCTCGTAGTCGTTTGCAAACCTTTTTCAAACATGTATGTGTCCCATGGCAGGCATAGGGAACCACAGCAAGGGAGGCGCGGCACTTCCAACAGCAGTGCAGACATTCTTGGCTGACAACGGGTGAGTTTCTGTCCGTCTGTTGGGGTTCATTTCACCGTGTCAGCAACTAACTAATGTCATGCACAGATAATTCGATATTCACCCAGTGACTTTTACATTTGTAGGTATCGCTTTGACGAGTCCAGGCCTGGTGTAATCACGGTTCGCCCCATGTTCCGTCGTGTTTGATTGCTGGGGTAGGGTGGCTGCTTTTAAATTTATGGTAAATGCGAGCTTGTTTGTGAATTATAAGTTAAAACTTATGTCCAGACAGAAATGGTTGACATTGACCTTCATTTATTTGAGAAATCAAGGCTCCTGTTTCAGCTTTCTTCTCTATACCTGCTTCTTCTGGAACTCTATCAAGTTGTTACTTGGATTGTTGTTATTTACTAACAGCTTCTAGATTTCCTTTGTGCTTGAGAGTAGAGAATTTGAAACCTAATTATAAGTTACTTAACATTCTAAAGTTGAAAATTATGTGAAAATCGTTCCAATCAAGAACATGCACAAATTTATTGGAGGCAAGGATTACTGTCTCCATTAAATAAAAAAGAGAAAAACTGTCTGACTATATATAATTTTTGCTAGTTGATAAGACATTTTGTAGTACTGTGTTTGAACTGCTTGAAGATGATGCTGTCAAAAAAACTGACTCACCGGATTTTTCAGATATTCAGGAAAACTATGAACTAATTTCTAAGTCAAGGTCTGTTCGTTTAGACCCAAAATGATCGGAACCTGGATTTTTGATAATTCTACAGCAAAAGACATTAATTTTGGAAGCCGAGTACAACTGATCCCATTTAATTAAACAGCTAATCTGACGATATGTATGAATGATAGTGCTCATATGATAATTCATAAATGTGTAACACCAGCACACCCATTGTAAATTGTGAATTAACAAACATAGGTAATGAACCTTGCTGTTTTTTTCCCTCTTCAATTCTTTTTATTCTTTTTACTTTTAGAGGTACAAAAAGAGACTTTTTTTGGGGGGTAAACTTAACAAGCAATAAACAGTTACAGGACAGTATATATATAACTTTATACAGAACAAATACAGGACTGATCTCACAGAACAGAAAATTGGTCGAAATTGCCAAATGCCAGAAATATAGCTGACCAATTCTTACATACTATATGTACAATGAGCTCCAAAAATCCTCAACCTCGCTTATCTTGACTCTCGAGCTTTCATTTGTAGTCCCTTAATTTGGGATAGATTCCCAAAACGTGCTCGGGCATGAAGTCATGCCGGGTTAAAATGCCAACTATAGGAGGCCTCTGCAGTCGCAAACAAAATTCAACACAGTATTCAGTAGGGAGGTTTACATATAGGCAGATGAAAAACAGTAGAAAGCAATACACTAAACATTTAGGAAAGGCACGGAAAACTTACATCTTGGCTCTTGGGAACCACACACATATGCCTGAGCCCGAGTTCCCTGAATAGAATTTGCGCTTTGGCTAGTGACATTGTCTCAACCACTGCGTAAGGGGATGTATTAGTTATGGGATGGAGATCGATGTACATCTCCATCTCTTCTTCCTCGATGCTTATATCCTCGAGCTTGAGCTCCTTTCCTGAACCGGGCTTAGCAAAGTCTAGCGGGGAGAGTTTCCTCAGGGTATCTCTCCCTGAAAGCACCCTCTCCTTTGAAAAACACTTTGCCTTGAGCAAGACGAGCAGATGGGACCTCAAAACCAGCCCACATAGCTCGGGCGCATCCACTAAAGGTGGTTCGTTGATGACGGGAAACCCATTATGCGCAGTGGCCTGCAGCGAATGCACGAGGGTCTCCACCTTCTCCACCCCGGAGAACGTGATGAGTGGGCCCGAGACAACATCCCCCGCCATCAAATGCTTCATGTAAGGCTCTGGATGAGCCTCCATGAACGGCAACCCCTTCAACTTCACTATTTGGTCGTACACCCCGATGTTGAAACAATCAGCAACGGTTTTCGATATGAGAAGGACCAACATCACAAGAGGAAGCAACAACAGGTCATTTGTGAGCTCGAGTAAAATGACACAAAGAGAGACCGTCATCCTCATCGTGCCCCCAAGGAAAGAGGCAGCCCCAAGAAGTGAAAAGAGGCCCGTGTCAAGTGTAGACACAGCGTTGAAAAGCCTACCCACCAGGCGGCCATAGACTGCTCCCGCTAGAATCACAGGGATGAACAATCCCGCGGGAACAGCAATCCCGTATGTCAGGATCCCGAGTCCAAAGATTGTTGTAAAGAAGATGAAGAGCGAAGAAATCTTGAAAACTCCGGTTGTTTGAGTACTGAAGAGGTTTCTGATAGCATCGTCGTTGGTGTTGAGGAAAAGGGAAGCCAGGTCGTTGTAGTGCCCGGCCTGGCACTGAAAGATTTTGTAGTTACCAGACTCACCAATAGTGAGACACTTCTCATCCGTGGGACACGGGGTGCAACTCACAAGCCATGGCAGGCCAAACGCGCAACAAGTTGTGAGGATGGATATCCCGATAACTAGTAAAACTCTGAAGGATGGACCCTTCCTGCAGGACAAGTTAATACTGCAAGAGTTAGGAATTCAGTAATCTGACCTCAATGGTACAATTAAGGTTTTCAGGTCTACATTGAACAGAAACGAACAATAGATAGATGTAGATGAGCTTTAGAGCAAGAGGAAGAAGACGTACTCGTTAATAAAGCCATAAATGCGGACAACCTTGTCAACAAAATAGTTGTACAAGCTCCCTAAAACACCACCGCCAATGCCAAGGAACATCACCGCCAGTAAATCATAACCGCTGTAGGTTGCTTCGACTTTACTGACATCATAGATTATCAGCCCGCCCTTACCAAACAAACCGCATTCTCCACTCCAGCAATACTGAATAAAACCTCTCAAAACCATGGCCACTACAGCCGTGGTGAAAAATGTCCTCCATAGAAGAGCACTCCGCCACCTGCATTGCAAACAATAATGATGATATTACGATTGGTGGAATCACTTAAGGACCTGTTCTCTTCAAACTATTTCGACCGAACTTATTCTAAGCTTATTTTCTGAACTTATTATCTGAACTGTTTCTGAAAGAACTAATTAAGCTGAAGAGAGTAGACCCTAAGTATGTACGATCTGATGCTTGTAAGGAACTAGATGTAGGAGCAATATGTACCAGGAAGCAGCTTCTTCAAGGGCAAAAAGGACACCCCCGACCGGTGCACGAAAAGCAGCAGCTACTCCAGCAGCAGCCCCACACGTGACCAAATCTCTCCGGTCCCTATCGTTCTTGAAATACCGAAGCCAAGACCACGTCAGACCATACTTGCGGGACCCACCTTGCCCCAGCAAGTTGGCAATGCAAGCACCCGTGTGAACCATGGGTCCTTCCTTACCAATCACAAAGCCCCCAGAAACTCCCAGCACAGAACCGAAAATCTGACCACATTACAACAGTTTATTTTGTGAGTTCCCTCATGTAGGTAAACATAACATTCTTCTTCTCTTGCTAAGACATTGCATCGAGCGAGAAACTACCTTTACAAATAGAGTTCTTGGTGCCAGTATGGAAGGAGCATCGACACCGTTAAGATAAGCCTTGACTTCAGGAATGCCGGACCCAGCAGCAGCAGGGGCGATGTATGCACAAAGTGCACCAGCAATTGAGGCCAATGTTAGGTTGAAACCAGCAAATGCAAGGTAAGCCTTTAGGTATCTGTGCTGGAACCATTGCACATGAAAATGCATCCAATTAATTCACTATTAATGGAAGACCAACCAAAACCAAAACCATTACACATGAAAGCACGGTATGTACTATAGAGGGGTCGGATCTAGCAGTCTTAACCCTAAATTTTGCAATTTAGAGAGACTGGTTCCAACTGACCCAAGATTTAGAAACTGTTCGCTACTACTACTCCATGTAAGAGAAGCCGAGGAGGTTTAATGAGACATTGCACTAGTAAGGGAAGAAACCAAGATAAAAGTCATGATGCTTAAACCAGTCTAAGATCCTCCAAGGTTAAAAACACATATTTTCAGATTACTATAACAAATTAAGGGCAACTTGTTTGGAAAGAGAAATGAAGAATATATGTGACTTACTTGCCCTGTGACATTAGATTGCTAGTGAGGGACAGTTTGAAACCAGCTATGTTCTCAACTGCGATGCTGTTGAAGACGCCGACGAGTCCAGTGCATAGCCCAATGAGGAGCGCCAATGCCCATTTGAGGGAAACATACTGAAGTATTTGGATCTTCTTCCTTGATCTCCAATCTTGCTTGAATAATTCATTTTCGAATATCCTGGACACACCAATTAAGATGCTTAGCATATGTTCTTTATGCAAAAACACGCATCGCACGGTAGTTATGGCTAGTTTTAATCCCCTATAGTCAACCCCTCTAGGGAAATAACAGCCCAAAATGAACAAAACATGATGTAGTTCTAGGAGACTTTTGTTCAAACCTAACACACAATGGTTCACTTTGTTACCTTTGCATGAATACGGGTACATAAAGCTAAACATGCAATTCTTTCTTTGACTAGTACATGCTCTTCAAACAAGGAAGGGAGAAGGAATCGAAATAGTAGTTACATAGTGAAAATCTTACTCATAGTCGAGGCTTTCGATAGGGCAAACATTGGCACCTACGACAGCAATCTGAGAGGTAGTATTAGACCTATGCCTCAGAAGTGGTTGTCTCAACGATCCACTCCTCTCTAAATTGCCTGATGAGAACATCTCCTCTTCCTTGAAAACACCATTCCATTCTCCATTCTCGACGTCGTTTAGCTCATCATTGTGAGGATCCATTGAATCAAACTGTTCATAACAAGCATGCACATCAGATACACGTAAATGGGAACAAAGACAAAGTGGCAAACTTGGTGTGTTTTATCCCACCACTTACACAAAGAAACAAACAATTTCCAATCAGACAAACTGCTCATAACGAGCATGACCCATCATCCCCACAATTTCCACACACGAGAATTTCTTTGCTTCTTTCGTATTATTCTTGGAAAATACAATAGGTTTTGCAATTGTAATCGATAAAATGAAAAATGCAAAGCCATAGCAGAACTAATAAAGCACCAGCAGGCAATGATGTACAATTTTAAGCCCTTCTGAGTATCAGTAAAAAGACAAGCAAATGAAGAATGAAAGCTTAAGAATATAATTATAAAGTTGAACCAATCTGGATATTAGAAGCAGCATAGGATCAATCCATCCAACCTTTCTTAATTATGGAGGTTGATGATTGATAAAATTGACAGAAAACTCAGCTTGGTCTTTATCTTATACTACAGTATATTCCAAATGGGATCCACACAATCTGCTGTCACTAAAGCAGAATATGACATTCACATTAACCAAAAGAACACAAAATTTGCACAATAAATACCAGTTAATCATCATTGAAATTTACACCAACATGAACACCAAAACCCAGCAAATTGAGCAAAAACCCACAAACAGAAAAGCCCAGAAACACCATTAAACTAACAAACCCAGCATGATCATGCAATTCTACTGAAAACCCACAAACAGAAAAGCATAAAGATTGAATTTTTTAACGAATTTCAAGGAAGGAGTCATACCCTTTGATTACCAAGTTCTGAAGAAAAGAAGCAATGGGCAACTGGGAAATAAGAATTTGAGGAATTTCAGAAGAAAGAATCAAATGATCATCGTGTGATAATCACGAGAAAATGATGAAGAATTCGAGGAAAAAGAATCAAATGATGATCGTGACAATCGAGAGAAAATGATGAAGATTAATGGAAAAAGGTAAGCTGAAGAAATTATAATTAAGAGTAGAGCAATGCAGAAGAAACAAGCAGAGATTTATAGGACTGAAGAAGAAAGAGGAAGAAATAAGAGTAGATGATGACGTCACACCTATGATGAATAGCAGAGGAAGAAGACGGCCATGACAGTTGACAGAGAAACGGGGCTTCACCATTCCAACACGTCGGTTTTTTTCAACAATTTTTTATTATCGAAGCTTATATAAATAGTTAAATAGTGACAGCCAGGTAAATAATATTATCCGTCTTATATTAATTGTCATAAGTTTGATTTTCACGGTTTTCATTTTCATTCTTTGATTGATAATTTCTTACACAATATGTTATTAGCAATTGCAACATTATACTTTTATGATATTATTGTTTATTACGAATCGAATCTAATAATGATAATTTTATATACCAACTCATTGTATATAGTGAAAAATTCATCGTTAAAATATTTAAAATTTGACCATACAATTTCCAGAAACGACATTTAATATGAAACGGACAGAGTAATTAGTATGATAATTAATATGATAAGAGGGAGCATATACAATATTTAAAGATCAAAGACTTATGAAGTGATATTTTATCTTATGACATATTGACGTGTCAATCCCAAGTGTGCAAGAAAGATATGAACTGCTAAGCTGGACAACTATAAGAATAGAATATGCATACTAATGCAGTATATAATATGAATAGTAATATAGTATCTTTTTTCAACTAAATTAGAATCTTATTTTAAATTGTTTTTAATTGAATTTGCCTCCTTCAAAGTACAATGTAGAAATTGTCATAGCTCAAAAGCCATAGAAATAGTCATATTTTTCTAATTTACATAGGTCAGATATATATAGTGTGGATTCCACTTATACAATATTTAATAATTTATAAAGATTTAAATATAGCAGTTTTATATTGATAGGTATTTCAATCCACTGATCCCAATTATTAACATCATAAATAATTTTGTGAATTTTTTCCAGTTATCATATATATAGGTCGATGCTCATTGATAAATTATGAATGGTGCGAGTTTAACTCTCCTAAAATAATTATTTTTTCTACCAAAAAAGTGATAAACTAAAGGGGTCGAGGGAAGGAAAAAAAAGACAAGAACGAAGTTTCATTTTTTTGTTGCTAGTTGTACAGAGTGGCATTAATATATCATTGTCCAAATTTTGTAAGTATTTAATTTAATTAATTTAAGGTAGTTTCCTCATGTGATACAAAAAAAAAAAAAGTAATGTGATAATCTTTAATTGTATTGATTTATTTACTTTTAGAACATTCGGGAGATAACATTTTGTGCCTTATGAAGTTGTCAAAAGTTGTTAATCAATACGCGAATTCGGCAGTTGAATATTCAAAATAAACTAAACAAATAGCCGTTCAAAAAAAATATGTTTTACAAAATAATAATAATAATCCAGCTAATT
This sequence comes from Portulaca oleracea, assembly GCA_029582165.1. Lineage (NCBI taxonomy): Eukaryota > Viridiplantae > Streptophyta > Magnoliopsida > Caryophyllales > Portulacaceae > Portulaca > Portulaca oleracea. Next base: position 38,952,119 of record CM055885.1, on the reverse strand, counting down.
ATGCAAATAAACAAATTAGTGGTGTATAGATATTCCTATATAAAAAAAATTTTCTAACTTGAAAAAAACTAAGTTGAAAATGGTCTTACCAAAAATTTTAATGACAGATTATATAATATGATAGTATATAAATTGGAATTGTATTTCATGGCAATATAAATTGGAATTTTGTATAGGGTTTGATTTTGGGTTTTTGGATTTTAAGAAAATGATCTTTGAGCCTTGATACCCAAAATAATCTATCTAAACTTTCAATATACATGATAATAATTAGAACTTTTTTGGTGCTGAATTTCAATAAACTATTCTAAATTCCAACATCATTAATTCAGTGGTAGAGTAGCGTGACAAATTCAGTGGTAGAGTGGCATGACAATGGAGTAGTCTATGTATGTTACTAAAACCAAACAAAATTTGTCCATGTGTCACTCTACTACCAATTATAGCAGTAGAACTTTCAAAATAGTCTACTAAAATCCAATCAACCCTAAGCTTGGATTATTGTCATGCATATTAAAAGTTAGGATTATTCGACATATTATGATCCAAAGTTGAGATTATTCGAATCTAAAAAACCCTTTTTTTCAGCGTAAATTGTAAAGTTCATATTAGAAATTTAGAATATACTTTGACAATAATATACTTGATTCTAGTTGAATATTTCAGAAACATTTTGCTTCAAGTTGAAGATTGAGGAACATGTAGCAAGGTGTTGATTAAACAAAAAGAAGTCAAATGTAATCATAGGGAACTTATGAATTAGATGGTACCGTATCCAACAAGCAAATTTTTCTAGCTTGTTCAAGTCTTCAATAAGCAAACAAAGTAAAACGTTAAAAAATACGTGTTGAAAATGATTGGGCTATTTATGTGCATGACTGCATGTATATAAGAAACAATTGGACCATAGCATACGTAAACCCTTTCAAGAAGGAGAATAGCCAGGTAGGAAAAACTACACTTTCGCAGGGTTGAGAAGGAAAATTAGAAAAATACTCAATTCAGGCAAGCAACAAACTCTATCACTAGGGATCAAATTGGACAAAATTTAGGTCAGAGACTTTGGTGTGGATCCATATCTAGATCATTTTGGGTTTGATGAATCCATGGGTCGTTAAATGATCCAAGTCATTTATATTTGAAATTGAATATGCGTAATTATAAGATGTATAATCTTACAAGTGTTATAAATTTTAATAAACAGAGGTATAATTCAAATTACGGTGCAAGAAGTCGCAAAAATGGTAGACAAGTGATGAAATCGGAGCAGGTGGACGACGAGAGAGAGTTATAAGAAACGTTATATTGTCATGGAATAAAATTAGGCTTTTGGGTGATTTGAAAAAAAAAGCTATTTATCCATATAATTTTTAATATATATAGTCATGTAAAAATATATACTAATAAAGAAAAAACGGGGGCTCTAGCCTAAGAGCCAACCCCAAACCCGTTCCCGAAAGCTTGGATCCATATCCCAAAAGTTTTGGAACTAGATTCTTGACAATAGATCTGGGTTTGCAAAGTTGGGCTTTATCCTAAACCAAATGTCGTCGATATAACCATAAGCATTCATAGAAAGAAGCAGCGTCTAACAAGGTAAAATTGCCCATATCATGATTTCGACCTTTTGAAACCCCATGACAATGGAATCCATATCAAAAGTTACTATTTTTATTGTTCTCAGCCGGAAAAAATAACATTAAACCGATGTGCGACAACTGATGGCCATCTACTAAACTCAAAAAGTGTACACAAATTACATGAAGACTATCCATGGAACTTCCCCCTAGAATTATTACTATACCTACCTAAAGACTAAAGTTTTGTGTACACAAATTACATGCTTATTGCTGCCTCTACCATTAACTGTTAGATACAATTACATGAAGATATGATTGATATTCCCTTCATACTAACTGAATCTCCCCCAACAGTCCAAGTAAACACTAAACATATGTAGAATTCCCCTAAGTAGTCACTTATATGCCCTTACTTCAGGATAGAGTCCCAAAATATGCTCCGGCATGAAGTCATGTCTTGTCAAAATCCCAATTATGGGAGATCCCTGCACCAATAGAAAGACAACGTCACATCATAACTGTAAAGTGACGGATATTGTGAAAAACTGAAAATCAGTTATAGTGATAGATATTTGATCACGCAGTTCAAAAGAACAGGGTTGTATGACATACCTCTTGACTCGTAGGTACCACACACATATGCCTAAGCCCGAGTTGCCTGAAGAGTATGTGAGCTTTCGCGAGTGACATTGTCTCAACCACAGTGTACGGTGATGTGTTAGTTATCGGATGAAGATCGATGTACATCTCCATCTCCTCCTCATTGATCCTAATCTCCTCGAATTTGAGCTCCTCTCCTAAACCAGGCTTCGCAAAGTCCAATGGTGAGAATTTGTCCAACACCTCGACCCCTAATCTCACCCTCTCCTTTGTAAAACACTTTGCCCTGAGAAGCACAAGCAAATGTGCCCTCAAAACCAACCCACAAAGCTTCGGTGCATCAGCCAAAGGCGGCTCATCGATGACAGGAAACCCATTATGATTCGTGCATTTCAAAGCGTGCACGACATTCCCCACCGTTTCAACCCCAGAGAAAGTAACCAAAGGCCTACAGACGACATCCCCTGCCATCAGATGCTTCATATACGGCTCTGGATTGACACCTATGAAAGGAAACCCCCTCAAATTCACAATCTGAAGAATCACGCCGTCGTTGAACAAATCTCCCACAGCTTTGGAGATAAGCAGGACAATCATCACCAAGGGAAGCAACAACAGGTTGTTGCTGAGCTCAAGCAGGATGACACAGACCGAGACCGGAGTTCTCATGGTCCCACCAAGGAGCGAGGCGGCTCCTAGGAGGGAAAACAGGCCCGTGTCAAGCCCTAACACGGGGTCAAAGAGTCTGCCCACAAGACGGCCACAAACAGCTCCTGCTAGAATCACAGGGACAAACAAACCGGCTGGGACAGCAATCCCATAGGTTATGATTCCAAGGATGTAGACCGTGATGAAGAAGATGAAGAGGGACGAGATTTTGTACTCGCCCGTTGTCTTCATGCTGAGCAGATTGCGGATGGCATTGTCACTGGTGTTGAGAAACAGGGAAGCCAGATCGTTGTAGTGGCCGGGTTGACATTGGAATCGCCTGTAGTTGCCTGATTCGCCAACAGTCGGGCATTGTTCGTTCAGGTTTGTGGGACATGGGGTGCACTTTGTCAACCAGGGAAGCCCAAAGGCCAAGGAAGTTGTCAGGATGGATATGGAAATGACTAGTAAAAGTCTCGAGCCTGGACCTCTCCTGCATGGTAAGGCAACACACCACGATTAGGATTCTCTAATATTACATGTACCTGGAGTTTATACTGATCATACTATTCAGTGATATCTGTAAGTGAACAATCACACTATTTGGAGCCTTATACAGAGTTTGGTGAGATCTAGATGTAGGCAGTCCGACCTCAACAGGGATAAAAATTTGTGAAAACGTTTTTCGAGTTGAAAATTTTGAGTAAAATCTATGCAGGAGGGACACATGATGTAGGTGTGACCCATGTAGAGCCAGTTTCGAGCCCTTAAGTAAAGAGAATGCGGTTGTGATCTACACATAGGCAGAAAGGCATGAAAAGTGTAGAAAAGCTTAAGGGACAATGTATGCAAGCGTACTTGTTGATAACTCTGTACAGCCTGAGGACATTGTCCACGAAATAGTTGAACAAGCTCCCCAAGACACCACCAACTACTCCAAGAAACACAACTGCGAGGAGATCATGACCATCATAAGTTGCTTCTGCTGCACTGACATCAAACATTATAAGCCCGCGATTACCAAACAGGCCACATTTTCCAGTCCAGCAAAACTCGATAAAGGTTCTCAACATAATGGCAACTGCAGCTGTGGTGAAAAATGTTCTCCACAGAAGAGCATTCCGCCACCTGAATGAAACATACAAATTACATTGTGTTGTGAAGTAAATTTGTTGTGTTCCGTTTCTGTTTCAAACTTGTGTTGCAACACATAAATCTACATTGTGGTAAAGATAAAAACCGAAACATTTACCAGGAAGCAGCTTCTTCAAGGGCAAAAAGGACACCACCAATTGGTGCACGAAAAGCAGCAGTGACTCCTGCAGCAGCACCACAGGTGATCAAGTCTCGCTGGTCGCGGTCATTCTTGAAGTATCTGAAAGGGGTACAAGTGAGGGAATATTTGCGAAAGCCACCCTGCCCAAGTAAACTCGCGATGCAAGCACCCGTGTGCACCAAAGGTCCTTGCTTGCCAACCACAAGCCCAGAAGATACTCCGAGAACAGAACCAAAAATCTGCCCACATCGATTTGATCTTGTTATTAGTTACATATTCGGAAACATCCTAGAATGGTGTTCAATTTGGTAACATCCTAGAACCATTCTTCATAATACATGGCATCTATTTTTCAAAAAGCCACATGTTAATGAACTCCTTTAGAAAACATCCAAACAAGGCATTTACCTTAACAAAGAGGGTACTTGGAGCCAATACAGAAGGAGCATCCACACCATTTAGATAAGCTTTAACCTCGGGAATACCCGACCCACCAGCTGCAGGAGCAATGAAGGCACAAAGCGAACCAGCAACAGTAGCCAACCCTATGTTGCAACCAGTAAATGCAAGAAAAGCCTTTAGGTATCTGTAATTAGAGCAATAAACATGAAAAATTTGATGATTAATTCATTGATGATGAAAGATTCGAAAAAAAAAAGAATGTTTAGATCTTATACTAATATACGGTTCTGAAAGAATTACTGCCCTAACTCAAGATGTGAGACTTACTTGCCCTGCAACATTAGTTTGCTAGTAAGCAACAGTTTGAAACCAGCTATGTTCTCCACTGTGATATTATTGAAGACACCAACAAATCCGGTAATCAGCCCGATCAGGAGCGCTGACGTCCACTTCAGCACTACGTACTGAAATACTTGAACCTTTTTCCTTGACCTCCAATCTTGCTTAAATAATTCGTTTTCGATGACCCTGGAAATTGTATGAGAATAGGTTGATCATATTTGTATCATGCAAAGAGCCAGCTCTCGAAACTGACTACCTCGATGAGGCTTTGTAAGATGTTAACACACAAATTATACAAGCATTTTAAAGAGGACAGCTTACTACTCCATGGAAAACTTGTAGAAGTCGTACCCCTGAATTAAACAATTCAGAGAGACAGGTTCCGATTGACACAAATTATCCAAACCAAAATCCCATACCCCAAAAGTTTCGCTGCAAAACAGTGTTCGTGGGTTACTGTACTCACTGATATAGGAGTTTACCCCTGAATTAAACAATTCAGAGAGACAGGTTACGATTGACACAAGGTTTTAAAGTCGTTCACTGATTACTACTCCATGGAAAACTTGTCGAAAAGGTTAAGACAGGCACTTGAATATAGGCATGCATGCATGTTGCGTATTTTCTTCAACGATTGTTTGGATTATAAACAAAGGGAAAAGGAATCAAACATTGGTCGAACAACGTAATGCGCAGGCAGAAAAAAGGTTCTTACTCATAGTCAAGGCTTTGAATGGAGCAGATGTTAGCACCAACATTAGCAGTCTGTGCAGTAGTATTTGTCCTATTCCTTAGATATGGTTGTCTCATTGACATGCTTCTCTCTGAAATGCTTACAGAGAATCTCTCTCCCTCGTCCTTCTCTTCCCTCCCATTCAATTGTTCAAGCTGCTTCTCAATGTCGTTTACGTCATTGTTGTGGTTGGCGTCAACATGAGGATCCATATTATCACCTCCTAGGAAAAACCAAACCTACGTACAGGTTTATTCGTGAGTCGTGACAGAAAACTACAGAAGCATTCACAGAAAGAGCGCAAGTTGTGCATAAGATTCAACATATCGATGGTTAACATTCTTGGTCATGTAAACATATATAACAAGGATCTTATCCTAAACAACTTAATCCTACACAATCATAAATCGAGCTTAAGGTAGACATTGCCAACATGGCTAGTATATCAAAATACTTAAATTTGACAGAGAGAATCCTCTAGAAGTATCTTGATAAATTCAAATCTGTTCTATTATCAATATATCCTTCTCAAACATGCTAGGACTAACTTAACAGTTGTTTATGAACATTTCCCAAATTCCCAAAAATTTAGGGAAAAGTCATGGCGAAAATACGACAAACATGGCCAAATAAGAAGCCAAATTACACATCACAATCCTACACTTTATTCATATTTGATCATAGGTGACCTTGAAAGGACACACATGACACATGCTTCCTCTTTCTTCCAAAATCAAATAAACAATAAATGTTCAACAAACTAGAGAATGAGTCAATGACATGCTATATATTGCTATTCCTACCCTAAAGTTCCTTTTTTCCTTTTTTTTAAGAAAATCACTAAAAGTTCTATTATATACCCCTCCATTCCATATTAATTGTCGCCTAAGCATCATTAACATCTCAACACATATAATGTTCTATTATACGAAAGTAATATCATTCCATTCATGTCATAACAGAAAAAAAAAAAAAAAAACTATTATAAGAGTATAATGTTGTAAATTTGTTGACAAAATATACTATAAGAAACTCTCAGTCAGAGAAGAACATTGAAGACAAATATAGAGTGGAGGGAGTACTGAATGGACATCCAAACATGTTGAATCTTGTTGGTTATTTCTACATTTAAATTTAACCAAAATGCCATGCACAAAATGGAATGCAACTAAAAGCAACAGAGTATGCCTTTCTGTATAGCCCACCAGCATATTTTCTGTGCAAACCCAGATGAATACAAAAACATAATGACATCTCACAAAATCAACCATCATAGTTCCTGCAATTCTGCATGCAGAAAACCCAGAACCCTAAATTCATAAAGATTGAATTTTGTACAGTGAGATTGAGGGATTGAATCCATACCTTCTGATAATTGAATGAAGACTGAAGAATGCAAAATGTGATGAATTTGATGATGATGATCAGGAAAGTTCAGAAGAAGAGAATTAGAAAGATGGAAGAAGGTGTTGTTGTGCCAATTAGGGCTGCAGTTGATGAAGAGAGAAGCTGCCATTTTTATAGAAGAAAAAAAGGGTGAGGACTGAGGAGGATGAACTGGGGAAGGAGAGCAGGAAATTGAAGAAGATCCCAGAGGAAAAAAAAAATGGAGTTAGAATATTGGTAGTCGAGTCGACTAATAGGAAGCTGCAGCCAACTGTAAATTTTAAGTGATGACCTCTTTTTGTCGTCCTATTAATCACTTGCTGCTCTACTTGCTTAATATTACGTACTGTACTACCTCCCTCGTGTATTCCTCCCTCCATCTTACAGTATTATAGGTCACTTTAGCTAACTGTTGTGGTAGCCCAAACGAAATTATGTCTGATCTAAATATTTGAATTTTGTTCGATTTAAAAATTTAACTTTTAATAAAAACATATATATTAAATTAGAAAAATATTAGATTTGGTCCGAATTCGATTTTAATATTGGTCAAATAATTAAGTACAATATTTCTCTTTTTCCATCGTTTGAACTCGATTTCAACTTGAATTGTCTAACTTGTTACAACCTGAAAAAAAACTCGGGTCCAACACATTGAATTCTCGTCTAAATTTTGACATTAATCGAATTTACCTAAACCTGAATTTTCACCAGCGTTATACTACCGTCCAGTGCCACTTTTTTATTTAAATTTCTTATATGATATTTTATTAAAACTATTTTGGTTAAAAATATTTTGATTACTATTATGTCAATTAGACAATTACCCTACAAAAATTATTTAATGATATGACCTATGAAACAACAATTTTGAGTGATATTCAATGAATAAATAACTTAGGGCATTGACAGTCTACAGATGGAGGGCAAGTGACCTTTCGAAATCACAGGAGATAATGATTTGTAATGTATATTGTAATATTATTCCACATCGTTTCACCTATCACTTTAATTTATGAAAGAGTCAAAGTTGAAAATTATGATCATCAATTTCTCAATACATGCATTATTTTTATCAAAAAAAATATTAATATTAAATTCATATAAAAAAACCTGTTATATGAATACAGTATTATAAATTTTACCAAAATATCATACAAAAAAACTGTCCATCAAATAAATATAAATATCGGAATCTCTAAAATATCTATATATGTATATTAAGTAATAGTATTGTTTTCAAAAAAAGTAATATTTTTTTTGGCCACTTTTTTTTGTTTTGAGCACATCAAAGACGTTCACCAACTTTTCTTGTCAGATGTTTCCAAACATATTAAATTTCCTATAGTTTTTCCTTTGACACCATCGTATTTTTAATATGTCCCCACCATGATATTAGACGGATGGTGATACTGAATTATGATGCATGAGTTTTGTTGTCTTCTGATTTTGGAAGCAATGCATGAAAACTACACCCTACATATTCTTACTGAATGTATGTTTCCTGACACCATCTTCAAAATACGTCGCGATAGTTAATACATGAGGCCTAAGGGTTATCACATCGACTATCTTTAACCAAAACAACTATTTTTTTTGTTTTTTATTTTTTACTGTGTGGAACCTTATTTCCATTTACGTGGTCACCCAGAAACTTGTGATATAACGGTGAAAATATACAAGTGTTACTTATAAACATATAAAGTCACCCATGTGTTGATAAATACAATTCTTATATAATCGTATATATTCATAGAGATAACTCTAGTATACACACTGCTCAGTTACTTTGTTCGCTATCATGTCATAACCTCACGGGTGATTCTTACACATGCCTAGTTGCCTACTAGACTTCAAGCACCACAGTCTAAGAACAAAAATTAACCAATTTATGAAATTCGATTGATGAGACACCCTAGGTAAAAAGAGTTATATCGATTTATACTAAAATCTATTGAATTGTATTGAGGATCATAATGATGGATAATTTTGTTGATAGCCTAAGTTTCTATTTCTTTCATACATTTATGAATACTTCTTTTTCTTATTTAAAAAAAACAAATAGAACAACTTGTTTGATTTAAAAATAATAACACAATAAATAAAAATAAGACGTGGAAATGGCCAAGTTGAGGCCTTTACATTAATCATCATCATCATCATCATCAATTCATGACTTGGGCCAAGTTGAACCCTCAATTCAGTTGGACAAGTATATTATGACTCCAAATTTTTGGGTTATGCAATGCATGTATGACTTTACAACCAATAAATAATAAGTAATTCATATTTAATTATTCATGGAGTAGAAGTAATTAGGTAAACCTTATTATTCAAGTGTATGCATGAGACTGACACCATGATGATTTTTTTACGAAATTCTAATCTATAAAAATAATTACACTACGATAGAATTGTTTCAAAGCAAATGGATTAAGATGAGAAGATATGATGCAGATGAAACAAACACCCACTTAACAAGATGATAACTATACACATTCATTCCATCAAAACAAAAAATGTCCGCTTTTTATTATTGTCACTATTCACAAACTACTACATCTTACCATAATTTACATGGTATTATACTGTATTTACCATAATTTACAACACTATTCACAAACTACTACATCTTATCATACCATACCACACTTGACCAAAACAACCATAACTTTCACTCCTCACTTTCATCTCTACTTTTCACTTTTCTCTCTCCTCCTCGCCTACCAAACCAATCATTTTTACCATAAATTTTAGTGTTTTAACACAACCTGACTACCACACTATACTACAATATATCACACTTTTCACAATTTACCATACCATTTCAGCACTTTACCAATCGCATAAAAGAACAAGGCCTAAATTTTAAGTATTTCCATCTGACTTCTCTCATATTCTCTAGTACAAAATAATTAGTTTCAAAACTCCAAAGTCCAAACAAACCCTGGAAAATTACACCAAACCCAGTGTACATAGAGAGACCAAGTTCAAAACAAGATTTAAATACTACAACAAAGCACTGATTCAAGGTTCACATAAGCACACTAAAAATCTGGAAGGCACCAACACAAACTGCATCACATTTCTGTCCTTTTATGCCGACCAAATCCATCAAAATCCCCCTAAACTCATGCTTATAAAAATCACCTACTCCTAAATTACAGTAAATAACAGCTAACATCACTCATGGCATGCCTCTAACCCAGTTAATTAAGTTACAAGCAATGCCAAAAAGATTAAGATTAAAATAGAGGAGCAAACATCACTGAAAACGACTGTCGATTTGTTGCCAAACAAAAAGGGCAGCATTTTGACCAAAACTGTAAGCAAGCAAAAACAGGCTCCAGAAAGCCCCATTTCTCAGCTGCCAAAATAGGAGTCATTCCAGAAAGTGACTGACATTAGAACTATTATAAGTTTTGGGTGGTGAGATGAAAAAATCTCACTCTGGGATCATTTGCTCGTTGTCGGCCTCGTCTTCTTGCTCGATCTTGGGTTTAGCGGGGCCTTGGCTCGCCCCGGGAGCTTGCTTCTTTTTGATACCGCTCACGATGTCGTCGATTCTCAGAAGCATGCACGCTGCTTCTATGGCAGTTTTGAATGTTTGAGCCTTTACGGCGTATGAATCCCAAATCTGTCAAGTTCAATCAAATTACATTATTGAAAATATAGTTAGGTCAAACAAGTTTTCTTTAGGGAGCATTTTGGTCTGAAATTTTCCCATGTCTGGTTGTCCAAAATAGATAGGAAAGTTTTAGTGCGGGACCCCTTATTTTACTTTAAAGCTCGGTAACCAGTTTCCCAAAGGGGGTCTAGGGAAAGTCTTTGCCAAAAAAGTTTTTCCCATGAAAATCTTTCTCGGGAAACTACCAAATGCACCACTCTGTTTAGTTTTTCCGTTTTTTTTTTTTTTTTTTGGGGGGGGGGGTTACTGTAGTGATTGGACGTGATCCAAGGACTATAGACTCTAGACATGTCAGCTGACTCAGTTTTGAAGAGATCTGATTATTTTGTGGTTCTTCGAATCTTCTCTAGAACAATCTTTGTCACATCAACCATTCAACCCATGGCCACCTAATAGTTTTGGACCTTAGTTCATTGATAGGGAGCTTGTAGATGGACCATAGTCTAAACATAGAGGACAACAAATTATAGTAAAAAGGCACATAAGCATGAAGGACAAGAATAAACATACGTGGAGACCAGTAAGAAAAGGTAAATTGGACGGTAAGGAAAGCAACAAGGATGCATAGATGTGATATAAGCATAAAACATTTACCTCATGATGTCATTTTAACTACTTCCATAAAAACAAGAGATATAGGGAATGGAGCAAAAATTTGCACATTGTCAAAATACCCTCGAAATAGGGTATAAAGTTCATTTATTAGCAATAGAATAGGTATTACAGTTGTTGAAATTGTAAAAGTTACGTAAGTTGACAAATAATAAGGGACAGAGGTTGTAGAAATTAGCACCGTTTGGTTGCCAAATTTTCTTGGGAAATCCACAAGAAGTGTATTTTACAGTGTTTGACTGTTTGGTTTACATCCTAAAACCCCGGGAAAGCATCTAGGAATGTTTCTAGCGCATTTGGTTAAAGCTGTAAATTTCCTAGACACGGCAGCCGACTCAAGCTTTGTTCTTTCAATGGGGATATAAAAGTTGGGTGACGATTCAGTATATTTAAATAGATTTGGGTATATTTAGGTAGAAGTAAATATAAGTAGGAAATGACGAGTTTTTTTAGAAGTAGAAAAGTTTAGGTTGATTGACATCGGTAGAAAGAGTAGAATTGGGTAAAGTTGACTTGTAGATAGTTTACAGTGCATTTTCAAGAGATCCAATTATTTCGGGGTTCTCGATTCTCTAGAACAATCTTTGTCACATCAATTAGCTAGTTTCCCACTTCCCAAGGCCACCTAATAGTTTTGGACATTAGTTTATACATAGGAGTTCATAGATGGGCCATAATCTGAACGTAGACAGAGGGCAATAAAGTACTGAGAAAAGGCACACAAGCATAAAGGACAAGAATAAACATAGGTGAAGACTAGTAAAATAAGATGAATTGGACGGATGGTCAGGAAAGCAACAAGTATGCATAGATGTGATATAAGCTTGATCCTAAAACCCTGGAATAGTATCTAGGAAAGCTTTCCTAGAAAAATCAGTTAAATATCCAAACTACCCTTAGACCGTAAGCAAAGGAGTTACTTTTAGGAAAATTTTGAGAATTTCATCGCAATATGATTTTACATCTCAGGCCATAAAATATTTTCCCTTAGGCGCCCATAGGAAAATCTTTCCCAAGCATCATTGTAAAGTAGTGGACCTAAGTAATCACATCGAGTTTAGACAACCAAACAAACAGAAGATAGTCAATCAGGATAACTGGCCAATTTCTCCATGGAAATGTTGGAACATAACACTCTCTAAGTGGAAAATTTTTATGTGGGAACCCTATTCACAGTCAAAACTCAGTAAAACTTTTTCCCAAGGAAGGGTTGGATAAAATTTTCCCAGGAAAGTTTTCCCCAGGATAAAGAAGAAAAAGACAGATATACCTGTTTCTCCTTCATATCAGCAATTTCACCAGTATTCCCATCTATGCCGACCCATGCGTTTTCACCATTTGCGTGCTGCAAATTTGGCGACAAGGTTAACATTTATGCCATGAAGCTGCAAACAAAACAGCAACTCATACAAAATAGAAATAAGTCGATCCCAACCTTTCCACGCAATGCAGTCATAGTCCTAATTACATTAACACCACAGTTCTGTGCCAATGTCCGAGGTATGGCCTCAAAAGCTAAAGCAGCTGCTTCATATGGCCACTGTTGATTAGGGAAAAAAACACTGGTTAACATCTGAAATCCCATAAGAATATGGTGGAGCATTCTTTCTTTCCTTAGTCTTTTTGGTGGGTAGGGAGAGGGTGAGAAGGGTTGGCACTTGGTACCTTTTCTATGCCTTCAACGGATGAGCTCTTTTGCTTCAAGGTTGCTGAGATTGTCAATTCTGTAGCGCCTCCCCCAGGAACAAGTTTTGGACTTTTAATTATATTTCGTGCTACACACATTGCATCCTGTACCAAGGATTAACTTGCGTTAAGATCTAACCTAATATGTGCAAAACTATGAGTACCAATGAGTAACTGAATAGCCTACCTGCAGGTTCCTTTCCACCTCGTTTAACAGATCCTTACTAGCACCTCTTAATAATACGGTACAAGCTTTTGGGTCTTTGCAGTCCACAATAAATGCAAAGAACTCATCACCAATCTTCTTGACCTCAAAAAGCCCAGCACCAGTACCAACATCGGATTCCTGCAGTTCATCTGGCCTGTTTACAATAACAGCTCCACACGCCTTTGCAATTCTATTATTATCTGTTTTTCTCACCCTCCTGATCGCACTAACACCAGCCTTACTCAAATAATGGCATGCCAAATCACTAAGCCCTTTCTCTGTGATCACTAAATCTGGTTTGAACTTTAGTATCTGTGCACACATGTTTTCAATGAACTCTTCTTCCATCTTTAGCAGGACTTCCCAGTCTTCTTCTTTCATTATTTCAGCATTTGTTTGGTTTTCTCCTTTTTTGTATTCAAGAGGAGAATCAAGAAGAATAATGCGTGGGTTGACAATCTTCCGCCTCATCTTTCCAGGAGCTACCACATCCTTGTTGATCATTACTCCTTTGAGCACCTGAGAGTCTTCCAGTTGACCTCCAGGCACCTTTTCAACCTTAATATACTTCTTAATGTCCACCTCACGCAGCCCTTGACCCAAATCTACGCCCACCATTGAAGTGGCCTCAATTGCTAAATTCTACAAGACATGCAGGGCAAAGTACAAAGATAATTAGTTACAATTACACAAGAATCAGGAAACAAAACTGATGAGTAGAAGCGAGAAGTGCAAAGTAAGATTTCATTCCGCGGTTTCTGAGACGCATAACAGCCACATTCTTATATGAGCATTGAGCAGGGTCCATCAAGTAAAAGCATGAACATCTTCAATGACTTAACTAATATTTTAATGGCACAAGGTGAACCCATCTCATTCATTTCTTATGCCAACTAAAGAACTTATACCATGAAATTAATTTACATAGCAAGGTCAATGCAATTTGGATAAGCTGAGAAAAATGAAAACTCAACCAAAAACAGTCACAAGCAGCCTAATGGGAAACCTGCCTGAATAAAGTAAAGTGGCTTATGAAAGTCCATTATGTGTAGTAAATATGACTAGCGTAAGCGAAGGTAACTGTTTTCTGTGCTACCCTAAAGAAAAAGACAAAAAAAGAAAAGATGTTGGTTGGGATGCAACTCACAGCAATTAGATCTCCAAATTGACTGGTGAACTTTGTGCCAATACAGCTCTTGACTAGTCCCAACATGGTAGCTCCTATAGGAAATTTCATTAGCACCATTAGTTTCAATACTTACCAATCACACAATACAGATAAATTAGTAGAGGCTAGATAAAATGCAACAGGATCATGAAAAGTTACAGGAACTTACTGTCCTTTGCATCAATTGGCATTGCAATCTTGTCTAGAACAGCAACTGCGTCTTCCAGAGCTTTAGTGTAGGCTGCAAACATTCCCAAACTTCTCAATTTAGCTCTAGAATACACCCACAATGGACCTCCTTAAAATAAATAAATAAATTATCGCACCTCGGCAAATCACAGTAGGATGATATTTTTTGTCAATAAATTCCTCAGCAACATGAAGCATTTCTCCAGCTGCAACACAATATTAGTCCGAATATTGCACAAAACATTAATATCCGAACCCAAAAGCCACAATAGCACAAAACATTAATATCAAGCAGTTCAATATCCAAACCCAAAAGCTACAATAGCACAACAATCTGCGATTCTAACCACAAAAGCAATACTAATGCTTTTTAACCACAAAGGCAATGACAAATGGTGTCCTCTTCATGAGATAAACAAAGTTCAAAGTGAAATTGAATTCACTGCTTTTCAAGATAGTTAATCTGATCTTACCGAGAACGATAACAGAGGTTGTTCCATCTCCCACTTCCTCATCTTGAGTTCGACTCAATTCAATCATGGACTGTTGTTTCAAGGCAACGCAGTGAAAGTGAAAACAAATCGTTAAGAGTCATCAAAATTTTAGTGGAAACAAAAAATCTGAACGTAGTAGAATTTTCTTGAGAAGGGTAAGTTTGAAGTGGTGTTTCTTTCCTCTTTTTCTTTCTTCTTTTTCTTTTTTGTTTTTGAGGGGGGGGGGGAGAGAAGAAACCATACCTTAGCAGCTGGATGTGCAAGATCTAATTCACGCAAAATAGCATTCCCGTCATTGGTGACAACTATGCCTGCAAATCATCAACATCAAGATGGAAACAAAACAGAAGACAAGAGTCAACAAATGTAATATCAATCACGAATTCACGATCCTTATTGATTTGAATGTTGTGAAAAATATAGATGTCGCTACATCATGCTAAATATTTAAAAATATTCTTGTATATGGCTTTGCCCTAAGCAAAAGACTATAGATCTTACCTGCTTTTCTTAAATTTCAGTAAGCAACTTTGTATGGTTAGTTATATTTTGAAATATAAATCATAATCCATGTCATAGAGATATTGTTTTAGAATATGGTCTTAGCATTAAACGGAGTTCTTATAATATTACCTCCAGCAGCATCAAGAAGCATCTTCAACATTGAACGTGGACCAAGTGTTGTGCGGATGATGTCAGCAACAGCCTGTCAGAGATACAGCGCTCGCAAGTTAATCCAGTTCTTTAAACAAAGCACATAACCGATTGAAGCAAGAACAGGAGGACTGTTTAGAAGTAAACATTTTTAGACGCTTCCTTAATACGGAACAAGGAACCACAAGTATTGTATGGATGGGGGACAGCAATCCATTAACCCAACATAATTGAGTCGCATGTTCCTAGCGCCCCCCCCCCCCCCCCAAGTTGCACAAGGGAAGCTGGTAGTAGGTTACAAGTATTTTAGTAAGTTCTCAAGAACTACACATCACTTCTTTTGTTAAAGGGTTTTACTTACTAAACATCATACACATATAGATGGTAAAAATACTATTGGTAAGTCTAAATTTAGTCATAATGCTAGCCTTCAATGCATCATGATGCTAAAGAATCTGAGAACAATCAAACTGCTAGCCTTCAACACATGATGCTAAAGAAGCTGAGAACAATCAAGGCAACATGGAGTTCTCTCTTTCCCAATCAGAAAGTACAACACTTCATGCAAACTATTCTAACATGCATCCACTTTGTAACTGAACAAAACGAAATTATATCTCACCTTTGCAGCATGGATATTAGCACGATGAACCTTTCCACCAGATTCTCGTTTTGTAGAATCCTCTGCAAGTTCAGACCAAACACAAAGATAAGTCAGAAACACAGATTAAGCTCATCCTTGCTCACCATACTTAAACGGTACTTGAATATGATCATCGACCAAATGGGTACTACCCAATTCTAGTTGATAGGGTCAAGGCTTATTAAGATCATCCTTACCATACTAACTATCCAGATTTACTAACTACCCAGATTAATTATGATAATCGACCAAATGGGTACTATCCAATTCTAGTTGTTAGGGTCAAGGGCTCAAGGCTGATTAAGATCATCCTTACTCACCATACTAGCTACCCGGATTTAAGAACTACCCGGATTTATTATCCAAACCCATGTCTACTTCAAATTCAAAATAGCTCCAACAAATATTTCAATTTCAAATAACAATGTGTGCCAAAAATACATCAGATCTAGTAACCCGCTCATTTCATAACAAAGTGACACCAAATGAACATCGAGAACACAGCGGATTCAACAAAGCGCACAACAGCAGCGTCGTAATTTCTCTCAGAATTCAGCAGCTGAACTCCACTCCATACTAAAACTAATCAATCATCCTTAGGGCTTCAAAGAACGAAGAACCCTACTAAAACCCTAACTGAAAACAACAGCGAAACGACATTTCCAATGACAGCAAATTACAAAGGTACGCAACACAAAAGAAAAAAGAAAATGAAAAAGTTGAGCATGAAATCAGATTTTCCATCGCGATGAGAAAACAAACACATCGAGAGAGAGAAAGAAAAGCTTACTGAGAACAAGAACAGGAGCATTCATGGCTTCCGTAGAGAGAGAAGTTCGAGGGAGGGAAGTAGTTCGATTGTGTGCTTCGTTTTAGTTGCTTAGTACTGAGAGAGCAAAACTGCACAACAATGGAAAACCCTCGAAATTTCTTTGATTTAAGCTTCCCCCTTTGTGTTTTCCTTATTCTCACCTGCCGGTCACAGTAAACTCTTGACAATCGAATCATTAACTGCCACGTTGCTACTTTTTTAAAAGTTTTGATTTTTAGTTTTTTAACAAAATTTTGCTCCCTCATCCCCTCAATATTTTCTTATACTCCATGGATAGTGATCCACTCTATGAAGTAATTGGACTGGAGGCAATTACCTTGATATTTCAAACTCCCTATCTAGTTTTAATTATTGGTGGAATTTTAAAAAAAAAATTGATAGGTAGAAATTTTAAGGTTGGTGCATTAATATATCATATTTGTTCTGGGAAGTTTGATATTTACTCTTTTGCATGAGACCTATAAAACTTACAATTAATTATCTCTAAGCTAGGGATTTACTGGGCGGGCCAATTTGATGGGCTAGTTGGATGCTTGGAGGAATGAGAAGTTTCAAGTCATAAAAAGAATAAATAAACGATTATATTGTTCCAAGTCTCCTAGAGATCGAGGCCCGGTAATATTCATCAACAAAAGTCTCAGAGGCCATATTTAGGAAACCTTTAGACTTCGTGATAACACAGAACAAAGAAGGTACAGTGCAGTAAGTTGCACTTTGTAAACTAGTCATACATTTTCGTAAACTTTAGACTTCGCGAAAACATACGTCTAGTTTACAAAGTGGATACCGTCAAACACAGATTCACAGTTGTACTTTGTAAACAAACAAATGCTTGCAAATCGGATTGCTCGAATCGATGCTCAAACCAACAACTGATCCTGCACTGTTTAAGCAAGCTGCTCATTGAATTCAAAACATTAGAAGACATACATGTTTTTCATAGAACATCTAATATTACTGATGCACTTCCCCATGAACCAGATTCTTCAGAAGAGCAAGAGCTCAAAAAAGGACCAAAGTTAGAAGGATACATACAATACAATAGCATGATGATTGACATTTCTCTAAATAATAAATAAATAGCCTACAAAATTACATATTTCTCCACCTTTCCAATGTTCCACAAAAGGTTTCATTCATACAATTGATGACATTCCTGTATAACAACAGCCCAGCCCTACTGGGTTGAATTGAATTACAACCAATATTTCCCTCCCATTCCCCCTTTTTCTTTGTTTACCTCACAAGTCAGCTTTCGGCGAAAATGAATCAAAAATAAGATTACCCCCAACCCAATGAACAAAAATCCATCCTTTTGAAAATGTCTCCTCTCACTTGCTGAAGAGTTTAACCCCTCTCCTCTTCTTTCCTCCTCCTTTGGTACTCTGTGAAGCCTGTTGTGGAAGCTCAACCATGATCAATGTTGTCCAGTCTTGAGCGAAAACAAAATAAAACAAACAACAACAAACTCCCAGAGAAACATGTTTTGGCGAAAACAAAATAAAAAGACCATATAATATACACGCACACAAAACCTAATATGAACCACCAAGAGAACCACGGAGCCACCTAGAGTGTGTGTCTGGCTAAGGCCTAGAATATGTTGTTTCCAATAGGCTGTTCTTTTCAGCCTATTGAAAATTGGCTAAACAGCAGGTTGTCTACCAAACACCAACTTAGTTGTGTTTTAACTTTGTCAAAACAGCCGAAATACCCCAATAGGTCACTTTTTCCTCAATAAGGTCATTGGATAGGTCATTTACCAAAAAACCCTTAGAAGACGCACAACACTTGAGAGAACCAAGTGAAAGAGGGCATTGGTGACCCCCCCCCCCCCCCAACACAAAAAAAAAAAGTCGTAGTGCACAAGAATGTAAGCTTGGGGACTCTTTGATGAAAGGGACATAGTTAAAACACTCATTGAAGCAAAGGGTATATAAACTCATCCCCAACAAGAGAAAGCGACCCAAATATTCAACTCCCAAAGGCACAAGAGTAACACCTTAAATTTCAACGGTGGAGACTTTGCCCATACCCTTGTGCCCGGATCATTCAATGTAGACAGAAAGAAGACACTAATAACAAGTAAAATATACACCAAATGTAGGTACTGCAGTTAAAATATTAAAGCAAAGAGTCATCTGATTTGCAAAGAAACACATACCTTCATGAGGAACAATCTCAACGTGAGCACAATTGTATCTCTTAAACTGAAAAGCCAAAGGAAACAATAGCTCACTGTCTGCACTTGTCACATTATGTTACTCTTAAAAGTCCAGATTGTAATTAAATTACCCCATAAGAACCCCCCCCCCCCTCTTTCCCCCCCTGTCCCTAGGTGCTTAAGTGCTCAATTACATACACAGTCAATATCAGATAAATTGAGAAGATGAATGGCAATCATGAAGTACCTAACAACATCTGGTATGTAGTTCTCGGCTTTTAATAGATGCACATTCCCATTGGCAGTAATTATTGAAAACTCCAGCTCATGCCCATAGGTAATTTTTACCTGCAGAATGTGAACATATCAAAAGAAAAGCTGGATGAGAGGAAAAGTGAGGATTGGTGCAATCGCAACTACTTCTTCCCCAAGAATATCCAAACAGTGTTGATGGATGCCAGATTCACAAGGATACCAGCGCTCCATAAGGTCAATGCAAGGAGAAGTTTCTGAAGTACCCAGATTACAGAGTTTGCGCAAGAAGAGGCAAGCTACTTTATTAAAGATCAAGCAAAAATTAAAGGTATGATACAAAAGCAGCCCATCTTCACAACAAAATAGTCCACTATAACACATTTCACAGCATAGATAACTAGGTTGATAACAGAAAGAAAACAATAGGACAGCTACATCACTAATTCTCCGTCCCAATCCTAACATCTATTTTTATTTTTATTTTTTATTTTTTTGATAAGCTCCTGACGTCCATGTTTCATAAATAACAAACACATGCAGCAAGGTGCCTTTTGCAAAGGAGAAAATTTTATCAGAATATGCTGAAACTATAATAGAGGAGGCAGAATCATACAGTAGTTCCTGGAATAAACTTCTCACTGACAGCAACATCACTAGATCCACTGCCCTTGATACTGTAACCTTCACGCTTAATAGTCAAGTTAACTGGCTCCCACATGTCAAGGTAACCTGTCTGCACCAGGGTAAAACAGATTTTACGATTCAGACTTCAAAGACATTCAAATGGAATTGAGAACAGACCAGACCAACCGAACCAATCATTCCCAAGTGCCACCTAAAACGGGATTTGGAGTGTGCAACAACCCTGGCCCAACAATAAAATTGTGGGAGGGTGTCTAGCTTGGCCTTAGATTAGAAAAAGTTGGCCACCAACTACTTCACCACACAAGAAGCAAAAGCAAAGTTATCTGAACATTTTGCTTCACTACATTACTGTCCAAAACTCAACAAATTGACCAAAAACAACTCTTCCCGCCCTTCTAGGAGTCGAATCAAAACAAAATTCCTATAAAGCTTGCTATATTCAGGAGGTAAATAATGATGACAACTGTACCGATATTGATACTCTATATGAAGCTTGACCATTCCGCAAGGTTTCCTCTATCTGAGCATGCATAACAGGATCTGCATTGTGCATTCACAAAACATGTAAACCTTTTTGTCCCAAACAACAATACCCAAGTATCTCAACTTAGCCAATCAACAATTTATCATAGAACTATTCTCCACTATATCATTCTAGATTCTAATAGTGTTTACCGTTTGCCATCCCTTTCGAGTTTGGAGTCATATCAATACATCTCTTGAGTACTAACCCCCCCCCCCCCCCGGGCATGGCCCAAAAACAAGAAAAGGGTATGCCCTAGTACTAAGACAACATTTTAAAATGATATGTATCACATATAATGCACAACAATATATTGTCTTTATAAATAGTGAAAATAAATTATTTTATTGAGTAGAATAGATGCACATGGACATAAAACTGTCAAAATCCACACAACAGAATTCAATGATCCAATTAACTTTTTAATTAGGCAATGTGAACTCGTGCATCTAAGCCACCCCATAGAGAGGAGATTACATTCATTGTTGTTCAACTTCAAATAGGATCTTGACCAAGTCGCAGCTTCTCTAAGTTAAACCATCATGTTTACAAGGTGAGAGGCCTAAAGAAGTAAATATTAGTGGGCAAATTATTCAAAGGTCACAGAGACAACAATTCAATAATATGGCGTGGATCTAAATGGAACATGATCAACCCAGAATAATAACCGAGCAACTGAAAACGAAAAATAATAAAAATACTCACTTACAAACCCAGTTAAAGCAACTGAGTATAGAATCTTACCAACAGTGATTTTTCTGTGGTCATTAGCAAAAACTTTGACAAGCTCCCCCTGGAATTTAAAAATACATTAATATATCAAACAGAAAAGAGATACTGTTCCAATTGTGAATCAATTAATAAGAATATTAGTCCCACCATCTAATAGATATTTCCAATTTTCCCTTAAAAAAGGCCCGGTAAAAAAATGAAGTCTCATTTTATTACTGAGTATCGACTACTGACCACATTGAATTTTTTCACATTAAAATGAAAACAAAAGTTGCACATCCTATGTGGGGCTAGTTTAATAGTCCAAAGGGTATACCTTCCTTTTTCTTTCATCCAAAGGTTGGACCTCAATGGCCAGATAGGATTCCACATCATCAGCGGTGACTAGGTATACAGGTTGTTTTGCCCCTGACAAACAGAAATGACTAGTCAGCAAGCTGATAAAGAAAGTTTTCATGCCAAACTATCAACTTAACTGAATGCAAACATAGATCACTTTTACCCTCTATATACTGTACAGATCCATCTTCCAGATAGCGCACCCACTGATTCAAAAACAATCAACAGTTCATCTACAGATTCATAGTAATTCTCTAACAAGTCTATTGTAAAGAAAAATGACCAGTTAAAAACCTCAAAATTACAACTGGTTGTCCCATTGATGGAATATCCACTGGCTTGGAGCTCTCGCCCAGGATAAGCATCACCTGATATTTGAAGCCCTTCTATAGCAGGCAATGGATCATCATCAGCAGCTGCATATAGCATTGCAACATTTAGTTCCATAGACCAAATAGCCTGCCATCTTTTTCAACATGCAATACATTATCACCAAAAAACATTACCCTCAGAAAAAGATGACGAAGGTTCTTCAGGAACTGGTTGAAGATAGGGAGAGTAAGAAATATTAGGATCCTCGTACGTGTTTGAATAAGGCGAACTCCCTGAACTCCAAGTTCCACCATGCTCTCTTTCATTATTGTGATGTGATTCCGCAGAAACTCCATATGTCTCAGAGCTACTCACTGCATCCTTAAACTTGACCTGCCTATTTTGTGCACCATGTGATTCTTCATGGTTGAATGTGGCTTGAGTTGAAACATCAGTGACAGCAGAATTCCTGAGGCACAATTTTATAGACTGAAAAACTTGTATTACTAGGTACATAACTAAGCACGTGAAGCTGTTCAGAAAACATAATTATGAGCACACTGCACTGTGCGTCTGGCACCACAAAGACTCAGTAGCTGCTACACTGTTCCTTTGGAATCTTTACAAATTCATATGTTTAGAAAGATGCAAGACCCTCAATGAAAGGGAGACCGCGAGAACAAAAGGGTACAATTTTTGGTAAAATGAAATGCCTTATTCACTACAATAATTCATAAAATGCAACCCAGTGTTCTAGAATAGGAACACCCTATCTTTGCAAAAGTTTCCTACATTCCAATCTCCACAAGACCTACTTTGGAAAGATAAGTGATTTGTCATCCCAGGATTCTAGAGCATCCAGTTCTCGGATCTAGAATTTACCTTCCTCTGTTCCATGATCAATCGACAGAATAATTAACCAGGAGCACAAGAACTTGTATTCCTGATAGGGGGCATGACAACTCAGACACAACAACCTGAAATCAAACCCCAAGACAGCCCCCTTATCTGGCCAGAGAACCAGAGGGTTGAGGATGAGAATAAGCCCACAGCTTGCATCCCCACAACACAAAACAACAGCCTTCGGTTGACATTTAAACCAAGCTCGTCGCCCACATATACAGGGCAAGACTATGGAGCCTCCAACCTCCTCTCCACCAAAAGAAAATACCAGCCAAAACACCATTGCCTACCAGGCATAGTAAAGTCCATAAAGAAATTCAGAAAAGAAGGCCTTAATCATTCCTTAAAGCCATCACAGAGGTACCTGCACTAATCTATCATAGATAAACTTTGAACTACACATGTAAACATGTCAATTTCTGCATGACACATGCCCAGAGATTTCAAAAACCCCCAGAGATTCTAAATAAAAGCAGAACCCACCAACTAAAGTAGATGGTTGTAATTTGTTTCACAGTCACAGTAGCTATCTTCATTTCACCATGCTCACCTGCTTGCACGATGCGGATACCTCCCCATGTTATCTATCTCCGTATTTTGCACTATAGTACCACTAGTACCAGCTTGATGATCAGGCTGACCTCTTGATTCCCAATCCGAGGCAATCTGGCCATCAGAATTTGCCAAATTCACAGGAGAATATGACGGCCGAGGTACAAGTTCAAGACCATTTTTACTCTGAGAGACAGGGAGAAAGAAAAATGACTTTTAAGAAAGCATCAAGACACAATGCAAAAACATGACATACAGAATATGATCATACTGAATTGAGCGCTGCACCACTGGAATGCTCTGGGGATTGGGGACCGAAGTTTGGGCTGTTTCCACCTGAGCGCCAAGGTGTCAGTTGATACTGAGACTCTTTCAATTTTGCCTGTGAGCAGAAGACGAAATGTTTTTCAGGCTTCAGGCAGTGGATACTACTTGATGAAATAGAAAATTCTTTCTTAAACACAAAATTGCGAGAATTGGAGATGCCACAATTCCTAGTACCCATCACTTCCTAAAAATTAGCAATACCTCAGTAATAATTAGCTTCTCTTGCAGATGCTTAAATAGAACCTGCAGAAGGAATAAAAGAAGGGTCAATGATCCAGTGGGGAACAAACCGATGAAATCACTTCACTGGTAGCACGCAAATTCATCAATATGACACCAGGATGTCATTGTCAAGTGTCAACCACGCAAAAAAGGAGCAATTACAAAAACACGACAACCTGTCAAGCCCCATAGATAATCTTGGTCTACAAGCTTTTTATAAGAATAAAAGGTTGTCAAATTTCATTCCACTATTGAGCACAAGTCAACAACTATACAGAAGGTTCATGATCGCAAGGATCTCAACCGTCCCCATGATCCCATCATACCCACCACCTCTACTACAAGAAAAGAAGAGGCACAAAACAAACAGGCAATAAAAGACAGAGCAAAGGACGGACCAACCTTTCCTTTTCCTACCTCTCTAGTAGCCAAAGAAAAGATGTTCTTGTAGTATTTCAACTTTTGGTGAACCAACTTCTTTTATTGCAGGAATTTTGCTTCTCCAGATTTCTTTTTTTTTCCACTAATAGAAATTACCCCAAAACAAATAGAAGCAGGAGGGAAGTACAATGCCACCTAGTTCTATCAAAAGGGAAGTACAATACAATCTAGTTTTACCAAACTCTAATCCTGGAACCCTGCTTGGTAAATGCGTGGGAGCGCAGCTGTCACAATCCCAAACTGAATCTCACAGCATCATCATCATTATAATAGTTGGACGAATAAAACTCGTTGCAAAAAAAAGTTGTGATAATTTACAGTGTTCCAAACAGTATTCACTGACATAAAATGCCAAAAACAAAACACACAGACCTTGATGCTGCTGACAATAGATTGGGCATCAGAGACTTGAGGCTGGAAAGAATATTCAGCGAGAAGAGGCAGCAAAGATGACACAAAAGTTGTCCTCTCTTGCTGTGCATCCTGAAAGGGAAAGAGTATGACTCTGGTTCTGAAGTGTGCACATATAATAGAAACATATATTGGTAAAGAATGGAAAAGATTTAGCTTAATAATACAGGTCATTAGAACTCAACACTAGAAATTTCCATTTGATACTAGAAAAGGGGGGAAACCACTTAATCTTGCTCCAGACTACTAGGCATTACAGACGTGTGAGGTACATACAAGATAAAAAAACAACAGAAACCAAGGCGTTACGTAAAAGCGCTAACAGAGTTTGATACAAGAAGAAAGGGGTGAACCACTCAAATACTACTCCAGACTATTACACATTACAAATTTTTAGGCACACCTGTATGGGATTAAACAAAATAGACTGAAAAGCAAAGCCTAGACATCACCGACAAATGCAAACTGCAAAAAGTAGCACAAAAAAGGAAAGCATAAAACATCAGACCAGATTTACCTGTAAGGCATATGTAAGGCGTACATTTTCTTCTATTATATCTTGTCTGTAAGAAAGTGCTTTTGAAGCTGCATCAACTAGGTCTTGTTGCTGCTGATCAAAGGCCTAGCATAAAGAACCAATAAGCTTCACCTTTCTTGAAAAATCAAATGACTGAAAAGTATAGACAACTCTCCAAGATCCTCTAACAGCTCCCACAAATGATTTCAAATCAGATACTAAATCAGAACTTCATACCAGTCGCATATGAGCAATGCGCTTTTCCAAGATATACTTTTCATTGCGAATTTGAGCTTCCTGTTCCATTTGAAAAAAGGTCTAATAAGTACCAAGAGATCAATTAAATCAACACAAAAATCCCTAATCACGTGGTAAAACAGAAATTTCCCTACCTTTATAGAATACTCAGTTAGACGTTTACGCAACTGAATGATTTCCTCCTCACGCTCCCTAATCTTTAGAACAAGGATAAAATTTGGATGTAATGAAGTCAAATTTAACAATTATGACACTAGAAAGGAGGAAATACTATAAACAAAAGAAAGGAAAACCTGCTTCAAAAGCTTCTCATGATTATTTGATTCAGCCACTTGTATCAATCCTTCTGCAGGAATATTCATCTGGCGATCATATTCACCATCCTTTGGATACCTTAAAAGAAAATGAGAGTAATTTTATGCCAGCACGACAATATCTAGTGTATAGTCATGGGAAATCATATTTATCAATGACAGAAGACAAACATACAGCTTCTAGGAAAATGAGAGCTACCTTCCAGGCGAGCGTGATGTGCTAACCGGTGATGAAAGCTGAGACAAGCCAGCATTATCTGAAATTTGACCAGCAGAAGGTGTATTTCCATTCCCGTTACTCTTGCTCATACCAAAGTGACCCCCCACATCCAATGGTCTCATAGAATCCTTAGATTTTGAAATTCGGTCATCATTGACAGCTACAGCCTGAGATGGATCACGTAATAAAGCTGTTTGGAGGTCCATGCTGGCAAACTGCATATGGTCATTTCGTGGATCACCTGAGTGATATCTCTGATCCACGGGCCTCCCTAGCTTCTGTTCAAATAAAGAGAAAATTACTTAGATTGATATGAAACTATAAGAGGTGATTGATATTTGAATGCTCTAAATGCACCCCTGCGCAAAGGGTGGTGTGTCAAAGGTAAGGTTTGACACAGGATGGCGGCATAAAGGACAACGTGAAACTGTATCTAGCGGGTCCAATCAACCCTAAAGGGTGAAGATCAGAATGAGGACATAAAACAAGCATGAAAATCAGAAAGAGCTAGAAGTGACAGTGCAAAATGAAGCTGCACTATTAAAAGACACATGGAAATCAATTCATAAGTACTCGTTAAAAAAACAAAAGAAAACCACAAGTCAGCAGTTTATTCATTCCGCTGTATCATCAAAAGACCCCTAGTTAATTGTCCATGTACAGCGATCTCCTAGAAAAATAACAGCATTGAAGGCACAAGGAGTACAAAGACAGCCGTAAGTAGATCAAACACAAGCACAGGGTACTCACTAGATTTTCAAGTTCCTGATCTCTCTTCTGAAGCTCTGCTCGTAATCTATTATTCTCTTCAACCTGTCAAAAAGATTTATAAAACACTATAGGATGGAAGTAATAACATAAGCGTCACACACCAAGCATACAAAAGAAAAAGAATACATATACAGCTTCACAAGATTTCCTTGGACTTTGGAGACTTGTGAAAGTTGGGAAAATCAGTGCAAGAACAAAATGGCGAGCATCTTTCAATCATCCACAATTATCATTTGTTAGCTGACCTCTGCATGTATACCTACAGCCTTTCTTATAAAATGCATGACTTCTTGAAAACAGAAACATCAGTGCATGAAACTTTTTTAACAGAGGCTGTCAACGGAAATTTAGGAATACAACTAAAATAATACAAATAGAGAAAGTTGTCAAGATCTTTACGTTTGGAACAATAGAAGTATGCTGTTTAACGGAAGCATGATGCCTTTAATCCAAAAAAAAATTAGAATGAACACAAAAGCACACATACTTGTAGCAGCAAAGAAGGTCTAGTCAGATAAAGTACAGAAGGTGTTTCAATGGAGTATTTGTGATTGACAAAGTTCCTCAAGCCCAAGAATAGAGGTTAAAAGGTGGAGAGACCACACATGAATCATTCAATGAAACGACTTCTAGTATTTTATAATTCCTCTGGTCTCTCAGCTTGCATGCTTGCTCTTAAGGATAAAGGTAGCCACATTTGAAAGTCCCCAAACCCCGTGGAAGCAGACCTCACATGAAGAAGGGTAGTGGGGGTTGTTGTTGCTGTTGTAATCTCCCCTTATAGAATTTAGAAACAAATGCGCATTAGCCTTTAAACTCTAAAGAAAACTTTCTTCACTAAGAAGTAAGAACCCACTCGGATCATGTCCACACTTTAAAATTTCTAATGTCCACAATGTTATTTGTCACGTGGTCCATTCCCTATATGGCTATACCCACACACACACACATATACATAATTACATATATGTATATATGTATGTGTGTGGGTGTGTGTATGTATACACACACACATACATATCCTATTAAAGTAAGGTCTAAATTTTGGCCCCTTGATTTGGCAACATTATTTGAGGAAGGTCTTGTTGTCTTGTTTGGATGGACATGATGAGCCCATAGAATTATTTTGTTCACAGAAATACCAAATGTGGGATTCAAGTTCCTTATGCATGGCCATGTACACCGTTAGAGCATCATAAATCCTCAGCTTGAAAAAATTTGTGACATAACCTTAAACTTAAAAAGGCACACCTGAAGCGGACTTGGGTTCAAAAAAGTCCGAAGCCCAAATCGTTGTTCCTGGATAGGAACAACCCGCACTTTTTGGTACCTTTAAACCTAGGTCAAAAACTTCTGCCATATAGTGACTGGTGACATCAAGCCCTATTGTTTTCATGATTTTTCTCTGTTCTTGTAATAACTATGTCTTCCTCTCTCCCTATCTCTCTTTTATTCCTCCTTGTGTCCCTCCTAGCCCAATAGAATGCAAAGTATGTGCTATTTTTCATAGTTGGAATAAAGTTTTATCACTTTGTTGATGTCATAGCTAACTTATTTTCAAAAAATATTATGGTTTAGGGATAATTTTAAGCATTACTATAAGTGTGTCTCGCATTGAAAAACACATGCCTTGGGCTCCAGGACCTTTTGCGCTTTTGTGTGCCTCAAGCTTTTTTAAACTAAGGATGTGAAATTCAAACCTTGCTAAGGAAGACCCACAAATTGCACAAGGGAGTCGTGCTGACACTCTATGTTACTCAAACAATTGGACCCTTCGCTTTGCCTCAAGTAAGCATTCGTGTTGAACACTCGATAGCTGATACTAGACAAGGGTAATACTATGGATATTAAATGCTTCTTTCTAGAACAACAATAGATAACTGTTTCAAAAAAGGCTACATTAGACACTTGATAGTTCAGCATGAGTATGGGTCGAAGTCTGATTAGCTTATGCAGAACGAATAATTGAAGCAACCCTTTAACTTTGGAAGTCCTTTAATTTTGCCACCATTTTGTATTAAGCCAAAATTGCTCCCAGCCAAATTGTTATCCTATCATTTATATTAACTTTGAATTGAAAAACTAGTTTCACTTTCCCATTGAGCATTGCCATCGTATTTTCTCACTGGTTTTACCAACCAAAGGAGACTTACACGAAACACTCATCTAACTCCACAGATATTAGTAGACTCCACTTTTGTGGTCACTAAAATTCACATATCCCTATTCCCTAATATCTACAAAAAAAGATGCCTAAGCATGAGAAAGTATACTTATGCTAGGGAAACTATGGCAAATGTACTCCAAATCTCAGCAGTTCTAACTTCTAATAGCTAATTTGATTTTCTAAAATTACATGACAAAAGGTAACAAGTGAACAAATAAGCAAGGTAATGAGAAAAATTACCATTGCCTACGTGTCCTCGCTCACTAAAAGGTAGATGGGGTACAAATAGCAACAAGTGTTGCAAAAAATCGGATTTCCCTTTTTATCCAAATACATCCATTGCAGGAAATGTTAAAAGAAATTTCATTAAGAAGCGTTTCCATCAATTATTTTCATTTCTGTTAAGTAACATATACTACCTACTCACTTCCAACCAAAAATCAGAAAGTAGTCCTTTTCTCTTTTCCTTAGACCCATCCTTCTTCACCAACTTCCAACAAACCAATCACCCTCTATCTCTACGTAAACAACTTCACCATACAAAATCAATACAAAACATTCATTACCAATTAGTTCTGCAAAGGGTATTAAGGGATGAAGGAACTTCAGCAGTTAATAACATCCAATCCACAAATGCTTGTAATAAATTACTCAATTAATCAGTTTCTTTCACAGTAATATCACTGTCAGCAATAAATTCCAAACAGAAATTAACCTAATCGGCTAATCCAACCCTAAAACGCACCTGTTGATGGATTGTGGCTTCCGCAGCTTCCACAGCTTTCATTACCTGAAACAAACTGCTATCCTTGGCGTCATTTATAGTTAATCCTCCAAATTTATCAGCCAATCTACCATTCTCCATCTTCAGCAACTTAAAACCTAGGGGATTTTTCCACCTCCTATGCGAAAATTCAACAAAAATTCACGAAACCAGCTCCAATTGACGATAACGATCAATCCTTCACTCGATGC
This sequence comes from Portulaca oleracea, assembly GCA_029582165.1. Lineage (NCBI taxonomy): Eukaryota > Viridiplantae > Streptophyta > Magnoliopsida > Caryophyllales > Portulacaceae > Portulaca > Portulaca oleracea. The sequence goes on along the minus strand of CM055885.1, from coordinate 38,921,930 downwards.
TTCGATCAACTTCATTCGAAAAACAGAAATCTACCATTCTCCATCTTCAGCAACTTAAAACCTAGGGTTTTTTCCACCTCCTGTGCGAAAATTCAACAACAATTCACGAAACCAGCTCTAATTGACGATGACGATCGATCATTCACTCAATATCTTCGATCAACTTCATTCGAATCAGATGGAAAACAAAAACACCACAGTTGTGAGTACTGCAAGACGATTGAATTGTCGTTCCAAAAAGCAACGCTGGAACTACAGTGATCTCTCTTTCTGTATTTCCTCGAATTCTCTCTTGTGAACACAGTCGAAATTTGCAGAATTTAAAGAGTGTTGAACGAAGAAATACCTAATTGACTCTGTAAATCGTCAAACGCATTTCTAATTCATATACTCATCATTCAAACCAGTTCGACCAATACCTTTCTTTTTTCAATTTATATTTTTTTTAATTAAAGGAATTCCACTTATACTTAACGCCATCTTTTTCTCTTTTTTTTCCCCTATGTTTTCTTCATTGTATGAGTCAAAGTAATTTCTCTTTTTTCCCCTAGGTTTTCTTCATTGTATGAGTCAAAGTAATTTATAGAAATAAAAATAAAAATAAAATAAAACTAGGTATGAATGTGTAATGAAAATGCAACTATTCTTTTTCAGTTTTTTTATGTTGATGATTGTTGGTGTATTGATGATCATGAATGATGATGATTTCAGTGGGCATTAATTATGTTAAATTAACATGATGCATATGATCACATAGTACTCATATAGACACTTCTCCTTTTAGAACATGGAGTAAAGGTTTGGGCATTAATTATGTTTAAATTTAATAATGACTTATCATAAATAATTTATGTCTTTGGCATACTCTTATCTATCCTGGTATAGCCATAACATGTTTGTTTTGCTACAATCAACATCATGTTCGGACACGATATGAATTTTATAACCCTTTGTCGTATATAAGATATGTTCTCAAATATCAATTCTTGAGTTTATTTGTGTTTAGCAAAATGTTGCTTGCGGACTAGGTTTGGAGTCTTGTCCATTTGCCTAACTCATTGGCAACAAATGTTTAGCATGTGAAACTAATCTTCCACCCCAATTATGCTCGGTTTGACATATTTGATGTTTGTGGTTTCACGATGATGGTGTTATTGGTGCATTGCATTGGAGACCTCGCATGCTTGGATTTAAGTAGGTACTCAATTCTTCACAACATCAGATCCCAACCCTTTCGTTATACTCAATTGAACATAAAAAAGATAGGGAGTTGTTGATTCAAACTGTCAAGCGGAAAATTTGCCTTTGGGCATCTGAATGGGAGGAATACTTGGTTGCAAAACTCCATATAGTGTCAACCTTTTTCCTTAATAGTGAAGAGCCAAATGGTGTTTTGAAAGAGGAAATGCAATCAAATTTCGTGCCTTACTTGATGGGTTGGATGAGTATGAATGAATTAAATTATAGGGAATGCAAAACATTATACAAGAGGCAACGTATTTTAAGAGGTGGATTTACACATGATTTATATAATGTGGAGTCTGGCGGTTGGTTGGAGTGAGATTTAGAGACAACTTATGACATGATATAGAGGATTGGTAAATGATTTTGGTAGCCCAGTGACAGATTTGGAGTTGGAAGTGGGATGCTTTTGTCTCATTATTTGGTTCCCTTGTACTCGAATGATACCAACCACGGAGCTTCTTTCTTTGCTTTTTGTATATTGGGTTAGTAGCTAAGCATATTATGTTCCATTTCACGATGATTGATTTTGGGTACATTTGATGTAGCTTTTGTGTTTTTTGACATCTTTTTGTGGTTGAATAAAATTTGGTTAAGAAGCCACTACTTATAAAAAAAATGAACAGAAATCAAGCCACCCTCAAATGCAATATATTGATTAGTCCTCTTAATGCTTGTTCATGAGTGATTCTTATTTTCTAGATCTAGTCACGTGATGTTGACTTCTTGTTAAGGTCATATTATAAGATTGCACAAATTATGGTTTGAAAGCACATTATGAGATAAAATAACTATGTCATGGACAATGATTGTAATTAGTTACTAGTTTGGGATGCTAAGGTTGTACTTATAGTTATACAATAGTTTTAGATTATGCAGAGTTAACTGTAACTTCAACATCCAACATTGACATGTTAGCTAAGCCTATTTTTTTATTCGTCATTTTTACATTTATAAAATTGGAATGACTTATCTCAATTTACCAAAAAATTTTCATAATTTAATTAAAGCTTATTAAAAATTTACAAAACTTAACTTTACCAACCATTTTCAAGGGGAATCATTTGGTTATGCTATGTTACTCATGTACTCGTGTGCAACAATGGGCCGAACCGAGCCGTTGGTTCACCGTTCCCGGTTCATCCCTTAGAAAAGAAACCCAACATCTTTCTTTTGCAATAAAAAACCAACATACTTTGACACAAGCAGATGCACAAATGCAACCCAGAGAAACTTTTCTTCTTATCCAAGCACCTCTCCATCTCTCTCTAGTTGCGACTGAGCTGATCTACTAAGTGTTTTACGAGGTGGGTTCAATTTGTTTCATAGTATTTTCGATTCATTTGGATGGTATTAATAAGCAATTCAAACTTTTATCTCGCTGAAATGTGTTAATTGTTATTAGCTAGGGTTTTGTGCTAGTAGTTTCTGTATGTTTAAACTTCACTACTGTGTGTTCGTTTGTGTTTGTTTCTCCGTTTCGATTTTAGGGAAATGTGCTGATTCTCGATGCTGTAATCGGCGTTTGTTTGTGGGCTAAAACCCTAATTTTGAATTGATGATTTTTGCCTGAATGTGTGACTATACGTCGATTGATCTATGGACGAAAATGTTTCAATCATGCCTTTTGGCTTGGTTTAGTTAGATTCATGTGTGATTAAGTGCAGTAGTGTTATTGATCATGGGTGAACAGGTACCCTTAATTAGTGTAAATGGTGATTTGCTTTTCAGCTACTTGAAATTATCAAATATCGAATCAATGCTTATGTTCGTATTTTGGATTCAACATCAATCTGATGTTTTGTGTAGATTGTATCCACTAATTAGTTTTCGTAGAGAAAGTGGATTTTTCAATCGATTTCTGTGTAGTAGGTAGCAAATGATGTCTAAATCCTGGGTCATTTAGAACTGGTCTCTCTAAATTGCAAAATTTAGGGTAAGACTGTTGCATCCGACTTCTCCATTACTCGTGTGGGGAAGATTTCGGAGTATTGGTGTTTATTTCAAAGTGGATTTTTGCACTCCAAAGAGGGTTTTTGTTTTGTTGATATGGGGCACCCTTATTTATATCTGGTGGGTTTGTTAGGTACAACATGAAGCTTGATACGAGCGGTCTTGAATCAACTGCTTCGGTGTATGGAATTAGCAATGCCCTCCCATCTGATGCCTTGCAAATGACCCCATCTTTTGCGCTTCCCAATGCCATTGATGTAAGTATTTCTGTCTGTATTTGTGTACTTATTTAATGATATTAGGATGAAGAGTTAATTGGCATGTTCTGCTGCAGTTCGATGGCTTTCAGAAAGAGGCCATTCAAATGGTGAAGCCAGCTAAGGGAACAACAACCCTCGCTTTTATCTTCAAGCACGGAGTCATGGTCGCTGCTGATTCCAGAGCCAGCATGGGAGGATACATATGTATGTTATTGTATGAATGTTTAAACGTTTATATGTTTGTGAATATTATTCAGAACTGATTGCTTATGATTCCATTTGCCCCCTCACATAGATGGAGGACTTGAAAATTGAAATATAGTTTTTGACACTCGTTTGTAGATGATAGTTTCTCGTTTTAGCTTTCTGTGTGATTAGTCTTGGTGCTCATCACTTGCATGGCCACAAGTTCTTAATAATTGTTCTGCGCACTTTTTTTACTTTGCTTTTTATGTTGATTGTTGCTTCTATTTGTACCCATTTGTTAACAGTGCCCTTGATTTTGGCTTGTTTATTATATCTCGAATCTTCTAAACTGATTTATGTCGTATGGTGCTTATTTCAAAATTTTGCAGCCTCTCAATCCGTGAAGAAAATTATCGAAATCAATCCTTATATGCTTGGCACAATGGCTGGTGGAGCTGCTGACTGTCAGTTTTGGCACCGCAACTTGGGCATTAAGGTGGTGTTCATTACATTCACCATTTGATTCCCTCTCTTTGGTTTACTTATGCACTGTCTCATAGGAGAATGGAGATTATGATGTTTCCTTTGTTTTGTTTTTATATTGTCGATCAGTTGTCCCCCTGTATTTGGCTAATTGGTGTTATAATTTACGCATCCTGAAGGGAACACCTCAATGATGTTATTTACCTGTAATGATGGGAATACCCTGCGTTATGAACGAGCGTTGACAGTGGTTGATGAATATAGGTTCTATCTAAGTCAGCCTGGATGTGAATAACCAATTGACCATGATCTATTGGAAGACCCCATTTTATTATTTGTAGCCTTTCCCTTTATTTCTCCTTAGTTTTGTTGGCCTTGTGGGTTGCCCTTTTTTTTTTGGGTTCCCCCCCTTTTAGGATGTAGAAGTGGGCCTTATTTGTTCGTCACATTATTAGCAATTGATCCTCTAGCAGTGTGCTAATGATTCCCTTTTATGGTTTCTTAGTGCCGGCTTCATGAACTGGCAAACAAGCGAAGAATTTCTGTCACAGGTGCTTCGAAATTGCTGGCCAATATCTTGTATTCTTACAGGGGCATGGGACTTTCTGTTGGAACCATGATTGCTGGCTGGGATGAAACGGTATGGAGCAGTGTGCTATTTCCCATAGTTGATGGCACAAATTTAGTGCCATTATAATAACATCATTGGAATTGTGTTCTACAGGGGCCTGGATTGTATTATGTGGACAGTGAAGGAGGAAGGCTCAAAGGAACGAGATTCTCTGTTGGATCAGGTTCACCGTACGCTTATGGTGTGCTTGATAATGGGTACGTCTCTTTTTTGCTCACACCTCTTCCCTATTATTGACCATAAAAGTTGGGGTTTTTGACCTTATAGTTTTAGCATGGAAAGCTTTGGACTATAAAATTTTAGGAGAGACAATGAAGTTCTTAATTATATTTATATCCATGGATAACTGTATATACCAGCCACGGATAACCATATATACCATCCATGGATATAAATGCAATTCATAACCTCATAGGCTCTTCTAAAACACCATAGTTTAAAGCTTTTGATTGTAAAACTTCGAAGTCAAAAACACTAAAAATTACTATGGAAAGGGTAGTGCGGTGTTTGACCCATCATTCCATCTATATGTTGCCCTGTTTATTTTCTCGAGGGTATAAAATGAGTGAGGAGACCTATGGCCTGCTTCTTAGTGACCCTATTCTCCCTAAAAAGAAAAAGGGATAGAAAAGTTCATAAAGTAGCTTACCTAATTATCTTGAAGTTTGGGTTTTGAACACGATTGCCAAACCTGAAACCTAAATAAACCTGACCCCGACTCGACCCTAGCCTGTCTGAATTGATAGGTACTATGGAACCACTCCGATTTAGGTTAATCTTGAGGCCAAGCTCAAGTTGTGGCAAGGATAAACACGCACGGAGAGCACCTTGATATATTGTTCTTAATTGGCTTCAATTTGCGATGGCCTTAATGGTTAATTCTTGTCCTTCCTCCAGGTACCGCTATGACATGACAGTGGAAGAAGCTGCAGAGCTAGCTAGACGATCTATATACCATGCCACCTACCGTGATGGAGCCAGTGGTGGAGTGGCCAGCGGTATGTGATCCCCCTCACATTTCTATTCGCTTATATAAACCCTTGGATGTTTGTTCATTCATGCCCATTATATGGATGTCGAAAAACATTATTTTTTCAACTTACGTTGTAGAAGACTAAAGTAAAATGCTTCATTAAACCTCCTCTGCTTCTTTTTCATGGAATAGTAGTTTGCGAACGATTTTTAAATCTTGGGTTAAACCCTATTGCAAAATTTAAGGGTGAGACTGCTACATATGACCCCTCCATACCCCACCTGTGCTACATGTTAAACCTGACCCGCGTGGCCTGGTTGGCCCGGTTGACCCAGAGCCCGGTGGTCAGACTACATCAGGTCTTGCTTTAACCTGTCTTGTAGATTCAACCGCTCAAACTTGGTTGACCCGCAACTGACAGTTTGACCGGTTTCTCCTTTTCATGTAAAAACCTATTTTTTTCCCGGCATTGTTGATAATTTGTGTATTTGGAAAGTATATACGATTTTCTTTTTACTCATTACCGGGTTGTGCCGGTTTTGATTGGTTTAACCGGTGTGACTTGGTCAAACCGGTTCAGCCAATTGGCCCATCGACCTCCTAGGTCAACCGGTTTGGTGACCGGGTTGGTTCTGACAACCCACTTGGGGACGGGCCAGTTTATCACGTGGTCAGTTTTGCATGGGATTCCGGAGTATTGGTTTTGGTTTTTGATATTTGTTACTCGTGGTTGGTTCTGAGTCTTCTGACAACCCACTTGGGTGCGGGTCCAGTTTATCACGTGGGACCAGATGGATGGAAGAAACTCTCGGGAGACGATGTGGGTGAGCTTCACTACCATTATTACCCGGTAGTCCCAGCCGAAGTGGTGGAGCAGGAAATGGCCGAAGGAACCGGATCGTAAGAGCAAGGAATGACTACCATACATACATGTTGGTAGATGTCAACTCAGGCTCACTGAATCAATGAGGAGACTGTCTCTAGAATGAAGTTATTTCGATGCTCTATTCGAAGAAACCCAAGCTTTATTGTTCACAACTTATGCTTTGTTGGGTTAGATGTCAACTCAGTCTGGCTAAAGCAATGAGAAGACTGTCTGTAGAATCAAGTTGTTATTTCGATTTCTGAATTGCCAGAAACCCAAGTTTATTGTTCACAACTTATGCTTGGAATGCAGTATCAGTAGTGATTAGTTTTCTTTCAGTTGAGTTGCTTGCCTTGGTTTGCCAGAGATTTATTAGTGTGACTGAATGCTGATTCATAGACATTTTTTGGGTTCCTCCCTCTCTCGAGATAGTAGACAGCTTGGTACTTTTTTAAACAGTTGGTAAGTAAACCATGATGTTGGAGTTAGTAGGGAGAATTTGGTTGGGAAATTTTCTCGAGTCAACTTTTTCAAATTGACAAACTTTCCCATGTTTAGTTTTTCTTAGTAGTTGCAAAAATTTCAATGTGGGATTTACCATTTCTCTTGGAAGTTCAGTAAACTATTTTCTGGGGGTTAGGGAAAGTTTTTTTCGGGCAAGTTTTTCTCGAAGAACTACCAGACCCACCATAAAAGTTTTATTTGCATTTTGAGGGGTGTAATAGCTTGTTTGGCCGTGGTGCTCGGGTTGTTTTAATAATTGTTGAACTTGGATTTCATCCTTATTTGACTTTGGATAATAGAAAAAAAAGCTAAATACTCAGAAGATTAATGATAGCACTAGCATGTTTTGTGTTATGTTGCTTTCCCACTAATAATTTACCTAATCTTTCGGCCTCTTAATTGATTATTATATTGTAATGGTAGTTAAGGGGACATACTTATGAGGTGTATCCACATGTCTTTGTTTGCTTAATTTAAGTAGGCTAAACTTTCCAAATTGTCTCTATTGATCCTAAATGGACTTTCAATTTTTAGTGCTCTCTTTCTTCCTCTTATTGAGATTTAAACTCCTCACACAACAAAGTTGAATAGTGCTTGTTTGACCAAATGCTACGTGAATTTCCACATAAAAATCCGAATTCTCTTTGTTTAACTTTGACTTTCGAAGTCACGTAGGTAAAGTCCTCAAAAGTATGAGGCAAGTCAGACCCTAAAAAAATAATAGAGGGGTCAATCGGATCATTGATAGTTGATATCAGAAATTGTCACCAAGTTGTTATCTTCATCACCCACTAGAGTGAGAGCCCCCCATAAGTATATCTTTGTATGACAACTTGATTGTGGCTGTAGGAAAAGTCTTAGAAACACCAAATGGGTTTGAAATGGTTTTTGCTCGAATTAGAACAATCAACTTCCTTTGTACTACCTTCATCCCAATTTGTTTGTCACATTAACCACTTTGGCAAGATCAAAGGACATTGGTAATGGGATGTAAAATTTAATAAATTGTCGAAACTACGCATATAAAACTCCTTGCACATGCGTTGGAATTCTAAATAAATTTTATTTATTAGGGATAAAATAGAAATGAAAGGACAATTATTGAAATTGTAGAAGTGACAAACAAATCCATACAAAGAAGTTAGTCATTGTGACAAACATTTTGACACAGAGGTAGTATTGTCAAATTAACTAACTTTTTCATTCTTTTTTATCTGTCGAATTCCGTAGTTTTTATAATTTTAGGAACTATAATACTTATTATATCCATAAAAACTAAAAAGTAAGCTTTTTACCCATTAGGTATTTTTGATAATGTGTAAAACTTTCACTCTATTTCCTATATTCATTGATTTGTGACATGGATTTTCATAAAAAAAAATGTAACTATGGTGATAAATAGTTAAGGACATAGATAATACCATAATAAAATAATAGAATGATTGTTTAGTGTGCAATAATTACAGTGATTGACCCCATTGTGAAGCAATAATCGAAGCAACAGAAGATTTTTGTTTGTTCCTTCCTGTTTTCCTACATTCCTTCCTTCACCATCTGTTCGTCAACCCGTTTCTCATTCATCATTAAACAAAACAATCCACCACACCCACACCTGAATTCCCACCTTCCCCCTTCATCAATTCTCAATTCTTACCCAGAAAAACCAGAAGAAGAAGAAGAAGAAATCACAATTTACAGAGAAAGAAAGAGAGATAGATAGAAAGTAGAAGCAAAGGAAGAATCATCAATAAGAAGAAGAATGTCGTTCTCATTCTTCAAGGCTCGTCCGAAAACCCCACATGAGGTTGCCAGGGCTACCAAGGAATCCCTCTTGGCTCTCGACACACCCACTCTTGTCGAAGTTAAAGCCCTCGAAAAGGTCTCATTTTCCCTCTGGATCCCATTTGATCTTCTGGGTTCATCCCTATTTTCTCAAAGATTCGACCTTTTAATCTGTTTGAATTCGGATTTGGATGGGAATTGTTGTTTCTTTGCATCTGGGTGTTCTCAATTTGGTCTCATTTGTGGAATTTTCAGTGGTTCGTTCATTGGTTGTAATTGAGTTTGTGCTCAGTGTTGTTGGGTTGGAGATTAAAGTTGATTGCTTGCCCTATAAATTTGATTGGTTGAATGTTGATTGCTGCTACAGCTTAGTGGGAATGCATGTTGATTGAGTGTGTAGTTATGTAATCTCACTCTGAAACCATTTCCAACAGTAGAGGATTGTTATTAAGATGTGAATTGTAGTTTTTTTGCATCTGGGTGTTCCCAATTTGATCCCATTTGTGGAATTTTCAGTGGTGTGTTGATTGTAATTGAGTTTCTGCTTAGATGTGTGTGTGTGTGTGTGTGTGTTGGAGGGGTTGAAGTGTTGTTGGGTTAGAGATTAAAATTGATTCCTTGCCCTATAAATTTGATTGATTGAATGCTGATTCTTACCCAGTTGTTTCTTGTATTATTCACTGCTGGATACCTCACTTAGATGATGGTAATTGGAAATTACTACATTCTGAGAAGGTTTATGGCTGAATGATGCTAAGCAGCCCAAGCTATTTGTTCAACTTTTGAATGAGATAAACCTGTTCTATATGTTCATTTTGTCTTGCATCTTGATTGCATTATAGTGTTGTTATTGTTGAGAAATCTTAAATAGAGGTTGGGGGGAAGGGGGTTTTACATTCACAGGCATCGACACTCGGTAATCGAACATAAAACGCAAATATTCACTTGTCGACGTAGTTGGAACATTGGAGATCCCTGTGTTTTGGTTTGGAAAGCTGAAAATTCAACACATTCTTCATAATGGTTGGTCTCAGTTCATGTTCGCGGTTTGTGTTTACCTTATGAGCTTGCTTGTAATCCACAACATACCTCAGCATAGTGTCCCCACTCCTTCCTAATTGCCGTTGTCCACCTTTATAATAACTGTATTGTTTGTTCCTTACCACACAGGCCTTGGAAGAGGTTGAGAAAAACTTTACGACGATGAAATTCATGCTTTGTGGAGATGGAGAATCCGAGCCAAACACTGATCAGATGCTGCAGCTCGCACAAGAACTGTGTAAGGAAGATGTGATTCCTCTACTTGTTCACAAGCTGCTCGTATTTGGTTGGCAAGTAAGTCATGACAAGAAATTCGTGCTGTTGTCAGATATTATGTTCGCTTGATTTTGCACTCACCAATTCACCATCAAATGTGCTGTGTAGGCAAGAAAAGACTTGGTCCTCTGTTGGTCTGTATTGTTAAGACAACAAGTGGAGGACACATATTGTTGTGTAGAGTACCTCGAGAATCATTTGGATTTGCTAGACTTCCTTGTTGTGTGGTAAGCTGAGATTGATCTCTTGTTTTATTCTCCTCCTACTTATCAGCTTAATTAACTTCCTCGACCTTTTTTTACAATATATATATATTACATGCACCTGGAGTTTATGCTCCATCTGCAAATGAACAATCACACTATTGAGAGTGAACAACCTGATATATGCAGGTGAACAATCACACTATTTAGAGCACAAACTTTAGGAGCATGTAATAAATTGTACCCTTTTTATATTATTATTTGGTTCCCTGTACACCTTGTGCGGGGCTTTTCTTTCCTTGTAAGAATGTTGAAAGAAAAAGAAGGGGGGGGGGGGGGGCTCTTGTTCATTGTGATATCCTAAGCATAAATGTCATAGGGCTTGGATTTGTACACATCTTTCCGCTGTTCACAGCATGATTTCTTTATAGGGTTTTTGATGGAAACATAAATTTTGTTCAAGTTTCTAAAATCTTTTCTCTCTTTGTTTCTGCTTCCTCTTCCTTTTCTGTCTCCTTCCTTGTGCATTCAATGGGGCAGGTTCAATGTCATGGATCTATTGCCGTCTGGATTTCTTGCACGAATTACTTCATCCTTGTCGTTGTGTTCACGACCCTATAAATTTCTTGCATGAATGTATAATTGGATATCATGTCCACGCGGCGTGATGGGATCCATACAAGGTGAAAATTATCTTGTCAGAATAGCTATTATCTAGCTGATGTTTGCTTAGGTGAAACTTGATAATGAAGCAAGCTATGATCGCTTTTCCGATGTTTAGAATGACATTGTGCTTTAGGCAAAATTATAATAGATTTGTTTGCTTTCTTGGTCAGCTACGATAACAAAGATGCTGCCTTGACTTGTGGGAGTATGTTGAGAGAGTGCATCAAGTTCCCAACACTTGCAAAGTAAGATGTTCATGGTGTTTGACTATGTCATCATTTTTCTTGTTTCTTATAAAAAAATAAAATAATATGTCATCCGTTAGCTGCTAATGATAGATGCTATCCATGCATGTGTCATGTGTGTGCATACATTTGTGCTCGCACACGTGGATCCCTACTCAAACCGGCACCCAAAAAGCTTCATCTGAAAGGAGATCCAAAACACAACTTGACCCAACCGAACCAAACCTAATGAGATGCTTTTCAAAGATGCTTCTTTTTCAATGATTATCATATTGGACCAAATATCGGTTAACCTGAAATTGGCCTGAACTGAAAATCACCTGACCAAAACGAACCAAACGAAAACATAAATTGATCCAAAACATAAATTGAGGAACTACGCATGTGAATTTCTTTCTATCCTTTTTCTAAGATATCTCTCTTATAGTATGCTCTCAGATATGTATTGGAGTCTGCAAGCTTTGAACTGTTCTTCAAGTACGTAGAGCTTCCCAACTTTGATGTTGCTTCTGATGCATTCTCAACTTTTAAGGTCAGATTTGTTTGTGCATATGTCATTCATTCACAATGATGATATCTGCTTCTCTGTAATGCTCGTAATAAACTTCCTGCAGGATCTATTAACCAAGCACGGCAAAGAAGTGGCTGAGTATCTAACGTCTCATTATGATGAGGTGTGCATTCCACCCTAAAAAATAATTAAAAAAAATCCGAAAAATAGTTCATCTCTGATTCTGAATTCTGTGCTCTTTTCAGTTCTTTGAAATGTACGAAAAGCTTTTAACGTCATCCAACTACGTGACAAGAAGACAATCACTTAAGGTTTGTTGTCATACGTTTATTCTGGATTTCTGATGTGGTTTTGATATACACTTTGCTGATAGTATGCTGTTGATGGTGGTAGCTCCTCACAGATTTTCTTTTGGAGCCTCCAAATTCACACATAATGAAACGTTTTATTCTTGAAATTCGGTATCTGAAGGTCATCATGACACTGTTGAAGGTATGGTTGATATCGCCCCTATTTCCCTTTTGTTTTTGCATGTTTGATCAAATGTTTCTCGTTAGTTTTTTATCCAAAGAATCATTCCATCTCAATTGAAAAAGCAAATGTCTTTTCAGGAATAGATCAAGTTATGTTTCTATACTACTCTTCTGTTGTTTTTTCTTTTTACCGTTTTTTTGAATACTTGATGTCCTCTTCAATATCTTTGAGTTGGTTTGAGAAGAGAACAGATTAAACTGAAACATATGTTAAAGTAAGACCGACTATATTTGGATCCCCCAAACCCCACGTTAGTAAGACAAACTCGTATAATTATATCAAATCTAGTAAGGTTTTATATCATCATTTTCTCAAATCTGGCTTCGATGCAATTCATGACAGGTTTTGTTTTTGTTTGGCTGCGAATGCACTCAAAATTGTTAAGCTTGTGTTGTTTGTTAAAAGTCATTGAAGAATTCTGAGTCTCTTGTACAATTATATTTAACAGGATTCAAGTAAAAATATCCAGCTTTCGGCCTTCCATATTTTCAAGGTGCGCTAGTTATTCCATATTGGCTATCTTTAGGTGTTTGGCCTTCCATAATACTCATATATTGGCAATCTTTAGGTGTTTGTTGCAAACCCTAACAAGACCCATGAAATCAAGATTATTTTGGCGAAAAACTGTGACAGGTTATTGGATCTCCTGCGCAGTCTTTCTGTTGGAAAAGGTTAGAACAACGTTTCTCCTCCTCTCTCTTGTATTTCCTTTTTTACATGCTTGGATATTTTTAAAGATACACCAGGCAAATTTGGTCAGCCCACCAGGCTATTTTAGAGGTAACTATCAGTAAGCTTTACAGCCCGAGGAGCAGAGGGTAAGTACCAAACTACCCATGACAAGCATGGACTCAACCCCTCAATTTTCACCTGTAGTAAATTTTCTGCTTCCACCGAGACTTGAACCTCGGTTTCCCTGAAACGGGGTCCACTGGGCTAGCCAATTTACCCGTTTGAAAATAAAGGCAAAATCGATAAATGTCCGTCAACCATGACTGAGTTTGCTGAGTGTTGTTCCCTGAACCAGGTTCGGAGGACGATCAATTTGAAGAGGAGAAGGAACTTATAATGAAGGAAATCGAGAAAGTTGCTCGTGTAATTAGTCGTAATGGCTGACTTGTGTATTGTATTGTATTGTATTGTGTTTGGATTATGTATCTTCTCCCCCAATTAATCCCCCCCAAAATTTTTGGTCTTGTGTGAGGATCTATCTTCAATGCTTGCTATGTAATGTGATGCTTCTGTTTTTGTGTGAGAATATATGCCTAAGCAGTTCTTGCAATATGAAATATAAGACTGACAGTCTTTATTTGATAAAGTTCTCTTTTATTATGTTTTTGTAAGTGGAGTTATGTGTGAAAAATAAAATTAAGTTGATTAAAATTCAAGTTTTGTTTTATTTCAAGTATGTCATTGAACCTGGGATTTTTTTTGCTAATAAAAGGTTCTACTGTTCTGATACTATGTGAAAGAATCAACTTAGCTTAAATGTTAAGATGGCATTTGAAGTTTCAGAAATAGTTTTACACTCACCATACATTTAAGGGGTTATGGCTCTGTTTAGGCCCAGTTCTTTTGTGCGATGCAGTGCGGTGTGATACCACAATTCACCATACCATTCAATATTTTTTTACACTTTATCATACCATACAACTTTACTACAATCATCACTTCTCTCTCCTCACTTTTATTTTTTACGATTATTAATAGCCAAAAGGCTAAAAATTCATAACATACAGCAACCTGCAAACACTACAGCAATCAAACACCAGAAAATTACAACCAAACTGCTAAAAAACACCGCAAAAACTTAATATTTTTCTCCTCTACTTTTTCACATTTTCTTTTCACCTACTACATCAACTACATTTTTCACAAATTTTACCGTATTATTCCACGCCACGCCACACCTCACCGCACTTTTCCACAATTTCATCACACCACATCATTTCCATATCTTACCAACCGCACAAAAGAATAGGGCCTTATCCACTCCTCCAGTTTAAAGCTATAGCCCATCATAAAAGCAAGAGCGATGTTTTTGTGAAGCATATATATGAATAGACTTAAATTGAAACTTTGAAAGACATGGATGGAGTAATACATTTACACTCAAAATACCGGGTTTTCTATGACCTTTGGCTGAAATAGGAATCACTAATGCAGGAGTTATATAAACATGTTATAGTCGAGAAAATGTGAGCATCAACTCTAGAGAGTAGAGACTACAGGCATCACAAGTTGGGGTAGAAAACGCGGGGAGAAAATAAATGCAACTCAATGAACAATGTACTAGTTGTTGTAAGGGGATGGCCTTCTTTTCCCCTTGTGAACACATACAGCCTTATTAATTGTCAGAACAATCCCTCTTACACTTTGCAACCTTTCCCACCACTTTCCAAACATACACAAAGAGAAACAAGAAAAAGTTGCTTCTCTTCTTTCTTCCTTCAAGTTTTTACCCCAACCAACCAACCAACCAACCAACCGACATTCCCTCGAAACTATGAGGAAGGAGACATCATGCCTGGAGAACCCGGAGAAAACTCCGACAACAGCCTGAAACCGGGAGAAAATGTGGCCATTTCCTCCTCCTCGTCTATTGCCCGAGTTGAAGAAGCTTCGTTTTTCACCAGACTCCGGAACGAAACCGAGCCTCTCTTTGTCGAGGCGTCGGAGTTTCTCCCATGACTCGGTGGTTGGTTGGGAGCGATGAGTGAGAGGGACTCGGCATAGTCATCGTCATCGGCTGATGTCGTTATCAATGATCTCCTTTCCAGCCCGAGGAGACCCCGATTCAGGGCTAAAGAATCCCAAACTGGTAATAGTACAAGCAACACAATCCCCGCTACAACACAAGATAAAAGCACACAAAACCCAAAGAAGACAAGAATCTCAAAGACAAGATGCTCCTGCCTAGCGAAAACTGAAAACCCAAGCAAAAGGACCCGTAAGGGGAGAAAACTCGAAACCAGGAATATTAGTACATAAACCCTCCTCTGCAGCTTCTTGTTGATGACCGACACCACCATCTGCCTCCCGAGCAGCAGCAGGTAGGCGGTCAGGATGACCGAGAAGAGCCCGTGGAGCATCGTGCAGAGTAGCGGGTAAGTGCAGGCAACAACATGTCGGCCTGACACGATCAATGGCAAGTATGTGCTGGTGAAGTTTTCCGGGAGTCTTCTCAGGGCACGGATCTTCCCATGCTTAAGTTTCGGGGCCACCAAGACAAAAATGAAATCTAGGACGAAAACTGGGAGACAGTAAAGTAAGATGTACGCGGTGGTCTTGATGTTCCATTTGGGGTTCAGAATCCCTCGCCATTTTAGGGATGCATGTAGGAGGAAGCTCATGGTGAGGAACAGGCATGGTTCTGTGAACCCTAGATTGGATAGGATGTAGATCTTGCACATGTTTTCCTGCCATTTTTGGTCTAGCGAATGGAAAACCCTACCGTCCTGTCGGAAGAAGCTTAATCGGATCACTTCACCGGCACCCCAACATATTCCGAATGCAATGAAGGTGATTCTGACGATCCAAGGTCCGTTAAAGTAGCTGAGTTGGGGAAAGCTTGATTTCTGGACGCGAATGCCGAAGTATAATGTGTAGATTATGCAAAACAGGCCAAAAAGTAGTAGGAGAAGTACTAAAGAGATTGTCAGCACACCGAGCGCATCGACGGCAAAATTGGTCTGGGGCATTACCCGAAGCACAGATGCCAAGCATGCTCTCTGCCAGCATGGACACAGAAAACGGGCCTATGGTAAAGCCAAAGCTCCCTTCTCAATATGAGATTGAGCAACTGTGGCAACACCCAGTGACATAAAACCCTCTGAACGGATAGCTGGAAAATTCAACAGAATCCACTGTGGTAGCAGAGCTAGGGGTATCTGATCACTTTGTCCAGAAGAACACGGCCAGGGAATGAAAAATCGAATTGCAGCAAGCAGCTTTTTATCTTAACGGAAATATGAGCACAGGGACCAATGATCAACTTTCCAATTTCAAAACACCTGAGCACATGAAGCATTCAAAAGATATTAGCTAGAAGTTCAGTAAAGCAGCAGTGATGAGATGGAGAAAGAATAAATGAGATCAGGGCATGCCAAGGAAAACTTCAAGCAGAAAGGGAAAATAAATTGCACACAAGTTTATGATTGATCTCTTATGACAAAGTGCAACACAGACAAAACAGTAAGTTGCACTAGCATACAAAGATTTTTAGAGCAATCGCAATGAAATGTCATCATTTTCGACGTGAAATTTCCCCCACCAAAAGTATTATATATACCAGGGAACACGAGACCCCGCTGGACCCAAATGAAGATAGCAACCTAGCAACTACTTACTACCGAACCCGACAAAAGCAACCTGACTGCATAGTGCATACAGGGTTTCTTAAAACAATACTAGAAACTGGACCAATGGAAAAACTAGACCAATGGAGCATATCAAATCATATCCATAGTACAACCTAGTTATCAGAAGATTGTTGTAAAATTTTAAGCTGCAAACTAGCACTAAATGTGCATATGAATGCATGTTCAGAGAATTAGGTACAACACTTAGAAGCACACAAACATTACACACATGGAAAATCAATGAATCTCACGCAAAAACATTCTTTTTACAGAGACAAACGCAATCTGGAGTCAGTGCAACAGGTCGAGAAGCAACACAGATGACTATGAAGTTATGAAACAACCAAAAAAGAAGGAAATGCAGTAAGCATCCTTCCACAATCCATCTGGACACAGCAAGAAAACCATTAGAACATTACTCTTGATGTAATAACACACAACATTGTCTACTTAAATCACAATTCATAACCCAGCGATCCCAAGGGAACAACTTCTATAGCAAAAATTCATATGCATCCGATTGTTAAATGGTAGGTTGGCGACAACAAGTCCATAGTCAATTGCTTATATTGAAAATACTTAGTTTGAGAACCGAAAAAGGGTGCCAGTAAGAATCTTGAGAACACCCTCGTTTCTTTCATTCAGATCTTTTACCATAAAACTAGCAAAGGATACTCATTCTCAGCCCAAGATTTCTATCAGTTCACCGTAAAGCTTAGGCAGAAGTACTAGCAATGGCCAATTGGCCACTTCAATGTCCAGTATCATTCCCCAAAAAATTAGCATTATAAACTTAAACTTATAGTACAATCAAACTCTATCTCCCAATAAATAAGCAAGGAATCTACACCAACTGCATCTACAGTTTCCTTCACAATCGAATCACTCGCATTACAACCTAATTCACTTCATCCTCTACTATCATCCAGCCGCCATTACTCAATCACCAAAAATCGGTCAAATTCTTCATCAATTAGCACAAATTTCAGCTCAAAACTTCTCTCTCCTCCACTCACAACACCACCACAACTCCATATTTCATCAATTCAACCACAAATTCATCGAACCTAATCTTCCAACACCTTAAGACCACATCAAATCCAGCACAAACACCAAAACCAGTCAAAAAAGCAAGAAAAACCGCAGATCAGCAAACAACACAGAGCCAGAACAAACCGTCGACCAAATCAAACCGCAAAAACTCAGAAAAAACAACGACATCGTCACACATTGGCAGCACAACACATTCACATTGAACCAAAACAAAAATCATCAACTCGAAAATGAAGAGGAACCAGATCGAACCTGAGTCGCTAACTTTCTCCGATCCACTGACTTCACCTCGTCGCCGCCTAGAGAGAGAAAGTATAGAGAGAGGCAGCAAAAATGGAGAGAAGAAGAAAAAGAGGGAGAGAGGAAGAGGAAGGAGGAGGAGGGAGTACTTACTTGGTTGCTGACAGGCTGTATCCAGCTGTTCTCTCTAAGATCCGAACCTCCTGGTTCGGCGGATTCCCGAGCCTAGCTGGCGACGGCCTTTTTATCCGAACCTAGTTTCAGGTTGAGGGGTAATTTTGTCATTTGCAGTGCTGGAAATAGGGCCAATGGTGGGGCGACACGTCGGTGCTTTGGTTTGTGTCCGTTGATTGGGTAGCGGCGGAGAGAATTTGTCGGGTTGTTGTGATGTGGTCTTCTCGTCTTGGATCAATGGACCGTGGTAGACAAAGACAAAGACACTGCATGACTACTTTTTTTTGCTCCCTTTTCTTTTTTTTTTTTTTTGTTTTTCAAACTCTAGGATAGAAATAGCATGTTTCTCCATCCCATATCTAAAATTCATCTTATACATAAAGTTTGTCTTAGATTAAAGAGTCATATTTATGTCTTATAAAATATAATTCTTACTTTCATGACGAACTTTAAATATGGGACGGAGGGATTGTTTTGTTAAGTACTTCATCCGTTTCATATTATTTGTTTTTTAATTCATCTAAAATTCATCTTATATCTAAAGTATGTCTTAGATTGAAGAGTCATATTTATATCTCACAAAAAACATGACTATTACTTTCACGACGTACTTTAAATATGGGACGGAGGGATTTTTTTGTTAAGTACTTCATCTGTTTCATATTATTTGTTTTTTAGTTGACTGTCACGATTTTCAGTGTCACTGTTTGAGTGTTTTGGGGGCTTTATTGTTCACATTTCACATTGAACTGAACATCACAACAAACATTTCATACAATTGCAAAGATGCAACAGTTAGGTAGCCAAAGAAATTAGTATCAAAAATAAAAAACACGATTGTGGTAGAATAAAATAGTTCAACCGGATTGATCTTGTGTTTTCATTTCTTTTCACCATATTTTCTTATCTTTGTCGTGATCTCTTGATCTTCATTAATGAAGCCTAAACCTCATCCTTTCATTGCCACCCTATGAGACAAGTTCACATCCAAACTATCTTGAAAGCTCATTGTGGTTTCTTCCACATTGTCCAAACTGTTATTATAATTGTTTGTTTGCCAATTCTTCATCCAAGCTAACTTGAAATCAAAGAATTTTTTGGGTTTAAGCACTAATTAGGAAGAAATATTGAATTACTTTGTCAAAATTTCAAGATATTACATGATTAAATAATAATACCAATATGACTTTTAATTTATGGTCATTATTCTTGGCAATGAATCTCTCCAGCAGGGAAAGGGCTTGTTACTTTAAGAAAATCGACAAGTATGATGTATAACCGTATAATAACAACTTTTACCAAATCTCATAACCCGAACAAGATCTCCACACAAGAACATCCATGCCCAAACAGTCCAATTTTATAAATAAGACCCCCCTATTAGTTAAATTTTTAACTAAATATCTATATAGTTATGTTAATATAAAAATTTATTAGCTAGGTAATAAATCATGATATAAAGCTTGTCAACTTTCACAATTGCAATGTTGGATCTTTAGGGTTTATACTTTCGTTCTTGTCGATTTTGCATTGCAATTTTCAAACTTTCCGTCTGATTAATTAGAAGAGTACCATAGTTTTAGATTTCTAGTTGATTTAATTTTCTGGATTTTAGTATGCTAATGTCAACGACGATATGCTTGAAACTTTTTGTTGTTGGGGTTTGCATTTGATTCGTCGGCTTTAATTTACGATATTTTAGTTGCCAACTCCGTCATCGATCTCCTTTGGATTCCCATAAACAATTCCAAAAATGGTTGCATGTTGACCCAATCCAGGGTGGATTTTTCTGGAATTTTGTTATTCAATTACAAGTTGGGTTAGTTGAGTCTGCCTTTCGATGAACGTTTCTTTGCTGAGATTGGCAAATTTGTTTCTCCAGCAAAAATTTGGGTTCGGATTAAATTCAGATTGGTCAAATTGAGAAGGAAAGTTGATGTGCGGGACTGATTTTTCTCTATCGAACAATTTGGACGGAGCTAATTTCGGGTCAAAATCAAATTCGGTTAGTAAAAAAAAGGAAATGTTGCATTCGAATATTTGGCTAATTCAGACAATAAGAAAATCAATTGTTTTTTGTGGTCGGATAAATTCGAACGTAACTAAATCCGGGTCAAAATCGGGTTCACGTAGTAGAAAAGACAATGTTGTGTCCGAATATGCGGTTCATGTTGTGTCCGAATATGCGGTTCATTCGGACAATACCAAAAACAGTTGTTTTTTCAGGTCATTTCCGGGTCGAACAAATTCGGACGAAACTAAATCTGAGTCAAACAATAAAAAAAGGAAATGTTATGCCTGAGTATTCAGTTAATTCGGACAATATCAAAATCAATTATTTTTCCGAGTCGGATAAATTCGGATGGAACCAAATCCGGGTCAAAATTAGATTCGGACAACATAAAAAGGGTTTTAGCATGTTTAAATAACCGATCAATTTGAACCAAGTCAAACTCGGATTTGGACAAAATCATTTTTTTTCTTGATCGGTCACATTCAGATCGGATAAAATTTTGACAGCCAGGTCGGATAAAATTTTGACAGCGATGTAAATTTGTTATACAATCGTGCTTGTTTGACATGCATATGCTATTATTGTCCAGATGGGTGGTATCTTATGGGATCCTTTTGTTTACTCACTCATTCTTTTGTTTATTTTTTTAATAAAAAAGATAATAAATCATGTTTATGGTATAGCTGGGGTGTGCTGGTATTATGAGCTCATTGTATTGCATATGATGGTGTCCAGGGCAGAAATGGGTTTTTCATGGCCCAAAAAAATTATTGACTAATTTCTGAGTATTGCCCAACATGAAAATCTATGCATCCTGCAATCATCATCCATGTTAAGCCTTGGAGTTGACTTGGAGAGGTGGCTGTCATTGAATATTGAAAATTGCATTTTATCAATCGTTGTTGGAGTTTGTACTTCAAATAGTATAATCGTTTATTTGAAGATATTAGACTGTTCATTTACAAATCTTGAAATATAAACTTCAACTGCATAGTTTCAATGTTTTTCGAAGACACTTGTATATGTAGAAGTTAGAAGCAAATATTGTTTCACTTGTTTATCTACTCTTCCTTGTCTTAGAATCTCACTTGTGGTGAAATTGTCTTAAAGTTTGGAAGGCCTGCCTTAGATTGAAACTCACAGAGCTAATATGTAACCTGACGAATGCAGTGCATTTATCATATCTAATATTACCAACTCAACTTAAATTTACCCAAATTTTTCAATCAATTTTGTCTAAATTCACCTGATATTACCAACTTTAAATCTAAATTTACCAAATCTTATCTAATCTCATCTTACTTTTAAAAGAACACATTCATTACGATGATAACTTTATGTAGAAAAAAAAATCGAACCTTTTAAACTAAAGGCCAATTAGGGCTTTTCGATCTTGTGAATTACCATACTTCCTAAGCAATGCATCTATGCAAGCATACAACATCACAACACTTGACCAACTTCTACATACCTGGGTATTAGTTCCGTTTTTAGGTTACCTTTTTGCTACAAATAAATAAAGTTGGTTTCTTAAATCTCAAACCCCCATTTGTAAGAGTAAACTATCCAAAACATTTTTCTATCTATTTCTGCTAAACTATTCAAACCTAGCAAACCTTAATGACCCAACTTTTATATACCCACCAAAAGAACCAGAGTTTTTGGAGTTGGGTTTCACTTACAAACCCAACTTCTATATACTCACCGAAAGAATATGAGTTTTTGGAGTCGGGTTTTACTTACAAACCCAACTTCTACATACCCGCTGAAAGAGCACAAGTTTTTGGAGTGGGGTTTGTGTGAAAGTGTATTGGAATGAAGGAAAGAGTAGAGAGACAAAAAGGAAAAGGAGGAAGCATTGCATTGGGAGGGTTGTTCTTGAAAGGAGCATGATTGAGCTGTCTTAACAATAGTAACAGCTACTATCCAGGCTGGTGTGAAACCAAAACAAGATTATAGTATACTAGTATTCATATTCAATATTCATATTCATATTTTGGATTTTAGATGGACAGACTTTTAATTATCAGATTCTGAATTGCTGAGATATATAGTGAGAATGGAATTCTGCACATTTTCCTCACTTTTACAGGCCAGCCTAGCAACAGTGTGGAATCCAACAAAATCTTTGTATTCTGGCTCTATTTGTATATGGATTATCTGGGTACTTCATTTTTGTTATTTTTTCTAAAAAATATATATTTGCTAGACATAGTTGGAAAATACAGTAGTTTTCTGTAGTTGGGCTGGCTTGGATCCTGATAGTTTGAATTTTGATGGAATGTTTTGGCCCAATTATAACCTTGTATTTCATCTTGTACCCCCCCTCCCCCAATTAAAAAAAAAAAGAAAATAAAAAAGAGAGAAGGATTGAGATAATGTAAAAAATTATTATGGAGGAAGCTTTTGAGCTGTTCATTTTCTCTCATTTGTCTTTTCAAGAAATTATTCTTGAAGCAATTCTCAAAGTATGCATGATTTTTGCATACGTGGAGTTTTAGAAATAGACAACGTTACCTCGACAAACATTATTGTTGATAAAAAGAACGATTTCATAAAATCTGTATAAAAAAAAGAAATTTGGTCACAATACCATTATAAGGACTTTGATATTTGATTTTTCTCCACTTGACAAATAGTGTAAATTAAACTAATACACATTAATAACCCTCTTGATAACAAAAATTAGAAAAGATGCAAGATCAAAATCATAGAGCCACATAGGAAAAGGAGACTTTAGAAAACAAATGAATGAAATGATGCATCTTTACAAGCCAAATTATTACTTCAAACCTAACCTAAAATTTTTAAAAAAAAGAAATAAAAGCTTGTTAACATCAACCTAGACAATGCTTGAAAACCACACAACATAGATAGGGACCAAAAGGGATTTACTTAGCCCAAAAAGTGGAGCAAACAACATCATGTATTCTCTTACCACAAGCAAACATAACAAACAAAATTCCAATCCATGCAAAACATAACAGACAAACATACTTTCTTCATTCATATAAATATAACAAGCCCTCATTCTTTTGGTCCTTCCTACTTCAACAACAACAAAAAGGAATTGGAAGCAAATATATGTTTGCCAAAACTTAAAGTTTGCATCTAAATATAAATTATGTTGAAGGTTATCTTCAATTGGTTTTGGCCCTTGGTGTAGTTCTAGAAACAATGTACGTATGTAATATTTACACATAGCGTTCGACAAAATTTTGTCTAGCCCAAATATTCAAATTTGTCCGACCCAAAAAAAATCAGTCAGTGCAAACCCCATTTTGTCATTGATTGAATATTTGAACAATATTTCTCGTTTTTATATTTTTCTGAACCCGATTTTAGCTCCTTCCGAATTGTCTAATCCAGCCCAATCCGAAAAAACCGGGTCGGCGCATCAATTTCTCGTCCTGTTTTAACATTAAACAAATTTGACCGATTCGAATTTACCTGGACTCGAATTTTTGCCGGCGCTATTTATACAAATATACATAAATATATGTATATTTCCCCCCATAAAATCACTTTTCTAACTCTCAGTTTTATTTTTGCTTTCATAAATCATAATCAAAGGGCCCAACTCTTCACACTTTTGTACACAAGACATTCAGCTCAAGTCTGCATATATGTGTTAAAGGGCTTCATTTGTTAGGATATGCTTCATCCTATCTTTCTCCTATCTTCATAAATACATAGACACCTTCTCCCATTCCCCCAAAAAATAGTTATAAAAAATGGAAGAAGATATGAATAAGAATCAATGATTCAACAATAAAAAGACTTTTTTTTATTTTTTATATGTAGTAGGGGGACTAAACTCAAGTATATATGTATGTATATGAATTGAATTTTAAAGGGAAGAAAGTTACTAGATTGTGGTGATGATATGATTACAATAATGACTAAAACCAATATTGGGTGGACCCTTAATCAAGATGAGTTTGTGAGTATATAGTTGCACAATCTTAGTCTTGTAGTCTCAATTTTCCCAACAACTCATACCAAAAACACAAACTAGACTATGTTTTTGAAGTGAAATCCCACCTCTCCTCTTTTACTTCTTCAACAATTCCTCTTTCTCTTTCACATGAAGATTTCATTTCTTACTCTCACTTTGTTAATCTCCTCAAATTTGGATCCACTCTCAATTGTCTATTCCCCATTTTTCAGTTTGTAAGTTACCTTCATCTCTATCATTTGGTCAAGTATTTATAGGGCAACTCATAGTAACTTTTAGCATATCTTCCACATACAAAATGACCCTTTGTGTATTGCACTCTTTTGTCAAGGGTGCACTACTTGCCTTTGCTATACTATGCCTATTTGCCAAACCCACATTATCTACTTCAAGAAGAGCCCTTGATCAAGCCAAACCCTCCCCGACCCGTTTAGGCTTTCGGGTTGCCCTTAAACACATTGATCATGGGTCCAATTTCACCAAATTGGAGAGGGTCCAAAGGGGCCTCAAACGGGCGAGTAGTAGGCTACAAAGGTTGAATGCCATGGTCTTGGCTTCGAGTTCAGGCTCATATGAAGTGGAGTCCAAAGTTCAACCGGGTAATGGCGAGTTCTTGATGGAAGTTGCCATTGGGACACCACCCAACCCGTTTTCGGCCATAATGGATACCGGTAGTGACTTGATTTGGACCCAATGCAAGCCTTGTGAGCAATGTTTTGATCAATCCACCCCCATATTTGACCCACAAAAATCCTCTACTTATTCTTCACTACCTTGCTCTAGCACACTTTGTGAAGCCCTCCCCTCATCTACTTGTGAGGAAGGGTGCCAATACATGTACACATATGGTGACTACTCCTCCACCCAAGGCATCCTAGCCACGGAGACATTCACATTCGGTTTGGCCTCAGGATCAGGATCAGGATCAGGATCAGACCAGGTTTCAGTCCCCAACATTGGGTTCGGATGTGGGGAGGACAATCAAGGAAGTGGGTTCGACCAGGGTGCAGGTCTAGTTGGGCTAGGTCGAGGCCCATTATCACTAGTATCCCAACTAGATGAGCCCAAATTCTCCTACTGCTTAACCTCAATTGATGGGACCAAGACAAGCACCCTATTGATGGGATCCCTAGCCAAACCCAACACAACCTCCTCCTCCTCATCATCAAGTAGTAATCAAAATGAAGCAACAAAAGTGATGATCACAACCCCACTAGCCCACAACCCATCACACCCCTCATTCTACTACCTTACACTTGAAGGCATAAGTGTAGGCCCCACTCAATTGCCCATCAAAGAAGACACTTTTGCCCTCAATGAAGAAGGTGGGAGTGGTGGGCTCATAATTGACTCAGGCACAACAATCACATACTTAGAGCAAAGTGCATTTCATGAACTCAAAAAGGAGTTCACCAAACAAATGAACCTCCCATTGGATGATTCGGGCTCCGGTGGGCTCGATCTATGCTTCAAAATGCCTAAGGATACGTCGAATTTCGACGTCCCCAAGTTGGTTTTTCACTTCAAAGACGCGGATTTGGAGCTTCCTAGTGAGAATTACATGATCGGAGACACGAATTCGGGCTTATTATGCTTGGCAATGGGAAGCTCAAGTGGGATGTCAATATTTGGGAATGTTCAGCAGCAAAATATGATGGTGATTCATGACCTTGAGAAGGAGACATTGTCTTTCATTCCTACTCAATGTGATGCATTATGATCATATTTGATATGTATAATGACTTTGTAATCATGAGTACCTTATATTACTATTTTACGCATGTTTTTATGTGTACTTTCTGATTTTGTGTAGTTTTCTGACACAATCTATGTGGTTAGCTTCAATATTATGGTCACAAAATTATTCATATAGTTAATTCGAGGAGTTAACTCTGCAATTTCAAGTTATATTATTTTATAAATTTTCATCCAAATTTTGACACTGGTTGATTCAACTAAAAGTTCTGGTATTATTCCTGTTATTTTGGTTACTTATATCGGATTTTGATATGCATTTAGGGTTGTTCGAATCATTAAAAAGAAAAAGAGCATCGAACGTCAATTTCTCATATATTGTCTAATTCATATGTTGTCCGATTCACTTAGGATCCAAAATATTGGACCCCACTTTTTGACCACCCTAGTAAAGTTTAATGACATTCAAACTCAGCTCAGCTTTCTAGCCCAGTTTTGAGAAAAGCATGCTTAGACCCACAAGGAGTAGCACAAAAGGGCTCTATCAAAGCTGCCCAAGTATAATTTAGTGGCCCAATAAGGGAGTAGCTCTGCTAAAAGCCCAATGAAAAGATTTACATTTTGCAAGTGCCTAGCTTTGTTAGGTGTTTGCTAAAAGCCCAATTCTTAGGGATAGCTCCAACGGTTGACTATGTTTGTTAATATATTTTTCAAAAACATGTAGATTTGAGATTTCTACTTTCATACAAGTATCTTCCACTATTATAATAATTTCATACAATTTATTGTATATGTTGTTGCTGGGGAAATCTAAGGGGAGAGCCAACTCCAACCAAAGCCCATGGTACACAAGTTAAGTGAAATTCACTCTTAAAACCATGTTGAGAGAGGTAGCCCACTATGCCATGTGGAACATTTTTACTCATGGGTGAATCCAACAATCTTACTCCACAGAGCTGCACCCTACTCCATCAAGGCCCATGGTACACAATTTAAGTGAGGTTTCATCTTAAAACCAATTAGTGTTAAGAGGAGTAGCCCACTTGACTTATATACCATGTCCTTTCTCCTTACTTTTCCGATGTGGGACATTTTTACTCATTGGTGAATCCCAACAGTTGAGAATATAGAATTAATCGAACTTGATAAGAGCCAGACCGAAGAGATGGTAGTCAAGTGACAACCACCCCAGGCCATCATCAAACCTTCCCACCAAAGTTCAAGCCTTGGTGGAAGTAAAAATTTGCCATTTGTAGAAAATTTTGAAGTTAATGAATCATATTTGTCATGGGCAATTCAGTACTTTACCGATATGTAAAATTTATTATTACTCTTGAGATAGGAACCCAATAACCAGATTAAATTTACCAGAAGTGAAAAAAAGACCCAAATGTTTGTCACCTTAGGCCTAGACCTAGGACCAACCAAACAACCATAGGAAATGGGAACTCAGTGATCCACAAGATAGCAGGATGAGGATGAGGATGTTCATGTCATCTGAAACAACAAACTGATAAGAAAAGTTTATCCAAACACAGCATGCAGAATCATAGATGAGGGTGTAATTATAATATTTTCTGATTCCAACTCCAAGTACTTTAATTTATTACTCTTTATTCATTGTTTTCATTCATTAAATAATTGTGGAATGGGATTTCTTGTTTCTTTTTACCCATCATATATAATACACACAAACACATTTGCCCATTTTTTGTTGATGATTTTTCAGGTTATCCAAAAAATAATGGTGCTCATCCCAACCAATCACTGTCCTGCCAAAGTCAGCTGCTAGTAGTGGATCAGCATCTTTAAACTCTCTCTTTAATTAGTCAATCAATTTATTTGTCATATACTAGTAATTATGTTTTACTATACAACTAGTTTCTTCTCCCATCAAAGTTGAGCACTTACATCAATTGATAATGGCCTTAACTATTCATGTGACTGTGAGTATAAAGTTGATTATTTGAGCTTAAAAATCCTTTGTAAATTGATAATATGGGACAAATTCCTTTTTCAGGCCATATTTTGTTGTGTAGTGGGTTGGGTATGGTACAATGTACTTATAATACCACTCAATATTTTTTAACATTTTACTCTATCATATTACAGTTTAGAAATTCAAAAAACCCCACCATCTCTATGTCATTTTGCAACCAAATTATAGTGGTAAAAACTCAACGATTATTGAAATCCAACATGCTCAAACTCAAATTGTTATTGTGTACCTTAAAAGTTTGGATTATCAATATATTACGACAAATAACTGAGATTATATCATGGGAGTCCATATATAAACTCTATATATAATGAAACTCATCAATATTCTTTCCATCCTTCTAGACACAATATTTCCCAAACAAGGTAGTTAATGTTTCTAGAGGCTAGCTAGGACGGGCCCTAGCTAACTACCTACATAAGATGAGTAATGATCATATATGCGATAAGTCTCAATATTTAGTGTTTAGGGTCAAAGATTGATCCACTAAACTAGAGGATATGACTAGTGAGTGGAGCCAAAAAGAGCCATGCAAAGCAAAATAGTACAAGATAAGATCTTCTTTTGCCACCCCCTCAATTTTCTCCCAAGACACCTAACCACCCCTCTATACTCTATGCACATCCAATATCACATCTCTTTCTGGGTCATGTTTTTTGAATTGGTTAAAATCAAGTTTGGATGAATTGAATTAGATTGGATTGGATTAAATATGTTATAATATTTTTTTGGGGAATTGTGTTTTTAGATATGATAATTTTTTGAGAAATTGTGTAAAATTTGGATTAAATTGAATTGATTAAAGATACCAATTCAAAAAATATGACCCCAATTATTAAAAGAAAAGAAAAGAAAAGAAAAGAAAAGAAAAGAAAAGATGGAGTTGATTTTGATACAAAGTCTTGTTGTTTATTTGGTGACTTTGCTTTCCACTTGTCATGCATATTTTAGTTTTGTGTATTTTTGGAATTAAGAATTGTTGCTTTGTGTTTACCCTTTATAGCTTGGTTTGTGTGCATGTACATGTACATGTACTCTCTCCACATATGCTTTTGTGCCATTCCGTACTTGGTTGGGATGAGTGGATCACGATTCTTGGTGTCTCTTTTGACTCTTATTATGGCTTCATTGTATATATATCAATTTCTTTGTTTGATATTCTTTTTAGGTTGGGTAAATTTATCTGTTTATTAGACACGTAGCAAATTTAACAGACTGAAATCAAAATGACCATAATGAATATAGCTATCAATCACATAATTTTATTATTGAGAAATATTTTATTTTTTTTCAAGACTTAAACCTTGGTGAAAGCATAGAAAATGAGCCGAAAGTATAGAGAATGAAGATGATTATCATTTATCCATAACCTTTTTGATATATACCTACATGCATGGGACAATGCTCATATAGTAAGGGCTTCCAATGAACATGACTGCGGTCATGAGTTCAAGTCCATCCAAGAGCATTTTGTGTCTGAGTACTCATATACTTACCTGCTCACGTGGGGTTGTGGGATCTTCACGTAGGTTGCGTTATAAAAAGACATCTGCTTTGATTTGAACTGCTGGGACAACATTTGTCCCTTCATTCATTTTCGTACATGGAGAATTTATTGTTTACTTCTAGATCTTCCATACCTCATGTTAGTGAGACCTTATTGAGAATTGTTATTATTGTATTGAAATATTTGTTATATAATTAGGTTTGTATCACACAACAAGCTTATAGCAATTATATAGATTTGAGTTTGATTATTTAATTAAACTTGTGTTAATTAACTTATATCAATTCTTTCGACCAACCCATATCAATCTTAATTGAATTTTATTTTGCAAATTGGGCATAGGGTAGTTATATAAATGCATGCATATCCAATGAAATAGACTCAATAAGGTTGAAGGTCAAAGTAGTTAATTAAATTATATAGGTACGTACGTGGTGCTAATTTTGTCTACAAATGAAAAAGAGATTAATGTAGTCCAAGTACATGCTGCCGTGTGTTTATGACAAGGATGACACATCAAATGCCATTAATTTTGTCCTAAGTATCTGAATCCAACTATTATTTATTATTATTATTAAATAAATAATCACATGTTTGAATTAATTAAAGGGTAAGTTAACATTGTGTGTACTTTTGTACCTTTGAGTTGTAAGTGATGTGTAGCCACTTAATTGGTTATGTATTTAAAATTTGATTTTTTTTTTTATAATTAACAGTTAAGAGACTCTTTTTATTCAAAAAGTCAGGTTGAGCCAATAAACTCAGGCAGACAGCACAAGAAAAATACAAGCAGCAAAGTGAAAATCCTCCCACAAAGTATATAGAATATGGAACAAAAAAATAGTTAGTTAAATAACACAACAATTATTATGGAATAAGAAAATAGTTAGTTAAATTGACCATTATTGTAGAATATAGGGAGCAATGTTTTTAACTAGTTACAGAGTATATATCTTATAATTTTTGCGACATTAATTTTCTCCTACGACCTGCAAAAGTCACATCAAAAACTAAAGGCATTATTTACCCCTTACATTTATCGATTTCAGTAAAATTATTTAACTAAAGTAGAGGATTAAAAGCTTAAAAAAGGCACTTAAAATACTTTTTTTGACAAGAGAGGTAATTAGTAATTAGTGCAAATGGTATGAAAATAGACATGCATGCTCTAATCTCTATCCAATTGCGATTAAAAGTAGATGAAAATAAGTAGTCAAAGTAGGAATTAATTAAGAACAAAAAGGATAAAATGGGAAGACCACTTTGAACAAATTCAACGCAAAAAAGAGACAAGGCAAATTGCTTTGGTTAAGCTTTAATTTGTTTTGTTCTATTTATTAACCGAGTACAAATTCAACGGTTGACTCCAAGAGTAATAATATATATAAACTCTACTAAAAAGGACAAGAAATAATTAATTCTCATTTCTCAATCACCATTCCACCTCTAAAATAGGTTTCCCCAGGGCCACCACAAGTTACTGTTAAACTAATTGGATATTATGTTGACTCTTATTTTAACTTTTCTTTTCTTTTTCTGATTGTTAAAAATAAATATAATTAAAAATAAATAGTAAAAAAATATTATCCTCAAAGGTTAAATAAAGTTGACTTGTAAGTCTCCCTAGTTTAAGGTAATCCAACTATTAGTCCTAGAGCCGTCGGATGTAACCGAAGCAAGAGCTTGTCTCATGATGATGGTAATGACACAAGATACCCGGTTCTTTTCTAAAGTGATTTTAGAGGGGGATTGTTGTCTTACACTTATCACGAGCCTAATTAAGAGAAACAAGTCAAACACTGTGATGAGTTTTTTGACTTTTATAATTCTGTCTTTTGCTAATAATTTTAATTTCTATATTTTTCACATGTTTGTAGGGAAGGAAATAATGTAGCACATAATGCCCTAGCTCACTTACAATCTTATGACATCGGTCAGAGAGTTTGAAGTGAGGAGGGACCAGATACGCTAAATGGTCTGGTGGGTGACGATTTATGTAATATAATTATGCATCATTAATGCTAGCAACTTATTCCATTAAAAACATCACCCATTTTATTACAACTCAAAGTGAGAGCATATAAATTTTACTTTTAAACAACATGGACATGTGTCTAACCATATGAAATATGCTTATAAAAGAATTCATTATATTTCTACTCGAAATTTTACTTTTACTTTTACTCAAAGGTTTACTTTTATTTTTGATAAAAATTGATTGCGGCTAAATCACGTGATACACGCATTATCTCACAAAGCCTCATCCAGTTATTGAATACGCGCTGAATTTAATTGAAAAAAAACCAAGCCCATGCAGCGTAAAGCGTAAATTCTTACTCGTGTCAAAAATACCATCAATTCTATAGCTGAATTCGTTTTCATAGTAGACTAACACAAATTAGGATTCTATCTTTATCATTTTATTATTTCTATTTTACTATGGGAAAGAGATAACTAATAAATCATTTTGCATTTCACGTACAACATTTTTTTCAATATATATCTGTGAAGCATTAGAGCCTGTACAACAGCCTAGCATTTATACAGTATTGTTCAGCAACCGATTCAAGACTATCAAGAATTAGTTATAACTAATTCCCTCTTTCATTCTTCTATAAATACAGCCTTAGGATATTCTATTCTCTTCAGTGTAATTGTAATGCAATACAATACAGTTCTTTTACATTCATCTTTCTTGTAAAAGTTTGACATGGTATCAGAGCCCAAGGATTACAAATTCCTGGCTTTCTGTTTGTCTTTTGATTGTTCTTCAATCATTGTTAATCGCTACTGTTCTTCATGGAGAGTTCATCTGGGACTGGAGATCAAAGAATTGAGAGTTACAATAATGATTCGCTGCATTTACATCCATCAGATCATCCAGCCCTCCCGATCACAAATTTGAAGTTCACGGGCTCCAATTTTCAGAAATGGAGCAGGTCAGTCAAAATTGGTCTCAAGACCAAAGAGAAGCTGGGATTCATTACTGGAAAGTGTGTTAAACCAGCTGAAACAGATTCAACTTATAATCAATGGATCAAAGTTGACAGTATGGTTGTAAGTTGGCTTTTATTTGCTATGATTCCTGATATTTCAGATGCTTTCTTGTATGTTGCATCGGCTAAGGATCTTTGGGATGAATTAATTGAAAGGTTTGGTCAATCTAATGGTCCTTTATTGTTTCAATTAAAGAAGGAGTTAAATGATTTACATCAACATTCCGATTGTGTTGCTGTGTATTTTACTACGCTCAAGAAGATATGGGATGAAATGGCAGATGTGTCTGATGTTCCTAATTGTACCTGTGTAAAGACATGTCCTTCTATCAAGCAAATTATTGATAACGAGCAGAAGGATAAGTTGATGCATTTTCTTATGCATTTAAATGATGATTATGAATCTGTTAGAGGTCAAACTTTATCTCTTGAACCTTTGCCTACTCTCAATAAAGCTTTCAATATGATTCAAAGAATTGAGAGGCAAAGGCAGATTACAGGTAATCTTGTTGTTTCAAAAGATTTTGCTGGGAATGTTGCAAGATCAGCAGTAGGATCAGATTTGGAGATTTCACAAGCTTTTCTTGCCAAAAATTTTAATGGGAAGAAGGAGTCCAGAGAATCAAAGGCCAAGAAATTCTGTGATCATTGTAGAAAGAAAGGTCACACTCAAGATCAGTGTTTTCTTCTCCATGGGTATCCAGATTGGTACAAGGGGCCTAGAGATATGAAATCTTCATCAACTACTTCTAAAGTTGCTGCAACTGTCATTGTTGAATCAGATACACCTTTGGATTTTCATGAAACTTAGTCTGTTGCTTCTCATACTCAATTTGACAACACTCTCTTGCAAGCTTTAGCTCAAGAAGTGGCAAAAATCAACAAAGGGAAGAATTTATATCTGACATATTACTTGATGCAGGACTTATAGAAGGCTTATTGGTCGCTTGTTGTATCTTACTCTTACAAGGCCAGACATAAGCTATGCTGTGCAACATCTCAGTCAATTCTTACAGAAGCCTACTGATTCTCACCTTGCTGCTGCTCATCATATCTTAATATATCTTAAAGGTTCTATAAACAAAGGTCTTTTCTACTCTAGCACCAACAATCTGAATGTCACAGCCTATTCTGATGCTGATTGGGAGAGCTGTCAGTTTTCCTCAAGATCTTTAACAGGATATTGTGTTTTTTTGGCGATTCTTTGATCTCTTGGAAAACCAAGAAGCAGAAAACAGTTTCCAAATCTTCTGCTGAAGCTGAGTATAGGGCTATGTCTGCTACAGTCTCTGAGATCGAATGGATTACTCAGCTACTTGAAGACTTTTGCATACCAATCAAAGATCCTATTACTTTATTTTGTGATAATAAAGCAGCGCAACATATTGCTGCTAATCCAGTTTATCACGAAAGAACCAAACACATCTGGATAGATTGTCATTATATACGTGACAAAATCCAAGAAGGTCTAATACAAACAACTCATATTTCCACAGATAATCAGCTTGCAGATGTGATGACTAAGCCATTGGGTGAATATCAGCACAATCTATTAGTGTCAAGGCTTGGGTTGATTGATCATCCTCCTAGTCAGCCTTGAGGGGGGGATGTGAAGCATTACAGCCTGTACAACAGCCTAGCATTTATACAGTATTGTTCAGCAACCGATTCAAGACTATCAAGAATTAGTTATAACTAATTCCCTCTTTCATTCTTCTATAAATACAGCCTTAGGATATTCTATTCTCTTCAATGTAATTGTAATGCAATACAATACCGTTCTTTTACATTCATCTTTCTTGTAAAAGTTTGACAATATCACACACACACATATATATATATATATATATATATATATATATATATATATATATATATATATATATATATATATATATATATATATATATACATACATACAAACCATATACTCTACATTAAATAATTTTTAATTTTATGAATGAAAAAAATGAAACAAGCATAACAATTAAATAACTATTGTTTATGGAAAGCTATAATGCGTAGTATATAGTCTAAACCGACATATTTAATAGATATCAAAATCATATCGATCTCAACCTCGTAAAATATTTTTAAACTTGAATAAAATTAATTTGTTCTTATTATCTTTACTTCTTAACATACTTTGGATAAAATATGATAGAAGTAAATTGTGATTTGTGAAGCAATTTATTTTTATTATTGGGGCTGAACTATATATTGTTTTATAGATTAATAATACACATACATGCACATAATTATTCATTTTCTAAAGTTTTAACAGTAATGAATTCAATGTCATTATATAAGATGTATACGTGTTAATTTTTTTTAATTTTGAGAAGCAGACAAACATAGGTCAATGGATATGATTGTTGATTAAAGAGATTATAAGTACCCTTCTGAGGTCTCTTGTTGACTAGTCACTCTCTCCATGATTAATTAGTTGGGAAGGAGTGTGAATCAATTGTTAACACACATATGTTAATTTTTCTTTCCTAAATTTACTAAAAAATTATTGAAAAACAACAAAATTTCATTTTCATATCGTACTACTTATAGTACTCTAAATTAGATTTTATTATTTCTTACTCATAATTTTGACTAGAATGTAGTAGAATAAACCTTTGTATACTTGGATCCACACATATTTGTTTAGAGAATTTCAACCTGCATGTATCACGTTGCGATGTTACGTTAGCAAAGGATGTCATGCAAGCTCCCAAAATTTGGAGCGTAGTATTACTATATATAGTTAATAACTAATTTCTATCCATTGTTAGTTTGTTACTTAATTTGTTTATAATGGGACCTATAAGGCCTTACCCCTTTATCATCCTAAAATAATTTTGAGTAACAAAATTATATATATATATATATATATATATATATATATATATATATGGGAATAGATTGCATGAGAATCTAGTTACGTTGCTGTGAGAAGATGAGAAGGATTTATCTGAGTCCTAGACCTTTAGTCCATCGCCTAATGTTAAAATTGTGTAGGCATGTACATAAATTTTGTTGTCATTTACCAAGACATTGTGTGCGTTATGTAGACAGTATGTGTGCACAATAGATAAACAACGTGGACATAAATACATTATGTGGACATGATCTAGAATAGTCCTCCGCAACTTCTCATATTAACTCATTTTTCATATGATTTGATATATATATATATATATATATATATATATATATATATATATAAAATCAATTTTTTTGGTAACAAATGTTAGTTTTTACATAGCTATAATAACTAATAACAAGACAATCTCACCAATAATTTAGATTGCATAAAAGTTAATCTCTAATTAGTGGTATACATACATTTAATTAGCATGAGATTGCGAGGCATTGAACCTTGGTGGGTAAGCCTCAGCAAAACGGGGTAGCTGAGAGAATCAACAGGACACTCTTGGAGAAAGCCCGCTGCATGCTCTCGAATGCAGGGCTTTGGAAGAACAAATCGCTCAGGCGGAGGTGATATCTCTTTGCTACTGTGAACAGATCACCTCATGCCTCTATCGAATACTAGATTCCAGAGGAAGTATGGACAGGTAATCCAGTTAATTATTCTAATTTGAGAATTTTTGGATGTCCTGTATATGTCCATGTGAATGATGGGAAGCTGTCTCCCAGGGCTGTTAAATGCATGTTTCTAGGTTACGGGTCTGAGTCTAAGGGATATAGAATGTGGTGTCCTGATTTGATGAAAGTTATTCAGTCTAGAGATGTAACCTTTAATGAAACTGCTATGTTATCCGGAATGGAATCTACCGTACCGATGATGCAGAAATCGGGAGAAGGATGCAGGAAGAATGGTGTTCGAGGTGGAGCGGGCTCAGAGTGGAGCTGCTGGAACTGATCGTGAGCAAACTATTGATGCTCTGAACTAACTCAGTTGATGAGCACGAGATTGAGACGAATGTTCCTCGGTGGAGGAACAACCATGCATTGCTAGAGATCGTCCCGGGAGGGAGATCGTGAGACCCGTAGCGATATAATGAAGAAGATGATGCTATGATTGCTTATGCTACCGAGTGTTGCAGAGGAGACTCTGAAGGTCTTGAACCTTCTACCTATCGAGGCCATCTCTTGTCCGAATGCCTCAAATTGGATAGGAGCTATGCAAGAGGAGATGGAGAGTCTGCAGAAAAATCATACATGGGAGCTATGTGAGTTGCCTAAAGGCGACGAGCTCTCTTCTTGAAGTGGGTGTACAAGAGAAAGGAAGGTATCCCTGGTGTAGAAAGTGCAAGGTGGAAGGCCAGATTAGTGGTAAGGGGTTGCAACCAGAAAGAAGGAATCGACTACAACGAAGTATTCTCGCAGTCGTGAGGCATACGTCGATCCGCACCTTGCTTGCCTTTGTTGCTCTATTTGATTTGGAGTTGGAGCAACTTGATGTCAAGACAGCTTTCCTCCATGGCGAGTTGGAGGAGGAAATATATATGAGGCAGCCAGAGGGTTTCATCGTTCCTGGTAAGCAAGAACAGGTATGCAGATTGAAAAAGTCCTTGTATGGACTTAAACAGGCACCCAGGCAGTTGTATAAAAGGTTTGATACCTTTATGGTAGGGCAAGGGTACACAAGAAGTCACTATGATAATTGTGTGTACTACAGGCAATTTGAAGAAAGGTCTTTCATTTATTTATTATTGTATGTGGATGACATGTTGATTGCCTCCAGGGACATGTCACTAATAAAGAAGCTGAAATATCAACTCAATCAGGAGTTTGAGATGAAAGACCTCGGAGCGGCGAAGAAGATTTTGGGTATGGAGATCCAAAGGGATAGAAAGGCAGGGAAGTTGTTCCTGTCTCAGAAGAAATATCTGGAGAAGGTGTTGGACAGATTCAACATGAGAAACTGTAAAGCAGTTTCAACTCCTTTAGCTGCACACTTCAAGTTGTCTGGTGAGAACTGTCCTAAATCTGATTTGGAGGTAAGGAGGATGTCTAATATTCCCTATGCTAGTGCAGTTGGTAGTTTGATGTATGCTATGGTGTGTACTAGACCTGACCTGTCCCACGCAGTTAGTGTGGTGAGTAGATATATGCAGAATCCAGGGAAGGAGCATTGGGAAGGAGTGAAGTGGATCCTTCGCTATGTAAAGGGTACTTTGGAGAAGGGCATCCTGTATGATAGAGGTAGTGCTGCAACGTCTGATGTTGCAGGTTATGTTGATGCTGATTATGGTGGAGATCTGGATAGGAGACGCTCAATTTCAGGGTATGTGTTCATCATGTGTGGAGGAGCAATATCTTGGAAAGCTTCACTTCAATCTATAGCGACACTACTACTCTGGCTGAATATATTGTATTCTGTGGAAGGAGTGAAGGAGCCCATCCGTTGAGGATTGGTCATGGAGCTTGGATTACCACGAGCGAGGCGTGGTTTATTGACGATCAGTGCTATACATCGACAAAGAATGACACTTATCATTCGAAGACCAAGCATATAAGCGTCGGTATCACTTCATCGGAGATACGATTCTTTGCAGAGAGATCGTGGTGAAGAAGGTTCATACTTCTGATAATCCTGCAGACATGTTAACCAAGCCTCTATAGCTAAGTTCGAACATTGTTTGGACTTAGTTGGTGTTCTAAGCATGTGAGAGCCCTGCGGGGCCACGCCCTGCGGAGGGGCGTGTTGATGGCGACAGTCAAGATGTTTATCTGGATCGATGATTCGTTGATTTTAGTCCAAGGTGGAGTTTGTTAGGAAAGTGTCCTAAAATCACCAAAACTCTTGATCTCACAATTATTTGTTTCCTAATTGTATTAGGATATTATTTAGGTTTCCTTATTGTGTTGGGTTTCCTAATTGTATTAGATTCTAAATCTATTTGGAGTGGGAGTCAAGTTAGGTTATAAGGAGTTCTCCCTATAAATAGGGTGCATGTTTCTCCACCAAAAACACATCGGTAAACACAGAGAGCTAGAGAGAGAAAATATTGAGAGAGAAAGGGGTCTCACCAATATTTTCCCAGTGTATCTGAGAGATTGTGAGTTGAGTGAGAGATTGTTATTGTAATCTCCTTTGTGGATCGCATCACACCTGTGATAGTGATCGAGTTGTACTCCTCCTTTCTCATAGTGGATTATTTTTGGTATCGCCGTCAGTGATTTTTCTCCGAGTTCTTGTTTCCCATGTAATTAGTGTTTGATTTTATCGCTTATTTTTCGTTCCTAAATTTTGTCGTAATATCCGTCATCTCGTTTTCGATTCTATTATTCGCTTCCGCTGTTACCTTGCTACTCACTTTTTCTCTAACAATTAGTAGCAAGAAAATAATGATAATTACATAAAATTAATAAAGAGGGTAGGTTCAATGAATAATGATAGGAGAAAAATACAAGGAAGAATCGAAAAAATGAGAAAGGAAAGGAATCAACCAGATGTCAAAGAGCTAAAATAGAAGCGTTTGTTTGTGTGATGCTTTTGCTTTGTTAATTGGACCAATATCATATATCATATCCTCCTAAATATGTTTTCATGCACCTCTAAACATCATGGGTGTCCCCTATTTGGTCCCCATTTTTAGTGAATAATGAATATAACAATCATTTCCTTATAATAATAAATATAATATCCTCCTAAATAATGAATATAACCATCATTTCCTCTTAAAAGGTAGGCCTGAACATTGGTTTCGGATTGGACTAGAAGGACTAAGTACTGAACTTATGCACTGAGCTGGATTGAAAAAAGTTTGATACTGAATTGAACTGACTGAACTTTTTCGTGCAGTGTCTGAACTAGACTATACACAATAAGATTAAACGAAGCCCTAAAGTTTCAATAGTTGAATCACTTTTATTCGGTCTTTCGGTTCAATTCACGACCCTTTAGTTCTGTCCGAGTTTAATTAAGGAGTGAATATCAGAACTTCTTTGACTATGGATTGAACCAAACTTCAATCGAACTAGTCTAGTCCCTTTTTCGATCCAGACTGACTATGCATATCTGATATCCCTATTTAAAGATTAAAGCGATATATTAATAATCATAAAATATCAAAAAATATATCATCAAACCTTATCTACTTCTTTTTCATGGGCTTGTACATAGCGAACGAGCAATATCTAAATTTAGAATCAATTGAAATTTATCTCTCCAAATTGTAAAACTTATAAAATACTATGTCTATATACCAGCGAGCAAGGGGGTAAGGGAGCAATATATGTTACATGCATATGGACTTCGTGGTGCATGTTACATGCAAGTGAACAATGACACCATTAGGAATTAATAACTTAGTCTGCGAATGAACATTGGTCTTATTCCAAACACATCCTACAGAAACATGTCATAAATTGTACTGAGAGAGTATTCTTATTTTTTATAAAAAAAAAGAAAAACCTTAATTCCACTTAATTCATTACCACCACAAATAACAAAAAATAAAACTTATTTCCCCAAAAAAAAAAACAAAAAAATAAGAGTGAGTACTGGCTAGCAGCTACAAGTACAACTCCAACCATAAGATCCTCCTCAGTCCTTCCAAATATAAATACCCCCGAACCGATACTCTTCAACTAACCATACACCCATGCAACCCCACCCCACCCCTTCTCACTTCTCCCTTACTAATTTCAACCCTCATTCAAATCCAAACCCAGAAATCAAATCCCCAATTCCCAATCGAAAACCCTAATTTCTCGCACCTTCAATCGCAACCCAGAATCATCCAATCTCAAGATTCAAGATGAAGACAGGAGGCGGGAAAGTGAAGAAGGGATTCCTAGCAGTTCAAGTTGGATTAGACGACGATTCAAAATTACACAAATTCGTCATTCCGATTTGGTATTTACATCACCCCCAATTCATCGGATTGCTCGATTTAGCCGGCGAGATTTTTGGGTACCACGTCGACGGTCCCCTGAGATTGCCGTGCTCCGTCGACGATTTCGTCACTCTCCGGCGGCAGATTGAGCGGGACTACGGCGGAAGGGTCGCCGGAATCCACCACGCGACGTCGTTTCGTTCTCGATGAGATCCACAGATGCATACACAAACAGAGAGAGTTGTAGATATGGTGTTAGTATTGGATCGAGTGAGGCTTCCTCTGCTTTTTTTGTTGAATTGAAGTGAGGCCTAAGAAATGGGATCGATTTAGGGTTTTTGTTTTTGGGATTGGGTGATCTTGATTAGTGATGTTTGTGGTATGATTATCACAGTGAAATGAAGATTAAAGGGTGTTTCGATGATCAAAATCATGAGATTATTAAAGTTCATGCATTTAAGGGACACCTTGTTTTAGACTTAAGGTTTATGAATGTAAAATGAACTAAATTAAACAAAAGAAGGTGATTGTTAAAGTGTAAATCCATTCCTTACCCTTCAAATATGAGTTTAAGCCTTCAATTAAGCTTTTGGTTAAAGTATTCTTGCACATGTATTAGAGGTTGTTGGAAAAGATTACTTTTTTCCGGCTTAAGTTGTGTTAGGCAATAGTGTTTGTAGCTGCGGTTAGCGTTTGGATTGAGTCAAAACTTTAATTTGACAAATATTAGTGTTCGGTAAGTCAGTGTTGAACGTCTCAAGTAGTATTTTTTTAAATGTTAATATTAGCATTTCAAGGGGACATTTCGTATTTTTTGCTAAAACATACTAATTGAAAATTTTATGTTTGGAAATATCGTTCTATTTCAATCATATTAATTAGCTAACTCAATCATTAAATTTACTAAACACAATTTTTATTTGAACAACTATTTGTTTTCCGCTACGGAAGTAGTTATCCGCTGCAAAAACTACTATCCATTATGTAAATTGTTATCTGCGCTGTATTTGTCGGAAGGGTCTTAGATTATAATGTACTAAAGTAAAATGTCTAGTTAAACAAACTGCTTCTTTTCCTTAGAGTAGTAAGTAGCAAACAATTTCAAAATCTTGCCAGAGTGGAGTTTTTGAGTATTGGTTTTGGTTTTTGTATATATTAGAGTTTGTATTCGCAATTTATTACATGCTCTTGGAGTGTGTGCTTCAAATAAAGTGATTGTTCACTTGCATATATTAGGTTGTTTACTCTCAATAGCGTGATTGTTTACTTGCACATATCTTTGAGTCGGTTTCAACGTACGTGACTATTTTCACTTCAGCCGTGCATGTAGTATATATTGGTTTGTACGTATTAGACTATTAGTCAAAGCTCTTAGGTTCGAATCTCAATATCTTTGTGTTCATTCGTGCAAGCTTACAGCTAACCTTGGTAGCATTCACATTTCAAATTCAAAGAGTATCGTCATGAGATGACGTGTTATAGCATAAAATCATTATTAGGTCATGAATCACTAATTTAGGCTTTTATATCTGTTTCCACGTGAGAAGTAGGAATAGAAAAAGACAAAGAGAAGATAGAACGAGATAGAAGTAGTCACTCATCGCCTGACAAGAGTAGCTTGTTCTCCGGTGCTTGTATTTGATCATTAAGTTATTGTTCACTCGTTTTCAGTCTCAAAGGCAACTCAATGATCGAGGGTGTCACCTTCACGCTTGGTGTGGGATGATCACCTATTCTCAACAAGATATCTAAATAAACAAAATTATACAGTGATATCTATCGTCATGTTAAAAGCATTTAAGGATTATGATATCGCGAGTATTGATCGACTTCCTATTTTATCATTGTGGACTTTTAAGCAATTTAAAGTTTACATCAAATAAAAAACAGAAATATTACATATAACAAAATGCATCTTTTTGGTGCAAGAAATATTACATTCTCATGGCATAAATTCGATCATGTTCAAAATTAGTCATATTTTCAAATTATAAGTTTATAAACTAACAAAATCAATTGCTTACAAAATTAGAATAAATGGCGTATGACGATAGCTTTCCATTTTACTATTACAAATTGGTGGAGTATTTTTTTTTAACAAATGAAAAAACAAAATAAGAGTAAAATTGTCACTTCAACAATAAAAGCAACAACAAATTATAACCTTCAACAGGAAAAAAAAGCATAAATGATACTAACTATAAAGATGGTGAATGGGGTAAAATACAACTCACAAAGGTTAATTATATTCTTTAAATGTCACAAACATAGGGGGAGCTCCTTGCAAAATATCCTCCATTTTTGGTATTATTAATGTAAATAATTAACATAATTATATTTTCATATTCTTTTATGTGGCCCATGATCATTTTAAAGCCATTATTATTAGATTTTTCTTTTCCAAATCTTAGCAACTAATTAACTTAAAATTTTCAACTAAGCATATCATAACTAGATACAACATATCAAATTTGTAGGTGCAATGAATTATATCAGAAATTTCTCATCTTGAATTAGGACAGAAATATGATCCCTATATTCACCTCATCTCAATCATATATCTAACCTCATACATTGAAAATTTAATTATGAATATATTGGTTATCTTGTGAAATTTGTACTCTTTATGGAAGACATTCCTACCCATAAATGGAATATTTTCTTTGTTGCAATTATTGATCAAATATACTATACATGCATGCTTAAAACATTGATTAGCTAATGATTAGATATTTGATTAGATATTGTAATCACTATACATACATGTTGAAAACAATAATTAGTTGGAGTTGTATCATAGCATCACAATTTGAAATTTTTTTAAGTGAGCTTCATTATGTTGCTTATTTTGATAAAATAATATTTTCGTTATAAATTTAACAATCTATAGGATTTGGGGTCCAAAAATCGAGAAAAAAAATCACTAAGTGCTTAATTCAAAGGAGAAATATCTATGGAAAATGCTTAAATAATGCTTTTTGCAATAATTCAAAGGAGAAATATCTACATAAATATGCCTAATTAAATAATGAATTAGACTTTGAGGAGGGCCTCTAATTATGTTATCTTGAGGACCATCAATGTGACCTTTGGGAGATCATTAACCACCCCACGTATATGGGGCGTGACTTACATTTATCTTGTCGTTTTAAGGTGTGCTTAGTGGTTTACTTGGAAAGCTTTTCCCAACACTGGTGAATCTCGGTGTAAGTCAAGGGTGGTCACGACCACCGGTAAAAGAAAAAGTTCAATATAATTTGAGATAAAAATTATGGATTTTATATGTAACTTATGAATATAATAATATAATAGCCACCCGACCTTCATCAAAAGACCTAGATCCGCCACTATTTCCCGGGAATTGGAAAGACTACCCCCCTATTTGCTTAACTTGTGAAAGAAATAATGAATCCCAGATCAAAAGGTTTCTATTTCTTAAAGACAACCAAATATAAGAAAATTTATCTACTTAGAAAAATTGCCTAGCTTTTTCGAAAAAGTTTCTAAACCAAACACTGACTTAGGTTAAATGCAATGATTGAAACTCATACATAGTTACCTAGTTATTCATGTCACTCCCATGAGTCCAATAGAGGCATTAAACTAGGGTCTAGGGCTATGCATGAAAATTCGAATTTGCATTCTTTTGTTGATGATTCCATTTAAAGTGGGGTGTATTTTTTTGTGAAAGCAACTTGGATTCTGAGGTCGATCCATCCAATGATACAAGTTCAAGTACTTATTAAAACACATACATAAAAGAAGAAAGAAAGAAAGAAACAAGCCGCAAGGGCAAAAAGAAAAAAAGGTGATGGAGAAAGTTATAGATAAGTTAAGGAAAAACACATGCATATATATGCATGCATGGGGCGGTCACCACCCATGAAAAATTTACAACCAACAAAAGCCAAATTAAACATGGAGGGCATCTATCGGTTAAATTCCATATTAATTGTCGTCTTTGGAAATTATGTAGCCAAATTTTAAAATTTTGATCAAAATTTTTTCAATATATACA
The DNA here is from genome assembly GCA_029582165.1 of Portulaca oleracea. Lineage (NCBI taxonomy): Eukaryota > Viridiplantae > Streptophyta > Magnoliopsida > Caryophyllales > Portulacaceae > Portulaca > Portulaca oleracea. Next base: position 38,877,761 of record CM055885.1, on the reverse strand, counting down.
ATGGCTTGCTATATAAAATTACTATCATTAGATTCACAGTGAAAAATACTATTTGAAAAGTATAATATTGTAGTTATTAATAACATATTATATAAGAAATTATTAATTAGTCAAAGAGTGATGTTTGAGACCATAATAATCAACAAAATCACAGTTAATATGGAATAGAGGGAGTACATATGTGTATCATGGGATAAGTGAGCTAATATTTATAATTTTTTGACCGCCTCAATTTCTTTTTATGTGAATTTTATATGGTTGATAGGAGAAAATTAATATTACTAAAAATGATAGGATAGTTAATTAGTGAGAAGTATCTTTAACTAGAATCGATATTTGGGGTTTATTTGATGAATATTAAGGATAAAATAGTGAGAGTAATGATTGATATGTCATTGAAATTGTAGAAAAAGTCATATTATGATGATCATAAAAAATGAAAAGGTAAAGAATAATTTTAAAGGAAGAGTGTGTTTATTATTCACATACATAGTTTGTATTGTTAGCTTTAGGTATGTCGACCTTTCAACTTTACATACGTTAAATGCGGAAAGTATTTCGTGTATATTTGAGGCGTCAACTTTATAGAGAATAAAATGTGAACAATATTAGTGATATATATATATATATATACTGTGACATAAAAAATGTGGACCAATAAACAATATGGACCAATTTTAAGTTAGACGATTAACTACAAAATATCTTTATTTTTATATTTATCCAACTATAACAAATAGAAAAATAACTAAAGAAATAAATTTGTCTTTGTAGTTGAAATGTATTTTTATATAGAATTGTATATCTCGACTTTAATGATGTAAAATATTTTTCAATAAATAAAATATATTTATTATTTTTTGCTAAATTATTTATATAACTTTTTTATCAAATTTAGATTAATCGGATTATATTATTAACGAATAGAAATTTTCAAATATTTTTTATAAAAAAGGAAAAATATGACTTTTATAGGAATAAAATCCTAAACCAATGATGGTGCCATGGAATTGGGAAGATATTATTATTACTCGGTTTATTTTCGTGATGTGAAGTGTGTTTGATAATTGATGGATCACCCACCGGCCTGTTTGGCGTGTATGGGTAGAATCATTCAACCAAAACTTCCTTATCATAAATATACAAGAAAAAAAGAGCATCATAAAATAGTAACATATATAAGTGCATATAGTACACATACTTATATAGTGCTAAATTAGGCCTACTCTTTTGTTTTTGTCCATCAAACTTTACATCCTTTAATTTATCATTTCCTGATTTCAGACCAAAATGTGCTCCTACCTTGACAAGGATTTCTTATGGGTGGTCCATTTCCATGTAATTAGGCCCCCTATTATATGTGACAATCCAACATTTGGTGGTTCATGAAATTTCCAAATCAAAGGGTAATTAGATAAATAAGATTTGATGTTTTTGTTGGTGTCGAAAAAAAAAAAAGATTTCATGTCTTTGAATCAATTAATTCAGGCTCGTAATTAATTAGTACTATATAAAAAAAAAAGAGGACATTATAAGTGACACATGGTAGTGAACATAATGTTTACATCTTAAATATGTTAAAAGTTCATGTCGATGAAAATATACCAATATATTGTAACAATAAGGTACAATTATCATAACTCATATGATAATTGTACCTTATTGTTCTATTTTAGTGTCAATTTTCTACGTGTATTTGAAATAATTACAGCATGACCCTGTTCGTTAAAATTGTATGTAAACTTTTTATTTATCTATATTGACATATACTTAGCTTATGTATTTTAATTACCTTATCTTACCTATTTTTAAACTACCTTACCTATTCTTATAATTAATTCAGGCTCGTAATTAATTAGTACTATATAAAAAAAAGAGGACATTATAAGTGACACATGACAGTGAATATAATTTTTACATCTTAAATATGTTAAAAGTTCATGTCGATGAAAATATACCAATATATTGTAACTCATCATTCTTTCAATGATTAAAAATGAATATTTTTACAAGGCTTATGAGTTATGATAATTGTACCTTATTGTTCTATTTTAGTGTCAATTTTCTACGTGTATTTGAAATAATTACAACATGACCCTGTTCATTGAAATTGTATGTAAACTTTTTATTTATCTGTATAGACATACACTTAGCTTATGTGTTTTAATTACCTTATCTTACCAGTTTTTAAACTACCTTACCTATTCTTATATATATGTATAATATATTTAAAATTCATATATAAGTGATATTATAGTTGTGATTTATCTTATTTACAATACTTTGTTAAAATTTATAATATATATATATAAGTGATATGACTAATGTGACTTATTTTACTTATTTATTCTATATTTTCTATTAATTTTTACTTACCTTATTTTTATTTATCTTGTATATGTCAATCTACTTTACTCAATCTATCTTTTACTTATCAACGAAAAGAACAGATTTGATATATGGTTTAACCAAAACATAAAGGAAATAAAAGAAGAATAAGAATAGTGGAACTTAGATAGGATGCCAATATTGGAACTTGGAAGAGAGGATATGATTGAGGGAATCACTGCAACCCAATATACAATGTGCATGGCTTAATCATAACTCATAAGGATATATAGTAGCAATTGATCAAATTCAACATGATTTTGGCCTCTCCTAGTCATACTGATCTTAGTGCATGCACTTTCTAGTTTGTAGTAATCACTTTTTTACTTTATAGGTTAAGTTTGAAACTCCATCTTCTTTCCCAATCATTCAACCAACTCATTATATTTGTTTCAAGGCTTGTAATTATTTTTGCGGCTAAAGTTGAATAATATGATGAATAAATTTGAAAACATATGACAAGTAAGAGAACTTAATGTAATTCTGAAAATGATTTTTTGGATTATAATATATCTAATTTTTTGGGATATTGGATTGTAATATATATTCAGTACTTTTATCGTTAACGGGGGTGATGATAAGTGTCTTGACCCAAGACACTGTTTAAATGTCTTCTCCCTTATGAAATCAATACTTATTATCGTTTTTAACCCCAATTTTTTGACAAATACTATTAATTATCAATTATAAGAAGCTTGGAATGTGTTGGTTACGTCAACAATTAAAATTGACACCCTAACGAATGAACCCCATCCGTTGAGCATATTTTAGATGTCTTTTTGTAAATTTTAAAAATATCGATAAATGTGTGATTTTATACAATTTATATATATTATTATAGTTATAGAAGTCAAACATATAACTTTTTTCCAATTTAGTTCACAAATATATAGATTTCTATAGTGACAAGACACATAATATGTGTCTTGCATAAGACATTTATCATTTTCCTAACGTTAGATACTAATATATCAATTTTTATATATAGGTGATTTTAGTATACTTACCATGACTTAAATTAGTTTTCATATAATATTATGTTGTAATTATGTCATCAACATATGGTTACTTATACCATGGGTAGAAAATAAAACATACTCGATCCCTAGAATTATTTCCTCTCAATTATTAGCCTAAAATACTGTGTACCACACACTATATTTTGATCAAACCATTGTCTCTTATAAATAGTATTTCAAAAATATTAAACCCAAAGCAATATTATTGATAATGACTATTTATTTTAATAGTTGAAGATTGAATTGAGGATACATAATTAATTAGCAAGTTATCAAAAGTTGAAACCAAGTTGCTATCAACTATCAACTGACGAGAAACATATAGCTCACCTACCGTTTTGATATCCTTGACAAGATTTTGGCATAAAAATATTTTGTACTCGTATGCCGTCTCATAACTAGTTTTAAGGTCAATAAAACGGATCAAATGTTAATTTTAGACAAGAAATTGAATTTATACTCAATTTTTCATATCTATTTAAATTAAATTGTAAAATTAAATTTTGGGTTATGAAAACAAAACAATATTTAAATTTATAACCGCAAAGTTCATTGATAGCATTCATATAAAATTTTTTATAGCCATACTCAATTTTTATCAGATAAAATTAGCTCAATACTACCTCTGTTCACGTTTATACTGCTTTTTAGCTAACTTTACTTGTTTCAATTATCTATCACATATTAATTATGACTTTTCTTATTTATTATTAACATTCATTGAATTAATTAACCCTAAATTTTTATTTTAATTAGATATATTTAATTAATTCTCACTAATTATTCTATAAATTTTTATAATACTCCCTCCGTCCCAAATTAATTGACATTTTGATTAAATTTTGACCGTTAATTACTCACAAATTACAATGAGTTATAATACAAAAGTATCTCTATTGTAATTTTTAGTAAAGTATCTTTCTAATGACAGTAATTTCATATTGTAACTTATTATAATTTGTGAGTAATTAACGATCAAAATTTAGTCAAAGTGTCAATTAATTTGAAAGGAAGGGAGTATTAATTTTGTTCTATCACCTCGAGAAGCTCATACTTAAAATAAAATTTTAAAAATAAATTTAATTATTTGTTGGAGGTGTACTTTGAAATAATCCGGCATGCACGGCCAAGGGGGCGTCCGTACCACACATAGGATGAAAAGGACAATGAGAGTGAATCCAACAACAAACATTTGACATTTTACACTATAATATTGACGTCATTTTAATGTCATGCTGATGTAAGGCACTGTTTAGGGGGCACCACAGTGCATGCTGTCTGTTAATTATTTGCTGCTTATTAATAATCCATGTCCTCATCTTCTATTTTGTAGGTTAATTAATCATTTCTTAATTACCGTTGATTATTTTCACTGAATCACTGCCGTCCACGTAGGTTAATTCATTTATGACCATGTTTCCTGGATTTTTTTTTGTCATGTAGTGTATATTATTTTTAATAGTATAGTTGGTGAGTGTTTCAGGAAAAGAATTGGAGTATCTCCCTCCCTAATTATAGATCACAAAAATTAACTCATCAAAACTAAAAAATATAAAAAAATAAAGTGAAAAGTTTTCCATCAAATTGTCAAAAGTACATTTAACAATACCCTTGAAAAGAGGTAAATAGATTACTATAAGCAGAATTGGTATTATGATTATTGAAAATGTACAAGTTAGATGATTTGACAAATAAAAAGGAACAAATCAATTAGAAAATTTGACTCTTATTTAAAGATAGAGGTAGTACATTATTTGTACCTTTTTTTTTTTTTTTATCAATAGAGCCCGTAGCTTAAGATTTATTCGTCACAAAGAACTATCAGGGTACTCTGCATCACAAGCAAATAACAACTCAAAACCACAAAAACTTACTACCTTTCTCCAAAGCAACACATACCAAAAGTAAAATAACAGTGAATAAAGTGTCAAAAGTACAGTAAAGATAACTGTTGTTGTGTAAGGACATCACATCTAGCAAAGATAGCCAAAAGTACATTATTTATACCTTATTTTTGGGAAATTTTAAATTCTAAAAATGATGTAGCTAGGTACTACCTCCGTCCCTGATTAATTGTCCTTAAAACTACTTTTATGATACCAAGAAACATAGGGAATTGAGCAAAAAATTTGTACATTGTCCAAAATGTCCTTGAAAATTTCTTTGGAAAGGTGCAAAAATTGTATTTATAAGGGATAGAATGAGAATTATAGCTATTGAAAATGTAAAAGTTAGGTAATTGGACAAATAAAAAGAGACACAAAAATTAGTTAATTGGACAAATAAAAAGAGACAGAGGTAGTACATTGAAAATTTTTGCATTTTGGACCCCGAATTTTAGGGGTATTTACATTCTGAACTCTTAGTTTTCAACTTTAACTTTTTGGACCCTAAAATTTGTAGCCTGAAAAAAAGGACCCTAAAGTTTGTGAGGTGAAAAAAAGACTTGTTTCCCGTTTTTCTTTTTCTTTCCATGTTTGAATTTCTCTCCCGATTGGCATCAAGCTTCAAGACTAAAGTTAAAACTGATATTAAAGTTATAATAAACTTCTTTTATTCATGTTGGAGTTACTTAAAACCATGTACTCAGGGGTCTAAGTAGCCTCGACACGAATAAGAGAGGTGTATTATAGCTTCAATATTAGTTTTAACCATAGTCCTAAAGTTTGACGTCAATCGGGAGATAGATTCAAACATGGGAGGAAAATAAAAAAATGAAACAGGGGCCTTTTTCTTCAGTCTACAAATTTTAAGGTTATTTTTTATTCAGCCTACAAACTTTAGGGTCTAAAATGTTAAAGTTGAAAACTAAGGGTTCAAAATATAAATACCCCTAAAATTTGGGGTAGAAAATGCAAAAAAAAAACCCATTATTTAGTACCAACTACCCTTGATTTGTGCGTGTGTGTCATTTCGGAAAATATTTGTTAAGAAAAGATAGAGAGGTACAAGTGTCGTACTCTTTTTGGAATGTACAAGTTGAATCACTATTCACTTGAGCTCCAAAAGATTTGTACAAGAAGATATTTTTCAAAATGTTGTTAGGTTTGTAGCTTTTCTAGGGTTTGAATGTAGAATCTTGCATGATAGATATTAGTACATGTTTGGCAGCATATAAACTTTTCTCCAAAACCTTTCCTTCCCCCAACCCTAACAATATGTGTGCCTTTCCCTTGCATGTAGGTTTGGAGTTAGCTAGTAAATACCATATCTCTCAATTTCTTTTATATAGTTTAGAATTTTCCTTAATTAGACACTTTTATTTTAATACATACACATATATAGGTGTATGTCAGTCTGTATAATCATTTGAAAAAGATTTGTATGAGTTTTATATCTAAAAATATCATACATTGGACGATATATGGAGTACTATATATTACAGTTCAATAGCTCAAAAGTAGAGTATATTAACATCTAAAATTCTTATATTTCAAGATATTTCAATATATTTCAATTAAGAAATAAGCACCACTAAATATTTACTTTATGTTTAAAAGAACTTGCCATAATATGTATTCCGATCCTCTTAATTATCTTAACATCATTATATAATAGGGCAGTACCCAAAGCGTATCTGCAGGTAGAGAATGAGGAAGGGTCTAAATGCAAATATTAGTACTATCTACCCTTTATTATATTTAATTATTTATAACACCAATGCAATTGAAAATTAGTTGTGTGCAAGAAAAAGGTACACAAAAAAATAATCAAGAGTACATTAGGTAGGAGTGGAATCATTTTCTTTTTCTTGATGGAAGGAGGGAAATCATTTTCGTAAAAACTGACTTTCCATGTAAAATATGTTCACAAACTTTAATTTCATCCGTTTTCATGTCTAATATGTTGGATAGCAAACAAAAAGAAGGGTCTGCAATGATGGATACACTAACCCTAACCCTAACCCTAACCCTAACCGCAACAGAAAGGAAAAAGAATTCAAGATGATAGTTGAAATTAAAGCTCCAACTTGTTCGAGCAAGAAAAAGCTATGATTTTATTGAATTCAGTATAAGAAAGAAAGTTTGATGATTGGTCATTCACTGAGAAAAGTTGAGCTTCATATGGAAAATATGAGAGGCAAAGATAGAAAAGCAAAAAGGGAGAGCGAGAGTCAAGAGGAGAGAGGAATAAATACTTTATAAATGTAAACCTAAAAAATGATGATATAAATACGATAACAACAACAAGTTTTAGTAAAGTCAAGTTAATATAGAGTCTAATTAAGGGGATCTAAATATAAACAACTTTTATTTTATATATATTAGTGCATGAAGAGACTATGATTGATGTATATCGTAATGCTTCGGTTTTGCTTTCACCAATACTCCTCGACAATATATATGACTTGACGAAGTTGCTCATTGCTGAATTGGGATGATTTAGGAATCCGTAAAAAAATTATAGGTGGGGGTTCACTCACCAAGGTGTTGTGAGGGAACCTATAGTCCTCCTAGTCCCCTATGTATGGTGCAATTTCCGAGCTTGTTTGTTTTATAAATATGGGCTAATTTTTCAATGATTTTATAAATATGATGATTTTCATTAGGTGTTTCATAAATTTTTATAAATTTATCATTTAGGGAGCATTTGACAGAATTTTGAAAACAATTTTCCTCAATTTAAATATAAAATAATGAGCATATCATGAGAAAGTTTTCATCCATAAAACATAACTAAACACACACACACAAAAAAAAAAAAAAAAAACCAACTTTTCGGGATAAATAACCTAACCTAACACACCCTTAATATAATGGTATTTTGCTTTCAAAATATCACATAAAACATAACCTTGTCACCAAAAGAAAACCTCAAATTGCACATCTTAATTGCATACTATTCGTAATCTTTATTCATTGAATGAACAAGTTGAAATACATCGTTTCTTGGCCTTTCCCCAACCATTAATCCACTGTTTGATTCACATGCAAAAAGGATATAAAATATTTATTCTAACCACGGATTAGACATACCATGTACACTTAACTTGAATATCAAAGAAACTTGACAAATACATACTCCAAACAATAACCCTAAAAGAAAAAAGAAAAAGGAAAAAAGAAAAGAAGGGCCAGATGCCATACTCTAACTGCAACGATGTTACTCCTTTGTAGGCTCTCCACTACACCGAGGGGACAACCCATTTATTTTATTTTATTTTCTTTTTGGTACCATCTTGAATTAATTTGACTATGCATGTATTATTCTTTTCACCACAAAATAAAAATCCCCTTCATAAATGGAAATTTTTTTAAGGATCACAATAAAGTATACTTCTTCCGTCTCATATTTAAAGTCTATATCATGAAAGTAAGAGTCATATTTTTGTGAGACATAAATTTGATTCTTCAATTTAAGATGAACTTTAAATATGAGATGAAGATCGAGAGCATTATTTTAGTACTTAGTACTCCATTATTAAACATAGTTTTTAAATTTTAACATAATATATTAATTAAAAATATTATACAAATATATCTGCGTAATTATTCTTTACAAAACTCTAATTATATTAATTTTATATTTTAAATCATTATATATATATTGAATAATTAACCTATCCCATAACAAAAGATAATTTTTGATTAACCAAATGCTCTCTTAATTTAAAACAAATGACATATAACTTTTACTTTAAATACATATTACCTCTTCTTTGTATCAAAATATTTGTCTATTTTATAATTTCAACAATTAACCGTCACTCTTTTTTACCCCTAATTAATAAATTTATTTAATTTTTTTACAATTTCACCAACTATTATCTTCAAATAAAGTAAAAATAATTTAGATAAATTATAAATTTTTTACCCAAAGTCTCAATAATATAATGGAATAGGGGTAGTACAATTTTTTGTACCCCCAACACAAAACACACACACCAAAGAAACGCCTCGTACGCACTAACATGGGTAAAAAATTTGACCAAATATCCATCACACTTAAACCCAAGCCTATATTCCCAACCCCCCCACTATAAATACCCTTTCCTACTTGTTTCCTCTCTACACCTTTCTTATCTCATCCACCTTCAACCACTCCATTTCCTCTCCTATCCAAACACACCCCAATTCACTCCCTACAAAACCCTAATCCTCCATTATCATACATCCTTGTTAGTTCGATCGATCGATGAAATTAATTCGAAGAAGATGAAGGTGAAGAAAGGTTGGATGGCGGTCCAAGTCGGGTTAGAGGATGATGAGAAAATAGAGAGGTTTGAGATCCCCATAACTTACTTGTACCACCCTTTGTTACAAGGGTTATTGGATAAGGCTAGGGAGGTCTATGGCTACCATGTAGATGGTCCACTCAAGCTCCCGTGCTCGGTCCATGAGTTTCTTCGTGTTCGGTCCGAGATTGAGAGGGACCAGGTGGCGTCTGGTGGGACCCACCACCATCGTCGCCACCAGCATCACAGGCAGTATCAGATGGTTAACCCCCACGCTCTCTCTCCTAGAATGTATTAAATAAGGAGAGAGACCGTGGGGCGAAGAGAGACGATTAGATTAAGTTCAGTCTAATCGTCTCTCTTTGTCGGTGGTATGTAATCTATTTGATGAATGTGTATGTATGTATGTAGTTGAGAGATTACATGTATAAGGGAAGAATGGAAAAGAAAGAAAGAAAGTAAGTGTATGAGAGAGGTTTAGGGATGCCTCCCCTGCACTTTTGGTTTTGCTTCTCTTGTAAAGTGAATGAATTGTTCTATGGTTTTGTGCTAAAAAGTTTCAAAAGTTGGGAAATTAGAGATTTTCTTTCTTGTTGGGAATTTGGCAATTCACAATTTTAATTACGGGCAGTATTAGATGATTAAACCCCACATTCTCTCTCCTAGTTTATCTTAGATTGATGCAAATAGAGAGAGAATGTGTGGTGAAGAGAGACGATTAGATTTATTAACTTTGATCTAATCGTCTCTCTTAACTTTATTAGGGTATGTAATATATGTTGTGCATATCTCTATGAATTTGTATGTATTTAGTTGAGAGATTTTATGTATGTAAGGGAAGTTGGAAAAGAAAGGAAGAAAGTGTAAGAGAGAGGTTAAGTGATAGCTTCCCCTACACTTTTAGTTTTGCTTCTTTCTTGTAAAGTAGATGATGATGAATTGTATTGTTTTGTACTAAAAATTTCAAAAATTGGGAAATAAGAGGTTCTATTTCATTTTGGTATTCCAACAACAATTCACAATTTTAATCGTTGAGATTAAATCATTTTGAGGAACCAATTTGGGGGAAATAATTTGATTTTCATATGATATTACTAGATGGGATATTCTATTTTGATTATTAGTATATTTTTTCCTTTGTTATATGTTCATTTTTTAAAATTTTATAACCATAATATCATATTGATTAAGCTTTTTTACGAAAGAAAATTACATTATAAAACTATATTGACAGGTGATCATACAAATATCGAATTAGGTCCAACGAAAGTCTAAACTTAAATGAAAACTCACACAAAAGTACCATAATACTTTACTAAAGAAATTATGTGATCTTGATTAAGATGGATCAAATTCTAGAGATGAGAATAAGCATAGAACTCTACACCCTTGGTGTGCACAAATACTCAATTTAAAAAAAGCTCCTTGTGTTTCTTTTTTCTTTTTTATTTTTTTCTTGATGGTGGTTGGTGGTGGAGTTGAAATGGCCACGTCAGGTGTTGCTGGAGATTGAGACTCTCCACAGTGTAAGAGATTATTAGGAATTTTGTAATTCATCTATTCCTTGACTTATGTAGAAGGGTTTTGGATTATTAATAATTTTAAAGTTTTGAGGCATTAAATTGCTCAAAAAGCAAAGTTTTAAAATACTTTGAGCATTCCTAAAGTTAAATTTATTCAGCTATCTTCTTTTCTACGGATGGTAAGTTGTTGATATATGTGGTGTTGGGATTCACCCATTAGTAAAAATGTCACACATCGAAAAAATAAAGAGAAAGCACATGGTATATAAGTCAAGTGGGTTACTCCTCTTAACACCAATTGGTTTTAAGATGGAACCTTACTTAACTTGTGTACCATGGGCCTTGGTTGAAGCTAAGTGGGCTCTCCCCTTGGATCCCCCAACAAGTGGCAACAAAGCCGATGGTTCGTTCGGATGGGTGCGTGCAAGGTGCGGGAAGATCAAACATGGACAGGAGTAGGGACCATAACGCGTGCGCGGCTGGGTCTCCTAAATGCACAAGGTGGTGGCATGAGACTCATGTGGAGTAGGTGGAGCTCTGTGGAGTAAGGTGTGGCTGGGACTCTTGAGGCAGAGTGGTGGCATGAGACTCAGGTGGAGTAGGGTGCGGCTATGATGGGCTCCTGATGGTGACGGCTTCCGCTTTGGATTTAAGATGGAACCTTGCTTAACTTGTGTATCATAAGCTTTGGTTGAAGTTGGCTCCCGCTTTGGATTTCCTCAACATGTGGTTAAAAATTGGTAAGTCACGGATAATATGGATAATGTGAATAAATTGGTAAAGTGTAGATAGAGTGGATAAAGGTGAAAAGTATTCATCATTTTTAGTAAGGCATGTGAGCTAGGCAAGTCACATAAGTCATATTACGTATGAAATAAATGATTTTTTTCTTTTTTTTAATAATTTATAAAGAGGTGTGGTAAGTAAAGAATAGCGAGGTTAGAAAATAGTATGAAAAATGTAGATATTACCGCAGAAAAGAGCAAGTTAGAGTCTTTTGATTGATATTGTTTGGATTTTAGTTTTTAGCTTCTTTTAAATCTATTTATTTTTTTGGTTTGCCCTTGCAAATTAAGGAATCTATCCCCTTTAGAATAAGGCTAAGCAAATTGCAAATGAAGACAAGAAAACTAAACTTATAAATCACACAAATTAAAATACAACTTACTTGCTTCTATCTCTTCCTTATTTTGCACAACAGTAAAAGAGGGCAAAAAATATTTCATGTGAATTAACTTTCGCCAGCCAAACACACCTTGCTTGGCAATTAGGCAGATTGTGACACATAATTACATTTGAAGAACGTAAATTAAAAGAGAAGGCAAGTCTCTCTCACGCTTAGCACATAGTAAATTATACCATAATGGTGTAAGTCCACTATGTGTACAAAAATAAGTCAATTTTTTACGTGATAAATTTGTGTAAAAAATTGATAACTTTTAGAAAATAATAAATTTCACAATAATGTGATAAGCTTATATATAATAAATTTTATAATAAAATATTCATGACCTTCCTTTTAAGATTTAACACCTTGAACCTAGGTAGATAGATAAAAGATGTACCATATATATAATTGAGTCATTTCCGTAATTTATCTAGGTTTGGAGCATATTAATTATATATATTTTTTAGAGAGAGCATATTATCTTTTCAACTCATGCTTTCCTAGATTTTTATTAACTCTGTATTTAATTGATAAATATATATTGTCTTTAGAAAAGCATAAAATATTGAGATTATGTGAGCAAATAATTTATTTATTATTGGCAAAGATATGAGGAAATTTTCAACGGGTAGATGCCCATGGCAACATGGAAAGTAATTTATTATTGTTGATTATGGGTAGGCATGGTACATATATATGATATGAGCATCCAATGATGATATTGATATGATATGAGATAAGAAAAGCATCATGCATTTTTGCAAAAGAACTTGATGCTCCAGAAGCTCCTCGTATATCCCATTTTATTTCAAGATTACCAACTGCTCAGATCCCCTTTGTAAGGAAGGGAAACGTCGTTAGAGCAGAATTGTAGTGGAAATAGGTAATATATCAGATACCTCAAATATAGGGGACAATAATGCAAGAATATAAACGAAGCAGGCAAGATTTGACGTGGGAAACCCAAAAACTGGGCGAAAAAAACCCACAACAACACAAACACGAATAAACTCCACTCTCTCAAGAGATCAATAGGAGAGATACAAATTTACCCAGTAGACCAAATTGTATAAGTAGAATATCACTATGAAGATTTTCACTGTGACAATTCTTCAAACCCTAGAGATAATTGAAGGGATCCTAAGTTTTTCTGCCTCGGTGTTCTCCCCACGGACACATGGTACGGTGCTCTCCCCACGAGACATACGATGCTCTTCCTCCAAGAGATACTCATAATACCTTCAGCAATTTGGGAATACAAAAGAAGATAAAATTTGGCCACTGCTCCAATTCGATTTACCGAATTTTCCAAACCATGTGGTCTCCTTATTGTGTTAAGAATACCATGTTCTAAAATTTAAGAGACACCCATATTCCTAAGATTATGCAAACCCCAAAACCAATTCAATCAAATAGTAAAATTATTAGCTTATGCAAATAAATAGTAATGTTGGAAAAATAAGACTTCAAGTCCTTAACAACATAAGTACATTACTTGTGTGGGTCATGCTAAGTGGCCCAACAGATGTGGCCCAATCTCTTGGACCTGGATTCAATGCAGGAGTGAACATAGCTTTTGGGCTTATATTGGGCCCGGGTCTAGGTCCATAACTTAAATTTGAAATTGAAGGTGATCCTATCTCCCATGTGTGCTGCTAGCTAGGTGAGGTTATCCCTTTTATCAAGAAGAATGAACATGCTATCTCTTGGGCCCTATTATGGTACTTACTAGCAAATTTTAAGTTTTTTTTCAATTGGTTTTCGAAATGGTTTTGTCACGCTTTTGAAAAAGGTTTTGTCTTATGGGTCTGCTGGGATTAATCTCTTCATTCATTTTCGTGCACGGGGGAAGACTACTCACATTTCGACTCCCTCTGACCTTGCGTCAGCGGGCCTATACTACAGTTTGTTGTTGTTTACTAGCAAATTTTACAAGTTGGACTATACATAAATTTCAAACTTCTCATAATAAATATGTCTTCCTTCATCTAAGGTATTACCATATGATATGAACGGTAACTAAACAATTTATTACCTTTTTTTCATAAAAACAATATCCATTAATATTGGGCTCTCTTGAAATCAATCTCTTCATAGCTAGCATTGATAATAATATTCGTCAAGATAAAACCTCCTTGTTACCTTTAATCTTTCAAATAATTTAATTTAAACTGTTTTCAATACTTGTTGCAAGTCTCCTGAAATCAATCTCTCCATGTCCGATTATAATATCCGTTGAAAGAAGACCTTCTTGTCACCTTTGATATTCCAAAATACTTTCTACTTTAACATGAAAATTTACTCTCAAAATTTACTGTCATTCTCTTAATTGTTTCTTTCACAAACTAATTAATGAAGCTAAAATAAAGGCCCTAAAATTACCAAAGTATATATTAGCCAAGCATGCATGCTGTTTTCTAGCTGTTGTCACTGAAAATATACTACTAGCATGCTTCAGCAATACAGTTTGCAGTGTATTTATGTATCGAAGAAGACCAATACACTTGTTATATGAATTGACCCTTTGATGCATATATATCATAACATTGCATGGCCCACTAAAGAAAAAAGAATTGTCCTCTTACCCAACGTCAATATTTATGATGACTTGTGACATTACAGTATGTATATGCATGTTTGTTTGGTATTTAAAACCTTACATTCAAGTAATGTCATGAGATGTATGAATGAAAATGGAACATGTATACATTTAGTATGATCATCTTTATAGGTAAAGAGTGTTCGGGAACACGTAGGCTGTATCAGTCGGCTAAATAAACGTACGGTGTTTTTATAAACGGTCTCTTTGCTTTAAATTTGATGGAGATATGACCTAACTATTGTGACGTTGAGACATTTAATACGAGGCGTTTATATTAATGGATTGTTCATGTATTGTCGACTTGATGTAAAGGAGGTTAGTACCATGTACCGTCGATTTTAAAATTTTTGAAATCTTACCAAGTTTTACATGCAAGCCTTTGATATATATGTGATTTGGTTTGGTGGAAATTACAAAGATTATTTTTAAAATTTTTGTCGATTATGTTGCTTTATATTCTCAAATCAGACACTACATGGACATAAGATATGGTTTTTGTAGATTATTATTAATTTATAGTTAAAAACTAATCATGGATCTTCAAATATCAATTTAAACTTTTAATTAATATGATTTTTATATGTAATATCATAATAATGATAATATATCTTTGTAAATGAGAGAACTTAGGTTCAAATATGACTGACATTCTCAACATAGAAAAAGAATTTATGGAGTTCAATAATTGTGATATGATTACATGGTGATTAATTGAAAGTCAAAAGCAACAACGGATTTCAAGCTGACTTTACAGCCTCCAAAACCCTAGCTAGCTTTGCTATCATTAGCTCATAATTGTATTTTTGTGGGTCCAACGAAATGTTACTCTTGCCAATAGGAAGGTGCCACGTGGATCATCCCACCCTGCTAAACAAATAATATCATGGGCCTGGTCCACAACTGTGAATGGGCCCCCAAAGTTGAAACAGTAAAAAAAGTTACTGTAATACAGTGAGGAAGAGTGTATGTGCATCGTAAACTTGACATTGAATTGTGTGATATCATGTGGCTGTCACTGCAGCGTACGATGAGCGGCCGAATCGCAGCCGTGGATGTCTTCTCTCCGATATATTTTACACGCGCGTAGAGTATATAGTGCGTAGTGAACAACTTTAATCTTATCAATAATAAAGTAGATAAACTAGTAAACAGTAGTCGCTCCTGAAATTTGTGCTTCAAAAGCACCTAGTAAATTGCATGCACACCTCTTTAAACAAAAGAACGTGCATGTTTTATTTCATTAGCCAAATGTATGATAGTTCTATTAGAGTTGTTATCTGCATTCATTTTATATGAGAGCGTACACCTACATTTATTTGTATTGATTTATACTGGCATGCAGTCAATTGCAACCAACTGCAATTAAGGATACTTCTATCACCTACACTTACCTATTCCTCAAAAAAAATTCAAAGAAACTTGATAACATCTGCGGCCCCGTGAAAATTTAATGAAAATTGGAAGTTCATAGGGTAAGGTGTTAGCTTTTGATCAATACTCTATGGACTTGAGTTCTTTCGAATGCTTCAAAATCTACATTTACACCTAGTAGATATCGAGAGGACGAGAGCGAAATCTTATTGAGGAAGGCGAGAGAGTTCATATTGTTAGTGTTTTTGGATGTGTTGATGGCTTAATGATGTGCCCTGGGCGTGAATTTGAATGATATTGCGGATATTAATTAGAAGTTAGTACTTAGTAGATCTCCATCGAGAATGACTCTTCATACTTGAATTTAGGCCCTAAATTCCCCCTAGTTAAGGAGATCAAGGCTCGTGCTAAGATAGAAGGAAGGAAAAACGCAAAGACAATATAAAAGCAAGTAGATGACGCCATAAAAAGTTGAGTGGGTGTATTGTTGCGCAATTCAAAAAATAAGCCGATTCAGCAGGAATAAGGGGAAATGCAATGATGCAAAGAAATCCAACAGGAATAAGGGGAGATGCAATGATGCTGGGAAATCTAACATGGAGTTTGAAGTCTGGAAGACCCCTTAACCACTAAGTCACGGGAAAACTTCTACTTAAAGAATAGGAAGACTTTGTAACAATTTCTAAAAGAATAGACGACACATAAATAATAAATCTTACATTATATTTGTGATAGAAAAAAATCTTATTTAAATATAACATTATAAGCCTTGTTAAGATAAAATATGAAAATTAATAATCAAAATATTATATTGAAGACTATGAAAAAACAAATGAGACAATTTTCTATATTGTTATATTTCATGGAGAAAAGGAAATGGAAGTGGGGAAGATTGAAATCATAATTCAAATTTTAAACTCTTTACCATATATGCAAGGTAGTGCCAATTAAGGAAGAAAGAAGGAGTAAATTTAAGTTACAAATAACATTAACCCCATCATGACAATATTAAAGATAAAAAAGAATTGAAAAATGAGTTTGATCATTGATAATAGTGATATGATCTCTTACCAAGTGTCATATTAAAAAAAACAAACACATTTGAGTTACTTTTGCCCTTTTTTTTCTTACTACCATTAATTATTCTCAAATTACACTGAGTTATAATATAAAATTACTGTCATTGTAATTTTACTTATTTATCTTTCTAATGACAGTAGTTTCATATTGTAACTCATCGTAATTTATGAGTATCAATGATCAAAATTTTGCTAAAAGACAAATATTTTGAAACGGATGTAGTATGCTTATTTTTGTGTGTGTTTGACTTGATTAAAGAGGAAAAAAGAAAAGAAAAGAAAACAAGAAAAGTGGATGAAATGCTTTTTTAGTTTACTGTTACTTGTGGTAGTAGGTAGCCTCCCCCATGTTGACCGGTTGCAGCAGGTAAATTAGGGTTTGTATTTTTGCAGCAGTACAAGCTAGTATTAGGAGGCAACAACTAATTACTATTCATCCATGGAAAAAATAAAAAGACTACTAATAATCCATATAAAATGATATGTAGTCAGTGATGTAATTTTTGTTGTTGTTTGATTGTAGATGTTTTTAGCGATATAAAAGATGCTCTAAACAATGCTACTTTTCCAATTAATTATAGCTAAAACTGTGTTCAATTAATTAACAATTGTTCACTTAGTCCCATTTTAAATAATGCTTTGTGCATAATATATAAGGTGTCAAATAATATGAACTAGACGGAGTAATAAACTTGGTAATATTTGTTGTCTGTGTTTTACCCAATGTAGAAAAATCTGCTGTGTATTTGTCAATAATCAAGGTTGTAAAGTTCGTTGTAACTGGAAATAAAAAGAAAGTATAATAACAACAACAATAACCTTTCAAGAAAAATATATTTGAATGTGATCTGGAGATTCAAAAATAGGCAATTTTACTCTATGAGCACTAGTTCTAAAAGAAACCCAAGTAGAAAACTTTTCTTGAAATAATAAAAGATATTCTTTAAATATAAAGTATGGTAAAAATGTAGGTTTTGTTAAGTTTTGTAAATGAAGCTAAGTTTCATAAGTATTAGAGAAGAAAATGTTACTTCTAAATAAAATGGTATTCTTTAGGAAAAAATAAGTGTTATAAACATTTACTTTTAAGTTTTGGTAATTTTAGTAAATCTTGACTACTTTGAGTAAACATTTACCCTCCTGGCCAATGAAGTTTTTACTTGGCTACGTTTGGTTTGAATCACTACATGCAAAAAGTACGTTGTAAAGTATAAGTATTGGTGGAGGGACAGGAATGTAATTTGAAGGACAAGAATTTCAAAGGGAAGGATGCATGGTGCATGAATATTAGGTAACAAATTAATATAGGTAATTAATATTCCATATTCCCAAAGCAGAATTAGGCACTGAGATTTATTATTAGCTAGTCACCAGCTCAGTAAATTTTGGGGGAGCTATCTCCATTAATTATCTACCCTAGGGTTTCATATTTACCTTTGACTTGGACCTCTTTTTTACTCTCTCTCTCTCTCTCTCTCTCTCTCTCTCTCTCTCTCTGACATTGTATTATAAAGAGGGAATGTGTGTGTGAGTGGATGTATGAATGAATTAGGGTTTCATTTGTTGGGTGGGAGAGAATGTTGTTGAGAGGGAATGTTTGCTGGGTTATCTCTCTCTTTTCTCTCTCTAAATCTCTCTCTCTCTCTCTAAAATATTAGGGTAAAAGGTTGAGGGGGATGTTGTCTGGCTCGAGGTCATGGAGGTTGAGTAATTTTTCCTTGTTCTTCTTCTTTTGTTCTTCTTCATGTTGATGTTGAAGAAGATAGCAAAAGAAGAAAGAAATAAGAAAGGGAGAAGGAAACCCTAAATGATTCTCGGACCAGGCTTCATTCCTCCCAACCCGTATTCCCCTTTTTTGACCTTGTATATATTATTTTCCATGAATCTTCTTAAATTTATTCATGCTTCATGGTGATATATAATGTGTTGGTAAGTTTTTGTACATATTTTCACCTTAATACAATGTCCATCTATAATTACAACAAACAAGGTCTTTTTCTTTACAAAGTATGGTGTTTCTAAAGAGATCGATCCTAACTAGCTATGATAAGTTTGCCTATTTCTGTATTACTTAACTCGTTTAAACGGGATTTTGGAGTATTAGTTGGTTTGATTTTGGTTGTATTCAAGGAAAATCTATACATGGGGGTCATTGTTGTATTTATATATTATATTTATGATTTTTACTCTTTTTTTCATTGAAAAGTAGATATCTTGCTAGGTGATTCATAAGTAAAAAGTAAACTTGAGTTCACTCAACTTCATTGGCAAGTTTTCTTAAATTTTGTTTGTCCACAATGGGGTTGCTTTCTCATTTTGATTTGATTGATCTAGAAATTCCATGTTGTAAGAAACAGTAAACTCTTGTCATGGGCGTTATATATTTTGTTTGAGTGTGTGGAAAATACTCCATGTTGCAAACGTCTCATCATAATTAAGAATTGGTATAGTTTGATATTATGCAAATAAATACATGAATCACTTATTATGATCCAAAGTCTTAACATACTAAAGAGACGACAATAACATTGCAACAACTATAGAAAAACAACTATAGAAAATATAACAACGTCAAGACAGCTAACAACATAGAAACATGAATCTCTTTTATATATTCCCTTTAGTACTTACACGCATGGACAAGCTTAATTGTATGTATAAATGAAAATGTTCCATATAATGATATAAAGACAACCTTCTCAAAGCAATGAAACATATATTTGTAGCAATTTAAATGTGTGTAAGTATAATATGAAGAGTTAAATTGGAATTCAATATGGTTAATAGTCATCTTAATTCAAGCCACTTACCATTTTCATAGTGTTGTAAGTTAACATCAAGATCAAAACAAAGTATTGTTGTTGAAGATTGGTTGGATAGAACCCTTGGAAGAAAGACTGCTTCAGATCAATTTAAATATTATATCTTATATTTTAATTAAAAAGAGGATTCAAAACTAGGCTATGACATGATTTTTTTTTTCCCTTATTGTTTCCTTTTTGTGACATTCTTTTTGAAGGAATATGTTTATCACATGAATGACAAGAAATATAACTTAGGTAACACTCCCTCTATCATTAAAAGATAATTTTCAAGTTAGATTTTAACATTGATCATTAATGAATTATAAATTATAGTTATCTACATCAGGAAACCAATAGTATCATAAAGTTGTCTCTTAAAAAATTTTATTAGAAAATAAATATAATTTTTATTAAATAAGATTAACAATAAAGGTCAAAGTTAGGGCTTATTTTACTTTTATCATAAGCAACTTATTGTTGATCGATATTGATAGGTGCTGATTAATACGTATCAATTAAAGCTAAACAATGTTGTATCTTAAAACATGACTAAATGCGCGACGCGCTGAGCACGTAGTACATGCATGCGGGTTATTTGCATTTTGGACCTCGAAGTATATATATAGGGGTATTTATTTTCTGGACCTTTGATTTTTATATTTATTTTTGAAACCCTAAAGTTTACGGGTTGAATAAAAAAGGACCTTAAAGTTTGTAGGTTGAAAAGAAGACCCGTGTACTGTTTTTTTTTTTCATTCCATGTTTGAATTTATCTCCTGATTAGCACCAAAATTCAGGAGTACAGTTAAAACTAATATCAAAGTTGCAATACACGTCTCTTATTCATGCCGGAACTACTTAAACCATAGGTACTTCAGGGTCTAATTAGTTCTGACATGAATAAGAGAGATATAGTATAGCTTCAATATCAATTTTAACCTTACCCGTGAAGTTTGACACTAATCGGGAGATAAATTCAAACATAGAATGAAAAAGAAAAACAGTACACGGGTCTTCTTTTCAGCCTACAAACTTTAAAGTCCTTTTTTATTCAACCCAAAAATTTTAGGGTCCCAAAAATAAATATGAAAATCAAGGGTTCAAAAAATAAATACTCATATACTTCAAGATCCAAAATGCAAAAAACCCTAGTACATGCTGATTGATGCTAAGAAATGTTGGTGAGTACTGAATGCTTTGGATTGATAACTCTTTCCAATCCAATCCATTCCAATCCAACATTACACAATTCCCCAAAAAAGTATCATAACTTATCCAATCCAATCCAATCCAATCCATCCAAACTTCATTTTATCCAATCCATAGAACAGGGACGTTCAAGCCATAGTTTTGGAAGGCAGGTAGTAATGAACATGTAGATATGCATACATTTGTTGTATCTTGTAGTGAAGCTAAAAGTTATAAATAAGACATATATACTCATATATATAGATGCTAGATTAGATAGACAGATAGATATGGCGTGCGAACCTTAAGAAACATGAATGAATGTACGTTACAGTCGATACATAACATCAAGTCATCAACTATACTATACATGATGTAGGCATTACGTGTACGTATAATTGGATTTCAACCAGGAAGAAAGATGAAAACATACATATATATTCTGATAAATTTCACCATCATTTCTTCTCTTCTGCCATGAGAGAGATTTTGAGATGGAGACAGTTAACAACAATGTACTAGCTGTTTACATCTCTTGGTAATCACCCTAAAATTTTTACCCAAAAGTAAAAAAACAATGACCTAAGAAACTTGTGCATGGAAATACGAGAGAGAGAGAGAGAGAGACCAGACAAAAGAAAAAGAGAACGCTAATTCTAGTATAAGATCGTCTCACGTAAATTTATTTTGAGATGAACTTCTCACAAAGTGACTTTTAGGAAGCGTTTGGTTGAGAAACTTTCCCGGGAAATTTAGTCAACTTTTTCAAGTTGAAAAACTTTCTCATGTTTCGTTCTGCAAAATATATAGGAAAGTTTTGAAGTGAAACACATTATTTCCCTCACAAACTCAGTAATCGGGGGCTAGGGAAAGTCTTTCCGGGGAAAATCTTCCCAGGAAACTACCAAACATAATATTTTACTATGACCAATAAGTGATACTAGGATGACTTTTTAACACGATTATGACTAATATTTTATCAAGATATGACTTTTATCAAAGTTAGCCCAGATAAACTATTAGTCCCCCCTTTTCCTCATAAATAGTCACCACAAAATTATACGTTTTATAATAAATTTACGGTGAGACGGTGTTACATAAAAATAGAAAGGAATTAATGGAGGGTATTTGGAGTTGGTGATAACTCAGTAGCCATCAAAGGTTACATTACATTACATTGCTAGTAAATGAGAGCAGACAAATAAACAAGTAAATGCATGCTATGAAGAAACCCTATTAATATGTGTAATTTATCTGACATTTTTCTTTTCTTTTCTTTTTTTCTTTTTATGGGTCTGATGATCTGGTGCTGATGATATCTGTGAGAAGTCATCTCTGAGTGAATTCAGAATCAGATGGATCAGCATGAGTCTTGGGGACCTTATAAATTCAATGCCACTTTCTCCTACCAATTTATTATTTTCCCTTTATTTTCATCTGGGTTTCTGTTCTGTAAAAGTGTCTCTCATCTTTTTTATTTTGAGAATTGCTGGTGACTCTGAAAAAAGTAAAAATAGAGAAGCTAATGAGGACAATGTGTGGATTTGATTTGCATGAATTGAGATGGTTGTATTTAATTTTGATTAGATGTTTTCAATCTTATTTTCTAGATAATTTTTTTTTGACCAGGTAAATTTGGCCTAAGATTCAACCCCTATACATTAGAGGTAACCACCAGTAAATATTACATGTCAGGGGAAGGGTAAGTATCAGATAAAAATACCTCCGCCAAACATGACTCATCAAGACATCAACTCCACAATTTTTACATAATGGAAATTTTTATATTACAAAATTGGAAGAGTATGTTATTAGGCCTTTCTACAAGGTGCATTATTATTCCACTTGCATGATTCCAGCCAATATAGGGACACATATTTCTTACAAAATGTTAGTCTTGAACTAAGCATTATAAGCATGAGTACTGTCTTAATTAGCTAAAAGATAAACATCTGACCAATGTCTGGCAATACAGTTATAGTTTATTAATTATATATATATATATATATATATTAATTGAATGTGTTTTGGTTCAACATGCTCTTAATCCAATAAAGTTGATTGTTTAACTGTTTGATTAGATGTCCAAAAAGGGATTAATTATTAGTCAAATTATAGGTTTCACAACATCAACATTCAACAGCTAGATTCACCCCAGGCATTTACTAATTGTCTTCTTCTCATTACACTCTAGCTCATTGATCACCTTGTGACCAAGGGTTGCATTATTTTTATATTCTTAGATTCACAACTTCAAGACATTTAAGTTTTATAGGAATCAAATTGCTACATATGAGGCTGAATTCGACTTTTTTAAGTTTATCGTATCGAGCCTTTGGAAAGTTAAATTAAATTTTATTGTTTAGCAATTCGACCTCAAGCTAAAATTGGCTCATTTTGTAGTATGAAATTCATTATTAGTAGAGCTAAATGATCATGAATCGACTTGTTGAATAGCCATTATTTATACTGATATTCGGCTACTAATTATTCTTCTTCTAAGAAAAATCTTTTTTAGTGAATAAATCCAAATTATCAATACCTGTTTAATTTGGAGAGTTGGCCACAAATTTTAAAAATTATTTTGTCAGTTTTAGAAGAAAAGAAAATGATTTATGAGGTTAATTTTTTCAAATGATAAGAATTTGAGCCAGATCGAAAGAACGCTAAAGAAAAAAAAAAGAAAAAAGGGGGGGGGGGGGCTGTTTTGGTCCAAAAAATACCAAAGCCCAAGAACACCAATGCCCTCATCAGTAGTGATAAATGGCATAGGGAAAAAAAGTGGCCCTCATCACAAGCCTATGACAAAAATTCTATAACCATACATGATTTATTTCAGGTTAGACCAAACAAGGTATTCAGATCGAATAGGTTTTTCATATCCCTATTAGAGAATGAGCGAAGTGAGGAGTTTATAATAAGTTGGCTCAATGAGTATGACCCATTAACTTCGACTTTTGACTTGTGAAGCCCAACAGCACGATGCAAGTATCCAAACAGATTTATAAGAACAGATGATGCATGCATGCTCAAGTCGAAAACCAAGAACCGACTAAAGAACACGAAGAATGGAAAATATAATTTGCAATAATTGCATTGATCGAGGTTCTACACTGTGTAAACCCTTGCAAGGCATCAAAAACTCTAATGAGAATAACATTTGCATAAAACTATCTTCTAACCAATTACCTATACATATCATGCATTCTTCTGTCAAAAAAACAAAACTCAAAACTCTCTCTTTGGCCTGTACTTCTGTGTAACTTTATGTATGTCTTCACTCGCAGATCGGGAGGAAGATGAAGAAGGAAATCGAGCATTTCCTTTCAGTTCTTCAGCACTAAGCAGGAAAAATAGTGCTGAAATATGGGAGATCAAAAGAAGGAAAGTTAGACTAAGAGAGTCGAAGAGCGATCTGCTCAAGTAGTACTCTCTTCTGTGATGAGTTAATGATGCCTTTACACTCTGCATCCAACAAAACCTTTGACATTACTGAAGCTGCATGGGCTCTTGGCTCCTGGGACACCCTCCTAAGCATAAACACCTAGACATTGCAGAGTTAAAGATATCAGATCTAAGCATAGCTTAATGAATCAATGATCATGTTTTCTTGTAGCCCCTCGAGGGTGTACCAACAAGTGTACAAGAGAATCAAACTTGACATGCAAGTGAAGAGCATCACTGGATAAGAATGCGAAAGTGAATGATGAAAGATAAAAACCCTAGAAACTATACAACAAAAAACTCTCAGGGAAAACACATTTGAGCGCGGTCTGTGTGATCTACACCTAGCAAACGGGTGAATCGATTTAGGTTTGCGTCGGGTGAAGATCGGTTCGAGTTGACATCGGGCCAAACACTTCCGGTTCGGTTCGGGTTAGTCTTATTTGCCTTAGGTTCTTTCATATCGGGTTCTGGTTCGACTTGGTGTCGGTCTTAATTGGGTTACTTTTTCAGGTCGGGTTTTCTTCGGGTATGGGCAAGATCGGATCACACATCTGGGTGTCGGTCCGGGTTCAGTTTTTTCAGTTCAGGTTTCGTGTCTGCCATGTCTAGTGGGATCCAGATGTAGCCAACCTTGCCCCCATAAAGTGAAGTTCATGAAGAGATCGATTCTTGCAGACACATAAAAAGACCAAACCCCAAAAAACTCTAGCACCTAAATATTAACCCAAGTAAAAGGCCTTGTTTAGTATAGTAAAATGGAAATGGCAGCCAACCTATATTGATAGCCCTTGAAGCTCTAATTTGCTACTTCAACCCAAACCCCAGGGGAAAGAAATGAAAAGAAAAAGCTGGATAATTTACAGCAACCAGATGGGTAAAAGCACAACATGTAATAAGGAGAATTAATGCAAATTCATCATACTTGCTTATGGTGAGTTATTTCTAGGCTTCCTGGCTGTAGGATAAATGGCTCTCCATCTATTTGAACTGGGAAAGAACTGGAGATATGTATTTTGATCACGTTCCCCTGGGCCAGCCTTCTGGCTTGGGACAGTCCAACCTGCAACACAGGAGATAATTTAGTTATCCGGCAGAAAATCATCGATCCACGTGATAACAAACTCACGACTCCTAATGCAAAGATCAAAGTGTCTGAAGTAAAGCCATAAAAGACAATTCTGAAGCATTATGTTTCTATTTATAATATTTGTTGTCACATTTTCTTCTGTAGTTTCTTTTAGGGTTTGTCTATGTACTACTTTAATGTGCTCTGCAAGAATCATAACACAGAATAGAAGATAGTTGAAAACCTGCAGCTTCCCCAGGTGCCAAGCTCCGGAGACGCATACAACCTCCAACTTTTTATCATGCATCGACTGACGACTGAATTTATCATCATGTTCGCAGTCATTTTGCCAAAGATCTACACCACCCATATAGCTACCAATATTGAGAACAATTAAACCTTCAGCATCCTGGAAAGATAATTATTAGAACACTGGTCAGCCAAGACTTTTGTATGGAAGATGTATTTGTATTCGGGTATATACATAAAAGTTAATACCACACCTTTGGGGTTGAGATGTCTTTCCCATCAACCTCCAGCCAAACTTGCCATGGCAAGTCTGCACAAGCTCTATCCATGATATCCCTAGCACCTTCTTTAGCATACCGCAACTTGTTCACAAACTGCCAATAAGCTATATCAGTTAATCAAAGAAATTCGTGATAAGGATCGAAATACAGGGTACGGCCACAATCCTTATTTATTAATCCTGTTCTTAAATATTGTCCTTTTTATTTCTTTAATGCTCTACCTATGTTTGAATTTCCCCGACCTTAAGAGAGACTAAAGGAAGGAAAAACAAATTTCCCATTGTCTTTGCTATTATTGAAAAACAAAAAACACAGATAGTTACCTGACTGTAGTATTTATCAGGATTTTCCTCTCGGTTCACATGAAATTCATAAGCAAGCTTTGCATCACATCCAATGCCTACAATGGAAGATATTAAATGCAAGTTTCAAAACGAGACAACAAAGACCAGAAAACTAAGCTCCGACATGTACCTAGATAGTTCATCATAAACTTTGAGCGCATCGTATTTGCAACCCCCTCTGAGTTGTCTTCCTTAATGTCAACTCTCCAACGGTCCACCATCGTAACTGCCGCATTATTTACCTCATGTAAAAGATTGCTTAAAGCTGGTCCCTCAAATTTTGAGAAACCTCCTCCCCATTGTAAAACCCTTGACAAGTCATTTCCTGTACCCAAGGGAAGAATAGAAACAGGTGGGGGTGACTCAAAGTTGAACTTCTCAATTGCATCAAGAACCCACGCAATTGTACCATCTCCACCACAAACCAAAATTCTAAAATTTGCAACACTGCTAAACAACTTTAAGCCAGCCTCAGGACCCTGAGAAGAGTTTAATTCAAATACCTGTCATGAATAAAATAGATTAGATCTTCCTCAAATAAGCTATCAAAAATCACAACAGAAGTGTAGTATACTATAAAACAGATCAACTTCACCAGAAAACATTGAAGTATTGAATTGCAATATTCAACAATGAAGAAATCGAACAAGATTCATCAGGTACACTCAATCGAGCTCCATTTTTTTCCTTTTTCCTTTCATGGTGCTAATCGAAAGAAATAAAATGGTGACAAACCTAAAGTTCTCAGAACTTCAGCAACAGCTAAAAGCTAACTGCAGAAACCAACACGTAGATGACGACACCACTACAACTTTACCAAATGCATACTAACAAATGCCTACCTGTGACTTTTCAGGCTGAAAAAATAACTTCAGAAGTAAAAGATCAATAATTACCTGTACGGGATTCAGCAACATGTTCAGTCTCCTCCTAAGAGAAGATCCATTTTGTGCTCCACTCCTAGAATTGATAAAAACTAGGATAGGTCTAGCATCTTTAGGCATGTCGACCAGTATGTACTTCTTTACTTGGCCATATGTAACTGTGCCACCCTTTTTCTTAATACATCCAGCAGGGGGTCCCCTAGGACTTTGCGGTTTGACATTCCCTGACCAATAGTCCATGTTCTTTTCACTGTAGCATTTCTTTAAAGAAGCTATGCCATTAAGCACATACCCGATTGGGGAGCCAGGAGGTTCATCATCTTCAAGCTTGCTGCTTTGCAGATGAATTGTTCCATTTTTATTTCGACGTCTTTTCCGCATTTCTCCACGTACAGGGGATGATACGCTTTCTTCCTTCACGGAACTTAAACCTCTTGTCAATATCACATCAATTTCTTTCACGCAGAGAGGAGAAAGTATAATGTCTTTATGAGGACCCAAATCACAAACATCCCCAGACTCTTTGGACATCTTAGCATGACATGCAACATGTATGAGGCGTTGACACCACATGCACTGCCATGTAGGAGAAGCATCAAGCAAAGGGACACCACAAGGTTCATCACAGTAAAAACAAAATGCATAAGTGTGAGGGTTATCATTCATTTTCACCCATCTTTCTGACCAATGGTGCAGCACTTGGCTGTGACCAGCTTGGGCTAAGCACTTGCAATGCTTTGCTGCATATTGAGAGCAATAGAAGTGAGCTGCTACACCACAAACAACACATTGGTGAACAGGGGTATGCAACACAGTCTTTGTAGCTGTATTTTGGGAGAATGTCAAAGAAGCCAAACAAACACAGCATGTGGATGACTGTTCACCACAAGCATAATCTTCTCCCCATATATGATGCGACGATGGAACGTTAAGCTTTTTCCACGCCTTTTTCTTTGCTTTTGCAGCAGCTTTAACCCAGTCAAGTGATGCTCTCCTCTTCCATTTGAAAAATACAAACACAATCACCAAAAGTCCCAACGTTCCAGTAAACAGCAAACCAATCACATTGGCTCCAATAAAATCTGGGACAGCTAGTGTTTCAGACACTGGAAAACCTAATTCAAACATCGCGCATGTGGTGTAAAAACATCAGGCTCCACATAAAGACATCATACGTTATATAATCTCCTCCTCCAACTGGGGACCTGGCAAGACCAAACCTGAATGAGATTATCCTCAAAAACCTGACAAGGTTAAAACATTATGCCACAGGAAAAGCATAAGGTGGAACAAGTGACAGCATATTCATCACTTAGTTTAACATGAAATCGATATTCCTTGAATCAGGAAACCTAATGAATTCATATCCCTACTTGACAGAAAATGAAAGGGAAAGAATCTCCAAATGTTTTTGACAGCAATAACATGACAATTATAGCCGTCTTTCTAGGCTCAAACAAGCACGAAGCTCAAATTGCCGTCCCTCGATAGGAAAATCCCAAGCTTTTGGTACTATAAACCATGGTCAAAAACTTTTATCTTACAATAACATCAACGCCTTGTATTTTTCATGATTCTTCTCTACTTTTGTAATACTTCTCTCTTCCTTTCTCTCTATCTCTCTTTCATTCCTCTATGTGTCCCTCGGTCCCTCCTAGCCCAAATGAATGTAAACTATATGCTAATTTTCATAGTTATAATAAACTCTTACTAGTACTTTTTTTGATGTTGCATCTAACCTATATGGGTTATTAGAACTAGCACATGTTTAATACAGTTCCATAATCAGAGCATCATTCACTTGATTTTGCAAGAGCTGAATCCAATTGAGATCCATTAAAGATTCTGGATCTAAACTTTCTGGATCCAATGGATATGTGTGGAATCTGGATGTAGATCCATATAATTCACAAATTGACAACAATTTTGATGAATCTAATCTAGATTCGACCCATTGCCATCCCTATTATTGGCCGCGCATAACCTCAAATCCGCAGCAAACTCAAAATTTACCATCAATTCCATCAAAACACAAATCACAAGAACCAAACACAAACAATTGCAAACCAGATTCTACAAGTTCCAAACAAACTCGAAATTCTATTCAAAGCGAGAAAAAGTAAAACGAACCTTTCGAGATCACGATTGCGTGAGAAGAGGGAAAAGTAAAGCGATCACTGGAGAACGATGTCGATGAATTCCCATGGAATAATAGGATCAAAGAAGAAGAAAAGCACGGGTCAAATTGAAGGCGAAAGAGGAGCTAGGGTTTCTAAAATTGGGGGGAAGAAAAGGTGTAGAGAGAGAAAATGGAGGATCGAAAGAAGTGGAGCCGTGGAGGGAAGCAACCATGGAGAGAGAGAGAAGGCGGGATTTTCTTTTTTCATTTTTTTATATTTATATTTATATTTTTTTATTTTTTGGGGAGAATGAGAATGGAATTCCCAATTTACACGCCAAAATTCCAGGGTCACCAATTACAACACATGACCCCCTTTTTTCTGACTTTTGTCTCCCACTTTTTGCTTAATTAAAAAAATAAAGTTCAACAAATTATAGATCCCCCTTTGAAAGAAATGGACTTTCTCTATTCTTTTTGTTTCTTTTTGGTTAAGAAATGGTAAATTTTTTATAAGGAATAAAATAAAATAATTAATATTTGTATTAGGGCTTTTCTATAATGGTTTTCAAGATTGCTATATGTTTGGTTTTTGAAATATTATTCGTATCCCACTAAAATCAACCTCTTCATGCACTCATGTATAGAAGGAAAAGATTATCTAATATCTGCATTAGTGCTCGAAGTAAGGTCACTTTTCACTTGCATATACTAGGTTGTTGAATCTTAATAGTATAATTGTTCATTTGCAGATATTCTAAAATATAAACTCCATATATATATAACATATGCTACTACAACATGATGGAATTAAATATATATATCATCGCTAGAAAATGTCCATGTCTAATTGTCTATTCAAAGGGCAAAATATGATATGGTTTGTGGGTTGATCACTGCCTCAACCGAGAAACCATAGCAATTTCAACAGAGAAGTGAGAGAGAATTTAGAGAGAGAAATTGTGATATTTTCTTATTACTCCAAAAAGCAATATAGCAGTGCATATATGCACCAACAGGGAACTTCCTGCCCAAGAAATGTAAACAACAAATTCTCTCAAAAAGTAACAACCCACTAACAAATTCGATTCTTTGAAACAAACTTATCCAATAATTGTCCATTTCAGTGCCATTAAGAGTCAGATCATTCCTTCCCTTGGTGAAAAGCTTTGTCCTCAAAGTGAAAATGAGGATACTGGGTGAAATCATCATACCATTCCCAAGTAGAATCAAGCTCAGTTATCCGTGCCATTTGACAAGGAGTTGAACATCCGCCTATTCGACGTCAAGACGCCTAGCCACAATTAGCTCTGCCGCAATCGAACCCGAGCATCGATCCTGGAGAAAAAGAGGAATGTGGTGAGATGGTAAAGGACCCTTGAAGAGTTTAAGTTGAGAAACATGGAGAACATTGTGGATCTTGACGAGTCGAGAACTTGAGCTTATAAGCCACCTTGCCCACTGGATAGTCAACTTGAAAAGGACCAAAAAATTTGGGACTCAATTTCTCATTACTGCGCCCGTGTACTGTCATCTGCCTGTAAGGTTGCAACTTGACGAGCACCCAATCTCCAATGTGTAAAATCCTCTCAGAACGATGTTTGTCGGCCTGCTGCTTCATGCGATTTTGAGCCCTATTGTAGACCCCGAAAAAATCCGAAGGATCTCTTCGCAGCGCTACTCAAAAGAGGAGTTCTCTTTTTTAAATTGGGAGCCGACTAGGATTGCTTATCCTTAATTAAAGGTTTAACTTTTAAGGACACTTTTAAAATGACGAATTAGATTAACCCGAAAACTCAATTTTATTAAAGAAAAGAAAAGATGGAAAGAAGAAAAAAAAAAAAGAAAAAAAGACAGATGAGAACTCGATGGAACCCGTCTGAGTTCCACGAGAACAAAACGAAAACAAGGCAACGAACCCAGATGGGTTCTTTGGAGAATGAGAGGGGGGAAAACAGGGCTAGGAACCCGTCTGGGTTCCTGCCTATGGCTCGGCAAGGGAAAAAGAGAAAGTTTTCGGGAAAAGAAAAGAAAAAAATTAGAGTCGCCAGTTGAATTTAAGGGTAAAACAACAAACCAATAAAAATAAGACTCCGGCCTACGAACCCAAAGGCGGATTCGGGGGTAAGGTTACAGATTTGACGATAAAGATCATCAAACCTGCCCGTTCAAGTGAACGGACTCTACTAGAATCAAATTAAAGTGACGGATTTGAAAAAGGGGGAGGAATTAGATAAATTTCATAGATTTATCATTAATGTCATGCAATAAAAGAAAAGAAAAGATACAAGAACACGTAGGATTACATTATATACAAAAATACAAAAAAAACTACGCTAACCTTTAAAATATAGCACGCAATGGAGGGAGAAGAGAGAAAGAATATACTAGTGTCAATACTCCTAGTATATTCCGGTGTGCCTTTTGTGGGTGATGAATGGTGGGTATTTATAGGGGGGAAATTAGGTGTAGGGTTAGGGTTTTTGGCTAGGTTTGTCGCGGCGTGGTAGCACGAACCCAGACGGGTTCTCTGTGAGCGAAGACGGGCTTCGGGCCCAGGAACCCAGACGGGTTCCTATGGGTGGAGCTGAGCTCCGCCATCGAACCAGACGGGTTCTGTGGATTGAGCCGAGCTCGCCACCGAACCAGATGGTTCCCCGACATTTTTTAGGCTTTGTATATATTTTTTGGGGTTTTCGGTGGAAAGAGGCTTGCGTGCCATTTATCGGTTAGCCTATTTTCTAAAAACTAAAGCTAAAAAAAAGAAAATAAAATAGATACAAAATTCAGCGTCTACAGATAGCCCCCACTTTGATCGAGTTCGAGTAAAACGATGATCAAAGTAGTCTTGATGATCTTGGATATGAATCAGAAGCCTGTTCTGAAGCTGGTTGACGCTTGGAAGCTGAGTCCTGCGTCGATGTTGAGATGTCGTTCATCGCATTGTGAAGGCCCGATGATGGCCCTTGTCGCATTGTGAAGGCCCGACAATGGCCCTTGTCGCATTGTGAAGGCCCGACAATGGCCCTCGTCGTATTGTGAAGGCCCGACGATGGCCGCTGTTGACGCTTGGAAGCTGGGTCCTGCGCCGATGTAGATATGATGTTCATCGCATTGTGAAGGCCCGATGATGGCCCTTGCCGCATTGTGAAGGCCCGACAATGGCCCTCGTCGCATTGTGAAGGCCCGACGATAGCCGCTGTTGACGCTTGGAAGCTGGGTCCTGCGCCGATGTAGATATGATGCTCATCGCATTGTGAAGGCCCGATGATGGCCCTTGTCGCATTGTGAAGGCCCGACAATGGCCCTTGCCGCATTGTGAAGGCCCGACAATGGCCCTCGTCGCATTGTGGCCCGACGATAGCCGCTGTTGACGCTTGGAAGCTGGGTCCTGCGCCGATGTAGATATGATGCTCATCGCATTGTGAAGGCCCGATGATGGCCCTTGCCGCATTGTGAAGGCCCGACAATGGCCTCGCTGCGCGTGTGAAGGCGACAACGCCCTCGCCGCATTGTGGCCCGACGATAGCATTGACGCTTGGAAGCCGGGTCCCGCCGATGTAGATATGATGCTCATCGCGTTGTGAAGGCCGATGATGGCCTCGCCAGATGTGAAGGCCCGACAATGGCCTCACGCGTTGTGAAGGCGACAATGGCCCTCGTCGCATTGTGGCTCGACGATAGCCGCTGACGCTTGGAAGCCGGGTCTGCGCCGATGTAGTTGTGATATTCATCGCATTGTGAAGGCCCATGATGGCCCTTGCCGGGCGATGGCCTTTGCGCGTATGAAGGCCCGACAATGGCCGCCGTCGCATTGTGAAGGCCCGACGATGGCCGTCATCGCATTGTGAAGGCCCGATGATGGCCGCTATCGTATTGTGAAGGCCCGACGCTGGCCCTTGTCGTATTGTGAAGGCCCAACAATGGCCGTCGTCGCATTGTGAAGGCCCGACGATGGCCGCCATCGCATTGTGAAGGCCCGATGATGGCCGTTGTATTTCGCGCATTGTCCTGCAAGAAAGAAAGAAAGAAGGCATCAGTTTATTTGAACTCCAAAGTGAGTCAGAGAATTTACCTGTCAGTTTGTGTCTTGAAAATGGGTTTGAGTTGAGCATCAAGTCGCATTGGGCTCAGAAACCACCTTGATCTCTTATTTCGGCCTAGAAATTCGTTTGGGCTCGCGAGATTGGGCGTTTTTGGCCCAGGGAACCCGTCTGGGTTGCTGTATGTTGGGCCTGTTTTGGGCCAAGGAACCCGTCTGGGTTCGTGTTCACTGGGCCTGTTTTGGCCCAAGGAAGCCGTCCAAGTTCGGCTCTCCTTTCTCTTTTTTTTTTTTACGCAATTTGATAAGATAGGATAAGGGTGGATTTCCGGCCAATGCATGTCTTCCACAATCCGGATGCTGGGGCCTGCCGCTTGGACACTTGTGCGGTGTGTATTCACTCACTTTTCCTATAAAAGGGAGGCTCATCTTCCCCTCAAACTCACACCTCAAGTCTTCATTTGCATTCTCATAGCTTCTCTCTCTTCCTTGCATCTCTCTCTTCCCTTAAAAGCAACTTGTTTGCTAGTTAGGAAATAATGGTTAGGAAGGCTAGGAATCCGCCCGTTCAACCCCATGCGGTGAACTGGGCACATGAGATGTCTTCCCGGCGAGCGTGGACTCCCCGGCCCGGTTGGGAACCGTCGGAATTGGTGCCCGAGCTATGGAATCATGTATGGCACAAGCATTCGCATGTCCGGGTAATGTCCTTTTCTTGATTTCGCTTTTGGTTTTTAGCTTAAATTTGCAAGTAGAAATGTTTGATTCCCACTTGTTGATTTAGCTAATATGTTATACGCATGCATCTTTTAAGTCGAACTCTTGGTTGCTTTAGCTTAAATTTGCAAGTAGAAATGTTTGATTCCCACTTGTTGATTTAGCTAAAAATTGGGCCGAAGTAGGAAAGCTAGCGTTTGGTAGAAGAACAAATGCTGGTTCTACTGCTGGCCTCCTTTTGAACTTGGGCCTTTGCCGATGTTGGGCTGACAAATCGGAGCCAGGAACCCGTCTGGGTTGGTCACAGAATGGGCCAGCAAACTTGCATGCGTGGGCCGAGAAAAAGAAAAAAGCGGGGCCTTGAAGTTAAGAAGGAACCCGTCTGGGTTCTTTTTTGAGATGGGCCAATACCACTTTGGTGCGTGGGCTGAAAATAGCGGAAGGGGACCTTTGGACAAAGCAGGAACCCGTCTGGGTTCTTTCGCGTGAGGCCCACTTTGCAAGCAAATTTCCTCTCTTCTTTTTTTTTGTGTGTGTGGGCCGAAAGACGGAAGGAGGCCCATTGGAAGACGTAGAACCCGTCTGGGTTGCTTGTGAGATGGGCTAGGTAATCCTTGTGCGTAGAAGGAATGGGCTTGTCTCTTATGGGCCCAGGGAGACAGAACAAGGCCAAAAAAGCATTGGGCTTTTCTTTTGTATCCTGACCTTTAGCCTGTTTTGATTTTTTGTTCGCGCTGCATAGCCCCCTAGTTTAGTGGGAGTTTGATCTAACTCTGGCTAAACTGGGGATTCATTGATTGTTGTAATAACAACATGCTTCTTTTTGAATCTTTCTATCGTGAATTTTCAGGAAGATTCTCTTAGAACAGGAGGCAATATGCGGAAGCCGATCAAAGTTGTGGAGCATTTTGCAGAGGATAACTGGGCACTCACTCTTTTAGAAGAGTCGGGTTTTGATCTCTTTTGGAAATGTGTCAAGGCATGGGAGCCTTGTACACCGCGAGTGATGGGGCGTGCGCTCGCGGAAAGATTTTGGGATTCTACCAACACCTTCCACCTCCCTGTGGGAGAAATGTCCATAACCCCTGTGGATTTTGTGATGATTACAGGGTTGCGTTGGGGTGGTCAAGATGTTAAATTTGACCCCATCATACCCGATCAAGTGATGGAGCTGCTAGAACCCGTGCTTGAAAGGCGTCGATTCGGCCGGAAGATGAAACTCTCTTATGGCTCCTTTGAAGAGGTAATCCTTTCCGCCGATTTTGCTCATATGGATGAGTTTCAGCGCCGTTTTATTTTTCTGGCATACTTCATCTCTGCTACTATGTTCGCCAATCGAGGAGACGACGTTTACTTGACTTGGATGAAGAATCTCCTCGATTTGGAACAAGTCATCCATCGAAATTGGGCTAAAGCCGCTTATGCCAATTTTATCCGCCGCTTCGACGGTGTTCGTCCCTGCATCGATGTGGATCCGTTCTTTGCGGAGAGCCCGGCGAAATGAGTGGTCCGGTAGCGTGGAAGGTGCTCGAGGTAACTTTCGAGACGCTTCTCTTTTACATGCAATCTCTTTTCTTGTAGCTGTGGAATATTAATATTCTTGCAGGTGTGGGGATATGAGTATATTAAGGGGTTCACCATCCCTACTCGCCATGCCAAAACTGTGCCGGCTGCAGAACGGTGGCACAAGGACTATCTTGGGCGTAAGAAAAGGCCTTTTGGAAGCTTGGATGAGCTGCGCCGCACCTTAGACCACCTTGAAGAGGTTAGGCTTGCAACTTTCATGCAATCTCTTTCCTCTAAGCCTTCTATTTCTATTTCCTAGGTGCCCACATTCTCTTTCTTTACAGGATGACGTCAATTGGGATGCTTGGGTCGACTTTGAGATGCCGCAGGATTTCATTCCCTCGCGAAACGCAGCGCGTAGAGATGGTAGCCTGCGCTTGATTATGGAGAGCCCATCTGGTTGGGTCTGGAGTCTTGGCGAGAGGCTTACAAGGCAAACTCTTGGCCAAGAAAGATGGATAATACCATCAGACCCTCCTGAGACTATGAATGACCCACGAGCTTTGCATGCCGAAGCTTTCGCTGCAGCTAGGGGAGGTTCTTGGTATACCAATCATGCATCGTTGGCATCTCCTGCCCAATTCTGGGAGGAATGGGAAAAGTATCAAGACCGTCTGGCATTCAGAAAGGTAGAGAAGAAGAACTCCATTTATTCTTTTTATGTCCCTTCTATTATCGCTTAACACGACCAACTCTTTGTTTGTTGCAGTTGGGGCCCTATTGCGAGGATGACGAGAAGAGCCAGAGTAACTCTGGGGACACAGTTTGTGGCTACCCAAGGGCGACTAGCGAGGACATCAAACCGGAATTAGAGAAGATCCTGGGAAAGCCGGTAGGTGATTCCCCTTTTTCCTTGCTCAGTTGTACTTTGCTCAAACTTTGACCAATTTTCCTTATTCTGTGCAGTAGCGATGGAAACAAGCGAAAGGCTTTCTCAAGAATTACTTCACACTTAAATGGGCTCGCGAGAAAGACCTTGCAGGTTCTGTGGTCGGGGACGCAGACGTGGATGATGATGCACAGTCTCGTCCTGTGGATCCTCCTCGCCATTCAGATGTGCACGTGCCTCGTGGCCTGTCAGAGCAGAGGGACCCTCCTCGACATTCTTCCTTCATGGCTGACGCGAGGCGGTCTTATGGGGGTGACGGTGCTCTTCGGAGGCACGGGGAGAGGAGCAGGCGGAGTACGGGCGCGCCGGCTCACGATGACCGTGGGAAAGGCATTTTGCATGAGGACAGCCACTCCACTAGTTCTCGTTATAGTGACACGGGCTTTGGTCGTGACTTCCAGCAGTCCGTGGAGCGTAGCATGTCCTCCATATCCTTGGGTGATCGTGACCGTCAGGCGGGGTCTCATGATTATGGGAATTCTCGCCGGAGCCGCGGCCTTCGGCGTAGTACTCCTAGCTTCATGGTGGAGACTTGTTCCGAGTCTAGCGCTGTTGGTGGAGCTGTGTGCGGTGAGCAAGAAGGCATTTCACTGCATTTGGGTACTCCTCCAGAATCTCATCATTCGGGGTCTAGGCGCCAACCCTCTCATCCTTTGCCTCGATCGCTATGGAATGCCGGTATGTTCTCGCCTCTGCAGACCGACCGTGGATTTGGGTTTTGGCACTTCCTTTGGGGCGGTCGATCCTACTGTGGTACTTCGCAGTGACTCGGGTGCATCTATGGGGTATAACCGTGCCCTTACAGATGACGCCTCATCAGTGCTTCCATCTCAACCAGTCGTTCCCATTACTCCTTCGCAAGGGGGTTTTGAACAGCCTCGATCGTCTGGATGGGGAACGCAAACTCAGGAATGGTCGGGATGGCCAGTCCCAGAGCCTGTAGTAAGAACTTCTTGGCCTGCTCCACAGGGGTGGCCTGGAGGTAATCAAGAGTGGCAGGTTCCAGAACACTCTTGGCTTAATGCAGGCGATACCGAAGTGTTGCACTTGTCTGGCTCAGGTGGTGATACTGAGGTAGTAGATTCCTCTTACTACCGGTGGGACACTTATTTTGGATCTGGCGGGAGTGGGGCCCATGGAGCTGATAGCGCTAGTGGTGGCAGTGACACAGAAGTCTGGCGTGATGACGACTGAGAATGACGTGTCCGCAGAATTCTTACACTATGCTATGCATGACTCTTTGCTATATACTTAGGACAGTGTGATACAACAATGTACTAAAGCTATTCTAATGCATTTATGTCTTTATGTACGAGTGCAGACTATTGATGCAATATCTATGTAATGACAATGTTATGCAATGCAGCTATGACTTTCTATATACCACTGAAACAAACCGTGACAAAGAATTTTTCTATCAATACAAAGCCAAGCTAACGAGCAAGCACAAAGATTAATCTGGACAAGATCAAAACTCAGTTCGAAAGAGATAGGAAGAAGCTTTCGAAACTTTAGGGAGAGAACAAGTAATTCAGAGGCATAAGCCCGCCAACAGTTCGAAGAATGATGCAAATATGCGCGGTTGGTTATGGACGTAAGCTAGCCGAAAGAGCAAACCTCACATAGGAAAGAATGAACACTCAAACACTCGATTTTGAATATGTATGTGAGTTTCTCTCATACTCAAACCAATAGAAACAAACTGCCATAAGCTTGGTGAGAACCTCGCTCTCCACTACTGGTATGCAATGCACAAGTGACAATCAAAAGGACTTTTTCAGAACATGGGGCTTAGGCTAGGGTAAGGAGTGGTAAAAATTTGGGAATGAGGAGTTAAAAAGCCATGCTTGGATTGATTTCCAATGAAATCCTCTGAACTCTCCTTCTCACTTAAAGTATGTGAAGCGTTTCA
This sequence comes from Portulaca oleracea, assembly GCA_029582165.1. Lineage (NCBI taxonomy): Eukaryota > Viridiplantae > Streptophyta > Magnoliopsida > Caryophyllales > Portulacaceae > Portulaca > Portulaca oleracea. The sequence goes on along the minus strand of CM055885.1, from coordinate 38,838,928 downwards.
TCTTCCACCCTAAAACATCTCAACCGAATACAACCGAGTCAAAGTTTTCTGGACTTTAAGTTGAGTCTCCCTAACCGCCCTTTTATCTTTTTTTGAAAATTCTTTGATTTTTTTTTTTATTTTTTTTTGATTTTTTTTTTGGGTGATCAGGGAGAAGAAATTTCTATTACAACCTCGACTTTGAACAGCATAACCAAATTCGCTCAAGATATGGGACTTTCAGATTCTCCCAGACTTCATATTTTGCTCACATGAAGGCAGTTGTTCCTTCCAAAAATGACAGACTCTTTTCCAACCAAGCAAGGCAAAAAGGTACTGGATATTAGAGGCTAAGGTTTGTACTGTCAGGGTTCAATCATGTAAAAAAAAGATGAACAAAGGCTAGGCGGGGCAAAAAGAACGGTAAGTACAATGCAGGGAAGGCTATTTGGCTATGTAGCTTAAGAAAATCGAATGCCTTAATCACTTTGTCACAGCGTGCAATGCAAACGTGTAGTCTCAAGCAAGATGCAAAACAAGTTCTAGAGATGCAACTAATGGGTGAGTCGCTCAGGGAATCATGGAATTGATGAAAATGATCAATTCAAATTTAGGCAATGTGGACTTACGGGATAGGCTCAATCAACTGTGCTTAGCCCAAAGATTTGCGGCACGCACATTTATACCTTCCAAGATAGTCAAAGCGGCCAGATACGTCTTCTATAACTTATCTCAAAATCAGAAGGTTTGGAGAAAAGGTTTTGAAAACTTTCGAGATCTCATCCAGATTTTTCTAAGTGAAGCAAGTTAAGCAGGGAAAAAGGTCGATTTTTAGAAAAGGCCATTGAATTTTTTTGTTTTTTTTTATTTATTATTTTTTGCTTTTTTTTAACCTACGACTAAAACTGACATGATGCTTATGCGACACAAAATGCGACCTACATGATGGGAGATGCTGAACTCATGCAACACAAAATGCGACCTACATGGTGGGATCGTCCCCACTTCCCCACACGAAAAAAGATGAAAAAGAAAGAAAAAGAAAATTAAGCCTTATAAGTAAATTCGAACGACAGTTTCAGGGCTAGCGAAGACGCATAATTAACTCGAGGACCCGCATCGCGACCATAATTTCATAGATTGACACTCTCAAACTGTCGTCGCTCTTTCTTCACCCATATTCCTCATTAAGCTCGTCTAGGTTAAAACCAAGTGTCTAGAGAGAGGCATTCTAGTTGCTTGGCCTAACCAGTCGATTGTTCTTTTAAGGGTTTATTGTATTCATTATCACAACAGCTCGAGTAAGCAGAAATGTTCATCTTATTAAATGCAGAAATGGGTACATCAACAGACTCTGGGTTAATCCCGACCAACTTAGGACTACTAGACCCTGACTCTACGACCTTTGGGACAGGCTCTCCTACGGACAAAGTAAATTTGTTTTCTTCATCGTCGATCCAGGTGATCTCAGGGTGGCCGCCATCTTCTCCGATCAGCAAACTTGGATCGAAGCTTGGGTTAGAAAGTGCGGCGATGACTGGGTCAACGGCTTCTTCCTTGCGAGCCTCTTGTCCGAAGAGCATTCCGAAGATGCTACCTCCAGCGAGGTGAGTCCATTCCAAAGGTGGACGAGTCCTTCTAGGCGGGATGAATGTAGCAGTCGTGGTGGCAGCACAATCATTGAAAATTTCTAACCCGGCTACTAAGACTCCTTGTGATTTCAGGTAATATGGTTCCTGGAAACCGTAGTAGGGGAAATCATCGCCCTCCCTCAAGAACTGTCCATTGAGAGTGCGGGGATACGGCTGGATTTGGTACAGCGTCGGAGGATCGTTCTGCCTCCTCTGTGCAGCCATGGTGAACTTCATCATTCTCACTTCCTTTTCAGTTGGCTTATAGCCTAACCCGAACCTTCCCTTGTTCTTAAACAACTTGAAATTTGGTGTCAACTTGTTCCTAGGATTCCGGCCGAGTGGCATCCCTGGAAAATAACCTTGCTTCTTCAATATAGCATGGATGTTAGGGTTTGAGTGTGGATCGAAGTCAAAGTGGGCTTGATCCTGGCTCAAAACCGCTACCATCTCAAAGCTATGCAGCTCCTCGTCAGCCGAGCTATGCTCAATCTCGAGTGTGGGCCTCTTGGGGTCAAAACGGCACTAAGGGGTGTGCTTGAGATTACGACGACTTGGCCTTGAATATTTAGTTTCACCTTTTGGTGTAAGGTGGAAGCGACGACATTGCATTCATGTAACCAAGGCCTTTCTAACAACATGTTGAAAGAAGCCGGAATGTCGAGGACGATGAACTCGACGTTCTTACTTGTGTGATCCATGGTGATGGGAAGCACAATTGACCCTAGCGACTTGCGAGGAGAGTTGTCGTATGCGCGTAGCTGAACAACATTTTGTGTCAGGTGTTGTCTTTAAATTCCTAGCTTTTGTGCGGTTCTCCATGGACAGACATTGACAGCCGAACCATTATCCACGAGGACAGGTGGGATGGTCTGTGTAGAGCACCTAACAGTGAGATAGAGAGCTTTATTGTGGGACCCTCCTTCCTCGGGTAAGTCTTCATCCCCGAAGGTGATGGTAGGCTTCCCGGAGATGATATGGGAAATGAGGTCCTCTGGTGATGCTGCGGTAGGGACCATGAGCCTATTGAAAGCATCAAGTAGTATTTTTCTATGGTCCTGTGAGGCGCACAAAAGTTGCCAAATCGTGACTTCGGCCTTTGTTTTCTTTAAGCTGGTGAGGAAAGGATCTTCCGGTGGAGGTGGGGTTTCGCCGCCGACTAGGAGTCACTGTATTAGCACTTCTATTATAGCAGCGACCGGACCGAGTAAGGGCTGCGGCATGAGGAGTCGTTGCCTCTTCCTCATCTTCTTCCTTATCAGAAGTATCATATAATGGATGCCCTTCATTCTCATGATCAGTGAAGCCTTCTTCGTCGTCGCTATCCCAAATACCATTAATAGTGAAGTCGTCTGTAAATGGAGGAGCAACTGGAGTTAGCTGACCCATTTCAGTGATGAGGGTAGACGGATCAAAGTGATCTTTCTCCAGAAAGATGGCATTGCTGTGATTAGGCATTGGGTTCTCCTTGTTATTGGGCCTCTGAGATGAGTTTGGTGGAGGGATAACACCGCTTCAATCACCCTTCGATCTTATTTTTCAAAGTCCAACAAACCCTGGTGTCACGACTACGGTGGAAGTTGCAGTATTTGTTTCCGTCCCACCTTGGAGGCTTGATTTCAGGTTCGGGGGCCGGCAAAGGTAACTGGATAATCCCCTTTTTCACAAGCCTTTCCAATGCCTTAGCGTAAGACATGTCTAGCGGATGATAGGAGTCATACTTCGGGGGGTAAGACTTTCGTTGGATAGAATTAGTCTCAACAGCTTTCTGAGGGATGCTAGGTGTACTAGTGGCCCTCCTGTTGGAGCTAGATCCTTTCCATCCAGAGTTTTGCGTGCCCCTCTCATTATTAGCAGCTTCAACTTGAATGCACAAATCTTTCAGGGTTTCGAAGTCTTTGATGGATTGGAAGCCGAAATGTCGCGTGATGCGAGGGTGAATGCTTTGCCTGAAAGTGCTCGACAGCATCCTAAAGGGATAGCTTCATCGATTTCAGATAGCATGGTGTGCCATCTCGTAGTAGGAAAGAAATGGCTCGTTCTCCTTGCTTCATGGAAGTCAAGTCATCCGCAGCGTACATGTGAAGCGACTAAAGTGGCTGATGAAGGCTTTGAACAATTCGTCTGCATCGGTCTTAACTTGTGAGGGTAGATTTTGGTACCATACCTTGGCCTTACCTTCTAGAGTGGAAGGGAAGACTGTGGTATAGAGACCTTCATCTACCTTATGGAGAGGGGCCAGCCTCATGAATTCCTCCAGATGATGAGAGGGATTTTCAGTGGGCTTGAACTTTATGGCGGGCACCTCGACCTTGTCTCTTACCCTCGATACATGGTGCTTAGGAATGGCTAAATCCATGCATGCGTCGGTGAAGGTCGGATCGGTTTTCATCATCCTCCTAGTGAGCATGTCAACCTTCTCTTCAAGCTTTCTGACATAAGGGTCCTCCGAGGTTTTGGAGCCCTTTGGTGTAAGTTTGGACCTGACCTCACCAGATGATTTAATTTGTAGGCCTCCAGTTTTGGTTTTGAGGTGTTCCCTTCTATCCCTGTCATCATCCTCGGCCTCAGACTCAGACTCATAATAGTTTTCCTCTTCTTCGGCTTCAACACCTAGCTTTTTATTGAGCTGCCTAATGGCCTCCAGCATGCCATTCATGGTCTGTTGGCTTTCGTTGAACCTTTTTTCCAACTTTTCATTAGTCCTATCCTCCAAATCTGATATGTAAAAGGCTATTGCTTCCTGTATCCTCTCATATAGCCCATCAGGTAGCTTGTCACCAGAACTTTCCCCGGAAAGGTTGTTGTTAGGAGATCCCGACATGATGGATTCACTGGATTGGGTTGGTGATCTGCAGTTGGGATTGTGGACGAGCCTACCGGTGTGCAGATCGCGGATGCGGGCTCGGAGATGGTATGCTATCTTGCCTGTATGGAAACCAGTTCAGTGATCGAAAGAACTTTTTATGCTACCCACCCAATGTATGCATGACTTAGTGGACCTACATGGACCTAGGACACGGACACGATGCCTATATGCTGACGTAAGGACGACTCACCCACTTCGCGGGAGTGCATGTCTTAATTCTACATGGACCTAGCATGCGGACTGACAACATTAATCGTCTATTGGGTCCTTACTCGGATCGAGTCACGATTGCTTTCGGTTTCGGGCTCAGATTCAAGTAACAGACGCAATAGGGATTAGACTTAGGGAATGTCATAAAGGGCCGAATAGGATCATCAGCAAGCGCATTGGGCTGTCCGTGGGGTGAAGCAGTTAGGCCCGAAGAAGAAAAAGAAGGCCAGACAGGGTTCAGGAACCCGTCTGGGTTCTCTCTTCAAAAATGGGCCCAGACCGACGATCACCAACACAGATGGGCCGGACTTGGCAGGCCAGAAACCCGTCTGGGTTCCTGGTGTCTAGTCTGCTCTTGCGTGTTCCTACGCGAACTAGAACGACTCCCGACTTATGAAAAAGGTTGAATACTCGGGCTCGAAGACTCTTTATAACCAGACTCTAAAACTCTTTACAAGATGAGACTACATAACATACATAGACTCGAAACTCTTTACGAAATAAAACTATACAACATGTACATGGACTCGAAACTCTTTACAAACTAAAATTTTACAGCATATACATGAGCTCTTTACAGCATCCACGAGAACAAAACGAAAACAAGGCAACGAACCCAGACGGGTTCTTTGGAGAATGAGAGGGGGGAAAACAGGGCTAGGAACCCGTCTGGGTTCCTGCCTATGGCTCGGCAAGGGAAAAAGAGAAAGTTTTCGGGAAAAGAAAAGAAAAAAGTTAGAGTCGCCAGTTGAATTTAAGGGTAAAACAACAAACCAATAAAAATAAGACTCCGGCCTACGAACCCAAAGGCGGATTCGGGGGTAAGGTTACAGATTTGACGATAAAGATCATCAAACCTGCCCGTTCAAGTGAACGGACTCTACTAGAATCAAATTAAAGTGACGGATTTGAAAAAGGGGGAGGAATTAGATAAATTTCATAGATTTATCATTAATGTCATGCAATAAAAGAAAAGAAAAGATACAAGAACACGTAGGATTACATTATATACAAAAATACAAAAAAAACTACGCTAACCTTTAAAATATAGCACGCAATGGAGGGAGAAGAGAGAAAGAATATACTAGTGTCAATACTCCTAGTATATTCCGGTGTGTCTTTTGTGGGTGATGAATGGTGGGTATTTATAGGGGGGAAATTAGGTGTAGGGTTAGGGTTTTTGGCTAGGTTTGCCGCGGCGTGGTAGCACGAACCTAGACGGGTTCTCTATGAGCGAAGACGGGCTTCGGGCCCAGGAACCCAGACGGGTTCCTATGGGTGGAGCTGAGCTCCGGCCCACTGAACCCAGACGGGTTCCTGTGGATTGGAGCTGAGCTCCGGCCCACTGAACCCAGATGGTTCCCCGACATTTTTTAGGCTTTGTATATATTTTTTGGGGTTTTCGGTGGAAAGAGGCTTGCGTGCCATTTATCGGTTAGCCTATTTTCTAAAAACTAAAGCTAAAAAAAAGAAAATAAAATAGATACAAAATTCAGCGTCTACACCTATGCAGCTGCAACTTCAGTTGTCGTATGACAACCTCTCTTTGCTGTAAAGACCTATCTACCTCAGCAACCATAGACTCCCCAGGTAGGTAAGGAAGGTGGAGTGGCGGAGGTTGGCCGTAGACAGCTTCGTAAGGGGTAAGTTGTGTAGCAGAGTGGAAGGAAGTGTTATACCACCATTCAGCTAAAGGTAACCACGCAGCCCACTCAGAAGGATGGCTGGAGCACATGCACCTTAAATAGGATTCCAAACAACGATTGACCACCTCAGTTTGCCCGTCTGTCTGGGGGTGGTAAGCTGAAGATAACAGCAGGTTGACCCCCAAAATGGAAAAAAGGCCCTTCCAGAAGGTGCTGAGAAAAATTGGGTCCCTATCACTCACAATACTTTTAGGCAACCCATGTAATTTGAACACATGATCCAAAAAAACTTGAGCAACATCAGCCGCAGTAAAAGGATGGGAAAGAGCAATGAAGTGGCCATACTTACTCAACCTGTCAACTACCACAAAAATAACATCTTTACCCCTAGATTTCGGCAACCCTTCTATGAAATCCATAGAGATGTCTGTCCAAATAGCAGTAGGGATTGGCAAAGGCTGCAGCAAGCCCGGAGATGCCGCAGTATCATACTTGCAAGCCTGACACACAGCACAAGCGCGAATGAAAGCATAAATGTGCTTGTTCATTCCCTTCCAATAAAATAAGGCCTTGATTTTTCGTAGTGTAGCGTCACGACCGGAGTGCCCTCCTAGTGTCGAAGAGTGCCCCCAACTCAACAATTGGTGTCGCAAAGGATCATCAGGACCCACAACCAATTTACCCTTCCTTCGTAATTGGTCATCTACCAAGCATAGTGCGGAACGACTTCCCCGCTCTGAAGCTTCTGAATGTATAATTGAAGGGTAGAATCCAATGCGTAACTCTCTTGAATCTGTTGTAAAAGGGTAGATTCAATGGTAGAGAGTGCGAGACAAAGCATCTCGGCCGCCTTCTAGGCAGGGCATCCGCAACAACATTATCCTTGCCACTCTTATCAGATCTCGTAAGAATACCCCGTTAACTTTGATAGCCAAAATTGTTGAAAAGGGGTTGAGACTTTGTTTTCCAAGAGCCACTTTAGACTCTTTTGATCAGTTCGGATAATGAAGGATTGATGAAGGAGGTATTGCTCCCATTTCTCGACCGCAAACACAACCGCCAATAATTCCTTCTCATACACTGAAAGCGTTTGCCACTTGGGCCCCAAAGATTTGCTAATAAAAGCCAAAGGGCGATTCTCCTGCATCAAAACAGCCCCTATTCCCACCTGCGATGCGTCAGTATCCACTACAAAGAGTTTGGTGAAATCCGGGAAAGCCAAGACAGGGGCTGAACTGAGGGCATGCTTTAATTGCTGGAATGCTATGCTCGCTTCCTGGTGCCAATGGAATTCCCCCTTTTTAAGTAGCTGAGTCAAGGGTTTACTGATGGTTGCATATCCCTTCACAAAGTTTCGATAATACCCGGCTAATCCAAGGAAACTTCGCAACTCCTTAATAGTGTTCGGAACCGCCCAATCTTGAATTGCTCGAATCTTCCCAGGGTCCGTAGAAACCCCTTGTCCAGAAATAAAATGGCCCAGATATTCCACCTTAGACACCCCGAAAATACACTTGCTACGCTTGGCGAACAAGTTGTGTGCCCTCATGACCGAGAAGACTTGTTGTAAATGATGTAAGTGCTGCTCCATCGACTGGCTATACACCAAAATGTCATCAAAGAACACCAATACAAATTTCCTGAGAAAATCCTTGAACACTGAATTCATCAGCCCTTGGAAAGTTGCGGGGGCATTCGTTAACCCAAATGGCATCACAAGGAATTTAAAGTGGCCATGATGGGTTTTAAAGGCTGTCTTATACACATCCGACTCAGCCACGCGCAACTGATGATATCCCGATCTCAAATTTATCTTGCTGAAAATTTTTGCCCCCGCCAATTCATCGATTAACTCGTCAACGAGGGGTATAGGGAACTTATCCTTGACAGTTTGTTTGTTCAATGCTCTGTAATCAACACACATCCTCCATGACCCATCTTTTTTTCCTACTAGAACCACGGGGGAAGCATAAGGACTGCAGTTGTGCCGAATTACTCCCCCATTCAACAACTCCTGAACCAACTGCTCGATAACATCCTTTTGCTTCAAGGGATATCTGTAGGGGCGGATATTGATTGGCCTAGCGTCTGGTTGCAAGGGAATCCTGTGGTTGAACACTCCCCGAGAGGGCGGAAGGCCCTTAGGCTCCTTAAAGAGGTCTTGATACTTCTCTAACAAGGGGAGAATGTGATCGTCTTCAGCTGGTTGATCCATCGACAGGCAATGAGGGTTCATGGTGTTGGTTTGTAAGGGAAAATATGTAAGCATGCAGAGATGGACGGGGTGACCTGCTACTTTAGACGATTCTAAATTGGACACCAAAGTAACCTTCTCCTGCTTGCCTCGAATGACATGCTTCTTCCCTGCATATTCGAATGCCATCCAAAGATCATTGAAATTCCACCGAATTGTGCCTAACTGCTTCAGCCACTGTACACCAAGGACCATATCACAGGCACCTAGAGGTATCACAAACATATCAGCAGTAAAAGTGGCGCGATGGAGCTGCCAAGTGAATGCTATACACTTGTCTTGTGATCAAGCCACGACCATCGGCAGCATCGGCGTTGCGTTGCAGCCGAAATCACAACCCAATCTCTTAGCGCATGGCGAGATTGAGAAGTTGAGTACTACCGAATCGATGAGAATAAGGAAGGGCTTTTGTTTGTGGTAACGATGCTTTCGCATCGTCGATAACTCGGTTGCATTCAATGCATTAATTGATATGGAAGGGCGTCCTTCGTCAACCTCTTCTGTGTCCTCGGCCGGCCAAAAAACTTCATCACCCTCATCAAGCTGGAGTCCGTCACCACTCACAGCTGGTACCTCAACCAAAAACAATTGAGGTTTCTGGGTGGCACATTGGTGACCCTTCTCATATGGTTGGTCACAATAATAGCAAAGCCCTTTTGCCATTTTTTCACTTCTCTCAAAGAATCGAATAAATGGGAAACGGCTTACAGAGCTTGGTTAGAGTGGAGTTTGGTGGTGTACGGAGGTGTGGGTAGGAGGGGTTTTGTCGTGCGATAGGGCTTAAAGGAGGTTTAAGATTGGGTGTCGGTGGTTTAGCAACGGGGTGTAAGATGATTTGAAGGTTGGTCGAAGGGTTCTGTCTACTGGTTTTAAGGCAGCAACGGTTTCCTCCTGACACCGTGCATACTCAATGGCCTCAGATAGGGTCTGGGGTTTAAAGGCTCGAACAAATGACTTCAATTGGGGTTGTAAGCCTCCCACGAAACTATCAAGGTAGTACTGATCAGGGAGGTTGGCATTTTGCAACATCAAAAGTGATCTCAACTCCTCAAACCCGTCCACATACTCATCCAACCCTCCAACTTGCTGCAATTTGTTAAATTCTTCTACAGTTCGCGATCCCAAACTATCGTTAAATCTGGCACAAAGATCAACCACAAAATCTTCCCAAGTAATGTTACGCCTAGACAGACAGTAGCTCCCATACCATATCTCAGCTTTCCCATGTAGATACATGGAAGCTAGATCAACTCGCTGCTCCTCCGGGATTTTACACAAGGTGAAATACTTGACACACTTCTTAATCCACATCCTAACGTTGCTACCATAAAAAACAGGGAACTCAACTTTCGGATTGAAATGAATCTTACCACCACTTCGATCTCCATTTTCATGAGGAGGATGAAGAGGGGAAGGAGTCTCAAAGCTTCCAGAACCACTACCGCTCCGATCCTTCTCTATATTCTCCAGCCTTGTAGATATTTCCTCAAATTTCTTGCCCTGTTCATCCACTTTTGCCATGAGTGTCTTCATCATTTCTTCGAGAGTCGCCATTTGTTTCCTTGTGTGCACCCCCAGCTTTCCTCAAATGGATGTCAGAATCGGAAAGCTCTGATACCAATGATATGGTTTGTGGGTTGATCACTGCCTCAACCGAGAAACCATAGCAATTTCAACAGAGAAGTGAGAGAGAATTTAGAGAGAGAAATTGTGATATTTTCTTATTACTCCAAAAAGCAATATAGCAGTGCATATATGCACCAACAAGGAACTTCCTGCCCAAGAAATGTAAACAACAAATTCTCTCAAAAAGTAACAACCCACTAACAAATTCAGTTACTGTAAAACAAACTTATCCAGCTAATTGTCCAGCTCAGCAGTGCCATTAAGAGCTGTATCAAAATATGAGACACTAATAATGTTTGTTAATGTACATATTATGATAATGTGTGTTTTTAAATGAGGTGTCTCTGTGAGTCCTAAGTTCGAGTCTGTTGGACGTGAAGGGTTAGGTAAAATTGAAGTATCTAGATATATATATTCAACCCACAACCTAATTGTTAGGACAAGGCGACAAAAGATTTGTTCTTTTTTATAGTTGGCAAACTGCGGTGCCACAACATACCGCAGTTTTCCTTAACCCACCACAAAATATCATTCTACCACAATTTACCAATATCCACCGCAAATTACTTTTTTCAATTACTTTTTCACAATTACCAATATAATATTTATATATATATATTTCAACTCACTTTTTCACAATTACCAATACAATATTTATCATCCAAAAACAATATTACCTCCATTTCATATTAATGGTTATAATTTTGACTTTCATGGTCTCTCCAATGTCACTCTTTGATTGATTATTCCTTACATAATATGTTATTAACAATTGCAATATTATACTTTTATGATATTATTTTTCGTTATGAATCTAATGGTGGTAATTTTATATAGCAACCCATTATAGAAATTAAGACATTTATGGTCAAAATTTTTGAAATTTGACTGCATAATTTCCAAATACGACAGTTAATATGGAACAGATAGAGTACAATATTTCAACTCACTTTTCACAATTACCAATACAATATATATATATATATTAAATATATATATATATATATATATATATATATATATATATATATATATATATATATATATATAGGATAATTGGATTCTAATAATCCCTACTTTCACCAATTGGACAATAGTGGACGGTACTATCACTTTGTATTTTGGTGGTCAAAAAAAATTGGATTGTAGCGGTACCAAATCCACCTCCACGTTATTCTTACTTTTCCCAAAAAAAATATATATAATTACAAAAATTGGCTTTCAAAAAAAATAATCACAATAATTGTCAATCTTTCCCAAAAACACCCCTCACAATCCCACATTAATTCTCTCAATACCCACTTAACTAACAAAACTAACTCTCCCTAGCCTATTCCCACAGTACTCAAATCACCCAAATTTTTTTTCCCAAATTCTTCATCGCGATTTTATTCACAAATAATCCCAAAAACCATACAGTTTTGGAAGATGGGATGGAAGAAGAGCGTAGGAGACGATCATCACGACCACGATCACGATCACGAAGGTGCGGGGCCGAAATCAACGGCCCTGAGGCGTCGTCAGGGGGCGTGAACCAGGGTGTGGGGGGTGGTGAGCGACGCAGGGGATTACGAGGAGGAAGAGGTGGGAAGGCATCAGATCTTGCTTGACTGGCTCCGGCACGGACTCGCGGCCTCGACCGGCCCCGCTGCATCTGGCCCTCGATCCTCGGGAGGGAAAGGGCTATAGTCGTAAATTTGGAGCACATCAAGGCCATTATCACTGCCACCGAGGTCCTTTTGGTCAATTCGTCAAACCCTCTCGTCGGGGACTTCGTCCACCATTTACGCCGCCGCATCCTCGGCGGCTCGTCCCACCAGGTTAGCTTTTTTGTTTTATTAATATAGAAGAGTGGAAAATAAAGATTACGAGAGAATATGAAAACTTTTGATAAGAAATACTCATATTACGCATTATCTAACTTATCCAGCTTATCTAAAGTTTTCCACATTCTCCCAAGACCTTCCAACCAAAATTTACCCAAAACTTTCTTGATATTGAATTGCATAAGAACTTTTGTATGAAAAAAGATGACTCATTTTTTATTGTACTTATAGTGGTATATATGTATAATGTATGTATAGGCCCGTTCTTTTATACGGCTGGTTACGGTTGGATGCGGTGTGGTGGGGGAAAATGTGGTGGATTGTGGTGAATTGGGAAAAGCTGTGGTGGAATATGGAAAGTTGTGGTGCGGTGTGGTGTGATGTAGAACCGCAACCATACCAGTAAGCTGCATAAAAGAATGGGGCCGTAATGTAACTCTTGTTATTTTGCAATGGTTGAAACTGAAGACCAAGGAAAGCAGCAGTACAGATGGGTCATACACACAAGGGGAGGATACCAAAGCTTGGAACTCGTCCGCAACTTCTTCGACCAAGGGAGGGATCCCTAGACTCGAAGGGGGAGTACTCATCATGCATATCGTGGGTGAAGTCAGTGGTGCACTTAGCGGACCATTGGGACCGTTGGGTCTCAATAGATCACTGCCATTCGAGTTCAAGGCTCTCGAAGCTTGCCTTGAGTCTGCTTGTAGGTGCCTTCAGTGTGAGGTATGTATGAATACATCTGTTCCACTTTTGCCCCTATATATGTGTAGGATTAGCATTTTGGTGAGTTACTGATCATGAGATATGAGGTTTCTAAGTATACCCAGTTTATCCAAGTTTAAAAAAAAAAATGTGTACCCCTAGTATTGTAAGAAGGGTCAAATACACCAGAAAGGTAGCTTTTTTTGAGGTATCATTCTACCTAAATTATCATCATATAGAGCACATGTGGAATTGAGAGATGACATTAACTTAGCAAGCTAATGAACGACTTGATTGTCTTTTCTAAAAGTACAATTTACTATTACATAGATGCATGTTTTTCAAAAAGAAAATGGGTAAAGCTGACAGGCTGATTTGATGTGGGGCTATTTCAAGGATAGCCACTAATAAATTTAGCAAAAGTATATCAAAATGTCTGTGACAAGCAATGCACATTGAACCTACAATTTTCACATACATCGAAATTTTTTTTACTTCAAAGCTTTGAAGATGAGATGATTGTCAACTTGCATGGTTATCACTTCTTTAGTACTAATATAGAATTACATAGCAATGAATTGAAGTATTCTAGCATGTTACAACACAAATCCACTCTAAGACCTTCACCGATCAGTATCAGTTTAAGTTTTTGGTTGATTTATGTTATATTACTTGTCTTCCAAACATTATTTGAAGGAGACATTACGATCACTTTATGCTCAAATTTATTTGGATCAATTTTTTAGACTCAAATATTGGAAAAGGAAGCATATCCAGCATTGGACGAGCTAACATCTCAAATTAGCACCCTCAATCTTGAGCTTGTCAGGCAGATAAAGAGTCGTTTGGTTGAAATATCTGGTCGTGTTCAAAGGGTAATTCTTCATATTTTATGCTTAATGGCTCACTACATTATTGTACCAATGCACACGTTTGGCCTTTAGTTTGTAATTAATGTAATATGTTTGTAAAAATCATATTACTATATTCTCATGAAAGTATTTCACAACGAGTTGATCTCACAATAATGATTTTGTATTTAGAAACCGCTATACTAATTCTTGGTCAGAGTTTGCAAAAGTTTAGTGCAATGATTATTGTATACTCTTTTGTGGTGGTTATTGTAGGCAATATTGTAACTGTTACAGGTGAGAGATGAACTGGAGCACTTACTCGATGATGATCAAGATATGGCTGAAATGTATTTGACTGAAAAGCTTAAGAACAACATGGACCAAATGTCCATCAGAGTTGACCACCAATACAACGAGCCACTTGAGTTTGGTGAAGCAAGGTGAGTATGTGTGAACATGTGTGCATGTATGCATATGTATATATGTGTGTGTTGATCAACCGATCTAGCCATATGGTTATATTTCGATCGAACTTGTGAAAAATGATGAAAAACACTTGATTGAGTGTAGTGTTATATATGTATGTGATATGTTCTGATATCTAAACGTGTTTTCCTTAAAAGTTTATTGTTGTTGTATATTTTGATATCTGTTCTTGTCATTCAGGGAGGAAGATGACTCAAAATCGAGGATATCTGAAGCATACACCTACTCTAAGCCAGACATAGAAGAGCTTGAAATGCTCTTAGAAGCTTACTTTGCTCAAATTGAGGGCATCTCACAACAATTATCTGCTGTAAGTCATCTGAATTGGAAATTGTCAACTTTGGAAACAAGTATTAAACGGTCGCTAAAATATGAGCTAACATACCATCCATGTATATATATATATGAACAAATTAACACTTGTTAATCTTCATAACTTGTTCATTACCAAAGACAATTGCACTTAAATTTGTTAGATTATAAAATCATTTATTGGATCTAACCATCTAACTTAAACTTTTGAATGAGATAACTCTTCTTACACATGATATCAGAGTCTTCTGAATGAAAGGTCTCAAGTTCAAATTTAAACAACTTGATATTATCTACGGAAAGTTAGAGAAAGTCTTTGCAGTATCCATGATAAGCTCTAGTGATATTCGTGACACGAGTTTATTATTGTATAAAACCATTAACGGACTTCCAACCATCAGCTGGATCAAAAGTTTTATTGGTTGCAACGATTCTTGCACAAAATCTGAATTAATTACAACTCCCCAACTAGTGAAACTGTGGTGCAATTTTAACTTCCATTGATTGAGGATCGCATGGATAGATAACATGAACCAATCCATCCATCTATGCATGTATGCATGCAGACGAGCAAGTACGTGGGGGACATAGGTCGAGGAGTACTACGTAAACATAATATTAGAGGGCAAGCAAAATAAGCTACTGCAAATGCCCTGGGTGTTACAACATATAATTATTAATGGACCTGCAACGACCAACTTAATCATAATTAATTACATGTCTCAAAACTAGTGAACATACTACGATGTAGCTTTAATTTCTATTGATCGATGACTACATGTATATAACATGAATCCATGCATGCAGCTGAGCGAGTACGTGGGGGACACAGAGGACTGCGTAAACATAATGTTAGACGACAAGCAAAACCAATTGCTGCAGATGGGGGTAAATATGAGTGCAGCAAGTATGGTGCTTGGTGTCGCGCTCTTGGTAGCAGGAATATTTGGGATGAACATTGAAATTCCTATCAACAATGCCAAACCTAATGGACTTTTTTTGCAAACAACGTTCGCTACACTTACTGCTTGTTTCCTTTTGTACTTGTTTGTTATTGGTTGGGCACAACATAGGGTAGTCGCCTAACAATGTCATTGCTTAGACTGTATTAGAAATACTTTTTCAATACAATTCTCCATTAATTTTTAATACTTTGAATTGATATTTCTTTCAAATTAATCCAAAATAAATCAAATAAAACCATTAAAAAAACTTCATGCGTTGCTCAAATCGCCAAATATAAAATTATTTATTAATATTTGTGGAATTAAATTATGAAAATTTTGATTATTTAATTTTTTTTTACAATATAATATCTAAATTACGACTGTAATAATCAAAATTATGGAGTAAACGACAAATATGTGAAACAGATAAAATATCAGAATAAGATCCTGTGATTGGACAGGAAGCTCAGTAAGCTCGGATTGGAGATTTCCGATGACAATTCCCCTGGATTTTTTATATTCGCCAACTTCCCCACCACACATTTCCCTCCCAAATTACCAATTTACCCCCACTTTCAAGCCACAAATTTCTTTCCACTGACACTCGGCGCCAAAAAACATTCCCTCTCAACTGTATCAACGACTTCCTTCCTTCTTCACTCTCTCTCTACACTCAACACTCCACTCAACTCAACTCCATTGATGAGTGATGACGTCACTCATCTTCAACCCACTATCTCTCTACTTTTCCAAGAACCCTAATTCCCCTTCCCTCGTCCCTAAATCCTGCAATTTCACCCCCAATTTCTCCGATCTGGGATGCGACGCGCGTCGATCGTCATCGTCAAACCCTAGGGTTTGCAGCTCCGTCGTGAATGCTGTTCGTAACGGGTATGAGAGAGATGTCGAGGCGCTGGAGAGGGAGATTCGAGACCGGATGGTGAATTGTGAAGTGGAAGTGATTTCGTGGAGAGAGCGCAGGATTAAGGCGGAGATTTCGGTGAATTCGGATGTGGAAGCGGTTTGGAAGGCGCTTACGGATTATGAACGACTGGCTGATTATATCCCCAATCTTGTTTCCAGGTGAGTTGGTGATTGGAGTTTTTGATGGTTTTTTGTTGGTTGTTGATTGTGATGTTGGGAGTTTTCTGATCAATTGGTTGGGAATTTTGAATGTTTTGCTGATTGTTGATTGTGATTGTGAGAAATTTCAGTTGTTTTTTGGTTGGTAGATTGGATTTTTGATGATTTTTGTTGGTTATTGACTGCGATGTTGAGAATTTTGTGATCAATTGGTTTGGAATGTTGAATTTTCGCTGATTGCTGATTGTGATTGTGAGAAATTTCAGTTGTTTTTTGGTTCGTAAATTGGATTTTTGCTGCTTTTTTGTTGGTAATTGACTGCCATGTTGAGAATTTGTGATCAATTGGTCTGGAATTTTGAATATTTTGCTGATTGTTGACCGCGATTGTGAGAAATTTCAGTTGTTTTTGGGATGGAGTGAGATGATATCTATGTGAGATCGTAACTTGATTGGTTTTTTGGTTGGTAGATTGTGTTTTTATGTAGAATTAGGAGTTTAGCTATAGTTGCTCTGACCTAGTTACTTGGTTTTGATCATCTAAAGGGGAAAGTCTTGGTCTTTGAAGATTCATTAATTTGGACCTTTCTTCACCTCCTGTGACTTTCGCGTATATAATGGCATTATTTTTTTGCCCCCTACAGTTCATCCCTTAACTAGCCATTCGTTGTTGATCTTGTGTCATGGGCATTACTACTTTATCTTCAGTGGAAGAATCCCATGTCCATTTCCAGGTAGAATATGGTTAGAGCAAAGAGGCTTTCAGAGGGCGCTATATTGGCATATCGAGGCACGAGTTGTCTTGGATCTCAAAGAATTTCCTAATTCTGTAAGCACCTCACTTAACCTTGTATTTATATAGCTAGGAATGATTATGTAGAATGTACTACCGACTTAGTTTTGTGACATTCCACATCAAATTACACTCTGCATATACAGTTGATAGTTGGTCTTGATTCTGTCGTTATCTGGAAGTAGACGTGTAACCGTACTGGAGAGAGATTTTCAGACGGGTTCTTAATTTCGATTATTTGGTTAGTATCAGTTGTTAGAGCTTCCGCATTTGTGGACTCATGCTTTACAGGTAGAAGACTGAAGCAACATGATTGGACGACTTACTTGAGTCCCAGAACTTGTGTTCCTTTATTTTGTACCATAGGCAATTATTAAAGATTCTCTTGTCGATAATAAAGATTTCTTTATGCAGGTAAACGATCGTGAGCTACACTTCTTCATGGTGGATGGAGACTTCAAGAAATTTGAAGGAAAATGGTCTGTGAAGTCAAATAGAAGGTGCAAGTACTTGTCTCAATTTGTGATCTTCCTTAGTTTATCCGAGGAATGTTTAAACTTGATCAAATAATTTGTTGACAACCTTATGACATTGTATTGTTCAGGTCTTCATCAACAATACTATCTTACGAGGTGAATGTCATACCAAAATTCACTTTCCCTGCCATTTTTCTGGAGAGAATTATCCAATCAGACCTTCCTGTGAATCTCCGAGCTTTAGCTTGCAGAGCTGAGAGCAGTTTGGAAGGGCATCATAAATTACCCATGACGAGGAACGCAAAAGCTGCAACTGCTGTAAATTCTGGCGATGCCGTCTTTGGCACTGTGTTGGATGATAAGGATATGTCTGGCAACGAAATCAAGAACAGTAACCCTAATTCCTCTCTAGGGCCCTTGCCACAAGCACCTTCTGAAGTGAACTGCAAATGGGGGATATTGGGTAAACTCTGCAGGCTTGAAAAACCTTGCCTAGTAGACGAAATTCATCTCCGTAGATTTGATGAGCTGCTGGTAATTGTTTGAATATAATGATTTTTGGCTCATTCTCTTTGTGAAAACCTCGGTTTTGCTATTCCAATCTCTCACTGCAACTTGTCCGCTGAAGGAAAATGGTGGTGTTCATCGATGTGTTGTTGCCAGTATCACAGTAAAGGCTCCTGTTTGTGAAGTCTGGGGTGTTTTGACAGCTTATGAAAGTCTACATGAGTAAGTGCACTGAGTTTATTGTTTTTGTTTTCTTTAATCAGAACACTGAGGTTGGATCACCCCTTGCCAAAGATTCTTCGGCTAAAATGTTGGGGCACGGAAATTCTGAAGTGTATATGCAATGGGATACAGATCACAGATGCATTCACAAGGATGACTAAGGAGAAATGAAGTTGTTTAATTTTTGATGTTTCTCCATCGTTGCATCGCATTTCTTCTCTACTTGTCGCTCATGAGGATCAGTATTCTGCAGGGTAGTTCCAAATTTGGCAATCAGCAAAGTTTTATTCCGTGATAACAACAAAGTTCGCATCCTTCAGGTAAGTCATGATGAATACCAAGGAGTCATTTTTGCATACATAGCATATTTACTTCTTTACCAACAGATCGCAGCATCCCCATCATTTTCTTAAAGAATGATAAGTCGGCCTGTCCGTCGGCCCACTATCGGGTAACCACCAGTAAGTTTTATAGGCTACCAAACTGCCCATGACAAGCATGACCCATCAACCCTGTAACTTTTTTGAACATTCTAGGTGGGGATCTTAGAAGATTAGGGTATGTATGCTTGATACTGTTACTGTGAAAATATTCGCCCCTGACATACCGAAGCGATGTAAAGCTCGTTCTAGTGCTCTTATACTTAACCAAAGTATTTGAACATTCTTCTTTACTGCAGGAAGGATGCAAGGGTTTACTGTACATGGTACTCCACGCACGAGCTGTCTTGGACTTGTGTGAGCAGCTTGAGCAAGAGATTAGCTTTGAGCAAGTTGAGGGGGACTTTGACGCTTTTTGTGGGAAATGGCAGCTTGAGCAGCTTGGAAGCCATCACACTCTGCTAAAATACTCTGTGGAGTCCAAAATGCACAGAGATACCTTCTTATCAGAAGCCATTATGGAAGAGGTTTGCTCAAGAACCCAAAAAATTTCTAATCAATATCCTTCCCATACGTCACCCCGAAAGTGCAATAGTTGTAACCAATCCAAGAGATTCACAAACAATGTTTCCTTTTTCTGAATTTCTTAGGTTATATATGAGGATCTTCCATCAAACTTGTGTGCCATCAGGGACTACATTGAAAAGAGGACCGAAACATATTCTGGCGAAGTGTTCGACCAAGAAAATTCGGAGTCGCGAATTGATGGGACTCCTCAAGAGTTACCCAGCACTTCATCCGGTTATGTCAGCCATACGAATCACAGAAATCCAGCGGCAAATAATTCAACAACCAGAAGCACTTCAAGTCCTACTAAGCCAAGGCCAAGAGTCCCCGGCTTGCAACATGATCTTGAAGTCCTTAAATCTGAGATCCTGAGATTTATTTCGGAGCACGGGCAAGAAGGATTTATGCCCATGAGGAAACAACTTCGCCTTCATGGTAGGGTCGACATTGAGAAGGCAATCAACAAGATGGGTGGGTTTAGGCGGATTGCGACGTTGATGAATCTCTCCCTTGCTTATAAGCATCGAAAACCTAAGGGTTATTGGGATAATCTCGAAAATCTCCAAGAAGAGGTAAACTTATAGATCATATCTTCCTAATTACATGCAAGAGTTACATGCCTCCTTTACCTAACCCAACATTCCAACCCAAATTTACCATTCTTCCTATATTTATGATATTCAACTTTTTAACTTTTACTTGAACTTATAGGATCATGCCTTCTTAATTATAGTATAATCTCGAAAATCTGCAAGAAGAGTTAAACTTATAGGATTATGCCTTCTTAATTACATGCTAGAGTTTCTTAGTTTATGTTCTGTAGGGGATGGTGCCCCCTTTACCTAACTCAACCCTAAGTTACCATTCTTCCGATATTTCTGATATTCAACTTTTCTACTTTGACCTAAACTTACCAATCCTTACTCTGTTCTGCTAAAGTCGACCCTATATAATCTCTGTTTCAGATTACCCGTTTTCAGAAGAACTGGGGGATGGACCCATCCTATATGCCGAGCAGAAAAACTTTTGAACGCGCAGGTCTGTGAACATCTCCTCAAAACATTTGCTTCATAATTTAGCTGACATATTGTGGATCCTGAAGAAGAAGAAGAATGTATGTACTTTTTTGCAGGGCGATATGACATAGCTCGCGCCCTGGAAAAATGGGGTGGCCTGCATGAAGTTTCCCGTCTTTTGTCTCTGAAACTGAGGCATCCGAACAGGCAGGCAAGTCTATCGATTGACAAGAAAAATGACAGTAATTCATCTGCTAGTGTAGAAGTCGAACATAAAGGAGCTAAATCTTATGTATCACAAGATACTGAGTTGTGGCTTACAAAACTGAAGGATTTAGACATTACTTGGGTTGAATGAAGCTATTCTTTCTGTACAGCTTGATTGAATTTGTCATTCCCCCAATTACGACATGTACAAAAACAAGAACAAATGGAAACTTTAATGTACAGTTTTTTCGCTGTTTAATTAATTTACATTAGGGATGCATCTAAAAGCAAACCCCAAAAAAATAGGGGATCCAGATGTAGACAGTCTTCTTCATATAGACGAATGCATGAAGAGGTTGATCTCGGCGGACCACAAAATCTTTTGAAAACTGACAAACCCGAAAAAGGGAATAAAATTTTTCCGAGTCTGAAACTTTTTACATTGTGCTAAAGATATCGGGGTCTTCAGAAGAAGGTTGGACAGCGCGCATCCTGATTTCATAAGTCAAGGGAGCCCCATAAATGCCATCCCATCCCAACGCGGGGGCAGAAGCTGTAGAATGCATGGACCATTTCCTCGTGAGAGACCTAGAGGATGAAGAACCAGCCGGCCTATATGCAGAGCCAACATGGTTTCCACATCTCCTGCAGAGGAGCTTGATCCTTCTCCTAAACAAGCCCCATGTCCGCGCAGAAACAAAGTAAGGCTTGCACCTGAGCTGCTCTATTAGGGTGAACCGTGTCTCGTCGATGGAGAAGAAGGAGATGATGCCTCTCTTTAGGGACTTTCCATAGAGTTTGGATCCTATGAAGGATGTGTTCCGGTTGGATGAGCTCAGGTTCAACTCGTACCCACAAGAGCCACAACTGTAGGGGATTACAGAAACTAACATTAGTAGGTCATACAACAGTAAAAAAATTCAATATAGTCTCGCTGATGCACAGTTTGAGGGGATATATAGACGTAAAATTCAAATAAGGTGTTGTTGCATAATAAGAAAATTTCAACTCGAGCAAAGACTCATACATATTTTCATCGAATCAAAGATACAAGAAACTAAAACGGGAGGGGAAGAAGATGAACCTATAATCGACGTCCCGAAGCGAAGAAGAAAGAGGAAGATGAGGGAAAGGATCGATGTCGAGGGAAGAAGTTAGAGATTGAGAATGATCGACCAACATCATGTTGTGAGGGAATGTTGGGTGATCAAGGAGGAAAACAAACAAAGCTTTTGCATTTTTAGCTCATGGTAGAGGGAGGAGGAATGGTAACAAACAATTACCCTCGTAAGTTACCATTTACCCTCTCTATTCCTTTTACTTTTCCCCTCTTAATTTCCTCTCTTTTTACCTCTTTCTGATCCTTTTTTTCTTTTGTTTTTTTGGTGGGTAACTGAAAATTAGCCTGTAAAATAGGTTAACTATAATTCAAAATTATAGGTTTCCTATAATCTTGACAACACTAGATTTTAGGAGTATATGGGAGACATGAGAAATAAAGGCATTTAGGAATTTGTGTTGGACTTTGTGTATTGGGTAATTATGCTACAATTTTCGGGTTGTGTTGGGTTAATATTTAGGGTATGTTCTTTAAGAAATTTTGCTACTTTACAATGATAATGATGATGATGTGGATGAGGATGATAGTCATATATTTAGCAAATAAAAAAGGAAAATAAAATTATGTATGACATAATGAAGGATAATTTGGGAATTAAAAATGGTACATTTCATATATCTTATTCCCTTTTTATAGTGTATAGATATAAATATAAATATATAGATAATTAGCCATTTTTTTACAATTAAAATAAGAACATTTTCGTCTATTGATATTATAGGCTCTGTTCGTTTGAGTGGTATCATACTACACCTATCACAATAACCATAATTTTCTCTATGTTCAATTTACCACATCAACCACAAACCATCACATATTATCATACCATATGACATTTTAACACAATAACCATAATTTTCTCTATCTTCATTTTTCTCACTATTTTTCAGTTTTCTTTATCCTCATCTATCACACCAGCCATTATTACCACAACTCAACACACCGTACCACATCATATTACATCATCCACATTTTTACCATACATACAATTATCACACTTTATCCACCACATAAAAGAAACAAGATCTAAATTATTTATAATGTTTCTCAATTTTTCTCTAAAAAAATATTAATTATATCCACGGGCCTTATTCCTACTTCTCCACAATTCTTAATTCCCTCACCACAAACATGTTTAATTTAGTTAATGTGGACAAACATGTTAATTACTATAATTAACGTCTATAAGTAGCGTCTAATCTCGTGCACCTGTTCACAGCAAAACAAATTAAATCAAAACTTTTCATACAATTAAGTTGGTGATGATGATGGAGAAACAACCAGAATATGTTGGGTTTTGTTTGGTGTTGTTCCTAATGACTCTCGTAGCACATTCTTCAGTAAGTACTTACAAATTACAATTAATTTCTTCATCATTTACCTCTAATCTAAGCCATTAGTGTTGTTAATTGCATGCATTTGCATTTTTATACATTACAAGATTCAAACTTGTTTAAGATAAACAAGTATCATAGCATTCAATTTAAAAGCATGTACATGTTGATTATCATTTTCATATAGGAGTAGTATATATTGTAATTAGTGTCAAATAACGCCATGCCCATATGGATCAAGTGTATTTTGGATTTGTGTAAATACAGACTTTTTCCGGTTCGAATCAATCTAATGGATAATAACCCTGATTTGTTTTTGCTATTTGTTTTATTTTGAAAAAAGTTATATCTAAATACTCTAATTTGTATAGTATATACAACTATTTTCTTGAGATTTTTTTCAGTTCGAGTCAATCTTTTACGTGAAGAATTTTTATAACAAATTTTAAATTTAAAAATATTAATAAATTTTGTAATAATATTGATAAATTCACGATGAGCTTTATAGTAAATAATAGTTTCTTTATAAAAACTTGTCAACTTCAAAATCTAGGCAAGTATTTCATGGTATAGCATATAACAATTGAAAAATTGTACTTTTATGTAGGGACAAGTGAGTGGGTGTAGATACGAAATCGTAACAAAAACAGGGGACAACGTCGACACAGGGGCAACCGCTACAATAAACCTAGATTTATGCAGCAGCGCAGAAGACTGTTTCCTCAAAGTGTTCGATCTTGCACGTTATAGAGACAACAGGGCAAATTATGCTTACTTTCAACGGAAATCTCATGAAGACCATTTCACTATAACAACTATAAGTGCTTGTCAACCTGTTTGTCATATCATAATACATAACAAGAATGGTGGCAAGTTTCCTCATTGGAACCTTCAATTTATCGACATTAAAACATACAATGATCAAGGTTATCTGGAAGATTCGAAGCGATTTTGGATCAGAAAATTGATAAATGGAGGTGAAACTTTTCCCATTGATATGTGTCCTAAAGAAGAAGTTCAAGATGAAGATTCCATAGGTTTAGGTTTGAATTACCTTATTGGTCGATTCGGTAGGTACTACTATCTAAATTAATGAAGAAAGATCGTTGTGGGAGCAGTTTAGGGCATTGTAATGCGTTGCACTAGCTATTTATGTTTTAGCTACTTCAAATAGCTGTTATTTGTCGTTTCTTGTAATGTTCTATTCGTTTATTTGTTGTATTTTGTAAACCTTTCAACCATATATTGTTTTTAATAATCGAAATAAAGCAACAATTATTTTGTACTCATTTGTTTTTGGTGTTTTGTTCCAACATGTTACTATTAATAATAAATAAGATTGATGGTACGTGTTTTGAGATGAAATACTCGATGAATGTCATGATTTGCATAAATATTTTATTATGAATTTTTGACATTAATTTAGTCTAGTGATCATCTATTGGTTTGGTGCCCAGCCATTACGAACATTTAGAGGTTGGCTATTACAGCCTATTAAACATGGATGGATTTGTGCTTCACCCCATGACATTAATTTACCCCGTTCTTTTGCGCGTTGCGTTTGCGTTTGCGTTGCGTTAAGTTGCGGTGGAAATAGCTAAAAAATAATGGTAATTTGCGTTATATTGCGGTAGAATTACGGTAAGTTGCGTTGCGTTTGGATGCATTAACGCATAAAAGAACGGGGCCATGTCTCTAACCTAGTGACTATTACCCCCGACGGATATGTTGGGGAAAACCCTTTTAAGATTCTACCAAGGTCTACTTTGATGGCTCAAAATCGGGGGTCCGGAAATTAGTGTTGGCAAAAATTCGAGTAAATTCGGATCGGACATATTGGGACAATGTCAAAATTCGGATGAGAAATTCATGTTCGATTTTAGTTTTATTTCAGGTTGGACAATTCGGATGAAGCTAAATTCGGGTCGAAATCGGGTTCATACCATAGAAAAAGAGAAATTTTATGTCTGAATATTCAATCAATTCGGTCAGTATCAAAATTCGGACAAAAAATCTATGTCAAAACCCGTTGTTCTCCTAGTCAGAAAATTCGGGTATTCTGGGCAGACAAAATTTTTGCATTATATGAGCCCGAGGTGAGTGTTTTTAGAGGCCCAATCCAATCACACATTTTACCAGACAGGCCCATCAATTTACTTATTTTCTTTTTTTTAAAAAAAAAAAAGAATTTTGGATAAGCCTTCATCTCCCTCAAAAACTCGAACCACCCTCCAATTCCACTCCTCAATCTCTTCTTCTTCTTCTTCTTCTTCTTCTTCTTCAATGGCGTCCACCACTGCAACCGCCACTTCTCTCTCCTCCTCTCTTTCATCCCTCTCTCTCCAACCCCCTCGATTCTCCCTCTTCTCCACCAAACCTACTTCTCTCCTCTCCACCTTCTCCTCCTCCCACCATCAACAACCCCTCACTCTCTCCGCCAAACACGCCGCTAAAAAGGACGACATTGACATCACCTTCTTCGACCAAGTCAACCCAGAAGAAGAAGTCGCATTCGACCCGCCGGAGAAGCCCGAAGGTTTCGTCCCGCCGCGGCCCATCGACGAGCCGCCGTTCGAGTCCGAGGATGAGGTCGCCATGGCGTACGAGGAGCTGTACGGTCCGGGATTCAGCGGGGAGACTTTTCTGGGGAATGATGTGTATGTCATGGATTCCAAGATCAAGAAGGCTGCTGGGTTCGGGTCCAAAGTTAAGAAGGAGAAGATTCGTGATGGTTTTGAAGAGAGTGTTGTGCAGGTATGAATTTGAGTTCTTTTACTTGGTTTTGTTGTGGGGTGGTTTGATTTTCTGTTTTTTGATGGTTTTGAGTGTGAATTTGAATTGGGTTTGTGCATTTGGGGTTCTGGGTACTGTTGTTTTGCTTGTTTGAGCTTGAAAATTGGTTATGTTTGGAGGTTTTTGTTGAAGGATAGTATCTGTTTGAGCTAAATTTGTGTTGTAACTCCTAAAGTTTTGATTTTGTGTTGGTATTGTTTGGGAATTGGTTGGGAACTCCAGTTGGGTATGCATTTGGGGTTTTGGATATTGTTCTCTTTGTATGTTTGAGCTAAATTTGTGTTTGTAACTCCTAAAGTTTTGATTTTGTGTTGGTATTGATTGGGAATTGGTCGGGAACTTGAGTTAGGTATGCATTTGGGGTTTTGGGTATTGTTCTCTTTGTTTGTCTGAGCTAAAATTGGTACTGATATTGATTGGAAATTGAAGTTGTGACTGCTTTTAATTGTGAGTTTGAATTGGGTTTATGCATTTGGGGTTCTGGGTATTGTTGTTTTGCTTGTTTGAGCTTGAAAATTGGCTATGTATTCGGAGGTTTTTGTTGAAGGATAGTATCTGTTTGAGCTAAATTTGTGTTGTAACTACTAAAGTTTTGAACTTTGATTTGAAGGCTGAACTGATTTCTTCCTTGTGCTGTAGTTGTATTTGCTTGTTGAGGGATAATAGCTGTTTAACTTATGATTTAAGATTTGAATTGGGACCGAAGTTTGAGAATTTTGGCTTAGCTGTTGTAGCCAACTCTAATTGGGTTGATAGTTTGGAGTCATCTCAATCAAAAGCTCCAGCTAATAGTTAAAGACCCAACGATGGCTTTATCCTCTGGCATGCCCCCTCACATGAACGCCCCTTACTCTTGTGCAAATAAACACGGGGCTGCTGAGATTCGAACCCCAGACCTCGTACTTGGTCTGGCTCTGATAACATCGCAATTATCACGCAAAAGCTTAAAGTTGATATTTGAAGATCCAATGATGGTTTCATAGTCTAATAGATAGTTCTTCGAATGATATAGGTGAGAAGAGTGACAAAGGTGGTGAAGGGAGGGAAGCAACTGAAGTTCAGGGCGATTGTGGTGGTGGGTGATAAGAAGGGCCAAGTTGGGGTCGGAGTAGGCAAGGCCAAGGAAGTCATTGCTGCTGTTCAGAAGGCAGCCACGGATGCTCGCAGGAACATTGTGACTGTGCCCATGACCAAGTATTTGACATTTCCTCACAGGTATTGTCATCGGCTCGTTTCCTTCTTTTACTATCTTATTGTTAGTTGAGGCTTTAGTCTTCTTCGTATTGGTACACTCCGAATGCTATGTTGTCTCTAGCAGAATAGAGATTGTTCAAGTGAATGTCTGCTGGTTGTACTGTAAACTCTGCACTGACCCCAAACTCGAAAACAACCAAATTACCTGCACACTTTCTTTCCCAAGCATATTTGTCACTACAAGGCAATCTTTTGACAAAAAAATTAATTGGCCCGAACTCAGCCCAACCTAAAACCGGATTGCATTTGTTTGGCTGAGACTTGAGACCATATTCGCCAAGATGGCTACATTCCTACATGCCCTTATGGTCCCTGTTCTAGGAGTAAGTGTTCCAAAGCTAAAACTGGACTAAATTTGTGCAACTTCTAGCGATTTGCTATCAATGTTCAAGAGCAAACAACACCCGGTGTGGGTCCCGCATATGCGTGGTTTGGGTAGTTCCAGAATCCAGATGTAGGCAACCTTACCACAATATACATTTCCAGCCGGGTTTTGGAACCATGGTTCAGAGCTTAGACATGACCTGACCCATAACCTTCCTGAATGACCCATTTGTCAAATCATCTCATCCCTTTGAATTGCTTTTATGATGGCTCGTTTCCCGTTGCTTGCCAGGGCCCAGGCCGACTACGGGGCGGCTACAGTGATGCTCCGGCCAGCTGCGCCCGGTACAGGAGTGATTGCAGGAGGAGCGGTGAGAACGGTGTTGGAGATGGCGGGAGTCGAGAATGCATTGGGAAAGCAGCTGGGGAGTAACAACGCCCTCAACAATGCCAGGGCCACTGTCGTAGCAGTCCAGAGCATGAGGCAGTTCAGTGATGTTGCCCGTGAGCGTGGCATCCCAATGGAGGAGCTCTGGAAATGAGCATCTCAGAGAGTGTTTTTACATGTCAATTCTTGTTGATTCAATTCCTTTGCTGCCCGCTTTATATTATGAGTTGTAATTGTAAATTTTGTTCATTGTCAATGCTTTAGATTGATGATTTTGGTAAATTCCTACTACATCTGTATTGCAGAAAACATTGCTGCTTTTAGAAGAGGAATACAAAGAAACAGAAATTTGTGGAGACTAACCTTCCCAGAATCCCATGTCTAGTTCACACCTTGGTCAAAATAACACACCTGATGTGACATCTCTAAACAAACTTTGGTGATATACTGATGTGTGGTTCTCAGCCTGTGAGAGAACACGCGTATGCAATAATTGACATAAAAAAATCCACGCTTATAGTCCAATATAAGCACGGATTTTTTGATGATTTCTAAGTCGAACTCAATTCAGTCGCAATGAGTCACTCAGGGCGACTCCAAAGCTCTCATACTCATGCGATAGATGTAGAGGGTCAGGCAGCGAATTCAGGCAAGCGTCAAAAGTTGTCATCCCTGGTGAAGAAAATCCTTCTGCTCATCCTTACCTTATGTGCGATATACGTCTTAAGCTTCTACTTCATTTTTGTTTTCTTGGCCATGGATTTGCTCCTCATTGTCGCGCTTGTATGCATACGTTTCCTTCAACTCACCAAGTTTGGTGACGGTTTCAACCAAGTTATCC
Organism: Portulaca oleracea; assembly: GCA_029582165.1. Lineage (NCBI taxonomy): Eukaryota > Viridiplantae > Streptophyta > Magnoliopsida > Caryophyllales > Portulacaceae > Portulaca > Portulaca oleracea. Next base: position 38,810,279 of record CM055885.1, on the reverse strand, counting down.
AGCTTAAATTGCTCATTTACCCTTGGCTTTGCATCACTAATCTTTCCATCTTTCTACTCCAGATACTTCCCATCCTCCCCCCCCCCCTCCCCTAAAAACTCTCTAAAAACCCTACTAAATCATCTCATCCCTGAAGTATTGTTGTATCTAAATGGCGGGTTACCATGTTGGGTGTTCGGCTTCTGTGCTCTGAGCAGTGCTCTTCCTCTAATCATCCACAGGGCATGTCCTCCGACAGTCCAGTTGGATCATTACGATGGCGGCATAAACGTTCCTGAAACCATCTCAGAGACTATCATCTGCATCCTCTTCAACCTGATCAACATACCCACATATCTGGTAACGCTAGGAGTATTATGTCATAAAATCTCCCAAGTTTTTCTAGTTACGTCAAGAAATTATTTAAATGTGCTTATTATGTAGGGTTTTCTAAATATATTAGATTTGGAAAAAACTAACTAGAGTGATAGCTTATTATATTTCCAAGGTGGTGTTTCCTTATTACGTAGGGTTTCTTAGTGTCTGTTTGACCTAGTTTCTAAAAAAATGTTTTTGTTTCTTATAAATAGTTTTTATAAAAGCTATTTTTGGAGAGATATTGAATTGTTTGGCCTAGCTTATGAGATAAGTGATTTTACTAAATTAAATTGCTTGACCTAACTTATAAAAGAGTGCTTTTACGAAATTTAATTGTTTAACCTAACTTTTAAAATTATCATGTATTTTTGGGAGTAAAATTATCATATGATTATTTACATTTTTCTCTTTTTATTAATTTTTAAACAAATTGTCATGTTTTAATTTTAGCAATAATTATAATTGTATAGTTATAGTTATAGTTATAATAATTATTATTATAACTATATATATATATATGCAATTCTTTAAATTAAATATTTATATATCAAAAATTTATTAAATACCATATTTGTAAAGAAATTAAATAATAAAAATGTATAACATAATATTAAAGGTTCTAACATAATATTAAAATATTTAAATGTTATCTTTACAAGAATCAAAATATTTATTTGATATTATGGAAACTAATCACTAAAGAATCCTATAGATTGAGTGGAGATTATTTTGTAGGAAGCAAAAACAACAATTTATTGCTTCTGCTTTTGAAGCTGTTTTTTGCCAAAATTGTTTTTGGAAAACAATTATTAGCTTCTAAACAAAATGTTGTTTGGCCTAATTTGTGCTTTTTAACTCCAAAAACACTTCCAAAAGTTAGGCCAAACAGGTACTTAATTATGTATGTGTAAACACAAATTTTCGGGTCTAAATAAATAAACACGAGAAATTAGTGAACAAATATAATATATTAATTTCAAAGGATGTTGGGTACAATCTCTATGTATTTGTTACAAAATGAAAATGTAACTCCTCCAATTCGATCTCCTTGAACAAACTTGAACGAGTCTTGAATGAGTATGATTTTGGATGAATGTGATCTTGGATGAATATAGTCTTGAGTGCATATATTCTTGGATGAATGTGGTCTTGAACGAGGGTGTAGAGACTTGATCCCGATCAAGAGGAAGTGGTTCGATCTCCCACGAATGGACGGCACGAGCTTAAACTTTGTTGTGCTTCTTGTCTTTGAGAGAGAGAGAGTATGAGAGCTTGTGAGTCTTTCTTTGATGTTTTTCTAACTCTTCCCAAAATGAAGGAAAAGAGTCTCTATTTATAGAGAACATGGGCCAACACTTTTAGGCCCATTTAATTCCTTAAATAAAAGGACAAATATTTATGTGTCATCTATGACACGTGGCGTAATTTTATTGGCCAAAAATATAATGTCATTTAATTTATCATTAAATGATCCACCATAATTAATTTTGACATATGGCGGATTATAATTGATCGAATTAAAATTATTGTAATTTCCACTTGGCGTGTCTTGATTGATTGACAAATTTTTGCCTTCTACAGTATGTCTCTAGGGCCTCCCTTAGGGGGGGATGCGAACAGAAGGTCACAGTGGCTTGAATAGAAGAAAGAGTAGAGAACTGTGGAGTTTGTTTTTCTGCCATCTATAAGTTTTTCGCAAAAGTTTCCCACTTTAAATTTATCTTCGTTTGTTTTTGATGTCACTCTTGCAACATTATTCTCGATATATAAATCAACATGATATATATGTTACCTATTTCCGCTGCAAGCCTGCTGCAATAGTTTTGTTATTTTCCTTTCCCAACAGGTAGGCTTAGGGATGATAACGAAAGATGCATTTGACAGCACTGTGACTTCACCTACTAGCTGGGGGTGGTTGACAGACATCATCCTGGGGAGAATCGGGTGGGCAATCGTTGGTTACAACATCATTAGGCTGTCTATTTACGGGGTTGTTTTTTTGTTGAAGAAAGCATGTCGAGCTCTTGATCCTGGGCCCCGTACAAACCCACATTGGTATGTGCTCATTCTTGACAATCTCCTGGCAAGAAAACATGTCGTATACTTCGCCAATGGGTTGAGAAGTAGCCTCACTTTCATCTTCACCTCCATTTTTCTGCTCCATTTGTCCCTGTCCAAGCAGATTACCAACGTCGTCTTCTCAACCGATGCAGAATCAGGCAAACACAGCACCAAGTTGTGCACTCTGACATTTGCCTGTTTCTTAATCTGCTCCCTGTTTTGGTTAATCAAGACTTTTCTGCTGTTAGCATGGCAGGCTAATGTGGTCCATATCAGGTTAGAGTCCCAGATTTTGGAAGCGCGTAAGCAATTATACTTTCTGGGTTTACTTGGTCGTCACAAGTATGATATCTTCAAGCTCTTATACCTCGACAAAGCTCCGTCGAATGTTGTCATGAGACCCTTACGTGGTTTCTTCGAGATACCGACTCCTGACATCAAGTACAGGAAGAAGAGTGATGAGGAGGATTTCTGGGCAAGGAAACAGGGGAACCAACAAGGTGAAGGTGGTGTGATCAAATTTCTGGGTAGGAAGAAGAAAGTTGTCAGAAATGAGTTGCTGATGCCCAAGGGATACACTCAAACCATGTATGACATAAAAGAGGTTACTCAGTACTTGCTGGAGGCTAAACATGCTTTATCCAACCCTAATTATACTCCTGACATCCTCCAATATTTGAACACCAACAATCCAACCGGAGATGATCATGGGTACGTACGTCTTATTTAGATTTAGGGTGCGTTTGGTTGGTCAATAACCTCGGGGAACCACTTTCTCCATTTTCCAAGGAAAATTTTTCTTTAGGGAAATTTTTCCTAGAAAAATCATTCCCATGGAAAGGTTCCTTCCAAACGCTCCCTTAAACAACGTCCGGTAAGAATCCCAGGAAAAATTATCTCGATATAGTCGTTTAGTCATCTTATATACTTGGACTATGCTACGTTTGCCCTATACTAACCTGATAGTACTCTTATTTTGTTTTTCCCAAAGTGTGCATGTCAAACATCTGAAGCAACTTATCACTGGTGAGAATGATTTGAATGATATACCCAATGCTCCATATGATCAACCTTCAGCAGAAGAAAATGGAAACAATGCTCAGAATTCATACGAAGATCAAACTGGAAACAACGACGACGGGAAGATTTTTGAAGAGATGGTGAATGGAGACAATATCACTCCGGTCGAAGGAATGATACCTTTTGACAAGATTCAAACATGGATGGTATGTAATTTGGGTTTTTTGCTTTTTGAACCCTGGATTTTGCGGTATTTATTTTTTGGATCCCCATATTTCAAAGTTTATACTTTGGACCCTATACTTTGTCTCCGGCAACAATATGGACCCCCATATTTCAAAGTTTATATTTTGGACCCTATACTTTGTCTCCGACAACAATATGGACCCTATATTTTGTCTCTGGCAACAATATGGACACCCATATTTCAAAGCCATTATCGATTTTTTATTTCTTTCGAGAATTTTCCAGCCGCAACTTCTTCTTCCTCTTCTTGCACAATTTCCAACCCACATATGAGCATAAATTTGTCAAAAAGTTACCAAAATTTAAATTTACCATACTGCTTTTTACCCATGAATTTTACACACCCTTAGCTGTCAAAGTCTGGTCAATTTCAAAACAACATTCAAAAGAATGAAAAAATGATAAAAGGCCATATCGGGAAGTTTAGGCGACAATTAGGTCATTGCCGGAGTCAAACATAACTTTGGGCTACATTTTTTGGGTCCACAGAGTATAGGGTCCAAAATATAAATTTTGAAATCCAAAGTTGAGGGTCCAAAAAGCCTATGTAATTCCATGTTATTATATCCCAACTTATAATATAATCCGAAACCATTCAAGTTTGTGATCTCCATGGCAAATGTTTTGTGCAGGAAATGGCCCAGAAAAACTGTCAATTACTTGCAAGCGCGGTGAGCAGCAGCAATGAACTGGTGGATTATATGAACAGAATTATTAATGTACTGATCATAGCCGCAACCATCGTAATCTGGCTCCTCATCACCAGACTAGCCACCACAAAAGTACTGCTCGTCATCGCGTCTCCCATGCTCGCTGCAAGTTTCATCTTCGGAGATACGTGCAGGAAATTGTTCGAAAGCATCATCTTCGTGTTTGTCTTGCATCCTTTTGATGTGGGGGACATTTGCGATGTTAATGAGGATTCTAAGGTAACTCTGCTACTAATTATGTGCACATATATGCCTAGTTATCATAGTATATATCAAAAGAAATGGTAATTATTTGGTGCATGTATTTTACAGATGCAGGTCAAGGCGATTGGGGTGTGGAAAACTACATTTTTAAAGATTGATGAGAGTGGTGATGAACTGGAAGTAATGTATCCAAATTCAGAGTTGACCTACAAGAAGATCATCATCCGCAAAACTAAATTCCTGTGACATAATTAGGGCTAAGAAGACAATGTTGCTGATGCTAGGACAATGCTAGGATTTAAATAGTTAATAACCATCTTGAATTACCCATATCTCATGTTTTTTTAACTTTTAATGATATTTTCCCTAATGTAGGACTCGTTATTTTACACTCAAATTCATTGAAGTTTTTCTGAGTGGGAAGGTGGGGAAACATTTTTCAATGAAAAATCTTTCTGGGATTCTACCAACCGCGCGTAGACGGTTAAACTAAGTTAAGACCATGTTCTTGTGCAAGCTCACAACATTTTTCTATCGGACCTTGTTGAAATAATAGGACCTAACATTGACCCAACCAAACCAACCCAATCACTTTTTAAGCTCGACCAGGCCATAGACAAAAAATTGAATGAATCCAACCCAATCCAAGCCGACTTGAAACCAAACCTAATTTGTTTTGTTTGGGACTAGCGCCGCTGGTGAAAATTCGGATTCAGGTTAATTTGAGTCGGTCAAATTTGTCGATGTTGATATTCGAACGACTATAAATTTATGTCCAAATCTTGTTTTTCTCAGGGTCGGATAATTCGAACGGAGTTAAATCCAGGTTTAAATCGGGTTCAAACAACAAGAAAAAGAGAGATATTATGTCCAAATATTCAGCCGATTCGGTCAATGTCCAAAATCAGGTTCAAACCAAACTAGATTTTTTTCCTGGTCAGACAAAATTTTGCCGACACTAATGGGGACATGATCGATCCAACCTACAACCTTCCTGAATGACCCATTTATCATATCATCCCTTTGATTTTGTAACATTTGTTTAGACCGATCGAGCTCATTTCTCCCACCAATGGAGGAGCTCTAGAAATAAGGATCTGAGATTGTTTTACTTGCCAATTCTTGCTGTTGATTTGACCCTTTGATGCCTACTTTATATATTATGGCTTGTAATTGTAAATTTTGTTGGTTGTCAATGCTTTAGATTGATGATTTTGGTAAATTCCTACTACATTTGTATTGCAGAAAATATTGTTGTACAAAGGGATACGTATTGAATCCAACGACCTGTTTTTGTTTAATTTGGAGTTTTGTCCATCGCTCATATATTTGTCAGATGCGGTGTGTCTACTTTATTAAGCTGCAAAACGGCATAGGCAAGTAAGGCAACCAAAAATGTTGGCTTTGTTCGGCTTTTTTCGTTCGGCGAAACTTCACGGTTTAAACAACGGATAATTAATTGGGAATTCAGTTGTAGTTGGTTTCTAAACCGCAAGTTATACATAGGCCAAAAAATTATAGTGGTTATCAACCACTACATAAAACTTATTGCATGGAATATTTGTCATTTTATATTCTTAATGTAACTTTTATTAATTTTGTCATTTATATTCTCTTCCCTCGTAAATTTTGCAATTTCACAATTTTTTTAAAGAGACATAAATAGGGATGGAAGGGTATTTTTCTAACAAAACTTAAAATTAGATTCTACTACAACAACAATCCTCGATGTCTTCGCGGAAGGTCAAATGTAGGTAGTCTTCCCCCATACAGAAAAGTGTATGGAGAGGTTGATTTCAATGGACCCTAAATACGAAACTTTTTGAAAGGCGAGATAAAAAAATGATTTCGAAAATCAATTGGAATGCAGCTTGGGAGGTCAAGGTAATGGGGAGAAATAAAAAGAACGAGACATTATACCTGAATGCTCCAAGCAAAGTGAAGTTAAGCAAGTGGGTTGTATGTACCTAAAAAACACAAACCCAAGAAAGGCACAAGAGACACCGAAAAAGGTTCAAGTTACTATCAACCTCTCATCCGAATACCCTAATTCTAGTGCACCAAATGCTCATGTCCAATGTCATGGTCTCCGCTAAACCTACGAGCTTTAAACCACCTCAAATAACCTCCGTCATAGACTTCCTAGACCTCTCATACTCACGTTGCAGTGGCAAAAGTGTAATTGTTTCACATCTCCAAACTGGACCATCCTCACTCTTCCTAAATGCATGATCAATTCATCTCAATCTATTCTCTCACGACTTATCACGATATACAACGTTCCTAATCTAAAGAAATAGAACCCTACGGTGTAATAACTGTTTTTGGGCCTTTCTTTGTCTCTCAGAACCGGTAATAATCACCAAAATGAAAAGTGAGACTAATTTTTCCAACCCATCATCATCACCCAGACAGTCCCACTACAGCAGGAGGCCCTCATCCTCACTTTCCCATGTATGCCTTCACATCTGTTCAGTAAGACCACTATGTACTTGAAAATAACACTTTGTTTTCTAGCAAAATTGCCAAAATATGAATAAATGTCTAAAGGCACCAATTCCTATTTTCTTTTTCCTCTTTTTTTACATGTAAAACTGCCAAAATACAATTGATTTAATCCACCTTTGTTTTGTGTAAATTGAACATAACTAACGATTCGAAATGCTCAACCCTTTATATAAGAAACTTTTACACTTAATAAATATTTTGGATTTTGTTCAGCGAAATCGACAACATTTTTTAATCTTAAAAGCTCCAAAATCTCTAAAAATGATGTCACAAATTTTGTGTTAGGTAAATATAAACTTTTAAAACATAAGGGCGCGAAAATAAATGTCACAAAAATAAATGTGACTAGTTATAATATAGAAAACAATAAACAACCGTCCCAAAAAAATAACCGTTCTTTTATACGGCTGGCTGCAATATGGCGCGGTGCAGTGTGGTGAAATTGTGGTGGGTTTGGAAAAATTGTGGTGGATTGTGGTGAGTTTTAGGTTTAATAATTGTAAATATATTGAAAAATGTGCAATTGTAATTGGAAAAAGTGGAATAAATTAAATTTAAAAAAACTAGATTATGGTGGGTTGTAGTAAATTGTGATATATTGTGGTGGAATATAGCAAGTTACAATGCACTGTGACACCGCAGCCAATCAAATGTACAAAAGAACAGGTCCTAAATGGACTGTAAAAGGATAAGACTTAGTCATTGGTTCATAGACATACATAATTAAACTCACTTGGCCCACTAATAGTCAGAAATTGTGTTTAATTCCCTTCAAAGAAAGAAGAAAAGTATTTGTGTTGGGTTTTGTATTTTAATTGAGTCATAGAAAACTGTAACAACTTATTATGGCTTAAATGGCCCTCATGGGTCCTCTCCTTGAATTTGCATTTCAAAATTTCAACATTGGGTCCCTCTATAGACCTCCTAGCCATTGAAAAAATTCTTGTGAATGCCTAAAATTAGTCCAATCAACTCATATCCTTTTTCAAAGGGTTTCTACATAAACAATGCCATATAAGCATGAATAAAAGAGCTCCATGCAGGTGTTATATGTCTAGGGGGAAGACATTGTTTACTTATCTTAATTTTCATAAAATTCATATTTATGATTCCTAATTTTTAATACTATTTTTTTACAAATATTATTAATTATTAATAACAAAAAGCTTAGAATACATTGATTATGCCAATAATTAGAAATGACACCCTAATTAAATGGACACCATCTATTAAATATATCTTAGACATTTTTTTTGTAAATTTGAAAAATTATCACTAAAAATAATTTTTTATACAATTTATATGTAGTATTATGCTTACATAAGTCGATCATATCATTTACTTTCAATTTAATTTGTAAATATATAATTTTAATGCTAAGGCGAGCACTTAAAACATGTAAATTTTTTATGCCTTTTATCCATATATACCAAATGATTTATATTCTTGATAAATAAATCCAAAATTTATATTCCACGGAGTATTATTCTATCCTTACTTTGACAAATGTATTTAAGAAACTATTATTGTAGTCAATAAATCTAAATGTACAACATATGTAGATATATACACTTTAATAATATGGGTGATGATAAATTGTTCAACATTCTTTTCTTTTTTTCAATTGTCCATCATAAGTTGTTACAACTTTACAATGACAAACCCATCATCACAAGAAAACAAACGAACAATAATAATGAGAGGGGTAACTTGGTGACATTCAATTCATCTTCAATCAAACATGGTATGGGGTTTCATCCCACTTGCTTTTTTGAATAAGATAGTTAATACTTTTATCTATTTATCCATCTCCTCCCTCTAGAGTACTCTTTCATAATAATTTCATGAATTGTCCAAATTAATTACTCTCTCTATTTCTATATGTATAGAATTTTCAGAAAATTAAAATTATTAGGATTTTATTTAATGCACCATTTTATATTATTTGAAAGGATGGAAAACAATTGAAAACTAAATAATGCTCCATACATTTTTGAACATTTGTTACTTTTAATTTTCATGGTCTTCATCATTTTTTAACAATATGTTTTCTAAAAATAATATAAGGTTTTATGTTTGTGAAACTATTTTTATTATAAATCTAATAATAATAATAATTTCACATGATAGATAATTACACATATTGAAAAAATTTCAGTTAAATTGGACTATATAATATTTTTTGGATGTATCATTTACCTACCAAAAAACTACATATGAAAAGACCATTTATTTTCCTATTAGCTTTCAAAGACTCCAAGAAAATGAGCAATTTTCAACTTCAATACAATAATCAATTTGATTGTATATTCCTTTCACTTTTTTGATATAACGTAGATGAGATGTGGATCTAACTCTAACCTATATATACAGGTATCAATTTTAGATGTTTTACTAACTAAACCAACTAAATATGTATATAAACGTATACACAACATTTAGTGCGTTGCCTAACAAAATGCATCAAACTTTATTACTTAACATTCTAAGAAAAGAAAGTGACACTTGACACTTAGGTAAACCACTAAACCTTGAGGTAATTTTAGATATTTTTATGCTCCCACAAGAAACCTAAGGACAAATAAGGATACTTCTTGAAGTGGGCATACACTCATAACTCTTTTTTTTAAGTTTAACTAAATACTAAGAATAACAAGAAACAAAGACCTTAAAAATACAAGCAAAGTGTTGAATGAAAGTGCCACTTTCCCTTTCCCTACTTCAAAAGGTTAAAAGTGTGATTATTTTCAAACTTTTTACCACCTCTATTTTAGACTTTGAAAGTTGTTGTAATAAAGATCATTTAAGGATACTCTACTCAAAAACCAAAACAAAAGCTATTTAATTTTGAGTGACTTAGGCACTACCTAAAATTTTATCATTCCCAAGCTTGTACCAATATACAATAAATTGAGAGCTTATCTTTTTTACTAATTAAATAATAACAATAAATCTCAAAATGGTCCCGTTAACTTATGATTTTTGGAAAGTTAAATAAAGTCAACATTCCTCCTGTGCATAGGAATACAGGAAAAAGTTGATTCCTACAAAATGAAAAGAAAACGCCATTTTGATTTATGGTTAATACCAACTTATCATCATTCACCATTTGGCTGCATGTATTTACAAAATCTATTTATAATAAATCAAAAAGAAAATCTTTTAAAAATATTTTGAGCCGCTAATGTTGAAAGTGAAGATGGCATATAAATGTGTTTCAAATCTTCAATAACACTTTTATTTGCATTTTTCTCTTAATGAGCCCACAAACTAAGACTTGAAATTGTCAATAATGATTTAAAGTGTAGGCCAATATGACACTACTAGACTTGGGCATTGTTTGCTTGATGTAGATATCTCTCAAAGGTGATGAGTAGCTACTTACATCAACTTTGTGAGTGTTATATGATTGGACTTAAACTTAAAGGTAAGGTATATTGTGTATTAGTAGATCAGTAATATTATATGATTCATAATGTTTGGCTAGAAAGATGACGCATTGTTGAATATTGTATGTGGTCGAAATGAGGATGGTCTGATGGATTTTATGGTTCACCAAGTTGGATAGGATTATGATTGAGTGTGCCATGATAAATTAGCGGTGACATCTATTGAATATAAGTTGCGTGCAAATAGACCGATATGGTTAGTCATGTATATGGGAAAGGCGTGGATGCTTTTTTTCAGAGTTGTGAATAAATTACACTTTCCCCACTTTGTCATGAGCATGAGACGCCTAAAAAGTCCATGGATGAGGTTGTTACAATTGAGTTGAAGCACATTCACTTAGTCAAGGACACAACACTTGATAGAAGCATAATGTCGGGCTAGGATTAAGGTAGTAGCGTAAGAGGTTATGAGGTTTCCAATAGGCACCCTTGCTATGAGTTTGCTATGTGTTTCTAGTGCTCCCTTTGTGTATGTGTCCGTATTTTTTCATGTCAGTATGATAAAATCGCTCAACTATTCATTGTGTGGAGTACACAAGTATGAAATATCTTTCTCCCTTCTCTTGCTTTTTTGGTTTCGAAGTGTTTTTTATTTATTTTTCCAAAGAAAATGTCTTCTTTTGCCTATCGAATTAGCCTTCATGCATAACATTATTATATATGGAGGAAGATCATATATATCCGTATCTCCTCAAACTTCACATTAACCTACCTATACTAAAATATGTTGTATATAATTATTTCTTTTTGAACTGCTACAAGCAGAAAAAGGTACATATTATTATTGTCCAATTTTTATTAAAATTGAGATTATTAAATTTTCCTTCTAAATTTGTACAACCATTTACACCAATTTCAAAAACTAATCCAAATTTTATTCTTATTTTTTTGCTTTACCTTTTTCCCTCTTCCCCTCCTAAATTTACTCCACTTTCTCTGAGAGCATGAGTAAACTCATTTCAACCCCCCCACATTTCCCTCCCTTCTCCCCTGTTTCTCTCTCATCTGTTCCTTCTGTTTTCCCCTGTTTCCCTTTCCATATGAGCTGTCATAGTACTTGCAGAATTTAACTCAAAAGCTGCTCAACACACTGCAACTGCCATCAATCTATTCACAGAAACCAGAAAAACTCTTCCTTTACCCTTTTTCTTCAACCTCAGAAATCTCCATTATTCATTCATTCATTAAAGTTCAGATTTTGAGCTGATAAACTCTGATCAAACCCCACAGAAATTGAAGAAATCAAGTCATGAAAGATCCAAATCCACCACAATCAGATACCCAGATGTTGAAATCAGAAGCTCAAATTTTACAATTGATGCCCAATTCCTCTGTTTCCCTATTATTACTAATATACATACACTAATACACAGCAAGCAACCCTAAACTGGGGCGAGAGAATTAAACACAACCCCAATTCAAAATCCAAAAATTACCCAATTCAAATTCCGTAAAATTACAACGACCCACTTTCGAATTTCGATTCACGAACTGGGATTCGAACCTGACATCATCCGGGGCGAACTTTCCGGGAACAGGGGAAGCAGCCGGGGCTCCGAATCTCTCGGCGTTGAAGCCGGCGAAGGGTGCAGGAAGAAACCCTTCTCGGCAATCGCCTTCTCCTCCGCCGCCGTGTCAACCACCACAGCCGGCGGCGCCGGCGACCGATTGAACGGGTCGGGGATGAGCGGCGTGACGGGGCTGAGCGTGAGCGCCGGGAAATCGAGGAGGCTTGGAGAGAGGAGCTCCGGATTCCCATGCCGGGGTGAGAATCCGGATCCGGGTCCGAACCCGGATGGGTTTATGATCCGGAGGTTGTTCTTGAGGGAGTTCCGGCGCTCGTAGAGCTTGGAGGTTTTGGATTTGGATGCGGTGGTTTTGACCGGTGGAATAGGGTTAGGGTTGGCGGGTTTGGAGGATCCGGTTAGCATTTGGACGACTTGTTTGAAGGACGAGGTATCCGCTTGGACGAAGGTGGTCGGGTACGGGTTAGGGTTGGGTTCGGATCTTGTCACAGGTTGTGATGGGTTCTGCTGCAAATGCAATTTGGGGGAGGAGAGTGGCTGGTGGTGGCGGTGGCGGTGGCGGTGGTGGTGGTGTGGGAAGGCGCCATTGTTGTTGCCGCCGCTGCTGGTGCTGGTGCTGGTGGTGGGGGAAGGAAGAGGGTTAGGGTTAGGGTTAGGGTTAGGGTTAGGGTTAGGGTTAGGGTTGGGTACAATGTGGTGAGCTCTTGGAGAAGAGGTGTCCATTGTAGAGAGGGAAAGAGAGGGGAAGTTGGGGGTTGGGAGCAGAGAGAGGGAAGAAATGAAGCAGTCAAGTGTTTGATGAGAAGGGGTTTTGTAGATGAGGTGAGCATGAGAATGAAAAATTGAGAAGACGACTTTGGCATTTTCTAAGGACAACAAAAATGTATTAATAATGATAAATTAAATTTATAAAAAAAAAAAAAGGGAAATTGGGTGTTTGGTTTGGTAAGAAATGCTTCAACTGGGGTACTTATCTAGTTTTCTTTGAGTTTGTTTCCTCTCTGTCTTTTACTTTCTTATGTTAGAGCGTGACTTCCACTTCCCTACTTGATGGTTCAATGATTTTATTATTTTTAGACATAATTTTAGACTATGCTCTATAGAATGGTAAAATCAAATTAAGTTTAGTAAGGTAACTAGGTAAGGATAAAATTTATAGTAAGTACGTTAGTGGTGTCATATAGGAAATTATAACTAAAATTGTAACTTTGATCTGAGTATTTTTAGAAAATCGTGTAAGATTAGATATTATAGGTAGGATCATGTTAAAGTTCATTCTAAATAATATGCCCTTAGTCAAAGAGATCAAATTATAGAGAATTAAGCATCAACATAGATGTTTATAGCTCATGGTAGACATTTGATGCAAACATTAGTTTTCCATAAATAAAAAAAAGAAAAAGAGGCAAGAAGATGATGTTAGAAGCTTGGAGTGTTGGCAAGGGAGGGCAATTAATTAGAGGATGATTATTCAATTATGAAAGAAAGGCAAAACGTGTACAATATGGTAACAAAGATTTTATTTTATTTTATTTGGGACTTTTTGGTTTGATATTTCATAGGAAATAAAGGTCAAATGTTAAACCATCAAACAAAGCAAAAATATTGTCAGAAACTTTAATGAATAACGAGATACTAAAAGAAGAAGGCAAGCAATAGACAATATCAGTAAGGAAATGTCAAATACTTAGTCACGGGGCACAGTTACAATGTTTAGGCGAGCATTCGTGGCTTCCATCTAAACAACAGCAACAATGTTTAGGCGAACATTCGTGGCTGCCATCTAAACAACAGCAGTGACTTCCTTGGCCTTAACTACTCCGGCTCCAACTTGGCCCTTCTTGTCATCCACGATCATAATTGCCCTAAACTTCAGTTGCTTGCCTCCCTTCAACACCTTTGTCACTCTTCTTACCTAGATCGTTTAGAAACTATCTATTAGAATATAAAACTGTCACTAGGTCTCAAATATCAACTTGAGCTTTTGTGGGAATGTTATCAGAATGAGGCTAAGTACGAAGTCTAAGGTTCGAATCTCAACGGCCCCATGTTTATTTGCACAAAATTAGAAGTCTTTGCAGCATCCATGCTTCAAACCCGTTGATAAAATCATCATTAGACCTTTAACTATTAGTTTGAACTTTTGGTTGAGATGATTCCAAACTATCAACCCAATTAGAGTAAGCTACAACAGCTGAGCCAAAACTCTCAGACTTCGGCCCCAATTCAAATCTTAAATGATAAGTTCAACAATTATTATCCCTCAACAAGCAAATACAACCACGGTACAAGGAAAAAATCAGTCCAGCCTTCAAAATCATAGTTCAAAACTTGGCTTGGCCGATGCAATGACAAATTCAAACAAACAAAAATAAACTTCCAAATATTCCACCAATTCAATTTTGTACCCAATATCAGTATCAATTTCAGCATAGACAAACAAAGAGAACAATATCCAAAACCCCAAATGCATACCCAACTGGAATTCCTAGCCAATTCCCAATCAATACCAACGCAAAATCAAAAACTTTGGTAGTTAGAACTTGCAACACAAAATTAACTTGAACAAATAATATCCTTCAACAAAAAATCTGAATACATAACCAATTTCAAGTTCAAACAAGCAAAAAAACAAATAAAAACTCAAAATCAACATAATACCAACCCCAACTCCAACACCAACATCTAACGCTAACCCAAAATGAAAACTTTGGTAATTATAACACAAAATTACCTATTTACCTTTACCAAACCAGCCAAGCAAATTACCAATGATGAGAGATTGCACTCCACGCGCTACTAATGAAGGTGGGATACATTTTGGCAGTGGGTCTGAATTGGTAACATGTAAGTGGTGTTGCTTGGAATATGAGACCAGATGAATGAAAAGGGGCAACAACATTGTAGTAATGTGGGGTTAGAGTGAGAGCAACAACTTCCTCCCATTCCCCCAAAAAATAAAAATTATAAAATTATAAAACAAAACAAAAAAATAATAATTATAAAATAAAACAAAATAAATTAGAGGGCAAATAGAGCTGTCAAAAATTTTTCTCGATTGCTAATTATCAACCGGAAAAAACGAAATTGTAGATTTTTAGTCCGAGTTTTGATAATGACTGAATATTCAGACATAAAATTTTTCATTTTTCCATTGTCCGAATCCAATTTTAGCTTTGTCTGACCCGGTCTGACCCGAAATAAAATCGGGTCCAAACATGAATTTCTCGTCCGAATTTTCGACATTATCCGAATTTATCCGACTCAAATTTACTCGGGCCTGAATTTTTGTCAATGGGGCAAAGAACTACTAATAGTATTTGCCCATTTGACTTGGCAAAAGCATGGAATTAAAGACTCAAACCTTATTTATGTAACATCAAATATTAATGACTATTGGTTGGTTTATTGGATATGTAGGGCTCTTATCTTTACATGGAAAGCTAGAATTACTCATGGTAATATGGGAGTTTAGTTAGTGAATTTTTTTCAAACAAAATAATTCTTGATTTGGATATTTCCTAGATCTCAATGTTACCCTTTGGAAGGTGTAACAACTAAATTGGTCACATTTATGAAGCAAATCTTTGGATTGTCCCTATAGTTAAGCACAAATTATGGCATTATTTCTTCTTAGGTATTTATACAATTGGTGAGGCCAATCATGATAAAGAGGAAAGGTGGAGGATTAGAAGGGTGAAATATCACTTACCTTAGCTTCTAATGTCAACCACCCTAATTATTGATCTTATGCTACTCATTAAAATGGTAGAACCAATTTACATCTTTTATAAAATAAAGTATGGTTGTTCAAATTTTAGGTTGAAATTCAACAATTTTGACTAATAATTTATTGAAATAAGTATTAAACTATTATATGAGATTGCATCTATTAAATATACAGCAATAGTATAATTACATAACTTTTATAAAAGAAATATCAAAAAAAAAAACTAAATGTATCATAATATTAACAGTATGTATTGTCAAAAGCAATAGATAAATTAGTAACAAGGAAGTTTCTTGGTTTATCCAAAAGCTGATTGAAGATATTAGATATCCTTTTTAAACTATTGTAATTTATGTAACATTCATCATATTTTTAGAGAAACTAATCGAGCAACAGATTGACTAGCTAAGATTGGTCTTAGTTAATAATTTAGGCGGTTATATTAGTTGGGATCTCAGGATGAATAGAGAGCTCAATAGAATAATATTTTAGGATAGGTTGGATAAAATTCTCGAGAGAAGAGTTACCTAATTCTTGCTTTTTATCGGCGTGTAAAAAAACATAAAAATTGATAAAATCAAATGGTTGAATGATTGGGTTGGAACACCTATGTTATCTAGCTACCTTCCATTAGTCAAGTGTTCTAGACCATTGATCTCGTCCCTAAAGGACCCTTTTTATAAAGGAATTGAAAGAAGTTAAAAAAGATGGTGCAAAATTATGAACATAGAAAATTGAATTTAATTGGACGGCCATAACTTTATGTTATAAATGAAAAGAGACTTTTATTAAGGGATAATTGTAAGTAATCTTTAAGGGTGGTGTACTATCTAAAGTTCCCATTGTTAAAACCATTTTTTATATATGAAAGCTTTCATATTTTTCTTTCCAAAAAATTTAGCCCATTGATATTTATAAAAGTTGATAATTAATTAGTATTGAGAAGTTTTATATCCACCGCCCGATTCATTATATATTTTTAAAACGAGCATGTAGCTTATATTATTTAAATTCATACTCATTCAATAGACATAAACGAAGGATTCTTCCCACAAAAAGAAAAACAAAGTCAACAAATACATGCTTGAATGCCTAACTAGTAGCCACATAATCAAATAATTACCTGACAATAGAATGCAAAATTATCCTAATTAATTATTGTCTTTTGTCTACACTAGATACCACCTAGTCTCACCAATATATATATATATATATATATATATATAAGGAATGGATCACATGAGCATGAGCCTTATATGAGCATGTGAGCATCAAAATATTTCTCGCGGACATCAAGTATTGTTTTCATGGACATCAAATATCCAACTTGATGTCAACCATTCATATTTGATGTCCATTAAAATAATACTTGATGTCCGCCAGAACTGCTTTGATGCTCACATGCTCATATAATGTACATGCTCATGTGATCCAATTCACACACACACATATATATATGCGCGCGCGCTTTTAGATTCAGGTCCCAATCAATATCTTGGTTTTGGGGTCAAACCAAATTTCTTTTGTCAAAATGATTTTTAAGTTTTTTTATTTAAATAAAAGAATACTGTAAGTCCATGAAACATTTGACATGACCCCTCCCCTCACTCAAAAGATTGAAAAAACATTTTTAAGATTAAATCAAATTTTATTCAATAGTTGACTTATTAGTTTTCTTAAGATGGTTTTGTAAATTTTACAAATTATTAGTCATCTATGAATTAACTAATGATTTTTCATCCTAAAAAAATATTACGGGGAACCATCTCAACCAAAAGATTAAATTGATAGTTGTAGGTCCAATAATGATTTTATACTCTGATATGCTCCTCACTCGAATACCCTTTGCGAATGCTGCAAAGACCCCCTTCACCTTATGTAAATGAATATGAG
Organism: Portulaca oleracea; assembly: GCA_029582165.1. Taxonomy (NCBI): domain Eukaryota; kingdom Viridiplantae; phylum Streptophyta; class Magnoliopsida; order Caryophyllales; family Portulacaceae; genus Portulaca; species Portulaca oleracea. Next base: position 38,792,575 of record CM055885.1, on the reverse strand, counting down.
GGTATTGAGATTTGAACCCGAGATCTCTTGCTCAAGTCTGGCTATGATACCATGTAGAATCATATCAACCTAAAGTTTAAGCTAATAGTTATAGGGCAATGATAGTTTTATACTCTAACACATTATCTTTTGTTTTCTTTAAGCATAAAAGACGTAGCCATTGTTTACTATTTTCCCTTAAATTTTCAAATATTAGGCTTGGATTCTATCACTTAAAATAGCAAATAATTCGATCAATGCATAACCTTAATATCTTATGGGCATATCCTTCCTCGAAGCATCCCAAGTACGTAGTTAACATCATATGATATGATCTTGTGTGACATATGAAACATATAAATCTAGACACATAAACTTTGATGATCAAAGACATGGAAGTTAAAATAAGAGAACCACTTGTATATTTTATCATATAGCATCCGATGTTCTCTCCACAAGGAAGAATATATATAGATCAATGCCCAAGCTTAAAGCATAGCATATATACCAATATTTTATGAACATATGAGGTATGAATAAATGAGGTATGAACAAGTGAGGTCACTGTAGTAGGTATATAAAGTGATCGAGCATATATTTATCATGATCGAAAAAAACTAAACTGAGTTAGATCATATCAATTACCAAATCAAAGTAAGAGCATAAATATCATGTAATAATTAACAAATATCTAGTTACAATCAATGCTTTTTAGACTGGTCATCGCAAATTCTAGTATAAGGCCGTCTCACGTAAACTTATCGTGAGGCAGACCTTTTTCATAGGGTGACATTTTAAGTATTTTACTATGACTAATAATAAGTGATATTAGAATAATTTTTTAATATGAATATAATTAATAATTTATCAAGGGGTGACTTCAGCGCAAATAAATTATTAGTCACTCATGTATTCATAAATAGTCATTGCAAATTTATAAGTCTTACAATAAATTATGCATGGTGAGACAGTCTTACATAAGAATAATATTTTTCTCCGTTTATATTAATTGTCGCTTGGTAAATGTTACATGGTCTTTAATGTTTTTCTTTCTTTGAGAAACTTTTATAGCATATTTCATCAAAAACTTATAGCATTATACTCTTATGATAGATTTTTTTCATAATGAATCAAATGATAGTAATTTCGTATAATAGAACTTTATATATATATTAAGAAATTAATAATCAAAATTTGTAAAATTTGACAGATGCGTAAATCAATTTCACGATTAATATCAGATGGAGAGAGCATGTCAATGATAAAAATCTATCTAAAAAGTGATTCCTATTAAAGAGAGTATTATTTATTATTAGTTGATGTCAACTTTAATTGGCTAAGATGAATCACATTCCAGAAAGGAATCTAAAGAGCAATTGCCCTAATATGTGGTGAGAAGGATCCACTTTTCCAAGCACTTGCCCCTTGTCTTTTGGTTTTGGTCCCTTAATTTGGGTGTTGCTTAATTAGTGCTAAGAGCATCAATGAGGGCACACATTTTCTTGCCTACCCTATTCAATTATTCATTTACAAAATGCAACAATTTTTCCATTTGACAAAAAAAAAAAAAAATCCAAGTGAGTGATTCCATGATTAATTTATCATTCTTTGTTTCATGTGTGCTATTTACAATTTAATTTGGTAAATTTATTTTAAAGGCCCGTTTTTTTCCGCCTGTCTTAATTTTACAATTAAGTACAATACTTAAAATTATACCGTAAAAATATAATGACTTGTTGTTGTTGTTGAGTGTTGATCTATGCTGATACATACTATCAATGTTGAAAAATGTACTTACAATTATAAATACTTGTGATAAGATGAAAATGACAAGTTTAAAACTTATGTAATGATTTTTCTAGCCAAGTCAAGATGAAGCATGCTAAAGTCTTTAACTTAAACTTTTGACTATATTTGCTCTGGGTTTGTTGTCTCATGGTGATTGAAATTGGACATCTAACATATTTGACTTTAATGTGTGTTTTGATGTTTACTAGTTGCTTGAATAAAAAGAGTGAGAAAGTAAGAAATTTAAAACATGATGAAACAAATCTTGATTAGATTTTCTTAGGATTTGGTTAGATGAAATTCATGTTAATACAAATTTGAAGACCAATATACAATCTTGACAGAAATTGTCTTTTGCTAGGTACAAATGATAGTTAGATTAGATGTGTCCAAAACAATGAAAGATCATTAAAGGACTATTTTTATAGATAATAATACAATTAAGTTTTAGAAAGTCAAACTTTTCAACATTATATATATATATATATATATATATATATATATATATATATATATATATGTGATTATTTTTATAGATTATCAGGAAGAAGGAGAAGATTAAGCCCAACATCAACATCAAGAATCTGATTAGGATATTCTCTAATGCAGGCATGGACACATGACGAGTTGAACCATTTCCAAAATTCAAATCCCCTTGGTCAATTCACTTGTTCAAGCCACCCCTCATTCCAAATAATAATAATAATAATAATAATAATAATAATAATAATAATAATAATAATTGGTGCAAAGAACAGCCTGTAAGTTAGACCCAGAAGCAAATGAGGAAATGATTCATTGTTTGAATAGTGGGATGTTGCTTCGACTTACCGTTTCAATAAGCAGTCTTTGAAACGTTACGCGTTTGGACTAATGTTTTATATTTTTTGGTCAAAAAAAGCCCTTAGAAAATTTTATCTTTGATAATTATCACTATCCTTCTATGTCAATTCACATTAATCTGCTAAGTCAAAGGCTGAATTTACCAAACACAACTTTCATTTGAACAATCATTCGCTATCCGTTACTTACATAACTATCCGATGGCTAAATGGTTATCCATTTAAAACGTTAATTTCGTCGAATAAGGCCTACTTTAGTAAATGATAAGTTTAGATCAAGTCAAGTCAAATCATTCGAATTATGAACCACTTTGAATGAATTGTTTTTGACATTTTCTGGCTGGATTATGTTGGGCTAGTTTTGCCTAGTTCAATTAGGACCAACCTTAATCTAAGCATGCATACATATTTGACATGATCAACCAAATTCAAGTCAATAGATTCATCAATCAGATAAATCACATATGATTCATATGAATAATGAATTCAATGTTGAGGTCTTCGGGCCCAGGCCCAGGCCCAGGCCCAACCCATTTAAAATAGGGTTGAATAGAATTATCCATGGAGGAAGCCCAATCTTTACATGTAATTTTGTCCACTATTGTTTAAAGCCCAATCACATATGAAGAAAACAAACCCTGAATCTTGTTCTTGACAGTATGGTAATCTTCCATGTGTAAAGATCGGGGAAGGGGAGTATCAAACTGCATGTCCATGATAAGTATGATCCATTAACCTCACAATTTTCACCTAGTGGAAAACTTTTTCTTCCACACCAAGACTTGAACTTTTTACCTCCGTTTCAAAAATGTTTGTCTATTTGACTAAGCTTTAACCGTTGATTACTCACAAATTATCATGAGTGATAACATAGAGTTAACACCAATATAATTTTAGTATGATATCTTTTTAATAGTTGTAATTTCATATTGTAACTCATTGTAATCTGTGAGTACGTACGGTCCAATATTGATCAAATTGACAAATATTTTGGAATGGAAGTAGTAGTTGCTTTGAAAGTTTGATAAAGGGATTTGCTTTCCTTTATATATAAAGAAAAATATGTAAAAATAAATTATTTAGGCAAGTGCTATAGTCAACAAGCAGCACACATGCAAATTTCGGAATTATGGGCAAAACATGTGAAGAATGTGCGAAGTTGGGTGACAAACTAGCCATTAGCACCTATTATCGTATGAGAATTTTGAGGCATCTATTTTATTAGGTGTGCTGGATGTACCTAAATATAATTTCCTTACAATTTCGTTAAAATAATTTAATATGAAGTTGAGCTCGAGCCTTTACTTTGAAAGTTCGACGAGTTTTTCATAACTGAGCTTAGTCTAAGCTTAGGGGGCCTCGGCTAAAGCTCGGTTCATTTACATCCCTACTTCCACGAATTGTATGCATGTTGATGAATGAAAGAATGTAATCTAATAGGTTAGTGTACCGCGTGATACTATATTTACTATACATGCTAGACTTACATACCATTTATAATTTTATTTACTCACAATATACAACTTAAAATTTTGAGTAAATTCATAATTAGAGTGTGTATATCAATTCTACATTCCTTATCGAACTAACCTAAAATATCATACATAATGATGGACCGTGTAAAAAGTTGTAGATATGGGGTGGGGTTCGTGGGGCCTTTCATGCATGGCACTATTTTTAACTCTAACGTGTCTATATTCTAGAGCATATAGGTTACTACTAAGAAAGTACTACGTAAGAAGTAATAAAATACATAAACTCTAACGTGTCTATATTTGTATAGCAGTTTATTATATTATGTAAATTTGTAAATCTTTTGCTTTCAATAATAATAATAAAAAGGTACTCCCTCCGTTCTATATTAATTGTCCAAAATATCATCTTTCACTAAGAATTTTATATAGTATATTTTATCAACAAGTTACAACATTATATTTTTCTGATAATACTTTTCGTTAGAATCTAATAATAGTACTTTCATATATTAGAATATTGTATATACTGAGAAATTAATGACAACTCGGGACAAATAATATAAAATGGAGGGAGTATATAAAGACTACAATCTTTAAGAAGATTTATGTCTACTCTCATTATTACCATGCACATACATACATCATCATGGCGAACTCAATATTAACACAGATGATGGATCCACCGGTCATCATTATTATGAGTTGTTATTGTAGATGTCATTTTCATACGTCATTATTTTGCTACATATATAGTATACACCACCTTTTTATGCATATCACTCCCACTTTTACATGCTAAAACAAAAAGAAATTGAATAAAGGAGCAATCAAATTTTAGTAATTTTGCAGTATTAAAGAGACTGAGCTCAAAGGACAACGATGTTCACTACATACAAAGAAGATAGGCTTTAATCATCCATACAAACTTTCACTTTTGGCATAATAACCATGCAACGTTACGATCCATCTATCCATCAATCAATCGCCACCGTCGATCACTTTCAAATCTCAAATCACATTTAATTTATTTTCCCTCCTTAGGAAAACAACGTACACCCTGCTACACACTAAAACCTGACACTCTCCTGAAAACCAACATTACAAACACATACGACAAATCAACACATACAAAGCCTAAAACTTCAGACAAAGCTATAGGACTCTTCTTTTTTTTTTTGCTTCGGGTACTGGGCCATGTGGGCCGGGCCTAGTGTTTGGGACAGATGATGGGCTCGTAAGCAAAGGGGCCCACATTGTAGACGAGGAAGTCAGGAAGGACAGGCTTTGACTGGTTGTTTGACTGGAACTGGTGCTTGTCCGGGATGAGGAGCCCGCCGAGGGCGCCGCCGTTGAGGTTGGTGGGTTTGCCGCACGCGCCGCCGTGCTTCGGCGTCCGGAGGATGACGGCGCGGCAGTTCCTGACGCCGAAACTCGTCACTGTACGCGGCATTTTGAGGAAGAAGTAGCCGTTCTTGTCGGACGTCGCCACTCCCTTTATCTGGTACTTCACGGTGTTCCTGCACCTCACCTCCACCGTAGCCCCTACAAACCATTCAAAAAAAGGTTCATTTTCTAGAGAACACAAATTTCGTACATTCTTTTTCATCATTTTTTTATAATTAAGAGAGAAAAAACCAGCAAATTGTTAGTTAATGGACTCAAAAGTATCAACTATTCACTTGAAAAAAAGTGTGCAAATAAAAACATATGAGAAAGAGAGGACTTTGAACGTAAGTTCTTTTTGTTTTACTTTTTGTTTTATGTACGTTTTCCTAGGCTTTTTTATTTTCATTTTTGTAACTAGTTAGCTAGGTAAGTAGAAAAAAATGGAGATGAAGAAGTTAAAGAGAGGACCTTGAAGAGGTTTGGCACCATAGAGAGTGTCAACGCCGGCGTAAGTGCAGTTCTTGCAGTAGACAACCCCCTGAACGGCGACGAGTTTCCTCGGGTACGTCGGAGTTGGAGCCTTCGCCGGTGGCTGGGTGGGTGGCTTGGATGGCGGCGGAGTGGTGGGAGGATTAGCCGGCGGCGGAGTTGGAGGCTTAGCCGGTGGAGGAGTAGGGGGCTTGGAGGGGTAAGGGGTGGCGGGGGGATGAGCTGGCGGCGGAGTGGGAGGTTGAGACTGAGGGTGGCGACGGTGGTGTCCGCCGTGGTGGTGGTGGTGCGGGGCGGGTGCGGTGGCAGGGGCGGTGGCGGGGGCGGTGGAGGGAAGGGTGTAGGAGGCTGCATTGGTTACTACAAAGGTGGTGGTGGTGAGAATGAAGAGAGAGAAAAAGAATGCATGGGAATAACCCCAAGTGGGACCCATTTCTAGAGAGAGAAAGAGGTAATGAATTGAGTTACAGTGTAGAGAGATGTGTTGGGTGTGGGTTGATTTATAGGGCAAGAGGGTTGGCCATTTGAGGGTGAAGAGGTGTATAAATTTGGTTAGGTTTGGTTTTCGTGCATGGTGTGGTTGAGTTAGGCCTGACTGACCATGGTTAAGTTTACGAGTACTGAGTAGGGGTAAATGTGTCAGAGTGTCTGCAAAATTGAATTGAATTCCAAATTCCCAAAACAAGGGATGGTGGTGTAAGAAACTGAGGAGCATGGAATTAGGATGTTAGCCAAGAGTGGAATATAATGGAAGTGCATGCATTATTATTGAGTTCTATGAAAATGTATGCTAATGTACTAGCACTAGCCCAATATTTGTGCAGCACAAAAATTCATCATAATCCAATTTAATGACCTCAAGAATCATATGGGTTTCTTATTTTAAGTTCCTCCCACAACAAAACAATAAATGGGGACTATTATTGGGTAAGATTGTCTTGTGGTATCTTAATCTCGTCAAACTTTGGCACTGTTCTTTAGTTTGGTGTGTGGTTTGGTTTTTGTGACAAATAATAATCATTTACTTTTCACGTACTACCTACGTCCCTAAATAATTGTTCATTTGATTAAACTTTGACCGTTGATTACTCACAAATTACAATGAGTTACAATGAAATTATCATCATTAGAAAGATATTGTACTAAAAATTACAATAATATTAATTTTATATTGTAACTCATTGTAATTTGTGAGTAATCAACAGTCAAAGTTTATTCAAATGGACAATTATTTAGGGACAGAGGTAGTACTAAATAATTTGCAAAATAAATTTAATTTGATGACTACATGACAGAATGATGCTTAATGCTTTAACTTAGCGGTGATTATGTGCAATGCGCGCTAATGGTGCAATGAAATACTATGTGCTAAATTGCCATCTTTGTAGAGGTTTATGATGTTTTGAACCATATACACAAACAAACTTATAAAATTACCAAGCCTTATGAGCTGAGCTACTTATGATCTGGCTTGGCTTGCATGAGGTAAGTTGTGACCTATTAATTGAAATGTATTATTGAGTTCAGTTGCAAGTAAATGTTGATTTTTCATAGAATTATCCATTCATGAAATATAGTTTAATTTTTTAAATTTACCCTAATTGTATTCTAATTACATATACTTTAAATGATGGTTATTATACATAAAGGTTTCAATCTTTAAAATCGTGATTTCATTTACTATTTTTTTTAAAAAAAATTAGGTTATCTTTATGATTATAGCCGTTAACATAATTTGGTAGAAGTACTAAATCCACAAAGCCAAAGACATAGGCATAGTCATGAGTGTTGGGAAGAAAAGGTCATTTTAAAAGGTAAGTAGGGAGGTAGGGGATTGTGGTATGCTTAATGCTTGTCCAGCGTTACACAAATAGGGTTAACTAATTTTCCAAAAAACACATAATGATTATTGTCTTTATTTTGACTAGGGAAAATATTTAAAAGAGAAAATTGTCCCTAAATTATTATTACAACGTTATTCTGTGGAAAATTTGAAAATTAATTATTAGGAGTAAAATTGACAAAATTATATTCAAAATATAAGATAATAAATAAATAGGGATAAATAACATTGACTAACTATATAGATAATTAGCACGGGAAGGAGTTATACTATATTAAAACTTCAATTCATAGTCTCTCCTCCCCATTTTAATTATTTCATTTGTTGACATTTTATCATGACCTTTCAAACTTAAGGTTTGAGTAAATAACATTTTATCATGTATTCAACAATGTCTATAAATACATTAAAAAGAAACTACCTAAGATAATTTCATACCTAGATGGCAAAGCTATAGAGGTTTAGGTACTCTAAACCTACCTCTAGCCAAAATGATTTGTTATAATTATAAATTCTATAACTTAGAACAAAATTAATATTCATATTTGTGATAATACCTAATTATAATGCATTGTCTTTACTCTTTTTCCCATCATAATTTTAATAAAATAATAATAGAATAAATTAAACTATAATATAATATAATATAATATAATATAATATAATATAATATAATATAATATAATATAATATAATATAATATAATATAATATAATATAATATAATATAATATCGTACTGTGGTTTAACCGATTATGTTATATGGGGCACAGTGTTGGGCAATTAAGATTCGTTGCCAAATGCTGGATGTGGTGAAGATGAGGATGGTGCAACGGATTCACAATTATACTGGGTTAGATAAGATTAGGAATGTTACTTGTCGAATCTAGTGCCTATCGATAGTAAGTTGAGAGAGACTAAACTGAGATGATGTGGTCATGTTCTTAGGAGAAGTGAGGATACCTCTATCAGGAGGTGTGAAGAAGAGATTAGTATACCCCATGGGAACCAGGGATGTGAGAGACCTAAAAAGCCCACGAAAGAGGTGATCAGTGCAGATTTGAAACACCTAGGCTTAGAGGAGGACTTGGTCCTATATAGGGGAGTTTCGAGAGCTAGTATCAAGATGGTATGATGAGCTTTGTTTGTATGGTAATATGACTTGTATTGTTTTGTTGTCTTGTGATTTCTATCTATGTATGTTGTCTAGGTACGTTTAACTTTTCCTCAGCTGCTTGTAGCGCATAGATATGATTTGCATTTGTCTACTTCCTTGCACTTTGTAGTGTCTTGTGACATATTGGTTAGTAGTTAATCAGGTTCCAACGGTATTTTGATCAGGGTTAATTGTTTGTTATCAAAGATCATCTTCATGATCTTTGACCTCCAATAGTTACTTATAAGGCAATTAAGGATGTGGTCAAATGATGGATTGAGTATATCGACCCTCTTTAAGGCATTTCTTAGAGGTTGTTGACTAGCCCTAAGGAACTCCCCTATAAATAGAGATGTTTATTTGCCATTTGACACATACCTTCATCTAATCATTCCTTTATCTCTTGTCTAGGCTGCAACTATAATAAGAGTGATTATACTAAGGTTCATCTTTAGTGTGAGAAACAAGTCCCTTTAGTGTTTTGAGTAAAACTAAATTTCATTCATTTGAACATTTACGATATAGTAAATAGTTTTTAAGGAAAGGGATATTATTCATAGCTCTTAGTTTTGTCCAAGTGTTAACATTATTTCTATACCATTATCCACACTTTCCTCCACCTTTATGATATCATTCGTACTAAGCCATATTTGATTTCACAATATAATCACGGTGTCTTTCCCTCTATCAAAATTCATTACAATACATTAATACACATAAAAAAGATTGTACACTTTACAACATACAGAAGTTATTGGATTAGTGGAAAACATCTTCCTAAGTACAATATTAATGCTTATGACTATGCTAGCATGGGCTGGGTTAGGCTAGTGTAAGGCTCAAAAGCAAAGGGATCCACATTAATAATCAAGCTATTAATTGGGACATGTAGTGATGACTTGACTTTTGGGATAAGAATGCTACCAATGATTCCTTGGTTGAGATTAGTGGGTTTGCCACACGTGCCATCATATTTAGGATTTTGGACTATAAAAGCTTGACATTTTCCTACCTTAAAACTCAGTATCATAGATGACACCTTTAAGGAGAAGTAACCTTTTTTGGTGTGTAAGGCGACGAAGGGGTTGGTATCTTTTTTGACTATTTAGATGTTGTAGGTGTTGGTGTTTTCTTTGGTTGGTAACGCATCGAAGGGGTTGGTGTCTTCTTTGATGGGTACAACGTTGAAGGAGTTAGCTTCTTCTTTGGTGGATATATAAGGAGAAGAAGGGGTTAGACTCTTCTTTGGAACATATGACGATGAAGGCGATGGCAACTTCTTTTGTGTGTAAGGCATTGAAGGGGTTGGAGTCATCTTTGGTGGGTTCGAGACCGGAAGTGTTGGCGGCTTATTTGGTGTGTAAGGTGATCGAGGGGTTGGTGACTTTTTTGGTGATTTGGATGTTGATGACGATTTCTTTGGTTGGTAAGTCACCGAGGGGATTGGTGTCTTCTTTAGTGGGTACGGAGTTGAAGAAGTTGGCTTCTTCTTTGGTGGATAAGGAGGTGAAGGGGTGAGATTCTTTGGGAGGTATGATGATGATGGAGATGAAGGCTTCTTTAGTGGGTATGGCACTGGTGGGGTTGGAGTCATCTTTGGAGGGTTTGGGACCGGAGGTGTTAGGGACTTCTTTGGTCTATAAGGTGACAAAGGGGTAGGCGTCTTTTTTGGTGATTTGGACGTTGAAGGCGTTGGTGGTTTTTTCGGTTGGTGAGGCATCGAAGGGGTGTGTGTTTTCTTTGGTGGGTATGACATTGAAGGAGTTAGCTTCTTCTTTGCTGGATAAGGAGGAGAAGGGGTCAAACTCATCTTTGGAGGGTGTGGTGATGAATGAGATGGCAACTTCTTAGGTGGGTAAGGCACTGAAAAGGTAGGAGTCACCTTTGGTGTGTTCGGGTCAAAAGGTATTGGCGACTTGTTTGGTGTGTAAGGTGACGGACGGGTTGGTGCTTTTTTTGGAGATTTAGATGTTGAAGACATTGGTGGTTTCTTTGGTTGGTATGACACGGAAGGGGTTGGTCTCTTCTTTGGTGGGTACGACGTTGAAGAAGTTGGCTTCTTCTTTGGCAGATAAGGAGGAGAAGGGGTCAGACTCTTTGGTAGGTACGATGATGATGGCGGTGGAGGCTTCTTTAGTGGATAAGGCACTGGAGGGGTTGGAGTCATCTTTGGTGGGTTCGGGACCGGAGGTGTTAGGGACTTCTTTGGTCTATAAGGTGACAAAGGGGTAGGCATCTTTTTTGGTGATTTGGACGTTGAAGGTGTTGGTGGTTTTTTTGGTTGGTGAGGCATCGAAGGGGTTGGTGTTTTCTTTGGTGGGTAGGGCATTGAAGGAGTGAGCTTGTTCTTTGGTGGATAAGGAGGAGAAGGGGTCAGACTCATCTTTGGAGTGTGTGAGGATGAATGCGATGGCGACTTCTTAGGTGGGTGAGGCACTGAAAGGGTTGGAGTCACCTTTGGTGGGTTCGAGACAGAAAGTGTTGGCGACTTTTTTGGTGTGTAAGGAGACGGATGGGTTGGTGTTTTTTTGGGAGATTTATACGTTGAAGACATTGGTGATTTCTTTGGTTGGTGTGGCATGGAAGAGGTTGGTCTCTTCTTTGGCGGGTATGCCATTGAAGAAGTTGGCTTCTTCTTTGGTGGATAAGGAGGAGAAGGGGTCAGACTCTTTGGGAGGTAAGATGATGATGGTGATGGAGGCTTCTTTAGTGAGTAAGGCATTTGAGGGGTTGGAGTCATCTTTGGTGGGTTCAGGACAGGAGGTGTTAGAGACTTCTTTGGTCTATAAGGTGATAAAGGGCTAGGCGTCTTTTTTGGTGATTTGGATGTTGAAGGCATTGATGATTTTTTTGGTTGGTGAGGCATCGGAGGGGTTGGTGTTTTCTTTGGTGGGTAGGACGTTGAAGGAGTTGACTTCTTCTTTGGTGGATAAGGAGGAGAAGGGTTCAGACTCATCTTTGGAGGATATGGTGATGAAGGCGATGGCAGCTTCTTAGGCGGGTAAGGCACTGAAAGAGTTGGAGTTACCTTTGGTAGGTTTGGGATCGAAGGTGTTGGCGACTTCTTTGGTGTGTAAGATGACGAATGGGTTGGTTTCTTTTTTGGCGATTTAGATGTTGAAGGTGTTGGTGGTTTCTTTTGTTGGTAAGACATTGAAGGGGTTGGTGTCTTCTTTCGTGGGTGCGATAATGATGGATTTGGTGTCTTCTTTGGTAGATACGGAGGTGAAGGGGTTAGATGCTTCTTTGGAGGGTATGGTGATGAAGGTGATGGTGACTTCTTTAGTGGGTACTGCGTTGGAAGGGTTGGTATCTTTTTTGGTGGGTACGACCCTTGAGGAGTTGATGGCTTCTTTGGCATGTAAGGAGGCAGAAGAGTTGGTGTCTTTGGTGATTTTGGCATTGAAGGCGTAGGCGGCTTCTTTGGTCGGTACGAAATTGGATGGGTTGGTGTCTTCTTTGGTGGGTACGACACAGAGGTCGCTGGCGTCTTCTTTGGTGGATAAGAAAGCTGAGGGGTTGGGGTATTCTTTGTTGGGTAAGGTGTCAACGGCATAGGTGGCTTCTTTGGCTTGTGTAATGTTGGAGGGGTTGGTGCCTTCTTTGGTCGGTGCACCGCTGGAGGAGTGGGATGCCTCTTTGGTGAGTAAGGTGGTAGAGTAGTTGGTGTTATCCTTGGTGGGTAAGGCGATAGTGGCGTTGATGGCCTTTTTGGTGGGTACAACGTTAGAGGAGTTGGTGTTTTCTTTGGTGGGTATAACATTGGAGAAGTAGGTAAGGATGCGAAGGGGTTGGAGTCTTATTCGGTGGGTAAGATGTTGAAGGTGTTGGTAGCTGCTTTGGTGGGTATTGAGCTTGATGAGTTGGTGGTCTTTTTGGTGGGTAATGCGGTAGAAGGGTTGGTGGCTTCTTTGGCCGGTAAGGTGTTGGAGGTGTTTGTGGTTTTTTTGGTGGGTGCGATACTAAAGGGGTTGGTATCTTCTTTGGTGGGTGTAATGTTGGATGTGTTGGTGGCTTCTGTGGTAGGTAATGAGGCATAGGAGTTGGTGGTGCCTTTTTGGGCGGGTAAGGCATCAAATAGGTTGGTGACTTCGACGGGTACAATGTTGGATTCATTGGTGGATTCTTTGGTAGATACGGTGATGGATGGGTTGGTATCTTCTTTGGTGGGTAGTGTGTTGGAGGAGTTGGTGTCATCTTAGGCTTGTAAGGTGGAAGGGGAGTCGATGGATTCTTTGGCGCGTAAGGCGTCAAAGAAATTGGCGTCTTCTTTGGTGGGTAATGTTTTAGAGATGTTGGCGTTCCCTGCTTTGGAGGTTTTTTCGGTAGGTAAGGTGACAATGGGGTTGGCATTTTCTTTGGCGGGTAAGGCACCAAATGGGTTGGCGACTTCTTTTGTGGGTAAGAGGTTGGTGGAGTTGGCGACTTCTTTGATGGGTATGGTGTCGGGTAAGTCGATGGTTTTTTAGGTGGATAAGGTGTCTGTGGAATTGGTGGCTTCTTTGGAGGGTAAGGTGTCGGCGGGGTTGGTGACTTAACTGGGGGAGACGAAGGGGGTTCGGAAGTTGGCGGATTACTTGGAGGCAAAGTGGTTGGAGGGTTAGCTGGTTGAGGAGTGGGAGGGTTAGTTGTTGGCGGAGTGATAGGGGGTTTAGTCGGTGGAAGGGTGGGAGGATTAGTTGGTGGTTGAGTGGGAGGGTTAGCTATCGGCGGCGTCGAAGGATTAGTCGGTGGAAGAATAATGGGAGGGATAGTTGGTGGAGAAGTGGGGGGATTAGTTGGTGGTGAAATAGAAGGGTTAATAGGTGGCTGTGTTGTAACGCCCCAACCTTAATCACAAGATTAAGACTATACTTAGAATCCCAAACCTGTGATTAGCGCAGCGGAACACCTTAGGTCGAGGCATTACCGCCGTCTCCCAAAAGAGACAAGGCAACAACACCAAAGAAACATCATTAAAACATATAAACATTACATACTATACTCCCAAAACATAACTTCATACTTAAAGATGAATCTCCAAAACATAACCATCAAACTTTAAACAACCATTAAAGAGGACAAAATACAACACTTCTTCCGTAAACATGGTTACTTCAAAAACATGCGACTCTCAAGCCGACCCAGATACTTCAACCATGTCTACCTTGCTTGCAACACGCGATTACCCCTGCTTGCCTTTGCCTTTACCTTGGGTGCTCGGACCCCCTAAAACAAAACATTAAAAACATTGCGAAAAGTGAGTGGGAAAACACTCGATCGTAAACCTCCAACACGTCAAACCGTTCGAAGACGGTTTTAGTGCCGGCCTTTAAATTCATTTTGAAAACGGGGAAGGGGTAATAAAACATTAACTTGAAAAGACATGAACATAGACTTATACATGAGTAAGAGTAAATTGAGTTCATAAAGAAAGAACCTGTCACATGAACTTAGAAGTAAATATATAAACTTAAGAGTTTTTGGGTCCCCTTTAGATCGATGCAAAGCATCTCGCGTCGCCCAAACCGATCTGAGTTTGGATGGGTGATGCTATGCGATCGGGACAGCAGTCTAGGACACTCGATCGAGCATATAAAACATAAAAGGCTAGCACTTCGTAACTAGCTAGAACAAAGAACATAGAATCCATAAAATGGGACCGCTTAAAACCATGAACAACCATAAAAGCATAGATTAGCATAAATCGTAATCATAAAGGAGCAATAATCATAAAAGCATACTTAGCACAAACTGTAAACATTTAGCATAAACCATAAACATCTGGCCTAAACCGTAAACAGTTGTCATAAACATGAGCATTGATCATAAACCGTAAACATTTGTCACAAACCATAAACCTTTAACATAAACCGTAAACCTTTAACATAAATCATAAACTTTCAACATAAACCGTAAACCTTTAACATAAACCATAAACCTTTAACATAAATCATAAACTTTTAACATAGATCGTGAATCTTTAACATAAATCATAAACTTTTAACATAAATCGTGAATCTTTAACATAAATCATAAACATAAAACATAAATTATAAACATAAAACATAAACCGTAAATATTTGCATAAACCGTAACCATAAAACATAAATCGTGAACATAAAGCATAAATCGTAAATATAAAGCATAAATCGTAAACATAAAGGAGCGAAGAGTTGGACAATTCGCGTACCTTGGTTAGACGAAAGCTTTAGCGGCGAGCCTCGAGCTTGAGATGGCGTGGGCGACTTGGAGACTATAAGGAATTTGTAATAAGAGCGTAGTGAAATCGGTGAGGTTCGTGTAATCATACAAAATAGCATACAATACTTAAACTTGTCTCATAAAAGGTAAGAAAGGAAATAAAATTTCAGATTTTAGCAATTCGCTGTTTCGGCGATAACTTGGGCTAGAAAACTCGGATTTTTGCAAGCGAGTACTTTCGGAATAGGAAAATCATGACCGACAACTTTGTCAACTGGCCCAAAAGCTAGAAATGAAAGGAAGGGCTCGAAAAATGGCCGGACAGAAGCAGTGCATGAATAAATTATAAAACGGCTTAAAAACTTAGAGTGGAACTCATGGTGAAAATTGAATAACAATAGAGAAGGTTCATGGCTTATGGGGCATTTCAACCATTGGCTTAAAGGAGCATAGAAATGGAGCACTTGAAGGTTCAATAAAAGAAACCATTCGATTAGTGAAAACATGAAGAACGTCGTAACGACGGAATTAAGGACAATATCATGTTTATGGATTTTTTAGAAACGATTTTGAATCGATGAGCGGTAAATTAGATATGAAGAAAGGACGAGCTTATGGTTACTTAGACATAGAGGACTCAAGTATAACCCTTATTCATCAACAATACTTACTTGGATCTTAAAACTTCACCGAATTGGCCCATGAATTGCTAAATTACCTATGATCCTTTAGGAGATAATCCTCAACATCAACCCAACTTAAATTAGCTTAGAAAACTCATCCCAACTATCTTGACAACACCACAAAGGTTACAAATTCATAAGAACTCCATAAAAGACCCAATTTACAAATTTTAGGCTAAAAAGGCAATAAAAATTCTGGGCAGAAACTTGTTCGGACAGCCCTGCTTCCGGGCTCGTAACTCATACTCCCGACATCGGATGACTACGAATCATACCTTTCCGGAAAGCTTGCAACGTGGCCTAAAACTTTCATGTTCACCATAAAAACTAAAGAGGTCTCCAAAGGGACGAAAAACAGCCCTCAAAACACTGACTCAGAATTCGTATATAAAATTGTACCTTCACGGTTTTGGTCGTAACTCGGGCTATACATGTCGGAAATTCGAAATTCCAAAGCCTATGGTTTGCTAGCACTTTAAGCTATCAAATGGAGTAGAAATTTGGGCAAAAATCTCACTTTTATAATTCTGTAAATTTCCAGAATCAAAGCAGTAGCTAAAATCACCTAAAAACTCATCTTTGAATTGGATTTTCCCACTCTTAATCATATCAAAACATAACCACACTTCATCTAACTTTAATCCACTATATTTCCAGAATATAAACCATGAAAAACTCTTCATCAAAGGTCTTAAAATCACATGCATCTATGGATTAAACATAAACTTCACATAATAAACATGTTCTTGAACTCTTGCACAACAATCTCTCTAATTCACCCAAATTAAGCATGATAACACTTAATTTATAATCTCACAACATAAACTCAGCCCTTAAACACTTAGAAACTCATAAGAAATCCACATGCATCACCATTAATTCATCATCCACCATGAATTCAACCATAAAACCTCATAAACACTTAGAAATATACATGCATACACTTAAAACTTAAACCCTAACTTAACCACAACTTAAATTCATGCTTAATAAACATAAAGAAGATGAAAAACATCAAGAAACCATGAATTTGAAGTAGAAAATCAGATTAGAAACAAGAGAATTAGGTTAGGGTTTGAGATTATACTACTTGAATTTGAGGTGAGAAATGGAACAAGAGAAGGGAGGAGCGAGTGGTGGCCGGAGTTGGGGCCGCCGGCGTGGCAGACCCGCCGGAAACCACCAGGCAGGGCGGAAGAGGCTGTGCAGGCAGTGACGACAAGGAGGGAGAGGGTAAGGTAGAGAGAGAAAGTGATAGAAATCAGATTTTGCAATTGAACTAGAATAAAGCCTTTTACCCCTTTTATAAAATACCCCCTTCCCTAAATAAATTACCTTCCAATTAAAACATAATTAAACCATTAGTAAATAAATTAGCTAGGTAAGAATAATTAGTAATCCTCCCAAATAAATTAACAACATAAAACTTGATAATATTATTTAGTATATAACTAAATAAAATTTCTTGGAATGTAAAGTTGGGTGGAAAACTAAAATTAAAATTACATAAACTAAATTGATAGAACATACTAATAAAATAATTTGGGGCCATAAAATGTACTTAGGAGGATCGGGTAGCATAAATCATAAAAGAACGGTATTAAGAACCATATAACCTTCCTCGGGTTAAGACGTAAAAATTTTAGAACATAAAATAAATCATATAAACTTGTCGTAAAATACTCATAACCTCAACATAAAATTCATAAGGTATGATTACATAAAATTAACCCACGGACCATCGTCTTGCTCGAGACCTGTCACGCATAAACATACATATAAAGAAAAACGTAATAACCAAAGATAATAAATAAGGAAATTTTTAATTAGCGTAATTCGGCTAATCATCGAACTTAGTGTCTTAATTAAAACGGGTTTAGGGTGGGTCGTTACATCCTCCTCCCCCCTAAAAAGAAGTTTCGTCCCCGAAACTTGCTGTTGTGTTAATCGCGAACGAAGAACCTTAGAAAAGCTCGTTAACATAATAAGAGAAACTAGGCAAGGTCTGAGTCTCAACTATCTTGAACCTTAGCTATTACAAAAGGCACTCTTGACCCTTCTCATAAACCATCCTAGAATCACATTAAACCTTTGTGTCATATAATACCTTTCAACCCTTTCACCAAACATTTTGATAAGGTACCTTGCCCCTATTTTGAGCTTCGCACCAATCCCACTTGGAATTGGATTATATGAATCCTTATTTGAATTGATAAAGTCTCTTTTAAGACTAACTCAACATGCTTCACATCTACACTACACTCATGCTCATGACATACTTTCCTAGGTCCAATCTCTTATGTTGCCCTTAACTTGCACTTTTAATTTGCTTGAATTGCCACTAAACTCCCCGATTTTCGAGAAAATTTCGGCAGCACTTCCCCTATAATTTGGACTATCCCAAATTTTTACATATCTTCATACCTGCAAGAAAACATATGCACCATATATATACATCCACTTGGAGCTTCAAGCTCATCATCCAAACCAACCAATGCACATATCTCTAATATCAGCCCATAAAAGGACGCATAAACCACACATAGAAATCCCAAAATTATCATACTCAAATCATACTTCCTATAAACTTCTAATCTTCCCAAATACTTCTTATAACTCCGCTCTGATACCACATCTGTAACGCCCCAACCTTAATCACAAAATTAAGACTATACTTAGAATCCCAAACCTGTGATTAGCGCAGCGGAACACCTTAGGTCGAGGCATTACCGCCGTCTCCCAAAAGAGACAAGGCAACAACACCAAAGAAACATCATTAAAACATATAAACATTACATACTATACTCCCAAAACATAACTTCATACTTAAAGATGAATCTCCAAAACATAACCATCAAACTTTAAACAACCATTAAAGAGGACAAAATACAACACTTCTTCCGTAAACATGGTTACTTCAAAAACATGCGACTCTCAAGCCGACCCAGATACTTCAACCATGACTACCTTGCTTGCAACACGCGATTACCCCTGCTTGCCTTTGCCTTTACCTTGGGTGCTCGGACCCCCTAAAACAAAACATTAAAAACATTGCGAAAAGTGAGTGGGGAAAACACTCGATCGTAAACCTCCAACACGTCAAACCGTTCGAAGACGGTTTTAGTGCCGGCCTTTAAATTCATTTTGAAAACGGGGAAGGGGTAATAAAACATTAACTTGAAAAGACATGAACATAGACTTATACATGAGTAAGAGTAAATTGAGTTCATAAAGAAAGAACCTGTCACATGAACTTAGAAGTAAATATATAAACTTAAGAGTTTTTGGGTCCCCTTTAGATCGATGCAAAGCATCTCGCGCGCGTACGCCCAAACCGATCTGGAGTTTGGATGGGTGACTGCTATGCAGTCAGACACTGGCCAGGTCTAGGACACTCTGATCAGGAGCATATAAAACATAAAAGGCTAGCACTTCTCGTAACTAGCTAGAACAAAGAACATAGAATCCATAAAATGGGACCGCTTAAAACCATGAACAACCATAAAAGCATAGATTAGC
Organism: Portulaca oleracea; assembly: GCA_029582165.1. Classification (NCBI taxonomy): domain Eukaryota; kingdom Viridiplantae; phylum Streptophyta; class Magnoliopsida; order Caryophyllales; family Portulacaceae; genus Portulaca; species Portulaca oleracea. The sequence goes on along the minus strand of CM055885.1, from coordinate 38,773,233 downwards.
ATAAATCGTAATCATAAAGGAGCAATAATCATAAAAGCATACTTAGCACAAACTGTAAACATTTAGCATAAACCATAAACATCTGTCATAAACCGTAAACATTTGTCATAAACCGCAAGCATTGATCATAAACCGTAAACATTTGTCACAAACCATAAACCTTTAACATAAACCGTAAACCTTTAACATAAATCATAAACTTTCAACATATACCGTAAACCTTTAACATAAACCATAAACCTTTAACATAAATCATAAACTTTTAACATAGATCGTGAATCTTTAACATAAATCATAAACTTTTAACATAAATCGTGAATCTTTAACATAAATCATAAACATAAAACATAAATTATAAACATAAAACATAAACCGTAAATATTTGCATAAACCGTAACCATAAAACATAAATCGTGAACATAAAGCATAAATCGTAAATATAAAGCATAAATCGTAAACATAAAGGAGCGAAGAGTTGGACAATTCGCGTACCTTGGTTAGACGAAAGCTTTAGCGAGCCTCGAGCTTGAGATGGCGTGGCGACTTGGAGACTATAAGGAATTTGTAATAAGGCGTAGTGAAATCGGTGAGGTTCGTGTAATCATACAAAATAGCATAAAATACTTAAACTTGTCTCATAAAAGGTAAGAAAGTACATAAAATAACAGATTTTATAAATTACCTTTTTCGGCGATAACTGGGGCTAGAAAACTCGGATTTTTGCAAGCAGTACTTTCGGAATAGGAAAATCATGACCGACAACTTTGTCAACTGGCCCAAAAGCTAGAAATGAAAGGAAGGGCTCGAAAAATGGCCCGGACAGAAGCAGTGCATGAATAAATTATAAAACGGCTTAAAACTTAGAGTGGAACTCATGGTGAAAATTGAATAACAATAGAGAAGGTTCATGGCTTATGGGGCATTTCAACCATTGGCTTAAAGGAGCATAGAAATGGAGCACTTGAAGGTTCAATAAAAGAAACCATTCGATTAGTGAAAACATGAAGAACGTCGTAACGACGGAATTAAGGACAATATCATGTTTATGGATTTTTAGAAACGATTTTCGAATCGATGAGCGGTAAATTAGATATGAAGAAAGGACGAGCTTATGGTTACTTAGACATAGAGGGACTCAAGTATAACCCTTATTCATCAACAATACTTACTTGGATCTTAAAACTTCACGAATTGGCCCATGAATTGCTAAATTACCTATGATCCTTTAGGAGATAATCCTCAACATCAACCCAACTTAAATTAGCTTAGAAAACTCATCCCAACTATCTTGACAACACCACAAAGGTTACAAATTCATAAGAACTCCATAAAAGACCCAATTTACAAATTTTAGGCTAAAAAGGCAATAAAAATTCTGGGCAGAAACTTGTTCGGACAGCCCTGCTTCCCGGGCTCGTAACTCATACTCCGACATCGGATGACTACGAATCATACCTTTCCGGAAAGCTTGCAACGTGGCCTAAAACTTTCATGTTCACCATAAAAACTAAAGAGGTCTCCAAAGGGACGAAAAACAGCCCTCAAAACACTGACTCAGAATTCGTATATAAAATTGTACCTTCACGGTTTTGGTCGTAACTCAGGCTATACATGTCGGAAATTCGAAATTCCAAAGCCTATGGTTTGCTAGCACTTTAAGCTATCAAATGGAGTAGAAATTTGGGCAAAAAATCTCACTTTTATAATTCTGTAAATTTCCAGAATCGAAACGGTAGCTAAAATCACCTAAAAACTCATCTTTGAATTGGATTTTCCCACTCTTAATCATATTAAAACATAACCACACTTCATCTAACTTTAATCCACTATATTTCCAGAATATAAACCATGAAAAACTCTTCATCAAAGGTCTTAAAAATCACATGCATCTATGGATTAAACATAAACTTCACATAATAAACATGTTCTTGAACTCTTGCACAACAATCTCTCTAATTCACCCAAATTAAGCATGATAACACTTAATTTATAATCTCACAACATAAACTCAGCCCTTAAACACTTAGAAACTCATAAGAAATCCACATGCATCACCATTAATTCATCATCCACCATGAATTCAACCATAAAACCTCATAAACACTTAGAAATATACATGCATACACTTAAAACTTAAACCCTAACTTAACCACAACTTAAATTCATGCTTAATAAACATAAAGAAGATGAAAAACATCAAGAAACCATGAATTTGAAGTAGAAAATCAGATTAGAAACAAGAGAATTAGGTTAGGGTTTGAGATTATACTACTTGAATTTGAGGTGAGAAATGGAACAAGAGAAGGAGGAGCGAGTGGTGGCGGAGTTAGGGCCGGCGCAGCAGACCGCCGGAAACCACCAGGCGGGGCGGCAGAAGGGCTGTGCAGGCAGCAGGCGACACAAGGAGGGAGAGGGTAAGGTAGAGAGAGAAAGTGATAGAAATCAGATTTTGCAATTGAACTAGAATAAAGCCTTTTACCCTTTTATAAAATACCCTTCCCTAAATAAATTACCTTCCAATTAAAACATAATTAAACCATTAGTAAATAAATTAGCTAGGTAAGAATAATTAGTAATCCTCCCAAATAAATTAACAACATAAAACTTGATAATATTATTTAGTATATAACTAAATAAAATTTCTTGGAATGTAAAGTTGGGTGGAAAACTAAAATTAAAATTACATAAACTAAATTGATAGAACATACTAATAAAATAATTTGGGGCCATAAAATGTACTTAGGAGGATCGGGTAGCATAAATCATAAAAGAACGGTATTAAGAACCATATAACCTTCCTCGGGTTAAGACGTAAAAATTTTAGAACATAAAATAAATCATATAAACTTGTCGTAAAATACTCATAACCTCAACATAAAATTCATAAGGTATGATTACATAAAATTAACCCACGGACCATCGTCTTGCTCGAGACCTGTCACGCATAAACATACATATAAAGAAAAACGTAATAACCAGTATAACAGTAAACGTGTCATAAATAAGGAAATTTTTAATTAGCGTAATTCGGCTAATCATCGAACTTAGTGTCTTAATTAAAACGGGTTTAGGGTGGGTCGTTACATCCTCCTCCCCCCTAAAAAGAAGTTTCGTCCCCGAAACTTGCTGTTGTGTTAATCGCGAACGAAGAACCTTAGAAAAGCTCGTTAACATAATAAGAGAAACTAGGCAAGGTCTGAGTCTCAACTATCTTGAACCTTAGCTATTACAAAAGGCACTCTTGACCCTTCTCATAAACCATCCTAGAATCACATTAAACCTTTGTGTCATATAATACCTTTCAACCCTTTCACCAAACATTTTGATAAGGTACCTTGCCCCTATTTTGAGCTTCGCACCAATCCCACTTGGAATTGGATTATATGAATCCTTATTTGAATTGATAAAGTCTCTTTTAAGACTAACTCAACATGCTTCACATCTACACTACACTCATGCTCATGACATACTTTCCTAGGTCCAATCTCTTATGTTGCCCTTAACTTGCACTTTTAATTTGCTTGAATTGCCACTAAACTCCCCGATTTTCGAGAAAATTTCGGCAGCACTTCCCCTATAATTTGGACTATCCCAAATTTTTACATATCTTCATACCTGCAAGAAAACATATGCACCATATATATACATCCACTTGGAGCTTCAAGCTCATCATCCAAACCAACCAATGCACATATCTCTAATATCATTACAAAAGGACATAAACCACACATAGAAATCCCAAAATTATCATACTCAAATCATACTTCCTATAAACTTCTAATCTTCCCAAATACTTCTTATAACTCCGCTCGATACCACATACATGCCCCAACCTTAATCACAAAATTAAGACTATACTTAGAATCCCAAACTGTGATTAGCGCGTGAACACCTTAGGTCGAGGCATTACCGTGCCTCCCAAAAGAGACAAGGCAACAACACCAAAGAAACATCATTAAAACATATAAACATTACATACTATACTCCCAAAACATAACTTCATACTTAAAGATGAATCTCCAAAACATAACCATCAAACTTTAAACAACCATTAAAGAGGACAAAATACAACACTTCTTCCGTAAACATGGTTACTTCAAAAACATGCGACTCTCAAGCCGACCCAGATACTTCAACCATGACTACCTTGCTTGCAACACGCGATTACCCCTGCTTGCCTTTGCCTTTACCTTGGGTGCTCGGACCCCCTAAAACAAAACATTAAAAACATTGCGAAAAGTGAGTGGGGAAAACACTCAGTACGTAAACCTCCAACACGTCAAACCGTTCGAAGACGGTTTTAGTGCCGGCCTTTAAATTCATTTTGAAAACGGGGAAGGGGTAATAAAACATTAACTTGAAAAGACATGAACATAGACTTATACATGAGTAAGAGTAAATTGAGTTCATAAAGAAAGAACCTGTCACATGAACTTAGAAGTAAATATATAAACTTAAGAGTTTTTGGGTCCCCTTTAGATCGATGCAAAGCATCTCGCGCGCGTACGCCCAAACCGATCTGGAGTTTGGATGGGTGATCACTATGCACGATCGACAGCAGTCTAGGACACTCTGATCAGGAGCATATAAAACATAAAAGGCTAGCACTTCTCGTAACTAGCTAGAACAAAGAACATAGAATCCATAAAATGGGACCGCTTAAAACCATGAACAACCATAAAAGCATAGATTAGCATAAATCGTAATCATAAAGGAGCAATAATCATAAAAGCATACTTAGCACAAACTGTAAACATTTAGCATAAACCATAAACATCTGTCATAAACCGTAAACATTTGTCATAAACCGCAAGCATTGATCATAAACCGTAAACATTTGTCACAAACCATAAACCTTTAACATAAACCGTAAACCTTTAACATAAATCATAAACTTTCAACATATACCGTAAACCTTTAACATAAACCATAAACCTTTAACATAAATCATAAACTTTTAACATAGATCGTGAATCTTTAACATAAATCATAAACTTTTAACATAAATCGTGAATCTTTAACATAAATCATAAACATAAAACATAAATTATAAACATAAAACATAAACCGTAAATATTTGCATAAACCGTAACCATAAAACATAAATCGTGAACATAAAGCATAAATCGTAAATATAAAGCATAAATCGTAAACATAAAGGAGCGAAGAGTTGGACAATTCGCGTACCTTGGTTAGACGAAAGCTTTAGCGGCGAGCCTCGAGCTTGAGATGGCGTGGGCGACTTGGAGACTATAAGGAATTTGTAATAAGAGCGTAGTGAAATCGGTGAGGTTCGTGTAATCATACAAAATAGCATACAATACTTAAACTTGTCTCATAAAAGGTAAGAAAGGAAATAAAATTTCAGATTTTAGCAATTCATTGTTAGCGATAACTTGGGCTAGAAAACTCGGATTTTTGCAAACGAGTACTTTCCGGAATAGGGAAAATCATGACCGACAACTTTGTCAACTGGCCCAAAAGCTAGAAATGAAAGGAAGGGCTCGAAAAATGGCCCGGACAGAAGCAGTGCATGAATAAATTATAAAACGGCTTAAAAACTTAGAGTGGAACTCATGGTGAAAATTGAATAACAATAGAGAAGGTTCATGGCTTATGGGGCATTTCAACCATTGGCTTAAAGGAGCATAGAAATGGAGCACTTGAAGGTTCGATAAAAGAAACCATTCGATTAGTGAAAACATGAAGAACGTCGTAACGACGGAATTAAGGACAATATCATGTTTAAGGATTTTTTTAGAAACGATTTTCGAATCGATGAACGGTAAATTAGATATGAAGAAAGGACGATCTTATGGTTACTTAGACATAGAGGGACTCAAGTATAACCCTTATTCATCAACAATACTTACTTGGATCTTAAAACTTCACCGAATTGGCCCATGAATTGCTAAATTACCTATGATCCTTTAGGAGATAATCCTCAACATCAACCCAACTTAAATTAGCTTAGAAAACTCATCCCAACTATCTTGACAACACCACAAAGGTTACAAATTCATAAGAACTCCATAAAAGACCCAATTTACAAATTTTAGGCTAAAAAGGCAATAAAAATTCTGGGCAGAAACTTGTTCCGGACAGCCCTGCTTCCCGGGCTCGTAACTCATACTCCCGACATCGGATGACTACGAATCATACCTTTCCGGAAAGCTTGCAACGTGGCCTAAAAATTTCATGTTCACCATAAAAACTAAAGAGGTCTCCAAAGGGACGAAAAACAGCCCTCAAAACACTGACTCAGAATTCGTATATAAAATTGTACCTTCACGGTTTTGGTCGTAACTCGGGCTATACATGTCGGAAATTCGAAACTCCAAAGCCTATGGTTTGCTAGCACTTTAAGCTATCAAATGGAGTAGAAATTTGGGCAAAAAATCTCACTTTTATAATTCTGTAAATTTCCAGAATCGAAACGGTAGCTAAAATCACCTAAAAACTCATCTTTGAATTGGATTTTCCCACTCTTAATCATATTAAAACATAACCACACTTCATCTAACTTTAATCCACTATATTTCCAGAATATAAACCATGAAAAACTCTTCATCAAAGGTCTTAAAAATCACATGCATCTATGGATTAAACATAAACTTCACATAATAAACATGTTCTTGAACTCTTGCACAACAATCTCTCTAATTCACCCAAATTAAGCATGATAACACTTAATTTATAATCTCACAACATAAACTCAGCCCTTAAACACTTAGAAACTCATAAGAAATCCACATGCATCACCATTAATTCATCATCCACCATGAATTCAACCATAAAACCTCACAAACACTTAGAAATATACATGCATACACTTAAAACTTAAACCCTAACTTAACCACAACTTAAATTCATGCTTAATAAACATAAAGAAGATGAAAAACATCAAGAAACCATGAATTTGAAGTAGAAAATCAGATTAGAAACAAGAGAATTAGGTTAGGGTTTGAGATTATACTACTTGAATTTGAGGTGAGACATGGAACAAGAGAAGGAGGAGCGAGTGGTGGCCGGAGTTAGGGCCGCCGGCAGACCACGGAAACCACCAGCAGGCGCAGAAGGGTGTGCACGCAGCAGTGACAGCAAGGAGGAGAGGGTAAGGTAGAGAGAGAAAGTGATAGAAATCAGATTTTGCAATTGAACTAGAATAAAGCCTTTTACCCCTTTTATAAAATACCCCTTCCCTAAATAAATTACCTTCCAATTAAAACATAATTAAACCATTAGTAAATAAATTAGCTAGGTAAGAATAATTAGTAATCCTCCCAAATAAATTAACAACATAAAACTTGATAATATTATTTAGTATATAACTAAATAAAATTTCTTGGAATGTAAAGTTGGGTGGAAAACTAAAATTAAAATTACATAAACTAAATTGATAGAACATACTAATAAAATAATTTGGGGCCATAAAATGTACTTAGGAGGATCGGGTAGCATAAATCATAAAAGAACGGTATTAAGAACCATATAACCTTCCTCGGGTTAAGACGTAAAAATTTTAGAACATAAAATAAATCATATAAACTTGTCGTAAAATACTCATAACCTCAACATAAAATTCATAAGGTATGATTACATAAAATTAACCCACGGACCATCGTCTTGCTCGAGACCTGTCACGCATAAACATACATATAAAGAAAAACGTAATAACCAGTATAACAGTAAACGTGTCATAAATAAGGAAATTTTTAATTAGCGTAATTCGGCTAATCATCGAACTTAGTGTCTTAATTAAAACGGGTTTAGGGTGGGTCGTTACATGTGTGGTAGGGGGGTTAGTTGGTGGAGGGTTTGGAGGCACAATGGTGGGTGGAGAGATGGGGGGATTAAATGGAGGTTGAGTAGGAGGGTTAATTGGTGGCGAGAACGGAAGATTAACTGGTGGAGGAGTAGGAGGGGGGTTACTTGGTGGCAAAATAGGAGGGCCAACAGGTGGCGGTGGGGCCGGGGGATTAATTGGTGGCACGATGACAGGTGGAAAGGAAGGGGGATTAGTAGGAAGTTGAGTGGGTGGGTTAACTGGTGGCAATATTGGTGGATTAGCAAGTGGAGGAATAATGGGAGGGTTAGTTGATGGTGAAGTTGGGGGTTTACTTGGTGGTAAAACAGGAGGGCTAGTAGGTGGTGGTGTGGTCGGAGGATTACTTGGAGGCTGAGTAGGAGGATTAACTGGTGATACAACCGGAGGATTAGCCAATGGAGGAGGAGTAGGAAGGTTAGACGGTGGTGAACTTGGGGGATTAGTTTGTGGAGGGTTGGATGGTGGCAAAGTGGTGGGTGGAGAGGTCGGGGGATTAGCTGGAGGTTGAGCAGGAGGATTAGTCGGTGGTGATGTCAACGGACTAATCGGCGGAGGAGTGGTGGGAGGATTAGTTGGTTGAGAAACTGGAGGGTTAGTTGGTGGTGAAATAGAAGGGCTAGTTGGTGGTTGTGTGGTAGGAGGGTTAGTTGATGGAGGTTTAGTTGGAGGCACAAAAATGGGGGGAGAACGAGGGGGATTAATAGGAGGTTGAGTAGGAGGGTTAGCGGGGGGTGGAGTTGGAGGATTAGCTAGTGGAGGAGTAGTGGGAGGGTTGGTTGGTGGCGAAGTGGGAGGATTAGTTGGTGGTAAGATAGGAGGGCTAGAAGGTGGTAGTATGGTAGGGGGATTAGTTTGTGGAGGGTTAGATGGTGGAACAGTGGTGGGTGGAGAGGTAGGGGGTTTAGTTGGAGGTTGAGTGGGAGGGTTAGCTGGTGGTGATGTCGAAGGACCAGCCGGCGGGGAATTGGTGGGAGGGTTAGTTGGTGGTGAAATTGGGGGATTAGTTGGTGGCGCAATAGTAGGGCTACCAGGTGGTGGTGTGGTTGGGGGATTAGTTGAGGGAGGGTTAGTTAGAGGCACACTAGTGGGGGGAGAGCTTGGGGGAGTAGTTGGAGGTTGAGCAGGAGGGTTGACTGGGGGCGAAGTCGGAGGACTAGCTGGGGGAGAAGTAGGAGGAGGGCTGATAGGTGGTGAAGTGGGGGGACTAATTGGAGGCAAAATAGGAGGGGTAGAAGGTGGCGGTATGGTGGGAGGATTATTTGGTGGAGGGTTAGTTGGAGGAACAATGGCGGGTGGAGAGGTTGGAGGAAGGCTAATAGGTGGCGAAGTGGGGGGAATAGGAGGGCTAGAAGGTGGCGGTATGGTAGGGGTATTAATTGGTGGAAGGTTAGCTGGAGGCACAATGGTCGGTGGAGTGGTAGGGGGATTAGTTGGAGGTTGAGTGGGAGGGTTAGTTGGCGGTGAAGTCGAAGGACTAGTCGGTGGGGGAGTGGTAGGAGTGTTTGTTGGTGGTGAAATTGGGGGATTACTTGGTGGTGAAATAGAAGGGCTAGTTGGTGGTGATGTGGTAGGAGGATTAGTTGATGGAGGTTTAGTTGGAGGCACAATAGAGGGGGGAGAGCCAGGGGGATTATCTGGAGGTAGAGTAGGGGGGTTAATTGGGGGCAGAGTTGGAGGATTCGCTAGTGGAGGAGTAGCGGGAGGGTTACTTGGTTGCGAAGTGAGAGGATTGGTTGGTGGTATAATAGGAGGATTAGAAGGTGGTAATAACGTAGGGGGATTAGATGGTGGCACAGTGACGGGTGGAGAGGTGGGGGGATTAAATGGAGGTTGAGTGGGAGGGATAATTGGTGTCTCTATCGGGGGATTTATGGGTGTAGTAGTAGGAGTCTTACTTGGTGGCAAAATTGGAGGATTAGTTGGTGGAAAAATTGGAGGTCTAGCGGGTGGTGGTGTGGTAGGGGGTCTAGTTGGTGGAAGGTTTGCAGGTGGCACAATAGTGGGTGGAGAGGTTGGGGGATTAGTTGGAGGTGGCGTGGGAGGATTAATTGGTGGCATTGTTGGAGGATTAGTTGATGGTGGAGTAGTGGGAAGAATTGTGGGGGGTGAAGTGGGGGCATTAGTTGGTGGCGAATGAGAAGGACTAGTTGGTGGTTGAGTGGTGGGTGGATTAGTTCGTGGAGGGTTAGCTAGTGGCACAACGGTAGGCGGACTAGTCGGTGGAGGGTTAGTCGGTAGCACAATATTGGGGGGATTAGCTGGTGGTAAAGTAGGAGTATTAATTGATGGAGTAAGGGTAGGGGGATTGGCTGGTGGAAGGGCGGGGGGACTAACTAGCGGTTGACTGGGAGGGCTAATTGGTGGTGAAGTAGGTGGATAAATCGGTGGAAATGTAGGAGGGATGGCAGGTGGTAGACTGGTTAGGGGTTTATCTGGTGGAACGGTGGAAGGGTTAGTCGGTGGCACAATGATGGGAGGATTAACCGGTGGAAACGTTGGAGGGATAGTTGGCGGAGAAGTAGGAAAGTTAGGTGATGGTGAAGTGATGGGGGGACTAGGAGGAGGTGGAGCAGGAGGAGTTGGTGGTGGAGGAGGATATGAGACGATGGGGGGAGTGTAAATACAGTAAGAGGTTACATCAGCTATGGTAGATGTGGTAAGTATAACAAGATAGAAAAATAATGCATGGGAGAGAGTCATTTTAAGAGAGAGGGGGGTTTGTGTGATGTTGAGAATTGATTATGATGCGGTTTTATATAGTGAAATAAAAGTGGTTTTTGGAAATAAAATAAAAATATGTATTTTTAATGTTATTGGGTTACTTAGGTGTTTTAGATATTTAAGTTGATTTGTATCATCTAATCTATGTAGTTGTCATGCAAAGACGTATAAATTTGACTAACCAATTTTTCATGTTAGTTTGTTGTTAACTTATTATGGTAGACACATAAATTTAATATATTTAAAACAAGTTGGTTGATAAATATTTTGTATTTTATCCATTGAAATGGTTTTGCTAATCTTAAATTTTAGGTTATCCTTCAAAACATTGGATGACTTTAATTTATGTCGATGTCTTTTACTTATATGATAATGGTTGTACTGTTTCCTTATAGAAATTAATAATTTATTTTGTAAACTGTCAATAATTATACTTTCTCTTAAATAGATGATATTCTACTTTATTATACACTTTCATATAAAATTATCTTAAATGAATTTGAATCTCAATGTTGTTTCTTTTTTTAAATTTAGTATTCAGTTTTATACAATGAGGTGATTTCTAAATTTATTCCATCACAAAAGGTAGAAAGGTGCATATGTCGCTACAATTATGTAGGAAGTATGGCATTCGGCCATGTCTTTAGGCCTCCTTCTTACGTCCTTGTTGAATGCTTATCTTTCGTAAATTCTAATTATCTTTTTTGTAACTTACATTTATAGCTATAATTAAAAATAATTTTGTGTTGAATTAAGAATCAAATGAGAGGAATATTTTGAATTATAATGATTTTTCTATTTGAAAATTGCATTGACTTTTTGTAAAATAATAAGCTTTCTTGATATATACTAATAACAAAAAATAAAATTATGTACTTGTTGTGGCTATTATATAACAAGTATGGCTTTTGACCTTTTGGCCTTGTATTTCCTCCATACATATTTCTCTTTTGTTTGCTTAAGTAATACTTATCTTTCACAAATTTGATCTATTGATCATTTCCCTAATTTGTTGATGTATTTTGGTTTCTCTCCATCTTTCAACTTGTTACTTCCTCTGTTTTTCTTACTTTCTAATTTTCTATGTGGATTTTATTAATTATTTTATCATTTTCAAATTGAGATTATTTCAACTATATAAGAGGATTATAAGTCAAATTGAAATCATGTAATACAAGTTTAAGGATTATATATAAGCCTAATACGAATAATATGATCAACACGAATGAAACTGACATGACACATACCATGTTGTGAATGAAAAGTAAGAAATGGGAACTAGGTTTGGCATGGACCATGTCGCTGTCCGTAAGTCTATCTAATTTCCAACGGTAAGTTTGATCTGATTTTTATTTTATAATTTGAATTATATCCGCATATTATTTGACTCTAGCGACCATGTCTCTATAAAAGGCTCATTTGGTAAGCAATGAGAATGTGAATAAGAATTTATAATGAGAATGGGTATGAGAATTCACAATGAAAATGAAAATGAAAATGTGTTGATGAATTCACAAGTTCCTTATTTGTTATATGGTAATTCAAAGTGAAGGTAAAATTGTGAATAAATGTATATTTACTAGAATGCCCTTCATTAATTTGAATAAAATGAGATAGTATTAGTATTATTAATCAAGTATGAGAATAATATTGATATTTCAAATGACTTATGACTTCTCAACACGAACTACCACCCCTCGGTAATAGATTAGTGGGAGTTGGGCGTTTCTATTCACATTCCCAATACCTTACCAATGTATCTATTCACATTCTCAATACCTCATTTGTTATATAAAATTACTAGTGTTAGATTCGTAATGAAAAATACTATTTTTAAATGATAATCTTACAATTAAAAACAAAAACATTACATAAAATATTATCAATAAAAAAATGACATATAATATAATATGGAAGAAAGGAGTAGAGCTAGAATGTGACCCATTTCATGAGGATCCAAGGTAACTAGGGTTCATCACTCATCCTCAATCTAACGGTTAATATTTAATGTCCCAACTAATATTTTACTACTTCTATTGACATGAGATTTATATGAATTCCAAAAAGATAAATCCAGCAGTTTGGAGTAAAAGTAAAACAAGAATAAATGGAGGGGTAATTAAATGACCAATTAAGAGGGCCCGGCACCAACGGCGGCCATTATATTGGTGCCTTTAAATGTTACCATCCAATTTTATGTGATGATGAATCATCACCCTAAAATCATGCTACTCATTATTATTAGCTATAATATAATTTGGATTGGTCCTTGTGCTTGTAACCCTTTATTAATTTGCCCATGGTTATTAGTACCTCTGTCTATACATAAATGTCAATTTAATTAAATTTTGATCGTTGATTATTCATAAAGTAAAATGAGTTACAATATAAAATTACCATCATTGTAATCTTTAGTATAATGTCTTTATGCCGGTGATAATTTCATATTATAACTCATTGTAATTTGTGAGTAATCATCAATCAAAGCTAAGTCAAGCTGATGCTTATTTTGGGATGCAGATAGTATTTTATTAGTTGATTATATTATTTGTTGTACTTATTTCTTATCAATATCAACTTTTGTAATCATTAGGTTTAGTTTGACTGACCTTTTATCTTGAATTTGTTTAGTAGATTGTGTTTCTTTAATATAATCGCATAACCTTAAAGTGATACATATTATGAACAAGACGGAGTAGATGAATAGTTAAACTAGCTTGGAACCTACTCTTTTCGATGGGAGAATAGTTAAAACGAGATGAAAGATAGTGAGAATAATTCTTTTTATAATTACGGATAAGTATAAGGACTTTTCCAATTTGTACAAATATTTTACTGTGCTAATTAATGATGATAAGTGATGTGTAGTGTTGTTTGTAGTTAAAAATATAACTTAAAAATAGAATTAGAGATATTATGATAAGTGGGCATCAATTGAGGATGATTATACACTAACCCAAAAAGGGAGGTACTTAAAAAAAAAAGAAAGGATAGTACTAGTGCAATATCTTTCAATTCACAACAATACAACTTAGCAAACATTAATGTGATATAATACAATATCACAACAATATTTCAGTCTCCTTTTTATGGGCTGTGTTCTAGATAGGGTTATATCATAGCCCAAATCAACGGCCCATTATCTTGTTGCCATTTGTGGATATATATGACTTTCACTTGTCCAAATGGCCCAAACCAACCTGGTAACCCCCAAATGGGCCAAATCCAAAAATGGAGAAAAAATAGAAACATGAGCTAATCACATTAGAAATAGGTCTAAGGTCGAAGTATATATCACACTTCCACAAGTATGTGCTGATCTTATTGTAAACTATCATCTCACCGGCAATTATTTTTCTTTTAACTTGTGGTGGTGGTTACAACCTTAAGAAGGCGAGACGATCTTATGATAATTTACCATAATATTGTCTCAGACAAGTCTGATTATGTCTAAATCGAGCTTAAAACCTTACCATGCAAGCATATTGGTCGTTCGTTCGTTCTTACCATTTGTGCACCAGAAAAGAGCACCATAAAGCATCAAAATATATGCTGAAATTTCATGCAGATGCAATCTCAGGAAATCCCTTTCTGCATAGGTAAGCATACATGTAATCTCAGGAAATCCAAGATATAACGAGACCGGATGTCTAATCACTAGACGGAAAAAAAGAAAGGATATCGCCTGATTCTGCAGCACATTCTAAAATCTGAATCTTTTTGCAGTTTGCTGATACAAAATGTAGCAGAAATATACAAGTGAATTAACAGAGGTGTATGAACTTGGAACTCCAACTGTTCTACAAAATGTACTTGCAAACGAGACAAATAAATTTCACTCCAATATTTGAAGTTTCTGACAACACGTTATAACGCAGTAATGGCGTCTGGAGCATGCCACAAAATCTACTACCGGTTCCACTCACACGGAAGTGAAATAGATGGTACAATCAAAACAGGCACTAAAAACAAGCCTATAATTACAGTGAGAACCTTGGTCGAACAAGTGCCAACTACCGAAGCAAGCCCCCCGGATAAAAGGTTCTCATATGAACTTGGGTTTAGGCATGGACTTAGAATTTGCGTCGGGAGAACCAATCTTCTGAACCCAATGAAGAAAACCCTTCTTTTGCTCCTCAAAGATAGAGCTTTGCACCATCATCAGGGTACCGTCAAGGGCTAGTGAAGCTTCAAACTGTTCTAAGACTTTCACCACCTGCCAAAACTCGGGCCTTTTCTCCGGTTGTGTGGACCAGCATTGTTCGATTAAAGCTTTCATAGATGGCGGGCAATCCTTAGGGAAAGGAGGCCGCAAATTCTGCAAAATCCCGAATTGCGCTTCTATGTTAGAACAAAATTTAGCTTTCCAACAGTACTGTATTTTGTCATAATGAAATACTATAGAAATATATCAATGGAGAAATCATGACCCCATAAAACACAATCAATATGCTCCCTCCATCACACAATATTAGTCATCTTCACTTTTTCAAGATCTCCAAGGAACTACTATGAAACATTATACTCTTACGTTTCATTACGAATCAGATGACAGTAATTTTATAATACAGATGATTATATATACTGCGAAATTTATAGTCATAAGCTTTTAAACTTTGACAACACGTATACCATAGTAGCCAGTATTATGAAACAGAGCAAGTATCAAAAAAGGGGAAAAAAAGAAACATTGAAACCGACCTTATTGACAACAGCAAAAGCGGCCTGAATGGGATTCATTTCCACATAAGGAATACTTCCTGAAACCATCTCCCACAACATGAGACCAAAGCTGTATACATCGACCTTCCGTCCATAAGATTTGTGTTTAATCATCTCCGGAGCCATCCAACGGTAAGTACCGGGATCATCGGCAAAAGGGTCACAATACACTTCCTCACAAGCTATCCCAAAATCAGCGATTTTCATGTGAAAATCCTCATCGATGAGAATATTTTCGGGCTTAAGATCCCGATGAATGACACCCTTTGAATGTATGTACTCCATGCCACGCGCAATCTCAAGGGCAATGGGGATTAGCTTGTCTAAGGAAAGAGCATTATTCCCAAGCTTGTGTAAGAACGACCTCAACGATCCTTGTGACAAGTATTCGGTCACAATGCAGTATACCGGTGGTTGTTTACATGCGGCCATGAACTAAAAAACAAACATGTGAAACACAACACATAAGAAATTGGTAGCAAATGAATGAAGCGCAAAAGTTATCATTTACAAAGCTCCCTCACACAATTATATATGGTTCGGAAAGCATCTTATATTCGAACATTACCTTAATTACATTAGGATGGCGGAGACGGGAGAGAAAGGTAACTTCTCTGTAAAATTGTTTTTCCAATCTAGTTGCTAACAATCCATTTTCATCATCATCTGGTACCCTGATAATTTTCACGGCAACGGCTTCACCCTTGTACATTCCATGGTAGAGTCGGCTATGCGCCCCGTGAGCAAACTTAAGCCCAAGAAACAACTCCGAAAGATCAACCATGTACTCATCCGCCGCTTCAAGAGCAGCAACCTTTCCCCCAGCGGGATCAAAGTACTTAGACCAAGCTGAGTCCTTTTTCTTACTGAACTTTCCAAAACCTTTCAATGGAGACAAGCTCCTAAGAGGGCTAGAATTCGGTGTCACCTTCATATTTGACGGCATCCCATCGAAAGAAACCTTGCTATAGTACTTGCTCGACCCCGACCCCAATCCCTTATCGGGGTCTTTTCTTCTAGGAGTTGGTGTTGAGAATCTCTTTTTATTAGACCGGGCTTCCTTAAATGTCTCTGAAAGAGCGATATTGGGTGCAGGGGATACGGATCGTTGCTTGTTTGTCAAAGGGTTGGTCTGAATTTGAGGGCGAACGGGCTCAGGGCTCTTGAATGGAGTACTAATTCCCTCAGGCCTCGACCTTAATCTCGGATGATCATCTAATCGAACCCTGAACGAAGCGGAGGCCAATCGAGAGGAATCGAATCGATGGCACACGGTGTGTGAGAACTTTGTTCTCCGAATCCAGGAACTAGAATCCTCATCCATTGGCCTCGTCGCAATCAGAACTCCCCCCAAATGCTATAATCTGATCATGAACCCAGAAACAAGAAGAAGTAATCCCTCAGCCAATTGAACATCAACTATATAACCTGATACACAAACTCCCCTAAATCCATCAAAACCCCGTCAAAGTGTAAGAACCCTAAATCTCTCCATTAATCACTTGGGAATTCAATTCAGCAAACCCAGCAAAAGAGTACCAGAACTTCAAAGATAAAGTCTTGTTCTCTGCACCCAACAAGAACCCTAATCAGAGAAGATCAAATCTCTTCATCAGTGAAAGATTATCATTGGACTCCATCCAATTATGACCAAAAAGATGAGATCTTTGAGACCTAGAAGATGTTTGGAGAAGAACCCATATCACACCCAACCACAAACAAAGAACAAACCTTTCATAAACATACATCAATCAATCAATCAACCAAAGAAAAAGAAGGAAAGTCAAACAAATACCAACTTCTGTAAACTCCCGGAAGAAGAAGAACACATAACTTAAAGAACACCCAGATGAAAAACCAGAGAAAGCCAAGTCCAAAAACACCCACAAACAACAGAACTTGGAATCAAACAAGCACCCATGATTGCAAAACTCCACTCAATCACCCAAAGCAAAAGCAAAAAGTAAAATCAAATAAAACCCAGCAAATTTAGTGCCACAAATCAAGCAAACAACAACCCCACCATATGCATATACCAAAAATAGGAAAGATCCAGAAGAAAAACAAAAGCTAATCAACCACAACAACAGTGAAGAATGGAAAACATACCAGAAGGGTATAAAGGGTGGCTGAGTCAAATAAAAACCACCAAGTTTATGAGCTGTGAGAACAACCCAAAAAACCCTTCTTTTTTTCTTCTTTTTTTTTATCTTTTTTTATTTTTTTGCTCTCAGGATGAATGAAAGAAGCAGGGACAGGAGGATCTACCAGGGAGAGGAAGAATTTTGCCCAAAAAAATCCCAATCAAAGTTTTTAATGAATGTTGTTGGTGGGGTTGTGTTTCTTTTGAAGCATATGAATATGTGAAATATAACTCTTTTTTAAAATTTAAAAAAAAAAGAAAGAAAAGAAATACTCATAAAATCATACGTATTGTATACGGAGGAGCACAAGCCAAAAGGGAAGTACTGGGGACGGGTCTGACCGTAGATTCCGTGGACCCGGTTTTTTTGCTGCTCTTCAACTCTTCATTTATTCATTTATTTAGAATATTATTATTTTGCTAGAATCCTATCCATCTACTACAATAATTCCAAGTAAATAATCATAATTTTGATTCAAAAAATGAATAACCATAATTATTAATGGTATTTTATTTTACTATTAGTAGTGGTTGTCAAAAGAAGTATTAGCTCTATGCTATTTTGTAGACCATAGTACATAATAATGTTTCTTTCTTTTTACAACAGATTTTGAATCTTTGTAAGGGGTTTAATTTTGTGTCTTCCCGTTTTGTTAAGTAGGAAGGAAACAAAATATCTCATGATACTGCTCATGTCCATCTAACTGGGCATGGTAGGAAGGTTCGGGTGGGTATGACGCCATATTTTGTCAATGATCTGACCTTGGAAGACATATGTACCTTTTTAAATGATTCAATAATATAGTTTGCCGCTTGATGATTGAAAAAAAGTAGTATGCATTTTCATTGGCAAAGGAATAAATGTTATTAATAATAATAATAAAATGATATCTATTGATGGGTATATTAATAAATTTTTGAGTATCTTCTTTTGTTGAAATACACTAGTAAAAAGATATAGAGGTTGTTATCCACAGAGATAGGAGGAGTTATTTTAGGATATGATTGTGTGTGTGAATCAAAAGATTTTCCATGAAATGATTTCATATAATTAGTTATAAAATTTGTGGGAGTTGATTAACATGAAGTGAATTTTTTAGTAGTGTTTATAGTATTGACAAAGTTATTAAAAAAACATGTTGTCTAATATATAAGTGACGGAAATATTAGTAAAAGAGTATTTGATGTTTGATTATATTTTGTATTTTTTGGGTCAAAAAATACTGATTGAAAATTATACATATTTTTTGTGTCAAGTTACATTAATCTTTATCAAATTTGTATGACCAACGTTTTGCTATTTAACTCGGTGCCTAACTTTTATCCGCTACCTAACCACCATCTTTCAATTTTATTAATAGTAATGATCTAGAATATCAAACAACTATTATTACATATTTATAATAATGTAAAATACTTCATCAAAACATATAAAAATGTGTTGAACTCTTTTTTTAATGGATTGTATATTTGTATTGGCTTTTGGAGTGTAGAACATTTAATGGAGGAGTACTTTTTTTTTCAATTGAGCATCTACTAAGAATATGCTTCATTAAATAAGTTGGTGATAAAATCACCCATATTTCCTTATAAATTAAAAATCTACCCATACCTAAGACATTTTTATATGTCTATATATCTTGCTTTATATTAAAAGCTATAGTCTATCATTTATCTTACATATTTTTTTTAAGAAGGCTCCAACAATAAATGTTATTTTTTTCTTTAATTCTAAAAAGGTTAGTATTAAGGAAACATATCATCTTCTTACTAAGCATTTTTCCTTTATTTATGTTATAATGGCCAACTCCTAAAAAAGGAAAAAAGAAGGCTCCCACAATAACAGTTGTGTTTTTGTCGTAAGAATGCCAAAGAAGAAAACCCCGCAAAAATGTATTCTTTCAATTCACAAAGCGGTGCAAGTGAAGGTCTATAATGAATGATAGCCAATAGGTCAAGCTCGAATGTGACGACTGTCTTTCCGAAGTTTATTTTTTGACTAAAAAGTATGGAACGTTACTCTAAACGCTAAATGTTCAACGTTCCTCAGATGTTTGCTTACTAAACGCTAACATTTACAATTTTAACTTAGTCACAACGCTAAACACTACCCCAAACACTAATATCGATCGAACACGTACAAGCTAATTCTAATAAATGGCTCACTAGAAGTTTAACTATGTACAACTACCACACAAATTAGTAAGGAATGAAAAGAAAGAAAGAATAATAATTGACAAAAAGTCACCACGAGATAGCGTGCAAGTCAGAAAAGATGAGCTACACGATAGTCATTGTCATCATGGAATGAACATGAATGTACGTTGAATTCCTCAATTATGAATATGAATAAATAAAGGACACTATTAGGCATAAAAAGTCCAACTTTTAGTTTTTTTTTTTTATTTTTTCAAACATACATAATATGATCTTTAGGGTAATTGTAATAAGTTTTACTAATTTTTTTAGACTTGGATTGCCAATTTTTACTATTTTGTTTAGACTTGCCTTGGGCCCTTGACTTGCCAATATGTCGTTATTTATTTGCCTCTGATTATTTGTTCATTTAACTAATTTAAATGAAAAATTAATTCGTTATCTATCTTTAGGGTAATTGTACTAAGTACTTCATTGTTTCTATTTATTTGTCCACTTAACTATTTTTTTTTATCCTTAATGATTTGTCATTTTACACTTTCAATGTAACTTTTGCCAGTTTTATATCTATATATATTCTCCATGCCTATAATTAACGTTTATCCATTTAAATAATTTTTTACTCCCTAATTTTGTTGGTTATTTTGATTCTTTTCTACTCTCCTAAAGCAAGAAATAGGAAGAGAAATGGGGGTATCATATTTTAGTCAAACAAGAACAAGGCCTAAAAGCTTAAACTATTTATAATAATTGTGGAAGTAAGCTTGGGTTATATTTGGTTGGAACTTTCTTTTATGTTTTCTTTTTCTTTTTAAAAAGAAGAAAGATTTTGGTAAAATTTGGTACACAAAAAGTGGTACAAATAGAATTCTTCTAAATTCTAATACTTCACGGGTCTCATCTTATCACATATCACATCCTTTGTTTTGTTCGTTTTGTTGTGTTATTTCTTTTGTTATTTTTGCTTTATCGTTTGTTTTGTGGTGGGGTTACAAGTCATTTGTGCCTCTCACCTTTTTTGATTTGATTTTATATTAATTTTAACTATCAGTTTTATTTCTACTTCAATAATAATAAATAAAGTATCAAAGGGTTTACGGTCGAGTGGTACGGTTTTAGGATTACATTTGGGTTGGAAGGTGGGGTTGTTGGGCTTTGGAATGTTGCTTAAAACCAACATTAACATATGATAATGTTTTCTTTCTTCCTCACATGTCATACCTTGTGGGTATCAAAAGAAGTTCCATTGTATTTAATTACAATTGCATTTGGTCCCTAATTTATAGAGTTTGTTGGTGGTTGTTCCGAGACAAGGCCAAATGGTCTCTAACTAACGTTAGATCGTCAATCTGTGAATCGTGATGGTCTGGTTGGAGTTAGGAATGGGATCCGTAGACGGGTTGATGGTGTTGGAACCAGTAAGGAAGGTCTCGAGCTCTTTTCATCCCCTAGTTTTAAGAATAACGGGTTTATGGCTAATAATGCAAAAGGTAATAGGGTTGTTGTGGATTCTCTAAAAGAAATGGTGGGTGGGGTTCCGATTCTAGCAAACTTATCTTAGACCCTATTATTCCGCCCTTGTTAATGCAGCTCTGTCAATCAAAATCTTTTGGATGGTAAAGACCATTTTATCGAAGTTCATGATGGCAACCATAGGGCGCTTGCTTGTGGAGAGGGGGTCGGATAGATGGTGATCATTGTATCAACGCCGTTCAATCTTTACGATCCAAGGTCGTCTCTAATGCAAGCTCAGAGAATGCCACGATTTTAGTGGACTCTGAGCTAGAATTTCCCCCGAGTTTTGAGGATACTATTATGGAGGAGATTAAAGCCCTAGCAAGGCAAAAAAAAGAAAAAGAAAAGAAAAGAGAAGTAACAGGAGAAAACAAAGTAGCATCAGATGATGCAAAATAAACTCAAGGTAGTGCTTCCTAGAAGTCTTTCATCTAGGAGAAAGAAGACTCAAAATTTTAAAATCTTCAAGGGAGTATGAATTGTCTAGGATTCTTAAACTCTATGGGCTTTGTTTTAAGCCCACCAACTACATTAGTTAGGTAGATTGAGGGCCACAATCCTAGTTAGCTTTAGAAGGGTATTGGGCTCACATAGGTTGGGCCTTACATTTTTTCTTATTTTTTGGGGTAGAATTTGGAGAGAAGCAAGCCTTAAGGCCCAACCCAAGCATAATTTCAGTCTAAACACTCCCTCTTTTTCATTTTATTTGTCATTTTAATTTACTGTAATTATGAAATTTTGCGTTCAATTGTACAATAATTTATTATATGAAAATACTACCATTAAATTCATAGCAAAAAAATATTATAAGAATATAGTTTATGATTTTGTTGATGAAATTCTATAAGAAATTGCCAGTATTGAAGACCATGATAAAGTATTCAATACTAGCAAATGAAACAAGAGGGAGGAAATGTCGGCCATTGATTATTTTAAAAGCTTTAGGAGCTTATTCAGGTGACGATTATAGAGTTTTCTTTATTATATTTTTTAACGTCTGTCTGAATTAGCTTCTTCTTTATGAATTTCTGTGTAAGAAGGGAAACTACTTATATCTGAATCTCCTTAGATTTCAGGTTTGAAAGACTATTTTATCATCACTCAATACATTATTGTTGTTTTTATTTTGTCATTTTCTTTCAAGGTTTATATGAGGCAGGTGGTTTGATAAACTATATCTCTCATCTATAGGTCCCTTCCAAGTTCGGTCTATATATTTGATATTTTATATGCACGCTTTTATAATTAAACTTTACTACATTTTTTGAGGTATTGAATTAATATAATATGCTAACACTCTTTATCTCTTGATTGTTTAACCAAAAGATCAAGTCCTAAGAAAAGGATGTTTTCTAACAAAAAAAAAGACTAATTCAAAGCTAACAAGAATATCTCCTTCCATTGGTTGGTATTTTTTTATGCATAATTATAAATAAATTTCATCATTTAAAAAACCAATTAAACATTTTCAATGGTGTTGCAATAACAACTTTTAAAACTTAATTGTTGATTTATTTATTTTTTCCTGATATTTCTCAATTTCTTAACCATGTAACAATTACTACTAGTTGCACCCAAGAAATAATTAATTGGTAAAAGAAGTTGTAAAAATACTTGTATTTTCATTGCTAAAACAACCACCTTATTAATTATCACACCCTTTTTACATTAGAAGATACAACACTTATTTGATAGATTTCCAACAATTTGAAAGGAAGGGTCAAGCATTTGTACATTTGAAATCTCCCTCCCTCTAAACCCTTGAACAATACTAAAACAAACCATTATCATGCACCCTCAATACTAAACCAAACAACTATCATGCACCCTCAATACACTAACTTAATCATACCGAAAATGAACATATCCACTCTACCGAACTACACATAATGCCGCAAATTATATCTATACACTCTCCACGCCCTAAGATAAGTACCAAAATTCGATCGCTTTAGCGATCCACATAATATAATAACCTACGCATTTCATGTCACACAACCTTAACAACTTCGCACCGAGGCAAGTTCAACAACGCCATGGTTAGCATCGAGGCCTTCCTCGGCCTTGCACTGATCTCGTTCAGTATTTTCCGGTCACACGAGGCGGGGCCCTCGACGTGGACCCTCTCGCACACGTTGAACCACTTCGCTTGCATGTACTTTTGCTTCCTCCACGGGGCCATGTGCATCTTCTTGTCCTTCATGCACTTCTTGGCGGCCCCGCACAGGATCTTGACCAGCGCCCGAAGGCGCTCGACCTTCCCTACGAAAACCTCAGGCAACCAGGAGATCAGCCGGTTGTATTCCTCATTCGCCCTTGCCATCTCGAACTCTGCTCTAAAGTTCAGCTCGATTATCACCCTGATTTCTCCCTTCTTAGGGTTCGAACCGTCGATGACATCCAGATACGTATGCTCGCCTGTAAAACCGTAACCGATGTTCCGTAAACGATAACTCTCAATGTGGGTTCCGCGTAAACAGATAAAAGCATAAAAAAACACGCGCCGGCCCCACAAATTAAATATCTATAATAAGACATCCAAACATCCAATAGGTTGCATCCACAACCAGGAGTTGCAAATATCCAATGTGCTCCAAGATAGGATTTTAGAACTTAAAAAAAACAGGAGCAGATTGGATCCAAACTTTGTCAAAGACAACTATACACACAAAATGACACACATCCAGCTCATACAACTACCAACTTGATAGGAGATATCAAGTGTATATCAACATACTGAATCATTGTATCATTGATCTTGTTCATTTTTGACCATTCAAAAATAAAGCCCATTATTTTTCTTATTATTTTCTTCTTCTTATTGTTGTTGTTAGTACTAAAAATCCTCCCGATATTTCGAAATCAATACAAATAAGAATTAATATTATGTAAGGGGAAATAAATAAGAAAACAACTAGTGATATTCTTTTTCTAGTTATAGAAAACATATTAAGATCAAAACATTTTGGATTTGCAATTATTATGCATGGAGCAAATTGCCAACAATAAACCTTATTTTAGAATTAATATTATTTTTCTAGTTATAGAAATTTTGGGTAATTTAACACACAATATTTATTGGGGAAAGAAAAAGAAACCTAGCAACCAAACAAGAAGTTTTTCCAATTGCACAAGTTGGTAATCACTAATCAAGTCAGAATTCTCATTGAGTCAAAATAAGAGTACCACCTACCAAAACACCAATAAATTAAATTTACCCAAAATTTCAAAAATGACCCAAAAATTGTCCCAATCTAAATTCATATTTTTACTCATTTCATGACAATCAAATAACCAACAATAAATTCAAATCAACCTCGAAAAGGATTTCTTTTCTCCAGAGTGGTATATTTCTCATTAATAAAAATCATACGATATCTACAACAAAAATCATCTAATAAGTAACAAGTTAAAATGATTCGAGTAGAAATTACCTGCAGGAATTTCGGGGGAACTTCTCCACTTAGACTTGCAAATAGCGCAGTTATACCCTGCATTTTGAACCCTTCTACACACTTCTCTCATCAAGCAACTCCGGCAGCCGGTTTTTCCGGCGGCTGCCTTCCCACACTTGCAATAACTGCTCCCCGCCGCCTCTTCAAACTCCTTGACCGTCTCCTTCACCACCTTCCGAATCCCTGTCTCTAGGGTCGTTGTCCGACACAATGTTGCCTGTCGCAACCAAAACGACGCAAAGTTTAACACACATTTTCTTGCATTGACAATAGCAAAAGTATACAACATTTAACAAACACACTTTCTCATATCCACCGTCACAAAAAATTAATTGAGGAAGAAAAGACCGTCTCACATAAAATCGTGTAGGATGTCACTTTCTAGTTAATATGCATGGTTCTCTTATAATCTCTACCCTAGATCGAACAAGAAATTTTGTAGGGAATGGTACCAATAACTGTCAACTAAGACCTTTCACTTCACTAGGAACAAAATTTCATTAAAAACGTTGTCTATGTTGTCGCGTCTAAAAATATGTGGCGAACAGTTTACAATTCATCAAAACCAATACTCCGGAATCTTACGATGTGCAGATAGGAGGGATTACATACCGCAGTAGTACTTCTAATTTGTTGGTTCTAATAATTTAATTCTTTAGAGTTACTAATTATACTGGCTCACATAAATACTTCCTCCGTTCCATATTAATTGTCCAAAATGTCGTCTTTGACTAAGAATTTCTCATAGTATATTTTATCAAAAATTTCCAACATTATATTCTTACGATAGTACTTTTCATTATGAATATAATGATAGTACTTTCGTAAATTAAAACATTGTATATGTTGAGAAATTGATGACGCCTCGGGACAATTAATATGGAACGGAGGGAGTATAGAATTAATGAAATTCATGTAGCACTAACTAAAATATTACTCATAGTTTTTATAATCGCAAATTCTAGTATAAAACTGTTTTATATAAATTTATACTGCTACTTAAATATGGTGAAATGTATGAAAAGTAAATCAAAACTCTTTAATCAAAGTTACTTCCAAAGTTTAAATCAATTCTCTTCCATAAAAACCTAATTTCAACAACCCTAAACCCTAAACAATTAACAACACAGTCGCTAAAATCAAACTCAACAAATAACAAGAACAAAAACAACAGAAAAACGAAAAAAAAAGAGAAAAAAGGAAGAAGATACCGAATTCAATTCATACCTGTAAAAGGTTAAGCTGATTCTCCCAGAAATTCTTGTTCTCTTCAATCAAATTTCCAGAATTCTCATCTTCTTCTTCTTCTTCCTCCTCCTCTACTTTCTCGAACATCCGATCGATCTCATCCGTACCGCCGGAACTCTCCACCGACGCAGCCTCCAGGAACCCGAAAACAGAGTCCGACGAGCTCACCGCGAGCTCGTCGGACGACGACGGCGAAGAATCTCCGGCGACGCTCTCCAGCGGCAGAATCCGGCGTCCTGCCGGGAACCTCCCCGGAGCTCCGGTGATCGCCATTTTTCCGACGAGTTTCTTCTTCAAGTGTGAGAGGAATTTGATTTGGAGGAGAAATAGAATTTGTTTGTTTTTTGGATTCCTAATTAGGTTAGGAGAGAAAGTTGAGGGCGAGGCGTAGTTGGAGTTTGAGAAGAGAGGGGTTTTATACGGAGGGAAGGAATTTCGGGGGAGGAAAAAAAGGAAAAAGAATTTATTTAGTGGAGTGGGGCCTACGAAGCCTAACATGGCTCGAGTCGCCGCGCATATGATATGGTGGACCAGACAGCTAAGTTCCACGTCAGTTCTGAGTCTGTTTCTCCTCCTTCAATTTATTTTTACTTTTATTTTTTTTTGCTTCTGTTGGATATACTCGGATGCTTGGATATTCTCATCCTCTCTCTCAAGTTTTATCGTCTGCCTTTTCTTTTTCCTTTTTTTTTCTAGGGAAACAAGAAATGGGAAAGATTGAATCCTTCTTTTAATTATAAAAAGAAAATTTTTGGATATGAAGTGTGGATGCTGTAATCGTCACTTCATCTAATTCAAACCTAAAACGTGTTACTCAGTTTGATTCTAATATTGTATAAAATTATGTTAAACATAATTTTAAGATGATTGTTGAGATCGAGTCTTGTGATAATTTTATATTCTAACACATACTTTAATATTAAAATTAATGGTAACCTAAATATTTTCTTCCTAAAGAAACATTTTATAAATGGTCAAATGAATTAATTATGAGTAGTCGCAACAGAGAAATTTTTAGGTTAATGTTGATCTATCAAACAATGTAGCCCATGGCTTCCTTTCTTTTCCCTTTTCTTTATTCATTCCATTATATTTATACCTAATATATTCGAAAAGTTATGAAAGAAATTACCTTACCAAACAGATTAAGGTGTATCTGATCATAGCTCATCAACAAACTAGTTTTAATTATCACAGACACCTATGCTTACATAGCATTTTGGTATATATTAATTACGCCTTTTGTGTAGTAAACTCTTCTAACTGTGGCGAAAAATAAATTAAATTTTAATATAAATAATTATTTCCTTAAAATAAAAACTGAAAACAAGGTTAAAAGGTAGTGTGTTTCTAGCTTTTAAGCAAAATTTCCAAACGATCCAAACACACAAAGCTAAAAAAATTCCCTAGTTATAGGAAAAGATAACCCTATTCACAGGGAGTGATTAGCTAACAAGTTACTAGTTACTGTTAGAGATGCTCTTTGTAATGGTACATTTGGGAATCATAGGCATTTGATTCCATTCATTCCTAGTTACTGTTATAGATGCTCTTGGTACATTTGGGAATCATAGGTTTTTTATTCCATTCCTTTCATTTCTTTATTTTGTTTCACATGGGAACCAAACACTCTCCAATCATCTAATTAAGCTACACTAATCTAAACTCATTTCAATTTGTTTCATAGTAGTTTTAAAATATATTAGGCCAACTGAGAATAATGAAGGTGAATTAACAAGAGAAAAGTATCTTGGAATGCCTACGATTGATAGGAAATCAAAAACAGTTGTGTATAGCTCAAGTAGTAGATTGTGAGCAGAAGCAAGAGCGTTTCGCGATGGGTAAATAGAAGCAACAAAAACAGGTCATTCTTGCATTTTCATTGAAAGTGATAATCTAGTAGTAATTCAAGCTATTCGAGGTGATTTTGTGACCCCCTAACAGATCAGACATCTAGTGGAGGATATACGTAAACTACTTTCAAAGTTTTTATGGAGTAATATCACACATATTTATAGAGAATAAATGGGGCAGTCGACTAGCTTCCAAAAAGAGTACACTAACCGTCAGTAGCTGAGATGTGGAGTCAAATAGATGATAGAGTGTTCAATAAAATTTTGTGTGAAGATAGGGTGGGAAACTAGATTTCTTATGAGAAGAAATTGTATTTTTTTTTCAAAATGGTATTGCCTTGACTATATCAATATGTAATATGTAATATTTTGTAAGCACTTGCATAAGTATAGAAGTATAAATTAATGCACATGTGATAGTATTTCTTAATTTATGTTCACATTGTTGACTTTTTTTATAAACTTCAATACTTTACTTTAATTACTATTTTCTATTAACATTCTTTCAAACGATAATACTGAAGTTTATTGCTGTTATGTTGTACTAGTATCATAACAATTTTTCACAAAAATAATAAAGTCGTATTTTTTTTAAATCTAATAATAAGAACTTGTATGATATATCACGATATTGAGAAATTCACGTGTGGATCTTTATTATGGCTGAGTGTGGTGTACTATAAATTAATGCGCATGTGATTGTATTTATTTGCTTGTTTAGCAACTTCAAGGGGGAGCAAATCAGATGTTCAACACTTACTTCATGTGTAGTTGTGTACCCTCCTAATATGCCAATACGTGACAACATGTATTTGTAGCTTCATAGTCCCAAGTTACAATCCAAAGTAACGAAGAGTACCAGGTTCCATTCTCGTCCCTCGTAACATTTGCCAAGCGAGCCACCTCAACCATGGTGGATCTCGAAGTGCAATTCCCGGTGAAGTCCAGAAACGTAAGGGTAGTCTCGGCCATCCATTGGATGGGAACCGAGACCTTCTAAGGGAGGTCGCCAGGCCCGGAGGCCCGAGGTCGTACCGTCCCGAGATGGTGAACAATGCCTTGACGGGTCCGGGTTACTTTTGGATCATAGGAGTGGAGCCTACTTCGGACCTTTAAAAGAGTTCGAAGTCCTTCGACAAGAATAAGCGCAAACGGGTCAACTTGGGTTGTCAGAATGGACACGCCTTCACTCTTTGGGTCATAACTCCTTCAATTTAACTTCGATGGGTCTCAAATTTTGGAAGCTTAAAGTACACACCAAGAGCTTTCCATCGATATCTTACGGGCCTAAAACGGAGTTCGGATAAAGAAGTTATGGGCGTTTGAAGTCGGCAGGGAAAAGCTGCCCAGAAGCAAGGCTCGCCCGAGCCAAGCAATGGCTCGCCCGAGCCATCCGTCTGGTCAAGATGGTCGCGCTCGCGACCTACATGGTTGCGCCCGCGACCTTTTCCCCTGCACCAATTTTTGCTGTCGTCCAGTAGCATGGCGCGCCCGAGTCAGCGAGCCGGCCCCTTTTTCTGCCGATTTTGCCTGCCAAAACGACTGTGTTTTGGGTTTTGGCCGTTTTGTATAAAAACCCGTGGCCCTCATTTTCTGGGCAGATTTGAACCATATTGAATGCCATTTGTTTGAGAGCTCTCTAAGTCTCTCCCCAAAAATCTTGTACTACTTTATCCAATCTTTATTTGGTGGTGTTCAAGTCATTTCTTTAGTGATTAATAGTGGTTTAGCCTAATTGATCATGGTGGAATGTTAGGCCAAGGTTGTGGACTCTCCTAGCCAAGGTCATATGCAAACCCTACGGTGACCAAGCTTCGTTTCCTTTGATTTTCTCTTCCCACCACGACGGTAACGCTCCAAGTAAACTCGTATTTTGTGCTGACAAAAAATTGTGTTTTGTTTAAATTTATGTCTGATGATATCAAATTCGGACAAAAAGTTAGTGTCCGCCGCACCTGGTTTTTTAGGTTGGGTAATGCGGACGAAATTAGATTCAGATCAAAATTGTGTTTGGACAATAAACAAAAAACAAATATTGTATCTGAATATTCAGTCAATTGTCAAGAATTCTAACGGACAATCTATAATCAAACCCAAATTTTCTAGGTTAGATACATTCAGATATTCAAATGGACAAAATTTTTGCCAACTCTACTCGCGCTGATAAAATGGACAATACTGACAGTTAACCGGTCGAATTAGCCCGCTAATTTGAGGGTTTTACGAGTAAACATTATTTAGCGTTCAAGCCAAAAAAATATATGGTATATATGTCAAGATTTCATAACAAATTTAGGTCATGTTCTTTGGATGAGTTATTTTCAAGTTAGATAGTTAGGTTTGGATAAATTATGATAAGTTACGATGCTTTTAGAGTGGATGATAAGTTATTTTCATAACAAATTATTGTGTTTTTAGAGTGGATATTTTTTAGAGAAATTATCTTAGGTTGAAATAAGTTAGGATAAGTTAGGAGAGTTATAAACAACCTGACAGAATAACATAGCTTTAGATTAAGTAAACTTATGCCATAATATCACTGCATCATACAAGTCTACTGAAAATCCAACGTGGGAAATGGTCCACCAAAGTAAATATGCCAACTAATCAACTAGACAATGGACAAATGTGATTTGATCCAGATCTATCTGCTCTTACGTGTCATCTGCTCAACCCTTTGATGATGAGATTAGCCTTAATATTATAAGATTAGAGTAGACCCAGTTCCTAATTGTTTCTCTCTCTTCATGATTAGTGTGCCTAATTCCTTATTTTAATGATGAGAGATTAGCATTAACAATGGCTTTGCCTTGTTCATGGGGTGATAGATTAAGATAGATTAGACAGGCTGTTTACTGTTAAGGGGCAAATTAATGGGTTACGCGGCGTCTTGACCTAGTTTATTTTGCACTCCATACTGCTTAATTGGGATTTGACTATACAGCCCCTCGGTTGCTTCTATGGATGATTCAGCCACTTCTTGCTTCTTCTGTTTAGGGAGGGTGCTTTAGTCATTCCAGCACTCAATAATACTGCGTCATTTGATTTGTAGATGGAGATATTCTATTAATTTTGTTGGCCTTAAAGGGGCACAATACTAAATATTCACATAAATGTTTTTCACTTTTTGGAATTTATCAAAAGAAATTATTAATTATTAATCATATGACAAATGTTAATTAAGGTTGATTTATGTAGAGTAATTTACATTTATTCTACTAGATCTTTGCTGTAATAATTTTTAAATATGTCATTGAAAAAAAAAATTCTACCATACCTAGTAGGAGTTGCACATTTATTTTGCCCCTAAATTTTCTTATAATTTGTTTTTCTTTGGATTTTCCTAGTGAAAATATAATTTTGCTGGACAGTTTCTCCTTCTAACACACCGTGGTTCCAATGCCTAAAATATTTCAAGTTTTCACCAAACACATCCAAAAATTTAATCGTCAACTAGAGATTTTTAACTTCCTCGAATGCGCACAAATTTACTCTGCATTCTCAACATCCATGAGTAAACCACAAGTTTTGGTTAGGATTTATGATAGAGGAAGAGTAGAGCTCTTTCTGACTTCGGAGAAGACAATCGATAGTCTTAGGAGATGCAAAATTTCTTATTTAATTGACACAATTTTCGATCGTAGGCTATTTCATTTTCTTTACTTAAATCAACAAATTCCGTAATACTTCTTTTGTTTTTTGATAAATGCATCATTTTAACTGTCAAATTTGGCATATAATATATTTGAAAATATAACATTTATATATTCATATGTAATTATTTTTCAGAACAAATGTAATAATGTAAAATGTATAGTTTAAGTC
Organism: Portulaca oleracea; assembly: GCA_029582165.1. Classification (NCBI taxonomy): domain Eukaryota; kingdom Viridiplantae; phylum Streptophyta; class Magnoliopsida; order Caryophyllales; family Portulacaceae; genus Portulaca; species Portulaca oleracea. The sequence continues at coordinate 38,741,766 of CM055885.1, read as the reverse complement.
ATTACATTATTGAATAGTCAATACGTATACGTAGTTAAAGTTTACAATAGCAATAGATAATAAGAAATATAAAAATCATTATATAAATTTAATTTGATTGGACATAGATCTTGTGGATGCTTCCATTGTAATTTCGAAAACCATGGGCATAAGTTTTTATATAATCCCTAATGATCATCATTAGTATGGAATCTTATCAAATTAATAGTATTCACTTAATTAGAAGATGCCTAGAATTAACAAAACCTTTCACGGGCTTAATTATATTAATTGGTTAGTTAGTATGGTTAATTACTTATGTAATCACACCTAACACTCAACCCTACTATCTTGGCTTATTATACCTCTATATTGTTCCCACTTTCCATGAACTTGCAAATTCATTGCTAGCTCATGTTCACCAAAAAAGAAAAAGAAATTAATTCATCCTCATCCCATAAATTATTAGTGAATTAAAAACCCAAAATAAAAATAATATCATTGAAAAGTTTACATTTATATAGTTTTAGCCAACAACTACAATTATAATCTAACATAATATTTTGTAATAAATTTGCATTTTAATCCAATACGTCGTTCTAATCCTGTTCTTTCGTGTGGTAATTACTTTGAGTAACAATGATGGTTGCATTCGTAACTATCATTGTTTTTTTTTTTTTTACTTTGAGTAAATTTAACCCGCCTATTGGGGCCCTATCTCAGAGGCAATCACTAGTAAATTTACAGGCTGGAGATAGTAATTAAGTACCAAACTGTCCATAACAAGTATATATGACTCATCTATAATTAACACAAATTTAATTATGGGATTTTAATTGAGTACCAAACTCGAATTAAATGAACCAAATTGAATCCAACCCAAGCTTTTGCATGTGCATGGTGTAATATCAACTACTACTTATCCGAAACGACAAGGGAAGGCTAGGGTTGCTTTCAACTGATGTGAACGAAACTAGCTTTGTACATATAATCATGTGTTAGTAATTTGGTAATTGGTATCCTCATAATTAGTTATTAACTGTTTCCTACTGTACCCACTATGCATTGTTAATTGCCTAATTTGTTTTATTATTTTTCTTAAGTGATGTTCTTGCTCTTTTGTACGATATGGTGTAATACCACAACTTACTATACTACTCGGCGTCGTTTTTTTATGCGGCTGGCAGACTGAGGTGTCACACCGCACCGCAAGTTTCCATATTCCACCCCAATCCACCACATTCCACCACAATCTACAACAACCCATCACAATCTACTTTTTCTAATTTAATTTATCTTTAATTTTTATTAAAAATTAAATTTTCCATATTCTACCACAACCCACCATAATTTTCCTCAGCCCACCACAATCCACCACAACTTTTCACAACTTGCCACATTTCCTCCACACCGCATCGCAGTCAGACGTATAAAAGAATGGGGCCTGATTAATATTCTTCTACATTTTACCACACCGTAACACACTTTATCACAATCATATTTTCTCTCAGTACCTACTATATCAATCACACTTTCTACAAATTTTACTATATCATTCCATACCTTACCGCATTTTTCATAATTTTACCATGTCACACCATTTTCGCAACACACCAATCGCATAAAAGAAAAGCACCTATTTTTTAAAAAAATAAATTTAAGGATATATGTGTGACAAAATCTTGTTAGGTTGTTGATGAGGATAACTCACATTATTCATGATGATGATGATGATAATATGAATTATGCACATATGGCATGATGTTATATTTGAATGCCGCGGCGTCTTGAGGTTGTTTTTGCACTTAATCATTTTTTCCAAATTTCCTTGTCATATGAAATGTATATATGTATGGGGCCAGAAACCCACTTCTTTATTCATTATTGCTCATGGGATAATATAATTAATTAAAATCCTATTCAGCTAGGTTGATTGTCTGGGTCAAAACGGTCATTGTGCATGCTCAATTATTCTGCATGATTGATTTTTTTTGGGGGTGTTGATATTGTATGATCTTAAGAAATGATCAAATTCTGTTGACAATCAAAATAGGGGCTGTTTGTTAGAATTTCGGGAACGGTTTTCCTCTCTTATGAGAACCTTTTTTTTTTCGAGTTTGAATGTAAAAGAATAAAATTTTAAATTAAATTTTCACATTTATTAAACTCAATTGATCGAATATGGTAAAATTTGATCAACTTTTAGGAAAATTTATCAACCAAATGCTCATTTACTATGTATTAGGTTTAAGTTTCTCTTAATAATTTCTCGTCATGTTACGTGGTAATATAGTACATTGTTTCATGACATATGCAATTTTTTTTTTTAATTTTCTCTCAATGAATATAAGAAATTTTAAAATTTTAGATGAGATTAAATAAAAGAATTTAACTAATAAAATTTACATATTGGCCATAAATACACAAGTTGTTCAGATCTTATAAGGAAAAATTATTATATCTAAGTTTAAACCTTGTCAATGATTAATTTAGACTTTTTCCATCTAAAAAATAAGTAAATGTGGAGACTTTTAGAATTAGACCTAGCTAATAGAATCTTCTTTTCAAAAGAATAGTCTCTCTTTATTCTTTATTTCTTCCTGTACAACATTGTCACAATCGCAAACTCACAGCCGAGTGTAGCATGATTATGCATAGTGACAAGTGTGATCATATAATAGGACCACATAAATAAAAGAAAGCCTAATTGTTGATTTCAAATTAATTAACAATATGATGTCCCCTTCGATATTCATCGTCCAAAATGTTATCTTTAACTAAGAATTTATAGTATATTTTATCATAAAAATTAAAATATTATATTTTTATAATAATATTTTTCGTTATAAATCTATGATAATACTTTAATATATTAGATCATTGAACTCTATATATTGAGAAAATAATCACACCACGGGACAATTAATTTGAAATGGGGTTAATCAACAGTTAGACCTAGGAAAATTTTGTCTGACTCGAATTGTCCGATATGGGAAAAGTCGGGTTTGGACATAGATTTTTCGTCCGAATTTTGATATTGACCAAATTAATTGAATATTCGGACATAAAATTTCTCTTTTTTCTATTGTCCGAACCCGATTTTAGCTTCGTCCGAATTGTCCTTCCCACTTCGACCCGAAATAAGACTGGGTCCGAACATGAATTTCTCATCCAAATTTTGACATTGTCCGAATTTATGCAACCCAAATGTTGGGTCCCAACCACAAATTTTTACCATCGCTATTAACAATAATTATGATTAATAATTAACACTAGTAATATAGTTAGGCATACAGATTTGTTCTCATCTTGCCACGCCACCATGACCAATCAATATTTGTATGCATTATTATTTTATACTTTTTCATGTTGTATGTGCACATTTGCACGAGACAATTGGTGGTATGAATTGCCACAAAAGTATTTTAATTCATTAAAAAAAAGGTAGCTAAAAAGGGATAATTTTATATGAAAAAGAATCAAAATTCAGTGAATATAATGTTATAATAAATTAATTAAAAGGGGAGGAGAAATGTCATTTTCTAGGGTGATTCCATGGTTGGAGGATATAATGTGAGTGGAGAATGGGGTATGCAGGTGTTGTGCATTCCCAGCTCTCATCTTATCGAACTGTCTGGATAATTCACGATTTGGTGTATACACTTGGGTGAAATTTAAAGCATTATCTAGAATTTATACCTTTATACTATATATTATTCTTAGGAATTCTTAATTAATTAAGTTTCTCAATCTATTTTGATTCACCATAATCCTTGGATATATTCTATTTTTATTTTTATTCTAATTTTTCTCGTTTTGTATTATTATATATGTCTTACTTCATTGGCAATCGATTGTAACTAGGGTGAACTGGTAGTTGTTTGTATTAGTTACTTAATTGACAATCAGTTGAAATTATGAGTAGTTAAATTTTAAATATTGTGAACACTATTATCTCAAAACCAACAATGACAAACATATATGGGAACACACATTTGAGCGCGGTTTGAGGATGTAGATGTAAGTAGCTTTCTCCTCATGAGCTGAAGTGCATGAAGAAATTGATTCCTGCGAACTCAAAAAAAGTTTTCAAAACATACAATGTGAAACAAGTTTATACAATTCGCTATATATTTTCCAGCATTTCACACCACACACAAAACTCATGTACCCATAATTAATTAGTATTTTTTTTCATTAACTCACTATATACACTTTTTTTTTTAATTTTATCACATGCAAAATCATGCATCTATATCTTTGTTCACATGTGAAATCAATGTATAGTTTCATAAAATAATGTACATATCTAGCTAACTTTAGTTTAGCTTTGCTATTGTTTTGCGTGAGATGTAAGATTATAGTGTCATGTTGAGTACTTTTTTTTCATTTTTTATGAGCTTGCCCTACACATTAGCAATGACAAAGATGATTGAATATTGATGGGTGAATTTAACTTTACGTATAAACATCTTCATGCATGATTCATTGATATTTTTGGCTCTACTGAAAACTCTAGAGCTACCCATAGATAGGAAATCTTCTTTCTCTCTTTTTACTGTTACCAAACGAACAAAAACAAATGAAGTTAGGCCTACTTTCTAGAGGCTTCCCTCAATTATTTAGTATTTACCCCACCCTCCTTTTCCCCCACCCAAAAAAAAAGTCAAAAGAAAAAGAAAAGATAAAGGAAGAAATTAAAAAAAAGAAATGCACCAGCCAGGAATCTAACACGGGTCTCTAAATCTAACACGGGTCTGTACCGTGGCAGGGTATTATTCTACCACTAGACCACTGGTGCTTGATGAAGCAAGTGCAACAATCTTATGTTTTTATCGATATATATATTTGCGTAAATCTACCAAAATTTTGAGCATGTTTTGCCATTTTGTTTGTTATTTTCTATTTTTTGTTTCAGAAGTCTCATTCATCGATCATTTTTTTCATTGTGTTTTCTTGCTCGTAAGATCACTTGTATATGTGTAAATAAGAGCCTAGGGTGAATCATTAGAAAAGAAATATGAGATCATATATTGTGCTGACACCTTAGAATTTATTTTCATCTAGAGTGAAAGTTCATTTATAAAATTTCAAATTTAAAGGTCACTTTTAAAAAATCACGATACTCTTATGAAGTAATATAGTGCATAATATGAGAGTATAAGGTGCAAATGCAATAATAATACAATAGATTTCAGGATGATTCATGCTTTCCAATCGTCTGGAAAGATATGTATATACAATTTTATCTTAATAAACATTACTACTTTAGCTAAATCAATTCTATAAAACTCCTATATGTATGTGTGTGCGTGCGCATGTGTATGAACTCATGTACCTACATGTATGTGTGTATATTAGAATTTTAAGCGAAGTTCTAAAGTTGGTTTATAGGAATATGAATTCAACTTTCTCCTACTTATTATCAAAAAATATCTTATATCCTTATAGATCGTAAAGACTGCTATAGTATTTTTCTAAATTTGAGAGAAGACTATTATAGTATTATGATATTATCTTAATACAGATTCAGAATTATACTTTTAAGCCCTATAAATAAGGCTCATGAACATAGGATTGTTGCCCCAAAGATTTATGATCAAAATTTGGGCCTGGGCTTGGGCCCTTGGCCCATAAATGCTATAAGAAAGTGTCCCAGGACTTGCATGATTTGGGTTTCGACCCATCAATCTATCCTCCATGTAAAGAGCTACTTTGGTCTTCTTGTCAACCGATCAATTAGGGCGAATTACATCAGGGTCGAGTATATTGGAATCACGTAAATATGGTTTGGGCGTATTTTAGGTTCAAGCAAGTACGGGCAGGTGTGCTCCTTCAACCACTAATAAGGTCAAGAGCTTCTGTTGATTTTATGTTCTAGTTACTCTCTTCGTTTTACTTTATTTATCATTTTAACTAATTTTTATTGTTACAAAATACTTATAACTTTACAATTTCAAAGACGTTTACCCCTCCATCATCAATATCTATCCTCAATAATTACCGAATAATTTAATTATTTTATTCTCAATTACTATGATTTTTATACAATATTGTACTCCCTACAAGTCTTAAGTGATGATTAAAATGGAAGAAGAGAGTAATATTTTAGAACATCTTTTTACAATATGGTAAAAAAGTGAAAGTGTGCCTAAATAAAGGATGGAGAGTATATAAAAATTAAACTAATTGACTATATTGACTATAATTTTTTTTCCCCGAGGGTTATTGAATTTGTATTTTGGAGATGAATGATTGCATCACATGAGTGCGAAATATTTATTGCATTTGGACACAAAAGAAAATATTTTGGCATGATTCTTGGAATATATATATCATAGCAAAATGCATCACATTCAATCGTTGCAATTGTAAAATACAACATGTCAATTATTGGTGATGGATTCCTATATTAATGTAGTCCTTTTTTTTTATGGTTCCTTGCTTCTTTGGTACATACCAATATTAGCAATATATCACTAATATTAAATATCTAATATTCAGCGATATCGATAAACAAGTCATCATACTTTTAAGTTATAAATTTAGCTTTCATCTAAATATACGAATCTTGTTCAAAACATTTTATTTTCAAAAATCTGTTTATTGTTTTCATGGTAAGTTTCGAGGGGGAAAAGTTTTCCTTAAAAGTATTCATCGGCAATTCTACTAACTTTTGATGACAAAAACATTTTCCAAAGATAAAACGACGGCAACAATATAACTCTTACTCTACATGAAACCAACATATCCAAAAAGAACAAAATATGTAAAATTTTAATATTTCTCAAATGTTTAGAAACATAATCCAAAAAAGGCTTAAGCTTAAGAATTGCATCATATGTAACAATCAAACTTATTTAATGACAACAAAAATTAGTTAGCTAGACAAATTATTTGTCCAACCCATTATATATAGTTAACTACTAACAAAGAGAATTAATAAGCAACAAGTAAAAGGTCCTAATCAAAGCTTCTATTTAATTTGTGCCATTTCTAAGGCATGAATTGGAATGAACAATCTTTTTGTTTCCTCCAAATTCTTAGGATTTCCTTTGCACTAGAAACAACCACCCAATATATATACTCACACAATAACACCACCATATAAGGAAAGCAACCTTTATTCTTCCTTGACTTTAGTCACAATATGGAAGAAACTAAGACACATGCATGAATGTCATTGTGCTTAAAACTAGCTAGGGCACCCCTAAATTCAAGGTAGTATCTCTTTAATTAGGGCATTGGTCCCCTTTGTAACAACTTATACATATTCCCATTCTATAATAATCAATGACCTTCACTTCATAATAGTTAAGTACAAATTACAAATCGCGTGAGTTTTTGTGAGATTAGGATAAATATATAACTGAAAGAAATGAAATTGATAAATTAATAAGATAAACAAAAAGGTAAAAATAGAAAAAGAAAATTCCGGCCGCTTATATCAATGGTTGCATCACTAATTATAAATTTATTTATTTGATTTTCGTCATTTTGTCAAATCTTACGGTACTGAGTATATTTTTTTGAAAGTAATAGGCTATGGTTGATAGTTAGTAGTTACTACCATATATGCAACATAATGTATGTGTGTGTTACAATTTTGTAAACATATAGTGTTGGAGGAAAGCGAGTGAACGGTATATAAAATAATGGAACCTCGCTTGGATAACGCTAAGAGTTGTGGCCTTGAACTCACTTTCCTTAAGAACTATTTACGATACCGTAAATGTTCAAAGGGATAAAACTTAGCACTTGTAAACACTCAAGAATAATAGTTTCTCTCTTGAATCACTCAAGTATAGTTGCAGTCTAGACAAGAGTGAAGATGTGATAGCTTAGATTGGTGTGTCTCAAATAGCCTAGGGAGCCTCCTATTTATAGGCGAATGTCAACACACTTAGGATGCCCTAATCAAAGAGCAATCAAGTGTCTTTAATGGAGGATCACACACTTAATATGACCTTGACCAAGTCAAGTCATATAGCTGTTGGAATCTTATAATTATCGTGCTTAATTATCATATCAAAAACTAATTACACGAAATCATATAGCCGTTAGCATTAAAAACCATTCCTGGCATCAACACGACCCGTGTTGGATTCAACACGGTCCGTGTTGGCTCAACACGACCCGTGTTGATCCAACACGACCCGTGTTGAGCTCAGAAACTGTTTTCTTGCTCTCTGGAAGTCAACACGACCCGTGTTGCTTCCTGTTTCACCCGTGTTGATCATATTCTTATTGTTTCACTTATATATGATCCTTATACTTGATATACTTTATTCTTTAGGCTATATAATTGTCTTATACTCTTGAAATATTTCCAACAATCCCCCGCTATTTCAAGAGTATGTAAAACCCTTGAAATAACTTTACTTAAGGACCTTAAACCCCCGCTATTTGAGATATACCTTAATTTGTAATCACCAGAGAAACTCACAAACATATGCCTAATGAAAAGTAGATTACTCTTTGAACTTTTCAATTAGTGTATATGAGCCAAAATTGTGTCCAAATCGCAAAGTAGACATAGCTTTGAACTTTGGATTTATATTGACCAACTATACTCATAACACACATATATTTTAAAACTTGAGTGTAAATACCTTGACACTATTATCCGGCCTTGTGTCCTTATCCTTCGTAAGTGTTTCGGAACTTTAGCTCATAGTTCCTTTATGCGGCCACACATTACACTTACATAGGTAGACTTTGTAATTATACCACCCCACAATTAGGCTTTCCACAAAGTCTATTAAGAGTACTAATACTCATCCTCTTGTCATTACAGATTTTAAGCATCACTTGTCCTTGGGATAATAAAATTGATGCTTCCTACTAATTTAAACAACTCCGTACTCATTTGAACTTTAGAAATTGGTGGTATTCCAATTCGTAAAGTTGAGTCTTTGTTGCGATTAGTAGTACTTTGAGCTACAACCCATCCCCTTTGAAGTTCTTATTATCAAATCTTTAGTCAATCCTTTGGTTAAAGAATCGGCTATATTTTCTTTTGATTTGACATAACTTAGTGTCACTACTCCATCCCTTATAAGTTGATGTATGTAAGCATGTCTTAAACCAATATGCCTTGACTTGCCATTGTAGACATGACTATATACTACATCAAGAGTAGACTTGTTATCACAATGAATTGTGATAGGAGCCATTGGCTTATACCAAATCGGTATTTCCAATAATAAGTTCCTTAACCATTCCGCTTCCTTACAAGCAGCATATAATGCTACTAATTCTGAAGACATAGTGGAGTCCGCTATGTTAGCTTGTTTCTTAGAACCCCAAGAAACCGCTCCACCTCTTAAAAGGAACACCCATCCACTGGTAGAGGAGAAATCTCCTTTATTAATCCAACTCGCGTCCGAGTAACCTTCTAATACCGAAGGTTCTCCTTTATATGTGAGTTGATAACTTTTAGTACCAGCTAAATATCTTAATACTCTCCGAATTGCAAACCAATGCATATTACTCGGATTACTTGTAAACCTACTTAACATGCCAATTGCATAAACAATATCTGGCCTTGTACTTGTCATAGCATACATGAGACTTCCAATCAACTTAGCATACTCAAGTTGATTAACCGGAGAACCTACATTTTTCTCTAGTTTCTTACTTGAATCATATAGAGTTACAGCTGGATATAACTTATCACCTCCAAACTTATTCAATATTTTCTCAATGTAATGCTCTTGAGATAAACTTATCTTATCATTATTTCTAATGATCTTAATACCAAGAATTACATCCGCTTCACCCATGTCGTTCATAGAGAACTTAGAGGATAGAAATTCTTTGGTCTTATTAACTTGTTCCATGTCGGTCCCGAAAATCAACATGTCATCAACGTATAGGCATATAATCACCCCTTTTCCATTCTCAAACTTAGAGTATATGCACTTATCCGATTCATTGATCTTATAACCACTTGAAAGCACTACTTCATCAAACTTTTGATGCCATTGCTTAGGTGCTTGCTTAAGTCCATATAAGGACCTTATAAGTCTACAAACTTTCTTTTCTTGACCTTCAACAACAAACCCTTCGGGTTGTTCCATATACACCTCCTCTTCTAGTTCTCCATTTAAGAATGCCGTTTTGACATCCATTTGATGGATAACTAGCTTATGGATAGTAGCTAAAGCTAACAATACACGTATTGAAGCTATCCTAGCCACCGGTGCATATGTATCAAAGTAATCGATACCATACTTTTGAGTAAAGCCCCTTACAACCAACCGAGCTTTATACCTCTCAACGGTACCATCTACTTTCCTTTTCCTTTTAAAAATCCACTTAGAGGTAATTGGTTTACTTCCCGGAGGAAGGTCAACCAATATCCAAACATTGTTTTCCATTATCGAATCAATCTCATCTTGTACCGCTTCTTTCCACAAAGAAGCATCATGAGATTGCATAGCTTCTTTAAAAGTTTTAGGATCCTTATCTATGTTGTACATACATAGGGTCTCACTTTCAACTGAGTCCCTTGATCCTTCTACTAAATAAACATAGAAGTCCGAACCAAAGTCTTTTGGTTTCCTTGATCTTTTACTCCTTCTTAACTCAATACTTTCATCTTCTTCATCATGAATAACCTCATGAGTTAGAAGATCATTTTGTATGGATATACCCTCATGATTTTCATCTTGAGGCTCAATTATAGGAACAATATCTTGAATTACATTTTTAGGTCTAGGAATTGAAGAGAACCTAGTCTCATCAAAAATTGCATCTATTGATTCCATTACGGTATTCACCGAAATGTACTCATTTGGCTCAACCACCAAAAACCTATAAGCTTTGCTATCTTGAGCATAGCCTATAAAGATGCACTCAATTCCTCTTTCACCTAATTTCCTTTTCTTAGGTTCCGGGACTCTTACAATAGCCCTACAACCCCAAATCTTAAAATACTTAAGACTTGGCTTTCTTTTGTTCCATAACTCATATGGGGTATTAGAATTCCCTTTGAATGGAACTCTATTCAAAATATAACAAGCCGTTAACATAGCTTCACCCCAAAATCCATTACTTAAACCGGAGTTTGACAACATAGAATTCACCATTTCTTTTAAAGTTCTATTTTTCCTTTCCGCAACCCCATTTTGTTGTGGTGTATACGGGGCGGTTGTCTCATGAACAATGCCCGTTTCTTGGAAAAACTTTGGATCATAATATTCCCTTCCCCTATCGGATCTTAAAGTTTTAATCAAGGTCTCACATTGAAGTTCACTTCTAGTTTTGTAAACTCTAAACTTTTCAAGTGTTTCATCTTTAGAACTCAAAAGATAAACTTGGCAATATCTAGAATAATCATCAATGAATGTCACATAATACTTCTTACCACCTATTGAAGGTGTACTATGAAAATCTCCTAAATCACTATGAATTAAATCAAGCAATTTAGAAGTTCTTTTTATACTTGAGAATGAACTTTTGCTGATTTTATTAAGCATGCATGTCTTACACTTTTCTATGTCATCATTCAACTTAGGAATCAAATCAAGATTAGACATTTCTTTCAACTTTGAAAAGTTCACATGTCCTATTCTAGCATGCCATAGAAAAGACTTATTCAAAGTAGACACATGCATATAAGCGGAAATCATGCCATCTTTATTACTTTTCGCATTCAACTTAAACATCTCCCCATAAGCATATCCCTTCCCTCAAAAGTCCCACCCTTGGAAAGTACATAATTATCTCCATCATAAACTTGCATAAAACCAAACTTGCTAAGGAGATAACCGGATACAAGATTCTTACATGCTTCCGGAGCTAAATACACATCATTTAAAAGCAAAGTTTTACCGGAAGTGAAAACAAGTTCCACTTGCCCAATGCCTTCAACTTTAACCGGATGGTTGTTGCCCATGTAGAGTTTCACACCATCATCCGCCGGTTTGAGAGTCTTGAATAAACTCTTGTCAATGCAAACATGCCTTGACGCACCCGAGTCTATGTACCAATCATTACAACCAATGGATACCATGTTAATATGATCTTTAATCATGGCCACGAAGGAATTGGGTTCCTTCTCCTTATTCTTGCCCTTAGATGTATCTTTGTTCAAAAGACCATGCTTCTTTTTCCATTGGTAACACTCTCTCTTTGTGTGCCCCGGTTTGCCACATTCCCAACAAACTTGCTTAGGCTTTTGAATTCCCTTGCTAGTTTTGTTGTGGCTCTTGTTCTTATTCTTGTTTCCCTTATTCTCTTGCACCATATGGACCTTAGATTGCTCTTTGGTACCATCTTGTAGGCGTAACTCTTCTTCAATCCGAAGATGGTTAGCCAAACCTTCAAGAGACATAGCCTCTTTCCGGTGCATGAGAGCCCTTTTAGTTTCATTCCAAGAAGAAGGTAGCTTGTCAATTATAGAGGATACGATTATGGTTTCATCCATGTTCAAATTGTGTTGCTTGAAGTTACTTAAAATACGTTGAATGTCATGGAATTGGTCTAGAATTTTCCTATTATCATCCATCTTAAATTTCATGAATTGACTAACAAGAAAGTTCTTACTTGACGCATCTTCCGACATGTACTTAACTTCAAGCATCTCCCAAAGCTTCTTTGCCGTCTCCACATGTTGATACACATCGAAGAGGGTATCGCTCATCCCGTTGAGAATGCATCCTCTACAAATATAGTCATCATTCTCCATCTTGAGCCTTTGCCGAGTAGCCTCCGCATCTTCCACGGACGTCTTTACTTGATCATCACTTCCATCTCCCGTGGAACTCTTGACAATTGCATCCTCCTTTGGAGACTCCTCGGTTGTCACCTTCTTGGCCGACGGTTCTTGATTCACCTTGGGAGAAATCTCAATATTAAGCACGTATGCCACATTGAGAGTCGTTAGCAAGAAATGCATCTTGCTTTGCCAACTTCGGAAATCCACTCCTTCAAAGCGCTCTAGCTTTTGGAAGTTGCTAGACATATCACGTAGCGAGGCCATTCCTAAATAGTTCTTAAGGTTGTTGGAGGAAAGGGAGTGAACGGTATATAAAATAATGGAACCTCGCTTGGATAACGCTAAGAGTTGTGGCCTTGAACTCACTTTCCTTAAGAACTATTTACGATACCGTAAATGTTCAAAGGGATAAAATTTAGCACTTGTAAACACTCAAGAATAATAGTTTCTCTCTTGAATCACTCAAGTATAGCTGCAGTCTAGACAAGAGTGAAGATGTGATAGCTTAGATTGGTGTGTCTCAAATAGCCTAGGGAGCCTCCTATTTATAGGAGAATGTCAACACACTTAGGATGCCCTAATCAAAGAGCAATCAAGTGTCTTTAATGGAGGATCACACACTTAATATGACCTTGACCAAGTCAAGTCATATAGCTGTTGGAATCTTATAATTATCGTGCTTAATTATCATATCAAAAACTAATTACACGAAATCATATAGCCATTAGCATTAAAAACCATTCATGGCATCAACACGACCCGTGTTGAGCCCAGAAACTGTTTTCTTGCTCTCTGGAAGACAACACGACCCGTGTTGCTTCCTGTTTCACCCGTGTTGATCATATTCTTATTGTTTCACTTATATATGATCCTTATACTTGATATACTTTATTCTTTAGGCTATATAATTGTCTTATACTCTTGAAATATTTCCAACATATAGATTTAACTGATCAAAAATTTTTGATCAACAAGATATTTATCAATATTTAAGCATGAGTTTCCATGCTTCCCCATTATTAAAAGTGGGCATGCATAAATTGAGGGCTGGAGCAAGATGCATACATGCATAAATTAAAATTAACAGAATTGACTATTAATTTATTTTGGAGATGAATGATTGCATCACATTCACATGCGAGTGCTAAATTTTTATTGCAACAAGATCCCAGATCAAATAGGTATTATATAAACCATGAAACACTTGATAAAAGAAAAACAATCAAACTTATATTTCTTTAAGACTAATTAATTACTTTATATCCATGCTACTAGCTACTCTATTATTAGATGGTTATTATTATTTCATGCAAGCAAGGGATAACTAATTCAAGATATTGTAGCATGAGATAAGGGCAAATGCTTGAAGAAATGAAATTGAAAACTAATTAACTTTATGTCCACACTACTAGCTACTTTAGAGGTAGATGACCATTATTTCATACAAGGAATAGCTAATTCAAGTTATTGTTGCATGAGATAAGGGCAAATACTTTGAAGAAATGAAATAGGAAAATGGAAACTTAATTAGGTTAGGTAACATTTCATCTTGAATCAAGTTATTGTAGGTGAAGTAATCTTTCTTATAGATTAATTTGACAATGTTGTTTTACTAGACACATCTATAAGCTTATAAATGAGTTCTTTAACAACAAATATCTCTTTATATTAAACTTTGGAGATTATAATAACTGACCCTTTGATCAAAAGAAATGTTGTACAATTCTACAAATGATATATACGATGATTAAATTGGAAATATTACTTCTCAAATCTCAAGTACACATTCAATCATACAGAACATCATTTTATCATATGGATATTATATTTTTTTTAAAAAAATTCCAACTAAAAGTTCGACATTAATTTTGATTTTTTCAACAGAAAAATCGACATTGATTTTCAAAATTTATTAATAATCATAATTACAACAAAGTTACTCAAAATAAATTATTACATTCCGCTACAAATCAAAATAGCATATAGATATTAATGATGAAAAATCATACATAAAAAGAAATTTAAAGAGCCTTTAAATAAATGAAAATACCTTCAAAACTTAATCAATATTTTTCTAATTACATATATAGATATACATTGGATGGACAACTGCAAATGAGTAAAGATAAAGCCCATACATTATTTATTTGGAGTGGAGATATTTATTTATTTTTAAGAAAAAAATAATAAAACATAATAATGCCTTGAATTAGTGGGGACAAGGTCACCAAAAAATATATATATATATAAAAAAAAGCTCTCACATGGTGCATGTTAGCAGTCAGACTCCAAAAATATTGTTTGGTAATAACAGTAATTAGATTTTATGGTAATAACCCTTAATTACTTAAACAATATCATATCCATTAAATTTCTTGCTGTTTCCTTGATAAAAAAAAAAAAAAAGAATTTCTTGCTGTTTCCTGCTAACTTCAGACTCCAAAAAAACACCCCCTCTTCCCCAAATTATGGCATCACATCAGCCATCTTCATGAGATTTAGTTTGCATCCCGCCCTCTTTTAATTGTAGTCTTTCTTCGATTCTTATAAACCCTAGAAACTAAAAAAAATCCCCAAATTGATAGATGTACAGATCTCTTCTTCTGTTATCCCCATCATCATCCATCTCTACGTCACAAACCCTTTTTTGGGAAAGAAATTCAATCATACTCTGATTCAAGGGACATTTTGTGATTGGTCAATTGGGGTTTCATTCATCATTGTTGTTACTCAACTGGGTTCCTACTCAATTTCATGATTAGACTGCATTGATTGATCTGTTTTTTCCAGAATTCGAGGGGTTTTCTTGTGCCCACTTTGATTCTTGCTCGTAAAGAAGCTACACAAGATTCAGTTCTGATTGTTAGGGTTGGGTTTTTCTTGCGCCTTTTCTGATTGGATTCGTCAAGAAGTGAGCAAGATCCAATCTTTGCAGCATCAGTTCTAGTACGAACTTGGGCGAGATTTCGAGGTGGGTTCTTGATGTGAAGCTGATTTTCTGATTGATTTCGCAAGTGGGTGTTTAGTTTCAGCGTTTTCTGAGTTGGGTTTTGTTCAAGTTTCAGTAGATCGCATTGCATCCATCAGAAAATTAGAATTTTTGGCTAAATTTCGAGGTGGGTTCTTGACATTGGTGTATGAAGCTGGTTTTCTGATTGATTCTCAACTGGGTGTGTATTTTCAGCGTCTTTCTGACTTGGGTTTTGTTCAACTTCCATTAGATCGCATTGCATTTGTCACAAAATTAGAATTTCTGCTAAAATTTGAGGTGGGTTCTTGCCATTGGTGTATAAAGCTGGTTTTCTGATTGATTCTTCAACTGGGTGTCTTTTTTTCAGTGTTTTTCTGACTTGGGTTTTCTTCAAATTAGAATTTTCTGCTGAATTTCTTGGTGAGTTCTTGCCATTAGTGTATTAAAGCTGGTTTTCTGATTGATTCCTCAACTGGGTGTCTATTTTCACTGTTTTTTCTGACTTGGGTTTTTTTCAAATTAGAATTTCCTGCTAAATTTTGAGGTGGGTTCTTGCCATTGGTGTATTAAACTGGTTTTCTGATTGATTCCTCAACTGGGTGTCTACTTTCAGTGTTTTTCTGACTTGGTTTTTCTTCAAATCAGAATCTTTGGCTAGATTCCGAGGTGGGGTTTTTCGGGTTGATTTTGGGCAATGAGAATTGTGCCTGGGGAGTTGGAGACACAATGAGTGGTGGCTCATTGGGTCTGGGTCTTCGCTCAGCAAGTTATGGGTCATTGCAACAGCAACTTCAGAACAGTTTGGTCCCCGGAAATCAGACATCATTGGCATCGCCACCACCTCCGCCGCCTTTTCCCCGGAAACCGGCCAAGATGATGAAGGAAAAGGACAGGTTGTTTCATTACAAGATTTGCAAGTTTGCCGGCCGGAAGAAGGTTGGAATGCTCTTCTTATGTCTGGTTTCTGCTGTGGTCTTCATCTGGGTCCTGTATGTCGGCAAAGGTGAGGTTTTTTGTTGCTTCTTATTGTCTTTATTGGTAGCTTTTTCGTGATCCCGCATTGGTTCAATTTTGGCTTGTTTTATGCTTGGTGGTTTATGTTGGAATTGATGAATTCATCCTGTGGAATTGGATCGAGTGTGGTTAGATTCATAGTTCATATTTATGGCTCGATTTGTTTGATTTGATCACTGACTGTGTTGAGGAGCATGGTTGTTTAGTGATCTTATGAGTTTTTGAAAGAGGATTGAAGTTTGTAAATGAGTGCTTTTGAATCTTGTATAGAAGTGCTGAAATTTGGCAACTCTTTAGTCATGCTTTAGAATCTTCTAGCCGAGCTGGGAAGTTGTTCTGAAAATGCCAAGTTAGCTCAAAGATTATGAGATGAAATGGAGAAGAGTCGTTTTGGCGGAGAAACTCCTTATGTATGGGACTTTATTCTTCAATTTCGCATTCTCTTTCCAATAGTGATTGAAATCTAGATGTCGGTAGCCTTGCCCTTGCATGTAGAGAAACGAATTCCTCCAACATCCGGCATCAGTAATCGTGCCAAGAAATCGGGAATACATATTCAATTCTTGCTTGTTGGCCGTGTTCTTGGACTTTTCGTATCATGTTTGTTGTTTTGATTAGTATGTGATTAGTGTGAACTACGGACTCTGGCACCGTTGGAGTTTGAGTTGTGCCAATGTGATCAACGAGAGCAACTAACACATCAATTAGGTCATTTTTCAGGTGAAGATACCGCAGAGCGTCCTCCAAGTATGAGATTTAACAACATGACTGCTATAAGTCATGAGCCTCAACCTGTAGATGTTGTGAAAGAGATTCCTCGTAGATACTTCACAGGCTACACACTCCCGCCTGGGAATCCTTGTGAACATTTTGCACTGCCCCCTCCACCGGCTGACAGGAAGCGCACTGGACCCAGGCGTAAGTACAATGCCTTAAAATTTCTTTATCACTTTCATTTCTTCTAAATCTGCAAGTTTTTAACCCCTTTCAGAATCCAAACTGTTGAACTTGTTTAGCTCATAGTTCTCTCTCTCTCTCGTGTCTGTGTGTGTGTGTGTGTGTTTCAGCTTGTCCGGTATGCTACCTTGATCAAGAGCAAGCAATGGCACTAATGCCGGATGCACCATCATACTCACCTGTGTACAACTTAACCTACGTTTACGAAGAAAATTCTTCTAAAACCGAGTTTGGAGGATCAGAGTTTGGTGGGTATCCTTCTCTGAAGCAAAGGGATGATTCTTATGACATAAGAGAGTCAATGCATGTGCACTGCGGGTAATTAACCACAAACATTGGCAACTTTTTGTTGGACTTTTATGATGGAAAATTTACCATTGCTATGTTTCTTCCCTCTGTTTTTGCAGATTTGTCAAAGGTCCAAAGCCTGGGCGTGGGACTGGATTTGACATCGATGATGCCGACCTTGCTGATATGGAACAGTGTAACGGGATAGTTGTCGCATCAGCAATATTTGGTACAGTGCTGAACCAGATTGCATCAATTGTTGCTACCTGCATGAATGAGGCCTTGAATTTGTTTTTGTCCATTCTGCTTCAGGAAACTATGATTTGCTGCAACAACCAAAGAACGTCAGTGAAGCTGCCAAAAGAAATGTGTGCTTCTTTATGTTTTTCGACGAGGAAACAGAAGCAGCTATGAGGAATGCTAGTATTCTTGATGGAAGTAAGAAGGTCGGGCTGTGGAGAATAGTTGTTATACATAATCTTCCTTATACAGATCCAAGACGTAATGGCAAGGTACCCCCATGAGCTGATTTCTGCTTGTTCTGCCTTTATACTTTCTTAATAGAAACTCATAATGCCTCTAACTAAGATCCTATGGAATCATCTCAATCAAAAACTTAAGTCGATGGTTGGAGATCCAATAATGGTCTTATACTATAAGACAACCCTTCACGCAAATGCCCTTTGGGCTTGAAGCACAAATAATGGTTTTATGACTCTTATCCTATGACCTCTCACTCAACCTGACTCTGATACCACAGGAAACTATCTCAATCAAAAGCTTAAGCTGTTGGTTGGAGACCCAATAATGGTTTTATTCTCTAACATGTCCTTTGATCCTTTAATGTTTAAAATCGGTCTCATCTAAGCCACAAGTGATAAGAAAATAACCTATTTTGCTGCGGGATTTTCGGGTATTGGATTTGGATCACATTATGAGTATGGCTAAATACCCAAAAGCCCTCCCCCCGAGTCAGAAATCATCATTGGTTCCATTTGCATAAACAATGCTACCATGACCTGTTAAGTGCAACTATTACATCATTCTCTTGTCTTGTGTCGACAGGTGCCAAAGCTTCTGTTGCACAGACTGTTCCCTAATGTTCGGTACTCTATATGGATGGATGGGAAGCTAGAACTTGTTGAGGATCCATATCGAATCCTTGAAAGGTGAGTCGTGCTTTGAGAAGATACGTGCTTGTTTTGAGTTTTCGAGTTTGGGTCCTGGGACTTTTATAGCTCCATGTCATTTCGTTTAGTCGACTATGGTTTAATCTTTGGGGGTGGATGTTCCATTTGTAGCCTATGAATCCCATCTTTGTGTCTTGCACTTTTTTCTGAACTTTGTATGTGTGGATCATAGCAATGCAATTTCTGAAATATGATTCGCAAGCATGCATTTTTGTACTGATAAGATCATTCACTATTTCTTGAATGCTCAATCTCTCCCCTAGACGAACCATATAGCCACGATAAACCATGAAACAGACTAGAAGCGCTTACCCCTCGTTAAAACAATACATCTTTCTTGGTACATCGAGATAATAATTGGGAGCATGCACTGAAACATTTTGGAGCTACAAACTCCCTTTTACAAAATGAGGGCTTTAGCTTACATTTGATGTCATTTAGTATGGAGTATTGTTTTTTGGTTATGGCTCCATTTAGAATGAATACTACCTCCTGCAGATTCTTATGGCGGCAGAATGCAACTTTCGCGATATCCAGACACTACAAACGCTTTGATGTGTTCGTCGAAGCCGAGGCTAATAAAGCTGCTGCAAAGTACGACAACGCCTCTATTGACTTCCAGATCGAGTTCTACAAGAAGGAAGGTTTAACTCCATACACTTCTGCTAAGCTCCCAATAACAAGCGGTACATCCCTAACTTCCCTGTGTCCTGTACTTATATATGTTCTGTCCTTTCGAGATTTTGATGGAGTTTCAAATGCCGGCTTGATTCTGCAGATGTTCCTGAAGGATGTGTGATCATAAGGGAACATGTCCCGATCTCTAATCTGTTCGGCTGCCTGTGGTTCAACGAGGTGGATCGGTTCACTTCCAGAGATCAGATCAGTTTCTCGACAGTGAGGGATAAGATTAGGCAGAAGGTGGATTGGACCGTCAGCATGTTCTTGGACTGTGAACGGCGCAACTTTGTTGTACAGGTGACATTTTTGACAACTTTTCAAACTTACATGACATTTTTGACAACTTTCTAAACCTCAGTGACATATTTGCCTCACTTAAAAGGATGATAGCAATTGCCAAAATTTAGGGTTATGTAGTACTGAGTTCATTTAACTCCCCTCTTTGGCTGTCGTAAAACTGCCTACATCTGGATCTTCGTATACCCGTGTAAGCGGGACCCACATTGAATTTAGTTAATTTGTTTTTAAAATTATTTTTAATGATATCTAGGGTTACCACAAGGATGTGTTAGCACAGAAGGTGGCACAAGCAGCAGCAGCAGCTGCCGCCAAAGCTGCTGCTGCTCGTCCTCCTCCGGTGGTCCCACTCGCACTCCCGCCGCCTCTTCCACTTTCACCGTCACCACCACCACCACCGCAGCTGCCGCCACCGGGGCCCGCCAACCTAACCGAACCCCCTCCAAGACGGAAGCGAGGAAGAGGGAGAAGGCGAAACCGCAAGGTGGCTGCAGGTGCTGGGGCAACTGCAGAAGGAGAAAAAGGGTCAGGTTAAATTTTTTTTGTTTAGGGCAAATATTTTTTTACACAGAACATGAATTTTTGCCTTTCCCTGCATTGGGGAAAAAAGAGGAGAAAAAAAAGAAGGGATTTTTGCAGGGATTGGTGAATTGGTTCTGGTTAAATTTGTTGTAACTTTATGATTCCACAGAACTACTGCTGGTGATTTTTTGAGAAGAAGAAAAGATTATTTAAAAAGCAGAGACTTGACATTCATTTATTGTTGTATATATAGGGAACAACATCATTTTTGAAAATAAATTGAATTTGTGATTTGGGTTTCCATAATTGTCAGAAATGGCAGCTGGTTTTGATAGTTTTGCTGGGTTTGAATTGTTAGTACTTGAGATTTCTTACAGACTGTTTGACAGCAACAATCTGCTCAATTATTAGTTTCTACTTTCTTCTGTTGACTTCCTATGAATTGATGTGTTTCATTAATTAGCAAGTGGATTTACAAATTATACTGTAATTTGAATATAGTAGTTAAAAAATGGTTATTTTTCGATAAAGGACTAAAGTAAAATGTCTTATTAAATTTCATTTATTTATTTTCATGGAGTTGTAGATACTACTTAGTGAAGGAACTTTAATTCTTTGCTCAATTAAGACCGGTTTCTTGAAGCGCAAAATTTTGGGGCAAGGCTATTACATTCGTGATTTGACACTTTCATATCTCGCCTAGTTGGATTTGCGTTTAAAGTATTGATTTTGATTTTGGTTTAGGTAAGTGGAGTTGCACTTTGTACGAGAGCTCAGTGGATGAACTAACCTATCAATATAAAAAAAAAAATTGTATTCCATTAATCCAACATTCCTACTCATCTCCCTCAATTTAGCTCATTTAATTTTTGTTTTTTTTTTAAAAAAATACTTAAATCCAAGTCAAAAACTCCGAAAATTTGTAAGTAAAATAGAATGTGGGGTCTGGATTCTAATTGACTTATTATTCCATATAAAGAAGTAAACGAAATCTAGAGAGACAGTTTACTCTAATCCTATACAATCTAAATTGAAAAAAATAAATATTCATTTATCTATTTAAATTATGGGCATTATTTTTAAATAATCAAAGAAGAAATTAAATGTATGGAGCTTGTTTAGAGGTCCTAGAGGCCATATTAGTAAGTTAAAGAGAGTTTAGTCTCAATTTTATAATCAAACCCTACTTTTAGCCCAATACATATAGTACAATTGCTGTTTCAAAAGGGGTAAAAAGATTTAATTGGATAATTAAATAAAATAAAAGGCTAGATCCACAAAATTAAGTGGCATGCATGGCAGTAAGTGGAAGCATAACTTTTGCTTTCCACATATCTAACTCCTATTTGTAAATAAAGTTTATTTCAAAGCAAGTTTCCCAAGTGTACACCACAAACAAAAAGCCATTTGTTTTAATTTTCTAATATAACATTTCTATAAAAATTATTTTCTGATCTTCTTTTATTTGAATTTTAAGGGGTAAATTGATAATTTGTAATTAATGTGTTTAGTAGAGTTGTAAAGTGAACGGTATTATCGAAAAAAGAATCCGTTACAGTGATATAGATAAAGGAAAGCCTAGGATGAAAAAGCACAAGAGAAGAGTGATGCAAAATTTCATGCTTAGATGCAATGATTCTATTGTCTGAGTGTGCTAAACTTTGTTTTTACGTGCTGATTATTGCAAGGTTTTATATTTTTGAAGTGAGTTTGTTTTTACTACTTAAGTATCGATTATCAATCTTTTTCAGTGCCGAATAATTGTTTAAAAAATGGGTAAAATTAAACAAAGTGTTTTACCCTCAAATTAAACTGAAAAAATGGGATTAAAAGGTAATGACTAAGCCAAATTGGTAGCACTATAACCCTTTTGACATGCATAAAAGACATTGATGGATGTTGACAAACTTATGTTCCACTTTTATGGCTATCATTTCTACAACTTTAACTTTGAAATTACTAGAAAAAGGGACTTTTAGATGGATCTAACTACTCTAATAATATACCATAGTATATACTCACATTTATGCAATTGATCTTATTGTTAGTTGTCACACTCTTAGATAGTGTAAGAAAAAGTCCAACTCAACTCAAATAATTCTCTATTTCCCATAATTTTTTTTTTCAAAAAAAAAAATCCCCTAAATAAGACGTTAGCACAATAGGTTGAATTTGTTTTTCTTTTAATAACGGTCTATGTAGCGATAGCTAGTGTTTCATGGAATGAATAGTGGATAATCGTTAGGCGCTGTTTTTTTATGTGCGCGGCCGACTGGTTGTGGTGCCATAACACACCGCACTTTGCCACAATCCACAACAACATACCAATCCACCACAATTTACCACAACTCAACACAATAAACTTTTTCAAATTTATTTTATTTCTTTATTAAAAAGTTAAAATTTCACTTTTTCCAATTACTTTTTCACATTTACTAACACAATTTACAATTATTAAAAACAAAACCCACTGCAACGTATCACAACCCATCACAATCCACTACAATTCCACCACACTGCACCGCGCTATACTACAACCAGCCGTATAAGAAACAGGGCCTATAAGCCTTTGAAGAGATTGTACACATGTTCAAAGAATATTATTGCCCAACACCACAACTAACCCAACTAGAACAACTCTGAAAGAATGAATATGTCTCAAGTCATGATTATCACATTAAGGCCCTGTTCTTTTCTGCGGTTGGCAAACTGCGGTGCCACAGTCTACCGCAGTTTGCCACAACCCGACACATTTTATCGCAAATCATTACTTTTCTCTCTCTTCACTTTTCTCCTCCACTTTTTACATCATCTCTCCTCACCTATCCCACATACCAATAACCCACCACAATTCCACCATACCCGCCACAATTCCACCACATCTCACCACACTATTCCGCAAAATACCATATAAAAGAACAGGCCTAAAAATAAACACTTCTACTTTTTAATGAATGTTATGATTCAAAGATATCTAATTTGGGATCCATTTATTAATTAAAGTGCAATGACAAAGGCCTAAAGCAATGGAATCCACTAGAAAAGGTGACATAAGAACTAAAATGTGTTAGTGGGGAGTAGAATGGAAGATATATAATTAGGAAATGGTCACTTTCTTGATTGTACTATAGTATGATGCACATATGGGCCTTTCAAAACAATAATAATGGTATATATGGTGTTACCAACTTAGCAAAATGGTGACTCTTCAAGCATTTTATTACATAAAGAGTAAAATTATAGGTGATGGATCATCTTTATATCATTTTGTAGGTAACAAGATTTGTAAGTGTACCACCTTTTTTGCTCATCAAAAGTTGAGCTTAGCTCAAGAAGCACTATTATTCAATTTTCTTTTTTCTTTTAAAAAAATAATTATTAGAGGAGCATAAATACCCTTTAGTTTGGCCTAATCTTAAGAATATTCTCTACCACTAAATCATCTTACATAAACAAGATTGTACTTTGTGGATATTCTTAATGTGGACATTTAACATTTTGGATTTCACTTACTCACCTAATATTAGTTCCATCATTTTATTTTAAAAATCTTTCGCATGTATTTCTATAAAAAATGAAATTATCCCATCTGGAATCAATACTGCTATATAAAGAAGTTTTTTCTCACATGTATTTTTCTCATCCATATTTCATAAAAATCATAGTATACTCTTCTGATTTTGTGCCCAACATTTCATTTGAGGACTTCTATAATTAAAACTCTAAAAATTTCATGTCTAGATCTTTTTCTATGGAAAAGTTATGAGAATGTTCATTACTCAATAATGATATTACAAGCATCCTTAACTAACAACAATATTAAAAGCATTCTAAGTTAACTACTCGCAAATAACATAAGGGTCACCATTCACCTAAGACCTAACAGAATATTCAATAGATTTCAGATGAATCAAAGTATACACTACTCTGTTTCCCAACCTTTTAACATAGGAAAAAACCACCAAGAAACTGAAGCAAACATCATACCAAAATTTAATCTCCAATAATCTTTCCGAAATAAAAAAATCGAGACAACTCCAAAACCCATGTCAAAATCAAACTCCATCAAAATTTCTACCTCCTATCCATCACTTTCTTTTTCTTTTTTTATCATTCACCCATCTGTCATCTTTTCCTTTTCTTGCCATTGATCACTCCCACAGCCATCACTTTTCACAAATCACAATGAGCATACATCCAACACTCCAACAGAGCACTTGTTTTTTAGTACAAAAAAAAGTGATTCTGTAGGTATATACGCTCATATTCTCCTCGTACCCTTTTATTTTATACCCTCCATTTCTATGCAAAGTGATCTCACCCCTCTTCCTACTAATTCCTGCTGCACAAATTCACACAAATTCTTACCCTTTTGAATGAATGATTATGGAGTGATGGTGGGATTTTTGGGAGATCCTCTTCATTGATTGATCTTCCCCAAAGTTTCCTACTTTATTTTTCCTCCCTTCTTTTTCCAATTAATTTTAGGAAATTTAATTCTATTTAATTTCTCACTTTTTCTTTCTGCGACTGTTGCTGGTGTTGGTGGTGGCGGCTGCTGCGGCGGTTGTTGAAATTTGATCTTTTTTCGATTATTCAAAGCCCAAAAGCGCGAAATTTGATTATTATTAATAATAGTTCAGGGGAAAAAGAGGGCAATAAAGTGAGGGAAGAACATGGGAACCATCCAATATGATTGTTTCAGCAACTGGGTTTGTCACCTTTAATCAGTTTTTGGGAGAATTTTTGTGGGGCTTTCAGCATCCATGGTTGCCCATTTGCAGCTCCTTCCATGAAACTCAAACCTGGTTAGTTGCTTCTTCTTGTTTAATTGCATCAGTTTTGGTCTTACATTTTGTGGGGTTTTTTTTGTTGTTAGTGTAGTTTGTTTCTTATGGATTGGTTTTGTCTGACATGAAAAAATGTGATTCTTGAACTTTACTTTGAGGTTTAGGGCATTTTGTGTGTATTGTTAGTTGTGAAATTCTTGGACTTGAATGAAGTTTTGTGATGTTTAGGATGATTAAATCCTTGCATATTTTGATGGGTAAAGTGAGAATTTTCACTGTGATACAGAATTGTCAAGATATATTCTTCATATGAAAGTTTTTTTCTTGGGACACCTCACAAAAAAAGGGATCTTTTTGATTTCTAAATCTTCATGAAGATGATAGGATTACATGAATAATGATCAGTCAAAAAAGGAAAGTTTATGATGGAAATGCTTAAATTTGGTAGTTTTTGTTCATGTTTTTGGTCACTGTATTCATCTGGTAACCAACAATGATACTGCTATACTCTCAGAGAAGCTGATAGCTAGTTATTTGCAGGCCTAATGGATGTTTTAATTTGGTTGCTGTTCGGCGAGTGAATTGCTTAAATTCACAAGCTTCTGCACGATAGTCCGAGGAAGACATGGTGGAGTAAGTCTTAGAAATTGGGAAAAGGAAGTAGAACAAAAGGTAGCAGAAGAAATATCATTTTGTTGATTGTTTTCCTAGCTTCTTGTTGGTTTCTGAGATTGTTTTTCGGGCGAATCTCCTTTAGTATATGTCTCTTTGAGGGTTTCGTCCTCTTGGGCAAATCTCCTTTGGCAAGATGGACTTTGTTAGCTCTCTGATTACATAGTTTCATACAAAGATATATACATCATTTAGCAATCTATACTAGTTATTTAGGGCAAATATCCTTCCCAAAACATCCTTTACATTGCCTTGATTGACTCATTGCTGAGTAATAGCTTCTTCAATAGTTTGTTCTATAGCTAAAATCACTGTCCTCTTTTGGGCAAATCTCCTTTGGCAAATTCTAGTCCTTTTTTGGGGCAAATCTCCTTTGGCATTTGGAGTCATAGTGTGACTCCTATACTATCTTTAGGGGCAAATCTCCTTTGGCATTCTATCTCCTTTTGGAGACATCTACTTCTTGTTCCTCTGTAGAGGAATCGAATATAATATCAGACTGCATCACACGAGCAAAGATCTAAACTTTTTGAAGATGGAGATTGAATTGTTTGGCGATTCTGATGTCGAGAGCTTCAGTTATACCAGCAGCGATGATGATCAAGATGACGCCTTTTCCATCTATAGTGGGCATGCCGCGAGTATCTTGTCCAACCTTGAGGATAGCATGGGGAAAATAGACGATTTTCTGTCTTTCGAGAGAGGGCTCTCGCATGGGGACATCGTACGGTCCGTGGAGGATCCCTCGGGGCAAATGGGCAAGATAACGAAAGTTAAAACGCTCGTTGATGTAGAAAATGTCTTTGGGTCGGTCATACGAGACGTCCCTTCAGAAAGACTACTTAGACTCGGGTCCATCATGGCGGGGGATTATGTGGGTCACAGCCCGTGGGTTGGAAAGGTGGTTAAATTGGTTGACAAAGTATCCGTCCTATTCGATGATGGAACAAAGTGTCAAGTCATGGTCACTGATAACTCAAAATTATCGGCAATATCTCCAAACTTACTCGACGACTCCCTACATAAATTTCACCCGGGACAACGAGTACAAGTTCACCCGCCTAGGTCAATATCATCCGGATGGCTATGTGGGATGTCGAAAAAGAATCAGAACCAAGGAACAGTTGTCTCAGTTGAAGTAGGATGTGTTTTCGTCGATTGGCTTTCCTCTGCAATGATTGGTATCGGCTGTACTACTTTACCCCCACCACCTCAGCAGCAGGACCCGGAAAACTTAACCCCGATATCATGTTTTTCACCCGCAAACTGGCAGCTCGGTGACTGGTGTACACTGTCAGACGAATCAGAAACTGGACCGTATAGAGCTTTTGATTCGAACCTCGATGGGGTATTTTCCATTGTGAAGAAGAAGATTTGGGTGGATGTAACATGGCAAGATGGTAGCTTTTCATCCGGGTTAGATTCACAATCTGTGTTCCCTGTGAACGTTATCAACGCCCACGATTTCTTCCCTGATCAGTATGTTGTAGAAAAAGCCGGTTCAGATGATGCGGTTGTCTGTGTGATTCAAAGATGGGGTGTTGTGAGATCTGTGGACGCAAACGAGCAGACTGTGGTGGTAAAATGGAGTACTACGACTGAAGAAACTGTGAGCGCTTATGAACTCGTTGAGCATCCCGACTTCTGCTTTAATGCTGGAGATATCGTGTTCAGATCGGACACATCTGAACTCATCACGAAGGACTTCTCGTCATGTATTGGTACCGTTGTTGGATTCAAAGACGGGTGTGTTATGGTGCAATGGGCTAGTGGAGTTACAGCCGAGGTATGAGTTGTGTAGTTAAGTTTGTGATTATGTTCTGAACTTTGAACTTTGAAGATGATGTAAATGGTTTGCAATTTACTGTTTCAGGTTGCGCCTGATAAAGTCGTTCGTGTGGATAAAGATGATGGGTCAGTAGCTACTCACATTCTGCAACAAGAACAGTTTACTGCATTCAGTGATGAGAGGGCGGATTCTGGCGAGCAAACATCGAACCATGAGGATGAGGTATTCTTCCATCTCTTTCTCCCCATCCAACCAAACAAGGAAAAGCAGAAAGATATGGTAAAAACAGGAAAAAGAAGTTAAAACAAAGAAGGTTTACCCTAATGTGAGCAGAGGAAGCATTTGGTTGCCAAATTTTCCTGGGAAAATTGGTCAAATTTTCCAGACTGACAAAATGTCCCTATTTTTGGTTGAGTTTACTGGGTTTTTTCTTTTTGTGGAACTCGTTATTTCACGCTCAAACTCAAGGGTAGGGTAGGGGAAAATTTTCCTTTTCCCTAGGAAAAGTTTTCCCGATATTCTACCAAACGCTCCAGTGAATAGAGAATGCAGAACTTACATTTTGATAACTAAGATGACTAGAATGGAGAAACTATGCTAGAACTTAGAAATTTATCGACATGTAAAGTCCTGAATCATGTCTTTATATGCAGTCTGTATCAAATCCTGTTGGTAATGCCTCGGTGGAAGTTCAAAATGACCACAAAAAGTCTCCTTTCTTCAGCCTCTCTAAGGCTGCTGTCGGTTTCTTCACCAGCATTGCTGCAGATTTCTTTAAAGCACCCGGCTCAACATCTCCACCACAACCGAAATCATGCACCCACGAAATAAATGAAGACACTATGAAGAGTTTCGACGAGCAAGACTTGCTTGAATCCTGTGATATACCGGTGAATGAATTCGACTCATGCAGGGCTGTGAATTCTGAGCAGGACATCAAAAACTGTTCTGAAAATGCAGCAGAAAACACAGGCTCAAGGAGACAGTTTAAACAGTTTGATGCAGTTGGTGATTGCTCGGACCATCACTTTGTCGGTGGAAAAGGAGTGGCTCCGTCTCAGGTAAGAAGACTATGTACATTTTCCTAAGAACCGGGATGTTCTTTTCGGCTCGTACAGACCCATAATTTGTTGGAGTTTAACCGTATAATCATTGGCGAATATGATTTTCGCAGATGAGAAAAGGCTGGTTGAAGAAAGTCCAGCAGGAATGGAGCATTCTTGAGAAAGATCTTCCTGGTAAGATTGCAATCTTCATAACTTCCAAGTAAATATATACGGTCCGGTCTTTTGTTTATAGTTGCCCTTGTTCTAATTATTTCAACCAATATAGAGACAATCTATGTCCGAATCTATGAAGAAAGGATGGATCTAATTCGGGCAGCCATTGTTGGTGCTCCCGGAACTCCCTACCACAATGGCCTTTTCTTCTTCGACATATTCCTCCCTCCCGATTACCCTAATGTGCCACCCGTAAGTTTCTTGATTCCAACTATTTACGTACTGTGGGTCTATTCTCTTCAACTTGCTTTCTTCAAAGAATTAAGTTATGCAAAAAAAACTCTCACAAAAGATTCAGAATAAGCTCAGTCAAAATAAGCTGAAGAAAACAGACCTTTTTACCAGCACTATTTCGTGCTTTAGAAACTCTTTTGTGGGTCCTTCGGAACGAGCAAAGCTAATGAAATCTTGCCTTGCAAAATCTGATCAATGAATGCAGTTGGTGCATTACCATTCCTGCGGTTTGCGCTTGAACCCGAACCTTTACGAGTCAGGAAAAGTGTGCCTCAGCCTCCTCAACACATGGACCGGGACAGGCTCCGAAGTATGGAACCCAAAGAGCTCAACTATTCTCCAAGTACTTCTCTCGCTCCAAGCCTTAGTACTCAATGAGAAGCCTTATTTCAACGAGGCAGGCTACGACACGCAAATAGGTAGAATGGAGGGTGAGAAGAACTCTATCAGCTACAACGAAAATGCTTACCTCGGTACTTGTAAATCTATGTTGTACCTCCTCCGGAAACCACCCCAGGTACTCTATCTTTTTCTTAACCTTGTCTTTGAACTTGTTTTCTGTAAATCTATGTTGTTGTTGGTATTATCAATGGTGTTGAGGCGTAAAACTTTTGTGGCTTTCCACAGCATTTTGAAGGACTCGTTCACGAGCACTTCGAGAGGCATTCACAGGACATTTTGTCAGCCTGCAAGGCCTACATGCAAGGAACTCCTGTTGGTTTTGAGGTTGTGGCCGAGCATGACAAGGGAAACTCTACCGGCTTTAGAATTATGCTCGGGAAGCTCTTCCCTAAGCTTGTTGAAGCCTTTTCTAGCAAAGGGATCGATTGGAGGCACTTTACCGAGCCAAAGCGATGAAACATCCAACCAAGTAAAGCTCTCTTTCAACTGCAAATCACCTTTCACCCCTCTTTTTTTTGCTGTAGTTGTGAATAAGATATTACTCAGAAGTGTCATCCTAGTCGGGTTGTTCGATACTTTTGTAATAGTTTGTGTTTGGGGCTTGTGTTGTATCAATATGGGTGTAATAAATGATATAATTTCTCAGCTTCTGTGAATCTTTTTCTAATTCAAGCGGGACTTTTGAGATATGCACAGAGTTCATATATTATATACTTCAAAAAATCGGACAACATTGTACATACTGTACTATCACAGAACGAGGAAACGCAATATCAACCCTAGGAATGAACAATAAGCAACTGAACTAAGATATACTAATGTAAAAAGAAAGAAGAAGAAGCGAAAAAGCGCAACTAAATAAACATACCAAAATTATCACTGCACAATGAAATCAGAAAATCAGATGAATTTTCTGATCCTCTTCTTACACCTATATTAGTTATTGAGGGTATAAATCTTGCTGATGCAGTAGCTTGCTCCCTCTGACAGTGCAACATATTGCGTCGTCAAATTCTGAAAACATACAGAAGCCAGTATTTTCAGAGCAATGTATTAGCCGAATCGGACTTATTTTTTTTTTGAAAAAACAGAATGTACCTCTATTTGTGTCGTCGGTCCACACGAGACTTATTCGCCCCACTAAGAATCTGCGAAATCTGCAGCCCTCTACTGAAAGCCTCATTGAAGAGGATCCTGGTCTGCATGGACTGAAACCACGGCATCCATGACAGCACCGCGACAGGGGCCATAACGATCATCCCGAACACCAAATCATACATTCTGGCCAACGAAACGACGGTGTCCCACACGACCGTTTTCTGCAGCACGGGCCGAAAAACCTGAGCTATCAATATCATCCCCCATCCGGTTGGCACAAATGCGAGTGCACTGCTCAGAAGATCCATGAACTCAAACTGAGTGAACTCCAACAGCAGTACAATCACAAGTACAGTTGCTGTTATCACCAGAAACTGAACTGATCTGTAGTATATATGTTCTGTGGCGGCGTACTTGTCCTTGGCATAGGCTATGACGACGTAGATCCCAACGAGTGCGAAGAAGTAAATCCAGGAGAGAAGGTATACGAAGATGCTCGTGTTGTTGCTGGCTATGTTGAGCTGGTACACCACGCCGTACTGAAAGAAGAAGAACCGAAGATCCAGGACAATCTCCAACACTTTGCCCCAGAAACTGGTTGTTCTGAGATGTTCTTGTTCTTCGTACCACCATGTCTCCCAGCTTTTTTCTGCTGATTTGCTCGGCGCGTACCATAGCCATGATATGAAGTCGTCGAAGTCATAGACCGTCTTGAGCCAGTCGAATCCTAGAGGGTTGAACACAAAGGGGGACATCATCCATGATATGACCAAAAACCAGCTTGAAACTGTCATTGCAATGTACACAAATGTGTCTTTGGGTAAAGGGCTGTAGGAGGCGTAAACTAGAAGAATGACTCCGAGCTCGATCCCTTTCACAAAATGGCTCCTAGAGTAGAGCCTGTAGTTCTCTGCAAACTTCTTGTGCTCGACCACGAACCCTCGGCCCGTGGCCCGGTACCGGGCCCCGCCGTGGAGGACAGTCCGGCCGTAGTAGTGGGCCCGGGTCCCCATCGAGAAGGTGAAGAACAGGGATGCCAGCTGGAGCTGCATTTTGATGAAGTCGCCAACTGATTTAAGAAACCCGCGTTCTAGGGAGTTTTCCATGATCATAGGGAGAGCTGTGAAGAAACCGATCTGAATGACAAACTGCTGGTTCAGAACAGCTCCTAGGGCTGCATTGTTCGTGCCTTTCTCCATCGCGATCCCTTCCACACCACTCAGAGCTAAATACAGACGACCCCATAAAAACGCATACACCGAGAGGACCACCATCAAAGTGTTGAAGTAGTACCCTACACTGGTGTAAAACACTGACAGCATCCTGAAGAAATCCAACCTGTGGCCTAATCTGTACACATCTCTGCTTAAAGTTTGTTCGCCGTTTCCACTGGCAACCTTAGCTTCAAACAGCGCGATCTGATTCAGCCCCACGTCTCGCCCTTTTCCCACCTGAATGTACTCGTGATGAGTCACACTACCGCCTCTAAGAGTACAGTTGAACCCCGCGAAAATGTCCTCACTCAGATTGATCTGTTTCGAAGCCTTGCTGACCCCACCGCGGGTCAAGAACCAGAACCGGTCAAACACATCCGGGTGTCCGTAATGCATCCTGACTCTAAGTGGGTCAGCCATGACTCGTTGCCCGAGAGTCACGAAACTGGTCTCCTGGGCCGACATGAACCAAGCTAACGACGAGACTGAGCCGGTGAAGATGTTCTCTCGAACTCCCAAAATGGTGGGTTTTCGTATGCCATGATAAGTGTTGAACTCTTCGAGAAGGTTACGCATCTTAAGAGCCTCCTCGAAGTAGTTGTCCTGGTTCATGTCGATAGTCTGCACAGCGTCTCCTCGTGTGAAGATGATTGCATGGTTTTGGTTCTCCGGTTTGCCCTCCCCGAGCTTCACAGGCCCAGGGAGCTTGATCCTGTAAATCTCAACCTCCCTTTGTAGCTCGTGATCGTACTTGACAAGGACCGAATAATACTCAACCTCATCCCTCCTCCCTAGATGGACCTCGTCGACATAAGCCACTCGAAGGGCGTCGTTGTTCTTCATCAGAAACAGGATCTCCTCAGCTCGTGGGTCCCCGGCCATCTTGTGGACCCCATACACTTGACACGTCACCACGTATGTGAATTTCATCATCGCGCTCCCAAATTCACCACCACCCTTGTAAAAACCACCAACCCCATCATCTTGAGTGCCGGTTTTAATGTCGAATTCAGAAGCTGAATCTAGGAAAGACAACATCTTTAGAGCGCGGTAATAGTACATCATCCCTCTGACAGTTCTAGACAGAGTTTGGCCTCTGTAAGACGCCCAAAGGCGAAGGTCTTTGACCTTTGTGGTCCATAGATCACGCTCATCCTCCAACCCTTCTCGCCTCATCCTCTCCATGAAATTCCTCCACTCGTCCTCGAAGATCTTCTGTAAATAGAACAAGATCGATACTCCATCTTCGTTTGGAGTTTGAAGCTTCGTGCTCCCATAAATCACATCCTCGTCGTAGTAAGGGGTCAACACACTAAAACCCATCATTTTCTCCACCCGAGGAGCGTGAGGCATGTTCATGAAAAGCGAGTTGCTGAAGAATGCAATCCTCCTTCTCGCTTCCCAGTTCTTGGGCACGTTTTGGAGGGAATCCTTGCATGTCAGAACTGTATGTAACCGGCGTAACTGTCTGAAGAAGAACACATCTTCTGAATATGTGGGTGACAACTCGACAGAATCATCGAAAAGAAAGACTGCATCTTTGGACGGGTCCTTAGGAGCTAGCCCTTCTTGCCTCAACTGAGCCATGGTCCGCTTAACCCGAGGAAACTGTCTGACAGTCAGCTCGTATAAACCCTGCATCACATTGACAACACCTCGGTAGTGATCTCTTCGCGGGTCCATCAGAAGCTCCACCAGGGTAACCAGTTTCCTGTGAATCTCAGGCAGGAGGATCAGATTGTAAAAGATGGTAAATTTCTCAATCGTTGCATAGTGTTCTATCTCGAGGAACAATCTGGTGAAGATCGAATGCTCTTCAGAACCGTATCTCAGCACCTGGTTGAGGAGCAGAAACCGAATGCTGTCATAAGCTTCGATAATTGCACACCGTTTGTACTCGTTCTTGCATATTTTGGACCACAGCCGCCTGTCAGAATCATTCGCCATCGCTCTAGCCTGGTTAATCGACAAAAGGAGCTCATCGCAGAGAAGAATACAAGGCCATCGAATCACTCTGATATCCCAACAATTAGGTGGGAGTTCTAAAAGTTCAAGCTCGCGATCACTGAGAAGATCTTCTTCCCTCATACTCAACATAATCTCATTCCAAATCATAGCGAACCGGGTCGCTTCCACCTGGCTAGACTCTATCTTTCTGTACGGATTCCCCAGCCCGTATCGCAACTTCACCCTCTGAAATGCATCCTTCACTTTCTTCACCAAATTGATCACTGGCTCATTCGGGTGCTGATCCTCAGGCTTGAGATTAAACTGAAGCGCGCTGGCGAAGAACTGAAACCGGAGCCTGAACTGCCACATGTTCCTGATCTCACCCAGATGGGAAAACAGCCCGATCGAACCACCCACAATCGAGGAGTACACAGTGTACCATATCTGCAAGTCCACCAGATAAATCACAACCACAGGCAGCCATAGCAGCACAACAGCAGTCCTGTTGGAGTTATTCACACTGAAAAACTCGTGCCATCGATATTTCACCCCCTTTAGTCTAAGTAAGGCTCGCGTCGGGCCAATCAAGGGCTTGATCTGAAGAAAGTAGCTGAATGACAGTTTCGAAACCAGGATCATAATCCAGAACAATGTGTACTTGATTGTACTAATTAACCCTTCTCTCAATCCTCGGCCCACGAAGATTCGTGTCTGAAACCACCACATTAGCCAGTACACAGGCGGGAAATTCGCCTCCTCGATGAAGTTCCTCACCCAAGGGAGTACAAACAGGAGCAAGGACAACAACTCTGGGATGACAAACAGGAAAGCAATCTTCAGAAACAGCAGGATTCTGTTGTCACCCTCAACCGACCATTTCCCACCATCTTTCTCGTTTCGTATCCAAATTCGAGCATAGAACAACGAAAACACGACGATCCAACCTAGAGCAAACACATTCTTCAACACCATCCTGAATGCAACACACAAATTGTCCCTAGACACAAGAGCATACTGAGTCCCGACATCGAGGATCGATTTCAGAAATCTAAGAGCAGCCCAAGTGATGAAAACACTCAACAACTTCACCAAAACATCCTTCTTTCCCAACACCTGCCATGGAAAATCAGTACCTTCTAACCCTACTATGATCATAACATGCAGCATCAACACTAAAAACACCCACAACAGATCAAAACTCCGATACACATTCCAAAACGACCGTTGCTCCACAAACCCTGTTTTCTTAACCTCGTAAAAGTAACGGCTACCCAAATCCAACGGCCATTTTAGGGTTCTAAAACACCCTCTTCCCCAAAAATACTCGTTCAAATCATCATAATTTCTCCACGCAGAATGAGGCTTCGTCCCCAAACAACTCAAACCCACTTCATACTTGATCTTATCGTAAATGGGTCTGATTACATTCTCCAGAAACCCATTTTCACCGAATGAATGCGGGATGTAATGTCTTCCAGTTTCGAAATCGATGTGATTATCCAGGATCAAATTGAGTTCCTTCGCCATGTTATGAAAAATGTAGCAAATACACTCCGGCATGAACCTCACATTCGCAGCTTCCCCCCATATGAGCAGGTACAGCCCGATGTAGAGGATCTCTCGCCGGAGCTCCGGCGGAGTAGTACTTCGCCGGAGCGGGTTGACCCGGGTTCGAACCCGGGTCCGAACCCAGTGGTACGAGCACCAATCGGAGTAGTTTTCGAGGAGTTTCTTCCGGAACTTCCGTACGAGGTTGAAGTCCAAAACGGCGGCGTTTTCCGGCGGTGGGTGGTGGTTGTTCAGTCGCATTTGTGAGTTGGCTAAGTGGAGGACGAGGTGCTCTCTCTGGTTCCGAACGTTGTCGTTTTGGAAGCCGAAGAAGAGGCCCAGCCAGTCCAGGAGGTCGTCGGCGTCGGACCACACGTGCAGCGGCGGTTTCCGGAGGTCCTCGACGGCGCGTAAGGCCCATGCGGCGGCGCGTACTTCGGGGGGCCGGTTGGAGGGGTGGTCGGAGAGGAGGTCGTGGATGGGGATTATGTTGAACGGCTTTGAATCCGGTGGCGGTGGCGGCGGCGGCGAGTGGGTGTACGCGCCGTCGGGGACCGTCGCCGGAGCCGCCCTCTGCCGGCGGTTCATGTTATTTTTTCTGGGTTTTTTTTTTTTTTTTGTTTGGATTGTGAAGTTCAGATTGCCATGAAGATAGAGACTTGTGAGTGAATGAGCAAAGTGGATGATGACCAGAAAGAAGAATTCAGGAGGAAGAAGAAAAACGGTGAGTTTTGTCGTTGATGGGAGTGATTCTGGAAAGTGGAAAGGGCGGGAAGGTGGGGTCCATGGAAGGTTGCAGAGACGGATGATTAGGAGAGAGAAAAATGGATCGTAGCTGTAGGGATTGACACGTGGAATTTGACACTGTACATGGCTGCTTCTAGTCCTAGTAGATGTACTAACTAGTCTACTGCTAAGTACTAACCTTTGACCTCTATTTTTGTGTTAATTATAAGTCAGTATTTTGCTAATACTATTTGACCTTTGATCAAAATTAGGGCTGATAAAATTTTATTCGATCTCAATGTTTGAATTTCGCTCTTTTCGAATTGTCCATTTCAGAAAAAAAATCGGATCTGAACATCAAATGTACATCTAACCTTTTGCCTTTTGCTAAGTTTAATGAAATCTTGACATGACATATTGCATATGACATCTTTGTGATATAGATAGTGTTGGAAAGAAAAAGCATCCCATGAGACAATAGATAGAAGGGTGTAGATTTCACAATTTGCATCCAACCTTTTGCCTTTGGCTTATTTAGGCATAGAATGACACTTTCATCATTTACACTTTGAACAAGCTAGAAAAAGGTGCACTTCACTTAATCAGGATTAGTAAGGCTTAAGGCCTGGTACCTTCTTTGATTCCCATCCTCTTTTTCCTTTTTCCCTTTTGCAAAGAGAAGAAATTCATGATAGAGAGTGTATGGGATAGAAATGTATGGGAACAACGGTACAATCCAATATATGATAGTTTGGACTGCTACAAATCCAATATATTAAAACTCCGGATTACTATGATACTGGTGCCGGGTTGGAAAACGACTATCCTCCAGTGCAACGTAGGAAGACCACCGATTTAGTTTGGACCAACTCAGTTGTGGTGCACTGAGATCCCCAAAGGTTTAATAATTCAGCTTGCTATGATACATTTCTAAAGTTCAACTTACCATTGTAACATTAAGGAAAACTGGGTTTAGGATGTCGATATAGGGCCAATAGGGGCGGGACAATATATCCTGACCCCTATATCGACATCCTAAACCCAGTTTTCCTTATTTGAGTTACAAAATTAGAGTGGTAGGCTAAGGAAACACTATATTGAGTCATCAACCATGTAAGTCACTACAATTATGCTACACAAGTCCCACTTGACTTCATATACATATGGAGACTTGATGAAACCTGTTCCAAGGTGTAAGATTTTCTTGCAGGATGATTGATACCCGTGTGAGAAAGCTGCGACGAAATTCGATTCATAAGATGTAAGTGAGATCGCTGTACATGTGGGCGGCCATGTTCAAAGACTGAAGCATTGCTTCACCTTTCTTGTTGACGTTAAACACAGTGATCCCTCCATTGTTGATATCGATTGCCCGGAATCTGAATTGCCAATCAAAGACCAGTGTAAGTCATGCTGCTACTGAATGCTGTAGTTGCAGCATTGAGTGCAGAAATACGTCAAAAAGCTGAAAATTTCGAGTGGTTCCTAGGCATTGATACCTTTCGGGGCCTAGCCCAAGAGCTGTACAAACGAGCGCCCTCAGTATAGACTTATGGGTGATCACCAGGAAGTTTTCTCCCTACAACCAAGGGGGAAGGGAACAATTAAGATTGAAACACAAAGGAACCCAATGCGGGTCCCACTTACACACGATTAAGGAGATCTAGGCATTCTGGTCTAGTAAGAGACCGGTTCCAAGAGACCCACCAGAAAGATATTTGGGAAAACATATAAGAGTTGAGTCTTTTGTAAAGATGGGTCGTTTTCAGCTTGGATAGCTGGGAATGATTCGTCAGCTTGGATTGTGATGGACTAAAGTAAAACGCCCTTCAAAACATCCTCTTCTTCGTTTCCATGGACTAGCAGGTGGTGAAAATTTTAAGGATCTTGGGTCAATCAGAACTGGTCTTTTTGAATTTTCTACGTTAGACACCCCCCCCCCCAAAAAAAACGTTTTGAGGTGGGATGTTCGGGGTATTGAATAGCATTATTAGAGCACGTAATAAAGTATATTCTCGAGCCTTGATCTGATCGCTTAAGCTTTTGATTGAGTTGGTTCTCATCAAGCAACAGATGTGGAATTCAAATCTCGGCAACCCAACATTCAACAGTTCACCGACGGACCAAAAAACCCCATTTCAAGCCAAAATGCAATTGGCAAAATGGGAAATGTCAGAAGAGTGCATAACAGAACCCATTTGAGGGCTTTGGATCATTAAGCTAAGCTTTGGCCAAGACGGTTCGTTAACTTAATCGTACGTAACTTTCATCATTAGAAGGGTAGAAAGAGCGTACCGGAGTTGACAAGATTTGAGCCCAAGCATCAGCAGCAGAAGCCCATAATCTCCGAATAGGATACACACCATTCACGTTGAAGTTGACAGGGTCTTCTCTCCATGTCTTGTATTCCTTTGGAAATCTCACCTTAGCATCCTCTGCCTCCATAACCCAATTGTCAAACATGATTTAGGGTTCCTCTTTTTGTCGAATAACGTAAATGCGCAAAGGTTATCATTTTGGGTTGATTGTTGACAACAGAAACTGACCATTTTTTATGCCTTCTAGGTAAAACAGATGGACTTCCTTCAGCGAATCGAGGTAAATTATGGGATAGTCTCTCCCTTGCCACAAAATTTGAGCAGTAGACTACACAACAAGCGAATGCCTGATGAGACATAATTTAAGAATGAATGACAGAAATCAAACATAGATTCTGGATACTGTTTCAAACCTTAGCTCGAGAAATAGGGCTCGAGAAACATCTATCGAAATGCACATTCGATAATGCTTCCATGCATCTTTTGGCTTGCTTTACTCCTATGTCTGTAAGAACAGACTCGTCTGAACTTCCCTGAGCATCGACAGTAGCACTACATCAGGGTTTTCAGTTTGTTTTGACTGAACATTACTATAGTTAGGAAAATATTAGTTTCCTAGTTTGATTATGAACATTATACCCTGAAGCATTATGCATTTATGCTCCATTTACCACTACCTAACCTAGAAGCCAGAAAGTCTGAAATTTCCTGAAGATACATGACATTCTGATGTAGAAGTTGTGACACACATGAAACTGGGTTGATCTTTAAGATATTATAGTGTGCACATTGCTTGAGCAAAACAAGAACAAATCGAAAACAAGATGGACACTAAATGACACAAGAAGAACAGAGAAAACAGCAAACCTGAACTCTACTTTCTAAGTTCCACGAGCTAAGACCATGGCGAACAAAAGTCACCTTCTTTGGTGAATCGAGCGGATGAGGAGCAAGCGAGATGGTTGCTTTCCGAAAGTCCCACGCACCACCGGTGAGAGCAATTTTCTCTGTAAGAAAGATAGCCATTTCCATTTTCAGCAAATACATTGACAAATTATAGATAGGTCTTGTATGAGACCAACAACAAGCTAACGCGAGGTCCAGGGGAATCTAGATATAGGCAACTTTCGCCCATGCAACAAGAGGGAAATCATCCACAATTTTCTCTGTAAGAAAGATAGCCATTTCCATTTTCAGCAAATACATTGACAAATTGTAGATAGGTCTTGTATGAGACCAACAACAAGCTAACACGAGGTCCAAGGGAATCTAGATATAGGCAACTTTCGCCCATGCAACAAGAGGGAAATCATCCACAATTTTCTCTGTAAGAAAGATAGCCATTTCCATTTTCAGCAAATACATTGACAAATTATAGATAGGTCTTGTATGAGACCAACAACAAGCTAAGGCGAGGTCCAGGGGAATCTAGATATATGCAACTTTCGGCCATGAAGCATATTGCATGAAGAGGCCGATTCACACGAACCCAAAAAAATCTTTTAGAAGCCGAAAACAAAATCATGTCAAAGACCCATTGGAGGTCTTGTATGAGACCATGCTAAAAAATATGGTGAAATCCATGCTTTGAGAAACTATGAGGGTCTGTCTCACAATATCATCTTTAGCCTGTTCTCACATACAGTATATAGGCTTCATTTTTCTCAGTTTTATCATTTGACAAGTTGTGAATCACCTCCAATATGTAATGTAAAGCAATACTCAGAAGTCCTTCCAAATCATACAGAAAATGAGCAAAACAATCAGAGAAAACGAAAACCCACAAAGATCAGTAAGAAAAAAAAGCATTTTGAGTACTCCCACATATTATAGTAGACACCCAAACAAATCCAAGCCTCACAACTGCATATACTGAACTTACAAACAACACCCATGAACCAAAAATGAGAGCTTTACTAAAGTTTTAGGGTTTAAGCAACAGAAAACCGACTGAAATTCACCAGGAGTTACTGAAAGGTCTGGAATTGAAGAAGTGCATTGAATCCTGAATCTCTTGGGATAAATAGGATGATTCTGAGACTTGGAAATGCCACAAATTGAATGAAAACCCAGATGGGTAACTGTAGCTGTTAGGGTAAATCCAGCACCCATTTTCTCAGAGAACTAGAATTACTGCAAATTGCAGAATTCAGAAGAACATGAAGATGAAGATGATTCAAGGGTGATTTTGTTGAACAATAATTGGTAGTGAATTGAAGTCAATTGGTTTCGCAATTGCGCAGATATTTGTCAGTTGGGATGTTGTTTGTGATTTTCTGTCCCCATCATTGATATGAATTGCTGAATATGCTCTTTCGCAACTGTAAAAAATCCTCATGGAAAGAATTTTCGTGTGTAACGTTTTTTTTCAGCTAAAAAGAAATGTTTTTCACCAGAAAAAGAATTCTTTTACGAGGGATATTTATCAAGCACGTGTAAAAAACTAAAAAAGAATGGGATTGGTTGAATTTTGATTTGGTTGAATTTTATTATGGTCATCTTCAATAAAATTAGCAACGTAAATAGTGGATAATATTTTAAATGACTTGATAATGATTTAAGGGGCGAATAATTGTTCTAACTTTGTGATAAATGGATAATTGTTTGGGTTAGCTTTTAAAGAAAATATTCTTAATAAAGTTAGCAGTTGAGTTACATGATTAATACAAGTTGACATAAAAATATGAAACACTACTAAAGGCATATACTAACTTACTAAACGTAAATGTATATACTAAACGTAAATGTCAATGGTAAATGTATAGTTATCCAGTGCTATTTTCTAATGAGATTTGGCGGCATATTGTCTCTCTAATATTTTCTAATGAGATTTGGCGGCATATTGTCTCTTGTGTTACATCTAATGTTGTTTCCCAATAAGATGCTCTGTTCTTTTATGTGGTTGGCAAACTGCGGTACCACAGCTCACCGCAGTTTGCCACAACTCACCGCAGTTTGACACAAATTATTACTTTTCTCTCTCCTCACTCTTCTCTCTCTCTACTTTTCTCCTCTACTTTTTACATTTTCTCTCCTCACCTACCCCACATACCAATAACTTACCATAATTCCACCACAATCCACCACAATTCCACCACATCCCACCGCAGAAAAGAACAAGGTAGTGAGAGATCAATTTCTTTGTCAGCATTCGTAGACTAACCCAACACTACATTTAAATCACCATTAAATATCAACGTAAAATTCAAATGTCAATTAGATTACCTAAGAACATCAATCACTCCATTCCCATTATACACAAATATGTACACAAAAAGCAAACACCAAACACCTCACACAACAACTACAAATAACAAAACGTACCACACAACATAAGAAAATCTAAGTAAACATTCAACTAACCATCCCTACAATTCTTACAACTATAGGTACACAATATATAACTTGTGGGCATCAAACAAAACCCCCAAAACATGCAATTGATTACAATGTGTTAACTAATCAACAACTAATTACTGACTTTAATCTCCTCCTCATTAAGAGGGTACAGAAAAGAAAGGAGAAAGAGCACCATGAAGGGAGTATAGAAGAAGAAGAAAGTAAAGAATGGCGGCCACGAGGCCCACAATGAGGGCCCCGGTGGTCTGATCGCAGAACTTCTGGACTTGACCGCATATCGGCAACCACCCCGCATGGTTGTTGCCATTCTTCCCTACGTAGGCTATGGCTAGGGATGCTGAGAAGCTCGAGGTTAAGATTAGGGTCACAACCTGTTTAAGATCATAATGTTAGTATATATACAATGTAATGCAAATAGAAGGCTAATAATTAGTAACATAAGAGATAGATACCCCTTTATTCATCAATTTTTGTTACTTTTTTCTATTGCTTGCGATTTTAATGCTCTAGTTCGACTATCGATTTTTAGGATATCTTTGAAAAAAACTATATCAGAATATGATTGAAGGTGACCACGACTCTGAACTTTTTACTCAACTTTTTACCCACAAGTTATTTTGATCACTCAAAAAGTATTAGAAATTGTATAAAATTGACCTGATGTCTGATGTCTAATACTACGACCTTCCCAAATTATTCAAACTAGTTTATGGCGCTGGTATATCATGATGACTAGCTTCGCCCCTAGATTACCCGATTATACTTTTACAAACATATGATTTACTACATACTTGTAAATTTAATGATGGATAGTATAGTTTCATACAAAGAATCATTTCATATACTTAGAAGTTATTTTTTAAATCTAACCGTTCGAACCCTTGCATGGCATGGCTGATATAATCCTCCATTAGTACTAATCAAGTCTCCTAATTACTTAAAATGTTTACTATAGAGAGAGAGATATCTAGAGAGAGAGAGAAAGATTACCGCATCTAAAACCAGGATTAATCGCCAAAGCAAGCTCTTAAAAGGAAGCAAAAGCACCAACAAGGAATAACACCCAACAACTGAATTCGCAATCACAAAGTACCTGAAAAAACAGGAGGATCAACAAAAACCAACCAAAACCCAGATCACAAAACATAAAACCCAGAAAACCCAACAAAAATCCCATGCAAAATCATCAAAAACCAACCAAAACCCAGATCACAAAACATAAAACCCAGAAAACCCAACAAAACCCCCATGCAAAACCACCAAAAAACTCACTTGAAAGTTGGAGAATTAGAGTACTTTGCCTCAAATTTGAGGCTAAAAATCTGGGCAGTCTGATGAGCAGTTCCCATAACAATGGCAGAAATGATGCATGCAGCAAGAGCAAGGATCCTAAGAAGGAAGGTGATTATGCCTCTGATTTTAGCCATACCCATTTGAGTTTGACCATCAAATTTCATGAAGAAAGCTCCAAGTGTTGGGGAGTTCATATTTATAAGCAAGAAGTTTTATGGAAGGTTGGAAGATTGGTGAGATTATTATAAGAGGGAAAGAAACAGAGAAAGTAGGATAGTTTGGTGAAAAGGTAGATGACAACAAAATAACAAGTGTCCTGGGTTTTGTATAGTTAAGTACTTTGGTAACCTATCAGTGGGACTATCTTCCCCTTTATGTCAACCTTTTTGAATGCATCTTTGTGGGGAAAATGAAAAATATCACTATTTCAACTTAACAACATGTTTGGTACAAATGTACAATTAAATTGATGGTAACATACTAAACCTATTTTGTATAAGTATAATATACTCTTTCATTTTCTTTTAGGTGTCACTTAAAGTTAGATTTAAGTGTAAGATAAATTTTCTTGTTTCAACGCATACAATGTTGTGAAAGTAAATATATAATATCATAAATGTATAATATTATAGTTAAAGCAAAATATATGATAGAGACCGCGAAACATTTTTAAGTAACGTATAAAATAGAACAGAGTACTATTCTTTTATAGTAATCATGAAATTATTGTTTGTGTAGCTATTAATTGTATTAAAATTTTCCTATATCCTCTCTAAAACAGGATGTTGTATAATTTGCACTTAAAAGTTTTCATTTCTTAAAAGAAACTCTAATATAAGATTGGATATAGTTGATTATCACCCATCTCCTAAGTTTTACATTATTAATCAAATTTTGACGAAAATATACAAAT
This sequence comes from Portulaca oleracea, assembly GCA_029582165.1. Taxonomy (NCBI): domain Eukaryota; kingdom Viridiplantae; phylum Streptophyta; class Magnoliopsida; order Caryophyllales; family Portulacaceae; genus Portulaca; species Portulaca oleracea. The sequence continues at coordinate 38,697,556 of CM055885.1, read as the reverse complement.
ATCTTTCATATACTCAACAAAAACCTATGGGGCTAGCTAATTGATCATACATGTTATAAACAATTTAATACTTTGTCCCTTCCTCTTTTTTATGAAACTTGTTGGGATTATCAAGCCAATATCATCTAGGCTTTAGCAATTTTCTTTTTTTAAAAAACATATACTATATTTGGTACAATTACTTTAATCTATCTTTTGAGTAAGGTTTAAGGTCTCAATTTGTCTTTTGTGTGAGTATTGCTAGATGAATTGTCAAAGGAGATTAAAACAATTAAAAGATGGTCTTTGAGACAATCAAGTTAACACAATTATCTATCAAGTTATTGATAATCTTAATAAATTATCAAATATCTTATTAATAAGAGGACAAAGTGACAAACATGGTTAAAAAAAACTATGAACAAATATTTACCTTTAAAACATTAATCTCAAGATTGAATTAAAAAATAGTAAAAAGAATAGACAATTGTGCAATCTACATAAAATTTTAAGGTGTTATGTGTAATAATTTTTGTCTGAATCAAAGTGCAAAATCATAATTTGATACCTTATGATACCTACATAATTTTCGAAAGGCATGAATAATACGACTTCATTTGAACTTTCTTCGGGCCCTGTTCTTTGGTTAAGTTGAATATAACCCTCCCACCTTATCGAAATTTATTCAAATTTATCCAAACCTAACACAATTCCCCAAAAAAATATCCACTCTAAAAACACAATTTCATAAAAATGTATCATAACTTATCTCAACCTATCGTAACTTATATGAAGATTATTTACCTTATGATGCATCACTTTTTTTAGTAAATATTCAGGTTTATGTCAATTTATTTTCTAATATAATCCAAACAAAACTCGCAATTTTTTTTAATAATGATATTAAAATTTACAAACACAAATTTATTGGAATTAAATCCTTTTTTCTTAAAAAATTATATGACCTCACAGATGCCCTAAAAATCTATTGTGTCTTTTTTTTGCTGGGAATCAGATCAAAATGATAATCCTAAGAGAAAAAACATTAAAAATACATCAACAAAATGATTAAGCAAACAAAACAACATACACATACAGACATACTAAGATTAAAAGCAACTCTAATTGCATAATTAGCTGCTTGACCAACTCTCTAATTCTTTCTTATTCTTAAATTTCCCTTTTTTACACGTGGAACTCCTTCCTACGTCGGTTGGGAAGCAATTCAACCACCCACATCAATATATATGAACATGAAAAAAACTTGGCATTTATATTTCTATTTTCATATATATAATTTAGAAAAGTTATGATTTGAATTATTAATTTCTACGCGTTCAAGGTTCTCAAATGGGATATTTAAATGCTTCCCAAATTTAGAAGAAAAGAGATAGAATTATAGAAAGTAGGTGATCAATTTTTTGATTTGTATGTTGTATAAAAGTTTGGCAAAATAGACAACATTGATGTGCCATATACTAATGGCAAATAGTAGTCATGTAGGTCATAATCTCATACATATTTTACAAAGTATTATTAAGGAATTAGTTTCAAAGATCATTTACATCATTTCTCATGCCAAAAGAAAAATCTACATTTATATCGAACTATATGTCAGCTACAATACATTATTTATATTTATTTTATAATAAACAAATTTGATAGTATTAAGTTTAATTATAGAGGTTAGGACAATAGTAAATCAAACTGAAGAAATAATGAAATATATCACATAAATTGAACTATTGAACCCTTACATTGTAGCGCACCATCTCCTAGTTAATCCAAGCAAACATTGTCTAACTATGTTTAGTACTTTTAGTTTTGATTTTGAGCTACTTGCGGTGTGTTCTTTAGAGGTGTAGCTAAAAATGTTGAGTAAATTAATAAATTTAGATAAAAATTTGATGGGTTGAAAATATATAATAAAAAAAGAATAAATTTAGATTGCGTTGGATAATAAAATGAATAATAATCCACAAAAAAAGAGTTTTAGTACAAGATATTTAGGTTTAGGCTGGGACAGGTTTGTTTGGTCAAGATAAGGGTAGTTTTGAATAGTTGTTAGAGATTGTTGGAGCACCACCTGCTAACTTGGCCCACCTATTTTGGGCGGCCCAAATGTGATAAGTGGGTTTATCTGTGGGCCTAGGTTACTACCCATTAATACATGGACTTTATGAATGGGTATGGGCTTTACTTGCTCCGACAAAGATAGGCCCAATGAACTTTACTAATTATATTATTAAGAATCTCTTATTGTCTTAGAAGTTAGAACTTATCCAATACATTTGTCAAATGTCTTCTCTTAAATTGACTAGTTACTCACAATTATTCATCTGCAAGGAGGTTTTAAGCCTCACAAAATGTTGACTTTGGTCTACAATTTCTTAGATACTATATTAAGGTGTCGTTCTTTTATGCCGCTGGCAGGTTGCGGTGCCATACCGCACTGCAACTTTGTATATTCTATCACAATCCACCACAACTTTCTCCAACTCACCACAACTTTTCCCAACTCATCACAATCCACTACATTTTCTCTGCACCGCACTACACTACCAGCCGTATAAAAGAACGGGGCCTAAGCACACTAGTTTATTTCATAAATTATATAAATTTCTTTTTACGTCTCGATATGAAAGTAGTCTGAAAGTTATACCCAATGAAATGAATCTAAATTTGAATGACCTAAATTTTTCCAAAACTTGCATACTAAAGTAAATGATTTGAAGTGTACTTGAAATTACTTTTCAATTAATGTAATTTTTATTTGTAAGATTACTTCATAGACTTAAATATTAATCAACCAAAAATCAACTTGAAATGAAAATAAATGACTTTTAATATAGTGTGATCTGAGTTGAATTCAATTGTGATTTATTAATAATGGGTTAATAATCACAATTTCTTTTCACAAAAAACAAATAAAAAAATTGCAATTTGTTTACAAAAACCCTTGTCCCACATCGCCTTTCAGCCTCCTTATCCCATTTCCCCTCGTCTATAAATACCCCCTGACCCCCTTCGTTCTTCACCTTTACGATCCCCTTCTCCATCCGCCTCCTCCTCCCTCTCTCTCTCTAGTTTCTCTCTCTAAGCATTAACTTCGAACCAGGGAAATCCTCCGACACTCCAACTGATACTGTCCGAAACCTGCAATTGTTGAATCCGATTTCTTCGGGATATCAAAAGCCCTAATTTCACTCAAACTTGCAAGAAATCGAGAAAAAGATGCATCACGGTGGGGATTACGAGTACGAGAACGAGAATTACAACGACAACATGAACTACAACGAGCAAATGATGGTGGATGGCGTCGAGGAAGAAGATGAAGAGGATGAGGAAGACATTACTCAGGAAGATGCTTGGGCTGTGATCAGTGCTTACTTTGAGGAGAAGGGTTTAGTTCGGCAGCAGTTGGATTCATTCGATGAGTTCATTCAGAATACTATGCAGGAAATTGTGGATGAATCTGCTGATATTGAGATTCGACCTGAGTCACAGCATAATCCCGGGCATCAGTCTGATTTTGCTGAGGTTGGTACTGTGGAATCGTTTGTTTGAATTTGATTTTTTTTTTTTTTTTGTGTGTGCTGAAATTGGTTGTAGGACGAACTTTTGAGTGTAAGACTGGGTGATTTGAAGTTTTGAAATTGGGTGAATTCGTAACTGTCAGCAGTTTGGGGGGAAATTATTTTTGTAGCATGAGCTGGGTTAACTATTTTGCTGGTTATGTGAAGCTCAACAATCTTTGAAAGAAATGTTTTAAAGGAGATTTGGGGTAAGTTGGGTTGTTTTGTTTGTGTATATGCTGTTCAACATGAGTAAGCTGAAGTTGTTCTGCTCCAAAATCGAGATGGAGAGTTGCCCAACTATTTGAAAGTTTCTTGGCGCAATTAGTTATGGGTATGTTTCTTTCATTAAGATTAGGGTTCTTTTGAATCAGGCGGTGCTAATGGAAGACTTACTCGAGGCTGTGTGGGTTTTGATGATAAATTAGGGTTCTTTTGAATCATAGTATTTTGTAACTTGTTTGGGTAATTTATCATATTGTTCTGTAATTTGTTAAATGGATGGAAATTGGAAATGATGGAACAGTTCATTTATGCAACCATTAGTATTGCTAATCTTGACTTGCTTGAGCCTTTCTTAAAGTTTATGGTCTCTCAAGAGTTCATGAATTAGTAGCTAATATATCTTCGGCCTTCTTAATATTATTTATGCATAACTATAAAATCTAGTTGGAAATGCTCATAATACTCATATTTAGTGTCATTATACCATACTCAGGCCAGAAGTTGTTAGGTTGCAGGTGATAAGAGCATTATCTATATTTTGATTTGGGTTTTCAGTAGACTACATAGAATTTGTGGGCTATGATAGGCCCACTCACTGATCAAGATTCATTTTTTTGCAGACGATATACAAGATAAAATTTGGCCAGATTTACTTGAGTAAACCTATGATGACAGAATCAGATGGTGAGACTGCAACTTTGTTTCCAAAAGCAGCAAGATTGAGAAACTTGACATACTCGGCACCTCTGTATGTTGATGTGACAAAGAGAGTAATCAAGAAAGGTCATGATGGTGATGAAACCACTGAAATCCAGGAACTCCCCAAAGTTTTTATTGGAAAGGTACTTCATTGAAATTCTGGTTTAGTCGGTCCATGTGCCTCTGTGTGAATTGCAACAGCAATGAAGTTCATTTTTAATGAATGAATTTGCAATTTTAATTAGGTTCCAATCATGCTTCGGTCAAGTTACTGTACATTGTATCAAAACTCAGAGAAGGATCTTACAGAGCTCGGAGAGTGCCCCTATGATCAGGGTGGATACTTCATCATTAATGGAAGTGAGAAAGTTCTTATTGCACAAGAAAAGATGAGTACTAATCACGTATATGTATTCAAGAAGAGACAACCAAACAAGTATGCTTATGTTGCGGAAGTTCGGTCCATGGCTGAGAACCAAAACAGGCCCCCAAGTACCATGTTTGTCCGTATGCTCTCTCGAGCTGGTGCCAAAGCGGTAAGGGCTAGTGAATATGTTTTTTCTGATCGTGTCGAGCCTTGTATGGTTATTTTTATGGAGTTACTATTTCAATCTGACTTTTTCTAATGCTTTAACTGCAGGGTTCTTCAGGGCAATATATTCGTGCTACGTTGCCTTACATTAAAACCGAAATTCCAATCATAATTGTTTTCCGAGCGTTGGGTTTTGTTGCAGACAAAGATATATTAGAGCATATTTGCTATGACTTCTCTGATACACAAATGATGGAGCTGCTTCGGCCTTCTCTGGAGGAGGCATTTGTAATCCAGAATCAACAAGTTGCACTTGACTACATTGGTAAAAGAGGAGCAACAGTCGGTGTTACCCGGGAAAAGAGGATCAAATACGCCAAGGAGATTCTTCAGAAGGAAATGCTTCCACATGTTGGTATCGGTGAATATTGTGAGACGAAGAAAGCTTACTATTTTGGCTACATAATTCATCGGCTTCTGTTATGTGCCCTAGGCCGAAGGCCTGAGGATGATAGGGATCATTATGGCAATAAACGGTTGGACCTTGCCGGTCCTTTGCTTGGAGGGTTATTTCGAATGTTATTCAGGAAGCTCACCAGGGACGTGAGGAGTTATGTACAGAAGTGTGTTGATGCTGGAAAAGATCTCAATCTGAGCTTTGCCATCAAAGCCAAAACAATCACTAGTGGGCTTAAATACTCTCTTGCAACAGGAAATTGGGGTCAAGCTAACGCTGCTGGTACAAGAGCCGGAGTCTCACAAGTGCTCAATAGGCTTACCTATGCCTCCACTTTGTCACACTTGCGAAGGTTGAATTCTCCCATAGGACGTGAGGGGAAGTTGGCTAAACCTAGGCAGTTGCATAATTCACAGTGGGGGATGATGTGTCCTGCCGAGACACCTGAAGGGCAAGCGTGTGGGCTGGTGAAGAATCTTGCATTAATGGTTTATATTACTGTCGGTTCTGCTGCGTATCCTATACTGGAGTTTTTGGAGGAGTGGAGCACAGAGAATTTTGAGGAAATATCTCCTGCTGTCATTCCTCAAGCTACCAAGATTTTCGTTAACGGTTGCTGGGTTGGCATTCATAGAGATCCTGATTTGTTGGTCAAGACTTTAAGACAGTTGAGAAGAAGGGTATGTTGCTTGCTTAAAATGATATGATTTTGCAATTGCCTTATTTATGCAGAAACTAGCTTGTGGATATTTGGATTTAGATTGCAATTTCTGCATTTATTGGTCTCGTTCCAGTTTATGTGAAGATAAATTCTGTTAAAGGTGATGCTCATTCTAATTTCTTTCATCATATCAGGTTGATGTGAATACTGAAGTTGGGGTTGTTCGAGATATCCGTCTAAAAGAGCTGCGCATATACACAGACTATGGTCGTTGCAGTCGTCCATTATTTATTGTTGAGAAGCAGAGGCTTCTCATCAAGAAAAAGGACATCCGGGCGTTGCAGCAAAGGGTAGGCTCTGGACAATTCATTCAAACTGATTTTTTGTTTAGTGATTAGTGGGTATCTGTCTATCTTGCTAATTTATGTATTTTGTTTTAATCGAAACTCCAGGAGACACCTGATGACGGTGGATGGCATGATCTTGTCGCCAAGGGATTCATAGAATACATTGACACTGAAGAAGAAGAAACCACCATGATTGCTATGACTATTAATGTGAGTCTTGTACAGGCTGTATAGTTTCTCATTGCGGACGTTCAATGTCATCGTCAGAGGTTTCAGGCGTCGTACAGTCATTCTGATATTCTGAGAAATGTTCTTACAGGATCTGATCAGTGCTAGGCTAAACCCAGAGGAAGCATACTCAGAAACTTACACTCACTGTGAAATTCACCCATCGTTGATATTGGGTGTTTGTGCCTCTATTATTCCTTTCCCGGATCATAATCAGGTATCTAATATTGCTGAATGCGTTCGGTAGATGTTCTATGATACTTCAATTACTAACTTCTGTTTTTCCGCCAGTCCCCGCGTAATACATATCAGTCAGCTATGGGAAAGCAAGCCATGGGAATCTATGTCACAAATTACCAGTTCAGAATGGTATGCAGTCTGGATTCATCGATTATTGTGCCTGTTTGACAAAATACAATCTTCCATTTGTCTTGTGTCGTGTTTTGTTCTCATCACTGACCTCGTCTCTCCTTAGGATACATTGGCCTATGTTCTCTACTATCCTCAGAAGCCTCTCGTTACCACACGAGCTATGGAATACCTGCATTTCAGACAACTTCCTGCAGGAATTGTAAGTGTCCCTGCATGCAAAATTACACCCCCCCTTCCCAACCCCAACATTAGTTCTCTTATTGACATTGCTTCTGTGTTGTTTCACCCAGAATGCTATTGTTGCCATTGCTTGTTACTCTGGCTACAATCAAGAAGATTCCGTCATTATGAATCAGTCTTCAATTGATCGTGGATTTTTCCGTTCTCTGTTTTTCCGTTCCTACAGGTGAGTAATTTAATTGGTTAAATTGAATGCTTAATTTCTACAATTGCTGCCCTCCCTCTGTTGCTCAATAGTCAAATCACTTTGTAGGGATGAGGAGAAAAAGATGGGAACGCTTGTCAAGGAAGACTTTGGACGTCCAGACAGATCTAATACTATGGTATGTGTTGAGAAAGCAGCCAACTGGTCTTGGTTTTACTGTCTTCTGCTGAGTTTTTACTTAGTCGTCTCCTTCTGCAGGGTATGCGACATGGGTCCTATGACAAATTGGATGATGATGGACTTGCACCTCCGGTGAGTACATGCCAGGAAAATAATTCAACCAAACGCCCGATAATTAAGTAGATTCCCTAGTGGATATCTGACTCTTGGTGCTTGCAGGGTACTAGAGTTTCAGGAGAGGATGTGATTATTGGGAAGACTAGTCCAATTAACCAAGAGGAGGCTCAAGGGCCGGCATCACGTTACACACGTAAAGATCATAGTATTAGCTTACGTCACAGTGAGACCGGGATGGTTGACCAGGTATTTGACTTACTGCCCTAATAACTCTTTTGTCATCTGATCTGAATCCGGTATTTCAATGCAGTTTTAAGATCAAATTCCTATTCTGCAGGTTTTACTGACAACAAATGCTGATGGCTTGAGATTTGTGAAAGTACGTGTGAGATCTGTCCGTATTCCTCAAATTGGAGACAAGTTCAGTAGTAGGCACGGGCAAAAGGGGACAGTTGGAATGACTTACACTCAGGAAGACATGCCTTGGACCGTGGAAGGAATTACTCCTGACATCATCGTGAATCCGCATGCTATCCCATCGCGTATGACTATCGGTCAGCTTATTGAGTGTATTATGGGAAAGGTTGCAGCTCATGTTGGAAAGGAAGGAGATGCTACCCCTTTTACTGATGTCACCGTAAGTTTTATAAGGAATCACTCCTGACATCTATTTCTCGCACATTTCATCTTTCTCGCACATTCCTCAGAAAATAAATATCAAAAAAAGATAGTCATTTTACTGTCAGTTTCCATTACTTGACCATCTAATACTTTTGCAGGTGGACAATATCAGTAAGGCCCTGCACAAATGTGGGTATCAGATGCGTGGGTTCGAGACCATGTACAACGGTCACACCGGGAGAAAACTAAGTGCCATGATTTTCCTTGGACCGACATACTACCAGCGGTTGAAACATATGGTCGACGACAAGATCCACTCTCGAGGGCGGGGCCCGGTGCAGATTCTGACGAGGCAGCCCGCTGAGGGGCGTTCTCGTGATGGTGGTCTCCGGTTTGGGGAGATGGAAAGAGACTGTATGATTGCCCACGGTGCAGCCCACTTCCTTAAAGAGAGGCTGTTTGACCAGAGTGACGCGTACCGGGTCCATGTTTGTGAGAAGTGCGGGCTCATTGCTATCGCAAACCTCAAGAAGAATTCCTTCGAATGTAGAGGCTGCAAGAACAAAACCGACATTGTTCAGGTCTGTTTCTGCACTTGTCTGCGGTTCAGAAATTACAACCTTTGTATTTTAATTAGACCTTGCAAAACTTACCTGAGTCCTGAAACCCAAACCAGAATGACCCGGATCTATGCTCGAAAAGGTCTAACCTGAAACTGAACCTGGAACTCAAGACTTGAAACCCGAACCAAATGATGATTGGTATCCATACCCACAAAGATCCACCTGAAAATGGACCCTGAATCTGATCCGAGCCGTACCCTATTTGGAACTCTTTAACAAAGATGCTTCTTTTCAAGTGATTAATTGACCCAAATCGACTTGGGTGATACCCAATATGAACATGAACTCAAATATGCCATATATAACTTATGATGGACTGTGCAGGTTCACATACCTTACGCGTGCAAGCTGCTCTTCCAAGAGCTCATGTCCATGGCAATTGCACCGAGGATGTTCACCAAAGATGTCAATAAGCTGTCTAACCAGAAGAAGAAGGGGGCATGATTCATTTTATATCCCCCAGCATACACACACAATCAGATGGAAGTTTGTTACATTGGCAACTTCAGAGCATTCCCGCATTCCCCGGGACGATCCAGGCCTGATTGCATGCAATTTTCTGGCCTCCAGCGAGCAAATCCGCAATAAGGAGATTATCAATGGTTTAGTTGTCTGAATGTTACGTCTTCGATACATCGTTGTATTAATAGAAGAAAACTCATAGTTTAGCATCTGAATGTGAAGAGAAAGAAGAGAGATTTTGAGTAATGTGTAATCTTGGTTTATTCCATTTCCTAGTTTTTGCCTGGTAATTTTGAGTTTAGAAATAATAGATAGGTAGCATCATCCAATCCAAGGTGATGAAGTGTTGTAACATACTGGCATTAAAATGTCTATTATATGCAAATGTAACTGTTTTTTCCTGTGTAATTCTTTCAATTGTGTCCTGAAAGCTTAAATCTTTTTGATCAGTTAAACTTCTTTTCACTTCAAAAGTATATTTTCTTTCAATTTAACGATGTTAGTTCCTTGATAAATTACTCAATCCTTAATTGTATGTCAAAGTAATTTATCAGTTTTGATGATATTGAAGCTGAGATGGACTGAAGGGCTATGATTATTGGCAATGATATTGGCGCGCGAGTTCTGGTTCTGGATGACCTATCAAGCTGAATTCATCGATCTTGCATCTTATTTGCGATGTAATGGTTTTGGTGGTGGTAGTTTGTTGTTTCATTTGCGTTTTTCTGCATTTTATGAACCTTTAAATCTTTTGGTTATCAATAATAAAAGAAATATCAAATTAATTTATCAAAACTAATGAATATAGGAAATGGCGTAAAAAAAACTTGTAAAAGTTAAAATTTGACAAATAAAATTGGATAAGTTTAGGTAATTAGGAAAAAAACAAGTTTACTGCGCCGGGAAAACCAGAAACCTGTCATAACCTTAGTATTTATACGAACATATCTTGAAAATTTGAGCAGACAGCCCAATTCAGACTTCTTTTCCCACCCTTTTCCCCAAATTTCGAATTTGATTTGTTGAATTCAATCTGAAGAATGGGCGCAGCTGAGGACGAGTTGTCGGAATCCCAAAACCCTAATCCTCAATCACCACCCCCTCAACGAGATGATGAACAAACCCTGGAAAATCAGAATGCGGAAGCTGCTGAAGAAGCTGCTGAAGAAGCCCAGAATCAGAATCAGAATCAGAATCAGAATCAACAAGTTGTCGAAGAACAACTAGATATGAATGGAAAAATAGTTGAAGATTCCCAGAATGAGAAGGAAGAAGAAGAAGAAGAAGTTGAAGAAACCCAGAATCAGAATCAGAATCATCAACTGGAAGATGAAGAATCACGAAATGGGATTCAACATGGTGTCCAGGTTGAAGAATCACAAAATCAGGATCAGAATCAGCAAGATGATGATGACCCAGAACAGATTGATAGTGAAAACCTAGAAGAAGCTGTACAATCAGTAGACAAAGAAGATGAACACGAAGAAGAAGGACGAAATCAGAATGAAAAAGTAGATGTTGAAGAATACCCAGAGCAGACTCAGAATGAAAGTCTAGAAGAAGAAGCAGTACAATCAGTAAACCCAGAAGAAGAAGGACTGAATCAGAATGAAAAAGACGAAGAAGAAGTGGGAATTGAAGAAGACCCATTACAGATTCAGAATGAAAAGCTAGAAGCAGCAGTAACATCAGTAAACCCAGAAGAACAAGAAGTACAAAATCAGACCGAAAAAGAAGAAGACCCAGAACAGATTCAGCATGAAAAGGCAGAAGAAGAAGCAGTACAATCAGTAAACCCAGAAGAACGAGAGGAAGAAGGACAAAATGAGAATGGAAAAGAAGATGTTTTGACTGTGGATGTTGAAGAAAACCCAGAACAGATTCAGAATGAAAACCCAGAAGAAGCAGCAGTACAATCAGTAAACCCAGAAAAAGCAGCAGTACGATCAGTAAACCCAGAAGAAGAAGCAGTACAACCAGTAAATCCAGAAGAAGAAGAACAAGGACAAAATCAGAACGAGAAAGAGATTCATAATGAAAAGCCAGAAGCAGAAGCAGTACAATCAGTAAACCCAGAAGAAGAAGAACAAGGACAAAATCAGAACGAGAAAGAGATTCAGAATGAAAAGCCAGAAGAAGCAGTACAATCAGTAAACCCAGAAGAGGAAGAAAGCCAAAATCAGAATGAAAAAGATGTGATTGTGGATACTGAAGAAGACCCAGAACAGATTCAGAATGAAAACCCAGAAGAAGAAGCAGTGCAATCAGTAAACCCAGAAGAAGAAGGACAAAGTCAGAACGAAAAAGAGACTGAGAATGAAAAACCAGCGCAATCAGCAAACCCAGAAGAAGAAGAACAAGGACAAAATCAGGACGAAAAAGTGATTGAGAATGACAACCAAGAAGAAGCAGCACAATCAACAAACCCAGAAGAAGCAGCACAATCAGTAAACCCAGAAGAAGAAGAACAAGGGCAAAATCAGAATGAAAAGGAAGATGCGGGTATTGAAGAGAACCCAGAACATATTCAGATTGAGAACCCAGAAGAAGCAGTACAATCAGTAAACCCAGAAGAAGAACAGATTAAGGATGAAAAAGGAGAAGTTGTGGATATTAAAGAAGAGACCCAGAATGAAAAACCAGAAGAAGCAGTACAATCAGTAAACCAAAACGAAGAAGAAGATCCGGTTGTTGAACAAGGGTTTGAAGAAGAACAATCAGAAGAAGAAGAAGAGAAGATTCAGCTGGAAGAACCAGTAGAAACAAAACAGGTGAAAAATGAAACAGAAGAAGAAGAAGATGAAGGTGAAGAGAAGGCGTTGAAATCAGCAGAAAACAAGGAAGAGAGAGAAAATGAAGGAGCTTTTGCGGAGGTAAAAGAGGAAGAAGGGGAAGAGGAGCAGGAGAAAGAAGAAAAGCCCATGAAATCGAAAATGGAGGCAAATCAGAATATGGAAAACAATGGAGAAGAAGCAGAAAATAAGGCAATGAAATCAGAATCAGAAGAGAAAGAGGAGAGAGAAAATTCGGCGGAGGAGGAAGATGAAGAGGAGGGACCTCCGCCGGGATGGGAGTCTCTGCCACCGCCGGCGCCGCCGTCAATTCAGCCGTCTCCACCTCAATCACGTAAGTCTTTCTTTTTCCTCTTCTTTTTCCTTTTTTTTTTGGTTTTTAATTGAGATTTTTGGGATTTTATCCTCTGAGGATATTGCTATTTTTCTGGGATATTACTAGCTAGTATTGGAAAGAAAACGAAAATGGAAATTGATTGAAAAAATTTGATCTTTGTGACAGTAATAGCCTAATAGGAAGGAAATTGATTGAAAGCTTTGATCTTTGTGAGAGTAATAGGGCAGAAATATAGGAAGGAAATGTTAAAAACTAGGAAGGAAATTGATTGGAAGTTTTGATCTTTGTGAGAGTAATAGGGCAGAAATATAGGAAAGAAATGTTAAAAACTGGGAAAAAATTGCGGTGAGCGTGGATCGAACACGCGACCTTCAGATCTTCAGTCTGACGCTCTCCCAACTGAGCTATCCCCGCTTGTTGATACATTTTGTAAATCTTCAGTACTTATTCCCCGCAGTTCAGCTTATTATGAAGCATTACAACCATCCCATGGCTTAATGGAGACTCATTAAGCCTATTTTTGCATGTATCAAGTGCTTCCTAGGTCTAGATTTCACAAAAGCGGAACCCATGTTAGTAGTTGTGGCTTTTGTACGTGCAATGTCGAGTTCCTTCTTTTAGCTTCCATACGGATTTGGTCTCCAATACGTCCACAACCCTCCATAGTCAAGAGACCCACGACCAAGAAACTTTTATCGAAAAGCTTAGCTTAGGCACCGTCTAGTAGCAAACCATATAGTTGTCATTGTCATGCTGCAAAACAGGCGGCGAACTTTGAATGTTTGATATAGCAGTTTTACCTCTTAATTTCTTTTAAAAAGAAAACTTCAGAGAAACTGGTTCCCGTTGACCTAAGATGGTAAAACCATTGAATACCTCCTACTTCATCCACAAAGAAGTAGACGCGGTTTAGAGGGCTTTGGATTTGGATTTGGCGTGATTTAGACAAAGTTATGATACAGAGAACGCTCAAATGGTGTGTGGTTCATGCCGGCGGCTGCTTTCGTACCCTCAAGGATCCAAGTATGTCGAGTGCTCCTGCTGTGAAACTCTCAACTACGTCCTTGAAGGTCCGTCTTCCTCGTGTTTTTGTGTTTATTTTTCGCCCATGGTTGGCATCAATCATGTACTAATGTGTGTGTATAAATCTGACAATGACATGGTTCTCAGAGCACCAAGTTGGACAGGTGAAGTGTGAAAAATGTGCAGTTTTGCTGATGTATCCATATGGAGCTCTGGCTGTTCGCTGCTGCTCCTGCCGCTCTGTCATCCAAGTTGGGGTATGTATTTTTCGTCTTGAAACCCCATCATGATATGTCGCCATTAGCATTGACAAGAATCTGTCCGAATTTGAATTTGGGTCACGCCTAAATGCCAAAATCCGGTCGGGTTTGGGTTTAGGTTTGGTGTAAGACATTGGGTTGTCTGAATTTCTTGTCAAATTCCTACCAATGGAGGGGCTAATGTAGCAATCTTATCGGACAATTCAGGCATGACAAAGTGACCATATTTGAAATTCAGACAGGGTTTGGATTCGTGGATCTTTTCCACATTGTCCGAACCTTAACTGACCCGAACCCAAATTCTCGAACCCACTAGTTGCCATTCTGGTTTCTTGTTCCGGAACTGAAACTGAACTTTTGACCATAATCTCATCTGTTAAACCGTTCCGAATTTTGTGTATGTTTTATGATGTATTTTTTGTTCCCTTGTTTTTATAAATTTGCAGGAGCACAACAAGCGTCCTCCCCTGTCTGAGCAGCAAAACCGGGCATGCCGGCCTTTTAGCATCCCCCATTGAAGTCCTCTTCTCTTCTTCCATTTTTGTGGGTGACCATCATGTTCTAGCTAGTTTGCAACTCGTGTGTTCAGAATGTTCGTTTTCATAGGATCAGGAAATTCTGGAGACAGAGTGGTAAATACTAAATACACAATGTAGTAGTAGCTTTGAATTTTGATAGTGTTTCCTTTGCTAATGAGTAATGACCGAGGTGTGTTGGTTAGACTCTGTTGAGATTGTTGCTGATAGCCTTGCAAGCCCTTAGTCTCTTGTAGTTGCAAACTATTGTGCTTTTTTTTACATTGATGGCTATCACGATCTTGGGAATACTGATAGAACTATTTCGAGTCACTTGGTGGGTGATTTTATGGAGGAATTTCTAGGGACTATCCCTCCTAAAATTGCCCCCAATGGCAATGACAATTCCACTTATTCGCGACACTCCAACAAAACCATTTCTAATCTTACTATTGCTGGTTTGGGTCATCCTAGAGATTTTCGAGGCGTTTCAGCTTTTGCATCTTGGTGGAACTTTTTAGTTATCACCCAAGAGTTAAGCTGGTTCAACAGTCTAATCTTGTTCCCGATGTCAATGGAATGATGACTCTATGTCTATCAACTTTGACTTTAGACTCTTTCATGATCTTGAGGATTCTATCCGTAAGGACATTAAAGTGTATATTTGAAGGAAGAGAAGGGAAAAGCAACGTGGAAACGCTGATTTGCCAGGAAATGTGCCGAAAAAGAAGACATTCCAGTTGGTGATAAACATCGCAAGAACGATTGTGAGGAGATGTTGAATCCATATAACTCAAAAGAATCATACGAGAGTCATGATGAGATCGCGGAGAAAGAAGCACGCAAAACCCTGAAATTTACAATAAGAAAAAAAACATATTTAATGTTCTAAAACTTGTTTTGTAATTTACGCTGTCTTTTTAATATAATATGTATCGATCTATTATAATTTTTATTTTCATCTAGCTGTCTAGTTGATGTTGTTCTTAACTATACATTTTGTTTTAGTACCAACCATAGATCTTTTGTGATTGATTACAAATTCTATGAATAATCAGAAAAAGATATAAATAAATAGAAAGGACAATAAATGATTAAATATAAATACTAGGAGTAGAGAGACAGGTGCTAAACATTACAAAAGTTCAACCTTTGCCTGCCTTTCTCTGCCGATCTTCTCTGCCAACCGGCGATTCGAGTCAGTCTGACTCAGTTCTCGATCGTCGTCGGAACCGCCATTGAAGCTCCGTCGAAAAGCTTGCTCCATCTCCGACTACAGTCTTTCACTCCACTCCCAATTTCCATCTCATTGCTGGTACGCTCTCTATCACTCAACACACAAGCACACCAAATTTGAATTCGCTTAGCGCTTGAGTTTGTTCTAACACTAATTATACTTTCCTAAATTCAAGAACTTTTGCCCTAATTTCGATGTTTTTATGCACATTAGAAGTTATTTGCGGTCAATTTTAGCCCTCGTGCTTAAGTTTAGTTGTGTTGATTGATCGGTGAAGTTGAATTGAGAGATTGTGCCTTTTGCTTCCTGGATTTCGTCTTCTTGCTGGAGTTTAATAGGCTGTGCTTTGTTGAATACGCCATGAATCATCAATTTTGAGCTCCTTTCAGAACATACTGCTTTTGTTTACTTTCTTGTAAATTGGTGATCGAGTGAATTAAACAAGAAAGCATCTTTTCTGGAAAAATCCACAAATTTATGGGGAATTAGGGTTTCTGCATTCTGTGTTGTGCATTGATCAAGAACAATAGTCAATGTGGATCTTGCAGAAGATAGTTTTGGAAACATTCAAGATTAGGAAACAAATCTGTTGATTGTTCATTGATCAAGGGTTTTTGAACATGAGGGAGTTTTGGAAAGTGATTGATGGATTAATAAAAAAGGAAAACAAGAAGAAGATTGGTGTGGTGAGCATGATTGCATTGACAATGGAGGTTATTGTGGCATGAACTATGCTGACAGGTCTATAATTCTATATGGAAAATTATTTTTAGTCCATGTAAGGGTTAATATTATTCTTACTTGGTGCTGTTGAGATGTATCTATCCATAAGAAGAAGAATCTAACTCTTTCCTTCTCCAAAGGTTTAATTTATATTGTCCATCTATTTCGTCAAACTATAACCTTTTACAAAAATTATTGGGGTTTGTCACCATCGAGTGCCCGATCCTAGCAGGTGGTTTTCTGGGAATATATTAGTTGCACATCTGGGGATATTCCCTAATATATTCTATACCATGTATTATTAATGTATACTACATGGTATCCGAGATTTTTGTGATAGATGAAGAACTGATTTGAAGGTTATCATCAAATTTGTGAATTGGGTTTACCATATTTCTGATCATGTTTATCTGTAATAATGTAATGTGCATATGTACTGCAAACCTTCTAATTAATACTGGGTCCTGAATTGATGGTAATATTTGGCCAATGTGTTAAATGTGGTCTCAGTCTCATTTATTTGCACTCTTTTTATGGTTTCACTGGATGGCTAGCTTTCCTCTGTTCCCAGTTCTCTTTCATCTTATTAGATGTTATCTTGTTAATATGTATACTGAGTGATATTTCCATCCATATGTATCTTGCAGAACTAGGACATTTGTGGGTCCTTGGAAATTACTCTCTTTTCTGCAATGTTCATTGATGATCACTGGGTTTTTCTTGCTCATCAAATACTTTTGAACGGGTCGTTTACTTTAGCTCCATGAACATGAGCCACTTGGCTATGGACCATAAATGCTGTTAACCCCCACCCGCGTCGTTTACAATAATCTCACTTTGTGCCATTGGATAATAGTAATCCTCACTTTAATAATGCTTGACTACATCCATTGGACCGTGGTAAACCACCACTTGTATATATGTACATATTTGGGATTATTATATACTCAATGACCAACTGGGTGCAAAGTTTTGCTGGTTTAAATGTCTTAAGTAGGATTACTTTTGTCTAATGACCCGAAGTAGGGATTACTGTAATCCAATTTTCCAAAATAAAATAACGAAACTTTGTAGATTTGGCTCTTGTTTGATTTTGAACCTTCCAATATGGCGTCTAGACACTATATCTGCAAACTTTGTCACTGTCATTTGATCTCGAAACTGCTTTCCAGATCTGATTTCTGACTAATACCTCGAAACAGGTTCCTGAAACTAATCCATGGCATCAGAGCACAAACTCGATCATAAATGGAAAGCTATATCTTCGTCATCATCTGCTTCAAAAGAACCAGAAACCCACGTCGGCTGTTTTGATTGCAACATCTGCTTGGACTTTGCAAACGACCCGGTAGTCACCCTCTGCGGTCACCTCTATTGCTGGCCTTGCATCTACAAGTGGTTCCACATCCAGAGCGCCACTCTCTCCCCAGATGAATATCCCCAATGCCCGGTTTGCAAATCCGAAATCTCACACACAACCGTCGTCCCTCTATATGGCCGGGGCCAGTCTAACACAGAGTCTAAGTCCAGCACCAGCACCGTCACGCTAGACACTAGCATCCCTCCAAGACCACCGGCTTGTGGGACCCGGGCTCTGTTGACTGCTGCAGCACACCCCAGCAATCAGCTCCGGCCGTACCGCCGAAACCCTTACCAGGTCCACGAGCCGTTCGGGCCCCCGCATGGTGGGCCCGGAGCAGGGGCGGTTCCCTCTTCTCCGTTGTTCAATCTGACAGGTAATTCAGTTTTTTTTTCCCTTGAGTATTTTACCAAAGGCAAAGTCCAAAGTTGAATTACATCTAGACCATGCAATTGGGTCATCCAAGTCGGGGTTAGGTTGGACTAGACTGGCAAAAACCCGAACTCAAAAATGGAACACGAACTCGAACAACACCCGGATGGATGACCCACTCTTTACTTGAACCCGAAGGAAATCCAACCCGAAACTGATCCGAACCGCAGCATGAAAAGTGATCTAATTAAGGTCTACAACCGAATGACCCCAAATTGAACCAAACCTAGTTTGACCGGGGTTGGTTTTGAGTTGCTTTATCTGTTGACAGATAAGATTATCTTTCGAAAACGAACTTTGGCAAAAACCGGGTCCAGTTGGGTCAGATTGGGACAATTTGGGTTTGGGTCCATTTGAGGTCAATTAATTTTGACAGTTTCGGGTCTGGGTCTAAGTTGGGTTTGGGCGGTCTTACAGGTCGGGCCACCGGGTTAGTTTTGTCAGGTCTACTTACAACACACCGTCGCTAACCAAACACCTCGAATAATACAGGCAATGCAGTTACCAGTGTGTTCGAACCGGTTGTGGGAATGTTTGGAGAGATGGTCTATGCTCGAGTCTTCGGGAACTCGCAGAACCTCTACACTTACCCAAACTCATATCAGGCAGTTGGAAATAATAACAGTTCAAGGCTGAGGAGGCAAGAGATGCAAGTTGATAAATCCCTCAGTAGGGTTTCACTATTCCTTCTGTGTGGCTTTCTGCTTTGCCTCTTCCTATTCTGACTCAAATTTTGAGGCCAAAGCATCCTCATTTTGTAACTTTTTCTGTATAATTTGTGAAGATAGTCATTTAGGTAAATGAAGTTCTCTCACTTCATGTATTAGTAACTGGCTGTTGTGTTAAGAGTTTTTCGCCCCGATAAGCCTTTCTTGAAGGTGTGCATTCTTGTTGCCTTTTGTTGTATAGTACTACCTCTGTCTCATAATATTTGTCGCTCTAATTAATAGAATGTAATAATTGGTTTTAGGGCAATCGGCCGAAAGGCGAAAAGGGATAGTACAAAAAAAAGCAAAATATGAAAGAAAAGGAAATAGAATGTAGTAAATGAAGGGTTCAAAAAATCTGAAACTGTGAAATCAAACCATAAATCATGTTATCCGTAGCCAAACAATTTTAAAAGATCGAAGCATTGAATTGGAATTGTTGGTTAGATCCAAGGCGGGAACTCACTTCAACCAAGGCTCATGGTACACAAGTTAAGCGAGGTTCCATTTTATAATTAATTAATGTTAAGAGGAGTAATCCATTTGACTTATATATACCAGGTCCTTTCTTTTTACTTTTCCGGTATGAGACATTTTTACTCATGGGTGATCCCAACATGAACAACCCTACCAAATGGTGCAGTTTCAATTTGGGATATGTAAATCGACGGCAAATTGATATATATGAATAATTTTTATTAAAAAACAATATATCTACAAATTTCAAGTCAACATATAATAGTTTGAATTACTGCAATCTAATATATTAAAATTTACGATTGTTACAATGTAAGTGTCATATAGGAAAACAACCTTCATGAGTCATGTAGGAAAATCTGGTGGCAGCGTACTGAAATTGGAATGTCATTTTAAATGCTCCTTTGTTCTAATGAAACTCGAACTTAAGGCCAATCGAATGTAACCTCAATGGCTTACCAAGCGAGCTACTTCACACACACACACACACACATATATAGGATAATTGGATTCTAATAATCCCTACTTTCACCAATTGGACAATGGTGGACCGTACTTTCACTTTGTATTCTGGTGGTCCAAAAAAAAATAAAATTGGATTGTAGGGGATATTTTCGAGTGAATCATAGATTTTGTGTTGCATTTGATTCAAAACTTAGTATATCACTTTACAATGATTTTTAATGAATTTTCAACATTTCTCCCAATTTTTTTCTTTTTTTTACTATTTTTTACAATTTTTTCACTTTTATTATTTTTAAAAAATCATAATAATTATTCGGAGTTTCAAAAAATAATTTAAAAAATGTTTTAGAAACTACAATTCATTAACTTTCTAGGGGCAGAAACGAAAAAAACAAAAACAATATAGTGCAGGAATGAAAAAAATAAGAAGAATGTAGAAGTGGATTTGGTACCACTACAATCCAATTTTATTTTTTTTTAAACCACCAGAATACAAAGTGAAAGTACGATCCACCATCATTCATCAATTGGTGAAAGAGGATTATTAGAATCCAATTATCCTATATATATATATATATATATATATATATATATATATATATATATATATATATATATATACATATATACTCCTAGACTATACATTTTACTTACCTTTCAAGAAAAAAACGCCAAGATGAAGAATATATCATGCAAACTGACAAATGACTGCACATATTTTTACTGAATTTTACACATCTTTGTGGACCAATTCTTCAAGTGTTGTCTACTCGTACTTTTGTGAATGTCTGTCCTCTAAACTATTCTTGGGGCCTAGTTAGGGCAATTTGATCAAGTGCATGTTTTCCAACATGTGGTGTCTATATGCCTTGAAGCTATATGAGTGCAATGCATGAGCAAAGAGTTGGAACTTGGTACACTATAAAATTTATTTGTTAGATTATAAAATTATCATTGAGCTCTTAATTATCAGCTCAAGTTTTCAATTGAAATAGTTCATATTATCCTATATCTTTTTCAATTAGGGTTTAAATTTTTGGTTGAGTTGATTCTTAAATTACACAGTTTTAAAATATATGTAGCGTGATCTACTCTTCATGGTCAAAACCGAATGTGAATCGCATAACAAAGATGCTATTTTAGAGTCTGAAACCATTCATAATGATTATGCCATGTGGAGCCGCATCAAAGCGCGTTTCGAAAAGATGTAGAGATGTATATACATGTGTCAGGCAATTTCAACCAGCGTCAATGATTACTTTTGTAAAAAGTTGGTAGGTAATTACCCATATGAGAAAAAAAAAAGGAAATTTCTTCCCGCCTCTAGTGAGAACCGAGAGTACTATACAATTTTAGAAAATTGATTACCTATCACTACAGTATTCATATGATCATATGATAACTAGTGTCATTTAAATTGAAATATATGTCTTGTTACTTTTTTATATTATAAGATATATCATCTGTTCACATATAGATTTACTTATCAGCCTTAACCATTATCAAGTGTTTATGGTATCCTTGAGTTGTGACTTGTGAGACACATCAAATGAGAGGAGTGTGCCTTGTTGCCCTATATTTGTTAGGGTTTCAAAGCTATGGAAGTTTGTTTGGGAAAAAATTAACAAAATTACTTTCCCATTTCCATTCATGCATGCCATTATAATCACATCCCTTACCCACCTCTATGCTTGAGTTTTTTTTTTTTTTTTTGCATCTTTATTATTATTACTATTATTATTATTGTTATTATTATTATTATTATAATTATTATTCAAGTGACCATGGTCTAATTGTTCAAATAGGAAGACAATGAAGAATTTTTAGATAAGAAAATAAAGAATCTGTGAAAGAAGAATTTGTTTTTCTATTTTCTCTCCCTCTTAATGTTGGATACAAGAATATTTTTATAGTGTCAACTATACTATCCAACTTCAACTTCTACAAGCTAATCTTAACTCAAACTCTTATTGAGGAGTTTGCCAACCATCATGACACTAATTCTATCATAAGAATTTGAATATAAGATTGAGACAGAGACTATTAATAGACAATGAACCATCCAATTCCACCATATACAACTTATTTTTAAGGGCTGTTAACCAGGTCAAAATCGAACCGAACAAGCTGAAAACCGAATAAGACCTAAATCAAAACAAAAAACTGAGCCGAAAGTTCTCAATTTAAATCGGAAACCCAATAAGATTAGTTGAATCAAACTGAATAAATCGAATAAGAACTGAGTACTTTAGAACGTCATTTCCATACTATATTAACCTACTAATCTCGGTCTTTCGAATAAACCGTATAAGAACCTTGTTATTTTGAACTGAATAAGTTGAAAACAGAAAAAAAAAATTCTTGAACCGAAAACTGGATAACACATTCGGTTCGGTTTCCGATGTTTCCAGTTCATAACCGAATAATGCACAACCCTATATATTATTTTTATTTAATAGATGATGAAATAATTTTTAGATTTAATAAATTAAGGCTAACAAAAATCAAAAGAGGGAGAAATTCTTCATTTTGATTGCATTTCTAGCATTGCATAAAGTCTTGGTCTTGGTCTTCTTCTTTTTTCATTTTGCTTGAAAGACTATGCATTTATGCTTGATTTCTCAGAATATGTTTTGTTCCTTCTACAATGAGTGATCCAGAAATTTAAGAAAGTAACAGCACATATATTTGCACTGATTCCTGTTTTATTTAATTAAATGTTGATTTTTGTCTGGTTATACTGTGTTTCCTGAGCTGTTTCTATTATCTTGTTTGACAATGATTGTTTTGTGAACTCTTACCTTTTTTTTGGACTATAATTAAATAATCGAAAAAATGTAGATTTTTGCCGCCTCCATTATTGCAATAATGATTTGGAATATTGAATCTTTTCATTTTAACTAATCCTAATTTTTTTTAATCCTTTTAATTTTGTTAGAAGAGGATAAATGCATTTGATTTCAATGAAATAGGTTTATGTTCCTAATGATGAGTTAGATAATCACTTTCTAACAACGCCCTTGGCGAATTTCTTGAAAGAAGGAATGTCTACGTAATTGTATCTTATACTTTTATGAGAAGGAAATAAAAACCAACATTGGTTTTTTTTTGGGGGGGGTGTTTGGTTTGGGGTTATAGAAAAAGCGACAAGTGGTAGATAATGAGACGAATAAAAAAGAATAGGAATATATGAAGCCGTCCAAATTAAATTAAAGTGGACCTTTCAGAAATTAAAGTTTCTCTCATTTTGTATATACATATACTTTGTACAAATTGTGTTTTGGAATGAATGAGAATAAATTAGGTATAAGCTACGTTTGGTGTACTATGTATATATACACAAATAGTCGAATATAATCTTTTGCTTTGGCCCCTTTCTTTAAGCATATTAAGGTAGGGAATAAAGAGGTAATGTAACTAAGAATCGCATTATGAATAACTAAAGTGCAAAAAGAACTTAATCGAACCTTAATTTGGCTTGTTTTTACTCAATTATTAGGTTTAATAGAGTTTAATTAAGTTTGGATATGGCTGATTGGATTTGCTCTTCGTGTTAAACACTAAGATAATCTTAAGTCTTAATCAAGCTTTACTTTGCTAGATTTTTGTAATCGAACACTTTTTATTACTATATAATTTAGTTTAATTAACAAAGATTGCGAGTCAGTAAAAACTATATATTCTTTATGTTACATATCGGATACGTATAAATTATAAATGAACAATTATAGAAATCTATTAATTATAAAGTGTAATATTATTTAGATGATCATTTATAATTTGTAAAACAATAACTATATATGGATAACAAAGTTTGAATTTTCACATACTTATAAATTTTTATGCCAACTAATCCTATGGGACAAGATCAAACTTATGTTAATTAATTCAACTTATTAATTATTTTGTCCACCAAATTATTTATAGATCACTTATCAATAACACTCCTTAAATATAGATATCCCAACATCAATATAATATTGTATTCTGTGTCATTTAAAGAGTGAATCATAATGATTTGTCTTTTTGCAAAGATCTTGCAATCCAACTATATGAAATTCAAGCCAAAATTCACTCCCAACAAATCTAGCATATTTTTGCCTAAACTAGGGTTTTCTTTTCTAAAAGATAAAGATACCAAGAGTCCAAGACAAATGTAAGAGGATTTGAACATAAGTATCTTATAATTAACATGAAGAACTTTGTTAGTGACATGGAAGTATATATATACCTATTTTATATATACAAAAAGAAGTTAAGATACGAATCTTTTTACTTGATTATTATGCCTAATGCTCAATTGATCAATGTATTCTATAGTTTAAGGGTCTTATTAAAATGGTTCATTATTTGGTTCTAGTGACCCTTAAGGTTTGTAAACCAAATTACCCTATAAAAATAATGACATAAATTTAAGAGAGAAAGAAATATAACACGCCCTTTCATACAAATCTCTCTAACAAAATTATATGTATTATCTACGTCTAAAATGAGTTCTTTAATTTGAATATTGCATAAAGCAAGTCAAGGTCAAAGTCTAGTAGACATATTCATCAAAATAATTTTGCAAGACTCATTGGGTGAGGAAGATGCCTTGAAAGGTGGTAACTTATGGTACTACTCAATTTACGGGTCTAACACGTAAAATTAGAAAATTTGGCCACTTTCATTTGTCACCTTAATTTACATATTATTCAGTTAAATTTTAAAAATTTTGATCAATAAATCTTCAACGTCCACACTATGTTGTTATATAAGTACTATTATTAGATTTGCAACAAGGTACTATCATAAAAGCATAATGTTGTTAACTTTTAATAAAATATTCCCATCTTCTTTATTTATTTATCACTTTGAGAGAGCGAGAAACTATCAAAATAACTAATATAGTTTGGGAGAAAGCTATAACATTATTTAAATTGGTAAAAATTAATTATATGGAATGGATCGGAGAATATCAAAGTAAAAGTAGTAAAAGATACATTGTGAACGTAAAATGACAAATAATTAGGGATAAGAAAAGTTTGTTAAGTAAACAAATTAACGAAAATATAGATAACCGGTTATGCCCACCCCAAGTGATAGCTATGTCTTCGTTAATGCGATTGCGGGTACCTTCCATATCCCTTGAGAGATCTATGCTTTTATCCAAGCTATTCAAGCTTATATCTTTTCATTTAGTTCAGTGATAACTTGTCATCCATATTTATCGTGAAAGAAATCGTGTTGCAAGTTGAATTTCTTAATTTGGACATACTATTCAATATTTTTTAAGCTAGGGTTTATATTCCTAATGATGAGTTGAATACTTACTCTCTAAAAATGCCTTTCGAAAATTCCTTGGAAGAAGGGATGTCTATCAAATTGTACCTTATACTTTATGAGAGAAAAAAATAAACCGTGTTTTTTTTTTCCCTTTTTTGAGGGGTGGGGGTAGGGCTGTTCATCGGTCTGGACTGGATTGAACTGGACTGGACCGAATTGGACCGAAGACCAAACTAGAGGACTAAGCTGGACCGAGGACTGGACCGAACTTTTTTCGGTCCGGGACTGGAACGAACTGAAGGACTGAAGTTACTAAAATTATAGGATTTTTTTATGTATAGTCGATCGACCGACCGAACTTCCTCACCCATCGATCCAGTCCTGGTCCATCCGTCCAATAACTTTTTCGGTCCGACAAATATGAACAAATTTCTATGGGGTTCGATTGGGGTTTGTAGAAAAAGCAACAAGTGGCAAATAATGAGATGAATAAAAAGGAACAAGAATATATAAAGTCGTCCAAAATTAAAGGGGCCTTTTAGAAATATAAACTTTCTCTCATTTTGCATATACATATGTACCTTGTACAAAATGTGATTTGGGATGAATGTGAATGAATTAGGTATAAGCTACGTGTAGTGTACTATGTATATGTACACAAATAGTCGAATATAATCTTTTGTTTTGGCCCCTTTCTTTAAATAAATTAAAGTAGGGAATAAAGAGGTAATATAAATTAAGAATCATATTATGATTAACTAAAGTGCAAAAAGAATTTAATCGAACCTTAATTTGGCTTGTTTATACTCAATTATTAGGTTTAATAGAGTTTAATTAAGTTTGGATATGGCTGATTGGATTTACCCTTCGTGTTAAACACTAAGATAATCTTAAGTCTTAATCAAGCTTTGCTTTGCTAGATTTTTGTAATCAAACACTTTTTATTACTATATAATTTAGTTTAATTAACAATAAAGACTGCAAGTCAGTTAAAAACTATATATTGTTTATGTTACCTATCGGTGAAGCATAAATAAATGAAAATTTATAAAAATCTATTAATTATAAAGTGTAATATTTATATTATTTAGATGTTTGATCATCATTTATAATTTATGAAACAATAATCATAAAGTGTACGTAATATTATAAGATAAATTTAGGTGTCTTAACTTTTATTACTGTTTTGTTAATGTTAACTATAATTTTTGATATTTTTATAGTTATGAACTTATGATTAATTATATAAACTCCAGAAGTTCTTGTGGTTGTTATTATGACCTGCATTGCAATTATAATCTTATTACTATAACAAAATAAATTTAAAAAACCCCATGAAATATAAAACACTACTCTTTATTATTATAAGTTTATAACTAAAGGCTAGCTAGGATAAAAATTAACAAAAGTACACTAACTTAATTACCACTTGGGACTAGTAATACATGTACCAAGGGTAATTCTCTACATAGAGCTCATTGTAATTCTCTACATAGAGCTCATTTTTAACACTCATTAAACTCAACTATTACCACTTAGTACTTCTTGTGTACTAGGGCACTTTTCTTTCATACATATAGTAGCTAGAGACTTAGGTAATTTATCATACACCAAACTAACATACATATATATTAGCATTGTAGGTAGCCATAGATATATGTATATATCTATAGTTCTAGAACACTTTACTAGTACTTGGTTTCTTGGTTGTGTAGTATTCACAAAAGGCCACTCCACCATACTTTTGAGCAGCTTCGAAGTTGTCGATTTCCCTAGTATCCCTCCTCATCGACGGAGGGTTAAAATAAGTTTGGGTCACTCGAGGAGTCTCTCTAGTCATTGATGGAGCATAGAAATGAGTTTGGGTAGTTTGAGGAGTCTCCTTCATCAATGATGGGGCATGGAAATGAGTTTGGGTCATTTGAGGGGTCTCTCTTATCATAGATGGAGCAAAAAAGTGAGTTTGGCTAGATTGTGGGTGATATTTGAAATGACGAGCCCCAGACTGAGCCTGAGCTCGAGCTTGAGCCTGAGCCTGAGCCTGAGCCCGAGCCCGAGCCTGAGCCTGAGCCTTTGCCCTTGACTCAGCCTCGATTTGATCCAACAGCTTGAAAGCTTCTTCTCCAACTTTTGGAAGCTTGGTAGAAGGTGCCATTTCACTTGAATTAGGATTTAGGGTTTTTGAGTTGTTGTTTTTAGGGTTTTGTGAGAGTGTTTTGTAGGGTGTGGAGGGGGTTATCAAGCCAAGTTGTGTGGAACATGGAGTAGAGTTACTAGGTCTATAAATAGACAAGTAGGCTAGGGTAGAGTAGCTTCACAAGGAAGTGACCAAAAGAGTAGGTCTATATTCTCCTCATTTTGATTCTTTTATGATAAGTATTCACATAGGAAGCAATATCACACTTGATTATTCCCCATGCTCAATAAACAATGTATTCTATAGTTTAAGGGCCTTATTTAAATTGTTTATGACTTGGTTTTAGTGACCATTGAGGGTTTGTGTATGGAATTATCTTATAAAAATAATGGCATAAATTTAAGAGAGTAAGAAATATAATAGAGTTGAATGAAAAAATTTATAGTCAACAACAAAAACAACAAATTTCATATGGGTTTTACTTAATTCATAGGTTCCAAGGTAGTCTCAACAACTAAAAATTTAAACTGATGGTTGAAGGATCAATCATAATTTTAATATTCTAACACGCCCCCTCAAGCAAATGTCATTAGGACTTGAAGCGTGGATGTTACAAAAGCCACCTCGACCTTGTGCAAATATATAACGGGGCTGTTGAGACTCAAACTTGAAACCCCTACCTTAGTCTGACTCTTATAAGTGTATGGAACCATCTCAACCAAAAATTTTGCTGACGCTTGAAGGCCCAATAATAATTTTTATAATCTAACAAGATATAACAACATTGCCTTATAAGGAGTCCTACTAATTAATCAAGAAGATATTAGCAAATTGTTTTGTATTAGCAATGTCTAAAACAGGTTATTTGAACATTGCATACAGCAAGTCAAGGTCAAAGTCTAGTAGGCATATTCATTAACTAATTTTACAAGACTCATTAAGGAAGATGCCTTGAAAGGTTATTGTCACTTATGGTACAACTCAATTCACAAGTCTAACACGTAAAAAACTAACTAATTTTGGCCACTTAGGGCCTGTCAAATTCATGCATAAATTTAATTTATCAAATTTTGTGAGGTTTTGTCTAAATTTATCAAAATTTACTAAAAATTACTAAAGTTAAAAAACAAGAAATTTTAATTTTAATATATTAAAATAAATTTGACAAAAGTTACCAAAAGTTATCAAAATTTATCAAAACTTAACGAAATTTAACTTTTATCCAACTGTTTTTTATCCTTAAATTTTAAAAACTTTGATCAATAAATTTCGATCAACTCTTTCATTTTGATTGAACATGGTCTCGTAGACTGATATTTATTTGGGTTGTATATTTGGATAATTATTTATTTGCGTTGATTTAGTCCTACGAGTTTTTTTCTAGACTACCTTTATATAAAATTATCACACAAAAATTATCACACAAAAATTGGGTTATACAATTACTTGTATAAAATTCATCAAGATTATGCATGTGTTATACTTAGGTAAGTCTGCCACGATATAGGATATAATTTAAATAATAAATTATTATTTTCTCGGTTCCATATTAACTGTCATCTTTTAAAATTATGCAGTCATACTTTAAAATTTTGGACCATAAATTTTTTAATATATATACAATAATTTGTTATATAAAATTACTATCATTATATATGTAACGTAAAATATTATTCTAAAAGCATGATATTGCAATTGTTAATAAAATATTATATAAGAAGTTATCAATAAAAGAGTGACATTGGAGACTGTTATAGTCAACTAAGTGACAATTAATATAGAATCGATGGAGTAATATTTGGATGCACGTCGTAGGATCCTCTAAAATATTTTTCTTTTATCTTTTGTGTAAACAATAATTTAAGTTTACATCTGTAGATTAGGTTTTGCCTAGCTTTCAATTATTGAAGAAAGAAGGGGAAAAAAAAAACCCTCTCATCCATTTGAATGCTAGCTGTCGATTTTAATCATTAAACTTATTTTAATCAGCCTCAAATTGTACCGAGTTTTCTAAGAATCCAAGCAGCTGGCTCCAGATGTTCTTCTTAGTCTTGTTGAAAACCCTCTTTGACATCCATTTAGCTGAATTTCCAGAAGAATCAAAATAAAAATAAAAGCAAATTTAATTAGCCACTTAAGTTCATTAATTGTTCTTTGGGTGGTGTTGGAAGTAATACCTGAACTTCCTCTTCATATAGCTGCCTGCTCCCTCCCCAAAAAACAAATTAAACTGTGTTTCTTTCCTTGATTTTGAGCTGATCAAATCTGTATCGAATATCATATAACCATGAGATATTCATCCATAGAAAGTCTGAAGAAAGTTGCGAAAGAGGGAGACTTGGAGTACCTGAAAAGTGCTGCTGCCTGCGAACCAAACGAATGCTTGGAGCGTTTGGTCAGTTCATCGGGGTATAATATTTTCCACATTATTATTGCTGCTGAGAACAACAATGTGGAATTCATGGATGAAGCATTGAAGATATTGCCTGCTACAATCTTACAATCACTCCTATGTCAGGGGGATGAAGAATGCCGAAACAATCCACTTCATTTTGCAGCAGGGAACGGGAAGCATAAGATGGTGAAGTTGATCCTGGAGTATTACAGATCCTTGGGTTCAACAGTAATTGATGATAGTAAGAAGCCATGGTTAGGACTAAACAAAGAATTTGGGTCAACCCCTTTGCATTTAGCTCTAGATAAACGGTATGAGAGGATTGCATTAGAAATCTTGTCCATGGATGTCGAACTTCTTTCTAGCATGGTAGACGGTGACGGCCTAAGCCCACTTTACACGGCCGCATTGCATGGGTTCAATCGAACTGCTCTCCAGATCTTGATGTCTGCTCCAAATTGCAGTTTTAGCGGACCAGAGGGTGAGACTGCGGTTCAACATGCAACATGTTGCTCTGGTATGATCTAATATTATATATAGGTTTTCTTACTTTAAGCTACGCTCATGTTCATGACATTCGTTTATTATGATGATACGTGTCTTGGGGTAAGACACTTTTTAAGTGTCTTGTTCCTTATAAAATCAATACTTATTATCATTTTTAACCCCAAATTTTTTGACAGATACTATTAATTATCAATTATAAGAAGTTTGGAATGGGTTGGCTACGCCAACAATTAAAATTGACACCCTAACGAATGAACTCCATCCGTTAGGCATATTTAGACATCTTTTTGTAAAATTTTAAAAATATAGATAAAAGTGTGATTTTATACAATTTATATATATTATTATAGTTATAGAAGTCAATCATGTAACTTTTTTCCAATTTAATTTACAAATATGTAGTTTTTTTAGAATGACAATACACAAGACATTTATCATTTTCATTTATTTTTCTACCGCTACGTTTGGAAACTTTATACTCCCTCCTTTCTATATTATTTTCCCCTTTAGACATGATTTAGAAAATAAAAATTAAAAAAAACTTTCACTCTACGTTAATTTACCTCATTTGAAATGTGAAAATATTGAATAAAGCATGAATAAAAGGGAAAAGGTGAATAAAAAATGAAAAATGGAAGAAAAAGATGTAATTAATATTGTTAATTTGATAAATTACTCCCTTCATTCTTTTTTATTTGTCATTTATGGTTTTTAGTGTCAATCTTTAATCAATAATTTTTAATATAATTTTTTTATAAAAAGTATAATATTATACTTTGTTAATAATATTTTTCATTATGAATCTATTGACATCAAATTACGGAGGGAGTAGTATTTAATGTGTTATTGACATCAAATTACGAATCAAATTAAGATGTTAACGGTCACAGCTTTTAAGATAATTTTCTAGGCGGCGGATAAATAAAAACAAAGGGAGTATGTACTACCTCCTTCCCATATTATATGTCACTTTAACTAACTTTCTTTTTTCTCATAATATTTGTCACTTTATATTTCCAATAACACACTAATTACTAATTTATCAAATTAACCTTATTAATTACTACCTCCGTTTTTTTATCTTTCGTCTAGGAAATTGTGCCAAAAACTTTAACCGTTAATATCTTAATTTGTATAATGATTCATCATGTACAATTGATGTCAATATATTCGTAATGAAAAATACTATTAAAAAAGTATAATATTATATTTTTTATCAAAATTTTATATTAAAAATTATTGATTAAAGATTGCCACTTAAAACCGTAAATGACAGATAAAAACGAACGAAGGGAGTACATCTTTTACTTTCATTTTTCATTTTTATTCACCTTTTCCCTTTTTTATTTATTATTTTATTTAACATTTCCACATTTCCAATGCACTAAATTAATGAAATGAAAAGTTTTGTTGGTATTATAAAAATTATTGATATTTTATGCTGGCTTCGTCGTTGGTGGTAACATAAGTAAAACATGAATGATTTCAGGTCACGTTTTCAAATTGATGGTCAACAAGGCTCCTGAACTTATCATAGGAAAAGATGAGAACGGATTGACAGTGTTACACGAGTGGCTAGAGTCGGGTAAGCTGTACCCATTTGAATATGTTTTGAGTCAAAGTAATGACGTAATTCCCACTCATCTGAGGAGGGAATTCATCGACCAACTTTCAAAAAGGGATAATCTAACAGGAGGCAACCCTCTACATCATATCAGTCCATTGGTCCATGACGATGCTTTGAGTGTCAATATTGCACGACTCCTTGTCGATGCTTTTAAGCAAGAAAGATCTGAGCTTTTCAGCTCTAAATTCCAGCCTCCATGGCTGATGAAAGATAAGCATGGCCAAACACCTTTGCATCGTGCTATTGAAGGACAAAAAGAGCAGCTTGCATTGTACTTGTTGTCCTTGGATAAACAAAGATTTCTTGAGACAAATGAGGATCTTTTCTTGCTTGCGATTCAGAAAATGTGTCTGAAAGTTGCGGAAGAGATTTTGAGCATAGTACAACAACACGATTTACAGTTAGTGAAACTCCTCACTCTTAACGATGGGAGAAACGTACTGCATTATGCCCCCAAATGTACAGGTAAATCAACTTACTAATGCTTTAGATTTTATTGAAATTGCTGCTGCATGCTGATCCAACTCTCATTTGTCTTAATTACAGAAAATTTTTTGAGACAAGTATTAGAGGCATACCCTGAATTTCTATCAGAAAGTGATGATAATGGACTTAGCGTCATCCACAGTTGGATGGCGATCGGTAAGTTGTGGCCATTCGAGTACATTTTAAAGAGTCAGTGGAAAAACAACTTCATCAGGGAATTGCGTTTAGTTTCAGACTTAAGAGGAAGGTCTCCTCTACATGTAGCTGCAGTATCTACCTTTGAAGAGGATATGGTAAATATTGTGAAGCTACTTTATGATGTGCCTGATATCAAGGACATTTTTAAGGATTTATGCTATAGAAGAGACGACGACAACAACGCCCCTGTAGAACTAGCTATTTCTAAAAGACATGAAAAACTTGCATTGTTGTTCTTGTCAATGGATGAGAAACTAGGTCGTGCCCAACCTGACCTTCTATTCAAAGCAATAGAGTGTGGATGCAACAATGTTGTAAGGTATTTACTGCAATGGACAGCCAAACATCACAAAGGCAAATTTTTGAAGTCATCTGAGCGCAATGTCTTACACGTCATGTGGAAATCTACAGGTATGGAAACAAAATTAATAACAAGTATTAATTTCATAAGAAGCGAGATAGTTAAACAGTCGTGTGCCAAGAGGTCCAAGACACGTATCATTACTCTTACATAAATGTATTTCCTAGTTGTACTACTAGATAAGAAATTATTGACCATATAGTTTGTTCCTAATTATATAGTTTCTCCTGTGGGTAAGGTGGGAGCTTGTAGGGTGTAGCACCTCCCTCTAGAGGGAGCTTAGGTGTGATATATGTGTCCTATTCCACTATCATCATGTATGCAATTAGACTTTTGGTGGGATAGTTTTGCAAGATTGGAATAATTTACTTATGTAAATAATCTCCATGAGATCTTGATGATCTAGATTATAACATCTGGAGTTGAGATCATCATCATTCACTATAATCTCCCTTTATAGGTTATTTCGTTGTGCTTGTGGTGCTCACTTTTTCTTTTTTTTTGATATGGGTCTTCCGTGCTAAACATTCTTTATTACCATTCTTGCATTACTATTTTTGTTCTTTATATATTATCGTATACATGTGCTTACTCTATGTATATAAATTTTTTTCTAACTATTTTTACTAACATAATGCAGAAGAAATTGGTAAATTCATTGTTGAACGTTGTCCAAAACTAATAAACGAGGACGATCGCAATCAGAAAAAGCCTCTAGAAATAGCCTCAGAAAAAGGAGCCACATGGCTTGTGAAACTGATCCTTCAAAAGGATCGTTCATCAGTTGTAAATGCTCCATTGGCTTGGATCGAGGCGTGTAGGAATGGTCATCTGTCAACGATTCTTGCCTTCATCGATGAGAGCCCGTATTTCAGAAATATTTGTCGTCAACGTCAAGAAACCCCGCTACACCATCTTCAGAAAGTATCGTACAGAGAGCTGCAAGAACTTCTCAAGAACAACTTGATGAACGAAATGAAGAACACAAGAAACGGTCAAGGTGAAACACCTCTGCATGTAGCAATAAGAAATGAGAACATCGACTTGGCAGAAGTACTGCTTACTACTGATGGAGTTGATTGGAGCATCAAGGATAACAACAACCAAACAGCAAAGGATTTGTTGAGAGAAAAGTGCAAAACAAATGATATATGGGTACGTTACGTTGTTCAAAACTTCTGATACATATGACTATTTTCAAGTATGATATTAATAAATCCTTGTTGGTGTATCATGAACTAGTGTCTCTGAAAGTAGTAAGGTTTGGTGTGCTAAAAGCCGTAAATCTAAATTGCGAGTCTAAAATAAATAAGACAAGGAATTAGTGAACAGATATCATTTGTATCATTTGAAAAGATTTTCAGAATGATATTTGTATATTTGCTACAAGTTGAACAAGCATTTTTGTCTCAAATAAGGGTTGTAGAGACTCAATCTTGATTAACGATTGAGTTGTTGTTATGTGATCATGAGGTCACGAGTTTAAGTCCTGGAAGTAGCTTCATGCAGAAATGCTAGAAAAGGTTTGCCCACATAACTTTTGTTGTATAATTGTAACAAAATACCCACTCTAAGTTTCTTCTTGATCTACAATTGCAGGCCGAAATGTGCAAAATGATTGAAAGAGATCCGACGTTGAAAATGACATACATCCAAGAAAAGACTGATTTGATTCAAATGCAAGGGATGGTATCGTTGGTAGCAGCTCTTCTGGCTACCATCACATTCACAGCCGCATTCACACTCCCCGGAGGCCTTGACAGCGATAGTGGAGAAGCTATTCTCACTAGAAAAGTTGCATTTTTGGCGTTTCTAATGTCAGACACATACGCTATGTGTTGCTCCATGCTGATATTGTTCTGCGTTATTTGGTCTTTGGTTTGCGACCGTAACAGGTCCTCATCACTCATTGATCGAAGCTTGCAGTTGCTGAAACAATCTCTTTATGGCACCTTGGTCGCATTTATGACAGGAGTATATGTTGTAATACATCAAAAGTCTATGTGGGCAGCCATAGTTGTTATCATCATGAGTTCTCTCGTGATTGTTTTAGCCCAGCGAAAAGTTCTCTATGGAGCTCTCGACTACTTAAAATCTTCTCACGATGAATCATCTGAAGCTGGAAAAAGGAAGTTGTTGTCACAGTGGAGAAAACAAACTTCAAACATTAAAAGGTAATCTAATCGAATTGAATGGTTTTTTTAGATGAACACTTTGAGAATCAATTGAATATTTCAGGAACATGTATGGTAGGTTTTTCAAGGGAAAGCATGCAAAAGATGCTCCACATCCTACGGCTGCTACGCATCAGAATGAAGAAAACGAAAGAGCTACTCCAGATGGTGAACATGAGAGTGAAATCAAGGGAAAATATGTAAAAGATTCTCCACAGACTGAAACTGCTACACATCAAAATGATGAAAACCAGACAGCAACTCTAGACAGTCCAGATGAGAATGAAATCAAGGAGGAAGAAGCAAGTCTTAGTAATAAAAACCATTCCCAAATTGATTCTATTGTCTAAATTTGATAGTAATCAAGGAGAATATTTCATCCCTTGTTTGGTGTCTTCTTTGGCTCTTCCATTTGATCAGATGGTGAAAGAGCTTTCTCTGTAATTTACCTGCCTGGGTTTTTTTTTTTATTTTTATGGTGTGGAGAATGTTAAAGAATTGTATTTGTTATGACTTTGATTCAATTCTATATATAAGTTCATAGATCAGAGTGAAATCATGGGGAATGATCAGATCAGAGTTGCTCACCATCTTGAGGAAGTCTCAACAAAAGTAGGTCCATAGTATTCTCTGTGCACTTTGATTCGTTTCTAACATATAAGTTCATAGATGCAATTCACTTGGTAATTGCTGATGCTCCAGTAATATGTTAAGTTTGTTTCAACTACTAATTTGATTGAATTGTAAGAAGGGACGGATAACTAGACCTGACAAAACTGGCGAATCTCGAACAGCCACCCAGATGGATGACTTGATCTTGACCCGAACCCATAGAAAATCTAACCCAAAACCAATCTGAACCGCGCAACACCAAAACATGTATACCACAGTGAGAATATGCAATAATAACATCACACTCAACACAACCAGTCTAAACAAAAACCCAATGTTTATTTAGCAACATCAAAATGGTTCCTTCCCATTTTTTAAGTCCTACTCCTACTCCTACTCAGAAAGGGCTTCTTTGAGCTCTCCAGTGTTCTTCATCTCCAACACAATATCACATCCCCCCACCAACTCCCCCTTGTAATAAAGCTGAGGATACGTCGGCCAATTCGATAATGTCTTCAACCCTTGCCTCACCTCGTCGTCGCTCAAAATATCGAACGAACCGAACTGGACCCCCTCCTCCCTCAAAGCACCCACCACCTTGGAGCTGAACCCGCATCGCGGCGCGTCCGGGGTCCCCTTCATGAACAGCATCACTGGTGAGCTGTTTATCAGTTTCTTGAGCCGGTCTTCGAGGGATTCTTGACCCTTGACCTTGACCCCGCTCTCAGCAAGGACGGTCTTCAGCTCGCCGCTCTTGTGCATCTCTAGCATGATATCAGAGCCTCCGATGAGCTCCCCTCGGATGTACAGCTGAGGGTAGCTCGACCAGTTGGAGTACAACTTCAACCCCTGGCGGACTTCGTCGTCAGTCAAAATGTCGAAGCTCTCGAACTCCACCTCTTCTTGCCGAAGGATCTCGACCGCCTTCCGGCTGAACCCGCACTTGGGCTCCTCCGGCTTGCCCTTCATGAAGAGCATCACTGGGCTGGACTCTATCAGGGTTTTCAGGCGGGAACTCAAGGCCGAGCTCAGCCCGTTGGGGCCCGGCTCCTCCGGTTTGGCACAGGGAGCGGTGGCTGGCTCAGCCGGCCCGATCCCGTGGTCGCTAAAGACTTGTTTGAGCTCGCCGCTTTCATGCATGGCAATGGCTATGTCGCAACCTCCCAGGAGCTCGCCCTTGCAGTAGAGCTGAGGATACGTGGGCCAGTTCGAGAACTTCTTCAGGCCTTCACGGACTTCTTGGTCCGATAGGATATCAAAGGACCCAAACGGGACGTTTTCCTTCTTCAGAATGTCGACCACTTTCTGGCTGAAGCCGCATTTGGGCTCCTCGGGGGTGCCTTTCATGAAGAGCATCACGGGGTGGGAGTGGACCAGCTGGTGCAGTTTCTTGTCGAGGTCATTGCCAGGGCTCACTGATTTGATTGCAGAGGACGTGCCGTTGCTGCTGGCGAGCTCTTTGACTGTCTCGAGAACGGTGGGGGCCGCAGCCAGGCCAAGGCTGGCCGGGGCAGCAGGGTCGCCTGGGGAAACAGAGCCGGCGAGTTTGGAAACTTTGTTTGCTAAGCTGGATGGATCTGCACCTTCTAATGTATCAACTGGCTTACCACCCTAGACAAATAAATAAAGGTTAAAAGGGAAGCCATTGGGAACGAGTTAGATCTGAACAATTTCTGATAAAATGCACAATGTCTAACACAAAGTGACCATCACGCTGTGTCACCGCACTCTAAATATGTTCGTACAGTTAACCAGAATGTAATCATCAACTTGCTATCCAAAAAAAAAAACTTTGAAAAACATAATAAACCCAAACACTTGAAGGTTCTCAAAAGTTGGACGGTGAAATCTCTTGATGAAGAATTTCGAGAACAATAGTGTACAGGCATATCGTGAAATGGATGCTCTGAGCCTCTGACAAGTTGAAGCAGATTGATCACAGATTAAAAGTATATGTTCTTTCTCATATTGGTACATTAATGAATCACAAGCAAACACACAATATACCAGCTGAAAACTGCAAATACCAAACATGACATAGGTATCTAATGCTTAGGTTCAAGTGGAATAAGCAAAAAGTCCTTATACCGGGCATTTGCAAATTGCAACGGTCTTGAAAAAACTTACCTAGAACCAATGTAATGCACACTTACCTGTCATCGGGACTACATTATGTCACATGGACTGTCCAATAAGGGCCTAACAGACCTTTGAAACGAGTCATCCTCGCCATTAACAAGCAACTTGAAACACACCATTGCATTTCGGATTTTAGCAACCAAATGTATGGAGTATGATGCCACATAGCAGAACATGAGCATGCCAGTTGGAAGATGGATGAGCCAATCAAACAAGGCATTTAAGTTAGCATGAACCCTACATTTTAGCTCTCTGAACAAATCTACACCCGGCCCTTATTTACTATGCTCTATTACAAACCCTATCTTGTGTAATATAAGCTTTCTAAAACAACAGATACTTGCAGCGTATCGAGCATTATGATTCATGACAACGGATTACATTAGTCAAGCCAGAAAAGCAAAGATCAAGCACAAAAAGTATACCTCTTCTGGTGACTAAACAAATGCTAACTATCTCGACAATTCATCCAGCATTTTGAGCTTACCTTGAAGAAGACAAAGTAAGGGACAGCTGAAACAGAATAAGCCTCAGAAATCTCCGGCTGCTCCTCAGCTTCAACCTACAAGTAGATTGCAAAATGATCATCATACAAGACAGTGGTCTCTACAGAAACTCAGCAGAAATTACTATCACTACATTGTTGAGCTATCCTTTTTTATGAGTACTTTGACTAGATACTAGCTCAACCAAGAGAAAGTCTTATTTAAGTGTCAGCAATTATAGAGCACCATGTTACTAGAAAACCTCATAACCCACAAATTCCAATGCTTATATATAATATATCATCCCTACATCAACAATGATTGACCTAAATCATTCTTCAACCCCATAGTATTCAGATCAAACATGACAGCAACAGTAATACACATGGTGATCAACCAATAACAAACTAGCAAATCACAGCAGACCCAAATCATATATCATACAGAATCATCAAAAATACTATAAAAAGAGCAAATTTGATATCATTTAGACAATTTCATAGGAGGACCATGACTAGTACACCACCTGGGCACTTCCCTTTTTTCCTTCTCTCCTTAAAAAACCAAAATTTAACCAACAAAAACTTACTTAAATACTTAAACCAGCAAAGGCTACAGTGAGAGAACAAAATGGGATAACACAATCAGCAAAACTACAAATCAAAACCACAAAAAGGGACAAGCTTTAACAAGTATACCAACTGAGCACTACCCTTTTTTCCTTCTCTAATAAAAAAAAACCCCAATTAAATTCACACAAAAAAAACAGATTAAATCAACAAAAACTAAATGAAATTAAGAGATTAAAGAGTGCAAAAGTACCCTTAAGAAGAGGGCATGAGGCAAATCAGTGGAGAGATGATTGAAGACTTGGTCCATGTGTTTAGAAGCATCACACCACTCTGCCCAGAAGTGCACAATGACCGAATTGCCCTCGGCCACAATCTTGTCCAACTCTGCCTTTGAATTCACATCCTTCACACTTCCACCCTTCATCTTGGAGAACCAGAAATTAGGGTTTTTTCTGATTTTACCAGATTGAAGAAGACCTGGGTGTTTCTGGGTTTGATTCAAAATCAATGGAAACCCTAAAAAAATGCAGAAAAGGGTTTGTAAAACTTAAAAGGGTTTTGTTGGAATGATATTCTCTGGTGCGAGGGACCCCACAAACATCCTGTGTACGCTACCTCGGAATAACGAATCTGGGCCGTTGAATTGTCGATTGGTGAATCTGATGCTTTGGATTTTCTACAGTTGGGTTGTTCCAGAACCTACTAAATAAGTAAATATTGACCCCCATTTAATTATAACCATGTATAAGATTGTGTCACTTAGCTTAATCCATAATATTTTAACAACTGTCCCAAGCCCAAATAGACAATGGGACAAATTTAAGACCTTCATCATACTTTTAAGATAAAGTTAATATATTTTTATGACAAGGTTTTCCTCACTCTTAGGCCCTGCTCTTTTATACAGCTAGCTGCGATATAGTGTGGTGCAGTGTGGAGAAAATGTGGTGAATTGTGATGGGTTGGAAAAAATTGTGGTGGATTGTAATAGGTTGTGGTAAATTATGGTAAATTATGGAAAGTTGTGGTGCGGTGTGGCCTAAAAAAACGAGATTAAATGTTAAAAATACGTAGTTTGAATTTTAGCAAGCTTAACTATATATAGGGGTTGTAATCATGGTAAGTCGAACTTTAAAATTTCTCATAATAAGTTAAATTGTTGAATTATTGGATTTTGATATACCATTACTGAGTTGTTGCTCCAAACTTAACGGTATTTTGGATTCGTTGTATATAGTTTGGACTATTGCAATCAAATGTATATGACAAAATTATCGTGTCTGAATTCTCGCCCAAATCAATCCATATCCATACAAAAAATTTATAGACATGCAATTGTTTTGTTTTTTCCAAATGGGCTAAATTTGAGTATTCAAAATACACATACAACACAACATAAGTCTTATTTGGACTTTGATTGTCCATCCTCAAAACAACTAATCACAATTGTAATGTATATTTGTGGTACATATTCATATATACCATACATCAACCACCATAATTTACATCCCAACAATTTGCAAAAGATACAAAGAAGGGGTCATTTCAACCCGGTATCGCCTAGGCATTCACACATTGCAAAATTCTTCCCTCGCCGAGGATCAACTTCGCCACAAAAGAAGCACCAAAGTCGAAGAAAATGCAGTTATCTTCTCCTAGACAAACTTCAATGCTGATCATATGCTTCACATAGCCGCGATGCATAAGAATCGAGTGAGTCACAACCAAAAACCGAAATTGTTCTTGAGCATCAAAGAGATTGTTCCAAAGGAAAAGCAAGTCTTTGTAGCATACAACATTAACCCTTGGATGACTCAATTTCGTCGATTTCCCAAAATCCATCAACATTGCTGTTGGAGCTTAATTATACGGCTTTACTGTTTTCGGTAAAGCTTAAGCTCTTCGGATTTATTCGGTCCAAGCGTATTGATATCGTACCAGAATCCTCATCTTCGGTCCATTCAATGGCTTCCTTCTCCAATAGTTTTACAACCTACGTAAAGTGTTGGGGATACACATCAAAACCGAATGCATGAAAAAAGAATCAACGTAAATTGATATCTATGTCACGCTAGACTGTTTCAGATTGACCCAAGATTTTAAAAATGTTCACCCAGAGTACTCGTTTACCAAAGATATTAATCAAGCAAGTATGAAACATGAAAGCGATGAAAGAGGGGACCGAATTGTAGAAGTATTGCAAGTAGAAAAGTCGATAACGTGAACCAGCAAAAGCATTCAAGCAAAACTAAAGCAAGAGTCATTGAAGGCTTACCGCTCGTTTGCGCTTTTCAACCTCTAGCTCGCATTCCCCGAAGATAATCTTGAGGTTCTTGATTGCTAAAAACGGTCCAAAATACACCTAAGTTAGTCATAGCATATATTGTGGGTTGAGAAGAAGAGTGAAAAGCTGAACAAGGACGTACAGAGAATGCCTGAGAGTGAACGAAGGTGACACTTGAGAAGACGTATTGCTTCTTTGGCATTATGATCTTGCAAGTCGAGACACATGTCATCTTGTGTCTCTCCGCCTCTGCTTCTAGAAGAAAAAGAAGTGCGGGCTTCAGTCATAGTAACAAACAACTCCCAAAGTGGGTCCCACTTTTGCAGGGTCCGGGGAGATCCAGAGACAAACTCAGTGTGTCATTAATCACTAAGAAGAAAATGAAGGAGATGTCAACGAGGTCCGAATAACATATTCAAGAGTACTAACCCGAACTCGAGAATCTTTTGAGCAGATTCTTCGTCAGCTTCACGAGCCTTGTTGTAGAAGAACTGGCCCTAGATCAAGGAACACCATACCCATTGACCATTACAACGACATTCTTAATGTGGGTCCCGCTTATGCACAATCTAGGGAAGATATAAATGTACTAAAACTTATCTT
Organism: Portulaca oleracea; assembly: GCA_029582165.1. Lineage (NCBI taxonomy): Eukaryota > Viridiplantae > Streptophyta > Magnoliopsida > Caryophyllales > Portulacaceae > Portulaca > Portulaca oleracea. Next base: position 38,655,920 of record CM055885.1, on the reverse strand, counting down.
ACACAGTGCTACTCCGAAGGAAAAAATACCGACCTTTTCCAGTAGTATGCTTGCTTGAGCATGGTCACCACTGGCAAAAGCTTCGGCAGCCTAATAACAGAAAACGCATGCCTACTTATTAGCATCCGACATGGAAGACCATAGAGTTTTTGAAGAGTCACAAAATTCTCATTTCACGGCTGCCAAAGTTCCAAATGAGAAAACAAGTTACCGCTTTGTAATATTCCTTGGTTGTATCGCGAAATTCCTTGACAGTTTTCCGGAGGATCTGATAGCTCTCCTCTTCAGCTTCATCTACACAACACGGCGCCAAGAAACTTGAAGATAACTCACGAAACGCTTGTTTGTGTGTGCGTGTGTGTGTTTTTTTCTAATAACCCGTACCTTGTAGTACTGATTCACAACCAAAAAGCCTCATTTGTTTAGTTATGTTGAACTCCTCAGCAACATCCTCTTGAGGTACAGTCAGCACAGTTCCAACAACTTCGGACGATCCCTTAGTTGATTTCGAAACAGATGTGCTCAAAGTTGAGTCGGGTCCCACAGGAGCACGAAAAAGCGCGTTGCCGCTCTCATCAGATTGCCTTGAGATGCCATTCGATTTCATAGTTCTTCTGCCACTGCAAATTACAACGATAATTGTTCATTACAGATAAACCGTTGAAAAATTCTCTCTTTTCTTTTTAGTGCAGGATGATAGCAAGTGTTCGACTTTACCATTGGTCATGTGATGGACGGGTTTCTGAGCTTGAAGAATTGGTTCCCTGCAGATGATAGACAGTCTGAAAGTTACAAAGAGAGTTGCGTAAATGATCAATGAAAAGCGTTGATTTTGATTTATTACCTTATCTAGGTCAATCCTTCTGTCCAGATTCACAGCTACAAGATCCAGAATTGTTTCCAAGCTCTGTATTGTTCAATGCAAACACGAGTGTCACGTTAGAAACATTGTCGACAGTTTTTCATATTGCTGTTGAAGATATAAGGGCTCGTCACATACATAAAGAAAGATACGATTTGGAGAAAGAGAAACCAAAATTAAACAAGGATAATGTGACCGCTACAAGAAACAACGATATAAACTTAGAATCATACCTTTTTCAAATCATACCCACAATTACCTGCCATTCAATTATAAAAACTTGGTCAGCAATTGCATGAAATCTAAATCCAAGTTGGTAGATTAATGATTTAGAATTTGAAATGATAACTTTTGTAAGACATTTTGGCACCTAGAATTTATATTCCAAGGTATCTGCAAGTGAACAATCACACTTTTGAGAGTGAACATGATATTTACAAGTGAACAATCACATTATTTGGAGCACAAACTCCAATGCAAAAGATGTTGAAGTATTACCTAAGACCTCGTTTATAGTACTTCTCTCAAGTTGAAACCCATGCCCGAGCGTGTCCAAAACAAAATCCTCAAACTCCTTGTTTGAACCGGACTTTGCATCCCTTATACCTTGTCCAGGAGAGCATGTTGATCCCAAGCTCTCATTGGCCCCTTCTATCAAAGGTTTTGTCTCAGTTGAAGTTCCTTTTGTTCGGACACGCCACACCAAATCTTTCCCAACACCACCCAAAGCATTCCCCATAGAAAAAGGATTCTTTTTCGACTTAGATGCTTGAGAATCATGGAGCCCATCACCAAAACACGAGCCGCTATTTGAACAAGTTTCACTGTCTAATCCAGGATTAGATGCATGAACATCTTTCCCTTTTCGGGGACGCCACACATAGCCTTTCCCAAGACCACTCGAAAGAGTTCCCATAGAAGCATGATTCACTCTCAACCTTGATTGTGTATAGTTACTATTTCCCTCTGGATGGCTTGAGTTGCCATTTTCACCAGAAGATTGTGAAGAAGTTTCACTTTTTACTGTACTCCTAGACCCATCACCCAAATCAGGAGAAGTTTCAGTTTTTACCCTACTGTTAGATCCATAGGCCAAATCAGGAGATGGGTTTGTTTCCATTACGCTCGGGACCTCAGTTTTTGGGTCAGAATCTTGAGTTCCCCGGACACGCCACACATAATCTTTCGGTTCTTTCCCATAACCCCATGAAGCACCAACTGTATAACTAGGATTCGTTTTCATCCTCGTAGATTTAGATTCATCAACTCTATTTGCACAGCATGAGCTATCAAATGCATTATCTTCAACAAATGAACTTTCCAATTTTCCATTTATGGCCTCACCAACCATGTTTCCATCCGGATGGCTTGAGTTGCCATTTTCACCAGAAGATTGTGAAGAAGTTTCACTTTTTACTGTGCCGCTAGACCCATCACCCAAATCAGGAGAAGTTTCAGTTTTTACCCTACTGTTGGATCCATAGGCCAAATCAGGAGATGGGTTTGTTTCCATTACGCTCGGGACCTCAGTTTTTGGGTCAGAATCTTGAGTTCCCCGGACACGCCACACATAATCTTTCGCTTCTTTCCCATAACCCCATGCACCAACTGCATAACTAGCATTCGTTTTCATCCTCGTAGATTTAGATTCATCAACTCTATTTGCACAGCATGAGCTATCAAATGCATTATCTTCAACAAATGAACTTTCCAGTTTTCCATCTATGGCCACACCAACCGCGTTTCCTTCACTTCCAGCCTTAGCGCGCCACACATACTCTTTCCCTACACTACCCCCCGAAAAAGAACCCCTTTTCAGCCTCGATCTATCATCAGAATTCCCATTTGCATGGCTAGAGTTACTTAAGGCATTCTTTTCAGACAATTTTGATGAAGTTTCACCTTTTACCCAACCATTCGATAGCATAGAACCAAATGTATCGACCAGACTCTTCAAGGCCCTGGCTTCGTCGTCACATCTTGTGTTTGGGCTCAATGCTTCCATTTGTAGCTCTACCTCATGAGCAGAAAGTTAATACCAAACTCACACAGAAAAGGAAAACTAATAGCGCTATACGAATGAAGAAAACATCCAAGCATAAATAGCCTTAACATATACAGCAAGTAAAACAAGCAAGAAATGAGTCAAATGACAGAAGAAGCAATGTGGACATCAAGAAGTTGTGTAAACTAATAAATGTAGACCAATTCCTGATAGGGACATAACTAGAATAAGACACCAACCTCATCGATACAAAATACATTAGCTCTTATGTGACACTATCTCGCCATAAATTTATTGCCGGTTAAATTATTAGCAACATTCATATGCAAAACTATTGCAGTATAGCAAGATATATTGCAAAATCACCCCTAAAGAAATCCATCTCACCATAACTTCTATAAGTGAAACTCTCATCCTACAATTTGTGTACAAAACAAACTTTTCCACTTACACCATGGCCTTTCCTTTTTTTCCATTCCTACCAACCCTTTCCTTTACATTTTTACAAGCTTAACTAATTCCAACCCAGATACATACTCCGTTCCATATTAATTGTCATAATCTTGATTTTTCACAGTCTCCAATATCATTTTTCTATTGATAAAGTCTCAAGTAATATGTTATTAACAATTGCTATATTATACCTTTACGATAGTATTTTTCGCTACGAATCTAATTGTGTTAATTTTATATAGCAACACATCGTATATATCGAGAAATTTATGGTCAAAACTTTTGAAATTTGATGCACGACTTCCAAAGACCACAATTAATATGGAACGGAAAGGAGGGAGTAATCAATAAAAGTATGCATTTGGGGAAAATTACATTGCCAAAACAAAGATTCCATTTTTGTTCAAAGATTGAAGAAATCATTCATCCAACAGTGGACCATCTTACTCACCCAGAAAACACAAACAAATGCACACAGACACTCTGACAGAAATGGAGTAATTGCTAATTGGGGCAGTACAAAGATTGATTGAGAATCTGATAGGCAAACATCAAAACTCTTGCAGTTAATAAAAAGGGCAACTTTTCATCTAAAATTAAGGACACAGAAAATCAAACCTACCCCAGTAAAAATCAGTCAATCCAGCGACTAAAACAACAAAAAAAATACAAGAATCTGAGTTCAAAAAGTGAATTTTAGAGATGGGTAATAAGGCAGCAAGGAGTGAGTAAGAAACCAAGTTGAAAGAAGCTTACTTTACTTTTGCCACGATCCACTGAAATTCAACCCAGATTGCAGAAAACTCGCCAGAAATTAGAATGATGATTCAGATGTAATATGGTCAGTAAACATACATCCCCAGAATCTCTGTGTGTGTCTCTCTCTATCATCAACTTTAGAGCTTTGAATAATGAGGTGTTCAAAGGAAAGGGAGTGTTCATTTGGGAAAACTTATTCGATTTTCTCTTTCATTATTTGAGAATCTCAGCGGATTAGTTTGGAGTCTTTGGACAATGGTCTATGGAGGAGTGGACCCTTATATTCTTATGCCTTTATTCACTTCAGCATATTTTATTCTTAGAGGATTGTTTTTTTTACGGTTGCAGTATGGTTGGTGGCGATATCATGATATGAAAAGTTGTGGTAAAAATATTAAAAGATGAGTTGGTATATTTTAACTTAAAAGTAATGGTAGATGAAAATAAAGTAAGAGTTTTAATTTTTTATTTGAAAAGTTTTCACTTCTAATAAAAAAGAAATGGAAAGTTATGTTGAATTGTGGTGAAAAATAAAAATTTACAGTGCACAAAAAAAAATGGGTCTTAGATAGGTTAATATAAATATTGGACTAAGCTCGACAAAAGTTCTAACCTTTAAAGCAAGTACATTGAGAGTTTCAAGACCACTAACCATTCTTACGGTAAAAATTGTGGCTACTGAAAATCGAACCAAAAATAATAGCACTCCTACTCATTTTATGTCTGCTTACTATTGATCCTTGGGCAAATAGATTGACTTGTACATAAAATAGTGTCAATAAAGAAAAATAAAGTGTGGTCAAAGCAAAAAAGAAATGCATCTTGATCTCCCTAAACAATTTCTTAGCAGAAATTAATTATACAAGCTCATGCAAAGGACCCATAATAACCCCTCAAAAAATGTTTTCTACTTCAGTATATATAACCCTGTAAATTATGCTTTTTTCTCCATTATATTGTGAACTAATAAAGAAAATGGTCAGCTCTAAACCTTGGGCATGCTTAATCTTCTTCCTCCTAATCTTAATCATAAGCTCATCACAATGGCTAATTATCTTTGGTCATCATCAAGGTCACCAATCCTCTATTAATAGTAAGAATACTCCTTATCAAGAAAATGTGTCTAAACAAGCATGGGGCCGAATCCCTAGTAATGGGCCGCCCCAACCCGTCCCTAGCCCAAAACCGCCATGCCCCGATAAGAAAGGCGGCGATGGCGGTGGGGCCGGGGGTGGCGGGGGACGTGGTGGTGGAAAGGGAGGAGGAGGTGGTGGCGGCGGCAGCGGCGGTAGTAAGAATGGTGAGTGTACATGTAATTGCAAATGTGATTGTTTGAACAGTCAGTGCAGTGGTGGTGGTTGGGGTGGCGGAGGAGGTGGAGGTGGAGGTGGTAAGAACAAGGGAGGCAAATTAAAGCCCCAAAGTCACCTACGTACGTAAGAGATTTGACTCAAAAGTCAAAAGTCAAGACATGCATGAATTCAAGTAGTAGTATAAATGCATGTAACAATCAAATGCATGCCCTTGGAATATTCCTTTAATTGTACGTAATTATATACGTATGTTTGTGTGTGTTTTGTATAACCCTAAGTCCCTAAGCCTATATTGTAGTACGTGAGTTGATTCTCAATATATCATGATGTTCAAAATGCAAGTAATTAAGGATATATTTAGTTTTGAACTAATATTATACTCCCTCCGTTCCATATTAATTGTCCTGTGACATTATTAATTTCTCAATATATATAATGTTTTAATATACAAATGTACTGTCATTAAATTTCTAACAAAAAATATTATCATAAAAATATAATGTTGTAAACTTTTATGAAATATATTTTAAGAAATTCTTAGTTAAAGATGATATTTTGGACAATTAATATGAAACGGATGGAGTAGGTGATTTATCATATATATCGTGACTCGTATATCCATTACTTCGGACGGGCAAGTAGATCTATTTCGAGTTTAGTTAGGCTTCAAGTTTGAAAATTTCAAATCTAACCTTAAACTTTAGGGCGGGTTCAAATCGATTTTTGAGTCGGGTCAAATTCTATCATATTTAGTGACACAACAATATAAGATAAAGACTTCCAATTAATTAATTATCAAGTAACTTTGAAATTGAGTATAATCAACTAACAAATGTCCATAATAACATTTAGAAGGCATAAGAGGAACACTGTCCTGTTCTTTTCTGCGGTTGGCAAACTGTGGTACCACAGCTTACCGCAGTTTGTCACAACTCACCGCAGTTTGCCACAAATCATTACTTTTCTCTCTCCTCACTCTTCTCTCTCTTCACTTTTCTCCTTTACTTTTTACATTCTCTCCTCACCTACCCCACATACCAATAACCTACCACAATTCCACCACACCTCACCACACCACACCGCAAAATACCACAGAAAAGAACAGGGCCTAAATTTATCAATTAAATTGCTTTGACTAGACATGAAGCAACTAGAGCTGAGAAGTATCCATAATGATTCTTTATAACAAAATACTCCAAATATTTTTGAAAGCGAAATTAATTTTATTACAACATCTACTAAATTTTATTTGAAAAGAGAAGATTTCACAAAAATAATACTAAAAATGATAAATAGACGTACCAACCACATCTAATCATAATTTACCAACTCTTAATTCACTACAGTATAGAATATTGTTGACAAAATACAGAAATCTATTACTTCCTCCGTATTTATTTATCTGTCGCCTAAAAAATTGTATTAAAAATTTTGACCGTTAATATCTTAATTTATATAATGATTCACCATATAAGAATTAATTTCATTAGATTCCTAATGAAAAATACTATTAAAAAATATAATATTATAATTTTATGAAAATTTTATATTAAATTTTTTTTATTAAAAATTAACGTCGAAATCAAAAATGACAGATAAAAAAGCATGGTGCGTATAATATTAACAAACTATCATGCAACTCTCATTTTGTCTACATTTGCTCCTAATAAAATGCCCACAGAATACCTCACTACAACAAGTAGACTACAAGATGAACTAACTTGGCTTTCTTTTTTCTTTTCTATCTTCCCTCTCTCATAAACAACTGAATAATAAAATCCAACTTTTTTCTAAGAAAAATTATTCAAATTTCGTCTAGTGGGTAAAGGTCCATGCATATCTCAAATATACTCAGCATGTGAATATTTAATGATTAAATTATTTAAAATTTTGCAAAAGCTAGCTACATGGATAATTAATCCACAATATAAGACGTACTATAGAGTAAGTAACAAAAAAATAAAATTAAATAGAAGGTTATAAATAGCTAGATAGTTTTCAGTCTCACATCTCAATGCAACAAGCATGAGCCCGAAATTACAGAACAAACTGAGGCCATAAAAGTATGATTAAATCATTTTTACATATAATATATTCACCTAACCTTACAAATTAATCAAACCACAAGTATTTAAGCCCCTAATAAGCCAACACAAAAGATTAATCATCTAAGCTTTGCATGGTCTATGAAAATGGCACCACCAAAATTGGCTTCTTTGTCCCTCCTACTTCTCCTCGCAATCTTGTCACCCTCTTTAGCTAGAATGTTAGCAGTTGATAATCACAACACTAACATGGATTCCGGCATGAATAACCATCATTTGTTTCGCGAAATGATTCCTGCAAAGAGTGGTGGGTATGGGGGAGGCAATGGCTATGGCACGGGTGGTGGTAGTGGCGGTGGAGGTGGTGGTGGTGGTGGTGGGGATTCCAGTGGATTCCCGGGATTTGTCTTGCCATTGCCCGGTATCCCGAAATTTTATTACCCTCCCCCTATGTGTGGGCCCTTCGGTGGTGTAAGCAGTGGTGGCGGTGGTGGTTATGGTGGCGGCCATGGTTATGGAGGTGGTCCAGGTGGAGGAAGTGGTTGGGGTGGAGGTGGTTATGGAGGTGGACATGGTGGAGGTAGTTGGGGCGGCTGTGGTGGTGGTTCGTGTGGAGGAGGTAGTGGAGGTGGTTCAGGCGGTGGTGGAGGTGGTTCAGGTGGCAGTGGAAGTGGTGGGTATGGAGGTGGTTCAAGTGGAAGTGGTCAAGGAGGGGGTCAAGGCTGGGGTGGAGGAAGTGGGGGTGGTCAAGGGGGAGGAAGTGGTGGCTATGGAGGAGGCTCGGGAGGTGGAGGAACTGGTGGCTATGGAGGAGGTTCAGGAGGTGGACAAGGTGGAGGTAGTGGTGGCTATGGAGGAGGCTCAAGGGGCGGTCAAGGCGGTGGTGGTTATGGAGGAGGCTCAGGAGGTGGTGGTGGTTATGGAGGAGGCTCGGGAGGTGGTCACGGTGGAGGCAGTGGTGGCTATGGAGGAGGCTCAGGAAGCGGACACGGTGGAAGTGGTGGTGGGTATGGAGGAGGCTCGGGAGGTAGTGGTGGTTATGGAGGGGGCTCAGGAGGTGGTCAAGGTGGAGGCAACAGTGGCTATGGAGGAGGCTCAGGAAGCAGTCACGGTGGAAGTGGTGGTGGGTATGGAGGAGGCTCAGGAGGCGGTCAAGGCAGTGGTGGCCATGGAGGCGGTCAAGGTGGAGGTAGCGGTGGTTATGGAGGAGGCTCAGGAGGCGGAAGTAGTGGTGGCTATGGAGGCGGCTCAGGAGGCGGTCACAGTGGTAGCGGTGGTGGCTATGGAGGTGGCTCAGGAGGCGGAGGCAGTGGTGGTTATGGAGGTGGCTCAGGAGGCGGTCATGGTGGAAGTGGTGGTGGGTATGGTGGAGGCTCAGGAGGAGGGGGCAATGGTGGCTATGGAGGTGGCTCAGGAGGTGGAGGCAGTGGTGGTTATGGAGGTGGCTCAGGAGGCGGTCACGGTGGAAGTGGTGGTGGGTACGGAGGAGGCGGAGGCAGTGGTGGTTATGGAAGCGCCTCAGGAGACGGTCAAGGTGGTGGCAGTGGTGGAGGGTATGGAGGAGGCTCAGGAGGTGGAGGCAGTGGTGGCTATGGAGGAGGTTCAGGTCAAGGATATGGAGGCGGAAGTGGTGGTGGATATGGTGGGGGAAGTGGATGGGTTAGCGGATCTGGTGGAGGAGGGGGAGGCGGCGGTGGTGGTGGAGGCAGCAACCAAATCCAACCTTCAAAGCAAAGAATCAATGGTGCTCATCCTAGTGGAGATTACCATCTTGATCATGAAGTGCATGCAAGTCATTTGGACCAAAACAAAGCAAGTATAGGCGTAGCTGTGCCTCCCATATCACCTTAGAATTTGCTAGATTCCTTATGTGTTCATGCATGGTTAAGAGGGAGAGGAATATATGTTACAATTTCTACTTCGTTGATCTGGAATAAGGAAATTAATGTACTTAAATATGTACCAGTAAACAAATTGAAGTTAACTTAATATACTTGTGTGTATCTAAATAGACCAAGTTAACTCGGTGGTATTAGTTTCATAAATGGAGCATTAATAAGTCAATATGTTTGTGTGTTCCTAAATAAGCCAAGTTTAACACATTGGTATTAGTTTCACAAATAGGGCACTCATAAGCTAACATAGCTATATATACTTGAACAAATCATTTGGTTATTAGGCCATGTTCTTTTCTGCGGTTGTCAAACTGCGGTGCCATAGCCTACCGCAATTTGTCACAATCCACCACAAAATACAATTATATCACAATTCACCACAACCCACCTTAAATTACTTTTTCAGAATTACCAATACTATATATATATATATATATATATATATATATATATATATATAAAACTCACCACAACATACCAATAACTCGCCACAATTACACCACAACCCGCCACGACCCGCCACGATTTCACCACACCATACGGCGCTATACCGCGCCATACCACATAAAAGAACAGGGTCTTAGTTCAACTTGTTGTTAAGTGATCTTTTTCTAAATATTTTTTAAATGCACCAACCAATAAAACTCGATAGCCTCAATATGTTGTATTCCCTACATTTCATATTAATTGTCACTTCCTCCAAATACGTGGATCAGACGCATTTTTGTCGCCACTAGATGGGGTAACCGATCCATGTCATGCACTATTCACTAATCGACAATCGCCATTTGCCATGCGCTATGCACATCCCTACACCGATATATATTACATGTATTTGGAGTTTGTGCTCCATATTATATGCAAGTGAACAATTATATTATCGGAAGTGAACTATTATTGGTTGCAATGCGTGTGATGACGTGGGAATTGACCCTAAAAGCCTTTTTCTATGACACCCAAAAAAAAGATTTTTCAAAAGCTATTTTAAAATATTGACTTTTGAACAATGAAATGGCGAAAAGGCCCTCATGCATCCCTCCTTTTTGAGAAAGAGTGGTAGGCTCATACAATCCTCCATCTCCTTCCCAATTTCCTCCTTCCCTCCATTCTTTCTCCTCCTCTCTCTCTCTCTCTCTCTCTCTCTCTCTCTCTCTCTCTCCTTTTTGAGGCCCAGGATTCAACGACCCACCAAGAGAGAGATAGAGAGAGAAACAAAGAGATTGAGAAGAGAGAAGAAGAAAAGAAATAAAGAAAAAAGGAGTCATAGAAGTTTGAATTTGAAATATGAAGGAGATTGGAGACTTAATTCCTCAGCAATGGGTCTCTCCCTGCGGTAACCATTGCACCCACAAATACGCTGCTCTTACCCAGATTCCGTGTAATCTTCTTACCCTCAAATCAATCTTCAGTTTTGATTCATGTTTTGGGGTTGTTTTTGCGATTTTCCATCTGGGTTTTTCTGTTTCTGGGTTGAAATTGTTCTTATTGAAATGATTGTGTTTGTGCCCAGTTTTGTTGATGCGTCTGATAATGCTGTTTTGTGGTAATTGTGATTAGCTTGATCAGTTTCGTTGCATTTTCGTTGATTTTGATTAGTTATGGTAGATGGGGTTGTGATTATAGTTATGTTATCTTGTATTCTGGGATATGATTAAAGTTTTGTGATTAAATTGAGCCCTAATCATCAAGCCATGCATGGGATGGACCTTCCTGAAAGCTTGGAAGGCAATGGAGATATTCAATTAGAAGGGTTTTCCTTTGATTATTGGATGGCTTGGTTGGTTGTGTGTATCAAGTATATATCAACCCTATAATGCAAAAATGTTTGTGATTATGGTTGTTTTATCATGTTTGGTTGTATGGATTATCTATGTATCAATCCTATAATGCAAAACTGTTTGTTATCGTGTTTGCATTGTCATGTTTGGTTGTACAAGACTATCGTAACCTGAAGGATAAGAAAAACAGTTTGAGGAACCGAGCAATCATGCTTGCATTACTATTTACAAAGCTGATTTGGTTGCATTGTGACTATATTACGGCCAATCTAATGCTATGTAACGGTGTATCAAAAGCAACCGCTTTGCTATGGGGCATTTTGGGTCACCTAAGCCCTATCCTTATGGAACGTACATAGCTTGTTGTCATGTTTATCATATACTTTCGTTGCGTTTCCTTTCTAAAACTTGCCCCAAGTTTTGGGTATCTTTTTGTTTGACTAGTATTGAGATTCAACTATTCAAGTGAATAGAGAATGTACAACTTGGATGATCAATAGTGATGAGAAGGTGTACGTAATATTAGCTGTCTAATACGTGTAGTTAAGTTATTAGATGGCCGTGTAGTAACTAGCGAGACATGGTGCTTTAGTCTATGGTGATCTGAAGCTGACGACCGGCTGAATTTTGACCTTTTCATCTTCTTGTAAGGAACACAATCTTAAAGTCACCATTGTTTCTTCTCATATGGTTACTTTAGGTGCATGCTTATAATAGCTTTTTGTTCAACACTACTGAGTTTTGACATATGACTATGGTCATGTTCTGTGGAGTGCGAACCATGTATTGTTGATACGATACTAAGATAGGTTGAGGTAGATGGAAAAATATGTGGGTCAAATTCTACTCTTGTGTATACATGACTTGCTACATACTTTGGCCATCCTACTTTTAATGTGGCTTATACTGGCACCTATTGTTAATGTGTTGTGTACTTCTGTGCCCGTTTAGTTGTTTAGCTTTTGGATCATGATAACAATGTTCCATATGATGAACACCCCCGTCCCCAATTTAACTAATACCGAAATAATTAAACGGCTATAGTTATGATACTCTTGCTTTGTTGGATCTTCCAGGGAGAGTATTTTGCAAAAAGGGATGTGGTGCTGATGGGGAGACATGGGATGAATGTGAGTATTACCATCCTTTTAACTATGATTGGCCCTTATAACCATTGGCGCCTTATTTAGGAGCATTACATTTACGGCTATTCTAGAAAGCAAGATACTCGTAACTTATTTTCAAATTGAACGTGTGATATGACGTCCAGGTGTGAGCGTGTGTGATCAGATATGCTATAAGGACCCGGTTTTGAAGGACCAGCAGTGGAGTGCTTTCATCGATCGTTCTCCAGGAGCCGAGGGTTACTCAGAGGTTTCTCGTTGTTACTCTCTTTATAACCTTTTCCGATGATTTTGTGTTTGACAACCCACAATCCTGCTTATACCGTTGCCTTGAAGCCTATTTATAATTTGTACTTTGCATGAACTATGTTGGATTATCCCTTCTTTCATATAACGGATAATTTGTTTTCATCGAAATGATGCAAATGCGAGTATTGTATTTGCAAAGAGATGAGTTAACTTCTTTCATAATGGATAATTTGATTTTGTGGTCATAGTTGTTTTGTTGGAAGCACTTTTACTAGTCATGTCTGGAGTTCCTCTGATTCCGCTCCTTTTTTTTCCTTGTTGCAGGAGTGTTTCCATGCTTGTGTTGCCGGTTGTGGTTACAAGGTTAGGCTTCTTCACAAAATATTTTCCGTTACTTCTTTAGGAGATAGATATACTTTGTATACATGGTACTTTCTCGTGCCTTTTCCTGTTATGGAGTGGAGTGTTTGGTTGATAAATTTCCCTGGAAAAATCAGTCAACTTTCCCATGTTAACAAAATTTGTTGTGCTTGGTTGTGTTTAGTTGATTGAAAATTGGGGAGGGGCCTATTATTTCACGCTCAAGCTCAAGAGTTGAGGGGGGGGGGGGATTTTCCGGGATTCTATCAAACGCACCATTAGTCTTCATTGACCCTAATGCCAAACCACATATATCTTTTGTCATGGTCCATGACGAACATTCTCACTTGACTTGAACCTGACTTGACTTGAGTTGAGCCCAATCCAAGCAAAACATTCGCTTGTCAACTTACCATGGTTTGACCTCACTTGGCATTGGCCCAAGTCAACATGAACATTCCAAGAAACAGTTTTCGAATCCTGGTGGTCACAATTTCCTCCCCTCGTGAATATCTTGTAATCTCACCGTAGTTGACCCCTGTATGTCATACTGCAGTTCGAGGTACCTGCAAAGAAGGTGGAGGAGTGCCATCCGAACAGGCCGGTTAAGCCTCCTCCGACACCAAAACCTCTCAAAACACCAGAAGTGACACAGCCACCTACAGCAGACGACATGCCCGGGACTTCAGCTTAAGAAGCCTTTCTTTTTTAATCTTTTGGGGGTTTAGGGTTTAACGGGTCGTCGTTTTTACTGACATACTTGTGGTTTACTGATGGGGGGTTAACAGGTCAGTGAAACTGCATCATATTTCCAGGAAAATAGTTTTGCAATTTTGAGTTTTTACCCCTCTGGGATTTCTCCCTTGATATTCTTTGTATGATGAGGAAGAAGGGATTTGAGTTTTGTAACTGAATCAGGATTGTAACAAAAGAGGGAGAAACTGCATATTCTTAACACCCTCCACAAAAGAAACAAACCTGTGATAGGGATTCATACTTTTTATTGTTGTACTAATTGAAAAGAGAAGGTGCAGGCTTTGTTATGAGTTGTGAGTTGTCTTTATATTGGTAAGTTCGCTTTTCGCTTGGCAAAATTTTGACGGATTCGATAATCTGGTTTGGTCCAATCCAGAAAAATTAGTATGGTAATCAAAAGTTCAATTTAACTACATTTAAAAGTGAATAAGCAACTAGTCATGCATCAAACGACATTTAGGTCTTGTTCTTTGGATTGGTTCAGCTAACCTATCCAATGCAATTCAAATTTATCCAAATTTATTTAAACCTTACACAATTTCCTAAAAAAGTATCATTTCTAAAAATACAATTTCCCAAAAAAGTATCATAATTTATCTACACCTATTCAAACCAATCTAATTCAATCCATTTAAACCTAATTTTAACCAATCCTAAGAACAGGGCCTCAACCTACTTTTGAGCTTATAAAAGGGTGAACCAGCAATAGGTCCTACTCTCTTGTGTGTTGGTAAAATGTGAAAATGGTACGGTGTTGGTAAAATGTGAAAATGTCAATCATAGTATAGCTATTGATGCATGTGGTTTTGGTAATCCAAACACAAAAGCAACTATTATATATATTACTCCCTCAATTCTTTTTTATCTGTCACTTTAACTAACTTTTTTCATTTATAATTATCTGTCATTTTGTAATCTCAATAGCCTATTAATTACTGATTTTACTATTTTACCCTTGATAATTATTATGATAGAGTGAGGGCTATTAAAAAGTAATAAGGTCATTCTAATAATTATGCTCATAACTACCCCATAAATGACTGATTATTTCAAACAGAGAAGCTGAAAGTTACAGTTGAGTTGCAACAAAACCACTTCTGAACACCTAAATGACTAAATCTATGCTCCTCCTCCACAGTGTTGCTAGTGACCAACTCTTGAGATGGAGCCCCAACTACCCCACCAATCATCTCCCGTTGGTACATACATATACATACTTGATTATCATATCCAAGCACAAAAACATCCCCCAACATACATAAACATACATACATACACACACGAACAACCCGCACTGATCATTGAACCAGTCGATTTCCTCACCATCAATCGATAATCCAATCCAGTCGAGCAATCCCCGTGCCATGGGTCGCCTTCTGGATCGGGTTTCTGCAGAATGGCGAAAATGGACCGCCTGCTACAGGTGGAGCAGCAGTGAACCAGTGATACAACTACAAAGTAGTACTGATCATCAAGGAATGATGGTTTTTGATGGAAGGGAAAACCAGCATGTTTCAGGGCCAATTTCAGGACCCATTTGGCAGAAGAAGATACCCATGGGAGGGAAGTGTCAGTTGCCTGATTTCTCTGGGGTTATAATTTATGATTCTGCTGGGAATGTTGTCCCTCCTAAGAATTCTAGGCTAGCTCTTCCTTGGAACTAAAATACTACTCCTGGTTCATTGGGAGATATATTTGGAAAATCCGATTCTAATGATCTTTGTTTTCATCCTTTGTATCACAATGATTATTACTTTAGTTTTGTATTTTAGAGGTCCAAAAGAATGAAATTGTCTTATGGACTAAAGTTCAGATTATTGAGAAATTTGTATTATGTCTATTTCTTTTTGCTTTTGCCAAGGTTTCAAGCTTTAATGTGAAGGTTGGAAGATGGGGTGGTTGCTACTTGACTACCACTGTTTGGTAAGGGAAACACATTTTGGGACTACCATCCAAAGAAAATGACTAAAGAGTAGTTTTGATGGAACGGTTGAATTGTTATTGTGTAGTCTTAAGGTCGCAATTTGAAGTTTGGACAAATATGTAAATATTTTTTGGGTTAATAAAGTTGGACTCTTGTAAAAGAAACCCAAAATGAATACGGTCGTCAAAAATTTGGGTCCTGCTCTATTCGTGTCCAGACAAATCATGCATCGAACGAAAACTTGATGTCAAATGCCCCATTTTTTGAATATTTTCGGGTCAAACAAATCGCACAAACATAAATTTTGATCTAAATCAGGGTTTGGAAAATAGAATATTGAAAAATATAGTGTTTAAACTTGCAATCAAATGGTCAATGTAAAAATTTAGGCAAAAATTTTATGACCATCCTACTTTTTATCAAAGTCCGATTGAACCAAGTTTTCGAGTGGGACTATTATTTACGGCCCTAAAAATAAAAAATGAATACCACCCGGTCCAAATCTCTTTTTTTTTTATTGTTTTAATTAATTTTACAATGAAATTTCATAAGTTGATTCTCAGGCCGTCGGGCGTCTCTCTCTAAACCAACCGCCAAACACCGGTGACCACCGATATTGATCGTCCACGGTCGCCTCCGCCGCAAACGCCGCCGCATGCGTCGTCTCCCAACCGGAAAAACCAAACAACTACTCAAATATATGATTTTTACTTGTTCTTCACCATAGCTGTTTCTGTTTCAGTGTTGCTTATAGCCTGTGGTCGAATCAGTTCGCATCAAACCCTTGCATAAACCCTAAATCAATTGACGAAAGTTTCCGTTTCAGCTTTCGACAGTATACTTTTCGAAAATTAGAGAGAGAAGTAGTTGAATTTGAAGTGAAAAACAATGCCGCAAGTACGAATTATAGCCAAGAATTTCATGGACATGGTGGCGTCTTTGCCTGCCGTCAAGCTTGATAATCTTTACGCTAATCCCTTCATTTGCGAAGCTATTCTCAGGTAATTTCCCTGTTTCTGTTTTTATGCTAATCACTTAGCTTTAATTCAATTCGATTTGTTCTAACTGCTTCAGTTTGCCAGCTGAAGATTTGATTTTTGCAACTCTTGTGATTCAGGTTTAGTGGAAATTATGTATTTTTGGTCAATCACTGATTCATTTTGAGGCTTTCGGATTTGATGGACTGTTTTGAAGATGATATTTGGTTACAACTTAGTTGATTTATAGAACTTGAATTGATTGAAAACTGAACTCTATATTTCAATCACACTTTGTTGATGTATGTTTTGGATATGAGGAGCTATCAATGATCCAATGCCTATACATTTTCTGGATATAGGTAGCTATCAATGATTCAATCATTGATGATTCAATGCCAAATTGCGAGTGGCATAACACGTATTGATAAATGAGAGGCTATTTGAAATCAAGATTGTACCTGTTACATATATTATCTTTTAAATGGTTTTAGGGCGTATTGTTTACAATGCTGATGTTTTTCATTGTGGTGCAATAGATTTGTTCATAGTTTGCCGAATGTAATGAATGTGTTTTGATGTTGGAATCAGGTCCTTGTCACCTTTGGCGAAGAAATATGTGTTACAGATGATGTACATTGATACTCCTGTATCAGCTAAGTCTATGGAAGAGTGGGTGCTTCCTGATGGGCTATCTAAACATCGAGTTGCTATTGATCGGTTGATTCAGTTAAGGGTGTTTACCGAGACTGTTGATAGGTAAATTTCCTGGGGTTATAAAGGCTTATGTGTTGTTTTTATTTGGATTGAACTTTGCCAGATCTCCTGAACATATGAAATTTTATAGTTAAACTCATTGTAGAGCTCAAGATGGTTACGAAACTCTCTTTTGCACTTTACTGAATTTATCATTGGCAATCTTTATTTCTAATTCCCAATGCTTCCAAGGGATTAAGTTAAAGCAGCCTTTGGAGATGGTCAATGTATTTATGTTGCGGCCTTTTTGGTAATTACAGTGGCAGGAAGAAGGAAACCAGTTATGAAATGAATAAGAGATTTCAGACGAACCTTCAGAAGCAGCTAGTATATGGGTAAGTTTCAGCCCTTTGCTTTATGTTCGTTGATGCTTTTTTTTTTTTTTTTTTGTTGTCCCTAGGATTTTCATGTGTATAACTTTGAATATGTGGTTGGGGAAAAAAAAAGGGGGGGGGGGCTTCCATGAGTATGTATCTCTTCATCTCAACTTGATTATGCCACAGTTAGGGTAATAGGGTTCCAAAATCATGGTTCTGATGATGAGATGCTCTGGGATGTTGACATAATGAAAAAATGCTCAGTCATAAGAAATCTTGTCAATTGCTTGTTGCAGTGGAGTACTACCAAGGGAACCTTTGCCTCCTAATTCTGTGCCGCTGCCAAGCTTGGAAGAATTAGAGGCCTATGCCATTGAACAATGGGAGGTTTGCATCTGTTTCCCTTATTTAATGCGTTTGGTGTTCCCCTTTTTTTGGAGAAATGATGGTCTATTGCCGGCTGTTGATCTTTTTGAAGTCATGACGTAGTCCTTTTTTCCTCCTTGTCTTGGATCCCGGAGAGCAGTGTTTTCTACTGCATCTTATCAGCTCCACCCAAGCAGACCGAGTGACAAACTTCAGCCCTTCGATGATGAAAGTTTTCCAGCGCGGTCTTCTGAGTCAAAGGTGCTTTACTTTTTTATGATGTTTATCATTATTTACTGGGAAAAAGCTGGCTTTCTTTGTTGAATGTTAATGTTAACAATATTTGGCTCATAAGTCTTTCTGCCATTCAACTTATTTGGTGAAGTGGTTGGTGCTGTCTCTTATACGTGGTATCCTCTGACAGTGTTCTTGTGTTTGTCTCTGTTACAGAGACAGAGATACCCCTAAGTTAACTGAATATGGCTTCCAATTCCTGGTAAGTGTCATGAGATGCTCGAGTCTTTTTTCCCCAAACAGAAGCTTTTATCAAGAATATAGTTTAATCTGCTAATGTAACAGCTGATGGATACAAATGCACAACTTTGGTACATCATAAGAGAGTATATTGCAAATGCAGAGGTAAAGATCTTCGTTCATATTATCCAGTTTCACGAGAATAGCACAACACAACACAACCCTTCGTCCTGGGTTATTTACAATTTTCATTTAGCATGTATTCAGATTGTTCCTGTATCTCTTTTTCATCATATTGACCGCTGCAGAAAGAGCTTTTATTTTTCAGTGTACGATAAGCTATTGTCCAATTGCAAGATGTTAAACTTGCTGCTTCTGCTGTAGGAACGAGGTGTAGATCCAGCTGATTTGATTTCCTTTTTGCTGGAGCTAAGTTTTCATGAGACAGGACAGGTATGTGCATTTGAAAGTTTTGCTTGAGTTGGGAACTATCGTTGCTGATTTTTCCGAAGAAAACTGGGATTGTTTGATTCTCATAAACTTGCGCTAATGGCAACTGGTAAAGTTTGTCCTGTATCTGACCCTTTGGCCTGACGGTGTGTAGGCATACAACATTAACACATTGGATGATGATCAGAGAAGCATCACCAAGGACCTCGCTGATTTGGGATTGGTCAAACTTCAGCAGGTTCTGAAGCTAATCATACTAATGCGTATTTCAAACATTTGTTGTACCGAATTAAATTTCTTATCTGCTTTTGGTGATGTTTCAGGGAAGAAAGGATAGTTGGTTTATCCCAACAAAGTTAGCCACCACCCTTTCAGTTAGTCTATCAGATACATCAACTAGGAAGCAGGTAAAAAAGAAAAGAAAAGAAAAGAACTCTAGTTTTATTCTGTTGTGTAGTTGCAATTCATGCATGTCCATTACTAAGCTTTAACTATCCTCTGCAGGGTTTTGTAGTTGTGGAAACAAACTTTAGGATGTATGCGTATTCCACATCCAAGTTGCATTGTGAAATTCTACGTCTTTTTGCAAGGTACAGTCTGTTTTTGCTTGTTTGAGTGTTCTATGTGTTGATCTGCAGTACTTTCATGATAATTTAAGAAATTGGTTAATTTATACCAGCACAAAACCCAGGGAGAATCAAACCTTGATCTGATCTTTCTTGTGGAAACCAAGCACCCTACCATTAGGGTATCCCAATATCGAACTTTTTGTGTGATCAATAGTGCTGTACTTGAGAATTGAGATGTTTTTTTTTTCTATCGAACTCATGCTGCTAAAATCATTTTGCTGGTATATACAAACTATGTGAAGCCACTGCTTTCTCATTGGCAGGATAGAATATCAACTCCCTAATCTCATTGTAGGAGCTATGAATAAAGAAAGCTTGTACAGTGCATTCGAAAACGGCATTACTGCAGAACAGGCAAGCTCTATCGCTTTCTCTCTCGCACGCGTTTTCAAGTGAGCGTGTCTTCAATGGCTTCTTAAATTCGTTATGTGTTTGCATGCAGATAATCTCATTTCTACAGCAAAATGCACACCCTCGAGTGGCTGAACGAGTACCAGCTGTTCCAGAAAATGTCACTGATCAGGTTTCCAATTTTCCATCACTAATACCCTGGAAATCGACATTTTCTTCCGTCTTGTCGGTCTACTGAATTGGTCATTCACCTGATTTCGCAGATTAGGCTGTGGGAATCAGACCTAAATAGAGTTGAAATGACACCAGCTCAACTCTATGAGGATTTCCCTTCAAAGGTAAAGATCAAAGTTTTCATTACTCTCTGCTACCTAACTTCACATTAGTTGAAAGCTCCTTGGAATCATACTGTTTCCATTGTTATTTATTCCGGTGCAGGATCTATTCGAAGCTGCTTGTGACTTTGCACGTGGGTACGGCGCACTGCTGTATGAGGATTCGAAAAAGATGCGGCTCGTAGTAAAAGCCGAGATACACAATGAAATGCGAGAGTATCTCCGCCGCCAGAAGTAGAAGCAACAAATCCCATGATTCTTTCTTTCATATCATCAAACACAGAACGCAACAAAGGTACCACGCGGTTTCTTACCAATAACAGAGCTGATAGCAGGCATTCCAAGAAAGGAGGGGCAGAAAACTCGGCCTTGCTACACTAATGCACACCGAGCAAATGTTGAGTGATACATAGCGCGAAAAAGTCGAGACACACATTTTAGGGTACCATTTTTGTGGAAGAATTCGGGTATTTCTTTCCCATTGCTTGGTCGGACGTCGTCTGAAATAGTTGTGGGATCTTTGTTTTGGATCGATTTCGGAAAAAAGAGTGAAACTGTACTCTTGTACAAAGAGTTTTATATATTTCCCTTCTTTTAGAAGGGTAAATTGTAAAATTCAAGCAACCCTTCTTTTATTTATACATCTATCTGAATTATCCTCATTGAATTCTTGAAAGTCTCCTGTTAGGGACTTGAATACTTGATTCCATGCCAACACAAAATGAAATGAATGACTTGATTAATATAGTATGGGAAGTCAGGACATAGAAAGGTAAAGCTAGACTGCTAGAGTTACTTCAAAGCCATTAATACAAAAATTACAAAGTTGATAACCACTTATATTTTGAGTTTTATCCACCTACTAGGTAAGAAATAACTGGAAAAAAAGCTGTAACTGTTGCTGCCCAGGATCGAACTGGGGACCTTTAGTGTGTAAGACTAACGTGATAACCACTACACCACAGCAACACTTTGTTGATCTCAATCAGATACAAATTTACTAGTCTAGAAAATGAAGACGGTGATAGGAAATTTCATATTATTTGTATTTGTATTGTAGTTTTTTGTGAAATTTTATATTGCATTATACTGCTGACCTTGTATAATTTTGTATGGGTGATAATTTTTGGTGTCTTGTTCTTGTCTGGTGTGTCAAAGATTGCTTATATTCTTGAATACCGGCTAGGTAATTATTATTGAATATGATACATATTTATCCGAGTTTTTTTTTTGTTTTTTTGAAGACGTTTCCCATTTACTTGATTAGAACAAAAGAAAGACGTGCGAAAATGACAAATTTACCAACTTAGATGAATAGATAAAGGTATGACCTCCAAGATCAACAATACACTTAGGTTTAAGAAGCCCCAGAAGCAACATGCATGTAACTATGTTATGAATTATGAATACAATAGCTTCCAATGTGAGTCTCGTTCTCATGGAATCGGAGAGAATGTGGGATCAATGAATTTATTTTAACAGCAGCTCCTGTTCATTCTAAGCCTCATAGAACTTATATTTTAAACTTAAACTAGTGAATCTTTTAATATTAAAATTGCATAGATTTTTAAACTATCAAAAAGATAACATAAAAACAAGAGATGTTGCTGCCCAGGATCGAACTGGGGACCTTTAGTGTGTAAGACTAACGTGATAACCACTACACCACAGCAACTGCTTGATGAGCTAATCCAGGTTAGCATTAAGCTCTTCTTACAATTAAGTCTTCCTCCAAAAAAATTTTAATCTGACACCAAATAGTTGGAAATAAGAGAGAATTTTTTTATAAAAAAAAACTATTTTTTTCAAGAAGGGTAAGTACATGATAAATAACAAATTGTCCGTAACAAACATGATTCAACCGAAATTTTAACCTTGGTACATAACTTGTAGAAATGAGGGATGTAACCTATTGAACTATAGCTAAAATGTATTTAGTTCCTAGATCAAAGTGTACTTAAACTTCATTTCTAGTAAACCCCACTTCAGGCATGATCTAATCCAAAGAGGGTAAAAATTACTTGGACTTGATCTCGACGATGCAATCAGATTCTTCAAGTTCATCAGATTGATCAGAAGAGCCGTCGGATTTGGATTCAACTGTCTGTTTGTCTTTGCCATTGTCCGAAGGGCCGGGTTTGGATTCGACCGCCTTCTTCTTGGGTGCAGCTGCTTCCTGCTCCTGAATATGTGTATGCCTTCTCCTGAAAAGACTATTTCGAAAAAAGAAAATATATATAAAATGTATCACCCAGTTTTATAAGCATAATACTAACTAAACTATTTTGGTTAATATCTTCATATATTGATATCTTTATGTTGGCTTTTACAAATTGAATGTTATGTGTGTGATCCAACAAATATTAGTAGAATGAATTTTAGTAGCTAATTAATGAAGCGTTTGGTCGAGTAACTTTCCCATAAAAGTTGGTTAACTTTTCCAAGTTGACAAACTTCCCCATGTTTGGTTTTCCATAATATATAGTTATTTTTTCTTTTGATGTGACACCTTCCCCAGGTTATCGTTAGGGAAAATCTTTCCTAGGGAAACCTTTCCCGGGAAACTTCCAAACGCACTATAAGAGAACGTACCTGTTCGGGAAAATGAACCATGGCCTTTGGGCTCTTCGCTTTGTGTCTGTACCTGGAAACAACTTCTTAACCACCACATACAAAATGCGTCTTTGGGCTAAAATTATGACTAGGGAACACATGACCGAAATAACTATGGCTGTCCATAAGGACTTCTTATATATGACAACATAGACGCCGGTCATAAATGCGAGTAACGTCCCATAAAGAGACTGTTTAAGCAATTCCAAGCTCCAATCGATCAACAACGATGTCATATCGCGTTTAGACACCATAGACCATATAATGCAGAACAAGATCAACATGGAACAGCACATCGCGTATGTATCTGCTAGTAGGAATGCCAAAAATACCGGCTTGTTTGGCATGATTGCTTCTCCCTTGTGGTCTTGCTCGTCGTTGAGCCCTCCAGGGAGAGTAAATCCGGCTGTAAATGTGATTGTAGCCAAAAGGGCTGCCACAATGGATATAGCAGATCGCATCTCTGTCAGATCCGTTTTACGGTGAATATATGTTGTTCTCAGTCTAGGATTGACACCATTCATTTTGCACATTTTGTCCTGCAACCGTAAGTTGACATCATAAATGGAAAACCACATTCGACTATAATCAATACTTGTTACCTGGTGTCTATAATGTGGTATACCACACGTCCTAGGATATACATAGCGATGGCAATGGGCAGAATCTGGATAGGATCCACCTGGATCCATATCCTTACCAATATTTTTAACTGGACCCATATCCTTACTCATATCCTTTGGGTCTTTCTGGAAGGATCCATATCTTTACCCATAACCTTTGTTACCAGCATTTAAGTTGACCTTTTATTGCATCTTAATTGGCGAACTCGCAAAATTTTTGCTGAAAATCTACAAATGTCAAACTTACAATCTCAAAAATAATCCAAAATAGTCATTACAATCCCAATTACAACATAACAAACACAAATTTATATATATAACATAGCGGATCTGGATAAGGATCAGGGTCCTGCCCTTGGACCCAGATCCATATCCGTTTTTAGCCATTAGACCCATATCCTCTGGGTCTAAAATTTGTAGACTCATATCCTTGAAAATGGATCTGGGTCCGCGGATCTAGGCAAGGTCCAAGACCCATTGCCAAAGTCCTAAGTTTACCACTATGTAGAAGAGATAGGAAACCAAAAGCATAAATACTCGAGTGATATGCGAGTTGGGGGTTTATTGTTTTTACCAGAGTCCGAATCATGATGTTCACAGTTTCTTTGGCGAATAAAATCAAATAACTATGGTGATCATAGAAAAAAAAAACTTACCCATTCTTCGTGATCGTGGCATGCTTCTTTGAGCAAATCCATGACGTCTTTGTTGTACTTGTCCCTGATGCTCCAGTCGACTTGGTTGGTATTAATCAACAACTCTGCTAAATCCATGTTTCGTTCGCGTATCGCTTTGTGTAGGGGAGTGTGGCCCTTTGAATCCTGGGTGTTGAGCAAATCCTTGATGATGGGATGTGCTAAAAGCTTTTGATACTTGTTGTAGTGTTGGAATTTTGCATGGTGTAAAGGCGTGTCATGATGTTCGCGACATAGATGTTTGAAGTAAGAAATCTTTTCGACAAAGGCCATAACAGTTGACAGATGACCGCCTTGACAAGCTTCGATCCATGCCTTTGGTGCCTGAATTATCGATGAACGATCGTTTTCTAGAATCAGTTCTACGAGCCATGTTGCTCCGGCTCGCGAAGCTCTCTCTAATGGTGATTTCCCTTCGTTGTCGTGCTCTTCGATGAATTCCGGCCATTTTTCGATCATAAACTTGCCAATTTCTTCTGCAAAGTTAGAACCACAACATGTCAAAGACTTCTTAGAGTTTTGGATCTTAATATACTGAATTTTGGATAATTATTGTATCAAATATTTGCATAGGGACACTAGCATCTAGACCTGTCAATTCGGGCGAGCGGGCGGCGGGTTTCGGGTCGGTTGTATAACGGGTTCGGGTGAATACGGGTCGAGTGTATTTCAGGTTCGGGTAAATAAGGATGACATATTTCAGTCTCAGATCAAGCCAACAGGTTATGATTGCGACATTTTTCTGTTTTTTCTTTTAAAAAAATGGTCTCTAAATAATACTTTTGTACAATATACATAATAAAATATGATTATCTTCTAGTAATGATAAATTATTGTGATTATTTTAAATTAAATTAGAGAAATAACAAATAAATAAGTTGCGCTTATAGTTTAACGTTAAAAATTACAAAGAAAAATCACAAATTCTAATAAAGTTGAACTTAAAAATTTAATTTTCGGGTCAAACGGGCAGGTCGGGTTTGATCCCACTAATTTTCGGGTTCGGTATACTTCGGGTTTAGTTGAAAAAATCGTGTTCAAAACCCATAAATTTCGGACGGGTTCGGGTCGGATTATCGGGTCGAGTCAGAAACTGTCAGGTCTACTAGCATCCAAAGTTCGGAAATCTTTGGATGAATTTCTATTTATGACTATAGAATAGGGCTCGATAGAGTAATGTTTAGGTACATACTTGTAGATTTGTGTGCAATGTGCAACACATTCTGCCCGTCTAATCTAAGGCAAGAGCGCCCTTCTTCTTTGTCGCTCTCACTAATGGCTTTCAAGACATACTCGACAACTCGATGGCACTTGTTTTCGATAGCACTGAACACATCCTTAGGAGGAATCATCTTGACGAGATCTTCTTCGTCCATTGATGACAAGAAACATAACGCAACGTTTTCACGTTTGTTTACTATTGCTTCGCTCACAGGAGTGTTGCCTTTCATGTCCGCATGAAAGAGCCATGGCCAATCAGTCGAACCTTGTTCTAAGCTAACTTGTACAAGGAGTTTCACAATTTTGTCGATGTCCACACCATTGCTATCCGTGGACATGGAAGCGGCTAAATGGAAAGGGTTCCTTCTTTGGTAATCAGAGTGTGACAAGTGAACTATGAAAGACCTTTTCCATTTAGGGTTTATCTTGCCCTTCTTTAGTACATACTCAAATGGCCATAGCTCTCCGATCTCTATCCAACTGTGAAGAAATGTTGAATCATCCTCGTCCTTTTGCTCCAAAAATTTCGGATGTCTTTCTATCAATCGTCTCAGAAAAGCTTCTGTGCTCACAAAATAAGACACAAACTTAAAAATTAGTCGTAACAAAAAACGACGACAAATGTCTTGAGAAGAAAAAAGAAAGTCAGTTAAAGTGATACTTGTGCATTTGGGCGCATCATGCAAGACACTCCTTCCCTTGTCGGAAATAAGAAGGGAGGTTAAACCATGCTCATCGACCAACTCTAGCATCTTTTCCGCGACCTTTGATCGGGTCATGTAGGAACAAGGTTCAAGTCTGTCGGTCTGTTAGGATGCCTCAGCTGCATACATCACTGCACTTCCACTTGACACCTATCGTAATGATAAACGGCTCGTCTTTTAGGACACTCATTTTTTATAACAAAGAAGAGAATCTGGTCATCTTGGCGCAAAACTGATTCAATGCCATCCAAAGACAAGAAATACGACGCAAACTTTTGGCAGCCATGTTCGATGGCCAAGTGCAGAGGAGTCTTACCAGCTTCGTTTAGCTCAAGCCAAGGACGTTGCATAATTTGTACAGAAGAAGAATGCATCTCTTCCGCCATTTCTTGCTTGTAAGTGTCTATCAGAATCCTCGCGATTTCCTCCCTCTCATCGTCATTTATGTCAGCAGTGGACAGCTCATGGAGAGGATTTTGCTCGCTACCAGTAGACGCTCTGGATAGTAGCTTGATGAGAGGTTTTCTAAGACGATGGTCGACGACATTGACATCCCCTTTGAAAATGTATTCAAAGGGGAAAATGTTACCTATTGATGCCCAGTTGTTGAGAATCTCATGAAAGGAAGGGTCTAATTCCTCGGTTATAAATACTGTTGTCTTCTCAAGTAGTTGTCTTACAACTTCATCTGCAATATACAAGTAGTGGATTTTAGTCCTCTTTCTCACACTGTGTGTTGTCACCTAGAATCCATATCGTCGATGTCGATGTTGTGGGCTCATAGCTCTGTGGCTTTGACCCGCTATGGACCCATGGATCTATTAGATCTTAGATGATTTAGATCTAGGCCCTCACAGAAAAGACCCAAAGGGTCCGAGTCTAATCAGAAAAATACAAAAAGGATATAGGTCAAGGTGAACCCCTACCCAGATACTGGTCATTGTCATCCCTATAGATACTAGTACCACATACCCATCTTAGTTAACTTGACAATTGGGTCATTCAGATTGAGTTTCAGTTGGAGCTATTTGGGTTGGGCCAACTTAGGTGAGCAAGTTTCAGGCCGGGTTGGGTTGGATTATCTTCGGGTCGTTTGATTTTGGGTTGCTTTGAGTTTAATTTGTCATATAAGATTAGGGTAAATGACCAGAAAGGATGGCCCAGAAGCCTCTAAGATCATAAAGTCCCAATTCTTATGCAATGTGGGTTTCATTTTTAATACAAATTGAGACTTTATGGTCTCAAAGAGACTTTTTTAGTCAATTTGGCTTCTGGATCATCCTTTATGGTCATTTACCCATAAGTCTTTAGAAAACAAACTCCACTGAAACGTTAGTTTCGATAAAGTCCGGTAGGGTCACTTTTGGCAATTTCGAATCTGGGTTGAGTCATATTGTGGTGGATCATTCGGGTCAAGTCAGTTTTGACAGTTCTTAGCCAGAAGCTAGAGTAATATAGCTAACATACCAGAGCAACGAGGTGCATTATGCAAGGCAAACACAAGACTTTGCTTCATGCTACCCAAGACACCATCTTCCTCCCAAGGAACCAACTTCAAGCACTCCAAAACCACCTGACTCAACCCGGCACCCGTCACCCAGACCAACGAGTTCCACTTCGGATCCACATGACCATCCACATCAGCAAGCAACCGCGCATCCATGGCCAACATCTTCATCGCGCACTGCTCCCTACAATTCCTTAGGACCCAATGCCATGGCGTCACTCGTTTCACGTCCAACGCTCGCCATGGCTTCATTTCCATCCCAGAAGACGACAACGAAGAAGAAGATGAAGATAAAGATGATAGTGATTCGTAATACTTTAGTATGAGCATCACCATCTTATTCTGGTGCTTCTTAGCAGCTATGTGCAGAGGGTTTCTTTTACTTGAATCCGGCCTGTCTCGTTGGCATAGGAGAAAATTTACCACTTCCCTCGGTAGACTCTCCATGGCCTCTTTGAAAAACTCCACGCTGTTGTTTGACGCTGCGATGTGGAAAATATTACCCCATTCGCTCTTCGACTGCCCGAAGTTGAGCGATTTGAAGTACTCAAGGGGTTTATTCAACGTGATCGCTTCCTTAAGAAACTCCACGTCGCCTTCCATGGCCGCCTTTTTGAGGTCCTCGTCCATGGAGCCGTTGGTTTGATCATAATAAGCTTCGATGAGCTCCATGATCTCGGACCGGGACTCGGATTTCGCAATGTCGCAGGGGTTTAACTGTTCCCCTGTCCCGTCGTCCTGAGACAGTAGAAAATGTACGGCTGACAGAGGGAGAATATCCATTGCAGCCGCCATGAACTCCGGCTTGTCGTGGTGGACTGCGAAGTGGAAGATGTTCCACTTTGCGATATCTTTACCGTTTGTTGTTGTCGTTCTGTTCCACTGAGTTTGGAAGTACTCCGTGGGTTTGGATTTGGCGGCTGTTTTGAGGAACTCAATGTCGCCATGGATTGCTGCAATCTTGAGTTCCTCATCCATTATTCTCAGTATTTTTGAAGCTTAATTTTGGGTGATTTCGCTTATTTATGATGGTTCAATGTCCATGGATAAGTATAAGAAGAAAAGTTCAGGCATGAACGCTTTGTTACTTTTTATTTTTGAATCAGAAGGCTTTAATTTGTTACTTTCTTCTGTGCAAGCTAAAATAATTAAAAGAAACCTATCTTGCTAAAAAATACGATAAACTAGTTCTTTTTCACATTTTACATATCTTAATTACTCATAATATTTTATTAAAAAGTAAAAGCTACAATCTTGGGGGAAGAAGACATATAGTTTATCTAAAAGAATTAGTGATTTTATTTAATATATTATTATATATACCATAAAGTTAAAGATAAATTGGAAAGAGTA
Organism: Portulaca oleracea; assembly: GCA_029582165.1. Classification (NCBI taxonomy): domain Eukaryota; kingdom Viridiplantae; phylum Streptophyta; class Magnoliopsida; order Caryophyllales; family Portulacaceae; genus Portulaca; species Portulaca oleracea. The sequence goes on along the minus strand of CM055885.1, from coordinate 38,627,026 downwards.
GTGTTGTACATCTTGGAAGAAGACATATAGCTTGTGTGTTTGCTTTTCATAAAAATGACACATATTATGATCTTTTATATTAAGTTTAATTTTGATTGGTAATTATTAATTATAAATTACAAATTATAAGAAGTTTAAAGTGCATTGGCTATACCAAGGATTATAAATGACACTCTAATCAAATAAATTTCAATTGTTAGACATATTTTAAACGCCATTTTTGTAAGTTTGAGGAATTATAAATTTATAAATAGTATTATGGATATAAAACTTAATTGTATTATTCTTTTCAATTTAAAAACTATTTTTTAAGAAGAAAAAGGCCATATGTTAAAGCAATTGACAACCAACATTCAGATTGACATGATTCATATTCTCTTTTTCTTTTCTTTAACAATTAAAAAACAAAAGGTGATTTGGACATATGTTTAGAGTCATGTTCTTTGATTAAGTTATTTTCAGGTTTGGAATGATAAGATAGGATAAGTTGGGTAAAAAATAGACTGTGCTCCCGAGAGCACAATACTCCATGAGCCTAACTCTCTTTTTTCTATTCTCTTTTTTTAAATCAGCCTTTTTTTATTTTAATACAAATTTATTTTAAATTTGTGGTTTAATTTATTTATATCTTTTATTTATTTATGTTTTTGGAGTTTCATTACATTTTTTTTGTATTTTTTTAAATTTTCTTCAATATATTTTATAACGAGCATTGTTGTTATAGGTTATGAGCATTATAATTATACTTGATGAGCATTATGGTTTTATGTAATAAACATTGTAGTTATAGGTAATGAGCATTGTAGTTTAGCTTGATGAGCATTATGGTTTCATGTAATGAACATTGTCGTTATAGGTTATGAGCATTGTAGTTCTGCTTTGATGAGCATTATGGCTTTATGTAATAAACATAATAGTTATAAGTTATGAGCATAGTAGTTGTATGGTATGAGCATTGGTGTAGAGACTTATGAGCATGATAATTATAAGTTATGAGCATAGTAGTTGTACAATATGAATATTGGTGTAGAGAGTTATGAGCATTGACCTTGTAGGTTATGAGCATAATAGTTATAATTTATGAGCATAATAATTAGTAGTTAAGGCTTATGAGCATTGACATTGTAGGTTATAAATATTGTAGTAAATTTTGAACATCCATATATTAATTTATAAACATTGTAATTTAACGTTATGAACATTCATATATTAAAAAAAATAAAAAAGTCCAACACAAAATGTTTTAAAATATAAATATTACACCAAAAAAATTTTAAAAAAAAGGTTGAAAGGGCCCACCATGCACCCTGCACCCGGGCGCATGGTCGTCCCGCTGATAAGTTGGGACAAGTTATAATGTTTTTTTTGAAAAAATGTATTTTTAGAGTAGATGTTTTTTAGGAAATTGTGATAAGTTTGAATAAGTTGGGAATAAGTTGAGAGAGTTATATCCAACCTAACTAAAAAAACAGGGTCATTGTTCAATGTGGTAGAAAGTAATATATTCTATATTGTTCAATATATTATATATTGTTTCAAGTATACTAAATTAATATATTATATATTGTTCAATGTATGCATGAATGATAGATTATATATTGTTCAATATAAGATATATTGTTCAATATATAGAATAGGGTCATTGTTCAATATATTAAATATTGTTTAATATATATACTAAATTAATATATTATATATTGTTTAATGTATGCAAGAATAATAGATTATATATTATTCAATATATCATATGTTGCTCAATATGCAATATATATAAAGCAGAATATATTAATACATTATATATTGTTTAATATATACAAACTATATATATTAACAATTAAAAAACAAAAAGTGATTTAGGCAGATCTCTGTTCTTTGGTTAAGTTATTTTCAGTAGGATGAGTTATAATGTTTTTTTGGGAAATTGCGTTTTTAGAATCGATTTTTTTGGGGTATTGTATTTGTTTGATTTGAATAAATTTGGATAAATGGAAAGATATATAGGTTGAAAGTAATATAATGAATATTGTTGTATACTAAATTATAATATATTGAATAATATTTAATATATTAATGTAATATATTATATATTGAACAATATATAATATATTAATATTAGTAATATATTATTATTTTGTTCAATATATGCAAAAAAATGATAGATTAACGTTCAATATGTTAGAAATTATTACAATATATATTGATCAATACGTTATATATTGTTCAATATAAGGAAATTATATGAAAAATTAATAAATTATATATCGTTCAATATATACAAGAGTCATATATTGTACATTGTGCAATATATTATACATTGTTCAATATGTTATAAAATAATATTCATATGTAAACATTAGTCAAGTAGAATCAAAACTAGTCTTTTTATTGTTATAGTCCGGATCAAATAAATGACTGGATCAGAAAGACCAAAGATAGTTTGGTCCAATGAATATGGAGTTTCGGTGTTCAGTTCAGGGACTAGACTGAATTAAAGGACCGAGGATCGAACTACAGACCAATTATTTTTCTAAGGTTTTCAACTTTTTGTCACTATTCACTAATGTTTCTGAGATTATCAATTTCAAACCCTCGACGCTCCCCAGTCCCCACCCCACCACCCGTCGTCACTGGGCGCCACCGCTAGCACCGTCATAGTCACCGCCCTCCCTCCGCACTTAATCACTTCATTGGCGCTCCCACTCCCCACGCCCTAGATCCATTATTTTCTCCTCGCAGCCAGCCACCACGCAATCAATAGGCCACCACATAGTCAACTATTTCACTAGTTCAAGCAAAATTTAACCGCATATCTTCCCCATAATTCGGTCCATCCGGTTAGTCCAATCTTATACCAAACTTTTTTTTATCTATCCAATCCAGGACAATCCCCAACCTAATTTAGTCCAGCACTGGACTTATGAACAATCTTAGGTGGACTTATGAACAACCCTAGGTGGGGCAAGAGGTACATACACCGCACAATAGGAAGCATTCAATTAAGGGACCGAAACCGGTTGCAGGGGGGATAAACATTGCACTCCTACACCCCAAAAACAAAAGGGAACAAAAAACAGTGAAGGCAAACAAGAGAATATAAGAAAGAGTTGGATTTGTACCAATTTCTGAATCCCAAAGCTGTACAAGAAAGATATACATATTTACCCTACATACAATTTCTGGAAGGCAGACTCATAAAATTAAAAACATTTCCCAATCCCCACCACCCTCCTCATTTCCTGCCCATAATAATCCAGGCAGGCAGGAAGACTCCTTTTTTTTTGGTTTTCGACATAAACATGACGACGATCAGAAGCGAAAACTATAAAAGGGATTCGCACTTCTAATAACTAAACCCTAAAACCAGACCCTACCGAAAGGACTATCGTCGAATCCTTAAATCTTAAGCCTGATCTGAGAATCGAAAGATAAAGAAGAAGAAGAAACTATGCAGTCCATCAAGACAAGAGACTGCCTTCCTTAGCAGGTTTTGGAGTAGACTAGTGATAGTGATAGTAAATCGAGCATATCATTTGAGATGCGAATCGTAGGCATCGAAAAGAGACTCGGGGACGATCAGGGGCAGCTTCTCTATGTACATGAACAGCCTCCTCAGATTCTCCTTTGTCAATGTCGCCATGTCGACTATGTCTCTGCTGTCGGTGAACACCCACAGGTCGCCCGAGTTCACCCTCTTCAGGCTGTCCCTGCAGAAGGGGCACGACTGCGACCTCGAACGCCTGAAGAGCAAAAAAATACCCTCATGAGTTAAATGATCTAGAAAAAGGAACAAAAGAAGAGGTTCGATCTGTATGTCAGTCTTATGACTTCTAACTATCAGATAAAACTTTTGGTTGAGATGGTTTTACATAGTATTAGAAACAAGTTGAGTGATAGGTCTCATCTTCGAATCTCAACAATCCCCGTGTTTATTTGGGCAATGTCAAGGCGGGCCGTTGCAGCATCCGTGCGAGGGGGCGTGTTTGAGTATTATAAAACCATAATTGGGGCTTTAGCTACCAGCTTAAGCTTTCGGTTCAGATGGTTCACACACATATAGCAGGCCATTTCTACCCAAAATATCCATATTGTGCCAAGTAACAAGGATGAAGAGACTAAAGTATACTTCACCCTTACCCTAACAAGGCTTGATCTACGACTGGACCAACTTGAGAATTTACAAGTTTTTCTTTTCTTGATACAAGAAAAATGTAGTTACGGCATTAAGGGGTGACGACATTCACATCGTTCACCTTCAGAAACTGCAGCCGTAACCCTTGCCTAATTTAGGTGACTTTCTGACCAGCCACTCGTGACTCGTCCATATGTGGCTAGCTAACAGGTCACCGGATGGTGGAAACTCGGATGTGTGAAGAACACAACAGCCAACTCACATACTCCAAACTACACTCTCGGGCAGCCCAAAAGACCAAGCAGGTTCCTATCAAAACCATACTATGATCGCTATTGCTCTTTAATGGAGCACTACAATGACAATCGACACATACATCCATATTAATGCAATACTTCACACAGCAAACCAACCCACAGAAACATCCAACCCAGTTTCGTATTTCTCCAACACTTCAACCAAATGATCAGCCTATCTAAAGCATCATATTATGAACCCCGGATTGTCCAACTTAAACTACTAAGGGGTTTGCTTCTACTTTTAAGACTGGAAGCCAGACCTATTGTCCCTTCCAAACATAATGTCTTCTATAGGTCATGCACCAAATTAGACATATTCACATATATGAGTAATGACAGTATATTCCAGTAGTTCATGAGTGAACCATAAGATGAAATTACATGCTAACTATTTGTGAAAAGCTAATCCAAGTAGCTTTTTGAAAATTAGCTTAATAAACCATGACAAGCTTATTTACCTAACATTTAAATTATTTTTTTAACCAAGGTCAAAAAGCTAATAGCCTCAAAAGCAGCTTTTTGAGGTCAAAAAGCTCTTTGCCAAACACACCCACAAGGGAATCCAAAAAGATTGTATGTAACTACAATGCTCACAACTCAACATCCCAAAATGATTCATGGCCAATGTGATAGACCACATAATTGTATATCAACATATCTGACAACCATAACAGGAAGAAACATAATGGTAAAATCGAAAGCAAACTCGCTCAGTTCGCTCATGAAATATATCAGATGAGGTGCCAGAAACAAATTTTACAAGCATGCAACTCATGACGGTGAATGAAGTCATCATTTAACATTCACCAATATAACATAAATCAGCCAAAGCAACCCTGGATCCATGTGTAATTGTGCCAATAACTAGTCTGAACTAGCAAAGCATAACAATGGCAATTCATGATCATCCTTGACAATCTCTCAAACGACCTAAATTCTCGGAGTGTGAAGGAAATATCTATAACATAGAACACAGCCTAGGAAACTAAGCACCATAACTACTGCTATAGGTCATAGGGAAGCTGCCCAGTTGGCAGTAGCACACACTAATTCAAGCTCCAATACCAGGCTAGTTCAGGGAATAAGCTACAATTTCAGGACACCAAAAAATATATATGATTAGAATTCTACACACAAAACATTCAAGGACTCATCAATTCAAAACTTCCAAGCACACAAGTGGAGAAGAGCAAGGGAGGATTGAAAATAAGCATACAAGGACAAGAAGAACAGAGCACCATCTTAAACACAGCAACATGTTACAAGGCCAATCAGGAACTTTTCACCCTTTGCAAGGGTATCTCAACCTACATAGAATCTTATACTAAACGTTGTCACAGGTCAGCTCTGTGACTAACAAATCTAAGCACAAAACTAATATTTTTCATACAACCTACCAAAAACACATGAAGAAAACCAACAAGTCAAGAATCTAGAGTGAAAACATCAATCCTGTACCATTACGTTGGTTAGTACCAAAGCGCATCATTTACAATTACAGATATAACAGACTTTTGGCTTCTCAGCCACCAAATTCACAGATAAGAGTGAGGCAGGGGAGTTTTGACTTTTAAGTCAAACACCGCCAAGAACCATAGAAAATTATGTTTGGTAATTGACAGAGTCCCACACCCACCCACCCCCCCCCCCCCCCCCAAAAAAGAAAGAAAACACCCACCCAAAAAAACATGAGAAAGAGGGGGGGATGAAAAATCGCCTAAGCATAGATATTCGGAGGTATGCTAGCGCATGCCAAAATGAGGACAAACAACGAAAGGAGATTTAAGGAAATTACCACTCTCGATAGCATTTCAAGCACATGACATGGTTGCAGTTAGGCAGCACAATTTTACTATTCATCTCCATGCATATTCCACATTCTTCCTCCCTTTCAATATCCATATCTGTGAATTGTCGATATTCCTCCTCGTCCCTCTTCCGGTATCTCTCCATGCAAACAGCTTTCTGTTTTTTATCCTCAGTTTCAGTAACACCGCTTTGAAGTTGCAGAAGGGATGGATATATCACAGCTGATAAAAATACACAATGTATCAAACTATCAGAACACGAAAACGCGAACAATACGTACATCCCTGTTGCTTATTCTGTAAGACAACAATATAGCATAGCCTACCGTAGAACTCTCTGATGCTTGCCTTCCTTTCATGTGTAGACATCGTAGTAGTGCCATCAACATAAACCTGCAAAGAAAGGAACAAAAACACATACCAAACCAAGTTACATAATTGGCAAAAGACAAAGCATGCCAGGGACATTTCTCTTGGTTCCCCCAGCAGTCTTCCAATTGGTTTTCAAAACAGTTTTGTTTTCGGGTGTCAAAAGGTTTTTTTGGGTCTGCCATAATCAGCCTCTTCATGCACTCCCACGCATGGGGAAGGTTGCCTACATCTGGCAGGTTTTTGGGGTTGGTGGTTGTAAAATCAAGCCAGAAAATGACAATGAGAATGAGTCCTTACTTTATAGATGAGGATCCTCAAAAGGCCCAATGCCCCCGCCAAGTGGCAGTCGGTCCACTGGACTAAGAAAAGGAAGAAGTGGGCCGCAGGAGCGTATGACATTCTCATCTGAAGGCAGGCCCCGTCATACTCTCTCGGGAACTCAGAAGCCCTACATGTCAATCAAACAAAACAAATAAGATCACAATCAACACCAGGAGCTAATGGACAATCAAACACAGCTAGCAAGATAACGACCTCGTGAACCCTATCCAAAAATCCCAACATCCACCACTATCTTTGAAAAATGACTACAGAGAGAAACAATGACGGAAAACAGCGGCTTGAAAATACAAATCCATCAATGTTTTATCACATTATTCGTAACGCTTGATGTGAATTGCGCAAAGTACAAAAAACAAACATTCATGAAAGAATCTAGGGAAACCATAATTGCATTGTACATTGTTACAAAAGCAAGAATGATGATCAATTCAAGTTCAAACCCAAACATCCACTAGCATCAATATTTTAGAAAACATGAACTCTACAAGTATTTCTTCTACCTATCATAAAAATCAAAGACATTTGGTAGAAATACACCAACTCCTCCCATTGTGGGTCCCATTTTCACGGGGCACCGGAGATTCAAAAGTAGACAGTCTTACATACATCACTATCCATGGAGATGTTGATTCCAAAAGACCCACAAGAAAATTTTCTTTTTTGGGGACAAATGACTGAGATATTTTACTCCACTTCACCAATGGGGATAACACAACTATCAATCAGCTCAAAGCTTCAAAACCTTTCGAATCCACCATCTCTAACACCATGATGATTAAACCCAAAAAACACATCACATTAAACCAAACCCACCTCAAAAATCTGGCTAAGATATTTAACAAATGACCTATTCAACAGACTTCGAATCTCAGCTCATCCCACCGTAACATTATCCTCTATTAATTAATTAAATAATAATAACACCGACAACTGTTACACCTCCTCCTCTTTTATCAACAGTTACTGTGTTAAAGAACAAATTCTGATGGATTAATCAGTAATTAACAATTCAATCACACAGCAGTTAACCCAGATAACTAAAAAGGTCAAAGTTTCAGTTTTTCACGAAACAAACAGGACCTAAGACTAAAAGGGTCCAACTGAATTCAAAGAAACAAAAAAACACACAACGAAATTTGAACAAAAACTCAATCTTCGAGACGAAATCTTCAGGAAAATGCGTAATCAAACCCTAAGGAGGAAATCCGAGGGGGTTTTTTAGCTCAAACAGTGAACAATATTGGAAATACCCAAAAAGAGGAAAGTACCCAGAAAAACCAGAAATCGAATTTGCGCAAATATTGAACAATTACAAACCGAAATTCACGAAAAATCGAAGAAGATTTTGCTTACAGAGTATTAGCATGTTGAATATCTGCTTCGAGAACTTTGAGAGAATCCTTGAACGACTTTCGCATGGACGCGACGTACATTTCAAAACCCTCAAAACTCTTTCCCCCTTTTCTTCTCTCTCAAAAAATCACCCGCAAAAAAACCTAGAATCCGAAATCAAACACAGACGCTTAAATTGAAACTAATCATCAAAGAAATCGACGAATTTCTTCGACCCCTTTTCTGTTCTTCCCTCTTTTGTTCGTATCTTGTGAGATGATAATGACGATGACCCAAATCCCAACATGCAAATATAAATCAAAAACCCTAAAAACTATACACACAAAACACAAACACTCTCTCTCTCTCTCTAGTTCTCTCTTTCTCTCTCTCTGACTAGAGAGGTTTTCCCCTTTCTGGGTGCTTCTTCGGTATTCTTCTCTCTGGTTTTGCCTTTATTTTTCTTTTACCTTAATTTTTAATATTATCCCCTTTTGTTTTCTTTTTCTTTTTTTTGGAGGGATTTGCCGGTCTCTGAAAGCAAGGAAGTAGAAGGTGGAGGGTGTTTAAGAGGGACACGTGGAATTTCGCAGTAAAATATATATCGTGTCATTTAATTATACACTGGTTACTATACTAGTGTGGAATAAAATATCAATATTAATTGTGCCTAATTCTATAGATACTCATTAGTCATGATAAGCTCCCAAATTAAATAAATTAGGAGTAATACATAATTTATACTCCATCTACTTTCTATTAATTGTCATAATTTAAATTTTTATAATTTTTAATATCATTTTTTAATTAATACTGTAATTTTTTATATAATATGTTATTAAATATTGCAATATTATATTTTTATGATAGTATTTTTCGTTACCAATCTAACTATGGTAATTTTATATAGCAATTCATTATATATATTGAAAATTTTATAGTCAAAGTTTTTTAAATTTGACTGCAAAAACAATTTATTATATATATTCGAATCATATGCTCCAAATACTATAATTATTCGCTCTTATTGTGATGGTAATTCATTTTTATTATTGTGATTATTCACTCTAAATATATTGGAGCAAATGCTCCATGTATATGAAATATATAGTATTTTCTCCATGAATAAAGTTGTGTCTATTTGACCAATTAGGTCAAATTTTGTAAAGTTTATCTGCTGATTTATCAAATTATATATTGGGTTATAATGTCAGATTATCCACTCTAATTACAAATCTTGCTATGAAAAATGATGAGTATTAACTAACGCTATATATTAGAATATTTTGTTTTAATATATTTAGTAGATGGTCAAATGATAGTATTAAAGACCAGAAAAACAAAAGGGAAATTGGATTCTAATAATACGAACTTTTGGTCATGTAAGACTTAATAATACAAACTTTCGATTCAGTGATAACTAATACGAACTTCGATTCTTTGCCCCTAATAACACGAACTGATTTCTACGGCATGCGCGTGGCGGCGGAAGCAAGTTCCAGTCAACTTTATTTTGCCACGTCAACCTCTTTCTCTCTCCTCTCTCTCTCTCTCTCTTTCTCTCTCCTCTCTTTCTCTCTCTTCCTCTTCGTCATTCCCAACCTCCTCCTCCTCCTTCTTCTTCTTCTTCATCTCTGACCCCTCAGATTATCATACATACATACACACTCTCTTACTAACTGACAACTTCAGGAGAGAGAAAACCCTAAATCCCTAATTTCTCCCCCAAAATCTCCACCTCTTCGTTGACTTCTCCGTCGCCATGGCCGGAAAACTCCGATGCGTGGTGGTTCCCGTCGACGGCAGCGACGAGAGCATGAACGCCTTGCGTTGGGCTCTCGACAATGTCAAAGCTCAGCCGTCGGACGACGGCGAAACCTCGCCGTACGTCGTTCTTCATGTTCAACCTCCGCCGTCCATCGCCACCGGGATCAATCCCGGCGCCGTCCCCTTCGGCGGTCCCAGTTAAGTTCCTTTGATTGATCGATTTTGATTAAATTTAAAATTTTTAGGTTTTGGATTTGGTTGTTGAGTTGAATTGGTGAGAATTGGTGATCTGATTGTGAGAGGATTGTTTTGTTTGCGGAAATTAGGTTTGGAGGTGCCGGCTTTTGTGATGAATTTTGTTTGTTTTTTAGGTTTTGGATTTGGTTTGTTGAGTTGAATTGGTGAGAATTTGTGTCGTGTGTTGGATCTGATTGTTTTGTTTGGGGAAATTAGGTTTGGAGGTGCCGGCTTTTGCGGCAGCCATTGAAGCTCACCAGAAACGGATCACTGATGCTGGGTTTTGTTTGTACCCTTTTAGCGCATGGACAAAACCCAGTTCAATGGGAGGAGATGAGCATTTTGTTTTGTGGGAGGATTTTGTGGCAAGCTCTGAAACCTGATCATGGCGAGCAAGAGATGAGTGTTGCAGAAGTGTTGAAGTTTTCTGGGTTTGATTGCGATGGAGGAGGAAAGAGGGGGGGGGGGGGACGAAAGAAGATGAAGTAAAAATGAGATTTGAGATTTTTAGAGAGAAAAAAATATTTAGAACAACATATGGTAAAGTTCGTATTATTTTTTAAATCAACGTGGATGACATGGCAAAGTCAAAACAATCAGGCGCGTGCCTCCGCCGCCACGTCATCCCGTTACCGAGTCAAATTAATCTTAACTCGGTGGCGTGTTATTAGGGGCAACAGGGGATCAAAGTTCGTATTATTCATCATTGAATCGAAAGTTCGTATTATTAAATCTTATATGGCCAAAAGTTCATATTATTAGAATCCAATCTCCCAAAACAAAATGAATTGTTATTTTCATGTTCACTCTTGTCCGTAATATACTTGTAAGTCATGAAAAACTTCCCTGTCGTAATAATTATTTCAGAACCCACTTTTGTTTTTGAATATTTATAACTAGGAGTTATATGTAGTTAACTCATGAAAAATTTGACTACTAATTAGTTAAATTATAAGTTGAATTTACAATATAAAAATAGCTTCATAGAAACATATCTTATGTTTTACAATTATTAAGAATATGCATATCAGGTTTCAAAAAAAAAAAAAGGATATGTATATCAATAAAATAGAATATGAAGTACGTAGGATAAAAGTCAACATAAAGCTATTTATAATTTGAGAATATAAATATATATTTATATCTATAAAGTTAGAAATTGTGGGAGTTGGATCACCATTAATGCTAATAGTTATAATTGTCTAGTGTCTACTACTACATTTGATTTAGACCTTATTATTTTATACGGTTGGCTAGTTACAGTGGTTGACTGCAGTATCATAACACACTGCATTTTGTCAAAATCCATCACAATTCACAACACACCAATCCACCACAATTGAACATAACCCACCACAATATACTTTTTTAAACTTACAATTACAAAAAACAAAACTCACCACAACTTACCAATAACCCACCATAATTCAACCACACCCACCACAATTCCACCACACTACACCACACCACATCATACCGCAACCAACCGTATAAAAGAACAAGGCCTTCAGTGTCAATATTTGACTAGTTGTTGGATATTTTATGGTGTAATTTTGATTTTTAAGGTCGGAAACTATATATTATTTTTATCTTCATACATATGATAGTTTCAATAACATATTAGTTTAATTAAAAATATTAAATTAATGTTCTCACCACTATTCTATAATTTCAAATCCTAATCAAAATATATAATTTCAAATCATATTCAAACTCTATAATTTCAAAGGTTACATTAAAAAAAAAAAAGAAGAATAAACGAGATGACTATATATCTTGGTAAATTCCAAATCCTATTCATAATATATTATGTTTACTCGGTATTCTTTTTCAATATAGATGGATTTTATCCTTTCCATATTAATTGTTATAAATTTTTATTTTCACGGTCTCCAGTATCACTCTTTGATTGATAATTTCTTATATAATATGTTATTAACAATTGGAATATTATACTTTTATGATAGTATTTTTTTCTTTCAAGTATAATGATGTTAATTTCATGTTGCAATTCATTGAATGTATTGAAAAATTTATAGTTAGAATTTATGAAATTTGATTGCATAATTTCTAAAGATGACGATTACTATAGAGTAAAGGGGGTAATAAATGATTAAAAACAATGATAGATAATGTTTTGAAGATTAAGTATTAAAATAGAAATGATGAGGTTGAAATTATTAGTAGGGAATAAAATAGCCAAACAGGCTTATCCAAATCCAAATACAATATCCACTTGGTTTGTCTAATCTTTAATTGTTTTATTATTAAACACTCCACTTCATTCTCAGTGGGTCACTTTTACTTTGTTTGCTAGCTCTTTGCTTTTGGTAGCTCCCATTGTTGACTTTTTTTCTACTTATTTTATTTATTTTCCTCAATTTTTATTGTACTATAATTAATTTTAAGAATAAAATATCCCTTTCATTTCTATGTATAAAATATCTCTGGTGGGGACGGCAAAGAGAACTATAGTGAGATAGGCCCTTTTCAATCCAAAATCAGTACTCCCTTTTCATATTAATGGTCTTATTTGAAAATTGAACAGTTAAATATTAAAAATTTTAACCATAATTTTTTTAATATATACAATGACTTCTTACATAAAATTATTATCATTAAATTCGTAACAAAAAATATTATCATAAAAGTATAATATTACAATTATTAATATTATAGTATATAAGAAATTAGTAGTCAAAGAGTGTCATTGAAGACTGTGACATTCAAATATATGACAATTAATATGAAAGAAATGGAGTACAAGTATAACTTTGATTTATTATTTTAGGTAGAATGTTGATGCTTACCCGAAGTTATTGTTTTGCTTTGTCCAAATCCATTAGATTGACCTTTAATAAATAGATAAATACGTACGTAAGGTTGGAGGTATTGATTAGGAACAAAAATATCTTATATAGCAATTAGAAAAAATAATTTTAAGTATAATTAAGAACTCTAAAGCATATTTTGTGTTGGATTATATAAGATAATTGTAAAAAGTTTGCATCATGTATCATGTTGTCAATTTTTAGAAAACTCACTATCTATTGAACTATTTTTTAAAAGTAAAATAGATTAATAGCAATTATTAGTATGTATCCATATATATATATATATATATATATATATATATATATATATATATATATATATATACTGAGAACGTATCAATTGAGAACTAGGGGTTATAATGAGAACTATAGAACTTTTAATCACAACCCTTGGATGATAAACCAAGGGTTAGGATCAATCGATGATCATTTAATTTTTCCTCCATATAAAATCCAAAAATTAAAACTGTCTCCCCTCATCCTTTTTTTTTCTCTCTCCTTGTAACCGTGAAATTGAATTTAAACACTCAAACTTAACAAACTCCACATAATCAGTGCAGATCGATCATTGTGTTGGCCATTGCAACAATGTTGTGAAGCGATTTGTCTATTCTAATAATCACCCATGATTAATTGGATTATAAAACTCCATTAATAATAATTGTAGTCCACAAACTAGTTTCTAGGTATTATATAAGGGACTTAGCAACAAAATTAAAGTGACTGCACATGAAGATTTTGATTATTGTGGGTAAAGGGCTTGATTAATTTGACTCAAAGCTAATTCCATGTTTGTTGATTGACATATGTTCAGCAACGTGATTCATATGAATTAAACCTAATCCTAATTGATTTTACATAGCGTAAACAATTGTTCCATGAAACGATAAAGATGTGAGACTTTATTTTTTGATTAGCAATTGCACGCATGGATAAAGAAATCAACTATGATTCAGGATCAAGTACAACAGTGGAGAGAGAAAGAAAGGGGATGAGCGAGCAATGCTGTTTTAATTTTAGGGTTTTTATTTGGAAGGAAAATTAAATGGTCATCGATTGATCCTAACCCTTGGTTTATCATCCAAGGGTCGAGATTAAAAGTTCTCTAGTTCTCATTATAACCCCTAGTTCTCAATAGATACGTTCTCATATATATATATATATATATATATATATATATATATCATTTGTAAATCTAACTTAGATATTTAGGTATTAAGTAGCGACTCAACTACTAAAAACAAAAGAAAAAACAATAGTATACTACAAACACTAACTACATCTCCATATATCATATCATTTCACAATCAAAATTTATATATAATTAACTATGTGATCTCCATATATATTATATCATTTCTATCAAAATTTATAATGTCGATATCTTTGTTGATAACTTTTAACATTAAGTTATGTTTGGCTTAAAAAAAAAAAAACTAAAATGGAAGTTGCTTATTTGTCGATGAGATAGTCATATAGTTTACCTTATATATTAGTATGGAAAATAATTGAAAACAAAAAGGATCCTTGAGTAGCCAGCACGTTGCTCATAACAAAATACATTAAGAAATCATCCAGAATATTTCATATACTAAAAGAATAACTAATATTTAAATAAATTTCACGATTCTATTATTATTATTTTTTTGAAGATAAAGAGGGAACCAGAAAACCAAAAACAAAGTCTATAATAAAAAAAATAGACTTATTTTTTACTAATTTTTTTAAGATTTTGTTCATCTATTTGAATCTCCATCCTAGGACATTTTTAATACTGGAAAAGGACTAATAACCTAAAATCATGCGGGAAAACTGCAATTTTTGTTGAAGTATTATAAATCTAAATTATTATATTCAAACCCTAACCTACTCTTAACTTATTTCAATTAAAAATTCAATAAGAAAATAAAAGGTGGTCTGTCCAGTGGTATCTATCTACTCCTATATTAAAATGGCCACTAAACTATCCATCTCATCATGAATGTTTAGTCCTTGTTTTCTTCCCAAAAAAACTACTTTTTAGGGAAAAAAAATCTCATTGGTCAAAATGAAATCATGAACAAGAAGTGAGTAGTACTAATACTAGTTTGGTAGAGGAAATTAAATTTTTGTTTCATCAATCATCATTATGTAAAAAGAGAGCCTCATACTCATCCTATAATTGCTTTATGAAGAATTGGCCTTTTGTCTGATATAATATAATTGTCTTTCAAATAAAGCTAATTACAGAAAGGTGAAAGTAAATTTGGCAAAACTAATCCGAGGCTCGAACCAAAAACCCAATCCCGAATCTAAATGGATTATCCGATTTTGATTAGAATTTGAAGTAACCCGATCTCGAAACTAATCCAAAACGCAACCCGAAAGTGGTCCAATTAAGATCCACATTCAAATGACCACAAATCAAATCAGAACCTAATAGGAAAGAACTTCATTCGAATCAACCAAAATGAGATTCGACCGAAGTCAATCCCACTCGCACACCGAGTTGAACCGAATTTGGGTGACAGTTGGCCACCTGAACAGGTCTCAAACCGACCCAAATCTGAGCCGATTCACCTAATGTCAGGTCTAGTTGAAAGATATCAAAGACATGGACGCAAAGATTCTACATAAGAGGATAATTATAATGTGAGAAAGGTTCGTAGAATAGAAGTCATATGCATTTAATTTGTAAATGCACCATAAAGTACTCAATAAGACTCTAAGGTTCAAAATTGTATAAGGTAGGTTTAGGTGACAACCAAATATACATTTAATTTTTGTTTGTTTCATTAGTTTAAGTGTGTGTCAGTTGAATCAACTTATCGAAATTTGTCATATCGCGTTAGCATAATGGATCCCCACTACTTTTTATAAATTGAAATTTTAAAGTCTAACATAGTATTTTATGGTCCGTTTGCTAGCCATGTTCTTTTGTGCGGTGCAGTGTAGTGCGATACCACAATTCATTATATTACTCAATATTCTTCCATACTTTATCATTCCATATCACAATCATTACCAATATATTTTATCACTTTTCTCTTATGCTTTTCACATTCTCTCTCATCACCTTCACATCAACGACAATTTTCACAAATTTCACCACATTATTTCACAATGTACCGTAGTTTTCACAATTTCACCATATCATACCATTTCTGCATCTTACTAACTTCACAAAAGAACCGAGCCTCCATGGATCATCTCTAGAAGTCAAAAGCCCAATAATAAGAACATAGCCCAAGGCCCTAATACAATGTCAATTTGGGCTTCTCTTCAATCAAAAGAGTACATAGTTCACCAACCACAGGATAACAAGAACAGTCCAAAATCAATTTAGCAATTTCTCAAAAGTAAAACAAATACATAAATAAACATGTTCGACCAAGCCAAACATTTTATTTAACTTTTTATAGAAAAGATAATTTTCAAGACTTGAATGAATGGAGCTGAGAACACCGATTCTATGGAATGCTCACCTGCAAAATTCCCAGTTCACTTCCTTCAATGAGACCTCTAATCTGTATCCACCCAGAAAAAACCCGTTTTCTTCTCAAATTTCCTTTACTTAATGCTCAAACTAGAAATCCCAATTCATTTTTACATCAAAAATGTTTCTTCAAACCCCAAAAACCCATTTCCAGCTCAATCACAGCTTCATTTTCTGCAGATTCTTCCAGTTTTTGCAGTGGATGGGACGATTTGACGACTCGGGTTGACTCAGACGAGCTGGGCGAGTCCAATCAGGTGAAGAAATTCTTGATTTTGTTAGGAATTGATGACAAGAAGTATGTGTTTACATGCGTATTGGGTTTTTTCTGTGCTTTGGCGATTTCTAGGGTTAGGGTTTCATCCCTTGTTATTTTCCCAGCTGCTGCTGTTGTTTTTGCTCTAGGGTTTTCATTTGGGTTTGTCAATGGGAGACCCCAGAAGGGTTTGGGTTCAAATGGGGGTAAAAGAAGGGTAAAAGATGAAACTTTGAGACTGCATGTTGAAAAGTTGAGGAATTTGGTGGGTTTGTTTGATGGGTTTGATGCTAAAGTTGATGAATTGAGGAATGATATTAAGAAAGCTATTGATCATGAGAGTGTTGAAGTGGGAGACTTGGAAGGTTATGTTGATGTTGTGGATTCAATTGGTGGGTTGGTTTCGAATGCTAGGAATGTGGTTGAAGATTGCATTGGTAGTGTGAATGAAGAGCAAGAATTGGGTAAGAATTTGATTAAGAACAAGGGTAAGAATAAGAAAGGAATTGTCGAAAACGGGTTTAATTTGTTCGATTATATGGGGGGTTTTCTTAGAGATTATGCTGTTGGTCCGAAATCGAGTGACAGAAATGTTGCCAAGAGAGCTAGTATGGGCAAGAGTGTAGATGATCGAGTCCAAGAAAAGTTGCGAGGTGGGCCGGTTGAAAGAGAATTGAACTCAGTGCCTTCTAAGGATGATAGTGAGCTGAATATGGAGAGTTCGATTAATGTGAATGGAATGAGGGGATTTGATGAGATGGATGAAGACGTCAAAAGGATTTTGCGAAGAGCAAAATCGAATAAAATGGGACGATCTATGAATGCTAGAAGCTTTGCTGACGCTAGCTGGTATGACTACCAAAATATAAAGTTCAGGAGCACCCGCGAAGTTGATTTGAGTAGGTCATCTTATAGGGAGTTCAGAAAATGGGATTCCGATGAGAGTATTGTTAGTAGTGAACCAGATTTTGAGTTCGGGGACGGAAATATGGAAGATGGTAGTCCAAACTATCAACATGTTCTTCAGAATCCAACCGAAAATGTTGATTATGAGAACTACACGGCAAGTTTCGCGGAAGAAACGGCAGATATAGAGGACGAACTCCGTTCAAAGAAGTATCGATCTCAACAGGAGAACAATGTGGGTCCCTTTTCGTCTCCAACCGTTTCTGACGACATCCTGTTTGACAAATGCCTCGCAAAAGCGAACGAACTCCTGAAAGAAGCCAAACAGAGCTTAAAAGAAAGAAACGACGAAATTGCAGAGGAAATGTTACATGAATCTGCTAGCTTGCTTTCCCAAGCTATCACGATGAAGCCTATGAGTTTGCTGGCTATCGGTCAGTTAGGAAACACGTATCTTCTTCACGGAGAGCTCAAGTTGAGGATTAGCCGGAAGTTGAGAAGGCTTCTATCAAAGGATACTAATGTGGCATTGACTAGAAAAGATAGACTCGGGACGGTTCTTGTTAATGTATGCGAAGAAGGCGAAGCATTACTTGTTGAAGCGGGGAGGAAGTACAGGACTGCCTTGGAAATTGATGGGAGTGATCTGAGAGCCTTGTATAACTTGGGACTTGCACTGTCGTTTCGTGCACAATTACTTGCTGATATCGGACCGGTAAGTGGTTATTTTACAGCCCATTTGGCCATCTTATTGTACTGGCGTAGCACACTGACGTTTACGCGTATATTTACACAGAATATATGAACCAAAATCAGTGGATTAGGTGTAGTTAGTGCCATTGAAATGCCTTTCATGTTTGTTGAGATGGGTTGTTGTGTTTCTTGTGAATCACAGGAAGCAGCTCTCGATGCTGACCGGTTGTTCTTGGCAGCGATTGACAAATTTAATGCTATGATGTCCAAAAGCAATGTCTATGCACCTGAAGGTATGAAAACTTCTGGTCAGTCCATGATATCTTTCACCAAAGGTTTTTGAAGATAATCGTACCTGACAAAAAAAATAATGGGACTCAAAATGAACCCAACCCGAAAATGAAACAACCCAAAACTTGTTAACCCAAACTAACCCAAATAGGTCCGACCTGAAACTTCATGAATGGCCCAACCCGAAAATAAAGCAACCCGAAAATGACCCAACACGAAATTTGATAACCAAAACTGACCCAAATGGGTTCAACCCGAACCTGACCCAAATGATCCAGTTGCGATTCTAAAATGAGACGTTCTGTTCCTGGGTCAGATACATAAGAAGTCTGTTGCCTGATCTAAAGTCTTGGTGAATTCTGGAAACTCGAACCCATGCCTCTTTAGAGTTTTCCATGTTGTTAGAAAACATTTACATAAATTCTCTCTTTTCGTATGTAGAAGTACAATTTGACTTGGAGGGAGCATTTTCTCCTCAACACCCATTCATATAACCAAAATCCCCAGAACAGACACTAATTCCTCAAGAATCTAGCATTCCATTTCGTCTTGATTTTTACCATTTAGACCGGAATAGGCAGCCGATAATAGTTGATGCTAATTGGATTCTAATTTGCAGCTCTGTACAGATGGGGTGTGGCATTGCAACAGAGGTCCCGCTTGCGGCCGAGCAACAGTAGAGATAAGGTGAAGTTACTACAGCAAGCAAAAAGGCTCTATGAGGACGCCCTTGATATGGGCTCCAACAATCTCCGAGTAAGGGAAGCCTTATCATCATGCATATCCGAACTCAACTTTAGCGATCTCTAGTCTTCACTTAGGACACAAGATTTAGTTCATCATCGGCATTGCCAGATCCTGCTTCAGTGGGACCCACACTAGGAGTAGTTGTCGCATACTCATCCGTGTATTAGAGAGAATAATCACATTTTTGGGATGCTAGACAGTCCAAGAATGATAGGCTTCTTGTTAGTGATTGTTATACTGTATACAAAACCAATACAAAGTAGTAGGTAGTATATTGTTTCATATTTTTGAATTGGATACCTTTAGTTTGATTCCACATCATAATGTAAGAGGTTATTGTATTGTTTGCCACAATTTCCTTGTATTTTTGCCACATTTTTTTGGGTAGTGTTTGGTTTGGGATTCAATAACATCTAGCTGAAGCAACATTTGTGCATTTTTTAGTAAGGCTCCATGTATTCTTTTTTTGGATGCTAATATACTGAACTTTTGGGGTATTGGACAATAATGCACTGAACTTTGACCTTGGACAATAATACTCTGTATTTTGGGGGGTGTTGAACAATAATGCACTCAGTATGATTTTGGCATTGGCTAACTTGGTCGCAATCCTATGTAGCGGGTGGAGGAGATGAATTGGTCCAAAAATATTTGTCTTCTCGGTCTGTCACGTAAGATTGTCACCAAGTTCGTCACCGTCGAAATTGTCTCGAGTGCATTATTGTTCAACACCCCCAAAGTTCAGTGCATTATTGTCCAAGGTCAAAATTCAGAGCATTATTGTTCAATACCCCAAAAGTTCAGTATATTAGCGTCCAAAATTTCATTTATTTATTTATTTTTAATCTAAAACTCGACTTAAAAAGGAACCAAATTATTAGCTTATTTAGTAAAGTTGCAATGTGATTACGACAGGTCTGGTCCTGAGATCGATTCCTAGTATTAATCCTAATCTAACGTTATACAAACACCCCTTTTCGCGAGGGCATTGGAAACATCACAAAGTTCATGCCTACCATGCCCTAATGGTGCTCCACACAATTATTTCTTCTTGGGTCATGATAGCTTGGGTTATAGGGAAATACTAACTAGTAAGGGTTTGTCCCACACAAGTTTGAGTGTTTATCATGGCAAAATGATGGCCTCTTCAAGATATGTGCATGTTATCCAGATCCTACCTTTAGTAATTCAACTCCTAACCAAATCCACTAATACTTTCTCCATTTCTTTGGCATTATAAATATTTCACACATATGTTTATAAGAAAATATTTTTCATGAAAAAATATAATAGTATCAAGCTTATATTTTGAGTCACACAGACAAATAAGTCATGAAAAACTCAAAAAAGAAATGTTAGGGTATGTTAGGTCCGAGTCAACTACATGTTAGTTGTTTCAAATTTAAGGTTAATTACAGATTCAGTTTGTTGGTTTGAATTTAAGTTTGAATCACTATTTAAGAAAAAGAATAGTTCGGTATACAAAGTGTCTCCGCAAATAGAAGTTCAAGCAGGGATTACTATTATCTGCTCCGAATCTAATAAATGTCCAAACATGTTGAATATTTTTTTTCTCAAGTCAAAACCCTAATTGAATTGTTCAACAAACTTATTGACCCTGGCAATATATGGTTGACAAGCCAATATAGCTGTTACCATTAATCTATAAGTTGTGTTCCAATTAGGGTGTTTGCCTATTAATTAGTAATGTCGGTGAATTTTTTCATAGTTTGATTGTGGATGGTTGAAATAACAATGTCTTCTACATATGAATGAAGTTATCTGACCAATACGACTCTTCGACAATGACACATCACACATCCAATGCTAACCCAGAACATGTACTCCAAATATTTGTGAGTGAACAATCATAATAATTAAAGGAACAATCATATTATATATGGGTGAATAATCGCAGAATTTGGAGCACATGCACCGAATGCACCTAATAAATTGCACGATATATATAGCTTCTTATTGATTTATATTTACAATAACATACTATTCATATTTTGATTAATTCTAACTTTAAGATTGAATGACCAAATTCTAAATTATTTGACTAGTGCATGAAGAAGACAACCCTCATAATTTTCCAAATGAGAAGAGGGCAACACTTAATGATGCTTTTAATTGGGTGTTAAATTTTTCTGGGAGGTATCATTGTATTTTTTTAATAGGTATTTTAGGTGATTTATTTATCTGAATCCAACTAAGCTTAGATATAATGGAAATGGTGTTTTCAATTGGGTGTTCGATTTTCTTGTACATTTGGGTGTTTCTTTTTAAAATGAACGTATATTTTTATAAGTATTCTAGTTTATTTGCATATTAAGCTCAATTGGGTTTAGATCTAATTCGAGTTTTAATAGGATTATTTCATATATTTTGACGAGTTTTGATTTCCATATTTTATAAGGTGCATTTTTGAACACTTTTAATTCGATTTGGACCTTTGAATAATAAAAAGAAGAGAAGACTAGTACTCCTAGGGTGTTGTATGCATGTATTCCCTTAATGTTGGACCATTATTCCACGTTGAAAGGGCTATGCGTTACCGAGTCACCAACGCAACCCTCCTCGCTATCTCATAAAAATGAAAGACATACATACATACATGCACTATTGTTTCAATCAAATACATACATGTACTAATGTTGCAATCAAAGAAATGACTTTTCATGGCCGTGCTCTAACTATTTAAACATCTTAATTTAGTTGATTAGACTTTATAGTTAGCTAGTTTCAAAGAAAGCTAATGATAATCCATGCGCAATATGTGATTCTTATCTCCTAGGTGTCACGTCTTTTGGTTCAAATACGAATGGTGAATACTGAAAAATATACATGAGACAGAGACCGGAATCAGTCAAGTAATTCCTACTTGGAATTCCCGCTGTTTATACTGAATGACACACATGAAATTGACATCAGATGATTCCTACTTTGATTACACGTTGTAGGCAAATAATTCCTAACTTGAGAGTTACTACGGTTATACTGAATGAGACACATAAAAGTTATTCTGGTTATATTGAATGTGACACATAAAATTGACACCAGGTGATTCCTACTTTGATTACACGCTGTAGGCAAATAATTTCTAACTTGAGAGTTACTACGGTTATACAGAATGAGACACATGAAATTTACTCTGGTTATATTGAATGAGATACATAAAATTGACATCAGGTGATTTCCACTGAGATTTCACGCTACTGATATTTCACGCTATTTATACATACGGTTTAGATTACGATTCCCAGCCGATTGGGAAAAATCCAAGCCCTAATTAAACCCTAATGATGTAGACATCTTTGGCATGAAATATCTGAAAAGATGGATAGAACTCATCTAAAATCTATGAACAAAAAAGCCAACTTTGGTCACCACCGCACTTGCATCTTGTGGTTCAGTTAATTCAATGCTCTACTTTTTAAGTAGTGATGCACAGATTCTTCATTTATTTTTGCCAAAAAGCTTACCAAAATATCACGGGGCTGATTCTGCAAATCTGGGACCATAACAACTTGAGCAACTTCCAATTTCCAGAAATTAAGAACCAGAAGTTGATAGTTTCTAACACTTACATTTTCAACAACAAAAGAATGGTTCTTCATCATCATCTCATCAATTTCTCAACACTAGTATCATAATAACATCAACACAAGATGCAAAAATACAACACAACAACGCCTGCAACCTGAGACGAGATTATGAATCGACATCGAAACTCAACTGGGAAATTAACCAGACCGTTTTGTTAATCGATCCGTTTTGGGTATAATCTTGTCTTCTTCATCTACACTATGCAACATAACATCAGGACAAACGATCCCGAAAAACCTTCAACATACCGGCGAAGGTGACCATCCCCACCAAGCTGTAATCATGCTCGATGACCCATACGTAATTCAACCGGTGAGCGAGTGCCTGCATCATCACCGCCACGAGGGAGCTTCCCGGGTGGCAAACCATGGGCTCGGTCCCGCTCACGAACCCGCCTGAGCTCGCCCGGCGTCTCAGGGTTTTCAAGGACCCGAGCTCGTCATCTGAAGAGGATGAGGATGATGAACTCAAGGATGATGATGAATGCAACAGTGAATGTGTTGGGTTTTTCTCCAAGAGCTCTAGCATCCCGTCGAGCTTTCTTTCCTCCAACCTCTCCTTCACGAGCTGGACCAGGTCCTCCGGTGGACCGCCATAGTCAATGTAAGCCATTAGGTCCCCTGTGCAAAGGAGTTGGTGTTAGATACTCCGTGGTCTATTTAGCAAGGTAGTTCTTTTTTTGGGGTAGATATATAAAGGAGAAATAGGGGGTTAAAAAAGAAAAAGAATTCATAGTTGCTCTACCTATACTTCGTATGTTTGGAAGTGTTTGGTAAATACTATCTCGGACCTTTTCTATTCATCAAATTACCTAACTTTTTCAGTTCTAATAACTAGAATTTCAATTTTATTCCTAATAAACGACAACACTTTTCCTCAAACAGTTAATCCAAACAGTCAGGTCAAGCAGCTAATCCAAATAGTTAATACCGAATAGCTAAATCAAACAGCTAACAATTAACAACTAATTGTTAAACAAGGCCCTAATAATTTACCTGCAGAGAGAGTAGCCACAGCCGGGGCGAGAGTCTCATCGCAGCAAGCGAGGGTGTAGAGCGAGATTTCACCCACCAATCTACCCTCCTCGTCAAGGATTGCAACCGCCGTGTGCCCATTTTTGGCCGTGTTGATGGCGGAGAGCGCGGCTAAGGCCGGCTCATCGTAACGGACGGCTGAGATCCCTTCCTCAATTATGTTGAGGGCCTGGATCGAGTTGGACGCGATGGCCGAGAAGTGGTTGATCGAGTTGAAGAAGAAGCGCATGACATCTTCTTGGGTGATCCAGCAGAACTGCCGCTTCTGGAGGGGCTTCTGCTTCGTGGTTCCAGCATAGTTGCGGCTCCTTTTTGGGACTATGAGGCTTTGAGCCCCGTTGAGGATGCAATCTACCGCGTCAAGCAAGCTGCAAATTCAGAGCAGACAACCCACAAACTAGTATTAGGGTTGCAAATTCAGATTCAGAATTCATTACATAGAATTCGTCATATCCTCATTCTAGTGAAACATGAAATTAGAGTGTGACCAGAAGTTTTTGAATCTTAATTGAAGATCTACCAGCAATTGGGTCATTCTAAGATGCAGTAATTGAAGCTAAGGTGTCAGTGAAAATGCATAAAAATGGCCTGATTCAACTGAAATTCAAGCTCTACCAGCAACCGGGTTGTTCTATGGTATCAGTAAATGCAAACAATAGCCTGAATCAATTGAAATTTAAGTTCTACCAGCAAATGCATAAGAACAACGTGCTGATTCTATCGAAATTGAAGCTTCGTTCTTAAAGAAAAAGCAAGAGAAATCGAATTCAAGTATGCGAGAAGACGTACTTGAACCAAGATGCAGGATGCAACCACCACCAGACAGACTTTCACAAGCTAGCCTGATGGCTTCTCGCATATTGGTTTTAATCTGAATAGAGTGCAAAACAAAACCCCCATTAAAGCTAGTATTAACTACTACTATAATTTACTACCATAAACAAACCACGTTTCAGATCAAGTTTACTTCAGCAAAATAATCAAATTATGGAATCTTTATGCCCATTTCTCTAACTGAGCAAAATATTAATTAATTCAAGTTGTGATTTTAACTTGCTCATTAATGACAATACCTCTAAACTAAAACAAGCAAAGAATTTAAACATCAAACTAAACCATATCAACACCTTGTAGTCATTATCAAAGAGTCTCTATCCCTAAAATTTTAAGATTTTCAAGGATTTGTATCAATTGAATTGATTGATACCCGTGAAACTGAAAATTAATTGCATAGAAATTTTGTTCCATTGGTACTTGATCTATGCCGTTGTAACAGTCTAACTGTTCCAATTTAAAAAATGCAGAATCAATTAAATAAGACTTCTTTTTTATCTTTTTCCTTTTTCGCGGCGTTAATGAATAATAAGTTAAACCCGTACCGAAAAACAAAAAAGAAAGAGAGATGCAGACAAATGATGGATCGGACTTCGGAAATAAACTGTACACAGCCAAAAAAACGCTAGATTCAACAAATGCTCTGAAATGCAAAATCCAGAAACCCTAAAATACGCGTTAATTAACCAAAATCGATGACCAAATCTTACGAAACACGTCAAATCACACCGCAATAATCAATCAATCACAAACACAAACATCATGAACAAATCAACAAATCCTTAAAAACGAAAAAAGATCAATCACCGCACCTAGAATTGGCCTCCAATTGCTTGACGACGTCGCAAGGAGACTTAGCAATGAGGGCAGACACCGGCGATTGGAGAGCAGCGACAGGATTAGAAAGATTTTCCTCTCTGCATAGAAAACAGAGAACGTCGACGATCGAGATCTTACCGATGCAGCGAGAAGCCTCACCACCGGCGACGGCGACGGCGGAGGAGGAAGACCAGACGCTGAGTGACGGATCTCCGGCGGATCGTCGGAGGAGGGAGAGCGCGTCGGCGACGGTGGCGGCTGCCGGAAGTGGCCTCAGCGGCGGCTTGCCGAGACAGAGGTCGGAGATTTCATGAGATAACAGCTGAACTGCCATGCACTGAATGCGGCGGCGACGACGACGGAGAAGGCGGTGGTTTTAGAGAGAGAAAGTTGAAGTTTCGGTTTAGAGAGAGAAAGAGAGGGAGAACTGGAAATGCTGAGATGTATGGGGGTAGATGCGAGGGTATATATAGGAGGAGGGAGAGGGAGAAAGAGTTTCACGGCAAGATTATATGGTAGGGAGCGTGTGGGTCCCGCGCTTACCTTTTGTGAGGGTTTTTTTTTTTTTTTTTAAGGTTTTGTTTGGTTTACTTGTCTAGAATTTTCTGTGAGCAAATTTGAGGGAAATCTTATGGTAGTAAACATCTCCTTGCTATTTTTATTACATTGCTATTTACTATCTCCATGGCAAAATGTTTTTCCTCAAAGAACATGGCTTAAATCTAAGTAGATAAATTTTAAAACTTGATAGTTAACAATGTTTTAAATTAGTGATTAAGATTGAGGTCCTGAGTATATATATTAATTTGTCGCTTTATGTATATTATTCATTTTCTCTTCCCTCTGAGTTGTAATTATTGTACTGTGTTTTATATTTCTTACGAACCAAAAAAACTAATAACTTTTCACATTTTAGAGAATTATACTAATATGTTCTTCAGAAATAATTTTATAATGCTAATACTAATGCAGTTAATGTGTTACGTTACTGTGTTAGTTTGCTCATGCATGTCATGTTTTTTCACACTAGGGTGTGTTTTGACAATAACATTTGGCATGTATTTAGCATTTTTTGAAAGATCAATAAAATTAATTTTTAGCATTTAAAATAGCATCTCCTATTATTTCATCAAAGACATTCATTGAAGATTTCAGATTTGGAAATTGTAAATATCATTTTATGTCAATTTACATTAATTAGTCAAATTTATCGCACATAATTATCATTTAAACCGTTATCAATTATCTAAATCACTACCAGCTATGCAAATCACTATCCACCAGTTCAACTGTTAATTTTGTCGAACAGAGTCTGATTGTATACAAACAAGTTTGATAAAGAATTTTTTTTTAATAGAAGAGAAGTTCATTAATGATGACTTTTACAATGAAAATCAACCAGCAAGAAAAAATAAAACATCAAGACGGTTTTTTATGTTCAAAAAGTTAATGGTGAATACACTTACGATTAATTTTAAATTTGTTTACATGCTTCTTGCCATTAACTGCGTTGTTTGACTTCATTGTATCTTTCTCAGACTCCGTTATAGTCTAACTACATCGAATAGATATTTGATTAATGTAAGTCGATAACACTTTACAAAAAGGTTTTGGTGTTAGAAACGTGTGAATTTTCATTTCAAAACAAGCATCATCATGCCAATAGTCCACTTCTATACTTTGACTACTACAAAGCCATTGGAACTCACACCAAGATGAAGACCGCAACCCCATTAAAAATCAACACTAACTCTCATATAATAGAGAGAAACATTTGATAAATAAAAATGCATAAATAATTGAGAATTGAAGCTTACTACTAGCAAATTAAACGTTGTTGATGGCTAGCCCTCTTTAGTAAAGTACAAAGAACATTTAAGGCATTTTTTAGTGAGAAAGGAGTTGACGAAAAAGCTCCCTTGAATTATTAGTTGAAACTTTCTAATTTTTTTTTAGTTTAGTAAAGAAATTTTGTTCTTAATAAATTGTTATGATTATAATTACATTAATGTAGTATTAAATAATTTAAAACAAGTAAGTCGATTAATAATGGTTAATTCAATTGTAAAATATCTACATGATAGTTGATACCAAATCGGATTATAAATATATTAACAAATCATATTATTGAAAGTAACACGCTTACGTAAATATGTTATATCATTGCTTTCTTATTATTGAGTTTTATAAGTTACAATTTTTTTTACCATACAAGGTAAATATAAGATTAAGATATATTTGATACACTAGATAATGTGAAAATTGTACCCTCTCACTAAATCAGTCAAAGTTTGTACCTTCAATATTTATTCTCCTTTTCAATAGTGGCATAAGCTTAACTCGTATTAATCCAAACATTATATGGATGACACTTGATATAATTAATTTTGTTGTACTCCCTCCGTCCCCTTTTAAGTGTCATGAAAATTAATTTTGCAAAATCAATGTGTCTTGGAAATAAAATGAAAAAATTATGTATAGACAAATATACCCTCATTAAGGGAAATAGAGGAATAAAGAAGAATTTTAAAAGGTAAAATAAAAATTAGATTCATTAATCAAGGATAATATGACTATTTTAATTATAATGACAAATAAAAAGGGGATATGGTCGTTGGGAAAATTGACACTCCCTCGGAAGAAGTATTTTTATTTTATATGTTTATTGTAGTGAATTACTAGATTAAAATATAATTTATTTCAAATAAATGAATTATAAATCAATAACTTTCCAAGCATCCAACGGATTCCTTGTAACTTAAACGACTCAATATCCATATATCAAGTTTAGAATTAAAAAATGACTAAAGGGTCCTCATATTTTGGTGTAATAATTTTAAGGGTCTTATTTTAAGATAAATAATTGTTGGGTGACATTATTTTTTATTTAAATATTTAAGGATGACATTCCGGCCAATTTCCGGCCAAAATTTGCGCAAAGCGGTGAATTTTATGTTTATGCGTGTTTTAAATTGAAGTTTATGCTTAACTCTAACATATACAAGTAAATCTGTTAACATAATAAACATGCCTAAACATAAAAATCCACTATTTTGTGCCATTTTTGGCCGGAATGTCGCCCTTAAATATTTATATCAAAAATAATGTTACTCAACAATTATTTATCATAAAATAAGGCCCTTAAAATTATTACACCAAAATATGAGGCTCAGTTAGTCGTTTTTTGGATTTAGAATACCCTTCTCTTTGTCGATTTCCCTCTTTTCTCCCTAGTATAAATACTTAAATAGTCTTATAAAGTTGCTAAGCACAAATTAATTCTTAATTATGTGACATGCCTAATTAAAATTGTTAATATTCTCTTACTTAATACAGTAGTATTATTGATTATTGATTTGATGATTGATTAAACGAGGAGGCCATAAATTGGAGACTGTCTTGTGTTTATCACACGTACGTGACGTTAAAAACTGAAGAAAAGTGATAAGTTTAAAAAGGGGGCCAGGTTCAGTGGAGCCGTAGGGTTTGACTCCACTGTCAACTCACCAATTAAATCATGATTTGATCCATGATTATAACCTGACCATGATGAATTGATGATCAATAACCTGATAACTAACTGCACCTATACGTACAGGACGTATTCATATACTGCCTCCGTCTCAAAATGTTTATTTTTTTATTGTTAATTACTCACAGATTATAATAAATTAAAATATAAAATTATTACCATTAGAAAGATAATTAGCTAAAGATTACAACGGCGATATTTTTATATTGTAACTCATTATAGTTTGTGAGTAATTAACGGTTAAAATTTAGTCAACGGACAAACATTTTGGGACGAAGGTTGTAATACCTCTCCCTCTCGTAATAATGTTTATCCTTTGACTAATTTTGATCATTTATTACTCACAAAGTAATCTTATACTACCTCCGTCCCATTATATTTGTCACTTCAACTAAATTTGAAAACCAATGTATAATGGAAATGAGGTGAAAAGTTTATAACTTACCCAAATTATCCCTATATTAATTGAGTTGAGAATGATAGTTGTTGGAATTGTAAAAAGTGATAAATACATTTATTAATTATGTGTAAAAAAGAAATGACGGTCATTGAAATTGTAAATCTGACAAACAAATTGAGACAAATGAATTAGTTAAAATGACAAACATTTTGGGACAAAGATAGTACCAATAATGAAAGTAATTAATCATGATTGTAGATTTACAACACATAAAAAAAGATCTATAAAAAAGCACAAGTTCCAATTCATGTGAATATGTAATTTTATTTTGACAATTATATTGTCAAAATGACATATTTTGTCCAATTTTCCATTCTTACGAGTTTTACAAATTTCACAAGCCGATGTTCCTTGAGCTTCGATTGACTTGTTTATGTGACGAGCTCGATACCGAACTTGCTCGAGCTTATCGAACTTCCCGCCGAGCTGACTCGTGAGGGGTCACGAGACAAGCCCTAAAAATATACTCCTAGTTTCTAAATGGTCTACTCCATATATAAGTCTACACCTTCAAAATTCAATTATTTCTCTCTCAAAGTAGGCATAGAGCAGGCACTACAAGCAGGGTTCAAGAGGGTCTAGGTTGAAAGCGACAACTTGATTTTTATTCAAACAATCAAAAGTGTGTTTAACTATTAGATATATCAAGATGTACTTATTGTTGGGAAAATGATGTTTGACCGGCTTGAATCTTCATCATCTTCACTTGGCTTGACTTCTTGATCTTCTTGCGGTATGTATGACAAGATGGAGATATAACTTAATAACCAATGGTGAACTTGTTTGGATATCGCTAAGAGTCATGGCTTCTAACTCATTTTCCTTAAGAACTATTTACTATACCGTAAATGTTCCGAGGGATAAAACTTAGCACTTGTAACACTCAAGAAATAGATTCTCACTTGAATCACTCTAGTATAGTCACTATGACAAGAATGAGGTTGTGATTAGCTTAGAATGGTGTGTCTCAAATAGCTTAGAATGTCTCCTATTTATAGGAGATTACCACCCACTTTAGGATACCCTAGTCAAAGGGTAATCAAGAGCCTTAATGATGAGATTATGTCCTTAATATGACCTTGACCAAGTCAAGTCATATAGTTGTTGCAATCTCATAATAATCGTGCTTAATAACGATATCAAGCACTAATTACACAAAATTATATAGCCGTTAGCAATTAAAACAATCATGGCCTTCAACACGGTCCGTGTTGGCTCAACACGACCCGTGTTGATCCCCGGAATTGTTTCCTTGCTCTCTGGAAGGCAACACGACCCGTGTTGCTTCCTGTTTCACCCGTGTTGATCATATCCTTATTGTTTCACTTATATATGATCCTTATACTTGATATACTCTATTCTTTAGGCTATATAATTGTCTTATACTCTTGAAATATTTCCACCACTTATAAATGTTTGAGGGTGTCTCGGTTAATCAAATTTTTAGCGAAACCAATATGGCGGAAACTGGTTAGCTAACAATAAAGGGTACTCCACTCAAAACCTAAATGTTTGGAGTATTAGCCCGTCGTTAGAATTTTTTTTTATTTTGGTTCATGATCACTTAAAAAGACGCCTTACGAGAAGGGTCTCCTAGATTCCTATATAATCTTCCTTTACCCAGAATCAAAAAATAAAAAAAATATCACAGAATATTACTAGAATCTAATATATTCAATTATTTCAGAATGCTGCTACAATCCGTAGGATTATTGTCGTTTAGCAATAACTCTGAATTTCCCATGCACTCTACACGGCAATTACGTAAGGGAATGCATGACCACTTTGTCTTTTTAATTTTTGGAATTTAACTAAATTAGCTATTACTCAACCTTTCATTTTCAGTTTTTCTTTATTAGTAAATACTTGTAAAGTTATAAGTAAACCACGTTTAATAGAGAAAACTCCACTAAATAAATGGAGAAAACAAAAGTTGGTAATTGAAAATGAAATGCTCTATAATTCTATAGTAGTATGGCACTCTATATGCCCAAGCTGGCAAAAGACATGCATGCATCCCTATATTGTATGTATATGTTGGTTCATTTTGGTAGTAGTGTATATTTTAACATACTTTTGGGTTGTACAATTTTAAGTTGAAAGCTACTTATAATTAGTCATAGTTTCCTTTCAAAAAATTTAAGTTATAGTTGGTGAATTAAGTTTGATAATATGAAATTGAAAAGATTTAGTGGTGGATTCAGAATTCGTGGTTGGTGAAGTCAAGAATAAGTTGTTTAAAAAAGTTAAAATTAATTGAAATGAAGAATAATGTTGGAAAGAGTTAAATCAAAGTCTCTAAAGCAAAGCTAAAATAATATCGTATAGTTCATACTCTCAGGAACTAACTAACCATTTATATATTATACAAGACATACATCAATAATACAATGATAGAGACTCTAGTACCAACTTATTAAGATCATGTGCAGCGGGCAGATTTTGCCTGGAATATGTGCATGGAAGTGAAGTTTTCATCCAGCGGAGAACGAAATGGTGGGAACTCAAAATTGAGAACGTTGCAGCGTTCTTTCCTCTCACCCTTAAATGTTTTTTTTTTCAACAAATAGTATTTTGACATGTGACAATTATGTAGTATTTTTCTCAAAAAATAATATTTTGGAAATGAAAAAGTGGAAATGAGTTCCTATGGTTGTAGATAAATTGGAATGAAGTTCCAAAAAATAGGAATTATGGGTGATGTGGAAAGGGTGGATCCCCGTTAACAATCCAAAAATATGAATCACTAATGCATTTGCTGTAAGTTTCATCCCTTATAAGTTCCTTTATAAGGGTATATTCTTATGTATTTATAGAATTTATATTAACTTATGAGTACATAAATAGTATACTCCAATTATTTCTGTTAATTTATACTACTTTATTACTTATTACACTTTTACTTATAAACTCCGTCTATTTTATATTATTGTGATGTATGATTTAAACCATATCAACAAACACTTTGGTATTTTTTAATTTATCGTACAACAAGATCGTGATGTATGATTTAAATATATAATACTATTATATATTTTAAAAAAAGGAAATACATAATACACTCTATAGAGAAAACAAAAAGAAAATACATGAAAACATACGTCATTGATACAGTCTGTACACTGTACTTGTGCTCGAATCCCAATTTCAAAATTTTTTAAAAATTATCCCCAGTCTACGTCATCACTGACGTGGCCAAAACTTTCTCAGCCGTACAGTCTGACAAAATATGCGCATGTACGGACAAATCTAACAAAAACATACTGCAGTAACTGTACTGTTACTGCTGTAAAAAGATATCCAAATTTTAATATTTTGAATTTATTTATTTTCCAAAAATAATATTGACAATTGAGGCCGGGACCCGCGTTGCTCGTACTGTCGTTATGCGTTTCGGTGCAAAACGACACGTACAAACAGGACAGCGAACACATGCTGAGTTACTGACCGTCCTTTGCTCTGTTAAGGGCTTGTTTGGGTTCGGTGGAGGTTGGGGTCCATATACTCCCGGCTACGACTGACAGCAGCGATGGAGTACCATGCCTGCCCAAACACGGATTAATGCACGTCAGAGTACTTCATGAAAATTTTGTTTGTGTACGTGCTAGCTGGTACGTTTTGGCCCTAATTAATGAAGGCCCTGTTCAAAACAAAATACTCCAATTTGATTGATTCAACTATTCAATCCAATCTAATTCAAATTTATCTAAACTTTACACAATTTCTCAAAAGAACATCATCTATAAAAACACAATTCTCTAGATAAACATCATATAACTTATCCAAACCAATTCAATTCAAACTTGATTTTATGTCCTATTCTTTTATATGGCTGTCTGCAGTATGAAGCGGTGTGGTATGGTGGAATTGTGGTGCGTTGTAGTGCGTTTTGTTTTTAATAACTGTAAAAATTGATTGTGGTTGGTTACGTTGTAATAAATTGTGGTGGGTTGTGGCAAAGTGCGATTTATTGTGACACCGCAACCAGCCAATCGCATAAAAGAACAGGGCCTTAATCAATCCAAAGAACGTGGCCAATATCTCCGTTCCATAATAATTGTCACTTTAACTATTTTTTTTGTCCCACAATACTTGTCACTTGTAATTTCAATGCAAGTTTTTTCGACTAACTACTTTTTTTATTAGTTTTTATCATACAAAAATAGAAAAAATGAGAGAGACAAAAATATTAATAGAATTTAATACTCATATTTCACAATTTTCTATGCAACACAACACTTAACCAATTCATTTTATTGGTTTTCTAAATTTTATCCAAATAAACAAGTATTATGAGAAGGAAGTAATATTTATTTACTCAATAAGTTTTTGCAAGATAAGTTTACTCCATAGCTAAAAAGGAGATTTTATGATGAATATTTTCGCCTTTTAAAATATATATTGTCAAATTTTAGTCAAAATGGTTGGATTGTCACTTTAAACCACTTTTTGTAAGATTAGGTGAGCTGCGAGTGCATTAAAAAAGTAGCGACCCTTTAGTCAGTTTTCACATCTGACCAATTTTTTGGTGTTACATATGTGTGAATTATTTTTAAATCTAAAATTGATTTTTAATGTAATTTTTAGTTTTCTCCCATTGCAAAAAAAAAAATAAATCGAGACAATTAAATTAATTTCAATTATATATATGATTTCTATCTAGGTTCCTCTCTTTTTCTTTATTTTAATTCAAAGTTTGTATATTAACAATAATTATTTTTTCATTTTCTAACTTTCTTCTATCAATAATTATATTGGAACTTTGATTTTTCTTGATACATTTTGAAAATATTTGGTCATGTGGTCGTTATTAATTAGTTAAGGTAAACCACTTTCGTCCATTTCTTTGATTATGCAAGTTGAGCAGGCTTATTAAATATCGACTGATAGACTTGCCTAGCCATTGTGGTCTAATTTGGTTGCGTACAAATTCTCAAATATTTATATATGTTAGCTGGCTTGAAAAATAGCATATTCTTTTTTTTAGGGAAAAAATAGCATATTCACAAAGGAATATCTTTGTGATTAATATAAGCCAACAATAATATTTATTAATACGTGACAACGCTAGCTAACTACTCCTCCTTATGACATAATTTATATAAATTGCATTTATTTATTTTCCATTTTTCCCTTCACTGTCATCCAATCCGCGGTTGATTTCGGCTTGGATTATATTGGCTTGAATCATGCTATTGATTTATAAAATATGTTTCAAATTTTCAATTCCCACATATTAAGACTATGAGTTATATATCAAAATGTTTAGAAAAATAACATCATAGTTATTAAAATCTTGATTTTGATCTACGATCCTCCAATTTTATGATTCAAAATTCTCGATGCGATTATACAATTTACATTCCGATCCACGATCCTGTAGAGATTAATTCCGATCCTAATCATCTATAAATCCGAATTAGGATCTCGATTTGAATAACATTTGAGAAATTGTTAATTAACAAAATAACATGATAAAACTATTTAAAAAGTCAGCAAATTAATAATAATAATTTCAAAAATAAAAGAGCACTAATCATGAGCATGAAGAGTAAAATGACAAGTTATACTTCTCTTTCGATCTCTTTTCATTTCTTTCCTATTATTACCTTTTAAAAATATATAAGTGGAGTACTTTTCAATGACTTTAGATATTATGGGGGTCCAAGAAATTACCTAAATTAAATGTATAATGACAAATGGCAATTGAATGATTGATTAATTTGTTGGGTAGAACAGTAAAAAGTTTGTGATTTTAAATTAAAGGACCATATATATGATACATGCCAAACCATAGTTGGAATTGGACCTATTCTTTATTTGTACAAACCAATAGGACACCAATTTTGTCCATGCTAGCATACTTTCAAACTTGTTAGACAATTTTATTTTTTTTTTCAATGTTTGATGCATATTCTTTATACTTTATCACATGTAGATGTAGTACTATCATTTATCAAGCTTAGGCTCATAGAGGCCCATGTCGACACATGGTTGCCTAGATCGGTGAATATTTGAAAATTTTGATTATATAATATTTATTATATCAAAGTATTATTATTAGATTTGTGGTGAAAAATAAAATCATATTAGTATAATATTGTAGGAGTAATTTTTTTTGAAAATAATATGTGAAAAATCTTTATTAAAGAGGAAATTAGAGAATGTAAAACATTTAATAAAAGGGATATTGGATGGCAATATGTCGACCTTTTGGGGTATTGGATTGTAATATACCGACCTTTGCTATTGGACAACAATGACCTTTATACTTAGGTGAGATTATTATACCAACAGTGATTAAGGGCGTGGTGATTGGTTAACTAGTCTCTATTCTAACGTGACAGGCGGAGGGAAAATAACGGCCATTGCGCAGTAACCCTGTTAACTCTTCCGTTTTTCTCATTAAGCCATGTTTTTTAAAAAAAAATCTACCCTAACATAGTGACTAAGAGGGTGATGTCCGGTCTTTATACGGACATGGCACACAACCAATTAACCAATGTCTTGTAACATGGGGTAGTGAAAAAAATGGAGAGGTTAATGAGGTTATTGGCTTGAGGCAGTTTATTTCCCTCCGCCAGCCACATCAGCATAGAGACCGGTTCACCGTCCCCTTAGTTATTGTTGGTATAATAATCTCACTGAAGTATAAAGGTCAGTGATATTGTTATCCAATAACAAAGGTCGGTATATTACAATCCAATACCCTCAATGTTCGGTATATTGTCATCCAATATCCCTTTAATAAAAGAGAGATTGATGGGAAGGATGCAGTAGTTGTAAATTGTAATTAGGTGCAAATTGATTAGACAATACACAACTATAATCACTTATTATTTTAGAAAATACAAAAGAAAATAAATCACAAAATCCACTAAGATTATTGCCTAGATTTGTTCAGACATGCCAAATAATACCTACCAATTTTATCCAATTAGAAAGTAGATGAACAATTAGTGACAATGACTTTCATGTGAAATAAAATTTGAGGTCAATAAAATTGATGATCATGGTCCCTATGATTTTGAACATACTGCCAATCTTAGGCTTAATTTCCAACTCATTCAAAAATTTCCACAAAAACTGCATTCAAAACTAAT
Source organism: Portulaca oleracea (assembly GCA_029582165.1). Classification (NCBI taxonomy): domain Eukaryota; kingdom Viridiplantae; phylum Streptophyta; class Magnoliopsida; order Caryophyllales; family Portulacaceae; genus Portulaca; species Portulaca oleracea. Next base: position 38,590,147 of record CM055885.1, on the reverse strand, counting down.
TTTTTCTTGGAAACTATACACATATAAGATTATTCTTTTTTTTTTTTCCTAAGAAAACAAGTTAGTATATGGAGTTGTTTGTATTTTGGACCCTGTAGTATAAGATAATTAATTTTCTGAACCCTTAGTTTTCAATGTTAATTTTTTGGACCCTAAAGTTTATGAGCTGAATAAAAAACCCAATTTAAATTGTTTCGAGATCAAATTGTCATTTCATTCTATCATTCTATGTATCTTCCTTGCAACCCTAACATAAGGAGCTAGCAATGATAAATTTTTTGAATTGAATCACTTAAAGTAGAGACCATGAGTTATTAATTAAGCATCTAATAGTTGTAATTTTAATATATACCCTTAGCTAAAATTATACACAAGTTAGATCATTATTGTCATTGACTACTACACTCCTTATGTTGGTGTATAGGCAATAACCCATGAATAGTAAAGAGGAGAAATCAGTACTTGTCAGCACGCAGTCTAGTACTGAGTTAATATCAATTGAATTCGATTATTCTGTGACCTGGTAGCCAAGTAGGTCTACGTACCCTATTAATTAGGTTTAGATACACTTTCAATTTGTATGTCATCCCAAAAGACCACACCCAAAGCTTTAAATCACCGAGTTCAATTGATATTAACTTGGTGGACAATTACAAATTCTTTTTTCAAGTAAAAAGTTCGTCATTGTTGCAAATGGTGTAGATATATATATATATATATATAGTGTAATATTTTTAATATGTGATCTGAAATGTAAATTTTTCTAGAATCCCACAATAGCTTGTCCATATAAATTAGAGATGGCAAAATTTTATCCCGACCTGGAAAAAATCAGGTACGGACATAGATTTTTTCTCCAAATTTTGATATTGACTGAATTGAGCGAACATTCGGACATAATATTTCTCTTTTTTCTGTTGCCCGAACCCGATTTCGATTTGAAAACAGACGTCCGAATTGTCCGACCCGATCTAACCCGAAATAAATTGGGTCCGGACATCAATTTCTTGTCTGAATTTTAACATTGACCGAACTAAATTTCTTCGAACTTTATTTTTTGATAGCTCTAATATAAATACATTGATAGAGAATAGTAATAGTAAACAGCTAACAATACTAATTAATGATGAAAATTACTGATGATCATGACCATTCCATGAGTGTATATATACTCCTGATATGAATTATTGAAGATAAGAAGACATGGTTATCAACATCATATGTCACATGAATGCACTACATAGAGGAGGGTTAGCACTTAGAAATGGCCCTTGAAGACAACCAAAAGTCAACAATAATAATCTCAATAATAAAAGTGGAAGAGCTTTTGCCTTTTGCCCTTTTGATATGAATTATTATTGTTAACATAGGACAAGAAATAATAGTTGAGATAGATGATCTACACCTGGCTGCCAGTCCATTATTTGGTTCAGTTTTGATTTTTATTATGAGAAATGTTTGGGGCACTTTTAGTTTGATTTGAATATTAAAATGACCATTGTTTTAATTTATCAGAACATTAATTAAATTAATATCAGGGTTTAGACATTGTAAAAACACTAAATCCTATCCTAGATGCTATATATTGTCGAATGCATAGTTAATATTATGAACCTATGGTTTGTAACTTTGTGTACAAAAGAATATAACATTTTATGACATTGATTTTTATTGTAAAAAAAAATGTTTGGGGCTCTTTTAGTTTGATTTGAAATGACCATCTTTTATTTATTAGAACACTAATTATATTAATATTAGAGTTACTTCATAGAAACACTAAATCCTAACCTGTACGCTATTGTCGAATGTAGAGTTAATATTATGAACCTGTGATTTGTAACTTTGTGTAAAAAAGAATATAACATTTGATGACATTGTAACTATACTTATAATGAAGATGTTTTGGATTTTATATATAAAACCTTTATTATTCCATGGATTATGAAGAAAGTGACCTGATATAGTGACAAAAATATGACCAAAAAGTTTGGATAAGCATGCCACAAGAATGAGGGCACAAAGAGGATATGTTGATAAATCATGAACACTAATCACATTAATATTAGGGTTTAGACTTCAGAAAAACACTAAATCCTACCCTATATCTTATATATTGTCGAATGTATGGTTAATATTATGAATCTATGATTTGTAACTTTGTGTAAAAAAGAATACAATATTGATGATATTGAAGCTATACTTATAGTAAATTTTTTTTGTATTTTTATATATAAATTAAACCTTTATTATTGCATGGATCATGAAGAAAGTGACTACAATATACAGTGACAAAAATATGACCAAAAAGTTTGGATAAGCATGCACAAGAATGAGGGCACAAAGAGGATATGTAGACAAATTAGAAATACACACATAAGTACGTGGCTATAGAGGGATTGAGGTGCATGTTTGGATAAAGTTGCAAAAGTATGGCATTAGTATATGAGAGTCAATTGTCAAGGGATATATGTGTTCTTTAATGGGTGTATATTTGTTGATGGGGAATACTCTTTTTTGGTTGAAAGGAACAATACCAAAAAAGGGAATTAGAGGAGATGATCTAATGTATAAAATTGCACCAAATAAGATTTGTTACTTTATGAATCATATATTAAACTTGAATAAATTTGGCTTTCATTTTTTCCCCTTTGGATGTTTATTTTGTGTGTTGTCTCCTAGTTGGTGTGTTTTATTTGTTGGTGCTTCCTTGATGATTGTTAGTTTTAGTCGATGCTTTCTTTGGTGTTGTCTTCGATTTGTTTTGGTTGTGTTTGAATTGGGTGGTGGTATATTGGTGTGGTACACTCTTTATGTCGTGTGGCTTTTTGAGTTTATGTCTGCAATTATCGAAAAAAGAAAAAAAACTTGAATAAATATAGATATGTGTTGTTTTATTGCAGAAATTTACAAACTTTTCTGAACATTGACTTGTCAAAGATGTGTTGAAAAATGTTATAAGCCTCTTTTATGTGTCCACACCTATATGATCAAAACCACATTATTCAGCCCATATTTCTAATGAGTAAAAGTTATAAAGAATGACTAAAATTTTATAAATCATCATGTTATCTATGTACAAGAAAAAAAGGTCCTATTAGCATATTTTCTTATGATGAACCCAAAAGTTGCAATATTTGTTAAACATTGTTTTAACTATTGACCCAGGGGATGACCCATGAAGCAAATGGACCATAAAGTTCCAAACACGACTATGATGCTCCAATTTGTGAGAAATATCAATCTTAATCCTTTTTTTATGTTTTTGTTTCGTATTCTTATGATTTCAGTGGATGTTTCATACTTAATACATCCAAGAAAACATTTTAAAAAATAAAATTGATATTTCTCATAAATTGAAACCTAATAATCTTTCTTATAACCGTATAGTCCGTTTGATTCATGGGCCATCTCTTTCGAATGGGTCAACAATAGTAGGCTTTGGTCATTTAATCTGAGGCCCAACAGGCTCAAAGCCCACACGATATTACCGGCACAGTTTGGCGCCTTGTAGTCCTACTCTGATAAGTAATAATAAGCCCATTTCAAACAATAACCTCCATCCAATCAACGGATTCCAGATTTTCAGAAAAATCAAAATTTTCATTCCTAGAGCAATCGACACAAAAATCTCAAATTGCTAGGGTTAGGGTTCTTCTTCTGCAATTTTGTTGAAACTCAATCGATATGTCTGATTACGAACGTCGATCCAGCAGCATGAGCACTGACCGAGCTAAATCTTCGTCTCGTAGGGGATCAGATGATCGAAGCTCCCGTTATAAGGTTTAATTTCATGGTTTTCCTCACTTGCTCAATTTGATTTGTCAATGAATGTATCTAATTTGCTGTTTTTTGGTTGTTCTTACTGTTGATCTTTTGTTTTCTTTTATGCGGGAATCAAATATGGATACATATAATTTTTTTACTTCGATTTGATTTTATTTGCCGACGGTTTGATGGTGTGTTCCGATCGTATGAGGTGGTGAATTTCATGAGTAAGAAGAAAGATGGATTTGAAAATGATAGAAAAGAGGATTTTAAAAAGAAGATTGATGTGATTCTTCCTTTATTGTTGTTGAATTTTTTATTATACAGCAAATGAGGATCATGTTTCCATGTTGAGCAGACTAACTTTGAATTGTGATGCGTATTTGTGGATTTGTTTAATTTAGAGCAATTCATTTCGATAATTGGTGTTAAGCATATCTTTTTCTTAATCTTTTTTTTGGTGGTTAATTGCTGCTACATACTGCTATCTCATACTATTCTTAACAAGTATGATATATGAGTAATTCAATGAGAGAATAAAGTATTTTGGAGTGCTCCTGGTCGCATGGTGTATTTGCGCTATGACGATGCTCTGATTTTTTTTCTTGGGCGGAACCGAAGCTGTTACATGAATATTAGAAGAAGAAATTGGACACATGTTACATTTATGCCCTGAGTTGGCAGTTTAGCATTGAGATCTTTATCAGTCTAGATTTTTCGGTTTAGTTTATGCATGAGCGTAGTTTCTGCAAACACCGTGTAAGTGTTGTGGAAACTATCCATGGAATGTTAGATATATGGATGTATCTATTATTGTTGTCTTCTTATTGTGGACTATAACGTTTATGCTTAATAGTGTGACTGTGTGAGGCTGAGTCTGACCCTTCTCTGTCATTTTCAATGAGCTTATATTGTGCACTTGTTGGCAGCGGGACTTGTAAGGGAAGTACTTAATCCTATGTAATTAACTAATTATGATGTTAACACCTCTGTTATGTCATTTCAGACACAAGAGGAAAAATATGTTTCCCATTTCTGAGTGTTTTGGAGATTCCAAAGGGTGTCTTTTGTCTTTAGTTGGCCTATATATTGATTATGCCAGTGTGATTCTTCATGTGTTAGCTACAGTGTGAATCTTTCAAGTTAACAAGTTTCCCCTAGTTGTCTATGAAGTTCTATTGATATTTTTCTTGATTGAGCTATACAACTCCAATGCTTGCTGGTATTTTTGTTATTAATGAACTACTACACTTCAGAACTCATCAAGGGAGCAGGATTCTGAGGTGACAAGGTCAAGAGAGCGTGGACATCACCGTGACCAGGACAGGAGAAGGGATCGTGATGATCACAAGAGTTACAGGGATAGAAATTCCAGGGATGAAAGGAAGAGAGATCATGGTGGCCGAGAGTATGACAGGTGTTCATCTCATGCTTAACCTCCCCCTGTTCTGTGGACTCCTTCTGTGTCTGTGCGTGCCCGTATGTGTGTGTGTGTGTGTGTGTGGCTTTGTGACTATGCATGTGTGACTGTGGAAGCTTTGATGTTGTCGGAACACATTTTTTTGTAGCAGATCCATTTCTTATGAAAAGTTCTCGTTCCTTTTAAGACTAAATTGAGTTGAACCTCAGCTTCTTTAGGCATGTGCCATTAATTTGCATTTACTGCTGTCTTTCTTGTATTTCTGTAGGCTAGCTGCAGTTCCTTCTTGAAGCAACATCTAGATGGTATTTTATTTGTTATTTCATTTGATGTACCCTTTTGTGCAGGCATAGGGACAGGGAAGGGAGGCATAGAGAGAGATCACGTTCTCAGTCGCCTTCACATTCAAAAAGGTAAGGACGCTCCATCACATATCTAGCCAGAGCAGCCATCTTGAAATGCAACTTATATGATTTTTGGTATTTTGAAATTCTCTTAGGTATTTGGTTGCTGTTGTCTGTTTCTTTTTTTATTTTTTTTTAATATCAAGATATACTCAAATAAAAAGAGTTTGGACCTCTTCTTGCTCAAATTAGAGGATTTAGGGCAGGCCTGGTTTCTTTGTGCTGCTGAAATGTGTCCTAGTTATGCATAATATGCACCTTGATTAGAGCCATTATCAACTTATTATCACAATAGATATCATGAGCTCTAGTCCTGTTCTTTGGTGCTCGGGTTGCTAGTGGTTGTCATCGTGATAATCTTAGACTGTTGAACTTTAAAAGGAAGCATCAATGTATGGTTAAGTAACTTATCCAAAAAAAAAAAAAAAAAAAAGAAAAAAAAAGGATACAATATGGACCTCTCTGTGTTGGAAGTAATAAAAAACCATTAGAAGCTTAGGGTAGATCTCCTGTTTATATATCACTTATCTTCACCTATAGGTTCTTTCTGGTGTAATTTGGGAACAATTATTGCTTTTGGTATGTTGCAAATCATGTATTGTGTGTGAAGACCGGAAATCTCAATCTTATTCAAGATGGTTATGTATGTAGTCTTTTGCTAACATACACGGGCTTTTATATATATCTTTTTCTTATAAAAAAAAGATCATACATTGTTTCCAGTTGGTGACTTATTCTTTTTCGTAATCCTATGTGTTTGCAAAAGGACTCTGGCCAATAGTTCAAATTATGTTCCAATGATTTCAATGTCATGGGTGGTAATTCATTCTAAGTTAGCTCCTATATGTGGTAACTCTTGTGACTCACTCAGGACATCATCTAAAATTTGTGCAAATTTTAGTAGTTGTGCTCAACTGGCTAGATTCTCTCATTTTGCCTCTTACCCATGAGTTTGCCCATTGTTTTGATCATTTCGTCTATGATTTCTTTGATTGTCTGGATCTGTTATACCATGTCCCAGTCTCCCAGACATGGGAATATATGAGTAATTTGTTAGCAGCTATGGCTCATCACTATATTGGCTGTTGTATAATTGATGGGATTTTTCGGCTGGTAGGGATTGATCCTGGTCTTCTCTCGTTATTTTTCAATGTTGTGTTTGTCTGAGTTGGGCAAACTTCTCTTATGGATAGTTTGGCGTACACTGTGATGAAAACTGTGCATGGCCTGCCTTCCCATGGCTCAACATTTTAGAGTTTAGACCTCCTTCTGTTTGTGATTAGATACTAAAGACTGAAAGCTTCTTATTGGATACTAGTCATACTGCTTTTCTATGTAACACTATTACCCTTTCTGCAGCTCATTGCTCTGTTTATGCTGGTTTTCCATTATCATTATCTTTACTATTTATCGTTCTTGCAGCAAAAGGACTAGTGGTTTTGACATGGCACCACCTACAGCGAGCTTGTTCACTAGTGCTCCAGTTACAGGTTTGCGCTTCTCTACAACATAAGTCGTGTTTCTATCTTGTGTTTATTTATTAGTTTTGGATTACAAGATGATTGTAGAGGATGATAATGTCACTTGTTATATTTGTTTTTATAATGTATCACTTGCCATTGGAACTGAGAATTGTTCTTGTGTTGTTGGCTGTTCTGTGTTGTTCTTGGTCTGTGTATTGTGCTTATCATTTGGGTAAGAAGGCAATGTTGGGTTTCTTGTTCAACTGTGCTACCCATGGCCATGAGCACTGTAGATATTATGTTCAACGGGAACCATTGAATGAAGGTTTAGCTGGATCATGTCCGCCTTGAAGAGACAACTGTTGTCCTTTGGTAACTTACTAGAATACCAGCTTCTTCCATGATGGAATCTATCTCTTATTTACTGTGCGAATGATCTTGGTACTTAGGGATAAGGTAGGTTATTGTATTTGCGCTGATGTATCGAATGTTTTTAGGGTGTTTCGATATAAAATTCCAAATATTTTGTGTTTTCTTTCTAACTTGCAATAGTAGCGCATGGATTGATAGTTATTTCTCTTTCTACCTGGTTTGCAGATCAGCTTCCAGGTGCACCTCATTCAGTTCCAGGAGTGCTGCAGAACATGTTTCCTGCAGGATCAGTTCAGGTATTTTTGAAGTATTATATGTCATTTCGACCCCAGTCAATGTTTGTAAATGTCACACGAGTTGATCTTTCCATGATTTCTGATAGGTGAACCCTCTCTCATTGATGCCTGCACAAGTGATGACTCAACAGGTAAATCCTGTGCATTGGCTTTGAGTGGTGTTTGTGTTCAGATTCTTATTTTATTTTCTGATGTAGGCTACCAGGCATGCGCGCCGAGTGTATGTTGGTGGACTTCCTCCTTCAGCTAATGAGCAGGTAAAACTTTTTTTTTGGAGCAACTTAAAGTGCTGCCTCTTACTTCATAGACTTGTAATATATGGCCCAAACTTCTTTTGTTTAAGCTTATACAGATAGCTCTGCTTTTATATGTGTCATTTTCTTTTACTATGCTAACTACCCAACCAATGGGTCCACTGTGGAGGGTGTATACCACCTGGGCAATGGGTGAGTGAGTGGAGGGGGAAACAGAAGGCTGGATTAGGCCCATATAAGGCTTAGCCCCAAAGAAGACCCACAAGGAGGCCCCTGGAGCACTACAATATCCGCCAGGGAAATTGTGGTTATCAGGTGGAGAGGATAAATCTCCATGCCCTATACCACTAGAGCATAAGGCTCTTAGTGTGAGTATGTGATATATGAATCTGTCATAACATTTATGTTATTGTGGCGTTGGCATACACTGGGTTCAAGTCCACTGAACACTTTTAAGCTAATGATAAATTCGTCAAAGTTATGTAATAATGCCATGGAGCTCAAAGTTGCATAGCACTATATGGTACGATTGTATCTTTTTTCCCTTTTTCATAATAACTATTCTTTTAATTTTGACCTACATACTCAGCATGAGTTGATTTTTGTTTCATTGGATATTTGCTCAGTGAACTGATGAAATGTTGACTTTAATTTGACAAATTGATTGGTATGTTAGGTTTAAATTTGACATAGTTGTCGAGGTGCATTTTATAAATCTTGAAAGAAAATAGTGATAGGTTGTTGGCATTGGTCTTGCCACATCTCCCTTCCAATTGTTCATTTTTTCTTGAATAAAGATTAATATGCCCCTAAAACCACCACTTAAGTCCAAATATAGATCCTGTTGGAATGGGGTGAAGGACGTGCAGATTCATCCAACCTTGCCATTCCTAGTAGATGGTGAGTTGGAATGCTGAAAATATCTTTGAAATAAGATTCAAGAAACTGTGTGTGCACATGCATTATTGTATATTTATGTAAGGCTGCAAGGTGGTGGTGGTGGTAGTAGTAGTAGTATAGAATTAAACCGCTGCAGGCATTTTCATAGTTATGGGAGACGTAAAAGGAAGAATCGTGAAGTGAATAAGCATCACTATAGCAGTATTCAATAATTGTGAAAGGTGTACTAGAGTTTATGCGTGCAACACCTAGTACTTGGAACAACCTTTTGTTGAGATAACATCACGCCTGCCTTACAATTATTCCTTACCATCTCGTAAGGGGAAAAAATAGTGAGTCTCTTGGAATCAATCTGTGCAAAAGCAGTGATGTTTGTCAAGGTGTGTTTGCCTACATCTAGGACCCATCGGGAGTTGATGTATCTTTAATTAGAATGTTGTACAGAAAGAGCGCCTTATTTCATGTCTACGATCTTATGATTGGAGACTCAAAAGTAGTTATGGATCTTTTGGAATTGATTTCTCTGCAGCCTCCAAGCAGCAATGTCTGTGGTCACCCTGATCCCGTGCAAGTGGGACTCACACTTGGAGTTGTAGTGAACTTACAATTGGAGGCTGTCACAGGCTCCTCTCCTGTAGACACTAGACAGCTTCATATCATATTCTCTACAAGTTGTGTTTTCCCTTCATTTTCTTAGATCTTAGTCAAGATGTAGGGTAGCACTCCTAAGTTTGGAAAGCAATGTACTCTAGGGCACTCCAATTCTAAAGGAAATAAAGTCATTACGCAGGTAACATAGTAACAATAGACGCATTGAATTAGGAAAGTAAATAAGCTAATGCATTAATAATAGTAAATCCAATTACAACAGTTTAAAATGTCATAACTAAAACAACTAAATAAATTAGTACAAACATACTATTCAGTTTGGTAAACGAAACTGTTAAGTGCCGAGTATTGCTTCTGAGTATTCAATTCTAGAATAACTTCAGCATAGTAAACCCAGTCAATAACACGGTATTGATAACCGGTCAGATGAAAGCTGTAGCATGCAGGTATGTCCACCTGAGAAGTCAACAACTCTTCGAACGTCTTGTACAACTGTACAAACGTTTAATCAACAGCAACTACACTCTGTTCAAGAGACTCATCGACAGCCAAGAGGCTCAATCTCAAGCTGATCGAGGTGAAACAGTGGCTGCTGCTTACATCTCTTCCTGGTTCTGGGACGTCTACTGCTTAAATCGACGATCCGTCGACAAAGTAGCAGGCACTGCGCTGTCACAATATTACAGCGAATACCGGGCCTTCAAACGCGATACATATGATCCATTTCTGGTTCATCTCGCGTCTGTCATCAAACCAACACATATCAAGCTGGCACCCGAGGACGCTATTTACATCCCTCTGCTATGCCATACTTACGGTGATTGGACAAGCCCCACAAACGAGCGCGGCAAAAGGATCCAACGCGATTGGACTGGCCCGTTCAACATTAATGGTTGGATTGAAGCTGATGAAACTGTCGAAACTTTTGTCGACATCATGAACGGCAACAACAGCCTCTGGAAAGTTGACCATCTTAACCACGATGTTATGGGTCGGCCAGCATGGCTTCTTGACTGGAAGGATAACCGAGTTTACGCTTGGTTTCCTTCAGAAGGAAACTACACAAGGGAGGATTTAGTCGCTCCCTACATCTTAGGCATCCCTATATCTCCAAGATTAGGCCCTTGCGATGTTGACGAATGGCAATTCGTTACCCCTGGCAACACACCAGCGCAAATTATAAAGTGCCGCTTAAGCCCAAGGAACTTTCATGGCGGAATCGACTACCGCACATATGAAACGCGTGAGTTTAACTTACTCAACACTCCGCTGATCACTACTCTGCCAACCACTACTGGCAAGAAGCGAAAAGCAGCTGTGATGGAGTCTGGGAACGTCGTACCTATCATGGTCACGACTGCCTCGTTTGACGCTCTGTCTAGCAGTTCAGGACCTATCGTCATTAGCGGACAACCTGTGACGCAGACTGAACAAGACAAAGAAGCTGAGCCTGCATGCTACGGCTTTCATCTGACCGGTTATCAATACCGTGTTATTGACTGGGTTTACTATGCTGAAGTTATTCTTGAATTGAATACACAGAAGCAAAACTGGGCACTTAACGGTTTGGTTTACCGAACTGAAAAGTAGTATGTTTGTATTAATTTATTTAGTTGTTTTAGTTACGGCATTTTAAACTGTTGTAATCAGATTTACTATTTTTAATTCATTAGCTTATTTACTTCCCTAATTCAATGCATCTATTGTTACTAGGTTACCTGCGTAATGACTTTATTTCCTTTAGAATTGGGACAATAAGACTATTTCATTTATTACGAATAGTCTTCAATTCTGTAATTTGCACATGTAAATTCTGGGAAGTGGAATGCGTAAAACAAACAGTTTTTTGTTAGCACGTGATTATAATTTATATGTTATGTTCTTATGGTTGATCTTGTTCTGAGCTGTGTTTAGATCAATTAATTATGTTTAAAACTTTCTCTTATGTTGCGCACCCTTTATGAAGAACTTTCTCCCTGTTCATTACAGACAATTGCAACTTTCTTCAGCCAAGTTATGACTGCAGTTGGTGGAAATTCTGCTGGTCCTGGTATGTTGGGTTAATTAAATTGCGTTGTAGTGTTTCTATGCTCTTTAGGGATTTCTCAGACCTAACTACTGAACTTTTTCTAGTTGAATTTATCTTCATGTCCAGTTTGCACTATTAATATACCTCTGTTTGCAGGTAATGCAGTTGTAAATGTGTACATCAATTTTGAAAAGAAGTTTGCCTTTGTAGAAATGAGATCTGTTGAAGAAGCAAGTAATGCAATGGCATTGGATGGTATTTCATTTGAGGCAAGCTCTCTTTCTTGCTCCTCCTCCCTTAGCTCTGCTTACACTCACGGAGTATGCATTGTCTGTGTGGGAAGTCCCTGCGTTGCATGAATATGAGATTCATGTAGAAAATGCTAATTTGTGCAGCTTTGGATTATTTGGTATAGTTTATTTGTATGATTCCATACTATTGGATGATCAATTTTCTGTCCTTTTTTTCCCCCTATTTTTTTTCCCCTATTTACTGTTTCTAATGTGGTGAGCCATAATGACTTGCTTGGCATTTTTTTTTTTTACCTGATAAGCTGATTAAATGAACTGATTGATTCCATATGGAGACATGTTTTCATTGTGTACGAATTATTCAATCCAATGAGTTAAGGCCTTTGCCTATTGGCTGTAATAGGCATCTTTTATGCACTATTCAGCAGTTTGTTGGTCCAGAACCAGGAAGAGCAGTTCCCACACAAAGGTGTCATTAGTGGACTGCTCAAAAATCCCCTTTAATACCTGCTTCCCCGTTGGTTGTCCTTTTGAATTACTGGGCTAAATTACTAGATACTTCTGCTAAAAGTATTGTTTAGTTTTTCTGGTTTCTTCCTGTAACCAATGCATGGCTCTTATTATAGATTAAACAAAGCTCTTGGAAATCCACCCTGAATGTGTGTCTGATTTCTTCTTTCTCATGCAGTGGTTGTTTTCTTCAATTGATGAGAAAGCGACCATTGTGATTCCATATATCTTATGCTTTACCGATTGCTTATTTGTTATCTTTGTTATTGCAGGGGGTTTCTGTTAGGGTAAAGAGACCTACTGATTATAATCCTGCGTTGGCTGCTGTTCTTGGTCCAAGCCTTCCAAGTCCCCACTTAAATCTGGCTGCTGTGGGCCTTGTGCCCGGGTAAGTGATATGCTTTGTGAGATTGAAAGCAAAACGGCTACAGAATTTCAATGAGTAATAGTTCATGATAGACTTACCTAAAATAAAAAGTAGAAAGAGAACAAATTGCTGTCTTCCGAAAGTAACCCTTCATTATGTAGAAAGAAGAAACTGAACCTATTAAGCCTTATCCTCACATTCATATACAATTTGCTTTGGTTCTGCGCAATGCTTGCTTATGTTCATTTTACTTGTCCAGTTGTCCTAAATATCCTTTCTGAAGTGGTTGCAATGCCACTTTTTTTGAACTCATGTTGACTTTGGCTTGGATCTTCAGTGCCGTTGTTGGGGCAGAAGGACCTGATCGAATTTTTGTCGGGGGCATACCATACTATTTCTCAGAAGAACAAATGAGAGAGTTGCTGGAATCATTTGGGTATTCTCCCTGAATACTTTCAGTTCCATTTTGTTCTTTAACTAGTTGCGAAATTGTGGTTTTTTTTAACAACGTTTTCTGAGTCTGAACTTGCTTGTGCAAGCTTTAAATAGTTATTGTAAATTTTGGCTTTCATCTGAGGGTACGAAGCTATATTTATTGGTGCTACTTGTTCATTGTAGACCTTTGAAAGGGTTTGACCTTGTCAAGGATAGAGACACCGGAAATTCCAAGGGCTATGGTTTTTGTGTTTACCAGGTTAGTGAATTTTCTTGCCTCTATCAGATTCTCTGTGGAATGACAGTCATTTTCTATAATACCAAAAAAGTAACAAAAAGGAGGCTAAAATGATACACTTTTCCTAGAAAGTTATGTCAAAGTTCCAACATGAGATTTCCGGTTAATGAGCTTAGTCATTTAAATTCCGTTTGCTTGAATTGCAGGATCCTGCAGTAACTGATGTTGCTTGCAATGCACTCAATGGCTTGAAAATGGGAGATAAAACTTTAACTCTACGTAGAGCAGCTGTCAGGTATGTTTTCTCATTGACAAGAATATTGGTATATATCTTTCTTCTATTGTTCATGGGATAAAATGATTTAGTGTTGTTTTCTGAACAACCTCACAATATTTGACACTTTGATTAGTGGTGTTAGCGTTTTTCTGTGTATTAAACAAATGAGATGCTCATTATACCTATGTTTTATAGTTCTGTTAAACTTTAATGTCCCAACTTAGTATGCCCATCCCCTTGTATTAACACCTATAGTCCAATGAGAGCAGTGAGCCTTGTCCGAAAATGCATTTGTAATGTAGCATTTTGGTTGCTTTCTCAAAGGCACTTAGTCTGACATGGTGCGAACTTTGTTGTGATTTAATTATACAGCAATGGGCAAGCAAAATTAGAGCATGAAACTCTTTTAGCACAGGCACAGCACCATGTATCCTTGCAGGTAAAGCATTCTAGCCTTTGAGGTATCTAATGTGAATTGACTGTTTGCTAGTTTTTTTGTAATATTTTAGTATCTTTCATTACTCTTGCAGAAAGCAGCTTTACAAGCTGGTGCATTCAATCTTCTTGGGGTGACTTCACCACCTTTGCCAAGCACAGAAAATGCTACTAAAATTCTTTGTTTAGATAAGGTAGCTTTAGTGTCAATAAAGAAGTTTCATTCCTTTGTTTATTTATTATTTTTATGTTCTATGTCCTGCAGTTTGTGTTGATGCCTTCTTGTTCTTTCACTTCTCAGGTGGTGACTGTTGAGGAGTTGAGAGATGATAACGAGTATGAGGAAATTGTAGAGGATATGCGGGAAGAATGTACAAAATTTGGTAGGTGCTTTTAGTTCTTTTTTGTTTATGAACTTTGCTAGTTTATTTACAATGGATACTTGTCTCTGTAAATTGCAAAATTTAAGAGTAAGACCGCTACATCCGACCCCTCCATGCCCCGCCTGGTGGGATTTGGGGGTATTGGTTTTGGTTTACCTACAAATCTACAATGGATACTTGTTCTGCTTCCTTTCATCCGTTTTCTATTTTCCTTCACTAGTGATATTGCTAAACCCGGCCTCCTAGAGAAATTAGATGCCCGTTGTTACCTTTCCCATTTCTAATTTGTTTTCTTTTTGTTAGTTCTTTTTTATTGTTTTGTGGATAAACTGGATATTATGGCGGTGATTCTGTCTCATAATTTTTAGATATTTACTATAAAAAAGCAAGTAGTCATGCCCTTTTAATGTGGACTAGTTAGACTTGAGCTAATTGTAGGCCCATAGGAATTGCCAGTAATTTGGAACTTTTGATTTACTTTTGAGTTTTCAGAAGTTCTGTTGGTTATAATCAATGGACCTGGCACTATCCTATTCGGGATATAGTGATATATATGATGGTTGGGTTTGGATTTGTGCAACTGCTGATGAGGATTCTAATTTTGTAGTCAATCGTGAATTGTGTTTTTGGGCTTGTGTAATTATTCTCTCACTGCTATAGTTCTTTCTTCTGAACCTTTTGGCTGTACTTATTTTTACTTGGTCGTGGGTCAAATAGCGTAAGAAACTGACTGGAATTCTTTCGTTCACAGGAGCATTGGTGAATGTAATCATTCCTAGACCAAATATGGAGGGAGAGCTTATCCCTGGTGTTGGAAAGGTAAAACTGAATTCTATCACTCTAATCTACCCTCAATCAAAAGTTCAAAACTAGCATCTAAAAACTATTATATACTTATTATCACCTTTATAGGAAAGTAATTTGCTTTTAAGCACTGTTATGTCCTAGCAGTGTACTCCCTGCATCCCTATTTATCTGTTCACTTGCTAATAGTTTTGGGTCAATTTATAATTTTGCCCATTTTTATCTCCAAAATCTATCCTATTGCCTTGGTATCTCGATACTGTCCCAAAACAACAGTTCAATGGACAGAGTGCAATTTGTCACTTCCTAGAATCGTTTTTCAAACTATGACAATTTTAGTGGGACAGAGTAATCATGTTTAGGCCTTGTTCTTTCTGTTGGGTTAAAGTAGCTTACGGTAAGTTTGAGTAGCTTTGGATAGGTTTAGGTGGATGTAACTAGAAGTAGGTAATGAATCTTTTTAAAAGTACCTTAGAGGTAGAATTCTTTAGAATTGAATACGAGTGGTTAAAATTGGATAGTGGACAGTTTACCCAGCGGAAAAAATGACCGTAGCCCGTAGGTTAGAACATGGCATAATTGGATAAGACCTGTTTATGTTTTGCATCTTTCGAATTCCTCCCCTGCAGGTATTCTTGGAGTACGTTGATTCTACGTCCTGCGCAAATGCGAAGAGTATGTTGGGAGGACGGAAATTTGGAGGCAACACCGTGACTGCAGATTACTATCCCGAAGACAAATTTTACAGTGCCGATTACAGCGGCTAATAACATTAAAAACGAGGGCCGTGTTTGGCTTAGCATGTACAATGGAGACCCCCCATATGAACTGAGGCGGGTTTTAAGGAAACTGGTGTGTGATATTTTGCTAAAATTGCTGCCTGTATATTCCGTTCCAAATGGACAATGTAAATCAAATCGTAGTTGATCATAAGGAGTGTAGTCCTGTAGTTGTGACATTGTCGTTAATGAAACAGGTTTTCTGCGATGAGATAAGATTGTATACATTTGAACCCTTGTTCGTGGCTAAGCTAGGGTAGAGCATTACAATATTGTTGGTTACATTTGGTTGTGGTGAACTCAATTCCTATACAAGTTTGGATATCTTCTAGTAGTTGTACTATGTGGTTGGACATCCCCGAGAATATATTAAAGATACATTTGGTGTAATGTTGGGAAAGATTTTTCATGGACAAATTTTCCATTACCTTTTAGGAAAGAGGTTACCAAGTTGAGTAAAATGATGTAAAGTTTGTTCCACTGACTAAATAAAATTAGACTTACCAAAACTTGTCAAACCGGAAAAGTTGTCAAATTTTGTAGAAATTTCAGCCAAATGCAACATAGTAGCCAATCAATTGTTTGTAAGAAAAGTATAAAGTTTGTTTGTTTGTCCAAAAAGTTTAATATAGAAAGTTATTTATCAAACATTTCAAATAATCTTTTAACCAATCAATAATAGCATGAAGAGAGACTTTTTATGGATAAACGCAAACTTGTAAGGCCTATCAAGTGCTCAATTGCTTGTATAGCACAAATTTTTGAGTTCTTTTAGGGCAAAGTTGCATAGATTTATTTGTCATGTGCTCAATGTATGTATATCAATCAATCTAGTCGATAAAGATGCATGTTTTTAAAAAATTTAAAAATATCCAGATAAATATTTATGAACAAAGGAAAGTTACAATGTTCGTGAAAATCATATTTTAGATTTTCATATTTTATTTTGTCGAAGTATTTAAATTGACAAAGTCATGTAATTTGAAAATTTATAACATTGGTAGCCAATGGAAATTTGCCCATAGAATTAGGAAGATTACTTTTATTATCCCTCTTTTTCTTTGGCACAGATGAAGATATTTTTGTGGCTGGCAGCTACCAAGCACACGTGTGGGCACATCATTGACGCAGTTTTAATGGGGAGTAAGAAAAATGAATCAAATCTTATCCACATTGAAATTGAGCATTTTGTGGGGCCGACCAAATAAATAAAAGGAGCTGAGTCAGATTGATGTCACTGTACTTTTTTTTTTATATGGATAACGTCCAAATTCACAGATTCTTCCATACAAGGCGCCGCGGTTTTATCCTTTTTTAAGACCTACTCTTGGTGACGTGTAATTGGATTCTCACATCTCATTTATTTTATACTCGTTCTGTTTGTTTTTATTAGTCGTTCATGAAAATTGTGTCAAAATTTTGACCGTTAATATTTTAATTTGTACAATGATTCATCATATGAAATTGATGTTATTAGATTTGTAATAAAAAATATTATTAAAAAAGTATAATATTATAATTTTTTTGCAAAATATTTATATTAAAAATTATTGATTAAAAATTGACACTGAAAATCGTAAATGACATATAAAAAAGAACGGAGGGAGTACCTTCAAAAAAAAACACCCTCCATTTCATACTACCCCGTCTTAAGATATCTATCATTTGACTAAATTTTGATCGTTGATTATTCATAAATTACAATGAGTTACGATATGAAATTTTTGTCATTGTAATTTTTATTAAGATATCTTTCTAATTGCAGTAATTTCATGTCGTAACTCATTGTAATTTGTGAATAATCAATGATTAAATTTAGTCAAAGGACGAATATTTTGGGACGGAGATAGTATTAATTATCATCTTTCAAAATTATGTAATGAATTAGATATATGGCTTGTTAAAATAGAAATTATGGGATACAATGAAAAAGATGAGATATAGTGGGAAAGATTGGAAAAGGTGGAATAGTTTAATCACATGTCATAAAAGAAAAGGACCTATGTTGTTATTTATTACCCAATAAATTACTTACTTTAACTAGGGATATTGAGATTTAGAACTATGAGTATGACTATGTTAATTGAAAGTTATATTTTCTATGTTAATTAAAGCAAATTTTACATTAGCAAAATTGTATTGAAGTGTGTTGTTATTATTCAATTTTTAGTTAAACTCCAAACTAAAATATATCAATATTACAATGGGTTCCTATCAATAATTTTCTCAATCATAACACTCAAAACATGAATTGAGTTAGTACTGATAAAAAATTTAAAAATTCGAACAATGTCAATATGTCATAAATGGATTATATCAAAGCTATCATAATTTCTAAAAGTTGTTTAAACTTTTTCTTCAATAAAAAAAGAATCTCAAAACTTCTATATTTATTTTACAGAAAACATTTCAAGCAAAATAATATGCCAAAACAACACTCCATGTAAAACCACCAAGGAAAATATAATTATCAAAATTTGGATAATCTTTTTTAATTTGGATTAGGAATACTATGGACTAAGGTACATCTTTCCTTTTTCCTCCATACAAATCATTAATACTTATTAAAGTTATCCCCTCCATTTATATTTAGTCAACTACTAAATGATATTCTATTTTCAGCTTCTCTTTTTAATTGAAATTTTTTATAGCATATTTATCAAAATGTGATATTAATATATTTTTATAACATTTTTTTGTTATGAATCTAATTAGGATAACTTTGTATAATAGAAAATTATATCCATCAATACATTAATGATCAAAATGTTTAAAACTTGACACGCATTGATCAAAACGACAGTTAATGTAAAACGCGGATTACCAGATAAGGTTTGAAAGAAAAAAATATTTTCAAAGTTTTTTTTTTAAACAGGAAGAGAACAGAAAAAGGAAAAGTTAGCTATTCAAACTTCTAGGAATAGATAGATTAGATAAGATGGACACATCATATACAATATTTTATTCACTCTCTCTTATGTGTCATTATCTGTAAGGAAAAAAAAAAGGAAAAAAAACAGCCCTTTACCTTTCCACATCTAATCCAAAACCCTATATAAATACACAACCTTAAACTCTTAAACCTCATCCCTTGCATCTCATTCATCAAACAAACTATTTATTCCCACTTTGCATTTTATTCTCTGTGTTTTTCTTGAGGTTTAATCCATCCATTTGTGAGCAAGTTTTAGTCTTTTAAAGAGAGAAAAAGAAAAGAAAATGTTGGCAATATTCAACAAGGGATTGGTGAACCCACCAAAGGAGCTTCATTGCCCTAATTTGGAGGCTAATTCTAACAACAAGGTGGCCAAAAACCCTGAAGAAATTTGCAGGATCTTCCAACAAACTTATTCCCAAAATGCCCCTCTTTCTCTTGGATTTGGGAACTCTGCTTTCCTGGGTTACTCTCCTTCTCCTGCCCTCCCACTTCACCAACAAAGGTACTTGCTTTGCTAGTTCATCATCACTAACCTCTTTTAATTTCTTCTTTTTTCTGGTGGGGTAGTGTTGGAATTTTGTGGTTTGATCTGGGGCAAAGTGGGAAAACTTGAATGACATTGCTCTAGATTGGAATTTGAGCTTGTTCTTTTGTGGGTTTTTCTTTTGGGGGAAGTTGGTACAAAATTTGGATGGCATTGCCCTAGATTGGATTTCTGACTTGGTTTTTGTGGGTTTGGGAATTTGGTGGTTTGATCAGTGGTAAAGTAGGTAACTTTGGATAGATCAAGAGTTTCAAGTGCTAATCTATGATCATATACTGGCTAGTTTGAAATTTTCAACATGGGAATTTTCTTTGCTAAAGTCATAAACTAAATGATGATGATGTATGATCATTAACTTAGTGTTGATTAATCAGGAGCAAAGTGAGAAAAGGAAAATTTGGATGACATTGCCCTAAGTTGTTCTTTTGTGGGGGTTTTTTTTTTCTTTTTGTTCTTTTTGGGGAATTTGGTGGTTTGATCAGGGAAAAAGTGGGAAATTTTTTATGGCATTGCCCTAATAATAAGTTGGATTTCTGGCCTTTTCTTTGGTGGATTATTTTGAAACTTGGTCCTTCATTCGGGGGGCAAAATGGGCAAATTTGGATAGATAGATCAACATTTTCAACACCCAACCAACCCATGATCCCATATAATCTACTTTGAACTTTTCAAACATGGGTTAATTACTTAATTCTCTTGGCTAAAACCACAAATCCTAACACTATCCCATCACTAATCCACTGTTGATTTGATCATTTTGATTCAATTACTTCTCATGAACTAACAATGTGACTCTAATTTGGGTAAAATGCAGGATATTCTGTGCAATGGACAACATGTACTGCATATTCTTAGGCCATCTAAACAACTTGAACACCTTGATCAGACAATATGGATTAGGCAAAACCACCAATGAAGCCATGTATGTAATCGAAGCTTATCGGACCCTCCGAGACCGGGGCCCGTACCCGGCTGACCAGGTCATCAAGGACCTTGAAGGCTGCTTTGGGTTTGTCATCTATGACAGGAATGCTGGGACTGTGTTTGTTGCACAGGTGAGTGATTAGTGATTAATGATTATTGATTAAGCTAATCACTTTGGTTTAGTCCATGGATTTGCAAGAAAAGTTAGCTTAATATGGCTTGGATTTGGATGGAAACAGGGGGAGGATCAAAGGGTGCAGATTTACTGGGGAATTGCTGCTGATGGATCTGTGGTTGTCTCTGACAATAAGGATGTCATTAAGGCTAGCTGTGCTAAGTCATTTGCTCCTTTCCCAGCTGGTATGTCAAAGTTTTCAACTCTTAAGTCTTAATCACACAATTAGTAGTATAATCAGTACTGCCGACTACTAATTATATCACCAAGATGCACGTTATTACGGGTCAAAAAAAGTGGTGCTTTTGGGATTCTATGTAAGTTTAAGGTGCTGAATACTAGCAAAGAGTTGACTAGTCTTGGAGTTTGTGAAAGTCTAACTGAGCCAATTTTGACCCAAAGTCGACATGATTAGATTGTTTAGCTCAAAATTATGTTATGTTTTCGATTCTTAGGAGACTTTTAAGGTGTTTCTATAGCTAATGTGATCAAATCGTTTAGCTCAAAATTATGTTATTTTTTTGATTCTAGGTAGGCTTGACATGTTTTAAGTTCAAAAGATGTGTTAATTTTCGACTCTTGGTAGATTTAAGGTGTTTCTAAGGTCCATATAGTACTAGATCACATTGTGATAATTTCAAGTTATGGAGTTAATAAACTCACACCTAAACCATACTTTTTCAACTGACCAAAAGAATAAGCTCGAGTATTTAAGAATGATGATTGAATATAATGTGGGGTACTCGAATGGATGCAGGATGTATGTTCCATAGTGAAGGAGGACTAATGAGCTATGAACACCCAAGAAACAAACTCAAGGCAATGCCAAGGATTGATAGTGAAGGGATGATGTGTGGGGCTAATTTCAAGGTGGATGTCACCTCTAAGAAAGCCTCCATGCCCCGTGTTGGAAGCGAAGCTAACTGGGCTCTTTCCGGTTCGCAAGCTTAATATCTTGACCGACTAAGAATGAACATCTTAAATTTGTTTGTTCATTTGGTTTATGGATTTCTATATCAAAGTTTTCGCTTTTCTTTTAGGTAGTATTTGCTGGTTTTTGGGCCACTATTAAATATGTGCTCTAATTTAGGTGGTAGTTTACTTTCTTATGTTATGCTTCAAGGGAGGAGTATTTTCTGTATGCGTGTATAGTTTAATTTTCATCCAATGTTATCAAGAAATGGGCAAATGACAAAGAAGTTCAAGTTCTAATGTTTATCAATGGTCTCATTTTTGTTTAGTATTTATTAAAAGAAGAATTGTCAATATTAAGGCTCTGCTTATTTTGTCAATAATACATTACCTTTCCACTCATGGCTACTTTAAGATTAACCCCACAAGAAAACAAAATGGCTCTTTTCATTTTCAAGCCCTTTACTACCCACATCCCATATTAATCTTAAGATGTCAATATTAAGGCTTTGCTTATTTTGTCAATAATTGATACTAATGGTGGCTTTAACTTGTTCTTTTTCTTTCATTTTATTTTATTTATCTATTATAATCTTAAGATATCTTAATTGTTTCTACTTTTAATTAGTTTTCTTTTCTTGTTGTTTTTTCACTCAAAACTCAAAGAAAGTCCGCTTTTCAAAGTCAAAAGTTAGTTGTATTGATTTTGATGTACCTATCTTTTTTTCGATAGTTTTTAGCCAAAAAGCTAGAAGCACCAAAGATGCAACAAAAAGTCCACAGAAAACAGCAAAAACAAACCGACAATGAGAGAACAGCAGCAACAAGAAGAAGAAACAGCCAATAAAAGCAAGAAGAACAACACCAACGAAGCCAGCCAAAAACCCAATCACTTCTTCATGGTCGATAAAACCTTTAGCCCACCAATCTTTCTCACCAAAGCCTTTTCCCGAGCATACGCCTCCTCAAAACTCAAAGTTTTAGGACTGCATTCTTGAGAAAGCTTCTTCGAATCTTTACCGCGGTTAGGACCACAAGGACGGATCTTCCACGAGGCTCTACTAACTAACCTCCATTTCGGTTCCACAATTTCACATTTCTTCTTTGTCGGCCTTTGACTTTGAAAACTTTATGCATGAACTCCTCGATACATAGAGGTGTAGAAACCACCTCCTCCATAGCAATGCCAGAAGGATCACTAACAGTGCGCTCACTATCGATAGAAGACGCCGTAGTAACACCAACCATACCACCAACAAAAGGAACCCTCAATAGTGCATCTTTACATGGTAATTTAGAGACCTTAGGACCAGCCACAGGAAAAGGATCGGAGATGTTAACTGAACCATCAAATGCATGAGAAGTCACTACCTATCTTTCAAAGTGTTCTTTTCAACTTATCGCAAGTAGCCTATTAAAATAATAGATGAACAATCCATATCTTCTACCCTATCCATTTTTATCCAATGTTACCTTGTTTTTACTTATTTTTACCCAACTTACTTTATCTACTTTTACCAAACTCCACCATTCCCCCCAAAAACTATCAAAAATTACCAATATGCACCCAAACTTCACAAGCCTTACTTTACCCCATTTTAGCCTAAACACCGAAAAAACGGTGTTGATCAATGCTAATTGGTGACAAAGTGTTGATTAGTATTGACCAATGTTGATCATCAATACTTATTTATAAGTTTTCAAAAGAAAAAAGCCCTTCATATCTCGGATCCAATCTTCTTGGATCCCAGGTATGATATTATGTTCAGTTGCTCACACATACTTTAAAAAATAAACAGCATTGTTAACTTGTCATTCAATAAAATCTTGATTTAATTTCATCACAAAAACTTCCATAGAAAACTTAAATTAGAGGTCAGCTGGCTAAAGCTATGAAACAAAATCATCAATTAATGTACATTTACAGGAAGGCAGGTCAAAACAAGGACAAAGAATCAAAGAAAAATTAGTTCTACTAAGATACAGAGAATGACTCTACAAAATAAGCTGGAGTCACTAAACTTTTGTCAATTGCTAGCAAAACCCAAACTTGCAC
Source organism: Portulaca oleracea (assembly GCA_029582165.1). NCBI lineage: Eukaryota > Viridiplantae > Streptophyta > Magnoliopsida > Caryophyllales > Portulacaceae > Portulaca > Portulaca oleracea. The sequence continues at coordinate 38,566,607 of CM055885.1, read as the reverse complement.
TGCGAACAACTCCCCCTGGCTGAAAACGACCGTCTGCTCGTGTCTTGGGGAAGATCTAACCGATCTACCCACAATTTAATCTGTCTGTTGCACTTGTGCGATAGTTCAGTCGGAGTCGACGAATATCTGCAGCAAAGTATAGAGATTACCATTTTTCAGGGCCGAGAAAATTGCACCGAATTCTGATAGTCTTCAGCCAAACACCCAGATCTTAGAACTAAATTTGCATATGAAATCTCAAAAATGGAGATCTTGAAGGCTATTGCTTAATGGCAGCTGATTAGATGTTAGGTAGAGTTACCTTCTGATCATATTAAATGATTTGGAGTATCAGCATTTTGTTCAGGTGTGGTTGTTTATTGATGGATTTGTGAAGAAAAAAGGCAACTAAGACTAATAAGAGAATCATCAGTTGATCCAATCTGGGATACTGGGTAATGTAAACCAGTTTCCAAGGCTAAAGATAATAAGACTTTCCTATTTTGGGGTCAAAATCAGGTTTCATTTTAGACATGTCCATAAGCACGATAATAGAAAAAGATTTTGTAAGGCCTCGGCCCTTCCAGACCGCGAAGATTACCAATAACAGCTTCAAGGATCGCAGACTGGCCCCACAAATCACCACGAGTCTTTCCAGCGTGCTTCGTCCTCGCTCACACGCTGTCTGGGAAAACTTCCCAAGAGATCACCCATCCTGAGATTACTCCCAGCCAAGCACGCTTAACTGAGAGGTTTCCAACAAATGAGCTACCTTAAAAGAAGGTGCACCTTGGTGATATAAGTAGTCATTTTGATCCTCTTAAGTCACACTTTAACCACATATTCAAGGTGCTACAATCATCCCCACTTAAGCGCACAATGTCCTCGTTGTGCCACAATTCACTCCAGAATCTTTGCTCCGCTAGGTGACTGCCAATGGATCTCCCGTTCATTGGTGCAGCTCATGGTCGCGGGTCGGCTCTGACACCATCTGTAACGCCTCGGCCCTACTAGACTGCGAACATTACCAATAACAGCTTCAAGGATCACTGACTGACCCTACAAATCACCACGAGTCTTTCCAGCGTGCTTCGTCCTCGTTCATACGCTATCTGGGAAAACTTCCCAGGAGGTTACCCATTCTGAGACTACTCCCAACCAAGCACGTTTAACTGAGAAGTTCCCAACAGATGAGCTACCTTAAAAGAAGGTGCACCTTGGTGATACAAGTAGTCATTTCGATCCTCTTAAGCCACACTTTAACCACATACCTGGGGTGTTACAATCACCCCCGCTTAAGCACACCACGTCCTCGTTGTGCCAAAATTCACTCCAGAATCTTTGCCGCGCTAAGTGACTACCCATGAATCTCCCGTTCACTGGCGCAGCTCACAATCGCGGGTCGGCTCTGATACCATCTGTAACGCCTCGGCACTCCCGGACCACGAGATTACCAATAACGGCTTTAAGGATCGCTGACTGACCCCACAAATCACCACGAGTCTTTCCAGTGTGCTTCGTCCTCGCTCAAACGCTGCCTGGGAAAACTTCCCAGGTCACCCATCCCAAGACTACTCCCAGCCAAGCACGCTTAACTGAGAGGTTTCCAACGGATGAGCTACCTTAAAAGAAAGTGTACCTTGGTGATATAAGTATTCATTTTGATCCTCTTAAGCCACACTTTAACAACATATCCAGGGTATTACAGATTTTTTTTTTCAACTTAGATTGCAATAGACTAAAGTAAAATGTCTCACTAAACCTCCTATGCTTCTTTTCCATGAAACTTCAGGTACGAGCGATTTTAAATCTTGGGTCAACCGCAACCAATATCTCGAAATTGCCAAAATTGGGCGTAAGACAACTACATCTGACCCCTCCACACCTCACTTGAGATCTGAGTAATGGTTTTGGTTTTAAGTTTCATTTTAGATCCCTCATACAGGAAATCCAGAGTCAACTGCTAACTTAAGGTACAAATGTAATATAAATAAAGACCACAGCGGTAAAATGTTGTTATATTATCAGGATTCACTGGACCTTAATGATGATGTGACTTGGATATTCATCTCCTCATTAGTGCAGTTCCAAAATATTTTGCAATTTATTAGGTGCTCCCGGAGCATGTGCTCCAGATTCTATAATTGTTCACCCATATGTATTAAGTTGTTCATTCTAATTTTTATGATTGTTCACTCTGATTGTTCTCTCCATGAACTTTTGTTCATGGGGGTAAGGCTGCCTACATTAGGATCCTCATACCGCGCTTAAACGTGTCACATGGAAGGTTGTTGTTGTTGTTATTGTCACTCTGATTCATATGATTGTTCATTCACAAATATCTGGAGCACAAGCTCCGGGTGCATCTAATATATATTGAGAATATTTCCCTAGTCTCTGAACAATCAATATCAAGGTCGAGGACATTTGAATACATAAGAAGCCGACACACACTTTTAATGAGTGGCGTACCTCGAGATCCGGTAGGGGTTCATATGTCTTCTTCTCCACTGAATCAAAAACTGTGATCCCTGTGATTTTCTGGACCCCAACTTTAGTGGCAATAAGGTTCTGCAACCAACATAAACAAGCTCAACTTTAGTGTCAATGACCATCCCCAGGCAAAACTAGAATCCTAAGGAACATTTTTTAGCTTTTTTTCTTTCTTTACCATGTTTAAATCAATGGAGCTTAAAGCCCGTACTTCTGGTAGAGCCTGTAGAAATACATCAAATACGTACAGAAGTTAGAGCCTGATAAGAAAATAAGAAATCATAAGATATGAATAGAGTTTACTAAAAGTAAATATGTCACAGAACCAGAATTTGTCTAAATGCAGTTTCAAGACCATGGCAATTTTTCCCAATAATAATAATTGTACATGTTCTGAAGCTCAAAGGTTTCAACCGACATACTGCAAAGTAATAGGCGTATAATGGTCAAATGCATGTTTTCAGCACTTTTTTTAAATTTTTTTTACAGGGGTAAATGTGGGTCATCCAAAATTGGGCCCTTATCTTAGGTTAGGGATACATCCCAATTGGACTTAGTGACCCGAGGGGAAGGGCGTAACCCAAGCCCAAAACGCTTGTTAATAGCTCAACTTAAGTGCTTATCCTCACACAAGAGGGCTTGCAAGTCATGGGATTCGATTTTTAACCTCCAACATGGAAAGTCATGATGCCAAATGAGCTAATTTTTGATAATTGAATACAGCTCTATGCAATGAGCTAGTTTTGATATTGGATACAGCTATAAGCAATGCTAAGGTGGGATCAACAATGGCTGGAGGTGCACCCTAGTGGTTTAGTGTACAACAATAATTGTAACCATGTGAAACTCACTCCAGAAAGCGGAAACAAGGACAAAAAAAAAGGCATCCAGAAAATGTAATTCCAAGACATGACAGTCCTTACCATAGTCTGAAGGCCATTGACCATGAATGCCCTATCCCCATTAGCATCACCTGAAAACCATATCTCAAATGGTCCCAGAGCCCGATCAGTCTGGTTTGTGAGGCTCAATTGCACCTGCAAAGAGGTTTCCAGGTAAGCAAACACATGATTACATGTCTCGAACAGCTTTCTTTATACCTTCCCAGTCCAACATTGATATGCTCCTACTTATTGTCAGTTTTTTGGGTTCAAAAACAGCACCCATCTCATTCAAACTTCTAGAATGTCAATGAAGACTTCACATACACAATAGCTCTACAAATGCAAAAATCAACAAAACAAAAGACCTAAAAACAAGAGAAAGAAAAGCGTTATCACCTCAAAGGGTTTGTGCAAGATGATGACCTGGGGAATTTTCATAACTTGCAATTCAATCTCTTTGCGAGGAACAGGCTGTAAACAGATTTAATCAGTAAGTAGACCTCAAAGAAAAATGAAATTTGAAAATCTGGTGCAATCATGAAGACGTGTAAGAAGAAATTTAAGATAAATAATAATTAAATATTTTATATGTTATAGTCTCCTGTCCTAGTTAGGAATGTTAGTCTCATAGTTTGATTAGAAATATCATGCTTATTTCCTATTTCTATTAGGTTTAGCATCAGGAAGGTTGTTTACCTATAAATAAGGATTGGCTAGCCTTTGTTAGACAGTCAACATTGATTATTGAATATTAAGAATTATTACTGAGTACGCATAGGGATATGCTAATCTTTTCTTGAATCCAGCATGGGAATGCTGAATTCCCTGTCTTTAGTTTTCGGTTCTCTATCAAAATAGATTGAACCAAAAAAGAGAAGTTTCCAAACATAACTAAACCACAGGACAGTGGAGCTAAGTGGCATTTGTTGGGCAAGGCCCTGTAAAAACTCATATGAAGATGAACGGGATGTTGTACTTACACTACCAAGAATTTGTTGTGTCTGCAAGCGTCCAGGCTCCCCCAAATTTGTTCGCCATGTTATTTGAAGTTTACCGAGGATGTTGCTCCCCTCGACTCTTGTTTGTTTAGACTCTTGTGAGGACACCTTCAACTGGTATAAAAAGTTGTGAATTCCACCTCCAGATCTTATCAGCACAGGTGGCTTAAATATTTCTGCATCACTGCCAGCACTATTCATCAGCTAAAGAGTTTCAATGGAAATCGGCAATGTATTTTTTTTATATATAGAAAAAGGAAATGAGCAATTTATTTATATACAAAACTATCCCAGAGCAACCAACCTAGAGAGTTTTTTCTCTGCATGGTGCTTATCTGCAGCTAGTACTGCTGCCTTCCAATGTTGGGCTGGCTGAAACTCAACTTGATCCATAAAGAGGTTTGACTTGGTGTGGTTTTCAATACAAGCTTCTAAAAAAGTGAGGTCCTGAGGCACAAGGCAGAAAAAGGTTCTTCCCATGAGTAGTATTGAATTAATGAAGAACCACAAGGACCTCAACCCAGTCTTTGAAACCCCTAACCCTACTGATTAATACAAATATCTACAAATATTAATCCCTCACCCAGACTTTGGTTGTCAAGCATACAACATAAACTTCATACAAAATCATCAAAAAAAACTGAAGTAAATAGTTTATACATGGGTCAAACATCAATGAGTATGAGAAAACAGCACAGATACTTGGACCAAGTGGGATGATATTCAGCATGGTTTGTCTTCATCTGCACTAGTAAATATTTTCAGCAAGTAGCTTTTGTGCACCACAAGCAAGAAGTAATTCTAAAGATTTGAAACTTTGATGCAAAACCGTCATAATTGCGTACGTCATACATCTTTGCACACTAAAAGCAGCCATTTTAATTCATCTGCCACACTCTCAACAGTTCCACACCACCCCATACACGAAAAGAAAATAGAAAAGGAATGAAATGATGTTGTCATCAGTTGAATTCTCCAAAGTAACAAGACTAGTGTAGTTCCATAACAGCAAAAATGTTTATATCAAATGAAAAAGAACTAGGTTATAAATTAACCGATTCATAGTAGAAACCTACAACTAACTTGCCATTGAGCTAGTAAAATATGGAAGGGGGAAAAAACTACAGAACATATTCATAAATGGGAAAGGCAATTCTGGACTTGCTACCTCCAAATGCTAGTGAAAGCCAACCTACCTTGACAACTCGGACCTGCAGCAATGAAAGAAACTTTAATGTAAGACAAAGGGGGCAAAGAAAATAAAATCCAAATACGGGTCACAAAATTAGGTGCACCTTGTTGAAAGATCATACCTTCGTCCTGACTGAAATAGGGTTTGCGACAATGAACTTGAAAAACTGAGGCAGATATTTGCGATCACCATCACCATCATTGTACGAAGCTGTACATACCAGCCTGCAGATGATATGACAGATAACCATCATGAGCATGATCCATAATACATAGCTCTGTACCTCCCAACAACCAACTTACGTGTGTGCCCCCAGTTCCTTAACGTCATGTTCAACAATAAAATCATAGCGTCCCCCAGCTCGTATGGTGTCAACTGGCGACTTGGTAGTATCTAGTAAAAGTACCCTCTGTCTTTCTGTCTGAATTTCCGCCTGCAACCAGTAAGTTCGAAATGTCAGCCGGATCAGTTGCTTATTGCTCAACCATTAAATTGCGACAGAAGAAATATCTTCCAACAATTTGAAGGCTACAACACTCGCATCTTTACAGTAAGTGGACTTAGCATAAGCATTTTATAGATCTACACTTTGTGAAACAATGTAAATGGCAAACCATCCCAATGGCACTACTTTCTTTTACATGGTTAACCCGAATTTGACATGTATAGAAGAAGATTCTTAAAAATAATGAAAAAAAATAGTACACCATTCCTAGTCTATCAGACACTTCTCTCTCATACAGTTCTTTGGAATCACCAATATTCTTCAAACAGAAAAAATGCACAGCCCCCTGAAAGCTCCATGACAATAGCGGTAATCATTCACAGAGAGAGAACTTCTGGTCCCATCTTATTTTTTGTTGCTGGTAGCCCGATACCATTATTTGCCTGTTTGTTTAAATATGTGCAAGGTAATCCTTCACAGAGAGACCTGTTGAAGAATTACCTCTAGAGGATTGAGATATCAACCTATTACCAGTCCAAGCATATCACCAAATCTTTTGGCTTCTCTCTATGATACAAACTCTTGCAGCAAAACAACTATCCTACCTTCATCCCAAACACTGAAGTATTATAATTAGAAGCTATGACTACTGAATAGAAGCTATGACTACTGAATACAGATAACTAAAAGTTTATTTTCCTTACCTACACACACACACACACACACACACACACACACACAAAAAAAAAAAAAATTGCCTTCCACAATCTACCATGTCATATTGCTCAAAGGGACAATCAATATTGTTATGTATTTGAATCCATAAAAGAACCACCAGCAAGAGGGTATAAATTTCATCGTTAATACATTTGGGGGAAGCATTAATTGTCAGCCTCAGCAAAGAGTTTATGTTACTGACAAAAGCAATTGTTTATTTGAAACACAATTTCATTTGTCATGCATGGCTACATAGAAACAATATCATGAATCCCTCATTGCCAAGCAAGTCAAAGAAAATCATACTAAGATTCATAGTTTGATTATTTTGATAGCATACCAATCAAGTTCGGATCTGGAATTGTCAATGGCAGCATATTTTTCCATTGACAGTCACAAAACTAGAACTAGCAAACAACATTTCAACCTTGGAGGCTATAGCCGTCTGACCATCCTCAATAGTGGCTATATAAACCAAATACTAGAAACAAATGTAGCACACAATATCTCTAATACATGCACAAGGAACAAAAGTCCATTCACGAGACCAGAACAAGCAAACGCCATTTGAACACCAGACTCCATAACCATCAGCTAAACCCCAAATGTCATCATAAAAACCAAAAAAGAAGATACAAATCCAGCACGCGATTTCTCCCATGCAAATAACCAGGAACAGAAGCAATTCACTGACCTTGATGACAATATCTCTGACATCAAAGCTTGAGCTATTATTGATACTAATATAGCTGCAAAATGTCTCCCCCAAATATATTGCCCTGAAAAATTACTAAAAATGCTCAATTGATTGAATTTGCATTGCAAAATTCTATAGTTGTTCAACACAATCAAATGGACTCAACCAAAACTCATCACAATAATCCCCAAGCACCAGCACCAAGCACCATTCAAACCAAATTGCAGCAGCTAAACTACTCAAAACAATTGATCACGAACTACCAAATTGCAACAACGCGTACCACTAAATCCAGCATGATCGAGGACTAGGAAATCGCATAACATAGAGAATCAAACAGAATCAACCAAAACTCATCACAATAATCCCCACTCACCAGCACCAAGCACCATTGAAACCAAATTGCAGCACCTAAACTAGTCAAAACAATTGATCACAAACTAAGCAAACAACCAAATCGCAACACCTTGTACCACTCAATCCAGCTTGATCACGAACAAGGAAATCATAAAATACAGCAAAATCAAATGCGGCATACCCAAACGATTGGGGAAGAACAAGCAGTCCAGACAATCCGGTAGCATCGGCGGGGTCAGAGAGGAGGAATCGAGATCGGAAGTCGAGATCAGAGGCGGCGGGGTCCGACGACCTAGAAAAGGAAGATATGAGATTAGGGATTTGATCGTCGGAGATGTCTTCGCCGACGAGGAGATCGGCGGGGTCGAATTTCAGCGGGGATTCAACGTGGAGTGACGGACGGCATAGCCGCATCACTCGGAACGCCAGAGAGTGAGTTCCTCCGCCGCCGGTGCCGGCGCCGGTCGCACTCATGGTGTTCGTTTTCGGTGATTCTCCGGCGACTTTTCAGAGATGGTCGGAGGCAGCCTCTCTGTAATAAGGTCCGTTTGGGAGGGAGAGTAAACTGTGAGTAGCAAAGCAAGATAAAAGTAAGAGATGGTTTTGCCTCTTTTTTTTGGGTTGGGGGGGGGGGGGGGTTAAATTCATTATAAGTTTAAAGTAAAAAAAAGAGAGAGAGAGAGAGAGAAAACAAAGTAGTTTGATAAAATAAATAAAATTGAGATCTATGTTAATATTGGATTTTTGGGAATGTTGGGTGATAATATACTTTGATATTATATTCCATTTTAGATGTCAATATTGTTTTTTGGGAGTGGGGGATGATTATTCATTTAATTTTGGACTAGTTTTATTGTATGTTTTGGAGTGTCAGCAATTAATATTGTGCGTTGTCAATAGTTGATTGTGTTAGAAATGATGATGATATGAAGAATTTGAAGTTTATCGGACTCAATAGGATTAAAAATGGTGTGTGCAAGATCAAGAACCAAGCATAGCCCGACCTTTACCGATCTAGACCCCGTTCTTTTGTGCATTAACGCAGTGCAAAATCAATAAAACCTAACGCAAGAGAACGCAACTTATCACAATCTACTATTCACCTCTACTCACCTTTTTATTAATTCCTACCGCAACCCAACGCAACCCAAACGCAACTTAACGAAACGCAAACACAACGCAACGCACAAAAGAACAGAGCCTAAATCTAGCTATGTCAGGCTCATGGTCTTGCTTTCTCCCTTTCTTATGTCCATCTAAGACGTTTGGTTCCTCATGTATGATATCCTCGAGATTAGGTGTAAATTATGAGCTATAGTCAAATGTGAAGAACCAAACTTCAAATTAATAATAATCCTCGTATGTTGATGATGACTCCCAGTCAAATTTTCATTCAAAATGGTTTTTGCAACAAACTCTCATTAATCCCCAAAGTTCAAATCTCTATTGGGCTCATTAGACCCTTCTCCACCGTAATCGTCCAACTCCTAACTGTAAAGATTACAATCACTCACTTGTGTTTTTTGAATGAATTCAACATTATTTAGGGGCGAAACATCTTGTACTTGTGCTTCATTAGTATTCTTATTAATGCCTACATGAGAAATCCCCATTGTCAACATGCATATATTAATTACTGGGGTGGGAAAAAGAAAGATGGCGAAGACCGGTTCCTTGCCATCTCCATAATTGACGATGTTAATTGAGTACGACTCTTAACCATCATAAAATCTAATTTCCAAATTTTGGTGGGGTCTATGTCAAAACAAAGAGTCCAAGCTTGTTAAAAGACTCAATCCTCTTTGAGTCATCATCAACTTAAAATGACTAAATATGTAGGGGATACCAAAGTAACATATCCATGTCTTTTTCCATCACAACACACCAAGCACATCTTTTGTTTTCCAACTCTTGAGCCACATTTTCAACCGTTATAGCACTTCATAGTAGAATGTTGTTGGTCCTTGAAGGTTAACAAGAAAAGGTTAAGGTTACCCCCATGGCTCTGACAGTCACATTGAGAGAGACATAGCGTTTGTGAATTTGTTCAACACTTTGTGATAATTTTCATCATCTTAATCAACAAACTCTTATTCAAACATTCCAAATTTTCATCGGAACAAAACCCTTTTAATATGTATATTCATTCACCATCTTTGGGCATAATGAATGAAATTTCTACCACCATGGATTAGATTGTCATGTTCAATACCACCACCACCAGCTAGCGTCTCACTCAAATCCAAAGGGATAGGTCAAACGTTTATGTCAATAACTTTATCGATCCCTGCCCCTATCAAATCTAGCACATTTCACTAGCAGATTTATGTCAACAACCAAGTCTCATTACTGCAATGAATAACTTTCTTAGCTTCTGGTTATAATTTAAACCTCATAAACCATGTTAATAACCAACATTTCTTTTCAATTTCTTAGGCACAAAAGCATCACAAACTCTCTCATGGTTGTTGAAGAGCATCCTCAACCACAAATTGTCACTATTCAAAGGCCGATAATCTACAAATAAAGTCGACACCTTCTTCGAAAAAGGACACTAACAAAAAACCCATTTCACATGCACTGAAAACCAGCCATCTAGCCAAAACAAGAGCACCAAGAGAATCAAAGATAAACCAAAACCACAAAATCACCTTTTGATCTCAAATTGCCAACATTACTAACATAAGCTTATGCTAGATAATAGAAAAGGGGAATATATTAATGTTAGACATGACAACGGTAATAAATTTGACCTTCGTAAATGAATCTGATACGGATCCGACCAATCATTAATAAGGTTTGAGTTCAGGTAATTTCAAGAAGTTCGTGACTGGGCCTCCTGATGTCCATCTAGAGCCCATATAGTCATTTAATTTTAATAAAAATTGATTATTTACGATAAATATACAATTTTTTTTTCAATCTTTTATCTGACCAATTTTTTTAGTAAACTTGTGATTTTCATAATTTGGTAAAATTATTTCAACTTGCTAATCAAGCATTAAATTATGTCGTCATTTAATTAGCCGACTATAACAATTCGTCAATACATTGAATATTTGAATTCAATCCATAAAAAGAGTTTATTAGGGTTAACCTAAACCTAATCTCAATCGGACCCTCCAATTTCCCCCCTTTTCCATCTCGGATATTAGAAATAGGGTTTTTCTCTCTCTTCCCCCGCCATTATCATCATCCAATTCTCACTCCGTTTATCTCTCTTCCCCCTTTTTATCGCCTCAATCGTCACCTTCTCCTTCTCAATTTCGCATCAGATCCATCTGCATCCTTATATTTCTCTTCCGCCATTGTCGATTTCAAGAAATTTGATCGTCGAAGGCAAACCCTAGCTCAACTATTCCAAGCCGCGCTCGTCGACGATCGTATAATCGATTGGGATTCCTCAGATCGATCGAGTTCTCGATCTTTTTAAATAAATTTGATCCCCAATTGCAAAACCCAAGAAGAAAAGATAAGAAATTTAGGGTTTTTTGATTTTCTTTTTGCGTTTGTTGTTTTTTCTGGATCTGGATTTGGATTTGGGATTTCTTCACTGTTTAAAGAATTCGTTAACTCATCTGTCACGTTGATTAAATTGTGAATCAATCGACGGAAGAATTAGAAGAAGAAACTTGAAATTTTCCCCAATTCTGATCGAACCCAGATTTCGAAGGCTGCTAATTTCCTTTTCCACTAATAATCAGATTAAATCTTGAAAATTTCTGCGATTTTGAATCTTGGGAATCAAAGAAATTAAGAAACAAACAAACCCAGAAAGAGAATTCGTCTGATAATAAATTTCATCCGTTAAAAATGATGAAAACGGTAGTATATCATGGGGATAATTTTCTGGGAGAAGTTGAAATATATTTCGACAACACCATCAACAATGAAGTGATGAAGTTGATGATGATGATGAAGGGTGTGATTAGAATAAGCCATTATTCTAAGCCAAGTGAGAGATGTCCACCACTTGCTGTTCTTCATACTATTACATCTTCAGGTGGTATTTGCTTCAAAATGGAGTCTTCTTCTTCTTCATCCAACCAAGAAGACTCCTTGCAGCTTGTGGCTTTGCATTCAACCTGTCTCAGAGACAACAAGGTAACCAACCCAAGAACAAGAACAACTCCTAATCTTAAATCTTAATCTTAATCTTAATCTTAATCATCATAATTCATAATTATAATCATGATTGGACTTTTAAGTAAGTGGGTTTCACTAACAGGAACTAACTGTGAAAGTTAAAGGGTTAACTATTTCAATTCAAGCTTTACAAGTTGGATATGACAGAGAGTAGAAAGGGTGTGAAGCTGAATGTTTGTTTATAGGGAATTTACTGAGAAATAATCGACCCAGAAAAGCACATGAAAGGTGGTCTGCTGTTGTATAATCTGTAGGGATTGAATAGATGGAATGGAAACTGATTATTAAAGGAAGCAACCCTAACCCTTTTGCCATTTGTAAACAACTGTTTTCATATGACCTCTTTGGGTCGGTTGGGACCGGTCTCTCGGCAGACATTTATTTATGTTTGCTAAGTTAAGGCTGCTCGTGTTCTTACTAGAGTACATGGGACCAACGCCAGGAGTGTTATTGTTTACATATGTCCTCTATGGGTCTATTAGAAACTTATTATTAATGGAAGTGACCCTTTCGAGGCAATGTTGCCTACTTATGGATTTCCGTTGACCTTATATAAGTGGGACCCACATTGGGTGTGTTTTAGGAGGACGGTTGTTCTCTATATTGTTCAGTTTTGTTTACTCATAAAATTAAGATTGTTGACTATGAAGTATATAATATATATTCTGGGGGGAGGGGTTGTTAATTTTTGGTGTGTGCCAAGTGACTGCCGGACTGCTAACTTAGTTTGTACAGACTAAGGTATGTAAATGCTGAATCCTTGTGTGAATTGCAGACGGCTGTGATTCCTCTGGGCGATCACGAGATTCACTTAGTGGCAATGCGATCCAGAAGGGCAAATGGTGCAGCCCCTTGCTTCTGGGGTTTCAGTATCGGCTCAGGGTTATATGATTCGTGTCTTTCTATGTTGAACCTCCGCTGTCTCAGCATTGTGTTTGATCTTGATGAGACACTGGTCGTTGCTAATACAATGCGATCGTTCGAGGATAGAATTGAAGCCTTGCAGAGGAGAATCAATGTTGAAACCGACCCACAACGGTTAGCAGGCATGATGGCAGAAGCAAAGCGGTATCAGGATGACAGGGCCATGTTAAAGCAGTATGCTGAAACTGATCAGGTGGTAGATGATGGGAAAGTTTACAAAGTTGAAGGAGAGGTCATTCCAGCTTTGTCTGATAACCATCAGACGGTTGTGCGCCCTCTTATCCGGCTACAAAATAAAAACATTGTGCTCACTCGAATAAATCCACAGGTAGTTTGTTATTCTAGTGTCGTTTATTACGTGCTCTTGGAATTTGTGCTCCAAATAGTGTGATTGTTCACTTGCAGATACCACATTGTCTACTCACTATTGTGATTGTCCAGTTGCAGATATGCATGTAATATATATTGTTACTCTAGCCAGAAGGTTCATATAAACTGCTAGTAACTTGATACATTTGTGTATTTGTTCATTGTACACATGCTTTTCTTGTACATCGGTTGACCTTGGTTGCAATATGGCTGTAGTTTCCAGCATAAATTGTTTCTTTTTGGAAATGCTAAGTAGTTGCATTTGCCCAGATTCGCGATACAAGTGTTTTTGTGAGGCTGAGACCTGCATGGGAGGATCTACGCAACTACTTAACTGCAAAAGGTCGTAAACGCTTTGAGGTTTACGTTTGCACAATGGCTGAGAGAGATTATGCCCTTGAAATGTGGAGGCTTCTTGATCCGGACTCAAATTTGATAAGTACTGAGGAGCTTTTGGATCGTGTTGTGTGTGTCAAGTCGGGTATGATTTTAAACTTCACTTTTAGTCCCAAGTTGTTTTAGCTAGCACCTATAGTTTCTGAAATGTCAGACAAAAAACTGATCACTTTGTAACTTTGTGGAATTTTTGCCACTTTTTGCGCTTAATAGGAGTAAAGAAGTCATTGTATAATGTCTTTCAACGCGGTGTTTGTCATCCAAAGTTGGCATTAGTGATTGATGATCGTTTAAAGGTGTGGGACGAGAAAGATCAACCTCGAGTGCATGTTGTTCCCGCATTTGCTCCGTATTATGCCCCCCAAGCTGAGGTGCGTTTTGTACTTGTCTACATATCAGTAATCTGTAAATTGTTCAATTCTGCTTTACATCTTGCCACTGCTTTTCCGTAACTGTTCATCGTCTAATCTTGTAGGCTAATAATGCCATCCCGGTTCTCTGTCTAGCTAGAAATGTAGCATGCAATGTACGAGGCGGTTTTTTCAGGTACCATATGTTTTCAAAGTGTTCACTCGGTAAACCAACCATTTGCTTATCCCTGGGAATTACACTTCATACTTGTGGGTTTTGTAACAGGGAATTTGATGAAACTCTCCTGCAGCGAATTCCTGAAGTCTTGTATGATAATGATATTAGAGATATCCCTTCTCCCCCGGACGTGAGCAATTATTTGGTGCATGAGGTATTGATGCTTCCTCTTTCCGCTTTGCTTTCGCAGAAATTATAGGGGGAGACCGTCTCATCAATGGTTTATGATGAGATGGACTCTTGTAGCGGTGATCTTTTGAAGGCTTTGCTACCACTAATAAATCATACTAGAACGACTTTCTAATATAAATGTTACGATTACTAAACCCTAGCCCTAAACCCTAAACCCTAAAAGTTACCATTGAAGTGAATATCTAGCAATAGATTTATGGTGAGACTCTCTCACATAAGACCTACTGATGGGCTCAAGTGCTTCGTTATTGATTTATTTTGTTCAGTTTCAGTTTTGTGACTTGACTTGTCTCTTTTCTGGCGTACAGGATGATGGATGTGGCTCCAACACAAATAAAGAACCGCCTTGTTTTGATGGAATGGCTGGTGCAGAGGTTGAAAGAAGGCTGAAGGTACTTTTTTTATTTATTTATATATATATGTAATCAATCGGTTAATTCGGTTCTTTCCTTCATGCTTTTATTAGCGATCTTTTCCGTTAGGCTTTTTAACTAGTAAGTTACACAGGAAGCTCTTTTCGCTGCCGCTCCCGCTCTTTCACAACCTTCTGCAACTTCTTTGGCGACTGCTTCTCCTGATCCAAGGATCCCGTCTTCTCAACCATTTACTGTTGCTTCTCCTCCTATGATGACAGTTCCAAAGCCATCAATACCGCCTTATCATAATACCAACTCGTTCTCTCAAGCAGTGCCAATGGCTCGACCCTTGGCTAATAATATTGGTCCTCAAGAAGAAGGTGAACTACTACCAGAGCCCGAGCTAGATCCTGATTTGAGGAGGCGTCTCCTGATATTGCAGCATGGGCAAGATATGAGAGATAACATGCCAAATCAACCCCCCTTCCCTGTTGTTAGACCTCCGGTACCGGGTCCTGTTGCAGGTCCGGGTCCAGGCCTGGGTCCATTGCATGTTCCTGGGCCTACCCCTAGCCCGATGCCGGTTCCTGGTCCAGTTCCAGGGCCCCGAGGGAGCTGGTTTCCTATGGAACCGCACATGAGTTCAGGGCATTCGAGTGGAGGAGGATTTCAAGAATTTCCCAGAGATCGTGAGCCGGTAAATGTTGAAAGACAATGTCCTCCTCCTCCGTTTTTGCCACATATGGAGAACTCAGTTCATTCCGGTGGTTCCTTTTTTGAAAGAAAAAGACCGGTGAGCGAGGTATATTTTCTTTTCTTTGAGCCTTATGGTGTTTGATGTATCATTATAGTACGGGTGATGACATAGGGGTGTTGCTGTAGGTTCTAATTCATGCTGAATTTGTTTATTTGTAGGCTCTTTACAGAGATGACCACTTGAGATCAAGTCATGCATCACCTAGAAATCATGCGTTCCAAGGTAATCATTGAATTAGGTAGAATGACCGTGTTTTACTTTGTTCCCTTGGTTTAACTTGCTGGTGGCTTGTCTATATGTCCTCTCACAATTATTAGCATGTACTAACTGAACCTTTCTATGGTATCATATTATTTGAATCTGGTTCATGTGAAATATCCTTCGTCAATGTTCATGTTACTTCCTATAAATGCTTATTACCAATTGATCAGCTTAAAATTTACTAATGAGCAACTCATCGAAATAATTTACCTATCCGTAAATCCTTCAGGTATGTTTTATTGGCCGTATCATAGACGATGATAATTAGTCAATTGCTTGTACTGGTCAGTTTATGTGCATTTATGTGTACCAAGTTAAGGCTGTTTACGTATGGTTCTCCCCAAGAACTAGCAAAAGCAGGACCCACGTTGGGAGTCGTTTCTCGAAAAACTTTCGATTACTCCCTTTTATAAAAGGCGATACCTAGCTTGTAGTATGGTATGGTATGGTATGGTATAGTACTATATAGTTGTCCGGATCGCTTAGCTCCTTTAAGTCCGACAAGTTACAATGAAGTAGCTACTAACAGTTAAATTTTATTTGGGAATACTGCTGTGCATAAAAATAAATCACATAATGCATATATGGATTCTTTTCCATAACATAGTAACATACCCATTTAACAGTTTAAGCCGAGTTCTTTTAACTTCCTTTGTTGTCTTGTGTTTATTCCTAGGTTGCAGCACAAAAAAGGTAAAAACTGACTCCTCGAAACTGACAGAATTTGGTCCAGATATGTGCTGCCCCCTTGTAGAAGCCCAAGTGCAAGATCATTTTCTGATGAGTCGTGGGCATATTTCTACTAACTCTAACGCTCCCTTTAGATCAAGGCGTCCCTTTAGACCAAGGCATCCTAACTGTAGATATTAGATGTTTTTAATCGAATATTCATAGCAGGTTCCTTTTGTTCAAAGTAATGTTTTTGGTGTTTGAAAAGAAACCTGCTGCTTTGTTTTGGCGGTACTTATTGGTTTATAAAAATTAGTAAAATTCATTTAACTACCTTGTCTACTATAATAAAGTCACTATACTTGCGCCTTTCGTTTTCTTTTCACTCTAGCCATGTTCTAACTTCGGGTTCGCCTTTGGGTCAAATTCGGGTTGGTTAGATTGATTAATGTTGAAATTTGGATGAGAAAATGATGCCCATTTCCGAGTTTTCTTTCCCGGGTCGGACAATTCGAACAGGCCTAAATTCAGGTCAAAATTGGGTTCGGACTACCAAAATAGGAGAAATATTGTGTCCGGATTTTCAGTCAGACCAGTCAATGTCAAAATTTGGACGAGAAATCTATGACCTTACTCGGTTTTTTCCGGGGCGGACAACTTCGGGTACTTGGGTCGGTCAAACTTTTGCTAGCTCTATTTCACTCTATCTGTGCCTAACCAAAACTTGCCAATTACTATATGCCATTGTTAATGACCATTTAAGCTGTTTTCAAGCTGTTTCTGCTAACTTGCAATTCAAACATAATAGAGCAGTAACTGTTTGTGTTCAGCAAGTACAAAGCAACAAACAGAAAGTTGCTACCGGTACCTGCTTTTCCTCGACAGCTTTTGCTTAACTGGTCGACACTAGTTGTTTTTGCCCGTCTATGAACTAACTTAAAGCTGAAGGGAAGTTCTGTTATTGGTATTTACAAGTGACTAATCTTGTACTGTGACGAGCAGAAAGAACTGGTTGTCTTTAGTTGTATGCTAGCATTGTCAGAGTAAGTACCCGGCATTTTGATATCCCGTTTCCACTAACTATATATTGAGTAATGAGTAGTTTCTAGTTTGGAAGTACCCTCTATTCTGTAACCCAAGCCTTCATATACCTAGCAATGAAGAGATGAAAAGCTGTCATATTTGCCTTAGTTGAATTGTTGTTATCTCGCTTCTTATATTGCTAACGTATTAGATTTATCATTTAAGCAACACATATTTGCTGATGCTGTGTTGACAATGTTCTTTTGCTATGTCTCCGACCCCCCCCCCCCCCTCTCTTTTTCTACTTCCCTTTGTCATTGATGAAGAAGCACATATTTGAAGCATAGGAATCTTGGTTTTATCTCCGCACATATTTGAAGCATAGGAATCTTGGTTTTATCTCCTATGGTCTTTTTAAGTCATGAATGAAGGGAAGTTCGTGTCCTTAAGTACATCTTTTACTTATGGTGAGCTTATGTATCGATGGTCTTACAGTGTACCTTTTGACTATACACTGATAGAAATTCATTCATGTGCATAGTCCCAAAAAGGAAGAATGATTAATGTGTAAGCCAAAGCATGGCAAGATTAAGCTATTCCACTTGATTCGATTTGAGTCACTTTTGTGGATGCCAAGTGGTTTGATGTGTTTAATTATGGCACGAGACACGAGGTTTAGAAATCCATTATTAAGGGACTTACACATAGAGGAGATGCTTTGATTATGGTAATGTTATGGGGTAAACCTTCATCTTCATGCATCTCACCTCTCTTGACCTCGCTCTCTCTTTTGGTTTTGCATTCGTTTTGAATCCAAATGCTATGTAAAAGTTTTGGTTGTCACCGCTTTTCTCTTTGAAGGCGATGATTTCAAGTGGGGCCGAGCAACGTCAGACAAGAATTTGGAAGCAAAACCTGAAAGAGGGATTTCATTCTCAGAGTCCCCTGCTGCTGCTTTGCGTGACATTGCTCGGAGATGTGGAACCAAGGTAGTTATATTACTCCCTCCGTTCTTTTTTGTCTGACCTTTTGACTAACTTTTCTCATTTCATATTATCTGTCACCACCCTAATTTTTTGTGGTATTAGTTTCCCCCATCACCTCCAAAAGTCACATATAAAACACATAGGGAGTACGTAATCCCTCAAACCGAGGTGGATTCTTCAAATTTTCTCGTTAACTTTACATGGTGTAGCTTTCGGCTCATTTTGTTTTGCCTGTGTTTCCAGGTTGAGTTTAGAGCAGGTTTGGCTGCTGACATGAGGTTGAAGTTTGCCATGGAGGTTGTCTACTTCTCTTTCTTGTGTGGCTTAATTTTCTCCGGTTAATCTTTTTTTTCTTTTTTCCAGGATTGTGTAATGATCATTATTCTTCGTCTACATTTCCATTAATCTTCCAGTAGATAGTTATCGTTGTTGGTAACACTGGATGCCTATTGATTGCGCTTGAGTGATACTCCGAGCGTTTGGTTCCAACATTTCCATGGTGTACTTGGTCAATTGGCCCAAGTTGACTAATTTTCCCTTGTCTGCCTAAATTGGACGGGAAATTATTTGCATAGGGCCCACCTTTTCACAATGAAGCGTAGGAAAAAGTTCGCTGCCCGGGGGGGGGGGGGGGCTAAGGGAAAATATTTCCTGGGAATCAAACTGTGATGAAATTCCCCGAATACACCTGAAAGTGTTTCATTTGCTCTTATCTTTTACAACTTCAAGGACAGTTTAGACATTTAACCGAGGAAATCATTTCTGTAGGCGTATTTTGGTGGGGAAAAAGTTGGCGAAGGGATTGGCTTGACCCGAAAGGAAGCACAAGAACAGGCTGCAGAGGCGGCTTTGATGAATCTGGCTGGTAAGATATTCGGTTTATCCTCTTTGTGAATCATCTGATTGCTCTTTGCCTTATTATGTATCATTCTTTTTGTTTTGTTTTTGGGTGGTTTTGGCATTATTTGGTCAAACTCGAAATATTCGACCAAAGCATAGTTTGGTCAAATTTAATGTTTCGAAGAAGAATTGGTCAAATTCAGTCATCTGGGTTTGAGTGTTGGACAATTCGGGTTTGAAGAATTTGGCCGAATTACTGACCCCGAATTTTTGCTATCCCTATGCAATTTATTGCCTTGGCTTGTTTTCTCCAGCAGCAGTTGCTGTTTATATTTGTTGCTGGTGGTATTTTTCGTGATGATTCCGAGATTTCAACCAATGTTCTCTACAGATAAATATTTGGCTCACCAAAAATTGGAACGTGGCACGCGACAAAGCATCTCTAGCCGGGGCTGTGAATTGGATGATTTTCGTGAGGATGGCCCTCGGAACTCTGCGGGCCCTGCTTCGGCTCTGAAAGAATTTGTATGTTTTCCAACGACTATCCCCTCTCTAGTCTTTAAGTTCTGTCGCTAGGAATTTGTACGTTAATCGATCATGTCTAATATGTCATCTAGGTGGAACTAGATGAAAAAACTCTTGGCAAGGGCACAAGACTGACATGGGATGAGGCAAAGTTGCAGGTACACTCACCGTTTTTTCCCGTTTCCTTTTCTTTTGTCCGTCCTTCATAGACCTGACAATCGGGTCAGTTGACTTAGGCTCAAATTGGGCCAATTCAGGTCCAATCACTTTATTTTTAGTCCTAGTATAACTTTGTATTGTGAAAACAAATGGCCTTGGTGAAAAATACAAATTTGGATCAGGGTGAAATGTACATTCGGCTCAAGTCAGGCCCTTTTGGGTTTGGCCGTTTGGGTGTATTTTGGTTCGGTTTACCTTAGTTTTGGTATTTCGGGTCAGGTGGGTCACTTGGGTCTCCTACGATGTTTTTTGGTGAACTTTGCTTAATTGTGCACTTCCCATGTAACTAATCGTCATACTCATACACGCTTTGTCAGGCTGCTGAGAAGACACTCGTAAGTCTTAAATCGATGGTCAGTCAGTTTAGTCCTAAGCATCACGACTCTCCACGGTTAGTGCTGTCATAATGCTAATCCATATGTTTTGTTCAATAGATTGAACAAAACATGTATAATCGATTTTTTTTCGAGGCTGTGATTTACAGCCTATCCTAGAATACATCTTCGAAAGGAGTTAATCTCGATGGCCATGAATTACAGGTCAGTGCAAGGGATTTCTGCTAAACGGTTAAGGTCCGAGTATTCTCAGGGTTTACCACTCGTGCATTCTTGGAGATGACCATAGAATAGCATTCATTACGTTGACATTTCAACTTTACCACATTAGGGTTTTCATGTCGAAGTTTGGAGGAAGACGGCATTTTGAAGTTTGAAACAAGGAGTCGATATTGTTGATGGAATGGTATGCTCATTTTAGAGGGCTTTGGCAATGTCGACGATCATTCCTGTTGCTTGCCCTAATGAGCTTCTGGGACCCAACTCATCTAAACTTTTCCGTACCCAAAGAAGATGGAAAAACAAAAACAGGTCCTTCTAGCCAAAGAGACTTGTTGAGGATGATGGTGAATACGAAATATTTTTTGTCGATTCCTTGGAAATTGGAATCGGTGACGTTGCTTGTAGAAAATGTCGAATTCTAGAGGTAAAGCTGCGTACGATTGGACATACGATTGATCAGGTGATGATTGTGATTTTTGATGGTGCTGGTGATGGATTGATGGTTTGCAAGTCGATGTACCGCCTCGGAATTATTCGATCAAATTAAGGGTGGTTTAGTTTTTGTTAATATTTCATTTTTTCTGCCCATTGACCTTTTGTATATACATTACATTTTGAAGTGGTTAGAAAACATGAACTTGGTCATGCAATTGTACAAACAGATAGTCATACAACACAATATTAGCACATTGCCAACCTTGAAGATCCAAAATGGCTTCAACACAAACCGATATTTGGTTTAACGGGCATGACCCAGAGGTTGGACTCGGTAAACGGGCTTAGGATTCATTCTCCCTCGGGAGAGTCCATGGACTCGAACAATGATGAAACGAGCATCCAAATCGAAC
Source organism: Portulaca oleracea (assembly GCA_029582165.1). NCBI lineage: Eukaryota > Viridiplantae > Streptophyta > Magnoliopsida > Caryophyllales > Portulacaceae > Portulaca > Portulaca oleracea. The sequence goes on along the minus strand of CM055885.1, from coordinate 38,545,189 downwards.
TTACAGAACCCGCACTTCGCACGAATTTTTTGTTAAAGAACTATCACGGCCCATTTGGAGGTAAAAATGGGATCTTTTGAACAATTTGAAGGGATTTCGAGAGGGTAAATTGGTGGGTTTATCCATGGTTTTGTTTGCTAATGTCTATAAAATGTTAAAGATAGATAGATTAATGTGCATGTATATATTTTATTTACCATTGACTCCTTGTTACAACACCTAGTACTTCTACATTAATCATCATTATTTAGTATTACAACCAATGACAATAGCTGAGATCTACATGTTTCAATAATAATCTGAATGGATTCTCCTTATTTGGTGCTTAGTTTCACATGCTGGCCTCTTACATCGAATTGTGGGTCATTGACTATCAAAGTATTTGTGTAGAATTACATCGTTGCTGTCAAAAAACTGTTCGATCTGACAATCTAATTCAATCTATTCTGAATAGAAATGAAGTAGAGTTTTAGTAGTTCATCAAGTTAAAAGGCTCAAGATCATCAAGTTAAAAGGCTCAAAATCAGCTCATTGTCAAGAGGAAAACATCAAACTACAATCTATACCAATAATCCATGGATTGACAATTGACATGATCAATAGAAAGTCAGTCTATGGATGGAAAGTCACATTCCAAATAGAAAGAAAACTCCATTGCTTTCTATTTCACAATAGAACATGACATGCAATTCTTTTGAGAGAATGTCAACCTCTACTCTACCTTCCCCTTCCCCCTCAATTGAACATACAAGAAGAACAAAGTATGATCACAATGCTAACCTCGAAGATCCAAAACCGTATAGAAATAGGATAGACATTCAAGAATGAAGCGACGAGGTGTTATCTTTTGAGGTTTTGGTCGAGGAGTTGCAGAAAATACAGGCTCTCTTCATAAGACGACTGATCACGCTGCCATCTTTAGGGACAAGATCCCTACTTAGCTGATTCCATAGATGCAAAGCGTACGTCTCCTCGTCAATATGCTTTGACACAGATTCGACCCATTTTTTCTCAACCTCGTCCTTGGGTGTTTCGAACAGGCTTCCGATGGTTGTCCAGTTGACCGGATAAAATGCCGCGAGGGGCAAAATGGTAAAATTGAAGTCGACCCCTTCCTTATTATTATTAACCCTATCAATAACCCTAGAGACCAAGTAAGGACCAGTTTCTCCCCAAACATTCCCATTGAAGTTGAAGGCGAATTCCTCAATGAACCGATTTAGAAGGGGATGTTTCTTATCAAACACCATAAGAGCACCATTCAAAGAGGTCCAATTCCCTGAATTTTCATCCACTGTTTGTATCCCAACCGAGTTCCTCAGCTCGTCCAACCTCTTCAACACTATGAAATCGGTGTCCATGTAAATCCCTCCATACTTATACAACAAAGCAAGCCTAAGCAAATCGGACAAATGCACTCCCAACGCGATCTTCCCTGGTTTTACGTCGCCCCTCTTCATTCGATCAAACCAAGCAGCAGCCACTGTTTCATTCAATATGAATGGGTAATCTGGGTTGACGGGCATGACCCGGAAATTTGACCCGGTAAACGGGCTTAGGATTTTTTCTCCCTCAGGCGAGTCCATGGACTCGGAAACAATGATCAAACAAGCATTTGGGTTGAACTTGAAAAGGCTCTCAATGGTGAACCTTTCCTTGTCCTTAAAGGAGTCCAAATTTGGTGATATCCATGTCATGAAAACCCGTACTTCACACGAGTTCTTGTCGAAAAACTGCCTCACCCGGTTGGAAAACTGCCCCGGGGGAGGTAAAAATGGACCATTTTTACCCACCCTTTGGGGAGCCTTTGATGGGGAAGAAGTGGTGAAACTTTGTAGGGTAAAAAGATGGGTAGTTGTTGATGAAATGGTGAACGATGAACTGTAAGAAAGGAGAGCAAGAGCTACAAAAAGCACAAGGAAGAAATAAAGAGGAGAAAAGTGGTATTTTTTGAAGATTTTGAAGGGATTTTGAGAGGGAAAATTGAGATCCATGATTTTGTTTGCTAATTTGTATTATCTGAGGGAGGATTATACTTTGTTGTTGTGTATGAATGTTGAAAAAGAGGAGGATATATATGATAACAATAATTACTCCTTATAAATATCAAATGTTAAAGATATTATATAGTGATGATCGACGTTTATATATATTTTATTTACCATTGACTCCCTGTTACAACAAGCACGTTTTGATACTATTACAAAATGTGTGTGCATAGTAGTATTTTATTTGCCGTTGACTCCTTGTTATGACAAGCACGTACTAAGAAACTAATAGTCATCATTATTTATTGAAAAATTGGAAAAAACAAATTTTGGGTATTAGGAAAAAATAATTCGAATTTATAATTTTGTTATGGAAAGGTTGAACTTTAACCCCTATTATTTTTAACATCCATCATCTAATTAAACTTGCTCAAAAAGTGATGTGATGGTGGCAATATTACACACATAGCATACTTTTAACTTGTTTTTGAGTTGTTGAAAGTTCCACATATAATATCGCCACCACCACGCCACCTTTCGGGCGAGTTCAATTAGGTGGTTGATGCTAAAAATAATATGCATTAAAGTTCAGCTCACCCATAACAAAGTTATATGTTGGATTTATTATAATTTCCAATATTTCAAAATATGTATTTTTTTCCCCTCAATCTCCCTTTATTTATTATTACAGCGAGTCGATGCCTATATGTGTCAGAATCTGAATGGAGTCTCCTCATTTGGTGCTTGGTTTCTTATCAAATTGGAGGAGGTCATTTGGACTACCAAAGTGTATTCTTGGATCCATCAAAAAGAGGCAAAAAAATAAGTATTCTTGCATAGAATAACATCTTTAGGATTGTTATAAAACTTTTGTATTTTCGTTCGAATTTTGATAATGATCGATTTTTCCGGACATGAAAGCAATAGTATCTTTCTTATTTCTATTGTTTGAACCGAATTTTGACAATAACATCTATGGATTGACTGATAATTGGCATGGTCAATAGAAAAAGTTAGTCTATGGATTGAAAGTCACATTCCAAATAGAAAGAAAACTCAATTGCTTTCTATTTCACAATGGGAAAATGATATGCAATACAAGAAACTAAACATCATTTAATTTCTTTTGAGTTAGCAATAGCTACAAACATTTAAATACAACATGCTATTAGTACATTATTACTAACCTTGAAGGTCCAAAATCACATGGAAATAGGACATTCAAGAATGAATCGGCGATATGTTATCCTTTGAGGTCGTCGTCGAAGAGTTACAGAAAATACAGGCTCTCTTCATGAGACGATCAATCACGCTGCCATCTTCAGGGACAAGATTCCTGCTTAGCTTGTTCCATAGATGCAAAGCGTACGTCTCCTCGTTGATTTGCTTGTATATAGATTCAAGCCATTTTTTCTGATCCTCGTCCTTAGGATTATAGAAGAGCTTCTTAATGGCATTCCAGTCGACCGGATAAAACGCTGTGAGGGGCAAAATGGTAAAATCAAACTCGACCCCTTCCTTCTTCTTACTAACCCTTTCAATAACCCTAGAGACCAAGTAAGGGCCAGTTTCTCCCCAAATATCCCCATTGAAATTGAAGGCAAATTCCTCTATAAACCTATTTAGAAGAGGGTGTTCCTTATCAAACACCATGATAGCACCATTCAAGGAGGTCCATTTCCCTGATTTATTCATAGTTTGTATCCCAACCGAGTTCCTCAGCTCGTCCAACCTCTTCAATACTATGAAATCGGTGTCGATATAAATCCCTCCATACTTATACAACAAAGTAAGCCTAAGCAAATCGGACAAATGCACTCCCAACGCGACCTTCCCTGGCTTTACGTCGCCCCTCTTCATTCGATCATACCATGCAGCCGCCACGGTTCCATTCAATATGAATGGATAGTCCGGTTTGACGGGCATGACCCGGAACTTTGACCCGGTAAACGGGCTTAGGATCTTTTCTCCCTCGGGCGAGTCCATAGCATTGGAAACAATGACCAAACAAGCCTTTGGGTTGAACTTGAAAAGGCTCTCAATGGTGAACCTTTCCTTGTCCTTAAAGGAGTCCAAATTGGGTGATATCCATGTCATGAAAACCCGTACTTCGCACGAGTTTTCATCGAAAAACTGCCTCACCCGGTCGGAAAATTCTCCCGGGGGAGGTGAAAATGGACCATTTTTACCCACCCTTTGAGGAGTAGAGGGTGTGGGGAGCTTTGTTGGACAAGAAATGGTGAAATTTTGTAGGGAAAAAAGGTGGGCAGTTGATGAAATGGTGAATGAATTGTGAGCAAGGAGAAGGAGAGCTAGGGCAACAAAAAACATAACTATAAGGAGGAAATAAAGAGGAGAAAAGTTGGTTTTTTTGGACAATTTGTTGTGATTTTGAGAGGGAAAATTTGGATCATTTTTGCTACCCATGATTTTGTTTGGTAGTTTGTATTATCTGAGGGAGGATATGATAACAAATTACTTCGTTTAAATATCAACTATTAATGATATTTTATGGTACGTACGAATACTATTACAAAATGTGTTGCATGCATACTTTACTTACCACTTGTTAGTTGTTACGTACGATAAGCACGTAGTGGTCTCTTATCTGAGTTGTACAAGGTCATTGACTATGAAAGTGTATTCTTGGATCCATCAAAAAGAGGCGAAAAAGGAAGTATTTCTTGCATAGAAAACATCTTTAGGGTTGTTATGAAACTTTACTATTTTCGTTAGAATTTTGATAATGACTGAATTTTTCGATATGGGCCCAATTATATCTTTCTTATTTCTGTTGTTTGAACCGAATTTTGACACGTACAAAGTGCCCTTGTGTCTCAAGGGGTTTAGTTATTGCAATGGAGGGGTGTAAATGAGCTGAGTCCCCCTAGGCTCGGGTTCGACTCAAAGCTTACCGAGTTTTCAAAGTTAAAGCTCAGGGTTGGGTTCATTTCATATATGGGCTCGGGATCGGCTTGCAAGCCAACTCTATTTATTAAACTTAACTAGAAATATCAAAAAATTAACGGTCAAAGTTATCAATATGAATAATGGAATTAATTGTCAAAGTTATCAATATGAATAATGGTGCCACAAAGGGGAAAAAAACGGAGGCAGTACAACGTTTTTCACCTGAAACTTTCGGCGTAAGATTAGGCATATGATGCCCTAAGAGAGACGTGAACGTGATGAAAAGGCACAAATGGAACATGCATTCAGTCAACTTCATAGAATTAGCACAGATAAAAATTCAGATCGGCCAAATTTGGTTAAGGGTTCCGTTCTTTCATGCGGTTAGTTGGTTGCGATTTCCCTTTGTACCACAACTTTCCATATTCCACCTCAACCCACCACAATCCACCAACCCACTTATAAATAAATAGCTGGCAGAAATTGACCTGACCCGAAATCAACCCGAACGCGCCCGGGAGTTTAAGGTTAGGCCGAAATTTCCGAACCCAAAACATAAATAAACCCGAAACCGACCCGCCTGCTCGAATTGACAGGTAATACAATTATTTTCACCACAACATTCCACATTCCACCACAACTTTTCCCAACCCACCACAATTTTCAACTTTCCACCACACTGCACCACAACCAACCGTAGAAAAGAACGGGGCCTTAAAATTTTGGATGAGAAATTCATGTTCAGACCCGTTTTACTCGGGTCAGGTCGGGCCGAACAATTCAGACGGAATTAGATTCGGATTAGAATTGGGTTTGGACAATAGACAAAAAGAGAAATATTATGTTCAAGTATTCGGTCAATTTGGTCAATATTAAAATTTGGACCAAAAATCTATTTCGGACCCAATTTTTTCCGGATCCATTGATTCGAGTTTTTTGGGTCGGACAAAATTTTGCGGGCTCGCGTAAAACATCTTAAACCCTCTTGTCAAGTGAGAAACGTAGAAAAATAAAAGGCTGGTCCCTTTTTCACAATCACAAACAACAATATGCTGAGAGACGAAGCAATTAAGAGTATATCTGTAAAGATGACCATAGATTAGACTAAATAGTTTCGCTAGATAACAATTGTACAATTCAAGTTATGTTTGGTGCAAACCTAGGAACGGAATAAATTTGGACTTAGAACCCCCAAGGAATTAAGTTTGACATTAGAACCCATGACCAAACCAAATTCCAATCCATTTTGGGATGGCAAATGGGTTGGGTCCAGGTCCGAGTCTAGGTTCAATCTTAGACCCACCAATTATTTGGACTCAAACCCGACCTAAGACCTATATTTAAGTGATATGACCGATAAGATTACCTTTCTTGCATCACCTTACTTATCAATATTTATACGATCTTATTTATCTTCCTTGTTTTACTTACATTTTACCTCTTTAAAGAAAATGCCTTTGAATTTAATACCAAATGAAATGTTATTTTATCCCTTCGTAAAGCATTTTTCGAATCAAAAAGAAACTTCAGAATTGACAAAAATTATGCCGAAATTAGATTTCTAGGCTTTGATTATCAACAATCATATAAACACGTGAATTCTTGATGACCCACCCAATTGAAATTGCTAAATATTATAAGGTCGCAGATGAAAAGATAAGATACATTTTACTTACCAAATGTAGTCCTTGCTATAATGCTTATAACTTAGTAGTGTTATGCTTATAATTTAGCGGTATTTTTGAATGTAGCCATGTAGTTTATTGTTTTTGTAATCTGTTGTAATCTGCGAACCTTTAAAACATACCTTAAAAAAAGAAGCAAAAGAACTAAGAGCCTTTAACCAGCTGCATCAGATTCCACCAATTTGCACCATATCCTACAATAATACAACAGAGAGCCTCATACATGGCAAAAAACACAGTTTCCACAATTTCTAGTATTCTCTTCTACAGTTCTAACTGATACATGGGACACCAAAACAAAAGCATTTTGACAAACATGTGTAGAAAATCATCAGAGAGAAGAACCCATCTTTTACACACTTTACTGCTCAGCTTCTTCAACTGCAACAGCCTCTTTGGCTTCTCCTCCTTCAGGAGCCTCTTCCTCCGACTTTCGAGACCCGTCTTTGGACAAAGGAGCGTTCTTCGATGCGTCCTTTCCGGTTTCTTTAGCGTCTTTAGCGGGCTCGGGTTTGGGGGGGATCATGTGGGGCGGTGGCGAATGCTTCAGTTTGACCAACACCTGCCTCATCCTCGACATGTCGGTGGGCTTCCCGGGCTTCGGGCCTTGTACAATGGTGATCGAGGGCTTCTTCTCTTGCTCTTTCTTTCCCCTCCGCTTTTCTATGGTGGGAACCTCGTGCGGGATGAGCTCTGCGATTGCCTTCCAGTACTGCTTATCCGCCTCCTTGTGGAACTTCTCTTGGTTTGCCAGGAAGATCTGCCAAGCCGACCGCCGAAGAATGATTAGTGTGAGGTTAACAGGGGTGGGCAATGGGCCGGGTCCCGCACAATCGAGCGGGTCGGGCCAAATAAAATGGGAAGGTCATTAATGTACCAGACAGGGTTGGCCCATCAACGACCTCAAAACAAGTTATTTTTCATAGAGTTAATTATTTTTCAGTCTCTTCAAGCATGCCTATGCACGGGGAGAAGTTGACTCCATTTGGATCCCCCTCAGACCCTTGTGTTAGCTGGACCATAGTTACCAGGAACAATTCCCGGATCATTGGGTCCAGAATGTGGATCACTACCTTTTCGACAACTTGAGTTTAATTTAGGCTTTGGACCGCTCATTCTGGACCGGGGATCGTGGGTGTCCTGAGCGTTTCCGGTAACTGTGAGCGGGACTATATAGGGGTTCTTTTGTTGTTGAATCAAAATGGGTCACCCATGGGTCATTTGTAGAAAGCCTGACCAACCCACACCTTCAATGGGCATGCCATGAGCGCATTGCCAATGGGTTGGCCCGACCCAGTGTCGGCCGCTGCCCCACCCCTAGGACTGTGAGGATGACTAATGGGAAAATTTGCCAAATGGCAGCAAATAGGAAGACTAACCTTCTCTTTCTCCCTGTTGTTCTTTTTGTTGGTCTCGATGGTTTGCTTTCTCTTCTCGAAAAATGCTAGTTTGTACTCCTCGGCTTCTTCGATAATCTGCATTCGCATTTCTTTTTCCTTCTTCTCTTTCTCCTCCAGCAGAATGGCATTTTGACTGCATCATTACAAATAAACCTTTCAGATTAAAATTTGTATAATCTACCTAAAATTGGTATAATTGCTCGAAAAGAAGATGCTCTAACATCATAAATGCTCAATGATTCTGGGAGTCTGGATTGATTGATCGGACAATCTTTCGAACAACCAGGATTCGTTCCTCTTTAGCTTAATCAAAGAAGGAAGCAATCGATCGCCTAAAAATTATTATCAGTTCCTACTCAAACAAGTATAATCCAATTCATGATGACAATTAAGAAGCAGACACAACTAATCTGTAAAATCCAAGCTTAAACCACTAAAAGGTCCAAAATCCAACCCTAATTCAAGCAGATCAACTTAAACACTAAAATTCTCCCTTCTCTAATCCAATTCCGAAAAATTAATATCAGCTTCTTCCTCAAAACGTATAGAATCTAATTAATGATGCGAATTAAGAAAGCACACACAAGCAATCTGTATAATCCAACCCTAAACCACTACAAAGTCAAAAAGCCAACCCTAATTCAAGCAGATCAACTTAAATACCAAAATCCTCCCTTCTCTAATCCAACTCCTAAAAATGATTAGCAGCTTCTTGCTCAAAACGTATAGAATCCAATTAATGATGCGAATTAACAAAGCACACGCAACCAATCTGTATAATTCAACCCTAAACCACTACAAAGTCCAAAATCCAACCCTAATTCAAGCAGATCCACTTGAACACTAAAATTCTCCATTCTCTAATCCAATTCCGAAAAATTAATCTCATCTTCTTCCTTAAAACGTATAGAAGAATCCAATTGATGATGCGAACTAACAAAGCACACACAACCAATCTGTATAATTCAACCCTAAATCACTGCGAAGTCCAAAATCCAACCCTAATTCAAGCAGATCAACTCAAACACTAAAATTCCCCCTTCTCTACTCCAATTCCAGAAGTAAACAAACAATTAAACCTAGAAAGAGAACTCACCGACGCCATTCACGAAGAGCTACTCCTTCCTCCTGCATCTCATCAGGAGGCGGCAGGACCGGACCATCGGCGGAGAAAACTCCGTCGTCCTCCTCACCTCCTCCCAAGTCGTACGGCTCTCCGTCGCCATTCGACACGGCGTCATCCTCGAACGGCGACTGATGCTCGCCGGAGAAGCCGCCGGAGGTTGCGCCGGCGTAGTCCATAGGAGAATCCTCAGCCAGCGCCTCGACGGCGACCTCGTCTTCGACGCCGCCGAACAGAGGATCTCCGGCGGCGGCGGAGGAATCGAAGCTCTGGGAGGAAAGGCGAGGGTCGTAGGCCATGTAGCCGCCATCGTCGTCGTTGCTGAAGGTGTCGAAGGAAGACGACATCGTTTCGTGCAGGTGAAGTTGACCTTCTGGTTGCTTTCTCGCTCTAAAGTTGAGTGGAGGTTTCTCTCTCTAGAATCTGGCTATAGAATAGTTGATGGGGGTTTTTGGGTTTCTCTCGTTGGACGGTGGAGGTCGAGAATTTTGAGTTTTTGTGTGTTGGTGAATGGTGAATCGACGTTTTGGCATTAAAATGATCTTTGAGTTTTCAATTTATTACGCGGCGTTTTTTTTTCCGTACTGGGTAAAATATATAGAAATAGTTTGAATGGTAAATTATGAAAAATACAGTATGATACAGTGGTAGACTGTAGTAAAAATTATTGGCGTAATAGTCATAGATTAGCAAAAAGAAAAAATGGAAAGTAGAAAAAAAAGTGAAAAGAGAGGAAATTATAATTATTGTGTAAAGTATAGTATGGGAAAATGCAGTAATTTGTAGATAGCGTAATAAATTACGAGTGCCTCGATAAAAATGCCATTAAACTTTTTCAAAATTGCAATTTTGCCACTCGGATTTCTCTTGTCATCAGAATGCCACTAAACTTGATTAACCGGTAAAAAATTAACACTTTTACCTGATGTTTACCTGGAGCAGCAGGTTACTTCCAAATTAATTAACCCCCCTGCCCCTTTTAACTAAACCTAACTTATTAACTTTTTTACCTACCTAATTAATTACATAACCCCCCCTTTTTAATTTTTACCAGGCTATATTTACCCACCCCCATTTCATTTCCCCCAACTGAGTCCTCTTCATCTTCTTCCTCCCATCTTCATCCTCCACTATTAGGGCTCCCGTGTCCTTCTTCAATTTCTGCTCAAAAGTTAGGGCTTCTCCCTGAGTTCTTCATTTCTGCTCAAAAAACCCTAACTTTCCCAAAAAATCTCTCTAATGGATTCCTCATCCTCATCTGTGTCGAACACCCCTGTTAGGGCATGCCGTGACTGTGCATGTTCAAAGACGGTGTTGTACTTCAACTGCAGATGTGGGTTGGTTTGCCTTGTGTACACCTCGTTCACTCCTGATAACCCTCTCAGGAGGTTCGCAAGATGCCCTCGATGGCAATCTCATGATGATTGTGGGTATATGAGGTGGATTGATGACCCAATTTGTGGCACCGTCGCTATTTCTGCAAAGAAGTTGGTTGCAAAATTTGATGCTGTGAAGAGGGAGAGGGACGACTACAAGTTTGAGACTGAAGTTGCTGAAGCCAACATCAACGACCTGATGGGTGAATTGGAGAGGCTGAGGGGGGTGACTAAGAAACAGAAGTGGGTGAATGTGCTGTTTATGGGGGTGCTTGTCATTGGGGTTGTTGTTGGGGGTTTTTTTAAGTTTTTCTAACTGATTTGGGGGTGTTATTTTGCTGGGGGACGGTGGGTGAAGTTATTTTGCTGGGTGTAAGAAGATGATGATGATGATGTTGTATATAGGAAGTTGATTTGGATGGTGAATGTGGGTGATTTTTTTTGTTGTCGTTGGTTAAGCATCATCAGCTCTGTTTGTGGATGATGCTAAAAATATTTTGGTTCCATCATCATCTAAGTTATGCTGGCAGTTGTTCAGGGCTGGCAGTTGTTTTAGGTTTTAGGTAGTTAGGGCAGTTGTTCAGGGCTGGCTTAGGTTAGGTATTGCTGGCAACTTCAAATGTAATCCCCTCATCAATTGAAATGAATGAATTGAATGTTATGCTTTGTTTGATCAATTTTTATGTTGTGTTTGTTTGATCAATCTCCTCTCTTCATCTTCTTCTTTGCTGTGAAGAAGCAATTGTAAGAACCAATTGTTTGATCAATCTCCTCTCTTCATCTTCTTCTTTGCTGTGAAGAACCAAACTGAACAGAATCAATTAAACTGAACTAATGAACATAAACTGAAGTGAATAACAAACTGAACTGAATGAAGTGAAATTGATCAAAAATCCAGGCACAAAACCAATCTCCATCTGTTGACATGAACTGAATGAACACACCAGCAGAAGAAGCACAAAACCAGGGAGGAACAAAACTGAAAACATAAAATGTATAACCAAACTGAATCAAAAGAAGAAAAAGACGCCAGAAAATAGAATAATCAGAAACTAAACTTGCATTAAAGGGAATATGTAATGGGTACAACATCTAGTTTTTTGATGTACATACTCCTCTGTTTTGGCTTAAAAGCTTGCAAAACAGGGTACAAAACCCAAACATGTACAAAAGACATATTCCCCCATCAAAAGTATGGCATTCTACCCCCAAAAGTAAGGCATATACATTTTCAGATTCATTTACATCCTATCTAATGTAATCACCATCAAAGAAGCCATGCATTGTTCAAAATGGCTTAGAAACACATCAAACAAACAACTTAGTTTCCTAGGTTAACCCTGGGCATTTTCTTCCTTGGTGAAACCCTGGGCAACACACATTTATGTGCAGGTCTCTTCTTCCTAGTCTGCTTTTTTGGTGTTGATGAAGGAGATGGCTGGGATGGTTGAGGTGATCGATCGATGGCGACTCATCACATTGAAAGCAAGGCGGAACAGTTGATCCAGCATAAGAGGCTGCAGCAGTAGATGATGGAGCAGCAGTGGATGATGGAGCAGCAACAGCAGGAGTACTTGGTGGATCAGTAGTACTTGGTGGAGCAGATGAAGCAGCAACATTTGTAGCAGCAGCAGAAGCAGCAGAGGAAGCATCAGCAGCAGCAGCAGCAGAACCAGCATTGGCAGCAGCAGTTCTTTTTGTGATCTTCCTTTTGGGCTTTATAAACAAACAAGCATCAAAGTCAGCTAAATCATAAACCCTAAACCATAAAACATGTGAAAAATTTAAAAAAAGGTCAGCTAAAGAAGTGAGATGATACCTTCAACTTTTTTGCAATCTGTGGGCAAGTCTGTTTGTTATGCCCTTCCAATCCACAATGTGAGCAGTGAATCCTAGTGGAGTCTTTGGACATTTTACCTCTGATTGTTTCACCTGCTTCTGGCCTTCTAAAGTACTTAGTGGTTGTCTTTTTCTTTGGCTTGAAGAATGGAGCAGTCACAACACATCCAGGGGCAGTTGCCCACATATTCGTGCCATTCAGTGGGTTCAAAGTGTGAGAGTATGTAGCAACAAGCTTGTTAGTTGCATACCATTCATGGACAAACTGTAATGGCTTCAGCCTTTCCTCTCTCATTACAGCAATGGAATGGGGACAAGGAATCCCATTTAGTTGCCATGAGTTGCAACTACAAGTTTTCCCATTCAAATCGACAACATACTCCTCAGACCATGCATTGTTGACACTAAACAAACCCCTAGCAGCCCTAGTAACCTCCCATGTCCTTGATTCTTCAGTCTTTTTCTCAAGTTTTTTCAAAATCCTCGGAGGAATTGGGGTGTTGATCTTAGAAACCCATTCATTCTTGTCACCAACTCTTTTCATAACTGCCTTGAAAATCCAATTTAACATAGACACAATTGGCATGTACCTCGCTTCTATTATGAATGCATTAAAAATTTCAGCCATGTTGTTATCTACAGAGTCACATTTTGCATCTGGTTTGAAGAATGCTCTGCAGAAATGTTCAACACCCTTTCTTTCAAGCATCCCCCATGCTTGTGGGTCAAGATCATACAAATTCTTGGCATTCTTTTTCATTTCAATCTCTGTGGTTGATTTAGCAACCCTCCAGAATAGTTTCTTGTACATCTCACCCCTAAAAATCCCCCTTAGATTGGCATACACATGCCTTGCACAAAGCCTATGCTCACATCTAGGCAATATCCTTGCTACACTATCAACTAGACCCTAAAACAAACAAAATTGAATCAACAATTCACACTAGCATCATATTAAACAAAGGATTTAAAGAATAAATCAACAAGGGATAGTTTGCAACATACCTTCTGTTGATCAGAAATAATTGCCCAGCCACTGCCATCCCCCATGTTGAGATCAATTTCAAGCTGTGAAATGAACAAATCCCAAGTCTCATCATCCCCTTTAATCTCAACAAGACTCTCCTCAAAGTCTATACTACATCCAGGCTTGCTAATGTAAAGGGTTTGAATTTCATCTTCTGTATACCCAGCCTTCTCAACAAACTCAATCAGATCACCCAAACTTAACAAATCAGGGCCTACATCCCATTCACTGACCTCACTGTTAATGTAAACCAAATGTGGGTCTGACACAAACTCCCCCCATGAAATATTTGTAATTTGCCCATTCAGAAACCCTAAAACAACAAAATCAGGCCAATTTCAGATACTTCAACCACATTAACATTAAACATGCACATAAACATCAACCAAACACATAAACCCTAGCATTCATCGAGAAACAGAGGGTTGGGTTTTCTGGGTTTCTGGAAAATTGCAGAACATAAACCCTAGAAAATTTTTTCCAACAAAATCTACTCAAATCGACTGCATACAACTAAACAACAACAAAAACACCAAAAAAACATGGATTACCGACCAAAATTCAGCAAAGCGAAAATTAGGGTTTTGGAGTAACTAACCTCGTATGAATGTCAACCTTTACTGGCCTTCAATCCTTGCAAAAACGCTTCCCAGGTGCTCGATTTTGTTGATTGTTGTTCAGTTTAGGGTTTGATTCGAACAATTCTGGAAATCAAAGGTAGGAGCTTGAAGGAAATGGCGTTGAAGGTGAAGAGGGGTGAACGTTACTGGGAGTTTTTTTCAAATGGAGGGAAATAAGTCACAGGACCACATTAAGTTAGTGTATAATATCTAATTTGGTTGTTTATTAAATTAATTAAGTGTTTTTTCCCTTAATGACAATCACCAACACCATTAACCTGCTGCTCCAGGTAAACATCAGGTAAAGTGTTAATTTTTTACCGGTTAATCAAGTTTAGTGGCATTCTGATGACAAGAGAAATCCGAGTGGCAAAATTGCAATTTTGGAAAAGTTTAGTGGCATTTTTATCGAGGCACTCAATAAATTACAGTAAATATAGTATGGTACCATGAAAAAGATGAGGATTATTAGTTATTACATGCTCTCAAGATTTCTGCTTTAAAATAAGTAGTTCGTTTTTGACCTAGATTGTTTATTTTCAATAATATAATTAGTCATCTATAAATTTTCTACTATGAACTGGGCCGTGAGTCCTTTCATTTTTCGTCATCACTCACAATGTTATGGGGTAAAGTTATTGTTGGGTGTTCAATTATGAACTTAAGTTTTTAGTTGAATACCTCCCTATATCTACCATATAAATAGATGAACTTTTATAGTAAATTGATAAATTTTACATGTATCCATAAGTTTTGCATGGACAAATCTATGGTGAATTTCTATTACATATAAATAAAAAAAATTTCAAAAAATTAATACCTAAGTTTATACCCAGTACTCTAAGATGTACATATAACACTGCAAAAGTACAAATACCATAAAACCATCAATTTTACATTACACAAGGCCCAATGTATACTACTCACATACTCAGTATTACTAACTGTTTAGGGGCTATACTATTTCAAGCTGTGAACATACAGAATAAACAAAGTTGTCCAGTTTAAACTCTCATAGGTACTGTCATGGAGCATGAGTAACTTTTTTCGACTTCTCAATGTCTCATTCATGATGAGCAGCAAGGAAGTCGAGGATGAACTTGTTCACGACTTCAGGAAACTGCTCTTGCCCGAAATGACTGCCTTCTGGCAAGAATGTCATCCTCAAATTCGGAGCGTACTGTTTCGCCTTTTCGCTGTCTATATACTCTTGCATTCTTGGAAACTTGAGGGAGTAATCTTTTCCCCCAATAATCACCAGCATTGGGGTTTTTAGCACTGGATCGGGTATATCATACTTTTCATTCAATGACCTGCCACAAAAATGCCAGCTTCATGCATGAAGTCTAGATTCTAGAAAGGTAATCTCTTGGATGCCCTCTTCTCAAAATAACTGCCACTTTTGACTTTTTACAGTCTTTAAGACATCACTTTGACTACGGTAGTTTCATTTGATCGATCATTTTATATATCGAGCAATGAATAATAAAAGTTTTCAAAATTTAACTACAGGTTCATAATAACATATATAATTTGAGACAAGGGTTAACTACTAGCAAAGACTACAGCTTCTTTGGTTTCGCCACAACCATGTTTCCTAACAGAAATTTCTCTGAGTAGCACGGGAGTAGGACCTCGTAAATGTATACTCCATTCAAGTCTCGGTAGCTTTATGTTGTGTTTTCTGTTGTTATCGGGGTAATGGTAGGGTTCGTTTGGTTGTTATGTGGAAAACTGTTTCATCTAAGTCTCCATGGAGGAGACACACCCAGAAGGCCAATTTAGAAAACAGAAATTTTCGGTTAATCACCTCACCTGTAAGGAACTTGCAAGGCAGACTGGAATCCAGATTTCTCATATAAGGAAGCATACATTGCAAGGTCTTCCTCAGAGAACCAAGGAGGAAGAGGCGTTCCCGGATCCACCATATCCATAATCTCTTGGTTTGCTTCCGCAATTGGTATCTCGCTCCTGGAGAAAAGGATGTAAATGTTCCTTATCACAGTCTTAGCATCAAACCGGCTGAAGTCAGCTTCTGCTCTTCCAGGTTCCTGCCGATAAAAACGTCACAGACTCAAAACCAAAGCCGCCACCTTTTCAACATACCTTTTTTTAACCAAGTCGACCTGCCCACTCAGCCCCTATCTTAGGGATAGCCACTAGACCTGTCAATTCGGGCGGGTTGGGTCAGGTTGGGTTGGATTCGGTATGCGTCGTTTTCCGGGTTTTTTATATTTTTTAGGTTTGGAGAACCGGGCCGGTTTCGGGTGGGGTCGGATTCTGCCAGGCCTAATTGCCACTAACAAGCTTTACAAATAGGGGGCAAGGGATAAGTATCAAATTGCCCATGATAAGTATGACCCATCAACCCCACAATTTCCACCCATGGGAAACCACCGAGTATTGAACATTGGCGGAGAGCTTGGAAGATGGGGGTGGTTGTCTACTTAGTTATCACCTCGTTGATACCTTTTTCATATATGTTTGATGAAGCAGAGAGAGCGTACGTACCCCGAATCTAGAGACATAGAACCCTTCAGGAAGATGCTTATGGAAGGTTGAAGGACCGGGAGGAATGTAGGGCACCCCTAGTGTGACGAGTCCCATAATTCGATCAGGGTGAAGAAGTGCAAATAGATACGCGGGTCTTACTCCGAAATCTTTCGCGACGAGAAATACCTGCGAATGTTTATTGGTACATGCGAAAATCCAGATCAGTTTCAAGCGAAATCAATGGTCTAGCACAGGGGAATTAAGATCATTCCTTTTGTGATATAGATTCATTTGGGAGTCCATACATAACAAACTATAGTAGGATGCCACATTTCTCTAGTTTGAACTAAAACACTTCAATTTTTACACCTTTTCCCTTCGACAAGTAATCATCAGTGTTATCCATTCAGAATATTCTCAACTCACACACAATTTCTGATCCTACAAACAAATCTCTTCCCTCAAACAATGAATAGTAGCAAGCAAGTTTGATCACACCTAACTGCCGCTACACAACCAAGTGTTCAAATTCACAAAAGAGTGAAGAGAGAGAATCCAAACCCTAGAAATGCCGAGCTGATCAACGATACCAAGAAGATCGGTCAGTATATGCTCAACTCAAACACAATTTCTGATCCTACAAACAATTCTTCACTCAATCAATGAATAGTAGCTAGCAAATTTGATCATACCTATCTGCCACTACACAACCAAGACTTCAAATCCACAAAACTGTGAAGAGACAGAATTCAAACCCTAGAAATGCCAAGCTGATTGACGATACCAAGAAGATCGCTCAGTATATGCTCAACTCACACACAATTTCTGTTCCTACACACAATTCTTCTCACTCAATCAATGAATAGTATCTAGCAAGTTTGAGCATACCTAACTACCACTACACAGTCAAGTGTTCAAATTCACAAAACAGTGAAGAGAGAGAATCCAAACCCTAGAATACTGAGAAGATCGCTCAGTATATGCTCAACTCAAACACAATTTCTGATCCTAACAATTCTCTTCACTCAATCAACGAATAGTAGCTAGCAAGTTTGATTATACCTAACTACCACTACACAACCAAGTGTTCAAATCCACAAAACAGTGAAGAGAGAGAATTCAAACCCTAGAAATGCCGAGCTGATCGACGATACCGAGAAGATCGCTACAGAGGTCCATAAATGTCACAGAGCTAGGGTTCGGGGGATGATCAGAGAGTCCATATCCGCGAAAATCGGGCGCAATGGCTCTGAATCCAGCATTTGCTAGGGCAACAATCTGATGCCGCCATGAGTACCAAGTTTCTGGAAATCCATGGAGGAATATCACCACTTTAGGACCTGCATTTCGAATTGATCGTCGGAATGAGATGAATTTGATCAACAGGAAATGAATTGCAGAAAGGGATTGAAGATGAGAGAAAGAGAGAAACCAGTTCCGGATTCAGCAATGTGAAGATGGAGGCCTTTGACTTCGATTTGGCGTTGCTGAATTTGGTGCCATTTTTGTTCGGACATTGACGGAGAAAAGGGAGGGAATTGGAGAGTGTCCAACTGAGTCACTGAATGACTGCCGAACCAATGAACCAATTCTTTATTTCTTGCCCGTATTATTGATTTATGTTGGATAATTCGGACATATGGATAAAATTTTCAAACGTGAACCTTGTCCAAATTTCAAATTTAGATACTTTCGAAACTTGGACCAGAATTGTCTTAGTATCTGCCACCCCAATTTACACTAACTTTAGGCAAAAATTCAATCTTTTGTCTGAATTTCATGGTTCAAACACGATTTGAATATGAATTTAACTCAAATTTGGACAATATGAATTTCTCACAACAAACCCGAACCTGACCCAATTTTACAATCATACATGTCCAAATTGAATGAATTTAAAATCCAGACAAAAAATTATGATCAAACCCGATTTAATTGAGGTTGGACAATTTTGAGAATTCGGGTTCGACAAACTTTTACCAGTGTTGAGTGGTATAAGTTAAAATATTGTGTGTATGTAAATTATTATTATTATTATGTGAAAAAAGAAGAAATTGAAAAGAGTGGGGTGTGAATGTAATAGATGTGATAAAGTAGGATAAATTGGGATGAATGTGATACAATTATCTCATCACACAAAATAGCAGGGCCTTGGTCCATTTACTGAATTTTCCAATGTGTGGATTTGTACGATGTTTATGGCATACTTTAATTGGTTGAATAAAATTAACTGAGTGACCATTATATATATATATATATATATATATATATATAAAGGAGGGTATGAAGGGATAGACTCTGACCTCATCATTCCACATTATACTAACCTTTCCCTCTTTCCAAATTAAGGTGAGGAATAGTGCAAACTCTTCGTAGCACTCCTTAACCTCTCCATACCCCTTTCCCAAACAAACCATAAAGTTTATCGCTTCTTATAGTTTCAATTTAGGGTCGACCCCTACCCAAAATTTGATGATGAATAAGGTGCTGATATGCTGCGAAATTTTTCAGGCTAAATAAGAACCCATGCCAAACCCAAACGTTACAATGTTTCCATCACCATGAGACTAGTAATCTTTCAAAAATTATTGCAAACTCGCTTAATCTCCTGTCGAGACACCAGCCGTAAAACTAAACATATATACAAAAAGATGATCTTTGAAGTATACATGATGTTTCTATTAAGTGAACAAATATATTGGACTTCATTGCATTCCATCCTAATGCTTTGAAGAGTGATTTTCACGTAAAATTATTGTCCTGCAAACAAGAAAAATGAATATAACTACACACCTCTACTTTGTAATGGAATAATCACATAAGAGAATTTGTAAAAGGAACAATAGAACATCAATTACATTAGTCATAAAGTTATGATATTAATTGAACCAACTGAATCGTGGTGCTGCAAGGCCCCCTTCTTTTATGTGGTTGGCAGGCTGCGATGTCACATCGCACCGCAACTTTTCATATTCTACCACAATCCAGCACAATCTACCACAACCCACCACAATCTACTTTTTTCTAATTTAATTTATCTTTTTATTAAAAGTTAAGCTTTTCATATTCCACCACAATCCATTACAACTTTCCCCAACTCACCACAATTCACCACAATTTTTCCCAATCTACCACATTTCCTCCAAGCCGCACCGTATCATACCGCAGTCAGCGGGGTAACATTTCACCATGATGGCGCACAAGGAGCCAATTAAGTTAGCACTCTAATATAATGCAACATTCTATCTTTTACATATAAGACAAATGGAACTTATTTTCTCCATAATCCCCCAAATTGAAAAGTGAAAAGGGATGGGAGAGTATGAGGATTTTATGGTACTTCTATCTCTATTTTCTGTTAAATTTGTCAAAAGTTAGAAAACTAAGGTCATAGATATTAAAGTAAAAATGAAAGTGAATTGATATTACCAATACTACCTCGTTCTATTTAAATTATTAAAAGATATTCTAATAAATGTACATTCACTTTAAATTACCATATAACAAACAAAGAACTTGAGATTTTATAAACACATTCTCGTTCTCATTATGAGTTTCATTCCCATTACCATTATGAGTTAAACATATTGGATGTTATGGAAAGTAAAAGGAATTTTTTTAGATAAAAATAAATATAAAATTTGTTTATTAAGGGTAAACTTGGTAAGGTTGTTATTGAAATATATAAGTAACGATTAAAAGGGACAAGAAAATTAATTAGTTTGACAAATATTAAGAGATGTAGGTATTATAAATAGGATCATGCAAAGGTGTAAACCTTACTTGACTTAAACAACATGAGCTAGAGCTTCGACTTGGTCTTGAGGATCCTCAGTTTCAGCGACTGTTGCAGCTGATGGAGCATTTGTCTGTCTTCGCTTGGAAAGAAAACTGCATCAACCACCAACTCTTGTGTGATTTGTATGAACCACCAAACATATACTCCTTCCATTCCATATTAATTGTCATACTTTTGACTTTCACAATCTTCAATATCACTCTTTGATTGATAGTTTCTTACATAATATGTTATTAACAATTACAATATTATACTTTTTTGATAGTATTTTTCGTTACAAATCTAATTTATGGTAATTTTATATAGCAACTCGTTTTATATATTGAGAAATTTATGATCAAAATTTATGAAATTTGATTGCACAATTTTCAAATATGGCAATTAATATGGAACGGAGGGAGTAACATTTCAATATGAGTCCCATTTCTGTAAGGTTTGAGCCTTTGGGATACTTCGCAATTAAATTCCACCCGACAAAATCAATATCGTATTGGATTTTTGGACGACAATAATATGAACTTTGGGGGTATTCGACACTAATAATATAGACTTTTTTTTTTTTGTCATTGGCAGTACCAACTATTGACCTATTTTCCACCAACAGTACACCACCGATTTGATAAGGTTTTGACTCATGGAAAGATGATGTAGCTCCATAATGTGTGATGTGGAAGACAGAGCTTGTGTAGAAAATGGTGACATAGACACTAATCTACCTTCCACCTCAAACATTATGGAGTCACGTCATCTTTCCGATGAGTCAAAACCTTATTAAACTGATGGTGTACTGTTGGGGGAAAATAGGTCGATAGTTGATACTACTATAGTCCAAGAAAATAATTTGTATTATTAGTGTCCAATACCTTCAAAGTTGGTATTATTGACGTTCAAAAATCCCATTGTATTAGATCAAAGAAGGGAAGGTTTATAGGTGCATAATTACCTTCTCCAAGATGATGTTTTAGGATGGAATTGGGCAGTCTCATTCAAAGATGTTGTACCTTCCGCAGCATCATCTTTCTTCTTATTGAAAACACTACCATAAAATCACCAATGTGTTATTCATTCATTCGATACAAGACAGTTGAAGTTATTGTAGTTATCTTTCTAGTCATACTTTTTTTTTTCCTAGCAAAACAACCGAGTCTTTTAAAAGGGGAATTCCATAATCACTTTATACTTTTAATAAGAGCAACTGCAGCGACAAGTTTGACAGTACAACATTGCGTTTTGTGTCTAGAATTCTCATTGGCGTAGTTGATGGAGCTTTGCCGATGAAATTAAAGGTTTGTTTGTCTGCACTTTTTCAATTCAAGGTCATTGGCTTGCATGCACAGCTTTCTCTCAATATTTGGGGTTAGATATCATTCTTTTTTGTTAATTTCAATTATTGGTTTTCAAGTGCTCTATGATCTTCCTTGGAAGGTTCATTGCTCTGTTTAATTGTCAGTGTTGTATAGTTTCAATGTGTTGTGTGCTTGCAATTTTTCAATTGACTGGATGATTGATTTGGGTGTTAATGGTCTTCTTTGTTGCGGTGATTGTTATTTCTTAGAATTCCATAATTTCAAGGTTCAGAGGTCACCAGCTCATTACTCTTGAAGATGCGAAAATGGTAACTGCTACTGCCCTGCCAAAATCCTCAGGTAATTCACTGCAAGATTTTGACGCTATATTCTTCTCTCATTTACCGATTCTTTCATCTCTACTTATGTCAAAAATATCACAGTCCTCATAACCCATTTTTTAATATTGTTAATTTTCTGCCTTATTGTTCCCAGTTATGGATTAAACTCTGATTAAAGTTCTGGACTTCTGGGTATTGGATGAAGCTATAGGCAGAAGGCACTTATGGCATTGATGAAAGAATTGAGCTTTATAAGGACTATTTGAAAGTTTCTCTAGCAATGATTTCCAGGTTTAAGCTCTAACCCAATCCATCTTCTCTCTGTGTTATTCAGGCTACCATTCGACTGTTTTTGTGTTGTCCCACATTCTCAAGACCCAAATTCGTTATGATACCTAATTTGTAGTTGTAGTTCCAAACTTTATGAACCCTAATTTTCAATATCATGCAATATGTTCGATGTGTACCATTCGACTGTTTTTGTGTTGTCCCACATTCTAAAGACCCAAATTCGTTATGATACCTAATTTGTAGTTGTAGTTCCGAACTTTATGAACCCTAATTTTCAATATCATGCAATATGTTCGATGTGTACATTGCGGATTGAATGTTTTTTTTTTTTTTTTTGGCACCTGCCTACCACAATTTTGTTATGAGCAATGAGAGATGGGTTAAAATTTTCAAATCCAAAAGTCATGCATTCATTTTCTAATTGAAGTGATGAAATTCATTTACTACAGCTTGCCCCGAATCTCCTTTTTTTATGGATTAAATCCCTTAGCTGAAAAAGTATAAAATTTTAGATGAGTGGAACCATATTTAATGAATAGTTATTTTAGGAGGTTTGAAATTAGTACGTCTTGGACTCTTAGATACCAGTATCCTAAATCATGTGTCACTCTTTATTGTAGGTGGGAGAAGCATCTTTCCCTTATGTAGTAGCTTATATGAGATGACTTTGAATTGTCTTATGAGCAATCTTGATTGACTCTTGACTAACTTGGATATGAAACTTGTATTTGTGTAACATGACGCAATATC
Organism: Portulaca oleracea; assembly: GCA_029582165.1. Lineage (NCBI taxonomy): Eukaryota > Viridiplantae > Streptophyta > Magnoliopsida > Caryophyllales > Portulacaceae > Portulaca > Portulaca oleracea. The sequence goes on along the minus strand of CM055885.1, from coordinate 38,522,261 downwards.
TGTTCAGCACTAGATTGTAGTGGACTAACACACAATGTTTGGTTTAATCCTTCATTGTGGGGTAGGACTTTGTTGTTGCATACCTCCTTTTAGGTTAGGGGCCAGTGGAAAAGCCTACTCCGCTATTCAGTAGTTTAATTGAGGAAGTGGACATCTAGCCCACCGGTACCCAACCAAGACAAGGTTCAAGAGTAACAAATTTGTATAGTTTTAGTATGGATTTATAGGTTAGTATTTAATCTTGGTGATGTATGATAGAACTTGGGACTACGCAGTTCCATGAATTTATTTACTTTGATGGAAACTCTTTAAGTGTCTCATGAGCTTGCATTCTTATAAGATGTTGATTTGTTCTGGTGCAATTATAGAGCTATCAAGTTTTATCTTTTATAGCATGAATATTTGATTTTTTACAGGCTAAATCTACCCGTCCTCTGAAATTGCTTATTTCAGAATACAATATAAATTTGATTGCAGGTGCCCATTTCTGTAGGGTTGCTTTTCTTTTTATTGTATTTGATGTTCTCTTATCATCTTATTGGTTGTTTCTTTTGATTAATTGCCCTATTATTTTGGATTTATTTTTGGTTGGAGTATGTATAATTTTTAGGGATACCCTTTATTTTTTCCCCCTAGGGATTAGCTGTACTATGGGATAGAAGTTTCAGTAGGGGATTGATACAGGCCATTGATATGATTACCTATTTCTTGTGTTTGTCTTTGTAGCTTTCTTGTTTAGTTTTTCTCATATGCTCATTTCCATTAACCTCAACACTGACTTATCAGAGAGTAGAGAAGGAAGCCACCTACGAAAGCTTCAGCAGTACGTGGTCATGGAGAAATGGAAGAGATTAATGCTCAAACACCTTGAACAACAACTGTCAACAACCTATCAACCTTATGTATTCTTGAATACAGTATTTCTTAGTGTTTTGTTATAACTTTCAAGCGATAGAAAGTAATATTAAACTGCATTTTTTTTGACATTTTTCTACATGTTACAGCAGATGGAACTTTCACCACAAAAATCTCATCTTAACTTTGTTGTAAAAGAATATATTCTTTTCATTTGGAATTGAAACACATTATCTGGAATGACTCATGTTACAATTATAAGATGAACAGCGTGCAACGCGCGCTTCAATTTACTAGTAATACTAAACGCAAGAGAGAGGGAGGTTTATAGGCGCATATACTGTTACCTTTTCCACCATGATGTTTTAGAATGACATTGGACAATCTCATTTGCAATAGGTATTATACCATCTGGAGCATTATCTTTCTTCTTCTTGAAAACACTAGCATAAAAATTAACCACCAAAAATAATTAGATTATTCATTCATTTATACAAGACAGTTGAAAATAATTCAGTCATATTTCTAGTCTACTATTATTGTATGGCAAACCAAACGACGCTCTTTAAATGTGTGGAACCATCTCAACCAAAAACTGAAGCTCATAGTTGAAGCGTGGAAGCTGCAAAAACTGCCCCATTTACCTCTGTGCAAATGAATATGGGGTGTTGAGATTCGAATTTGAGACCTCTTGTTCATTAGTTTGACTCTTATACTATGTAAAACCATCTCAACAAAAAACTTAAGTTCATGGTTGAAAGCCCAGTAATAATTTATACTCTCACAAAACAAAACACAATGGAATTGAAGGATGACTTACCCATTGAAGCATTTCAACAATCGCAAAAATTGGTCATTTTCTGCCCGGGGTAAGTGTGAAAGCAATCTATCCAGAGCTGATTTCCCAGCTGAAAGTATGACAAAGGAGCACATGACGAATACAACAATGGCCACCCACAAGATTTTGTGGTATATGACAACATATACTCCAGTCATAAACACCACTAATGTGCCATAGAGGGACTGCTTCAGTAACACCAAGCTCCGATTAATAAGCCTTACTGACTCACTCTTGGGGCAAACCATGGACCATATAATGCAGAACAAGATGAGCATGGCGGTGCACATCGCATACACATTTGAAAGTAAAAACACTATAAAGGCTGCCTTTGTAGCCAGGTTTGCTTCACCTCCATCAACCCCACCAGGCAGCTGAAACCCTACAGTAAATGTGATGGTGGCCAACAGTGCAGCCACAACTGATATGATGCTTCGCATTTCAGTCAGGTCTGTATCTTGTCTAATGAATGCATCAACTTTATTCCTTTTGCGGATCTCCATCTGCAATTAGTCATAGTATATATCATAATATATGCAATTATACTTGACAAGAGATCCAAATTATGGATTATGAAAGGTGGATGCAATTAATTTTGATAAAGGATATATCTTGGAATAAGACACATATCACCGCCCTTAAAAAGAGGTGTGATGCCATAGAAAGCGCACATACCCAATCATTATTCTCTTGGCATGCTTGTTCCAGGAGATCCATAGGAGTCTTGCCATTTCTGTCTCTAATTGCCCGGTCAACATCACTGGTTTGGAGTAATATTTCTGCGAAATCCATGTCTCTGTTCTCAATCGCCTTGTGCAGTGGCGTTTTCCCTTGTTTGTCTAGGGTGTTCTTGAGCTCCTTCATGAGTAGGCGTTGCAGAATTTCGTGATACTCAGAGTAATGCAGATCTTTGATGAGGTGTAATGAAGTATGTCCTTGTTCACGACACAGATACCGGAGATATGGGCTGGTGTCTATGAATGCCAGGATGGTTGAAAAGCGAGATTTCTCGCACGCTCTGACCCAGGCTTCGGGGGACTTTAAGATGGAGGAGTGATCCTTTTTCAGCATTAACTCTACTACCCTGGTCGCGCCAGCTTCTGACGCTCTATCTAGGGGAGTATACCCATCCCCATCTTTCACAGTGATAAGCTCTGGAAATGTTTCAATCAGAAATTTGGCTTGCTCTTCTGCATTAATTGACACTACTCCATTATCAGAATAATTAAGATTTCATGTAGCTATATATAGAAGCTGATTTTCTGCATGAATAACTTCCAAGTTAAGAATGCAAAGTTTGGAAGTATACAATGATCAAGAAACTTGAAGTTCAAAGTGAAATAATAAAGACGTACGCATATGTTGGATTGTATATAACATAAAAGAACAGTTCCAACGCGGGATAGTAACATATCGAAAACTTGCGAATTGCAATGCATGATACATTTATACGTAATTTGGGGTTAGCCGTGAGGTGACAATCACACATACCTGTGCATTTGTGGGCAATGTGCAATAAAGTATTCCGATCGGAAATTTCAGGTGAATCAGGTCCCAATACATCATTGAAATCGAGTTGGGATTGATCATCGTCCTCGGGAAAAGGAGGGACTGCAAGCATGCATGTGTTAATCATCAAGCAAGTGTGATATATATACTAGCTACATTGAAACCAGGTAAACTTGTTCAAAAAAGAAGAGAGATTATATAACCGCACTTTGTTTGCCAAGTTTCGAGAGAAGACTGTTGTAAAAAATGAGCATATTTTTAACATTTGAAGTCTGAACCAGCCCATGTTGATGTAGTAGCTTGTCAAACACCTCTTGCAAAACTTGGTGATGGCCGTATTCTACAGCTTTGTACAGCATAGCCCCTACACTTAGATAACGCCACCTTCGTTCTCCAAAGCTTAGTTCCATAATTGCAGCATTGTAAATGAAAGAGGCAACCAGTTCTTGACGTCCGCTAGATATAGATCTCCAAAATGGTGAAAACCATGCACGTCAAAGGAAAAGAAGAGTGCCTTGAATGAGTGGGGTATCTTTATCATACTAAAAAGGTGGTGGAAAACTTGTACACCAAACTTTTCATCTTGGTGCTCCACAACATAATGTAGAGGCGTCTTTTTTTCACTGTCTCGTTGATTAAATTGGCAAGCCACCAAACCTAGAGCTGTGATTCCTTCATCATGAAGGTATACACATATATCTGCATACGTATAAACCGTGCACAAAGTACAGGACATCTCCATGGTTTGTAGATACTCAAACGGCCACAACTCACCCAACTTTATCCAGCAATGAAGCACCGTTTTGCCATGTTTGTCTTTGCCTTCCAAAAGCTCCCATTCCCTTTTTAGCAGCCGCATTAACAAAGATCGATCTACACAATAATCATAAGAAAATTATACGAGTCTTGGGGTAAGACACATTTTAAGTGTCTATCCCTATTATTAAAATTATGTTATTGTATATTAAAATGAAATTCAATGATATGATTGAATTCTATAACTATAATATCACATATAAATTGCATAAATTTATACTTTTATCCATTATTTTTATATTTCAAAAAACGCTTAAAATAAGCTTAATGGAATGGATTGATTCGATTAGGGTATCATTTGTGTTGATTGATGCAGCCTAAACATCCCAAGCTTCTTACAATTGATAATTAATTACTTACTATTAAAAAAAATGTCAAAAATCATAAGAAATACAAATTAGGTGAAGAATAACACACATAAAGTATCATCACCTATAATCATAACCATACCGTAACTCAAAACGGTTGTCTACCATGCATATGCAAATTCTTAACTCTTGACTAGCTAGAAAGCATCAAAATTAATGTCATTATATCAAAATTAGGATTCAGGTTCAATTTAGGTCGGTTAATTCGGTCCATTATAAAATTCAAACAATAAATAATTACGGTGTACACGTGTTACCTGGAGCTTTATCAGTTAGACTCTGTACTAGTGTACTACAATCAATTCAGATACCAAAATTCAAGCCAAAATCGAAGTCAAAAAGTAAAAATAAAAGAAATATTAATTGTACCAGAATTTTCTTATTCTAGCTAGCTAACTCTTAATTAACGAGGAAATTAGGAAAGAAATAAAGGCAAAGTGAAAGTGGCTAGTCTAACCTTGGCATTGTGGTGCTAGGTGCAAAGCATTCTGACGAGTACTAGGACAAACAAGTAGTGTATCCAAGCCGTGTTCCTCTACCAAGTCCAGAATCCTGTGCGCGATTTCACCGTAATTTTTCTCAATAGCATGAGACAAAATTGTTTCATAATTCTCCAGCAAGAACAATGCTTCCTCCAGTGATAAGAGCCACATAGCTAGCCTCTTATATCCCTTACCTATGGCTTTTCGCAAACATGTTTTGCCATGGCCACTTCCCATCAACCATTTTGGCATGACTTCAGGTTGTCCCTTTTCTTGTTCATAAGCATCTACAAGGAGTTTGCTTATTTTGATTGCAATGTCCTCATCAAAGTATTCCATGACAAGATACAAAGCCTCCAAAGAATCCATTCGTTCAACGAGAACTGTTTTGAGATGAGAAGCATGGTCGCCCTTTAGAACGTATTCGAAGTGGAACAACTCTGCCTTACATATCCAATGGTCCAGTATATAGCAACTATGAAGATCTTCAGTACTGGATTGCGCATTCTTTTCAAGCAGCAACTTGAAGACCTCCTCTGCCAACAAGTGGAAAAAAGTAATGATTTAGTACATATATGGTCGATAGAGAAATTATGAAGGAATAATAATTAATTGAGAAATCAAATAAAAATGTATTACTCCCTCTGTTCCACATTAATTATCGTCTTTGGCAATCGTGCAATGAAATTTCAAAAAAATTGACCATAAATTTCTCAATATATATACAATGAGTTGTTATATAAAATTGTCACAATTAGATTCATAACAAAAAATACCTTCATAAAAAGTATAATATTGCAATTGATTACCAATCAAAGAGTGATATTGAAGACCGCGAAAATAAAAAATATAACAATTAATATGGAACCGGGGTGTTTTTCTTTATATTATATAGGTTCAACAATCTTTTTAATATCTGCATAAAAAGATATATTTTTATATCTTTTTTATCCTTTATTTAACTCCAACTTTGATGCATTTCAATGTTAGATCTGTGGCGGATGTCATTGAAATGTAACCATTTTACCATATTTTGGGACTGCAATAATACTTATGATGATTTTCACTTGGTATAATATTACCGGTTTTATTTGTCTTTTGAATTTCATTGTGAAGTCTTGATAATATTCATAGAGTGTTGGGATAAAATTGCCACTAAACTTTCCTATTTAGTCACATTTGCCATTAATTTTTCCAAAGTGTAAAAAATGTCATTAAAGCGTCCAAAATACTCAAAACTGCCACCATAAGCTGCAATTGCAGATTACCACCGGTTAAACATGGATTTTTTTTTTGAAAAAAATTGAAATTAAAAACGGAAGGGGAAGGGGAAGAAGAAGAAGATGCATCTGCAGCCCCGATATCTGCGTGAACCCCGCCGCCTCGTACAGCATGTAGCACCCGGTAAGTTGGACTCTCGCGGCAGCGATGCGGCCGCAGAGGGAGCCGGCGAGCTGCGGGAGCTTACCCACGCAGGCGGCGCACTCGCTGGCGCTCAGGTCACCACGGCATTGGAAGAGGCCGGCGGTGGTCTTGAAGAATTTGGCCCGGGGAGGAGAGGGTTTGGGAGTAGAGGCCAGATGGATCTGAGATGGGTTGTTTGGAACAGCCTTTGTAGACGAATGTGGTGAAATCTGGACCGGATTTTGAACTCGTTTGAGAAATTGTGAGGAGGAAGCTTAGAAGGTATAGTTTGAATGAAGAACCCATTTTTGGGGGGTTTTTTTGGGGGGTTTTTTGGGTTCAAATCATGGTTGGGGGATCTGTTTGGATGAAGGATGGGGAATTTGATTGATTGGAGGGAGTATGGGAGGTTTTTGGGTGTGTTTTAGAGGAGGAATTTGGGGAGTAAAGAGTGGTTAATTAGTTATTTTGAGATGTTGTTGTGGTTTTGTTGTGTGTTACTGGGGTGACTTGAGTGGGTGAGGTGAGGATGGAGTACCTTTTGTTGAGCAGCTTTTGCTGCAGATGCATTTTCTTCTTCTTCTTCGCTGCATCAGCTTCTTCTTCTTCCCCTTCCCCTTCCGTTTTTTATTTCATTTTTTTTCAAAAAAAACAATCCATGTTTTAACCGGTAATAACCTGCAATTACAGGTCATAGTGGCAGCTTTGAGTATTTTAGACACTTCAATGGCATTTTTGATACTTTGAAAAATTAATGGCAATTTGACTAAATAGGAAAATTTAGTGGCAATTTTATCCCAGCATTCAATATTCATATCAAGAAATATTTTTAATATAAGGCCCATCATCGCGCATGTACTAGTATTGATAATTACCTGAGCATCTTGGCGCGAGAGGAAGAGCTTCAACAAGAACCTTGGTAGCGTTGTTCCAAGCTGGATCCTGTAATAATTTAAAGGCGACTCTGCTGAAACCTCTCTCTAGTGCATTTGTGAGGGGGTTGTTCGATGCGTCAAGTTTATCAGTGACTCTATACAACTCTGGATTCATTAATGACAACAACTTCCAGATGCATTCCTCACTTGTCCTTGACATCATCAAGTTGAAAGTTTTCTTCCCACGTGTATCCCTTACCAACCAGGGCCTGAGAGTGCTGCTGTTTTCTGCTTCTGATGATGACCAATTGTCATAGAAGTTGAGCATTTCCATGACAATTCTAGATTTATATTCGAGTGCCGCTACATCAAGCGGGGTTATTGGTCCTGGGAAGTACTCATTTTCATTCAGTTGGCAAAGGAGGAAATGTACAACAGATTTAGGCAATATCTTGATTGCCACACTTACAAACCCTGTTTTCCCATGCTTTGCTGCTATGTGCAGTATGTTGCCTCCACAGTCATCTGCGTCAATGAGACCTGGATCTGGACGGTAGTACACAGACTTGAAGTACTCTGGGGGCTTGCCATTGGCAACAGCTTCCCTGAGAAACCTTAGGTTTCCTTGTATTGCTGCCTCTCTTAGCTCTGGATCCATTTTGGTCAATTAAGGGTACGTACTTACAGATCGAGTGAGCTAGCAAGGAGGGAAGGAGGTGAAAGAAAGAAAGAAAGAGGAAGTCAACGTCTGAAGCGTCTGATGGTGGAGGAAGAACAACAAATCTGGACAAGTGAAAGAGACAGACAAGAGACAAGGACTGACAGAGAAGCAGAAATCAGAGATTGAGATTGGAAAGTAATAAATGAGGAAAGTCAACGTTGGATTCATTTCTGCGGATTAGGAAGGAGCAAAATAACTGGGAGATTAGAGTAGGACTCACCCCGTTTTTATTTATCTATCGTCTAGGAAATTGTGTGAAAAATTTTGATCGTTAGTATTTAATTTATAACATTATTCATCATACAAAATTGATGTTAGTAGATTCGTAATGAACAATATTATATTTATTTATAAAATTTTTATATTAAAAACTATTAGTTAAAGATTGATACTAAAAACCATAAATGACATATAAAAAAAAGAACGGAGAGAATAGTATTAGTGTTAGATGACCACTGTTAGGGATTAGGGTTAAGGGTTTCCAGTTGTCACTAACTAACTTAGTTTTACCAATGTGAAGGATACGGGCTTGGCTTGAAAAGGGGAAAACATGGGTTACTGTACTGGGCCGTGGAATTGGGTATATAGTTATTAAAAACCCGATCCTGATTTACGATCCTACGATTTTATGGTCCAAAATCATTCTACAATTTACACACGATCCTCGATCCTACATGGGCTAAATTCCAATCCTAACTTCCCCATAATTTCGAGTTAGGATCCCGATTTTAACAACCTTGTAGGAATAACAGGGTTTTGGGTTTTATTTATTCATCCATAATTGACTATAAAGGATGGTCCAACAATATATTTGACTAGGAAGGAAAGGCGGCACGATAAAGGATTAATTTGTGTGAAAGGAGGGGACCCATGAGGTATTGGCTGGGCATGCCACATGGACACTCTTTTTTTTTTTTGGTTTCAATTGTCTCTCCACCGCTAAAAATCACATCCGACTACTCTCAGCATCCACGACCGACTCCCAAACCACTCCTTTCTCTCTTCTCGCCCCCCCCCCCCCAAAAAAAAAAAAAAAAACTCTCAAATTCAAAGTTTACTTTCCCACACTTTCTCGGTAATATTGACAGAACATCACGGCACGGGGCAGACTCTGTAGTTAGTGATCCTGATGGATCCCATATTCAAGAGGGTCTAGGGCTTGACCCAACACTGTGATTGGTCAGATAGGGTTAAGACAGGCCTCAAACCAAGTCCACGGGATGAGAGGTACTAAACTGTCTATGACAAGCATGATTGATCAACTCTGCAATCTCTAGCTAATGGATTTTTTTTTTTTTTCACCACCTTGGTAGGAAGGTTGAGGATGTGCTCTACCAGCAGAAACTACATCCTCCCATGGATAAAAAAAAAACCAGGAAGAATGAAGCAGGAGGATCAGGACGTGCTTAACCGTCAAGCATTCAATATTGCATTTGTGTTTCATAAAAGATTTTAAATAAACTTTCCTACCAAATTTCCTTTTCGTTGTGTACATACTCTTGCATTCCTGGAAACTTGAGGGAGTAATCATCCCCCCCCCCCTCCCCACACACACAAATAAATAAATAAATAAAATAATAATAATAATCAGCAACATTGGGGTTTTCAGCACTGGACCGGGCATATCGTACTCTTCATTCAATGACCTACCACAAAAAATGCCAGCCTCATGCATGAAGTCTAGATTCTAGAAAAGTCATTTCTTGGATGCCCTCTCTCAAAATAGCAGTCACTTTTGACATTTTACAGTCTTTAAGACGTCACTTTGACTATGGTAGTTTCATTTGATCGATGATTATATATGTCGAGCAATGAACAATTGAAGTTTTCAAAATTTAGCTACAGGTTCATGATAACATATAATTTGAGACAAAGGATAACTACCAGCAAAGACTACAGCTTCTTTGGCTTCACCACTTCTCTGTGTTGTGTTTTCAGCTGTTATCGGGGTAGTGGTAGGGTTCGTTTGGTTGTTATATGGAAAACTGTTTCGTCTAAGGCTATATGGATGAGATACACCCAGAAGGCCAATTTAGAAACAGAAGTTTTGGGTTAATCACCTCACCTGTAGGGAACTTGCAGAGCAGACTGGAATCCAGATTTCTCATATAAGGAAGCATACATTGCAAGGTCTTCCTCAGAGAACCAAGGAGGGAGAGGCGTTCCCGGATCCACCAAATCCATAATTTCTTGGTTTGCTTCCGCAATGGGTATCTCACTCCTGGAGAAAAGTATGTAAATGTTCCTTATCACAGTCTTAGCATCAAACCGGCTGAAGTCAGCTTCTGCTCTTCCTGGTTCCTGCAGATAAAAATGTTAGACTCAAAACCAAATCCACCACCTTTTAAACATACCTTTTTTAACCAAGTAAAATCGACTTGCCCACTAGGCCCCTATCTTAGGGATAGCCACTAGACCTGACAATTCGGCGGGACGGGTTGGGTCGGGTTCAGTATGCATCATTTTCCAGGAATTCAATATTTTAGGTTTGAAGAACCGGAGTGCTTTTGGGTCGGGTCAAATTCTGCCAGGCCTAATTGCCACTAACAAGCTTTACAAACAGGGGGCAAGGGATGAGTATCAAATTACCCAAGATAAGCATGACCCATCAATCCCACAATTTCCACCCATGGGAAACCACGAAGTATTGAACATTGGTGGGGAGCTTAGAAGATGGGGGTGGTTGTCAACTTAGTTACCACCTCTTTGGTACCTTTTTCATATGTTTGATGAGGCAGAGAGAGTGTACGTACCCCGAATCTAGAGACATAGAACCCTTCAGGAAGATGCTTGTGGAAGGTTGAAGGACCAGGAGGAATGTAGGGTACCCTAGTGTGACGAGTCCCAGAATTCAATCAGGGTGAAGAAGTGCAAATAGATACGCGGGTCTTACTCCAAAATCTTTCGCAACGAGAAATACCTGCGAATGTTTATTGGTACATGCGAAAATCCAGATCAGTTTCAAGCGAAATCAATGGTCTAGCACAGGGGAATTAAGATCATTCCTTTTGTGATATAGATTCATTTGGGAGTCCATACATAACAAACTGTAGGATGCCACTAGTTTGAACTAAAACCCTTCAATTTTTACACCTTTTCCCTTCGACAAGTAATCATCAGTGTTATCCATTCAGTATATTCTCAACTCAGACACAATTTCTGATCCTACAAACAATTCTTTTCTCTCAATCAATGAATAGTAGCTAGCAAGTTTGATCATACCTAACTACCACTACACAACCAAGTGTTCAAATTCACAAAACAGTGAAGAGAGAGAATTCAAACCCTAGAAATGCCAAGCTGATCGACGATACCAAGAAGATCACTCAGTATATGCTGAACTCACACACAATTTCTGATCCTACAAACAATTCTTTTCACTCAATCACTGAATAGTAGCTAGCAAGTTTGATCACACCTAACTGCCACTACACAACCAAGTGTTCAAATTCACAAAACAGTGAAGAGAGAGGATCCAAACCCTAGAATACTGAGAACATCGCTCAGTATATGCTCAACTTAAACACAATTTCTGATCCTAACAATTCTCTTCACTCAATCGACGAATAGTAGCTAGCAAGTTTGATCATACCTAACTACCACTACACAGTCAAATCCACAAAACAGTGAAGAGAGAGAATCCAAACCCTAGAAATGCCGAACTGATCGACGATACCGAGAAGATCGCTACAGAGGTCCATAAATGCCGCGGAGCTAGGGTTCGGGGGATGATCAGAGAGTCCATAGCCAAGAAAATCGGGCGCAATAGCTCTGAATCCAGCATTCGCTAGGGCAACAATCTGGTGCCGCCATGAGTACCAAGTTTCTGGAAATCCATGGAGGAATATCACCACTTTAGGACCTGCATTTCGAATTGATCGTCGGAATGAGATGAATTTGATCAACAGGAAATGAATTGCAGATAGAGATTGAAGATTAGAGAAACTGAGAAAGAGAGAGACCTGTTCCGGATTCAGCAATGTGAAGATGGAGGCCTCTGACTTCGATTTGGCGATGCTGAATTTGGGAGTGCTTGTATAAAAATGCCACTAAAATTTCTCAAATAGGCAAAATGCCATTATTATTTCTAAAATGTCAAAATTGTCATTACCATTTCTAAATTTGTCAAAATGCCATTATTAATTCATAAATAGGTTAATCAAAGGCACGAGGAAGTATATCTGTATATGTTGTATGCAATTTGAATTTCAATTTTATGGTTCCCTCTAAACCCTAAACCCTAGCAACCCAACTTGGAGAATTATAGGGTTTCAATTTTATGGGTTCGATAGCGATACATTGCTGGAAGAACTGCAATGGCGTTTCCTCTTTCAGATGCATTCTGCTGCGCCACTCGATCTTCTATTCAACATCTGCAGCCGCAGCAACAGCAACAACAACAGGATCATCAATTTCCACCTCCGAAGAACCCAATTCTCTCTCCTTCTTCACACACTCAATTTCTCCGAGAAAGAAGCAATTTCTACCTCCTCTAAGCTCGCCAAACGCCGCCATTTCAACGGAGCCAAGAAGGTATGCGATCCCAATTTACTAATCAAAGCCGATTCAGTCGTCGATTTTCTTCAACAAAAGGGTTTACAAAAACCCGAAATCAAAAACGTCGTTTATTACGCGCCCCAAATCCTAACTTCCAGAACCGAGCAAACCCTAGAACCAGAGATGTGAAAGAGAATGAAGAAAGAGGATGAAGAAGATGAATAAAAGGGAGAAGGGAGAAGACAAATTTGTTCTCTTTGAAAGGATGAAGAACCAGATAAGAGATGAAGAAAGAGAATGAAAGAGGATGTGAAAGAGGAACCAGTAAAATGAGTGTTCTGTTTGAAAGCGAGTAATTAACTAGCAGTAACATCCAATTTCTTACTTTTTTTTTTCAAAAATACCATTCAACTTTTTTTCTTATCAACCCTACCATTAGAAGTGAAAATATTTGTCAATTATACCATCCATTCCAAAAAGAAACTGGTTTTACCCCCAAAACACCTAATTTAAAAAAATTAAATTTTGAAAAACCCCTTTCACATTCAGTATTCGTCTGTCATTCTAAAACTCATGCTTAGTTTCTGGTAAAATTTTGTCGACAAAGTACAGATTTTCCGATTCGAGAAAAATTAGAATTTGGACATAAATTTTTCGTCTGAATTTTGATATTAATGAATATTCGGACATAAAACTTTTCTTTTCTATTATCAGAACCCGGTTTTAGCTTCACGCAAATTGTCCTACCCGAAATAAAACAAAACCCATATATGAATTTCTAGTCCGAATTTGACATTGACCAAATTTGTCCGACTCAAATTTATCTGAACCCAAATTTTTGACACTAGTTTCTCATGTCCCTCTTTCTCCCTCTCAAGCTCTCAGTCTCCATTCTCTCTCTCCTCATCCTTACCATTGTTAGTAAAAATTGGAAACCAACCCGAATTTCAGTGGGTATTGTAGATTTTGGGATTCCATCTTTCAGGTAATTTAATTTTGCTAATTTGAGATGGAATTTTAGTGGTGTAGGAGCCATCTCTCTCTCTGTCTCTCCTCTCTCTCTCTACAAGCTTATATAACGTTTTTAGTAGATAGTAGGTCATTTTGGAAGGAGTGGTACTTTTGACAGAAGTATTTACATATAATGGTACAGCTAGTAAAAAAATAAGTAGAGTGGTATTTCTGACAAAAAATAAAAAATTTGATGGTATGAGCAGTTAAGACCTCGTTTGAAAGCTTTACCGGCCATAACAGGTAAGAAAATGGGAGAGTGGCAATTTTGATAAATTTAAAAATAGTAAAGACAGTTTTGACATTTTGAAAATAATAATGGCAATTTTACCTATTTGAGAAAACAAATTTAGTGGCATTTTTATATATGGATCAAACTCGGTTTAATTCAAGTCAGACAATTTCGAGTTTTGGGTTGACAAACTTTTGCCAGCGCTGAGTGGTACAAGTTAAAATATATTGTCTATGTAAATTATTATTATTATTATGTGAAAAAGAAGAAATTGGAAAGAGTACGGGTGTGAATGTGATAGGTGTGATAAAGTAGGATAAATTGGGATGGATTTGATACAATTATCTCATCATACAAAATAACAGGGCATTGGTCCATTTACTGAATTTTCCAATGTGAGCTGGGTTTGTACCATGTTTTTGGCATACTTTGATTGGTTGAATAAAATTGGCTGAGTGATCACCAATTTTATATATATATATATATATATATATATATATATATATATATAACCTTTCCCCCCTTTCCAAATTAAGGCAAGGAATACTGGAATAGTGCAAATTCTTCATAGCACTCCTTAACCTCTCCATACCCCTTTTCCAAACCAACCATAAAGTTTATCGCTTTTTATCCAATATATATTATGTGCTCCTGGAGCACATACTCCAGATCCTACGTGGCAGACTTAATTCCAGGGTGGCTTTATAATTTAAATATAATTCCATAAAAATAAAAAATCACAATAACTACCCAGCCACGTTCTACTGATTACTAGCTGCATAAATTCTCCATCTCTTCCATCCCCTCTCTCTCTCTCTCCCTCTCTCTTCCTCCTAACTGCCGCTCCACCATCATCGTCGACCGCCACCAATTGCCGCCATCACTACTTCTCTTTCTCTTTCTCCTTCCACCGACCGCCACCAATTGCCGCCATGGTCATCGCTGGGGTCGAAGCTGGGCCAACCTCCTTTACCGATCAATCTCCATTCGACAACCTTTTCGTCTCCGAAATGCAACCTTCGTCGCCGCCACAAACACCACTGTGCCCTTCCATTTTAGCTTCCCTCCTCCCCAAATTCTCCCTTTTCCTGGCCAACACCATAGCCAGATTCTCTAAGATTGGGCCAATATGCTCAACCCTTTCATCTTCATTCTCCGCCGTCATCTTCGTCCTCGACAACACCGTGCCACCCAAATTTATCACCCCTCAATTTTATTATCATCCATCTTCCTCGGATTCTCCTTCCTCGTCAATGGCGATTACATGCACGCGTGATCGTTGATGGGATGGTGTCGAGAGCACCTTGAACGATTTAGCGAAGCGGTTCTATAACAATGAAATATATCATTGTTCATCCATAAAAGAGCCCTTGTTTACTCAGAATAGGATAGGATGGTTCACTATATATGTTGAGATTATTCACCTGTATATTGAGATTGTTCACTACATATCTTGAGATTGTTCATTAAGTATGTTGCAATTGTTAATCATGTAACTAGTGGTTGTTCACTGAAAGTATTTCCATTGTTCACCATGTCATTGTTTTACGAATTCATTGTTTACCCATTCACTCCTACAAGTTCAAGTACATGTTATTCGATAAGTTCTAACGATAGAAATTTTATCATATAAGAATATTATAAATTGATTTCATGAGTAAATGATCATGATCTTTCAAGTGAGCAAACAAGTTATATATGATGAATAATCTAAATTTTTTTAGAGTAACCTATGTGGAACATGTTCAGTAAACAATACAGTTGAAGTAAATGAACAGCACAGTTGTAGTAAGTGAACAATGCAGTTGAAGTAAATGAACAATCACATTAATGTTAGTGAACAATCCAGCTCAAGTTAGTGAACATCGTATAGTGAACAATGATGTTATCTTCAATGAACAATTCAGTTCAACTGACATCCAGTAAACAAGTAGTTCTTGATTTTTTTAAAAAAAATCGACAGCTATGCCATGTCATCTCCTGGAGCACATGCTCCAGGAGCATACAATAATTTGCACTTTTTATAGGTTAAATTTAGGGTCAACCCCTACCCAAAATTTGATGATGAATAAAGTGCTGACATGCTACGAAATTTTTCAGGCTAAATAAGAACCCATGCCAAATCCAAACGTTACAATGTTTCAATCACCATGAGACTAGCAATCTTTCAAAAATTATTGCAAACTCGCTTAATCTCCTGTCGAGACACCAACTGTAAAACTAAACATATGTACAAAAAGATGATCGTCAAAGTATACATGATGTTGTTTCTATTAAGTACACAAATATATTGGACTTCATTGCATTCCATCCTAATGCTTTGAAGAGCGATTTTCACGTAAAATTATTGTCCTGAAAACAAGAAAAATGAATATAAATACACACCTCTACTTTGTAACGGAACAAACACATAAGAGAATTTGTAAAAGGAACAATAGAACATCAATTACATTAGTCATAAAGTTATGCGGTTGGCTGGCTACGGTGTCATACCACACCATAACTTGCCACAACCCACCACAATATGCTAATTCACCACAATTTACCACAACCCACCACAATTAATTTTTCCAACTTTTTCACAATTACCAACACAATTTACAATTATTAAAAACAAAATTCACCACAACTTACCATAACTCATCACAATCCACCACAACTTTTTCAAACCCACCAAATTCCACCACAATTCTACCACACAACACCGTACCACAGCCAGCCGTATAAAAGAACAGGGCCAATTAATACTTCACCATGATGGCACACAAGGAGCCAATTAAGTTAACACTCTAATATAGTGCGACATTCTATCTTTTACATATAGGCAAACGGAATTTATTTTCTCCATAATCCCCCAAATTGAAAAGTGAAAAGGGATGGGAGAGTATGAGGACTTTATAGTACTTCTATCTCTATTTCTGTTAAATTTATCAAAAGTTAGAAAACTAAGGTCACAGATATTGAAGTAAAAATGAAGTGAATTGATATTACCAATACTATCTCATTCTATTTAAATTATTGAAGGGTATTCTAATAAATGTACATTCACTTTAAATTACCATATAACAAAGAAAGAATTTGAGATTTTATAAACACATTCTCATTCTCATTCTCATTATGAGTTTCATTCCCATTCCCATTACGAGTTAAACATATTGGACGTTATGGAAAGTAAAAGGGATTTTTTAGATAAAAATATATATAAAATTTGTTTATTAAGGGTAAACTTGGTAGGGTTGTTATTGAAATATATAAGTAACAATTAAAAGGGACAAGAAAAATAATTAATTTGACAAATATTAAGAGATGTAGGTAATATGAATAGGATCATGGAAAGGTGTAAACCTTACTTGACTTAAGCAACATGAGCTACAGCTATGACTTGTTCTTGAGGAGCTTCATTTTCAGTAACTGTTGCAGCTGATGGAGCATTTGTCTGTCTTCACTTGGAACAACAACTGCATGAACCACCAAACCCTTGTATGATTTATGTATCCAAATTTACTCAAAAATATAACAATAACTTTCGGTATGAGTCCTATTTTTGTAAGGTTTGGTCTTTCGGGACACTTAGAAATTCCACCCCACAAAATCATTAGCATATTAGACCAAAGAGGGGAAGGTTTATAGGTGCATTATTACGTTTTCCAACATGATGTTATAGGATGACGTGCAATCTCATTTGCATCAGGTACTACACCTTGTGTAGCATTATATTCTTATGTTATTCATTCATACCATTACAACACATTTGGAAAATAGTGTAGTCAACTTTGTAGTCGTCATACTGTTCATATAGATCTCCCAAACCAACTGACGAACGGAACACAATGGAATTGAAGGATGACTTACCGTTTGAAGCATTTCAACAATCGCAAAAATTGGTCATTTTCCGCCCGTGGTAAGTGTGAAAGAAATCTATCCAGAACTGATTTGCCAGCTGAAAGTATGACAAAGGAGCACATGACGAATACAACAATGGCCACCCACAAGGTTTTGTGGTAAATAACAACATATACTCCAGTCATAAACACCACTAATGTGCCGTAGAGGGACTGCTTCAGTAACACCAAGCTCCGATTAATCAGCCTTACTGACTCACTCTTGGGGCAAACCATGGACCATATAATGCAGAACAAGATGATCATGGCGGTGCACATCGCATATACATTTGAAAGTAAAAACACTATAAAGGCTGCCTTTGTAGCCAGGTTTGCTTCTCCTCCATCAACCCCACCAGGAAGCTGAAACCCTACAGTAAATGTGATGGTGGCCAACAGTGCAGCCACAACTGATATGATGCTTCGCATTTCAGTCAGGTCTGTATCTTGTCTAATGAATGCATCGACTTTATTCCTTTTGCGGATCTCCATCTGCAATTAGTCATAGTATATATCATAATATATGCAATTTTTCTTGACAAGAGATCCAAATTATGGATTATGAAAAGTGGATGCAATTAATTTTGATAACGGATATATCTTGGAATAAGACACATATCACCGCCCTTAAAAAGAGGTGTGATGCCATAGAAAGCGCACATACCCAATCATTATTCTCTTGGCATGCTTGTTCCAGGAGATCCATAGGAGTCTTGCCATTTCTGTCTCTAATTGCCCGGTCAACGTCACTGGTTTGGAGTAATATTTCTGCAAAATCCATGTCTCTGTTCTCAATCGCCTTGTGCAGTGGCGTTTTCCCTTGTTTGTCTAGGGTGTTCTTGAGCTCCTTCATGAGTGGGCGTTGCAGAATTTCGTGATACTCGGAGTAATTCAGACCTTTGATGAGGTGTAATGGAGTATGTCCTTGTTCACGACACAGATACCGGAGATATGGGCTGGTGTCTATGAATGCCAGGATGGTTGAAAAGTGGGAGTTCTCGCACGCTCTGACCCAGGCTTTGGGGGACTTTAAGATGGAGGAGTGATCCTTTTTCAGCATTAACTCTACTACCCTTGTCGCGCCAGCTTCTGACGCTCTATCTAGGGGAGTATACCCATCCCCATCTTTCTCATTGATAAGCTCTGGAAATGTTTCAATCAGAAATTTGGCTTGATCTTCTGCATTAATCGACACTACTCCATTATCAGAATAATTAAGATTTCATGTAGCTATATATAGAAGCTGATTTTCTGCATGAATAACTTCCAAGTTAAGATTGCAAAGTTTGAAAGTATACAATGATCAAGAAACTTGAAGTTCAAAGTGAAACAATAAAGACGTACGCATATGTTGGATTGTATTTAACATAAAAGAATAGTTCCAATGCGGGAAAGTAACATAAGGAATTGCAATGCATGATACATTTATACGTAATTTGGGGTTAGCCGTGAGGTGACAATCACACATACCTGTGCATTTGTGGGCAATGTGCAATAAAGTTTTCCAATCGGCAATTTCATCAAGTGAATTAGTTCTGAATCCATCAATTAAATTGGATACGAATCGATGACCGTACGAATGAGGGACTGCAAGCATGCATGTGTCAATCATCAAGCGAGTGTCAAATATATACTAGCTACATTGAAACCTGGTAAACTTATCATTCAAAAAAGAAGAGAGATATAGCGGGTTAGCTATATATATATATATATATATATATATATATATATATATATATATATATATTCGCACTTTGTTGGCCAAGTATGAAGAGAAGACGGATGTCAAAAGTGAGCTCATCTCTAATATTTGAAGTCTCAACCAGCCCACATTGTAGTAGCTTGTCAAACACCTCTTGCAAAACTTGGGGACAGCCGTATTCTACAGCTTTGTACAGCAGACCCCCTACAGTTAGATAACACCACCTTTGTTCTCGGAAGCCTAGTTTCATAATTGCAGCATTGTAAATGAAACAGGCAGCAAGTTTGTGACGTCCGCTGGTTATAGATCTCCAAAATGGTGAAAAACCATGCACGTCAAAGGAAAAGAAGAGTGTCTCGAATAAGAGTGGATGATCCTCGATCATACCAAAAAGGAGTTGGAAAACTTGTACACCAAATTTTTCATCACAGTGCTCCACAACATAATGTAGAGGCGTCTTTTTTTCATTGTCCCATTTAGCAAATTGGCAAACCACCAAACTTAGAGCTGCCTTTACTTCAAAGGTATGCGCCTCGTTAGCCGAGACCCAACTATAGGACAGGTCCGCGGTTTGTAGACCCTCAAACGGCCACAACTCACCCCACTTTATCCAGTAATGAAGCACCGTTTGGCCAAGTCCGTCTTTGCCGTGCAAAAGCTCCAAATCCCATTTTAGCAACCGCATTAACAAAGATGGATCTACACAATAATCATACAAAAATTATACGAGCCTTGGGTTAAGACAAATTTTAAGTGTCTTGCCCTATTATTAAAATTATGTTATTGTATATTAAAATGAAATTCAATGATATGATTGAATTCTATTACTATAATATCATATATAAATTGCATAAAGTTATACTTTTATCCATTATTTTCATATTTCAAAAAAAACCATTAAAATAAGCTTAATGGAATGGATTGATTCGATTAGGGTGTCATTTGTGTTCATTGATGCAGCCTAAACATCCCAAGTTTCTTATAATTTATAATTAATAATTACTATTAAAAAAATGATTTTTTGGATACTAATATACTGAACTTTTGGAGTATTGGACAATAATACACTGAACTTTGACGTTGGACAATAATGCACTGAACTTTGAGGGGTGTTGAACAATAAAGCACCCGAAACAATTTTGACGGTAGCTGACTTGGTGGCGGTCTTACGTGGCAGACCGAGAAGATGAATAAGCTAAATAATATCTAAATTTATGACATGTCAGCTAATTTACACAAGCAAAGGTGATTTTATACAACTACAATAACAATCGCTCACGGAAACACGTTTAAACAAATGTGATTTTATGTTTTTTTTACTCTTTTCAAAGTTGATTCTCTTTGATTATGTTTGGATTAGCAGACATGTCATCAATTTAAATATTTTGGACCAATTCATCTCTTCCCCGGCTAGGTAGGATTGTCACCAAGTCCGTCAGTGCCGAAATCGTTCCGAGTGTTTATTGTTCAATATCCCTCAAAGTACAGTGTATTATTGTCCAAAGTCAAAGTTCAGTACATTATTGTCCAATACCCCAAAAGTTCAGTATATTAGCATTCAAAACCCAAAAAAAAAGGTGTCAAAAATCATAAGAAATACCAATTGCGTGAAGAATAACACACATTAAGTATCATCACCCATAATCATAACCATACCGTAACTCCAAAACGGTTGTCTACCATGCATATGCAAATTCTTAACTCTTGACTAGCTAGACAGCATCAAAATCAATGTCATTATATCAAAATTAGGATTCAGGTTTAGTTTAGGCGGTTAATTTAGTCCGTTTTAAAATTCAAACAAGAAATAATTAAGGTGTACATGTGTTACCCGGAGCTTTATCGGTTAGACTCTGTACGACAATTCAGATACCAAAATTCAAGTCAAAATCGAGTCCAAAAAGTATAAATAAAATAAATATTAATTGTACCAGAATTTTCCTATTCTAGCTAGCTAACTCTTAATTAACTAAGAAAAGAAGGAAAGAAATAAACGCAAAGTGAAAGTATCTAGTCTAACCTTGGCATAGTGGTGCTAGGTGCAAAGCATTCTGACGAGTAGTAGGACAAACAAGTAGTGTATCCAAGCCGTGTTCCTCTACCAAGTCCAGAATCCTGTGTGCGATTCCACCGGAGTTTAACTGAATAGCATCTAACAAAATTGTTTCATCATTCTCCAACAACAACAATGCTTCCACCATTGATAAGAGCCACATGGCTAGCTTCTTATATCCCATATTTATGGCTGTTCGCAAACATGTTTTGTCACGGCCACTTCCCATCAACCATGCTGGCATGACTTCTGGTTGTCCCATTTCTTGTTCATAAGCATCTACAAGGAGTTTGCTTATTTTGATTGCAACGTCCTCATCAAAGCATACTATGACAAGATACAAAGCCTCAAAAGAATCCATTTGTTTAACGAGAACTGTTTTGAGATGAGGAGCATGGCCGCCCTTTAGAACGTATTCGAAGGGGAACAACTTTCCCTTACGTATCCAACTCTCCAGTAGATCGCAACTACGAAGATCTTCAGTACTGGATTGCGCAATCTTTTCAAGCAGCAACTTGAAGACCTCCTCTGCCAACAAGTGAAAAAAGTAATGCTTTAGTATATATATGGTCGGTGGAGAAATTATGAAGGAATAATAATTAATCAAGAAATCAAAAAAAAAAATGTATTACTCCCTCTGTTCCACATTAATTGTCGTCTTTTGGAAATCGTGAAATTTCAAAAAATTTGACCATAAATTTCTCAATATATATATATACAATGAGTTGCTATATAAAATTATCACAATTAAATCCGTAACAAAAAAATACCTTCAGAAAAGTATAATGTTGCAATTGATTACCAATCAAAGAGTGATATTGAAGACCGTGAAAATAAAAAAATATAACAATTTAACATGGAACGGGGGTGTTTTTCTTTATATTATATAGGTTCAACAATCTTTTTAATATCTGCATAAAAGGATATCTTTTTATTATTTTTTGTATCCTTTATTTAACTCCAACTTTGATGCATTTCAATGTTAGATCTGTGGCGGGTCATTGAAATGTAACTATTTTACCATATTTTGGGACTGTAATAATACTTTTGATGATTTTCACTTAGTATAATATTACCGGTTTTATTTGTCTTTTGAATTTCATTGTGATGTCTGATCATATTCATACCAATATTTTTTAATAAAAGGCACAACGTAACAACGTGCATGTATTTACTAGTATTGATAATTACCTGAGCATCTTGACACGCGAGAAAGGGCTTTAACAAGAACCTCGGAAGCGTTGTTCCAAACTGGATCTGAATCCTGTAATAATTTCAAGGCGACTCTGCTGAAACCTCTATCTAGTGCAGTCATGAGGGGGTTGTTCGATGGGTCAAGTTTATCAGTGACTCTACACAACTCTGGATTCATTGACAGCAACTTCAACACGCATTCCTCATTTGTGTTTGACAGCATCGAGTGGAAAGTTTTCTCCCCACGTGTATCCCTTACCAACCAGGGCCTGAGAGTGCTGCTGTTTTCTGCATCTGATGATGACCAATTGTCATAAAAGTTGAGCATCTCCATGACAATTCTATCTTTTTGTTTAGATGCCGCTACATCAAGCGGGGTCATTCCTTCCTGGTCGTACTCATTATTCAGTTGGCAAAGGAGGAAATTTACAACAGATTTAGGCAATATCTTGATTGCCACACTTACAAACCATGCTTTCCCATGCTGTGCTGCTATGTGCAGTATGTTGCCTCCCTGATCATGATGAGAAATTCTCTTTGCAATTGTGCATTTCTCATGCTTTGATGCTACGTACAGAGACTTGAAGTACTCTGGGGGCTTGCCATTGGCAACTGCTTCCCTGAGAAACTTTACGTCTCCTTGTATTGCTGCCGCCTTTAGCGCTGGATCCATTTTGGTTAATTAAGGGTACGTACTTACAGATTGAGTGAGCTAGCAAGGAGGGAATGACGGTGAAAGAAAGAAAGAAAGAAAGAAAGAAAGAAAGAAAGAGGAAGTAAGCCTCTGAAGCGTCTGATGGTGGAGGAAGAAAAACAAATCTGGACACAAACAAGATATTTGACTATGACGGAAAGGGAGCACCATAAAGGATTAATTTGTGACAAGAGACAAGGAGTGACAGAGAAGCATAAATATGAGATTGAGATTCCTTACCTATACTATAAGTAAAATTGGATTCTAATAATCCCTACGCTCATGAATTGAATAGCAATAATCCCTACTATCAGTTTGGATTATGGTGGTCCAAAAATAAATAAAATTGTGATACGGTGGGGCCACCAGTCAGTGGTGGTGAGTTTGTGGTCACGACGCGTGTCGATGAGAGCAGACCGATGGGACCACCAAAATACAATGTATGTCAATGAGACTACTAGAATACAATAACAATTTAAATGGGACCATTAGAATACAACTAAACTAATAATTTTTGGTCAAACAAACTCTCGTCGGTACACGTCAGCAAACCACAAACTCACCACCACTTGACTCGGTGGCGTCCCACCAAAATACAATTTTATTTATTTTTGGACCACCATAATCCAAATTGATAGTAGGGATTATTGTTATCCAATTCATGAGAGTAGGGATTATTAGAATCCAATTTTACTTATAGTATAGGTAAGGAATCTCAATCTCTGATTTATGCTTCTCTGTCACTCCTTGTCTCTTGTCACAAATTAATCCTTTACGGTGCTCCCTTTCCGTCATAGTCAAATATCGGGTTTAAGCGAATATGATTTTTTGTATTTCAAATTCAAATAAGTAAGGGTCATATGTTCTTTGACAATAAAATTTTTTTTTAGTTTTATGGAAATATATTTTGATACAATTATAATATTTGTACAATAAAAAGGTTAAAATTCTTAACATTTGACAATCTTTAAAGGATTTTATGTTAGTATGGAAACTAAATTGTTGTACATTGTATTTGAAAAATAAATATAATACTATATATAAATTACATAATATTGTATTATCATTTGTAATTTTTCATATATATTTATTATAATCTAAGACAATATCTTCTTAATATAATAAATTTAATATACATTATTATACCAAACTTATATTGTAAAACTATAATTTCTTTTCCGTGCCTTGCACGGGCATTTGTTTACTAGTAATATATTTAAAAAGGGGAGTTGTTTTGTAGTTGTTTTGGTGGCTGCTTGGCTTCTTGCTTTCAGTTAGGTGGTGTGGGGCTGTGGGCTTTTGTTTATTTTCTTTCTTGTCTTTTGGTGGATTGTGTTGGGCTTTAGTTGTAGGTATATAATATAATATAGGGTTATTGACTCACAATGAGGTCCTCATTTGTGACCTTCTCATTTTTCTCTCTCTTTACAAATTAGGACCTTATTGTCCTGCATGTACTTTAGGGTCAATTTATTTTTAGGGCCATCCTTTAAGGTAAATAACCCTTATTTATTTATCCATAATTGACTATAAGGGATGGCCCAACAATACATTTGACTATGACTGAAAGGCGACACGATAAAGGATTAATTTGTGTGAAAGGAGGGGACCTATGAGGTACTGGCTGGGCACGCCACATGGACACTTGTAGGGCCCGCGGCCCGGAGGGCACGGTCCCCCACGGAGGGTCGATTCGACGTAGGGTTGCTTATCTTTTAAGGGGTGAAAAATAAAACAACTTAAACTTTTCAAAAATTGATTTTTGGGAGTCGAATAAAAAGAAAACTAAAAAAGAAAAAAAACGAAAATAGGGTCGGATCCACGCGGATTCCCGTACCCATTCCACCTAAATGCACCCGGGTCTGCACGGATTCCAGGGCTATTTGAGCCAAAACTTCGCCCGGATCCACGCGGATTCGGACTCGATTTTGGTCGAAATAGATCGATCCGCGGATCCGAATCATTCTGGGCAAAAAAAAAACTTCAAAGCGGGGAGAAAAAGAGAAACAGACAAACGAGAAAAAAAACGGGCCGAGGCAAATACGGATCCGCGCGGAACCGGTGCTTGCCCGAGCCAAAAAACGCTTCTTTTCGGTAAAAAGAAATAAGGAGTCGCCAGTTAATTTTTTTTTAAGTAAAATTAACAAAACTTTTTAAAAAAATTTGACTCCGGTCTCGAACCAAAAAACGAGTTCGGGGGTAAAAATGCCGGTGTAGGGGGATGCCCTCACCGCACCACTGGCGCCCTTACTAAGTCGGGTTACAAAAAAAGAAGAAAAAAGAAAGTTGTCACATGTTTGAGTGAAATGTCATGCAATTAACGATAGCATAATGAAGTTCAACATATAATGAAATCAAAGAAAAAAAAAAACTAAAATTACAGCGGGCGGGGATCTAAAGAACTACATTGTTACAACCTTTTAAAAAAAACGAAATAAAAAAAAACGAACAGACGATAAAGAAGAAGAGGCGGATTACCCAAATCCGCGCAAATTCGCAGGAGCCGGGGCAAGAAATTGAAATCCGCGTAGAATTCCTTGTGACGGTTGGGTGATCGAACCCAAAATTGGCCGGAAAAAAAAAGTTGAATCCGCGCGAACCTCTAGAAAAATGGCCAAATCTGCGCAACTCTCAGGATTTCAGTAGTGATGATTTCTCTCAGTTTCCTCCCGGTACCCAAAAATTCCAACCCGTACAAAGGATCCGCGCGGATCCCTTTATAGACATAGGAAGGGGCAGCGGTTGGCGGCAGTTACTGACGGTTGCCGGAAATCCGCGCCAACCTCCTGTGAATCCGGCGATTGCCCAAAATCAGCAGCGTCATTGCTGCTAATCGGTGTTTATTCAACCGTCAAACCGCGATTTCCTTTTCGAGATCCGCGCCATCTGTTGGTCGACCGGGACCAAATCGCAGCGGATCTATGGGTTATGCCCGAATCCGGGCCCGACTCGTAATGTGGGTCGGATATGGCCAGAATCGCACAAATCCGCGCAAGTCCTCCCGATTAAGCCCAAATCCGCGCAAGCTCACATCTTTCGGCCCAAAATGCAAAATCCGCGCCAGCCCGCATCTTTTGGCCCAAAATGCAAAATCCGCGCCAGCCCGCATCTTTTGGCCCAAAATGAAAATCCGCGCCAGCCCAAATAGCAAATCTGTATGAGCCCTGTTATTTCGATCCCAGGTTAAGCTAAAATCTGTCTGACACATTTTCGGTGTCTACAGATAGCCCCCACTTTGACTGAGTCTGAATAAGACGAAAGTCAAAGTATGCTTTTGTAGTCAACTGGAGGTAGTCCAATCTTGTTGACTTGACTTGCTGGAAATTATCCAGGCTTGAGCGATCCAAGGGTAGCTTGGTCTTCCGACCGGAAGTAGTCCGATGCTGATTGATTGCTGGATGTTGTCCAGGCTTCAACTTCCAAGGGTAGCTTGAAAGATATCCGGAATTTGATTTATAGCTAGCTTGACTGCTGGATATTGCCCAGGCTTGTTATGCTTTTCCTGAAAAGGATAATTTTGTAAGTATTTTGATTTGCAAAAATAAGAAACACAGCTAAAAAGCAAAGTAATAAAATATGAAAATAAAGACGAAAAATAAAACAAGAGAGAAATACTAGTAAAGAGAATACTCCCTCAGTTATTTGTCTTTTACTCTCATGGCATTAAAGCCACTCACTCACCTCACAACCACTCACTCACCTCACATTCACTCAATCTCTCTATACTCATCCCCCATCACTCACTCCTTATCTCCTCACTCTCTCTCTATCATTCACTCACTCAACCTCATCTTCACTCTAGCCCCTCTCTCTCTAGAACCACGCTCAAACATCTTCACTCCCGGCCAAATCCGCGCGACACCGGCCCGTCTCCGGCAGAAATCCGCGCCACCCTCAGCTGAAGTCCGCGCCATACTCAAGTGAAATCCGCGCAATTCCTCGGTGAATTTGAGCTAACTCTCCAGCAAATCCGCGCCAGTTTCTACTGAAATTCACGATATTCTCAGGTAATCCCCTTCTGGTTTTCCATTTTTGCTCCATATAAGTTCAAAACTTGTTCTTGTTTCCAGTAAATCCGCGTAGATTTCCCGCTTTTTAGGCCATTTTCGTTGCATTTGAGCTTGAACACTTGAACTGAAAACTAAGCTTGAACACTTGAACTGAAAGTTTAGCCCATTTGGCTAAAATCCGCGCAACTCCGCCAAATTTCAAGCCATTTAGGTTACACTTTCGTGAGCTTAGTCTGTGAGTTTGCTTGAACATCTTACTCAGTTTAGATCCGCGCAGATCTCTTCAGAAAAGGTATGTTCTTACAAGTTCCAAGTTCATTCAAGTACTCACCATGCATATATGTAGAAATTCACTTAATTTCTTGCATTTTGTTGAGTTTGCATGAATTAGCTCGTATATGTGTTTGGGTAGAAAATCTTGTGTTGGAATATTCAAATCCATGCACTTATTATGAAGTCTTGAACTTAAATTTAATTAAGTTTTGGACTTGTTGGCATATCATACGAATGTACCTAAACTTGGACTGACCTAGCTCCAAATCCGCGCAAATCCATCAAAATGAGGCCCAGAAAATTTGCCCCGAAATCCTAGTAAATCCGTGCCAGCCTAACTGGAAACGGGCCCAAAAAATCTCGGCCCAAAACGCCTAGAATCCGCGCAGACCCACAAAAATGAGCCTAAAGCTCCTTAGCCCAGAATCCGCGCCAATCCAGTCAAATGGGCCCAAAATCACTCGGCCCAAAATTAACTCGGCCCAAGATAAATCCGCGCAGACCTGAAGAAAAAATGAGCCCAAAATTTCTCGGCCCAAAATCCGCGCCAATCTAGTCGGATGGGCCCAAAATCACTCGGCCCAAAGTAAATCCGCGCAGACCTACAAAAATGAGCCCAAAATTTCTCGGCCCAAAATCCGCGCCAATTTATACTGCTTGACTTTGTTGACATTTCTATACTGCTTGACTTTGCTCAGGTATTGCATAATCTGGTACTTGAGTTGAGCCTTTTGCAGTACTTCACAATGCCGACAACAAAGCCAACAAAATATCACCCCAAGAAGGAAGCTTGGGCAGCTGACCTAGCCCAGAAGGGCAACATAAGCCGAGACTGGACTGGCCCCCATCCATGGGACGGCCAAGATCTCCTCTATTGTCGCGACGTATATATCTCTCATTTTATCACCCAAGTCACGGTATGTCACTTTCTTCACTAATTATGACGTTTTGAATTCTACTCAGAGATCTCATTTATAATTTTGCCTTGCAGGCTGATAACATCCAGGTCTGTGGGGCAATTGGTAAGGTGATGAGACTGCTGGATGAGCTGGAACAATTGGGTTTTCCAGCAAAAGATACAATCAGGGAAGCTGGTTTTAACCATTTTCTCAATGCTCTACATGCCATGCGCGAGCCTACTGGCCATTGCGTAGTGCGTGCGTTAAGTGAACGTTTTTGGGATACAACCAACACGTTCCACTTTCCGGAGTATGAGATGACTATAACCCCTCTTGACTTCGCCATGATTACGGGGTTATCTTTCGTGGTGCCCTACAAGATACTCGATGACTTGGGCTAAGATAAAGCCCAACAAATAGCCCTATTCGGCCCAGTCATGGGCACCATACACGACACACGGAGTTTCCGCTACTCCGTTCTTTTCGATGAGGTCCTGAAGGGCAACTTCTGGGACGAAATGTACACTGATGCGCAAAGACGGCGAGTGATACTTGCCATTTTCCTGTGTACTACCATCTTTGCTGACCGTGGTAGTCGTGTATTCTTCCATTATCTAGGTAATTTGGCGGACCTAGATAATCTCTCTAACTTAGCTTGGGGTGCGGCAGCTTACACCTGTCTCTTCCGGGGACTCCGTTCGGGTGTGCGGGTCCCTAAATCCAAACTTGAGCAGAACAACACCTATCTGTCTGGCTTGTGGAAAGTCATTGAGGTATCTCCTTTTCCTTCGCCATCTACCTACCTGCTTGTTGCTTGACAACTAACTCCTGCCCTCTGCAGATATGGTTCTACGAATACTTCGAGGGCCTGTCTCCCCAATCTAGTGCTGGTAATGTCTTTCCAATCGCCCTTCGCTGGGGGCGCGACGATTTACTAGTTAGAAAACGTCGGGTAGAGCACCTGGAGCTCTTCCGCGGCATACTGAATAATCCAGGACAGGTACTACCTTTCTTTTTCTTCCAACCTGACTTTTAAAACTATCAAGCTCACCACTAACGCGTGTTTAGTGCGCTTTGGACCCTTGGGCGGCTTACGAGGTTACGGAAGATCAACTTCCGGACCTCGATACATTACAGGATATCAACTGTAGAAGGATCTTATTTGAAGGCCCTTTTACCTTCATATGGTACTGCGGAGAAAGGGTCACCCACCAATGCATGCATGTATGGCCTCCGCTGGTACCAGTCAATCCGCCAGCCAAGATGTTCTAACCCCGCTCTTTGACTTTCGATGAACTTGAAGTCAATCTCATGGGGATTCCCATTGGGAATTTGCTGATCATGGGGGCCAACTATGCTGCATCCATTCGACCACGCCTCATGGGACGCATGGTGAGTATTACAAGAACTCTTGACAACTTTCGCCCTTGTGTTGTAACTAACCGAGGTTAATTTGCAGGGCACTGGAACACCGGCAGTCCCTAACCCACTTGGTTTCAGACGTCGCCGCAGAAACTGCCCTGAGCTCCCTTTGTCCTCGAACAGTCCTGGGGTAAGATCTTTAGTTTCAAAGTAATGAATGAATCCTATGTCCAAGTGTTTATCCTTATAAAAGAAAACTGCTTGCAGTGGAGTCGTGAGCAAACTATGGAGGCCATTGCCCTCATATACGGTCTCTGCGATGAAATTCAAGATATGCAGAGACGATATCGGCGTCGAATGGGTTTTGGGCCTCGGCGTGGTGGAGGTCGTGGTAGAGGGCAACCGCGAGGAGGAGGTCATTACCACCACCATGGTAGGGGCCAAGGAGGTCACGATGCCGATGATGACGATAATGACGATGACGATGATGATGACAACAACAACATGGGCGGTGGCGGGGCTATACCCATTGCTTTCCATGCATATGATGATGATGATGAAGAAGACGGAAGCGACCACGACATCGACTTGGGAGGAGGAGGTTTTCATATGACACCTGGCGCAGGCCCTTCAGGTAGTGGCGCAGGTCCCTCAGGTAGTAGCGGCGGGATGACTACCTATGGAACTCAGTCCCATGGCTACGTTCCAAGCATTCCCCTCATTCCCGAGGATGACACCGATCACTCCGTCGGGTCTTCCAGTACTATGAGCTTTGCTGGTGCCCGAGGGTCGTCCCGAACACGTGCTTATGGGAGGTATATAAGTGAAAGTGATGCTGCTTCACAGGCCTCCGATACTTCTATGCTGGATCAGATGTTCGGCGGTATGTCCTTGTCACAAGGATATTCTGACTACCCTCAACAGAGATGGTCAGGTGACTTCCATCAAGCACCAGTGGATTTCAAGGAGAATCAACCTGAAATCCCTGCACCTACCATGCCTTCTTCAAGCAACAGGGGTTTCTTTGACTCTGCTTCGTCATACTTTCTGGGTAAAGAGGAACCGGTCAAATAGGAATACGGTGATGATTGGAGCTTAACACCGGTCTTGCAAGCCCCTGTTTTGCAAGGGTATTATCCGGGCTCCTTCCATGTAGATGAGTCTGGACGAGTCCATACATATGATGCTCCTAGCTCTTCTCAGCAAGATCCACCTGGCTCTTCTTGGGCGGCCGAAGGATGGGGCTTCCTTACTGGACAGAACCCTACTCCTCAATCAGGTCAACACTTTGGCCCATCAGGCCCTGACTATATAGACTTAGTATCCGATGAGGAAGATAATTGAGGGGGAGACCATGTATAGTGCTTAGAGGGCTTAACTTTGTAAATTTTAACTTATCTAATTAATGCTTATCATGAATGCAATGCTTATGTATGGACACTCTTAATTATTTATCTGATTCTATCTATTTTAAAAAAAATGAAAAACCAAAACTATATGCAATGTAACAAAAAAAGAAACAGGAGCGGAGCTTTGGTCAATAAGCGAATTCCATAAATTATCAAGGACAATCAAGTTTTTACAACACTCCAAAATAACTCTCGAACAGAACCGGGAAATATACAAATGCTATTACTAAAACCAAATGCGATCCCCAAAAAAAATACAGGAATCAGCGCAGCCCCCAGCGTTGGGTCTAAATCCGCGCCCGCCCCAGGAACGGGCCCAAATCCGCGCCACTCCGCAGGACTGGCCCAAATCCGCGCCAGCCTTGTACTTGACCTGGCCCAGCAGAAATCCGCGCCAACTTGCAACATACTCAGGCCCAAAAATCCGCGCCATTCTCACTGAGTTTTACCCAACATCAGCAAAAATCCACGCCGACTTCATACCGGATTATAATTCCCAACTAAGTCTTAGATTCCTGTCAAAACTGGTACCGCAAAGCTCTTGTGGAATTCCATCGCACTCCTGACTCTAACACTATAAAATCTGCGCGGATTTCTCCCAAAACCTCACACCTTCCTTCCGGAATTCCTGTGCGTTCTAATTTTTATAGAAATCCCCGCAATCTCTTCTTCCCTTCCAAACATGTCTTTCCAGAAAGAACTCGACCAATGGATTCTTTCTCTTTCACTCGCTGAGAAAGAGGAGTTGAAAAGATACAACCTGCACACCCTAATTAGCCTTAGGCAAGTAAGGCTAATGTGGGATTTCCTTAGAGCTGCATCTGAATTCTGGGACCCTGAACTCCACTTGTTTAGGTTTGGGGAAAAATAATTGTGTCCTCTCCCTGAAGAATTCGGCGCGATATTAGGTTTCAAGTTTACCTCCACACCAGTCATCCCAACTTCTTCCAAAAATACAGCACCACGGTACACTTCCCTCTTAGGTTTAGAGAAGGATGATTTGGAGAAAATCTTAGAGGGTGAAAGGGTGAACTTTCTGCCCTTAATTTCCATATTCAGAAGGTGTGAACACATCAAACGTAAAGTTAGGGCCTTAGCCCTATGCTTATTAGGAAATTTCTGTTTTTACCACGGCGGCACAAACAGCGGTCCTGCTTCTTTGATCAACATCAGTGAAAGCCTCCGCGACGACCAGAATCTAGCACCGATGATAGTAGCTGAGACTATCCTGTGCTTGGATCGACTTTGTACCGAATCTGAGGGCGAGTTTTCAGGAAGCCCCCTGCTGCTTCAGGTAAAAATTTCTAAAACTCCCCGAAATCCGCGCGGATTTCGCATCGGCCCTTATTTACTGTTCATAAATCTGCGCGGATTTCCGTCCCTAAAAATCCGCGTGGACCTCTTTTATTCCGGCCTCTAACCTTTCTTCTTCTTTGCAGATATGGTTAATGGAGCATACCCGCTTCTTAGCGCCTCCGAAGAATGAAGCTACCTTCCGGATGACCCAATTTTTCCAACGTGCCCGCAAACACAAGGAACGTTCGACAGACAAGTGGTTGAAATGGTTCGTCGAAGAAATGATCATTAAGTGGCACATTACTTGGTGGAGAATAAAAGAAATAGTCACCGTCGACCATCGATGCCCATTCGTGAGACTTGTGGGCTTAACACATACAACCTATTACTTCCCTGAGCGAGCCAAGCGTCAGATCAGAAGAAAGCAATGGATCCCCTCACTAGACTGCATCCCGCCTAGTCCTAGAGTCATCACCAACGACGCCTCTAAAGTTCGATCTTGGCAAGACTACTGGATGAACAGACCTACTCTCGCTATTCCCTCAACAGGAGGAAGCACATATGTATCTATGGCGTACCGCCAATGGATAACAGAGAAAGATGCTACTGTCAGGAAACGGCTAAAAGAGCAGGAGGGAAAAGGAATTGACCCACTGTCGACTAGGACTCGACCTCCAACTACTACGACACGTCCTAGAGAAAGGCCTGTGGTAATTAGAGAACCTAGGCCTGACGACACTCCTCGTCAGCAAACTACAAAAACAACTGGGAAAGGTAAAGAGAAAGCCCCCAGTGACTCGAACATCAAGAAGAGGCCAAGAAGAACATCCTCACAGGGTGAAGGGTCAAGATCTAGTATTGCTCCTGAAGCTGAGAAGAAGCTTAAACAGGACTGAAAGACTGATGCTGCTTGCCTTTAGATTTATGTTTTTTTCTTTTTAGTGTGTTTTGAGTTTGTTGTTTTTTTTTTAGATGCTGATGAACGATTTGAGTAGCGAATAAATTCGCATGCTCTTTTCTCTTTTTTTTTTGTTTGGATATAATAATAATAAAGAATCATATTTCTTGAAATTCCCTAGAATTTTCTACCATATATGTGAATTCGCGAGAACTTCTGCACATAGAAAATTTAATTCCCTTCAAAATAATGTAAAATCCGCACGGATTTTTGCATTACGAAGGAAACTTAAAAAAAAAAAAAGAGACAGAACAAGCCGGGGAAACATGAAATTCGCGCAACTCTACCCCAAAACTGCTCGAGAAAATATCAGCTGAGTATTTTGAGTAATACAGATTCGCGAGAATTTGAAAACAAAAGGAAGTCCAAAAGAACATGAATCCGCGCGGATCTACACCGAATTGCTCTCAAACTGAGTATTTTCAGGTCAAAACGTAAATCCGCGTAGAATCACCGAAGAAACTTTGGCCTAGAAAATGGAGGAATCCGCGCGGATTTGGCCCAAAACGGCTCCAAAATAAAACACGAGTATCTTAGGCCTGAAACGAGAAAATCCGCGCGGATTTCCTTAGTTGTACAAAATTCTGAGTGAATTTGTATGAAGGCCTAAATTGCATACAAAGCGGGAATTGAGCCCACAGGAATCCGCGCGGACCCTGTGAGGGTTCAAGGCCCAAAATGGATATGAACCGGGAAAACCTAAAATCAAAAAGCCCAATTTTGACATCTGGAGATCCGCGAAGACCTCCTGGAATTTGGATTTTTTAAAAACTCGAGCCTTATGTTTTATTTCAAGTGCCATTGAACCCGTGAGAGTTCAATGCTGCTTTTAAAATAAAAAGTCAAAATTAGGGAAATTTCAATTGGTGAGGCCGGGCTTTTCAGAAAAGCTTCCTACGTATCCACAATGTGCGGAATCAGGCCATCGTAGTTCAAGAAAAATAAATCAGTTGCTGGACAAATGGGCCAGTAGCTGATTCTTACAAGGATAGTTGCTGGTTTTAATGACCAGTTGCTATGTCCACTTATACCCTTTATGCATAAAACTTCTTAAGTTGATCTAAGTTTGTCAGCTGAACGCATTCTTCCCCTTCCAGATCTACTAATCTTACTGCCCCTCCGGGAAGAATCTCCTTGATGATGTAAGGTCCCATCCAATTGGGCCTAAACTTCCCCCTTGGGTCCTGAATAGGTGCCCGTATCTCCTTCAAAACCATGTCACCCTCTCTAAGGTCTTTTAGCTTGACCTTCCTATTGAATGCCCTGGACACACGATTCTGGTATATCTGGATATTGTGCATGGCTCTGAGTCTCCTTTCATCGACGTTGACTAGCTCTTCATATCTAGCCTTAGCCCATTCCGCTTCTGGAATCTGACTCTCCGCTATAATCCGTAATGACGGTATTGCTACCTCCACTGGCAATACCGCTTCCATTCCGTATACCAAGGAGTAAGGAGTGGCTCCGGTGGATGTACGAATAGAAGTTCGATAACCCCATAAGGCAAAAGGTAGTTTATCAGGCCAATCCTTATAAGAAGAAGCCATTTTCTCTACTATCCTAGTGAGATTTTTGTTAGCCGCCTCAACCGCTCCATTGGTCTGAGGTCGATATACCGAAGATCTATGATGTTGGATCTTGTATTTTGCTAACAATTCCGCCGTCTCTTTCTTGAAGTGAACCCCATTATCACTTATCAATTCGTGTGGAACTCCATAACGGCATATTATGTTTCTAAGTATGAACTTGGCTACGTGCTTAGAAGTTAGTTTTGCATAGGATGCCGCTTCCACCCATTTTGTGAAGTAGTTAATAGCTACAAGCACATACCCGTGTCCTCCCGTTCCTTTAGGAGTGATCTTTCCTATGATATCAATGCCCCAAACTGAAAATGGCCATGGTGAGGTTAACGTAGTTAAAAATGACGGGGGTTGGTGTTGCAAGTTTGCATAGATTTGACACTTGTAGCACCGTTTTACATAGTCACGTGATCACCTCCATAGTCGACCAGTAATACCCCATCCTTTGAACCTTCTTGGACAACATCCGTCCATTCATATGCGGGCCACATTCTCCCCCATGAACTTCTTTCATCAAATTCTGAGCTTCACTCTGTTCTAAACAAAGCAAACTGATACCCATGTCCGTCTTCTTGTACAACTGATCCAGAATCAAACAGTACTGCGACGCTAAGAGTCTAATTGCTCTTTGTGATCTTGTGGTAGAATCTTCAGGGTAAACTCCTTTGGTGAGGTATTGGTAGATGTCGTAATACCAACAAGTCGAGTCTATCTCACGCACTTCCAAAGAATAAACATAAGCCGGTTGACTTCTTCTCTCTATGCATATCAAGATAGACAACTCCTCTCGGGATATTTAGCAAGGATGACAGCTTTGCTAATGCATCAGCTAACTCATTATGCTCCCGAGGTAAATAAGTGAACACTACTTGATCAAAGTGTTCTGCTAAATCCCTCACGTAAGCCTGGTAGGGTGCCAAAGCTTCGTTCTTCACCTTCCACTTATTGCAAACCTGGTTTATTATAAGGCTCGAATCACCGAATATTCTTATACACTTTATGTCCATTTCCACGGCAGCTTGCATGCCAATGATACACGCTTCATATTCGGCTACATTATTCGTCGCCTCAAAGTCTAACTTCACGGAAATAGGAGTATGTGCTCCTTCGGGTGAAATCAGGATGATTCCTACACCGTATCCGCTTTGATTGGAAGCTCCATCAAAATACATTTCCCATGTTTCTTTCTGCGTTTGAAATACTTCTTCATCGGGAAAATCTAACTTTTCTTCACTAGCCTCCTCAACAGGTAAATCTGCCAAGAAATATGCGACTACTCTTCCTTTTATGGCTTTTTGTGGAACAAATTGTAAGTCGAACTCCGATAACATAACCATCCACCGAGCTACTCTACTATTGACCAGTGGCTGCTCCATCAGGTACTTGAGAGGATTCATGAAAGCAGTCACATGCACGGTGTGAGCAAGCATGTAGTGACGTAATTTCCTCGTTGCCCAAACTAAGGCGAGGGACAATCTCTCAATGTTGGAGTACCGGGTCTCATATTCTAGAAACTTCTTGCTTAAGTAGTAAATTGCTCGCTCTTCGCCATCGTATCTTTGAGCTAGCATAGCCCCCATTGCCGACTCAGTGATTGTTAAGTACAACAATAAAGGCTTTTCAGGTACTGGTGGAACTAAAACAGGCGGATTAGCCAAGTACTCTTTAATTTTGTCAAAAGCTGCTTGACATTTTTCATCCCACTCAGATTTGACCCCTTTCCTCAACTTCTTGAATATAGGATCGCAAATCATGGTTAATTTAGAAATGAACCGGCTTATGTACTGCAATCGTCCGAGGAAACCTCTTATCTCCTTTTCTGTTTTAGGCGGTGGCATTTCCTGTATCGCCTTGATCTTTGCTGGATCGACCTCGATTCCCCTAGAGCTCACTACAAAACCTAATAACTTGCCTGACGTCACTCCAAAAGCACACTTCTGAGGGTTCAACCTCATCCCGTATTTCCGCAGCCTATGGAAGAATTTTCTAAGGCTATCTAAGTGTGTGTCACGGTTAACGGACTTGATGATCATGTCGTCTACGTAAACCTCTGCCTCCTTATGCATCATATCATGCAATAATGTGGTGGTCGTCCTTTGATAGGTCGCCCCTGCATTTTTTAACCCAAATGGCATCACTACATAACAGAATGTACCCCAATGTGTGATGAACGTCGTCTTCTCCATATCCTCCTCTGCTATTTTAATCTGGTTATAACCTGAATACCCATCCATGAATGAAAGAAGGGCATGCCCACAGGTGTTATCTACCAAAACATCGATATGTGGTAAAGGAAAGTCATCCTTCGGACTTGCCTTGTTTAAATCTCTAAAATCCACACACATCCGAACTCTCCCATCTTTCTTCGGAACCGGGACTACATTAGCTATCCAGTGTGGATACTCTGACACCTTAATGAAGCCTACCTTCAACTGCTTCTCAACCTCTTCCTTAATCTTCAACGCCCACTCCGGTTTCATCCGCCTAAGCTTCTGTTTAACTGGTTTAGCGTCAGGGTAAAGTGGAATTCTGTGTTCAGCTATTTCCCTGTCTATACCGGGCATATCTTGATATGACCAGGCAAAGACATCTACGAATTCTCGTAAGAGAAGAGTAAAGTGCTCTTGCTCCCCGATGGTTAAAAAATTCCCAATTTTGGTTAATTTAGGCTCTTCAGGTGTACCTAGGTTTACTTCTATAGTTTCTTCAATTACGGAAATCCGATTCTCATGTTCCTCTACGGCTTTTAAAAGATCTTTAGGAATTTCTGATTCGTTTACAGCATCTTGATTATTTTCATTAGAGACAAAGCAGTTCAGGGGTGGGGTATAAGAAGAGTCATAAGCCAATGAGTTCATTTCATTGAATTCAGAAACAAGAACATCAACAGACGACTCGACAGACCCTCCAGAAGTAGATGCAACATACTGATTGAACTTAAAACCTGACTCTAAGATAGACTCAGAAAATGGAACAACAACAGGATTGACACTAGACTCAGACCCAAGCACTGATTCTCCTAAAGCTAAAACAAACTCCTTGTCTCCTTTGGCCGACACCCAGGTAACTTGCTTGGTTTCGACCCGTATAGCGATGAGCTTAGTAGGATCGAAATCCATGCTTGATAGAGCCAAGGAAAGCGTCTCCACAGGTTTCTCCTCTCTCTGTGCCTCTTGACCAAACAACATTCCAAAGATGTTACTCCCTACTAGATGAGTCCATTCTAGTGGGGTCCTGTTCTCCCTTGCCGGTGTGAACAACTCCTCTTCGAGTAGCATGCAGTCGTTGAAGATCTCTAAACTGAACTAAAATGCCCTTGCTCTTCAAATAGTAGGGCTCGGAAAACCAAAGTAAGGGAAATGATCACCTTCCTCATGAATCGCCATTAAGCGTGAGTGGATACGCTTTATGCTATAAAGCGGTATTGGCTCACCTCTCCTAATTCTACTAACCTTCTTAGCTAATCTCCTCTCTTCTTGGAAGGTAGCCTAAACCAAAGTGGTAGCTCCTCCTCGAGTCGAGGGAAAAGATGTAGGCCCTCGAGCTCTCCTCCCAAAGGTAAACCG
The DNA here is from genome assembly GCA_029582165.1 of Portulaca oleracea. Taxonomy (NCBI): domain Eukaryota; kingdom Viridiplantae; phylum Streptophyta; class Magnoliopsida; order Caryophyllales; family Portulacaceae; genus Portulaca; species Portulaca oleracea. The sequence goes on along the minus strand of CM055885.1, from coordinate 38,483,776 downwards.
AAAGTATCCATGTCGCTCAAAATTGCGTTCACCTTCCTGTTGGAATAAGGATCGAAGTCCAAAGGTGCTTCTTCCTTCTCCAAGGTAGCTACGATATCGAAATGATGGAACTCCTCGTCCTTGGAATTATGTTCTATTTCGATCATAGGTTTCTTTGAAGTAATCACAGCTGCTAACTCCTTTCCTTCGATCGTTACCACCGCCTTTAACCATCATCTTCACCTTCCGATGTAGAGTAGATGACACCGCTTGTTGCGCGCACTGGCGTGCCCTAACAAAAGGTTAAATGATGCCTAATGTCCAACACTAAGAACTCGACATTGCTAGAAATTGTATCCATAGTAATTGGTAGCAATTGAACCCAAAATTGCCTAGGAGTGTTGTCGTAGGCCCTAAGTTGAATGGCTCTTGAGTGATGGGATTGAATCCCGACTTCCGCGGCCGTCCTCCATGGACAAATGTTCACCGCAGATCCGTTGTCCACCAATACTAAGGGTATCACTTTACTGGCGCATCCAACGGTCAAGTACAAGGCCTTGTTGTGTGCAAGACCTTCCTTGGGTAAATCCTCATCACCAAAAGTTATAGTACTCCTGCCAGATGTGACAAAAGATACTATTTCTTCAGGCGTGGTTTCAGGTGATACTTCCAATTTGCTCAAAGCCTCGATCAGGGCTTGCCTGTGCTTTTGTGAAGCTGCCAACAATTGCCATACCGTAACATCCATCTTCAATCTCTTCAACTGCTTTAACATCAAATCCTCCTCCGAACGGATCACCACCTCTCCTACCTTCTCCTTCCCTTGTCTTGAGGTCGACTCGGAAGGGCCCTCGTGATTATGGCGCCGACCTTGTTAGGAAAGTAACATCCGAGTTTTGACCCCTCCGACTTTCTTTGTTCCCCAAAAGTCCTCGTCTCCATCGTAATCCCAAAAGTTGTCGCGACCTTCTCGACGCAGGCTCCCATAGACATCTTCTTCGCCACTAACCCATAGGCCGCTGACTTCGTGGTCCTCCGTGAAGTAACGTGATGTAAGTTGACTTCTTTGCATCGAATGAAACTGAGGATCCCATTCGCATTCCTCAAACACGGCGTGTATACGCAGCTGAACCTAGTGGATTGTTTGTGTTCTAGGTTTCTGTCTTTCGGTAAGGGTAATTGCTTTGATCTGAACATCTCCTCCATCCTGTTCTTCAAAGTAAAACATCGCTGATCGTGCGCCCTCGAGCCCTATGGTACTTGCAGAACTTGCCGGCATCCCAACTCCGTGGCTTCTCTTTTGGCTCCGGCCTTAAGTCGGGAAGAGTAATCATTCCCTTGCTTAAGAGACGCTCTAAAGCTTGAGCGTACGTAGTGTCTATAGGGGTGTATTCGGTGTAGCGTTGTATGGCATTCACCTCATTCCCCTTGTTGTTGGATGCAGATGGGCCAGCCGACTTCCTGTTAGTATAGGTGTTCTTCCAGCCCCCAGTTGCCACTCCCTTAGCAAACTCACTTTCTATCTTAGTCCCAGCCAGTCTTAATGTAGCGAAATCTTTAAGGGGTTGAAACCTCAAATGAGCGTTGTATGAAGGTTGTAAACTTCTAATAAGCATGTCTACTTGGTGCTCTTCAGATGGTCGGTCCACCATTTGAGCTGCCTTTGATCTCCACCGAGCAAAGTAGTCAGAGAAAGATTCTTTCTCCTCTTGCTTCACTAATTCCATGTCCCTTAAAGTGACTGGCATGTCTACATTGTAGGAGTACTGATGTAAGAACTCCTTGCAAAGCAAACTCCATTGTGTAGTCTTGGCCGGACTGAGAGTGTTGTACCATTTCATAACATCTGGACCCAAAGTCCAAGGAAAAATAATGTGATAGATGTCTTCCTCAACTCCCTTCAGTGTCATCGCCCCTAGAAAGTTCCTCACATGCTGATGTGGGCTCTCAACACCGTGGAACTTAATGTCTGGCATGTTGAACTTAGGGGGAAGCCTTCCCCGAGGCACCGGTGTAAAACCGACATCATCCATAAATTGGTTGTTGAACAAAGTAGATTCCTTCAACATCTGCTCGATGCGATCTAGTCTCGAGTTTGAGATCCCGTGGACTGATCCATCCTTCTCTCTACCAGATTGTTCTACTTCACCCGTAGGAGGATTCTTCACATTTGAGTTCTTCGCCTCTTCCATAGCGTGGATGACGGCGTCGGTTCTCTGGTTCTGCGCCTCCAGCTGAGCGTTCATCGAAACTTGCATGTTTAGAATCACATTGGTTAATTGCTCCAAGTCAGTATTTGGAGCTGGTGGTGGTGGTGGAACAGCTTCCTCCCCAACGTCACTGTGCGGTTGACCCCCGCTAACGTCATCATTTGGGTTTGACATGTTTTCAGATGGATCGATCACTAAACTCTCAACTACTCCCTCAGATGCTCCTTCGTCAGTCGCCTCTGGATTGGTTACCTCGGATGATACCCGGTCTTCGTTACTGTCGTAATGAATATCGAAAGTTTCCAAGCGCCCGGTTTCGTCCCGCTGATAAACCCGAAACCAACCTATTCTGTCCTGAAAAGGTGGAGGAATTCAAAGACTCAGCTCAACGCCCCCCTAAGGCACAACATGCAATGGATGAAGAATTCTATTTGAACCCCGAATAATCGAACTAAAGCTCGAGACTATATGCGAAGTACAAATAAATTTCTTATGCAGAATGCTGACTCAGGCCCGAAATAACATGTTTAAACCTTATCGAACCGAATCCAGAAAGTACTCAGGCCTCTCATAAGGGCTAAACATATCAATCTAGCGGACTAAACGAACTAGAAACTCATTTGGGCCACCCAAAGGGTAGGCCCACTCACAAAATCCGTGTGGATCTCATGAGGCCCAACGACTTTAGACAACCCAAATGGATTTCGGACCCAAAACACCAAGATTCTATGCAAAAGGAAAAAAAGAGAAAAAAAACAAATACAAACGACGACCCGAAACGACCTAACTGAAGCCTGGGCGACCACCGAAGCTCCCAGAGTTCATAGGATCCATCGGGCTTGCATAACGAGGTCTGCATGATTTTCTGGCTCAAAATTACCGCCAAGCCTGCATTCCAAATTAACACAAGATAAGCAGAAGAGAAAAAGAGAAAAAAAAAAAACGACGACCGACACTTAACACACAGAAGCCTGATTCAGGCCTGACAATTACCGAGCCCCACAGAAATCCGCGCGGATTTCTGGGCTCAAGCCTATTATCGGGCCTGAACCTGGTTATAAAAAAAGAGAAAAGAAAACAAACCGGAAGAATTTGGACCACATGTGACCCGACCCAACCTGGAATCCGCGCGGATTCCCTGGGTCTGAGCCCTATGTGGGCCAAATTCTAAACCTAGACACTGACCTCCCTCAGTTTAGGCCTGCCAGTAGTCGAGCTCAACAGAAATCCGCGCGGATTTCCAGCTCAGGCCTACTGTCGGGCCTAAATTAGGGTCCGACACAAAAGCAAAAGACCCAAAAAAAAGACTATATTTTTTTTTAAGCACTACTGCATGGTCTCGGGTTCGAAGGTAGGGAAAAGCACGTAGCATACAAATGCAGTTCAATCCTAACCAAGGCTCTACGTTTAGAGTTTAAGGGTTGATGTACTAACGCCTCCTAACTCGTGTCCCGGGTATTTGGCCTTCATGGGGTGCATGGAAGGTTAATACCCCCGGGTTGCTCCTTTTAATCAAGTGGATTAAGGAGTATGGCACGAGGGGGAAAAACAACCACCGGCTCGGTGAAGGTCTAAGTGGACCCACCTGAGTTGAATGGTTAATGTTTTTCCCAAAAATGGTAAATGAGGATTTCCTAAACGGTACCTTGTGTGCCCGACGAAGGGGAAGGCCCGTGAAATGCAAATAATGCCTAAAGTTAAAAAAACGTGACAACTTTTTTTTTAAAAACTAAACCCGACTTTTCAAGTTTTTACCCTCTTATAAGTCCCCAGTGGAGTCGCCACTGTAGGGCCCGCGGCCCGGAGGGCACGGTCCCCCACGGAGGGTCGATTCGACGTAGGGTTGCTTATCTTTTAAGGGGTGAAAAATAAAACAACTTAAACTTTTCAAAAATTGATTTTTGGGAGTCGAATAAAAAGAAAACTAAAAAAGAAAAAAAACGAAAATAGGGTCGGATCCACGCGGATTCCCGTACCCATTCCACCTAAATGCACCCGGGTCTGCGCGGATTCCAGGGCTATTTGAGCCAAAACTTCGCCCGGATCCACGCGGATTCGGACTCAGTTTTTGGCTGAAATAGATTCTGGATCCGCGCGGATCCGAATCATTCTGGGCCAAAAAAAAAAACTTCAGCGAACAGAAAAAACAGGGGAGAAAAAGAGAAAGAGAGAAAAGAGAAAAAAACGGGCCGAGGCAAATACGGATCCGCGCGGATCCGGTGCTTGCCCGAGCCAAAAAACGCTTCTTTTCGGTAAAAAGAAATAAGGAGTCGCCAGTTAATTTTTTTTTAAGTAAAATTAACAAAACTTTTTAAAAAAATTTGACTCCGGTCTCGAACCAAAAAACGAGTTCGGGGGTAAAAATGCCGGTGTAGGGGGATGCCCTTGCACCGCCCGCCGAAGCGGCCCTTACTAAGTCGGGTTACAAAAAAAGAAGAAAAAAGAAAGTTGTCACATGTTTGAGTGAAATGTCATGCAATTAACGATAGCATAATGAAGTTCAACACATAACGAAATCAAAGACAAAAAAAAATAAAAAAAAAACTAAAATTACAGCGGGCGGGGATCTAAAGAACTACATTGTTACAACCTTTTAAAAAAAACGAAATAAAAAAAAACGAACAGACGATAAAGAAGAAGAGGCGGATTACCCAAATCCGCGCAAATTCGCAGGAGCCGGGGCAAGAAATTGAAATCCGCGTAGAATTCCTTGTGACGGTTGGGTGATCGAACCCAAAATTGGCCGAAAAAAAAAAGTTGAATCCGCGCGAACCTCCAGAAAAATGGCCAAATCTGCGCAACTCTCAGGATTTCAGTAGTGATGATTTCTCTCAGTTTCCTCCCGGTACCCAAAAATTCCAACCCGTACAAAGGATCCGCGCGGATCCCTTTATAGACATAGGAAGGGGCAGCGGTTGGCGGCAATGCGACGGTTCTTGAAATCCGCGCGACCTCCTGCAGAATCGGCGATTGCCCAAAATCCGCAGCGTCAACTGGCAATCGCCAGTTTATTCAACCGTCGAAAACCGCCTGCAGTTTCCTTTTGACGAGATCCGCGCCAGTCTGTTGGGTCGACCCGGGACCAAAACTGCGCGGATCTATGGGTTATGCCCGAATCCGGGCCCGACTCGTAATGTGGGTCGGATATGGCCAGAATCGCACAAATCCGCGCAAGTCCTCCCGATTAAGCCCAAATCCGCGCAAGCCCACATCTTTCGGCCCAAAATGCAAAATCCGCGCCAGCCCGCATCTTTTGGCCCAAAATGCAAAATCCGCGCCAGCCCGCATCTTTTGGCCCAAAATGAAAATCCGCGCCAGCCCAAATAGCAAATCTGTATGAGCCCTGTTATTTCGATCCCGGGTTAAGCTAAAATTTGTCTGACACATTTTCGGTGTCTACAACACTCTTTTTTTTTTTTTTTTGGTTTCAATTGTCTCTCCACCGCCGGAAACCACCTCCGACTACTCTCAGCATTGACGACCGACTCCCAAACCACTCCTTTTTCTCTTCTCCCCCCACCCCCCCCCCCCCAAAAAAAAAAAAAACCTCTCAAATTTAAAGTTTACTTTCCAACACTTTCTCGGTGATATTGACAGAACATCACGGCACGGGGCCAAAACCGGACTCTCTAGTTGGTGATCCTGGAGGATCCCACGTTCAAGAGGGTCTTGGGCTAGGCCCAACACTGTGATTGGTCTGATAGGGGTTAAGACAGATTCTAGAAAGGTCATTGCTTGAATGCCCTCTCTCAAAATAGCAGTCATTTTGACATTTTACAGTCTTTAAGACGTCACTTCGACTATGGTAGTTTCATTTGATCGATCATTACATATGTCAAGCAATGAATAATCAAAGTTTTCAAAATTTGACTACAAGTTCATATAACATATAACTTGAGACAAAGGTTAACTACCAGCAAAGACTACAGCTTCTTTGGTTTCGCCACAACATGTTTCCCAACAGAAAACTTGAGGTGAAGTTACCAATCTCACATAGGCATCCCACTTCTCTGAGTGGCACGACCTTGCAAATGCATACTCCATTCAAGTCTCAGCAGGTTTGTGTTGTGTTTTCTGTTGTTATTGGGGTAACGGTAGGGTTCGTTTGGTTGTTATGTGGAAAACTGTTTCATCTAAGTCTACATGACTACATGGTGGAGACACACCCAGACGTCCTATTTAGAAACAGAAGTTTTCGGTTAATCACCTCACCTGTAAGGAACTTGCAAGGCAGACTGGAATCCAGATTTCTCATATAAGGAACCATACATCGCAAGGTCTTCCTCAGAGAACCAAGGAGGGAGAGGCGTTTCCGGATCCACCAAATCCATAATCTCTTGGTTTACTTCCGCAACTGGTATCTCGCTCCTGGAGAAAAGGATGTAAATGTTCCTTATCACAGTCTTAGCATCAAACCGGCTGAAGTCAGCTTCTGCTCTCCCAGGTTCCTGCAGATAAAAATGTCACATACTCAAAACCGAAGCTGACACCTTGTCCACATACCTTGTTTAACCAAGTCGCCCTGCCCACTAGGCCTCTATCTTAGGGCTAGCCACTGGACCTGTCAATTCCAGTGGGACGGGACTGGACGGGTTCGATATGCGTCATTTTCCAGGTTTCTTATTATATTTTAGGTTTGGAGAACCGGGAGTTTCGGTCGGGTCAGATTCTGCCAAGCCTAATTGCCACTAACAAGCTTTACAAACAGGGTGCAAGGGATAAGTATCAAATTAACCATGATAAGTATAACCTATCAGCCCCACAATTTCCACCCATGGGAAACCATCAAGTACTGAACATTGGTGGAGAGCTTGGAAGATGGGGTGGTTGTTAACTTAGTTACCAACTCTTTGATACCTTTTCATACATGTGTTGATGAGGCAGAGTGATAAGTGCTTCTTGTATATATGAAAACTTGGTTATTTTGATGAGAATTTGGGGAATATTTGACATGATTATATTATTTTACGCCCGAATTTCCCATATTACACTTGGTTTGGAGTTTGGTGAGTTTTGTAGGTAATTTGTGAAGAATCGATGTAAACCGAGCTAAAAATCAAGTGTAGATCCAAGTTATGAGTTTAAAGGACCAAGAAGTGTAAAGTTGGATCACCCAAGGCCCAAACAATGGCCCAAAGTACTCCTAAGCCCGAAAAAGCAGTGACACGGGTGCTCACAGGAAGGGCACGGGTCGTGTCTATGGACAGAATGTGAGAAAATGCAAACAGTGAGCTGACACGGGTAGTGCCTGAGAGGCACGGTCCGTGTCATAGGGGGCACGGTCCGTGTCTACCCTGGCACGGTCCGTGTCACTCGTGTCTTTTCAGTTTCGGCGGTTTCGAGTTGAAATTTGCGCTTATATCAGAATGTTTTCGGCTGTTTGAGGGAGAATCTTGATTCCACCATCCTCCATTCCATAACCTAAACCTAATCCATATCCTTCATCATCCATATTCCACCCACCATTGAAGATTGAGAGAAGATTGAAGATTGAAGAGAAATTTGAATACACTTTGAAGTGGAGGAGCAAAAGTCCTCCATTGTTGATCCCTAGCAAGAGTGCTCTTCCCTTGGGTTTATTTCTCAATCTCTCATAGGTTTCATATGCTTTCTAGAATAGATTTCAATTGCTTTGTAGTTTCAAACATGAATAGTGAGTAGTTCTTTTTAATTTAGGGGATGAACCTTTGAAGTTGCTTGATGAATTGACTTTGTTGGATTGAATTATCATGAATTTAGTTTGTTCCAATCTATTTGGCCTTTGAATTGAATTGTTATTGCTTTTGCTTGATCACCAATTGCATGTATTTAGGTTGTTGAACGAAGTACCAAAAGCAGAAGTTTGATGTCCCGAAAACCTAGGTTAAACTAATTAAAATTGTCTAGACATAGAAGTTTTAATTAGGGTTCTTGTGATAATTAGATCTTTAACCTTGATTAAGTCAAAATAACCACGAAAGTAGGTACTTGGTTAGTCTTGGCAATTCGCTCTAGTGGCAAAATCTCATTGCGAAGTATTTTATGCGATTATCGAGCCTTGATTGTGCAAACTAATGAAATGAGTGTTTAATCCATATCGTTGATTCATTATTTGACTTAGGTTTTATCCCCTGAACGTCCTTTTCCCTTGGTTAATTCAGAAAAGCTTTGTGAATATTAGTTTGTTTAGTTCTTGATTGTGATTGGATTTAGAATTAGTTACTTCAAACCAAAAACCGGATCGACTTAGCGGTCAATTAGGAGGCTAGTTCAGTGCGTTGAAAGGAAAAGTCCCTGTGGGAACGACCTTGATTTATGCTACAATTTCACCCGTGCACTTGCGGCCTATCACAGAGAGAGCGTACGTACCCCGAATCTAGAGACATAAAATCCTTCAGGAAGATGCTTGTGGAAGGTTGAAGGACCGGGAGGAATGTAGGGTACCCCCAGTGTGATAAGTCCCAGAATTCGATCAGGGTGAAGAAGTACAAATAGATATGCGGGTCTTACTCCGAAATCTTTTGCAATGAGAAATACCTGCAAATATTTATTGGTACATGCGGAAATCCAGATCAGTTTCAACCGAAATCAATGGTCTAGCACAGGGGAATTAAGATCATTCCTCTTGTGATATAGATTCATTTGGGAGTCCATACATACATAACAAATTTGTTTTTCTAAACTTATCCTAGAGTGAACTTATTGTGGAACAAGAAAATTAAGGTAAAGAAAACAGCCCCTAATTCAACCTAGTAGTATGCCACATTTCTCTAGTTTGAACTAAAACCCTTCAATTTTGACACCTTTTCCCTTCGACAAGTAATCATCAGTGTTATCTCATTCAGTATATTCTCAACTCGCACACAATTTCTGATCCTACAAACAATTCTTTTCACTCAATCAATGAATAGTAGCTAGCAAGTTTGATCATACCTATCTGCCAGTACACAACCAAGTGTTCAAATCCACAAAATGGTCAAGAGAGAAACCGAACCCTAGAAATGCCGAAGATCGCTCAGTATATGCTCAACTCACTATACAACCAATTCTTTTCACTCGAACAATGAATAGTAGCTGGCAAGTTTGATCACACCTAACTGCCACTACACAACCAAGTGTTCAAATTCACCAAACAGTGAAGAGAGAGAATTCAAACCCTAGAAATGCCGAGCTGATCAATGATACTAAGAAGATATGTCGGTATATGCTCAACTCAAACACAATTTCTGATCCTACAAACAATTCTTCACTCAATCAATGAATAGTAGCTAGCAAATTTGATCATTCCTATCTGCCACTACACAACCAAGTGTTCAAATCCACAAAACAATGAAGGGAGAGAATTCAAACCCTAGCAATGCCGAGCTGATCAACGATACCAAGAAGATTGCTCAGTATATGCTCAACTCACACACAATTTCTGATCCTATAAACAATTCTTCACTCAATGAATGAATAGTAGCTAGCAAGTTTGATCATACCTAACTACCACTACAAAACCAAGTATTCAACAGTTCAAATCCAGAAAACAGTGAAGAGAGAGAAACAGAACCCTAGAAATGCCGAGCTGATCGACGATACCGGAAGATAGCTCAGTATATGCTCAACTCACACACAATTTCTGATCCTACAAACAATTCTTCTCCCTCAATCAATGAATAGTAGCTAGCAAGTTTGATCATACCTAACTACCACTACACAATCAAGTGTTCAAATCCACAAAACAGTGAAGGATAGAATCCAAACCCTAGAAATGCCGAGCCGATCGATGATACCGAGAAGATCGCTACAGAGGTCCATAAATGTCGCCGAGCTAGGGTTCGGTGGATGATCAGAGAGTCCATAGCCTCGAAAATCGGGCGCAATGGCTCTGAATCCAGCATTCGCAAGGGCAACAATCTGGTGCCGCCATGAGTACCAAGTTTCTGAAAATCCATGGAGCAATATCACCACTTTAGGACCTGCATTTGAAATTAATTATCGCCATGATCGTCAGAATGAGACGAATTTGATCAACAGGAAATGAATTGCAGAAAGGGATTGAAGATGAGAGAAAGAGAGAAACCAGTTCCGGATTCAGCAATGTGAAGATGGAGGCCTCTGACTTCGATTTGGCGGTGCTGAATTTGGTACCATTTTTGTTCGGACATTGACGGAGAAAAGGGAGGGAATTGGAGAGTGTCCACCTGGGTCACTGAATGAATGCTGAACCAATTTCTCAAACGGCATCATTAGACAGCGTTGGCAAAAAAATCGCATCCGAATAAATTTGGGTCGGTCAAATTTGGTCGATGTCAAAATTGAACAAGAAATTTATGTCCACACCCGATTTTTATTCAAATAAGATCTGGTCAGACAATTTGGATGAAGTACATATAGGTTAGAATTGGGTTCGGAAAATAGAAAAAAGAGAAATATTATGTCCGATTATTCGATCAATTCGATCCATATCTAAATTCGGACAAAAAATCTACATTTAGGCCTAATCGTAGTACATGGTATTTTAGACCTCGAGATTATAGTAAGTTGAAAAATGAGCCAAATTATAAAATTATGGATTGTTGTGCACTATTATCAGGGAAACCAATCCGGTGAATTGTCATATTTTGGTGTCTCGGAATCTAATGTCAGGCTGAAATGTTATGATTACTGCAATCAAACCTATCATATTACATTGTACTAAAATCCAAGTTGTGAAACCTTTAGATCTACTAAAATTCAATCTGTCTTATTTTGGTTTCACCTGGTTCAGAAATGGTGCTTGTAGTCCAATAGCTTCAAAATTTGGTTTACTATGATATCTATAACCTTATAAAAGTGAGAAAGACTACTTCCTGTAGCAATCTACAGTACAAATGGCACGACTGTAATTCCGTTAGGTATCCAGGGGCATGTCTGTCATTTCTTGAAAACTTAGGGTTTCGCATTCTCCTTCCTTCCTTTTAAAATTCAATTTACCTCAATTCCAAAGCCAAAACAATGGTGCGTTACAATCTAATATTCCTATTTTCTTCCATATTTTATTTGATTCATTTACTAGTCCCTATTGTTTGCTTTTTATAAGTTTGACAAAAATTAAGTTTAGGGATAACTTAGATTTGGACAATTTAGATATCGTATTAGTAGATTGGGACCCTACTCGTTAACTATTTTAGATGGAATCACCAAATTTGGATTTAAATCCGATTGTTCAATTTTGTAATGCGATTTATTTTAACATTTTCACCGAAATTATGTTTGAACGGACTTGGCTGAGCGTGCAAATGTTTTCCTTTATCAAAAGATTTCTTAAAAATTGGTCCAAAAGTTTCTACAAACCAAGTGCAAGTTCTTCTAACTTTACCTGATTGTCCAGATCATTTAATTTAATTTTAGGTTTAATCTATATTTAGTTGAAGGTCCAATTATCCATAACCCAAATAACTCTATGGAGCATTAAGCAATGAACAACTTGGAAATCTTGAATCAATCAAAATTACTCTTCCCAAATCTTGACGAATAAGACTGCTACATTAAACCCCTTATCACCATATTTTACTACAATATTTTCAAAATTGAATTTTCACTTATTTATTTCAAGTTGGATAATATTTAATATAACAAGATTTTTGTTAGAGTTTCCATGTTGGTTTAGATTTAAGATGTTATAATGTTCAAGTTGATATAACTTTGGTATAAGGAAATGATTAGTACAATTATCCAAAAGAGGATTATACTAAGATAATTACAATAAAAATATACATAACTGTCTTAAATGAATATAACTTAATGTCTAATCAAATTCTAAGATTTTGGATGATCATGGAGAGTAAAAATCACACTTAAAATTATGGTAATATATTATCATACAAATATGGCATAATTTTTATAAATTATTTTCTTTGACAAATATTAGAGATATATTTGGATACTACTTGATGTAATTGCTAACCTTGTGTTATATGCACAAAAATAACATGATGAGTACAAATTCCTAATCACATTAGCTCACAAGTTCACATTCTATGATCTTTCTAAACCACACATTCAACTCCCATTGATCTCTTGCTTCAATTCTTTCCATCAAACTTTTCTCTCTTTCTCTCTCAACCCTAAAACTCAACCCTAAAACTCAATGCAAATTAGCAAACAAAACCATGGATAAACCCACAAACAACAACCCTAAAACCAAAGATGATCATAATTTTCCCTCTCAAAACCCCTTCAAAAAACCCCACTTCCCTTCTCTTTTCTCCTTCCCTACTTCTGTTCTTGCTCTATCTCTTCTCCTTCTCCTTGCTTACAATTCATTCACCATTTTCTCAATCAACATCCCACTTTTCTCCCATGAAAGTACCAAGTTAGAAAGAGAGGAAAATCTCCCCATTTCATCCCAACTATCATCTTCAAACCCCATCTTACTAGCTCAAAATGAGTCAAATGACCCCCCTCGTTCGATTTCGACAACTACCCATCATGTTTCCCTACAAAATTTCTCCGTTTCTTCGCCACCCAAGAGGCCTAGAGCCTCTAAACTCAAAAGGGTACCTAGGGATCCCGCGTTTTTATCTCCCCCTAGGCGGTTCGCCAAACGGGTCAGACAGTTTTTCAACAGAAATTCGTGTGAAGTATGGGTTTTTATGACATGGATATCGTCTTTAGAGTCTTTTGGGGAGAGGGAAAGGTTTACCATTGAGAGTCTTTTTAAGTTCCATTCAAATGCTTGTTTGATCATTGTTTCGGAGTCCATGGACTCGCCTAGGGGAAATCGGATCCTAAGGCCGTTTACCGGGTCAAGTTTCTGGGTCATCCCCGTTAAACCGGATTACCGGTTCTTGTTCAAGAACACTATGGCAGCTGCTTGGTTTGATCAGTTGAGGAGGGGCAATGTAAACCCTGGTGAGGTCTCATTAGGTCAAAATTTGTCCAATTTGTTAAGGCTTGCTTTGCTCTATAGATATGGAGGGATTTATATGGACACTGATTTTATAGTGTTGAGGAGGTTGGATAAGTTGAGGAACTCAATTGGGGCACAAAATGTGGATCAAAAGACAGGGAATTGGAGTAGATTGAACAATGCCCTAATGGTGTTTGATAAGAAACACCCCCTTTTGAATAAGTTCATTGAGGAATTTGCCTTAACTTTCAATGGGAACAAGTGGGGGCATAATGGTCCATACCTAGTGTCTAGGGTTGTTGAAAGGTTGAGTGGGAGCCAAGGTTGCGGATTCGATTTTACTGTTTTGCCCCCATCCGCGTTTTATCCGGTCGACTGGGCGAGGATCGGCAACCTTTTCCAAAGGCCCAGGGACGAGGTTCATGTAAGGTGGCTGAAGTCTAAGCTCAGGCAAATCGACGGGGAGACGTACGCTTTACATCTATGGAACAGACAAAGTAGGGAAATTGTCACCGAAGATGGCAGCATAATCAGCCATTTGATGAAGAGATCTTGTGTTTTTTGCAACTCTTCAATAGCAACCTTATAGGGTAACTCTTTGGTTTAATATTCAAAAGGTAACACTTTATTGCTTGGTTTTAAATGATTGATTTACATACAATTTTGGATCATCAAAATTACCATAATGATGTATAACTAATGATTTTTCCAAGTGCAACAATGTACTATTACTTTGTAATTTCTTTTCTTGTTCTAGGAGGGGGGTTTGAAATCTTTGTAATAATGACTAATTCAAAATTTAATTTATTCACTTTAGGAAAGAAATAATGTTTCTTGTATTGCCTATTATTTTCCCATTGTGAATAAGGAAGCAATAGGGTTTTCATTTCTATTTGGAATATTGCTTTCAATCGACATCTTATTAGTATAAATTGTAGTTTTGGGTCAATAAGTATTTTCTTAAAACTTTTTTCATGAGCATATTAGTTAGCTTAGTTAGCTTCACTAGTTGCATTTCCAATGATGAGAGTATGAGACACATGACATTCTACTAGTTTTTTTTTTTTTTTTGGTTCATCGTTGACATATTAAATTGATGATATAACTACTACAAACTCTTAAATTCAGGCTAGGTGAATCACAAATTTATTGTGCACCATAGAAAGAAGTAAAAAAAAAATGTCATCGAGTTGTATAACTCAACCTAGAATTTGTATGAACGATATCAATTTTTTTCCAATGGCCTTTTTCGACGTTACTTCAATTACTTAGAACTACTAGATCAATCGACAAATGTGTAAATAAAAAATCAAATCCGACATCAATTTCTCGCAGATTTTTAACGTTGACTTGATCCAAACTTGATTCTTTGTCAATGCTGACCAAAAGTAAGACACTTCAAAATTAAAACAAGTGTCCTGTGTCAAACTCATATCACCGCCCTGTTTTAATAAAATCTATAATCAAATGAGGTAAATATCAACAACACAACTTTCTACCAGAAACTACACTATTTACACTAACTTTTGATCTAAAATACATTTAACAACCAAACTGCTTCCCTTCAACTATAAAATAAACTTCCTCTTGTTTATTCATCCAACATTTCCTACACATCACTATCAATTGAATGTGCTGATTTAGAATGCACAAGCCAAGGTCATTAAAACAGGATCCTGACTCGAATCGATGGAGTAGCTAGAATCGGAACTAACCCGCTTACGATCATGGATCGAAATGTAAATAGTAGAATCGCACCGATGATTCTGGATCATAAAATCGTAGGATCATAGATCAGGATCGAGATTTTAATAACTACGGCACAAGCCTAGCGGTATCAGCAAGCTCCACTTCACTTTCCCCTTCCAACATCCTCTCAATCTCCTCCAAAGTCTTCCCTTTTGTCTCAGGCACACACTTGTACACAAACACCACAGACAACCCTGACACAACAGCAAACACAAAGAATGTCCCTGCCACAGTAATTGCATGAGCCACTGTCAAAAACGACATCGAAATCAACCCACTACTAACCCTACTCCCCACGGCCCCGAGCTCAGATGCCTGAGCCCTGAGTCTAAGTGGGAAAATCTCCGACGACAAAACCCAGCAAATCGGACCGATACCCACTGAGAAAAATGTCACATTTCCACAGACAAACAGCATTGCCATACGAATGCCAACCGGGTTTTGTCCGAGGAATGCCAAACTCAGGCTGAGTCCTAGTAAACAGATCGACATCCCAATCGTGCTGACATATAGTAAAGGTTTTCTACCAAGATTGTCGATGAGAAAGATCGCGATGAGAATCGTGAAGGTTTTTGTGAATCCGACAGCAACTGTTGCTGCTAGGAGTTCAGTGTTGTCTGTGATCCCCGCGTTTCTGAAGATTGTCGGGCTGTAGTATACCACGGTGTCTATCCCGGTTATCTGCTGGAAGATTTGGATCCCACAGCCCGCGATCAGCATCTTTTTGACAGCGGGAGTTGGGTGTAGAAGTTCGTCCCAAACTGCCCGTTTTTCGTGTTTGTCAGAGACATCAGATGTTCTTGCTGTCAACAGTATTTCTGACAGTTTTTCCTGCACTTCCTTGTCGTTGTCGATGGTTTTGGTCAGGACTGTCTTGGCTTCATCCACGCGGTTCTTCATCACGAGCCACCTGGGGGATTCCGGGATGATGAACAGCGCGCCCACGATGAAAACCGAGGGCAGGATTCCAACTCCCAACATGATCCTCCAGTTTATGTGGGGAGGAAGCCCTGAGAACGCGTAGTTCGAGATGTACCTGTAGGAGGCAAAAATTTGCCGACCAAATAAAAAAAAAATTTAGAAAGAATTAATTTGTTTCTCAATTTCATGTCTTTATTTATTTTAGACTAGAAATTTGTGTTTACAGTACCCTAGGAGGATGCCGACGTTTATGAAGATTTCGGGGAAGGATGTCAGGGATCCTCTGGCTACAGCTGGGGCTATTTCGGCTATGTATACCGGGGCAATCATGATGCCGAATCCTATACCTACTCCTGCAAAGAGTCGGCCCGTGAGGAGGATTGGGAAGGTGGTGGCTAGGGCCATGATCGCGGCTCCTGTTTGGAAGACTAGGGCGGCTAGGGCCATGGTCCATTTTCGGCCTATGGAGTCCGAGGTTTTACCCCCGAGCAAGCTCCCAAAGAGGGAGATGATGCTCAGGATGCCAACCAGGACTTCTATTTGGACGTCGGAGATTTTTAGGTCCTCCTGGATGAAGATGATCGCGCCACTCATGACTCCGACATCTGAAAATCAAGCAAGGGAGATAGTTATAGTATATGCAAAGGTCGACATCTGAAAATATGGTCAATCTTATCGTTATGGTCATTAGTAAGGTCGCATGCATCTGAACCTCCGTGTACCCTAATGTTGATGGAAACCACATATCCTTCCTCCACTTGACAATAACAAATTGACCTTTAGATAACAACTTTGTATAATGTAACCATCAAAAAGGCACCAATAGGCAATGTCCTAAAATATTATGTGATGTACTCGTGTATATAAGTCTTGTTGTCAACATAGTTACAGTTTTTCCCGATGACAATATGGTATAATGTTAACATGAAAAAGGCACCAACAAACAATATAATGTCCCACAGAATCACATGAAGTACAAACTAAACATGCATAACTTTATCATCGATGGTACGAAGTGCTTTCCCTAAGATAACAAATGGACCTTCAGCTCACAACATAATGTAATAACAACATGCCGAATTCACCTACAAACAATGTCTTAAAGATCGTATCGGATTAAGATATATGCAGTCTTATCCTTAACAAGGTCAAACTTATTTCCCTAAGATAACATGCATCAACTTTAAATACCAAGGGAAAAATAAACCAGAAAAAAAGATTTACCATAGCCAAGGAGGACAGAATTGAGGGATGCAAAAACAGCACAAGCAATGACATATTTTCTGGTATCACTTTTCCTCTGATCATCAACTTCATACTTTGACACAACACCCAATCCTTCAAAATCTCCATTCATTCTGATGTATTTCTTCTCCTCCAACCCCATCTCAAAAATTCTTCTGGGCAACTTTCAAAAACCTAAAAGATTCAATCTTTCACCTTGAATCATGCAAATCAATCAAAATCAACATGATTTCTTCATGGTTAGAGAGAGATTGAAGAGAGAGAAAATGGGTGTTTTTTTGCAGAAACCCAGATTTTCTCCCCCCTAGATTGTTGCACCCCAAAAATCTATGTGGGTATTATGGATTTGTGATCATTTTGCACAAAAATAATGAAAAATTTGTGAATAAATTATAAATGTAGTTGTTTTTAAAAGGGGGAAATTAGGAAGGATGGAAGGGGGGAAATTGGTGGGTCAAACTACTGGTGCTTTGTCAATTTTCAGGACTCATGACCATTTTGCAACGCGCCATTTTAAATAAGAAATTTCTTCATTTTTTAATTCTTTTTTTTAACTACTAAAGTAAGGTCAAAGGCTCAAATGTTTACTGAGATTACTTCCATTTTTTAGCACAATTATTGAGTTAATGTAATATAATAGGATATAATGATTTAAATTATTTGTCTTAAGTTCAATAATAGTGATTTAAATAAGAACAATAGGGTAAGAAGAACAACTAGTTGTATTAATTTCGGGTTTATTTAGGCACCGTTCTTTTGTGCGTTAACGCACCGAAACACAATGCAAAATATACAAAGCCTAACGCACATTAACGCAACCCAAATGCACCTTAACGCAATGTACTATTCATCTTTCTCTTAAAAATAAAAAAGTTTCCCCAAATTATTATTTCCCAAATGCACCCTAACGCAACTTTCCGAAACACAAACGTAACGCAACGCATACCAAATGCATAAAAGAACGGTGCCTTAGTTGAATTTCAACTCTTAAAAATTGTTTCACGGAGACATTTCTATATAAATTATTTATTGTGAAGTTACGAAGTGTTCGTAACTAGTATTGTTATTAATACATGGATTCAGGATTTGCCACATCAAAAAATGCATTTATTATCTTTAATTGTGATTAATTTTAAATTAGTGTGATTGTAATTGTAATCATAATTAATGGCTTGGGTTGATCAAGTGAGTAACCTTTGATAATAATTTACATGACGAAGGGAGAGGAGGGGAAGTTATTCGATTCACGAGTTTTGAATTATTAATCTTTCTTAGATGTTAAATCGTATGGATTAAATGCACAAAAGATTCGCGATTTACATTCATATGTTAGAATCATGATTCAATGTATTTCTTTTATTTCCTTTTCTAAAAAGGGAACTAGAATGTAAAGAGGTTCGTTTATTAAAAATACTACCTCTATCCCAAAATATTTATCCATTTGACTAACTTTTGATTATTAATTATTCACAAATTATAATGAATTGAAATATAAAATTACTGTTAAAGTCTAAATGGACAATATTTTAGAACGGAGACGGGAAATAAATAAACAAACCAAACCTTGACCAAGTTAAACCCTAGGCCTTAACAACCAGGTTGAACCAATTACACCCTTATACGGCCCATAATACTTATTGGGCCGGCCCAAGAAAAACCCGGCTAATCCCAAAACAAGAGCCAATTATAACCCGCCAACTGTAAATGGGCCGCCATAAATACCTTTACGAACCAAATCGCTTCGCTTCACCGTTATTTCATTTTGTTTTCCCAATCGCCCTTCGCCAGTCTTCTGTTCTCCATCAGCAGTACTGAGCGTTCACGGAGCTCCAAATCCTCCGAGAAGAGAGAGAAAGTTAGAGAGAGTGGCGGTGATGACGGTGGAGACGGCGAACGGCTCCGTCGATGCGGCGGTGGCAGCGGCGGCGGTGCGCAAGGAGCTCGGCAATGGCGATTTGAGAGCAAACCCTAGCAACGGCGGCAGTGTGTCGAAGAAATCGAAGGAGACTGATCGCCGGCGCCGGCGCCGGAAGTCGAAGAAGAAGAACAAGCTCTCGGCTCAGGCGAAGGAGGATGCTGAGGACAGTGATGCTCCTGAGGGTGACGCCGAGGCTAAAGAACAGTCGGTATGATTCTCTCACTATCTTGTTTGTTGCTTTGGCAGATTAAATGCTCCGGTTGTTTATGTTTATTGTACTCTGATGCGTTTCTGTAGCTTGTAATTTAACTATAAAAATGAACGAAAAGAGAAATACATTCACCAAGAATGTGTGTAAATTGGCTTGAGTTTGGAAGTGTTTAGTTGAATGGAATGTGAATTTATGATGATTTGATCAGGTTTTCATTGTTCGTTACTGAAGAATTAGTTCACTTGTTAGGCCTACTACGGAAGGAGTGATTAAAAAATCTGATTATTTATGTGTTGTATACTGGATGTCTCTCTATCTCTCTCTCTTTCTTGCTTTGGCAGGTTAAATGCTTCAGCTGTTTAGATTTATTATACTCTGATGCATTTCTTGTGGTTCAACTATAAAAATGAACGAAAAGACAAAAATAATCACCAAGAATATGTGTAAATTAGCTTGAGTTTTGAAGTGTTTAGTTGAATAGAGTGTGAATTTGTGATGATTTGGATCAGGTTTTCATTGTTTGTGCTTTGGAGAATTAGGTTAATTGTTTAGGCCTGTTGTACTTAATTATGATACCCTTCTTCTATAGCATGCAACCTAACTGTGGAAGGAGTGATTAGAAAATCTGATTATTAATGTGTTGTAAACTGGATGTTTGAATTGAGTGCAATTGCAAATATTGATGATTTGGAAGCTTCCTATTTTCACTCTTTTGGTGATTAGGGATTGTGCCTTTTTATGTTAAGGCGTGAATTAGTCCAAACTTTTGTAGGGGGCTATGGATACTGAGTTGGTTGTGTGTTTTGTTATTTCCAATTTCAGGCATTGGGGGAAGTTGAAGTGAAATATGTTCCCGAAAAGGCAGAATTGGATGATGGTTTGATGGAAGATTTCAGGAAGGTTCTTGAGAAATTTACATTCAAGGAACCTGAAGGAGATGAGGTAAACATGCAAATAGTTTTGATTTTGGTGTTTGGCCTCTTTGCTTGATTGCAACATTGTGTGAATTGTTTATTTTGATTACTTAGGGCGATGACAAAAAGGATGAGGCAGTTCAAGATGCAGCTGCTAAGAAGAATGCAGATTCAGATTCAGACGAGGAAGAACAGAACGACCAGCAAAAGGAAAAGGGGCTTTCAAATAAGAAAAAGAAGGTTTTTGCATTAGTTCTGATGGTTGCATTCATTTTTTTTCTTTTGCAAATACTAAATGTATCTTAGTGGTTCAATATTTTTTTTCTTCTATCCTGTTCAGTTACAAAGGCGAATGAAGATTGCCGAGCTGAAGCAGATTTGTCGAAAGCCTGATGTTGTAGAGGTAGAGAGCTAGCTACTTTATGTTCTCTATATCTTGTTGTACATGAGAAATTGTTATGATGTGAGATGCTATTTTTTGTTTGCTTTACTGCGATGGGCTTATTCAAAAAAAAAAAAAAAAAAAACGCCATTGAGTTGTCGCCTGATGTAACCCATAACTGTTGTGTATATATTGATTGCCTCTCTTGGGAAGCCCTAATGCCCAATACTTCTTCTGCCTAATTGACGATGGTTGAATTATATATCTCTTGCGGCTAACATACCATTTGATCAATAGGCAATAGTATCTTTGTTATCTGGTCACTCTAGAGTTGCTGGGCTTTAGTTAACTAGGCTTTTTTTTTTTTTTTTGTGAAACTTTTTTTCAACACTAACTTCATGAAATATCATGTCTCATCGTGGTTTGGGTCGCTGAGCAGCTGAGGTAATTCAAATTGTTTAGTGGCGATGAATGATTGGCTAAATATAACCAAACTTGATCCTTTTTGGAATTGGGTCTTTCATGCGAGGTTCTTGGGAATTCATTAGACAATTGCACCTTAGGACTGTTCCTGCCATATCACCTTAATTGTTTGTTGGACATGTACAGCCCCATTCAAAGGGTGCCACTGATTGATTCTTTAAGTTTCGCATATATGAATTTTGATCCACGTCATTGAAATTTGGTGAACGAAGGATCTTTTTCAGTATTATTTGGATTTCTGGGCATGTAAGCAACTATGTATGTGTCAACTTTGACATATAAAAGAAGGTAAATCTTGTAGATATGTGTTTTTGGGTATGGCTTTGTTGTTTGTCTTCAACCTGGCATGGTAAGCATGTACCTTGCCTTTGTTTGTGGGTTTTGACCCTACAACTAGAAACCATATTCTAATAGGTTTGGTCATCCTAATTCCGAATAATCTTAAATGTTTCTTATTTGATTTGTGTGTGTGTGTATGTGCGCGCGCGCGCGCGTGTATGTGTTTGCTTTAACAGTCTGTAAATGCAATTGTGAGATGTTCTTTTTGAACTTTATCACACCTGTTGTAGTTCATGAGGTGCTATGTTATAAGGTTATTTCCTCTTGGAGTAGTTGTATGCTTATTTTTTTGTTATTTGTTTATAGTGTCTAACTAACATTGGTGATTATTTTAGATCTGGGATGCAACAGCACAGGACCCCAAGTTGCTGGTATATCTGAAGTCATACAGAAACACTGTTCCTGTACCTAGGCACTGGTCTCAGAAGAGGAAGTATCTGCAGGTTAGTGAATGTTGCTGAGATGCACCTAATGTCTAAAAAATATGAATGGATAATGATGGATCTATGGACATGTGTCACTTGGGGGAGGGGGAGAGGGAGAGGATGATAAGCTGATAACAGTGGTTGAGAATTATCTTATACGTATATATGTGGTTCTTGCAGGGTAGTGGCTGTTGCATTCATGGAGGCGAGACGGGTAGGTGTTTGAAAAAGAGACCCATTAAGTGGTTTCTCTGTTAATATGTGTGATGGCTTGGGCTGGGATGTAGATCAAATTTGACATGGTTTAGCATTTATGCCTAGCAAATAGCCAAATATCCTTCTTTGCATATGCAAATTGTGATATTGGTGCACATATCTGCTTCTAATTGTAGATGCCGTAGCAATTCAAAGTATTGCATTGGTGGAAAATTTTTTTGGCTTTCCATTGAATCATAGATATCCTGAATTATTGCCATCAACATTCATGACTTTGTTGTTTTCGTTTTTCTTTTGTTTTCGCCATTCCATTATGAAGTATACCTCATCAGATTGTTGGCCATTAACTTGCAGGGGAAGCGTGGTATTGAAAAGCAGCCTTTTCAGCTTCCAGATTTTATTGCTGCAACTGGCATCGAAAAAATTAGACAGGTGAGATTTTATTGCTGCAACTGGCTTTGAAAAATCTTGATGCGGGTAAGCTGGTAGCATACTGCATGGTACTGTGGGTCTTGAAAAAGTTGGATTTTTCTAAATGAGTTTATTATATCTCTGTGTTCTTTCCTCGGACTGTTCGGTGTTCACCTTCTTTCTCTCTGTGTCTCTGTCTATTTCTTCTTGTTGTTGTTGTTGTTGTTGTTGTTGTTGTTGTGTGTGTACCCCATTTTTAGACTCTTTCTTATGGAAAAGTTGACAAGCATCTACCAGAGTGCTGGATGCTCTGTCTGCGAGTCTGTCACTCTGTCTTAGGATATTTTACTGCTTTGATATGAAAACGCTTCTGAATGCTCTGTTTGGTTAATTCAAACGACCATGTTGTTTGGTATATGTACTGTTTGCTGCCACTTGATTAGTATTAGAAATTAGCAATGTTAATTTGAGATTCTGTATTTGAAACTTATGCTGAAAATGTACTTGTTAGTAATCATGTGGCCAAACTTATCCTTCATTATTCCACTGTGGTTATGCACAGGCTTACATTGAGAAGGAAGATAGTAAGAAGCTGAAACAGAAGCAGCGTGAGCGCATGCAGCCAAAGATGGGGAAGATGGATATTGATTATCAGGTTCGACTTCGTGGTCTCTGTTTCCCTCTCCAACTGTCTTTGGAGTAGAAAAAAATAATCCTGTTATGTACTTATGTTTATTGGTAAGGCAGCCCAATATATTTGTATGGAGGAGCATTGCCAGCTATTCAATATGATTCATCATTTCTCAAAATTTCTTCTGTCTGCTTGTCAAAATTAGTATAACTCCGATAACGAATGTTTGAAGGCAGAGAGAAGAGGACTTCTAAAGCAACATTCTTTTGAAACTTCTAATAACCAAAGTTGTGTTCTGCAGGATAGAGGAACAATGTTTTTAATGACAAATATTGATAATTTGATGTACTTGTACAACAGGTTCTGCATGATGCATTTTTCAAATACCAAACCAAGCCCAAGCTGTCGTCATACGGTGATTTGTATTATGAAGGCAAGGAATTTGAGGTATGGATCTGATGATCCCACCATCTTATCTTCTGTGTATGTGTTTTGATTATGGTAATCCATCACTAAGCTTACTTGTGTGTTGTCATACAGCAACATGATTGTCTTTGTTTATTGTGCAGGTGAAACTCAGGGAGATGAAGCCAGGTACTTTGTCAAAAGAGCTGAAGGAAGCTCTTGGCATGCCAGAGGGTGCCCCTCCTCCATGGCTTATCAATATGCAGGTAATTGTGTTTGCTTGAAATTGTTCCCTTTCCTATTTAGCAGGATATTAATTATATTTTTCCTTGCTGTAGAGGTATGGTCCTCCACCATCATACCCACAGTTGAAGATTCCTGGGCTGAATGCCCCTATCCCCCCCGGAGCTAGTTTTGGTTACCACCCCGGTGGTTGGGGAAAACCTCCTGTTGATGAAGTAAGTCTTGAAGTTTTCTAGAATGTTGTTGTTTGATCTTTTGGGCTCCATGTTTATTTCTAGTCTTATTTCGGAAGGCACAAATTTATGTATTTTTTTCATTATTTTACAAAAATGGGTTCTACTTGTATTTTCTTGTAGTACGGTCGTCCACTGTATGGAGACGTGTTTGGTGTTCAGCAGCAAGACCAGCCAAATTATGAGGTACCTGCATATTGGTGCTGATTTTTTCTTCTGTTTGCTCTCTAGGCCTAAAAATTTCAGCTTTTCTCTTAAGCAGAACTGATGTGTGTAATGGTTGCAGGAAGAGCCTGTTGACAAATCCAAACATTGGGGAGATTTGGAGGAAGAGGAAGAAGAGGAGGAAGAAGAGGAAGAGGAAGAGGAGGAGCAAATGGAAGAGGAGGAGCTGGATGATGGTATTCAGTCTGTTGATAGTCTCTCAAGGTACTTTATGATGCTTCAGGGTTTTGTATCCTTCTTCAAGGTTCTAGATCTCTATTAGCATGAGTATTTAGTCAACATTGTTTTGTGATTTGATAATCTGAAGTATCTGACTGCTCCATCTGTTATATAAATGAGGTCAATTTTGCCATCCTATGAGGTCTGTGAGGGGTATCGTCTTTTGAAGACATCTTAGGAATGGGAAACATCCCATTTAATTTAAATAGCTATATTTATTAGTTAGATACTCAAGCTGTATTGCGTTTTGTGCTACTGAATACTAACCTCAAGTGCCTTTTCTTTGCAGTACACCCACTGGTGTTGAAACACCTGATGTTATTGACCTTCGTAAGCAACAGAGGAAGGAGCCTGAGAGACCTTTATATCAAGTAAGCAGAGATTCAATATGCTTCTATATCTGCTATCTTGTATGATTGTTGTAATCCTATGTCAGTGCTAATTTGTTTGTGTTCATGAAGGTGCTTGAAGAAAAAGAGGCAAGAATTGCCCCAGGCACATTGATGGGAACAACTCATACGTATGCTTCTTCTCGACTTCGAATGTTAAAAGTTCTATTTTTTCTTCTGCTATTATTTATGCACGTAGTGACCTTTTCTTTTTCATTCTCAGTTATGATGTTGCTGGAGCCACCCAAGACAAAGCAGGGGCAAAGAGGGTAAGAAGACCCTTATCTCTCTTGTGCACACTGAACAAGCCTCCGCTAATTCTGATTATTTTCACCTGCCATACTCTTTGGAGAATTGTTCTGTGTCATAAATATATGGGGTTATGAGTGGATTTGGCGAATGTTTCATTTAACTAGAGTCACCACATGTTAAGCTTGACTGTCTTTTGTGGGATCGTTATCAAATTATACTGGTCAATTCTGATAGTGGGCTGTAATAGTTATTTTCAGTAGATTCTGGGTTCTGTGGTTTTTGGTGGTTACCTCCAGTTCAGGATGCAACAGTATGTCTCTTGCTGTTAATGCTGGCTGGCTATTGTGACGGAATTATCCTTTGGTTGTCACCGCAACAGTCCTACTGGCTACTGCCAGTGTGGGACCCACTAGTGCAGGCACTCTCCCATATGTAGGAACTAGACAGCGTTACTTTGATAGATAATAATGTCTACAGAGACCGGTTCTTATAGACCCCTGGAGGTGGGGTGAAAACTTCAACTGGAAGGGGGGGGGGGGAGGATCAACCTGAAGTTGAGTGATGGTACCTTTATGTATGGCGGGCTGTCTGCTATAGACTAGGTATTATGAAACAATCGCCGATTTCAAGCAGTGAAATATAACAGTTGTGGAAAACTGTCTCTGTTTAAGAATGTGCTAGATGGAGGAGTGATGGTTTCTTTTCGGTTCACGAAATGACAATATTTGAAGCAGTTTAGCACTCACCTGTTGTCTTGCTAGCTTGGTTTATCTAATTTTTATTTTGGATTCACAGGTCGACCTTCTTAGAGGGCAGAAAGCAGATAAAGTGGAGGTTTCTCTCCAGCCTGAGGAATTGGAGGCCATGGAAAATGTGCTGGCTGCCAAGTAAGTTCAAACCCGAGCCATTCCAGGTTGCTGATTAGTCTCTCGTTTGTATATACATCTCTAAACTTCTTTGTCTTGACCACTTTTTCAGATACGAAGAAGCGAGGGAGGAGGAGAGGTTACGTAGCCAGCGTGAGGATTTCAGTGATATGGTTGCAGAGGTCAGTATCCTGTCCCTGGAACTAGTTCTGCCCATAAACTTTTCGAAAAATTTCTCCGAGGGACAGAACATTTTGGGAAAACTATTTATAGGGGATAACCTTTTCAGAATATACTGAAAGTACCGAGTATTTTGGGTTAACTATTTATAGGGAACAATTTCAATGAGTTCCTTTTTTTTTTTTGCCCCCTCCTACGGAATAATGTCTAGTTAACCCTAATTTTGTCAAGCATAGCCTTGTGAGATTTAAGGGCGTGTTATAATAAGGTAGATTGCCGTATACTATCAAAATTAGGGTAAAAAAGGTTGGGTTTATTTCTTGGTTTTTTTTTTTTTTTTGGGGGGGGGGGGGGGTTGGGGTTGCTCACTGAATTGTCCCCTATAAGGCTATAAATAGTTTCCCCTAAATGTTATGTATTTTTAAGTGTATATATATAAATGTCCCCTATGAATAGTTTCTTGTAAATACTTTGTTACCGTTTTCTACTCTGCCCTAGCAACGCTAACATGCTTTGATATTTTCTTTTACCAACAGAACGAGAAAAAGAGGAAAAGGAAGATGCAGGAGAAGGAAGGGAAATCCAAGAAGAAAGACTTCAAGTTTTAGGCCGGTCATTTCTGAGCAAATGTGTTTCAGTTTTTCTGTAAGAACCCGAGCGAAACACTTGCCTGGTCTTATGGAGGTTCTCGACAGATGGGTCTCTTAATTTGTTCTTGTTGTAATAGTAATAGCACCGGAGATGTCGAAACTTGAGTAAATGCCTGAAGCCATGTTTAGGCTATGTGTTTGTTTAAGTTGGCAAGGGAGTTAATGTTTGCCTACTTTGCTGGAGCAATGGTTGGTTGGATTCTCCAACCTAATTTTGCTATGAAAGTAGCCCATAGAATCATAGATGTGAAGTTTCACTGCAATATATTCTCCATCATTCATGTTGCATTTATGTTAGTATGCAGGGAGAGTACTTATCAATTAAGTATAGACGGTAAACACGGTGCATGTTGCCTAATGTATTCGGAGTATATGCTTCAGGATCTTTGGGTGAACAATTGCAATACTTGAGGACATGCTCTGGGTGCATGTAATTGGCAGATTGACCGTCATGAATTATGCCTTAGGAAAAAAAATTTACAGGTAGAGGTTGGGCCAGTTAAATATGTCAATCTTCATACTTGATGTTGGATAATTTTTTATGTGGATCTTTACATGTTGAACAATCTAATTCTAGTATGCGGTGATAATTTTAAGTTGGGGTTGTCTTGTTGAATTTTAGTAGACTATCATGAAAGTTTCTACTGTTATAATTTATATTATAGTGATGTAGTGACAAGGTTTCTTGGTTTTGGAAGCATACGACGTATGTATAACAATTTCGTTGTCTCATCACCCTATCGAGTTAACACTTTTGTAATTTAGTGTTAGTCTATTGAAATTCAACACTTACAAAATTTGGGTTATTGTGATGTATATTGAAAATTTAGATTATTTAATTCAAAGTATTATGGCCCAAAGTTCATGCACAATGAATTTTCATAAAAAGTTAAAATTTAAGGAATTAGTGTATGACGATATCCAATCTTTTGGGCTGTGAAAATGATCATTTGGGTCAAAACAAAATATTGCGTGGTAATATTGAGTTTGGGTGTAGCAACTAACAAACAAAAGGTCATAATCAAATCGCCTGCGTGTACCCAAATAATAAGATTGTATCTTACGTATTGGATTCCAGTTAGCTAACACTACTACTACCCACTACTTATAGTACTCACTTCCAATCTTTTTTCTAAACTATGTTTCTTTGTTTCATTTAACGACAACTGAGAATCAACATTTGTTGAGGAAATGTTAATCTATATATACCTGAATTTTCTGAGTTCTCCCCGTATAAGATCTTATGCTAAAGAGTTAATTTTTGAAGGCTTCATTTTAGTATAATTGTAAATTTGAATATTCATCCCAGAAAAGAATTTTTAAGAAAAGGTCAAATGAAAAATTTGCATCTTTGTTAGAGTATAAAACCATCATTGGACGTACAACTATTAGTTTAAGCTTTTAGTTGAGATGATTTTTCACACAGATTGCACTGTTAAAGAGTGCCTCAGATTGAATCTCAACACCCTCATATTCATTCATGATAATAGTGAAGTGCTTCAGAAGATCCACGCCTGCCCGAAAGGACATTCGCGTGAAGAGGCGTGTTAGAGTATAAAACCATCAGACATTTACGCCACAATAAACAAATTATAAGAGCATAATTAATAAGTCGATTAGGTAAATATTTTTAATATTAAATATATAATTGTTCACTATGCATTCTCCATTCACACTTTAAGTGGGAGTTGTCCAAACTTGACTTGGGGACCAAGGGCAAATGTCCCTCTTGATTTTGTTTTGTTTTGTTTGATTTTTCAAAGCACTTATTTTATTTTATTTGACCTAGCAGCTTGGTTTTGTTTTGTTTTAGTGTGTGGATTATTAAGGCCAAAGTTGATAAGAAAACAAACAAGTGTATGTGCCAAATCTGTACTTTGATTCATGCGGCACCATCACTTTATGTCCTAAAATTTCAGTCGTTATTGCACACACACTACTTTTTCTATTCCTTACTTCTTTGGTACTCTCTTTTTGGTTCCTACCTAATCTTATTACCTTCATTCATAATTAAGGTGTTTTAACTTAATATGTTAACCATAATAAACTAACCAAATATTCTGATATGCTAGTATATGATATGGTAGTACTGTCAAGGTTCTTTACCCGAGCGAGAAAAATGAAAAACAAGGGTAGTATTATGAAGGAAGCTTTGGTGCATGCAATGGTTGAGTTGTTGCCTTGTGATTGTGAGGTCATGAGTTTAAGTCCTAGAAGCAGTCTCTTGCATTTGCCTACATTACAACTTCACGGTGGGACCTTTCTTCGAACTCCTACCCTTTTATTTTAACCATTTTCTTTGAAACTATTTTATCGATGTGTTTGCGGTAATCTTATTCATTTTTAGAAAAAGTTAAGGGCGTGCTATTTTTGAGTGTAGGGAAGATATACGTAAAGTAAGGTAAGGTAAGTAGTGAAGGTAAGTAAATATCACATCACCTATTTCTTCATCATTTTTAAATAGATTTTGTGAGTTGAATAAAGATTTTTTTAGAGAAAGCGAAATAAAGAACTTTAAATTTAAATTATCTAAAAATATAGTCTTATTCTTTTGTATGATAAGGTAAGGTAAAATAAAATAAGGTAATATAAAGTAAAATTTTACTTTTCTAACAAAAGAATTGAGCAAGACGACTACAATTTGCATGTACTAGCTAGCTAAGCTAATGACAAGGATTTGCAATGTGTAGAATGGTGGACCCATTGATATATAACACCGTACAACATTTGTTAGGACAAAGGTCATTTTCTGATGGGAATGTGATCAAATTAAGAAATGCATGTGTGTCATCTATTCATGACCATTATTGATGTGAATGTATGAAGTTGACATCAATTGATTGTGATTGTACCAATTTTTTGAGCATGATAATCCATAAAGAGGGATCTCTATTCTATACTTTGTTTGCTTAAATTAGTGATTTGAACTAAACTATATGTGGAGGTGTTTCATTGTCATCAACCAACATGTATAGGTTAACTAGTGTACAACTCAAAGTCAATAACAACAAAGTTAACCATGATTTTTTCCCACCTTTTAAATATACAAATAATGCCCATCATTTTCTTCTACAAACTTAATCAAAAGGTATAAGTATATATAACCCTTTTTTTCAGTTTATTTTGACTAATTCATAGGAGAGGAGGGGGAAAAAAACCCCATGTTAAAGACAATAATCCAGCCTCTAAAACTTAATATACAAAACATTTTTTTTTTTTGAACTAGATGAAAAACCTTATTGATACATATTTCTTTTACAAAAGGTAATAAGGTTACCTAGTTTGACACATGGTGTGTACACAAGTGAGTCCCATAAGCTTGAGCTTGACTCGGTCCGGAGAAGCTCAGCTCAAAGTTCGGGTTTAATTTATATGTGGGCTCGGACTAGGCTTGTAAGCCATTTCAGCTTGAAGGTTTTTTTCCAATTTTTTTTAAATTTAAAATTCTCTAACTTAAAAGCAAAAATCAAGTAAATTTCTATAGATTTATTAAAATTAAGTAGAAGATCAATAACATTTTTCCAATAATTAACCAACTATTTAAATCAAAGTCACCTAGCTAGGAATTATGCTTAAACTATGCATGAGATCCATTATTGGATCGCGAACCCTAATTTGGTTTTGTATTGTCGTAGTAATGATGAATTGATAGTGCTAATTATTGCAAAATCTTGGAGTATAAATAGGCCTGGTTGTGCAATTATAATCACCAACATGTACTTGATCACTATAATTAATAAGCTAAATAGGTTAAATAATTGTATTCTTCATATATTTGGCCAATTACCTTTCTAAGAAAAAGAAGAAATATACATAATAAGTTAAGTATACAATATATAATTGATTAATTAAATTGTTTTTATAAATTGATATCTCTATCTATATTCCAAAATATTTATCGCTCTAAAAATTATACACTCAAAGTTTTAAAAAATATATGGTAGTGAAAACATACTAAATCAGTACTACATGCAATATTCTTATCTCATAATAATGCAATATTACGTGACAATCTGTCCTTTTTCAAGGATTTTTAATTCTTTCAACCATTTAATTCAACTCTTTGATTAAATGTTTTAATATCTATAAGTCAGCCTAAAAATAACCTATTAAATTAATAGTAGAATACAAACACTAGCTTATTAGGTTTGTCAAGCCGAATAAACTGGGCTACTTGTGGCTTGTCTTATTTAATTCACGAGCTCGAGCCCGAACCAGGCCGAGTTGGTTTCGAGCTGAGTTATACGACCTTCCCATCAAGCCGGCTTGTAAAAGCTCACGAGCCAACTTGACTCATTTCCATCCATATACCATATATTTATTTCATTTCGCGATCAAGAAGGAATGTAATTAATATTAGAAAATTCATTCAAAGTTGATAATTGATGCACTATATAAAATATAATAAGGTCTTCCTGTTGACAGAAGGGTCCAACTTTAGCAGCTATTAGTTGGTTAACTGAGAATAAATTAAGTACAATTATAGTATTTAATTTCTACTAATTTTTTTATTAATTATTAAGAGTATATAATAATGTCATGTCATTATCTACATGGCCCGACAAATATTCTCTTGTGATTGGCTGTGAGAAAATTAAAAGACCCACTTTACCTAACAAACAAACCGACCAAGATTTCCTTAATCACGCATGCTTTCCATTCGACTATTATTAATTTCTCCAAAATAATTTACTCTAAGTGGGCCTTTTTTTAAAAAAAAAATATTTTCGTTTTGATTAATTACTCACTAATTGATTAAATTCTGGGGAGTGTTTCCAGGAATTTTGACCCAATTACAGGTAATTGCTCCTAATTAATATGTGGCAATAAATATTTTAATTACTCCATTAGTTGTGGAATAATTACTCTAAGTGGGCCTTATATTCTCAATATTTTCAATATTATCAATAGATTTGTAACGAAAAACAGTATTATAAGAACATAACATTGTAATTTTTTGATAAAATATGATATGAGAAATTCTTAGTAAAAAAAAAGACATTGGAACCGTAACATTTATTAGGCGACAATTATTGTGGAACGGAGATAGTATATTTTAGGCTCACATTTACCCGTTTATAATTTCAATGATGACATACTAATAACATAGAATTTTGAATGTCTTTTTTACTTTAATTGTTTAATGTCGTGTCTTCAATCTCAGAACAATCTTTATTAATATTCAAATTTCTCATTTCAAAAGATGAATATTCTTTAGACTATTCAACGAATTTTGTAATGTAGTAGATAGCATAAAGGTTAAGAGATCTCCTTAATTCTACTTATCACACTTGATCAAACCTAGCTACCCACTCAAATTATACTCAACTAACATTATATTCCCAACATAGAAGAAAATTTTGGAGGATTTAAAGCATGTTTGATTTGTCAATGGTCATTTTTTGCATACACTAAAAAAACTCTAGTTATATTGAGAAATATCTTGTACTATATAAAAGAGTATTTCATTAATAAATCATCAAACAATAACTATAATAAAATTCATATATAAATGATTGAAGATGCAAAATATGAAGACAATATTTGATTTTGAATAGCTAATAAAAATCTTATTGGAACTCGACTCTAAATTAACCATAATATTATCTTATTATAATATAATCAACAACTTTATATACATATTAGCAGGTGAAAATGTCACAATATACAAGTCAATTTCACCTAATATCTTTAGTCGCATGGCCGACCAAAACACAAATAGAAGTTAATCCTTCTACCTAAGGGTTTAAGAAAATTCTCTGGTAAAAACGAGGCTAAATATCATCATTGAGAACATTATAATAATTAAACAAACATGTGAAAAATCATTTGGATCTAAATCTATACCCATCATTATGTTCTATTAAACTAAAAAAGAAAACATAATTACTCAACTTTTAGAAATTGTGACTATAATTTTTTGTTCATACTATTACATCCTATCATACATTTTGAACCCTACCATTTACTATACCATAAATTTTAGGTAGCACTAATTAAGAGCATACAAAAAAACTTGAAAAAGGAAAGTATTGATTATGTATTTGGGTTGGCCCTAGATTGGTCATTTTCATACACCCCCTATTCTAATCAAATTCGTATGATCACTTTTATTTAACTAATATTATGGTATAATACAAACCCACGAGGGATCACATGATGCCAACTCTTGTTTTTCACTTTACCCATCATCATGAGACACCCCCAAATAAAATAAAATAAAAATAAAATATATAAAATAACTTTAAAAAAGGATAATGATATGTTTCTTGAATTAAAATAATTACTAAATATATAAGATTTTTTATTGTTTATGGTTTTATAGTTTTAAATAATAATTTATTTAGTAAATATACATATCAATTACAAGTAACATAATATTTATTAGCTATCTCGATATATATAAATGATGTCATATCAACTATAATTAAGAATACATATTTAACACATAATTCTTGACGTATAAAACTATAAACAAAAATAATTTTTATATAATTTATGAATTTAATAACCCTTAAATTAATTGAAATATCTTTGTAATGATTTAAATATATATAAATATATCTCACAGCTAGGTGTCAAGTGTCAACAATTAGAATAACAAAATATAACTTGTGATTATTAACCATATTGTCAGCAAAATTGCCCTCTTCATATATTCTTATACATGAGGACAAGACTGTCTATGTCTGAATTCCCTCAAAATTCCACTTTAACGTGACTATATTAGAGTTAATTTTTGTTATTGTTATTAACCATCTTAATTCAAAATTCGTATATTTTCCTTTAGAAAAAGACCCCACCTTCAATTTCCATGTCTAGTCCTACTTTCATCTTCCATAGTCACCCACCGACCCTTTCCCCTATTGTGATCCTCTTTTGGTTCTCCCTTTCCAAATTCATCTCTTTACTTCATGGGATTGCATGAAGATCTTCTTCCCCCCTTTGATTTTACCTCCTCCAAACAAATAGGCCAACCAAACAAAGCACTATCAAGGGCTCATATTTGTCCACGTGTCACATGCCCACCATCCCTATACCTTAATCACTAAGTATCCCCCCTAGCTATGATCTCAACTTGGGTGTTTTATTACATATAAAATTGTGAGAAGTGATAGTAATTGATGGATATATATTGCATGTAAAACTACTAACATAGGGTTTGTTTGGAGCAAGAACAAAAGGGTTAAAAGTAAAACTCACAACTTGTTTTCTACTTAGCTTCAATTCATTTCAATTCCCTTGTTTCATATTATATAACTATATATATATTCCATCTACATATATATAGTGTTTCTTTGACAAGAACATAGCTTTAGAGGGATCAAGAAATGGTCACTTCTTCCCAACTTCCTACTCATTTCCTTGCATACCAATCCAAAGTTTGGCTTCAAATCTCTCATAGTTTTGCCTTGTGGGTACTCTTCAAGTGCATCTCCCTTGTTGCTCCTAAGCCAAAAGGGTAGAAAATTTTGTGGGTTATTTAGAAGAAGCAAAGACATACATAGAAGAGTTATAAGTTTGGCTTCAAATCTCTCATAGTTTTGCCTTGTGGGTCTTCAAGTGCATCTCCCTAGTTGCTCCTAAACCCAAAGGGTAGAAAATTTTGTGGGTTATTTAGAAGAAGCAAAGACATATATAGAAGAGTTCATAAGAGGATTGTTTTGTAGGTTTTGATCTCAAGCTTTGGCATACATAGAATTGAAGTGAAATTGTTTTGGTTTTGTTGGTTGGTTGTTTTTCTCAGATGGGTATGAGTTCAAAGGAGGTTTCAAGAGTCTTACCAGCGTCGTCATCTTCACCATCTCCTTCCTCATCGTCATCGCAACAAAAACAGCAGCAACCGGAGCCATTGAAGTGTCCTAGGTGCGACTCGACAAACACCAAGTTTTGCTACTACAACAACTACAACAAGTCCCAACCTAGACACTTCTGCAAGACATGTAAGAGACACTGGACCAAGGGTGGCACCCTCAGGAATGTCCCGGTTGGCGGTGGCCGGAAAAACAAGAGGAAGATATCGAGCTCCGCCATCAAAACCGCCACGAAAACCACCACGGCTGCCTCCTTGATCAGTGGGATAAGCACCACCAACATGACAATACAAACCCCACAACAGCATCAAACACCAAAGCTAAACATCCCAATAGGAACAGTACTAGGTGGTGTTGATGAGAAAAACCTCTCTCAGGCATTTTATCAAACACTTGGTAGGCATCCGCCATGTTCAAAGCCAGAAAGCTCCATAGCTTTCCTCAACAGCGACATTCATGAGAACAACCATGGGGGTTTTCTGGGTTCGACCCTTTCTCTTCCCTCACACAACGATCAAACCCTAAACTTCCCATATTCAAATCTGGGTGCCAATTTTGAGAGCGACCCATGTTCGATCACATCGATTCAATCCTCAAATCTGTACAATTATACAGCGGATCAAGGCGATAATTCGTTGGAAGAGACGATCATGAACAGCTTAAACACGAATTTAAGCAGCAGTTCGATGAGTATGGGGGATCATCAACATCAACAAAGCTGGGCAAATGCAAACACAAGCGCTGCAATGGCGATAACAAGCAATTGGGGTTGGGATGAATTTGATAAATTTGTGAGTGTTGATGAAGCTGAGCTTAATATTCCATGGGATGATGCAGATATCAAGCCTTGAAGATTTGAGATTTGAGGTTTGAGGGTGAATTTAATTAGTTTTTGACTTTGAGTGTAAAAAATAAAAATTACAAGGTAGCTTAAATCTAGTGGATTAGTATTTTGTTCATATGGGTTTTGATTTTAGTTTTGTTTCTTACAAATTTTTATATCATCACTTGGGGTTGGGGTTTGATCATGTTGATCATGAGCTTGACAATCAAATTGAGCTTAGTTGATTTAAATTTTTTATTTTCAATGTGTTTATAAAGTGGTAAATTCGTAATGTTTAGATGTTGTTACTTCAACTTGTATTGATTTAGGTTA
Organism: Portulaca oleracea; assembly: GCA_029582165.1. Classification (NCBI taxonomy): domain Eukaryota; kingdom Viridiplantae; phylum Streptophyta; class Magnoliopsida; order Caryophyllales; family Portulacaceae; genus Portulaca; species Portulaca oleracea. The sequence goes on along the minus strand of CM055885.1, from coordinate 38,448,255 downwards.
GTCGGCATCGAATTAAGATTTTTCGGCTTTAAGCTATACGTGATGGTGTTTATTCAATTGCTTATAAACTAGAAAAAAAGGGGTAATTTCTTGGGTTTAATATTTCAAATACAACACGCAATGAAGCAACTATGTCAAAAATTTATTTAAGGTCTAGAAGTGAGAAGAATTCTGTTGATTGTTGATTATTTTTAAATTAATTATCATTATCTTTAAGTTTTAGCTTCAAACACAACTATAACCGATTTGTTGTACAATATATGTTTGTAGGCTTAGCTCTATCACCCTCATTTGATTCTTTACCTATGATACTACTATGCAACTAGTCCAAATTCTTTTTTGTGTTTCTTCTTTTTTGTTGCACTACAATCCTAATCAAGGCCAAGTTACTAATTAATACTTACACTCTCATAAGTGTTAAAAGAAAACATAAGTCTAGAATCTAGTAAATATCAAGTCACTTACCCAACCTATTTAAAGTCATGATCAATTCAATCTAAGTCGAACAATCCACACTTATACTCACGCGGTACTTAAAAAGAATCATCTAAAAGTGAACCATAAACTCAAATTGACATAAACCAAATATTTGTAAAAAAATCGATTCTTTCTTAATGGTGACCAATATTAGTTTACTCGAATTCAACCTTTACCGAAATCATCATATCCAAATCGATTTAACCACAAATACTGAATTAACTAAATCACCCAATTAAGACATTCCCATGTCTCTATCTTTACTAATTTTAGACCTTCAAGGACAATTATTGGAGTTCATAATTGAGAAAAAAGAAAAAAAAAACTCCACTAGGAAAAAAAAGTTTTGATAGACTGTTAGTAATCCATGCCAAGTTAGGGCACAATTGGGGGCATTATGCATAGATTATGTGATAGGGACACCAAAGAAGGGTTAAAATATGGGGTCAAACTAGCTATGATGCTCATTATTGTTTCCCAGATGTGATTGAAGATTCTGGTTGGCACAAAACCACACAATGCATGTTGACAAATATCTCTATTAGGATGACCCCAAACATTCCAAATTGCAAACTTTATAGCCACTAATTCATAACATGTATTAGAAAATTTTAAACCTATATATACAAGGTGGTTTTCTTCTTTCATTATGAACTTCATTTTTTACTTAAATATGTCAAATTTTAAGGGCGTTATTTGTCGATAGCCCGACAATGGATCAATATCAGTTAAACTCGGGATTTTAATGTAATGTAGCGGTATTTTTTGGGGGTGTTGGGTCGATCGGAATGTGTCTAAATAAAAAAGCCAATCATTACATGATTGAAAAACCCGAGTTTAATTTCTGTTAATTCCATGTTAGGCTGATGAAAATACCACATCCAAACTTTGGAATGTTCATCAAAAGTAAAGTTTGAAATATTCTGATAAACAATTCCCACGACCAAAGTTGGGATTTTAAGTTTTAATAATCCAATTATGTATCCATAAGTTTATCATTACTATCATCTACAATTCTTCCTTGGAACAAACTATGTGAACAACTTATCATGGTGTTTCAACCATTGTAGGTGCATAGGAGAACATATATTTCCAACCAATGGTTCAAATAGAATAGCCAAACAAGAATCTATTTGTGGGTCTAAGTTTTAACTCATGTTTTTGCAATTTTGATCAATATATATATATGGCCTCCTCATATAACCCTAGCTAGGCATAAGGAGACAAAGAAGTAGGTTTGTTATCCTACAAAAAATGGTGGGTTATCACCCTCTTCTTCATCCCCCCAATTGGGTGCTAGTGATGTGTTTGTTATTGGGGGCCACTCTATGCTTCATTTTCCATTGCTTGTGTCCCATCAAAATGGGGTGTAAATGGCATTATTTATTTTGTTGGTGTATATCTACAAATTGATTATTTCAATCTACATTGAGTACTTAAGTTGGGCATGCTCCTAACCTATCATCATCATCATGGTCTAAAAAGAATTTTGTGCATAATGTGTGAGAATGATGGAATGGATGGATGGATGATGGATGGATGTGTATTGGGTCATTATCATCCACATGTACAAAATTAGGGAATCAAATTTAGGTTCATAAAATCTTCCCCTATTTTTATTTTGGATTTTTTTTTCTATTTACTATGATATAGTAGTTGCTATTTATAAAATTTCATACAAGTTTTAAGCTATGAGCCTATAACATAATAATTTTTCTCAAGTTCATAAATCAAGATTTATACAACCAAAACGAGTAAATTGGTTCGAGTTCGAGTGGAGATCAGTTCGAGTTGGCACCAGGCAATCAGTTTCTGGTTGGGTTCGGACTCGAGCGAGTCTTGTTCAAGTTCAATTTAAGGTCATTAGGGTATGGATCTTATTCGGATCAATTTCAGGTTGAGGTTAAGATACGTTTCGAGTCGGGTTTTCCTTGAGTTCGGTCAAGATCGGATCATCCATTCAAGTGTTAGTTCGGAACCGGGTTCGTCTTTTCGATTCAGGTCTCAGGTCAGTTTTATCAGGTCTAGATGCAAATGATAACCAAACAAAAGGTGGGCTCTTGGGTCCTTTTGGAAGAGTATTGTTAACATCTCACATTTTGCCACAATTTATCATTGGGCTTGGCCCAACAAAAACACAAGAGGTACAAACATAACAAAAGGAATTCAAGTTATATGCATGTACACAAACACCATTTTGTCGGCACTAATGCCAAGCATCAAACTTCTACTACAATCCTGAAAACCCCACAGCTACAACACATTCAGTTCAAGCCTACATGATATGAAATTATGAACTAACAATAATACACATGAAACGAGACTCGGGACTCGAAAATGTTTGGTAAGAATCCATTGTGTCAACACAAACAAATGGGGCCTAAAATCACCTAATGTTGCTCATCCTAATGCCGGTATCTCCCGAGTAGGAGGGGATGTCAGCCCGGGCCTTTGAGTAGCTGGCATAGTAAAGCTCTGAGACTATGCCGGTGAAAACAATGAAGGCGGCACCAGCCCCGAATACACCCTTCCTTAGTGTCTGACAAGAGAGGTTCTGGTTGATGAGCCTCCGGTATTTGGTATGGTATGCGTTCTTTACTGACCCGGCTAGGAGGCATACTTCGGCGATGAAGAACAGCACCCTGGATCGTCAAAAACAACATAACTAGTATGAGAGTTGGTACTTAACTTGGTACTCCTGTTTCTTCAAAGGATTTTCAACTTCAAATATGTATTCTCCGTTTGGGTTGGGTTTGTCTTTGTGGTTTAATGAATCAGTCTCTCTACGAACAGTGATGTTTGTCAGAGTTGCATTCCAGAGGAAGATTGACGGGTTTAAGGTATGAAAGGGTAAGTGGCCAGTTTGGGTTCGATTATTCTGAAACGGGCCAAAATGAGCCGATGGAAAATGAGTCCAACAATCTTAGTCCATCTTCCTAGAGGTGGTAGGTATGTCAAAGTAGGACTCGCTTGTTTTGTCGAGGTAAGGCTACTTTACAACTGGGTCTCCCAAAACCCACGTCAGCGGGACCCACACTGTAAGTTATTGTTGTGTCCACAATCTGAGGAACTTGAGCAAATGAAATGAATATCACTCTCACATGACCCCGCAGTCTTAACTTTTCACTTCACTTCATATAGAATTGGCGAAATATTCAGGTCCAGGTCAAATTTAGGTCAGTCAAATCGATCAAACATCGAAACTCATACCAGAAAAATTGACGATCACTACCCAGCTTTCTCGGGTCAAGCCTAAATTGGGGTCAAAATCAGGTTCGGACAACATAAATAAGAGAAACATTGTGTCTGGGTTTTGGGTCAAATTGTTCCCAGCTTTCTCGGGTCAAACCTAAATTGGGGTCAAAATCAGGTTCAGACAACATAAATAAGAGAAACATTGTGTCTGGGTTTTGGGTCAAATTGTTCAACGCCGAAATCCAGACAAAACATCCACAACTGTACCAATGTTTTCCACGTCAGACAAATCCGAGTTTTAACGTCAGTCAAAACTTTGCCAGCTCGAGCTACATATATAATCCGGGCTGTTAAGTCACAGTTCTCTAGACAGGGTTCGGGACATATATGGCTGAGTCAATTTTCTTGCCCAATCCTATGAAATGGGAACAACTGCTCTTGTTTCGTTTCCGGGCAACAACAAGATCAAAAAACACACAGAATATACGAAACTGAAGCTAAAATACATACCAGCAAGCAATGAAGAGCATGACAGCCCAGGCCCGGGAACCTCCGGGTCTGAGCCCCCGGCCACAACACAAGCACCGGCTTGCCAACATAATAAGAAGCTGACTTGCCAAAAGCAATACGAACGCTCCTACACCGAAGCCCGTCGCAATGTCTGAGTCATATTTGCAATATGAGGACATCCCATCGTTCACGGTATGTGCCTGGCAAGAATGACATAATAAGCAAGTCTTCGCCATCACTTGGGCTCAAATTTGACGACAACAACAAAAACGACAACCCCGTTTTTTCTTGGAGAAGCACGGGGGGATACATACAACTAAAGCACAGCTGACGAAAGCGACATTGACAAGGATTGAACCGAATAAATACATATCTTACTCATAGTTACCGGGAACGCTACATACGCTTGCAACCCGCGTTCCAGAAACAAGTGTTCCGAAGTCAAAACTAGACTAAATTGTGTAAAAATTAGCAACCCGCGTTCCGGTAACGACCCGGGAAGCGTTCCTGGTCACTTTGATCTTACTTTCGAAGTTAACAAAACAGAGGCATGATCTTCTACATCAAAAGACCCTAAAACAAGCAAGCAAAATTCTGATGTGAAGTGCAACAACTTCACTTTTCCTTATGTTCACAACAAGTCAAGGGCTCAAGGCACTAATCTTTTAACAAACTTCAAAACAGCACTGTTAGCAAATCACTACATTCCTCAGAAAGTTCCTCAGAAAGTAGATTTCACCTCATTCAAACTAGGCACAAATCACAAGTCTAAGCTCACACAAAAAACTCTCAGCATAATTAATTAAATTAAGACAAAAGTCCAATACTAAACAACCCATCTCAGCTAAAAGTCTAAAACTGAATTTCTTCAGTAGGGTTAATAGGTTCTTGGGTTAAAAGAAAACTTTCACCTATTTGGACCTTTGTTTCTCACTTTCTCCCATAACCCCCTCCACAAAACTTTAAACCCTTCTCTAACAAAAGCTCAAATTGACCAAAAAAACAAGAAGAAAACAAACAAAAACAGTAAAAAGATTTCATCTTTCAGAAGAAAGCAAACAAAACTTTAACAAAGATGTTCTTTCCTATTCCATCATTTCAAGGGCCAGAAAACTGAACAATTTGAGACCCACAACAAAATTCAAGAAACAAAACCAAAAACCAGACAAATTAGAGAATTACATATAATAATCTTTGAACAAAAATGGGTTCAAATTCAAAGGGTATTAAGAGAGAAAGAAAAACTCACAGTGCTTCTCCTCTGTTCAGCAGCAACAGCAAGTCCAAAAGCAATCAAATCAAGCACAAAAACTATCACCAAAATCAGAATTGAAGCCATGAAAACCAAAAAAACTCAACAAAAAACCCTTTAAAGTTTAAAGCTTCCTCCTTTTTCTTGTTTGTTCCCTTGAATTGAAGTCTCTTTTCTTGAAAGTCTTGTGACCTATGAAATTTTGTGTGTTTTTAAGAGGAGAGAGAAAGAGAGTACAACGGGAGGGAGATGAAGCAAAACGATGTCCGGGAAGACGAATTAGTAAATTTATTTCAGATACTTGATACAATATCTGTCTTAAAATATTTGTCAATAATTACCCACAAATTAAATTATAAAATTAACATTATTTCAATGAGTTACGTAGTATTTTCCTAATTATAATGTGTGAATAATCAATGGTTAAATATAAATCAAATTACAAATTTTTTGAGACTAAGAAAGTAGCTGCTAAAAAATAAAGAAATTTTTGTTGCGTTTTGTGCAACTTTTTTGTTTGCTGGACTCTTAGCACTTTGCTGCTTTGCGGTCTTGCAGCATTTTTTATGTTTTCTTTGTCTTTTTTGACGAATAAATTATTGAAAAAAAAAAGAAAATGAAAGAAATCTATGTGATAATGATGCAAAATACAGATAGTTTTGCAAGAACAAGGCAGTTGGTGGTATTATTAGCCATTTGGCAATTAACCAGCTGAGCAAGTAAGAAGAGAAGACCACTCTCACATGTACACACGCGCCCACGCGCCTTATTAGATGAGTTGTCTCAAGTTCAATTCTCAAGTCTCAACTCCTTTTTTGGTTCATTTTTGTTTTTTATTCCAAAATTACACCCTGAAGTGTAAAGTCTGATTTGAAGTCAAAAGTCTAGGGATACAAGAAAGTTGTAGCATGTAAATATTCCTCAAATTGAGTAAACATGAAGCTTTTCATTAGTATATTTATTCTATCTATCAAAGAAAGTAGATCTTTAGATGTCATGTGATATAAATAAATACTATGCTATTTTTAACTATTTATGATTAAGTAAAAATAAAGTTAGATAATGCAGGTAGAATTGGATAGATATTGATCAGCAGGTAGTATATGTAGAATTATCAAGGAAACTAAAAGTTTTGTCCAAATCCATGACAACAAAATTATGTCAATCAATTGAACAAAATATAAAACAACATTGATATAGATGATTGGAATCATGTAACAACTTACATAACTATTATAGTCTAGATACCTTATCTCAACAAACTATATTCTTCAACGTTTGGTTTTGAGTCAGACAACAACATACCAAACATTGAGACAAAAATAACTACCCACAATTCTAAATCCCAAATCTGACTTAATATGTAAGTAAGAGGCAAGAGCTTAATGCTCAATAGGGCTTGAATCATGTATGGCCTTGTTCTTTTGCACTTTAAAGTTTAAACTACCCATAATTCAAATTTATCCACTATTTTCCCAATTCTACCTTTTCCAAGTAAAATTACCTAAACTTTCATATCTCTAACAAAACTCGTTATCTGCTTCTACTTAATTCTGTCTAAATTCACCCTGCTATACTTGCCAATTTCTATATACTCACTAGGAAATTAAAATACTAGAGCCCTGGTGGTCTTCGAGGTTTCTTGTGGGCATAATTTAAAGACTATGTCTCCGTTGGGCACTAATTCGATGCTAGAGTGAACACCCTAAACTTGGCAAAAATAAACCGAAACCCTAAACCCGAATTGAATAAACCAAGCCCAAACTGGCACCCAAATGGACGATCCGCTTGACTCGAACCCAAAGAAAACCTAAAAAGTAACCTAATTTAGATCCACACCCCAAAAGTGACTTGATTAAAATCCACACTCGAATGACCCCAAATCAAACAAGAACTCAATCAAGAAAAAAGACCTCACCGACCGACCTGAATAAAACTCAACCAAAGTCCACCCCGAACCCACACCATTCACTTGATTGTCAAGTCTAAAACACCCACCCCTGCTTGTAATCACAGTGGTTCACCTCTACAGAGACCCACCAACTGTAATATTTACCATAGTAAAAAAAAATCAAGTACATAATCAGATGGTTAAGAACATAGAAGTCCCATCTCATCAACGGACCTCCAGTTTCCAGCTAATAAAACACCAACACTAACAAGGAACAAAATTTTCATTAAATTACACTAAAAATTATACACGACTCCCAGCAATGTCTACATGAATCAAGTGCAAACAATGTCAATATGTCCATAGTCATTTTCCTGCTATACCCGGGTCGCATTTCAAACCAATGCCAGACACAATTCCCATGTCTCGTGCCCTATCCGAAAACCAAGCATTCGAAAAGAATACATCAAAACCTCCATCCTTCAATCGAAACTCGAGCACACTCTTTTATTTACACAACCCCAAACAGCCGATCAAACATGCTGAGGGATATGCTACAGGAACTCATCGTCGAAATCATATCAGAGTCAAAAATTTAATTTTGGTGACTGTTTCCTATTGATGATCAAATGAGCCGCTCTTGAGCCTCTGCATCCGAGCTTGCAACCCTGACAATGCTCTTTCGTCCATCGGGAGAACTCCGCTGTGACCCGGCGGGTTCCCGGCCCGGGGATCGTCTGATCCCTGCTGCGGTTGGTTTGGAGCGAAATTGCCATTTGTGGGGCCCATTATTGGCCTGTTGTTCCCGGAGTCCGGATTGACTCCCGACGAAGCTAGTTGGATGCTCTTCATTCTTTCTCTGATAGCATCTAGTGTCCCGCTACTCACTGTTATTTCACCATGAGGACAGAAGCCTTAGGCTATGTTTGATCCTTGGAAAAAGAAATGGAAAGAAAATTCTCTTCATTCTGATCTATCATAAAAAGTCTCATTGTCTCCATCCCCAGTCCAACCCTCTCATTTAACCTATCATATTTTACTCTCCCTTTTGCTCTCAAATTTGGAAGGGAGAGTAAAATATGATAGGTTAAATTTGGAAGGTAGACCTGGCAACCGGGTGAATCATTTTGGGTCAGTTGAAGATCGGTTGGGGCTGGCCTCGGGTCGACCAATTTCGGCTCGGTGCAGATTCGGTTTAACTTCAGGTGAGTTTTGTTCGGGTGAGGTTCTCTTTGATTGGGATCCATATTGATTTTGGGTCATTTGGGTGTGGATCTTAATCGGTTCACTTTTCAGATTGCGGTTTGGATCGGTTTCGGGTTTGGTTCAGGGTTGGATCACCCATTCGGGTTCGCTTTTTCAGTTCAGGTCTCGGTTTAGTTTTGCTGGGTCTACCGGGCGGAGGCTTAATTTCAAAATTTGTAATCTTCTGAGAGAGAGTAAGAAGCAACGAGTTACCTCCAGCGGGTAGTCTATCTGTCCTTTGGTCTCCCAGAAGCTGTTGGTCGCCTCTAGACGTAGGGTTTCCTGACCGAGCATCCTCGCTGAAAGATGGGGGTAAAGAAAAATTTGTTGGCTCAACTCTACTATTCAGAGGTCTAGCATCATTAAGTGTGTTTGTATGTACAGGAGATAATGGCGCTGCTCTGGGGGAAGAGAAGTTGATCGAAGCTGGAGGTGGGGTCGCCAATGGGACACTAGAGGGTGTCCTTCCAGCTGCCGCGTTCCTCTCCATCTGCATAAAGTCATAAACGATCAAAGATTAATGAGTGAAACCTGTGAATTTGGGGGTAATTTGAAATCTCGGCCCGTTGAAAAATGAGAGCAAAAGCAGCAATTTGCAACTTCTGCCCAATGTCTATTCTTTTAACTCGCAAAACACTTCCAGAAAAAAACACAATGTCACGAACCTGGGCTAGCCCGTCTCTTATATAAGTCCTAAAAGCTTCACTAGCATTTTGAAGCTGAGCAAAAATATCAACCTACAAAGGCAAGTATATAACCATGAATATTGACAACATTAGAGATTCAGATAGGTTTTAACAAAGGTGAGGGCATGGATATGATGGCAAGGAACATAAGACGGAAGGATTCGTTGAGGTCGTGTTCAAAGCTTACCCGGGGGTATAATTGAGTAATGCGATATAGCTCATAAAGACCAATACTGCAAGTCTGCTTATCACCAATTTTCTTAAAAATAGCTGCAAGTTCTTGCTGCAAGAAGCATACAACCAATGGTCAATTATACAGTGCGAAAACCACAGTGGTTAGAAGTCAAAACGAACCCATAAATATTGCTCTATGCTGTGGGGATATTACCTTCAATTGGGCATCTGCAGAGTGGGTGGCAGAAGATGGATTATTTGATGCTGCATCACCCCAATGATTTTGGCCCACAGGTCCAGTAGGTGTAAGCATTCGTGCCGCTGCTAGTGTCTGAAAATGAGTAAAAAGAAAAAAGTTAACCAACCAGATGGACCAAAGGCTTACAAGTGATACATGAGACCGGATCGCTAAGGGCATAGCTAATCTCCCATACCTGAAGATTCAAATCAATATATGCCAAAATGATAGGTTGAGGTTCTGTATCTATAGGAACCATTGATAGATGGCCTTTAATAGCTGTTCCCCGGAGCTTTACAAGTTCATGCAGAACAGTCTTAACCATACGCAAAGGTTTGTCATCAGCTCCAGCCCTGAGTTGATGCATACGCATTCATACATGTTAAGAGAAGCAGAAAGTGGATTCATAAACTTGTCACGTAAAACAACACCACTAACCTTTTCCTAATTTCTTCCATTCCCAATTCTTGCAAGTACACATGTATACTTTGAAGAATGCGGTCTAGGTCCACATCATAAATAGTATTTTGAAGAACCTGCATAAAGCATAGCCATCAAATGATGCTGATATTCTCCAAACCACTAGCAAGATTATTACATAAATAATACAGCATAAAAAGTTTGTGCATTTCAGTGTAATCATTGATGAATAGAACTATTTTTCAGGTAAACAGTAGCTTATGGTAAAGTAAAAAATAGAACTGTTGTGGACGGGAACATGTAGAGGTTCAAACCTGTATTTACAACTATGTAATTTGGACACTTTCATCTTTCATCAAATACCTATATCCTATACTCAACTATTCACATGTGAGTGCTTAGCCCACAACTTCTTTTAGACTAAAGTGAAACTCTAATCCATTGTCATGCACAAAAGAATTATTACACACTGGAATGCCCAAGATATGAAAGTCACCTTCGTCAATTTTATCAGACACTTAACGACCAGATCAGAGAACTTCTGATTTCTAACAGCAATTCCTTCATTTGATGCTGGTGATGACCACCTTGAGGGATCCAATGGACGTAGTAGATCAATAAGAACCACAAATGATGATGTCCTGTCGGCATTATCCTGCACTTACCATTGTTACTTTCTGTATAAACCCACAGTAAGTCCCACGAATATTGTAATCATAGGCCTGATCATATTTACCAGGATCTTAAGCATCAACACGTTCAATGCTTTCAGAAGCTGTTGGCCATCATCCATTCGTGAAACCCGCTCATCCAATAGCCAAATCAGAAGTTCAGTAATTAGGTTGTGAAGAGTATTCTCCTTGACAGCATGAGCTAACGTCTTATTTTGGAATGCCTGGAGAATATGCCAAGCACATTAGAAGTGCCACAAACCTATAGTCTGAAGCTCAGCACTAACATATACTGCTACAACTACAAGACAAATTTCTTTTGGCTGGAACGCACCGTCATAAGTGTATTCAAAACATATTTGCATGATCTTGAAGAACCCCCAGTTAGGCTAAATTCAAATGTCTTCGACACCTGTTTGAATTCACAAAAGAAAAAGCTCACAATGGTTAGTTTTGACAAAGACAAATAATGAACACAAAACAGTGCAACCAACATCTGTACCTTATTAGCTAAGATTGAGACAAGCCGGTCAGCATCTTTAGCAATGTCATCCACAGTACATGCTCCATCCTCATTTGTGGCCTGTGCCAACTCATGGCAAACAAGCTTCATACCTTCTACAGACTGCATCAAAATGTCCAAGTTAAAGAAGAGAAATTTATTGACACAAGATCGGCAACAGTAGGGGAAGAAAAACAATTATTAAGCACGACACAGAATTGGGGAAATGAGTGCTAAAAGTTCAATAGACAATTTGAGTAGTAACTACCATTTTCAGGCAGAATTTGAACATTCTTACACTTACAGAGGGAACAGAGTCAATAGACAATTCCCCACCAAATAAGGCAACATCATTCAAACATACTAGTATAGTACACATTACAATCAAAACCTGTACCTGCTCAGGAGCACCATGTGCTATGACATCAAGTGCTTCATTCCAATCTGTTGGACCACTAACGGTAGTATGCACTCGGCCAAATAAATTTCTATCTGGGTGATGTTCAGGATGAGCGTAACTTTCCCTGGGGTCAACAATAGAAACACACGATCAAAAGGAGGAAAACTTGTACAAGAAAAGGCAGCAAATGACAAATCAGGGGTCAGGAAACTCAAGTAAGGATCAGAAACAAGGCATGAAGGATACCTGGGAAGCACCGGGTCAGCAATTGATCTCAATACTTCTCCACTTTGTTCAGCTATATCAGACCTGTATATTTATTCACATGAGATGTGCTAAATTTTTCCAGAAAAATCTAGAATCTCACAAACACAAGTCATAAAAAAGGGAATGCAACTAGTAAGAGGAGAAAAGATTAAGGTATGAGGAATGAGGAACATTGCAATTTACACTAGGCGTGGAAGCACATTCAGTTCACCAGGGAATAAATAAACCAAGAAATAAAACAAGACTAGCAATAAACTGGATGACCACAAAGAAGCATCAGGCAGCTGATCATCTCACAAAGTTGTAAATTCTATCTATTCCACCTTTAACCAAACAAAGGCCGGGCACCCGGGGAGGTGTTGACACTAAGTGTACATGCTGAACATAAGCCAACAAGTTAACTTGGGAAAGCATTTATCCTGCGAGCTAAGGCTGAATAACCTCACCAGATTGGCTTATACCCCCTCCCCTTGTCTATTTATGCCCACTGAGCCCACCATGCATGGAATGCCCAACAACTGATGAGCTATTTTTTAAACATTCTAATACCAAAAAGAAAAAAAATGAAAGATGACGACCAACAAAATCAAGCCAAACTAAGGCTTCTGATTCCAAACAATGGTTTAAATAAAATATGCATCATAAGACAAGTAAACAAATAGTAAATCAAGTAGCACAGTCAAACTGATCCTCACCCATTCTCCCTGACTGTACGCCTTACAGAAGCCCTTCCATCTCCAGGTCTCCCTTCTCCTCTTCTCTCCATTTCTCGAGCCTAAAGAAAAGCAACAGTCGATGAGCACCACAACAAAGGCTAACGAAATAAACCACACAACTAAAGATACCAAAAAGCAATACCTTTGACTTAAATTTCTCATCTATCATACTTCTTTGGGCATCTGTTAGCTTCCCAACATATCTCCAAATATCCTCCCCTGGAAAGATAAACCACATGTCACAAAAGTCAAAGTATTAGACAAAACAAGTTTCCCAGTCCCGTTCCTAAATTAAAAGCTCCGTAATCAGAAAGGGCAGAGTACTAGACAGGAAACACATCTTTGCAGCTGCAGCATAAAGGACATACAGAACCATGTCTACAAAGCAACTTGGAAATCCATCAAGTTACAACAAAGGCTCATTGAACACCAAGCATCCCGAGAAAGAAACATAAATGAACACGATATGACAACAAGGCTTTCATGATGGACAATGCAAAGAAAGTCAACACTAAACTATTCGATACCTAGAATCTTGAAACCAGTTGCTAGTGTATTCAGAGCAGCTTTTCTAAGCTCCCCATCACGCTCAGCTGTTAGACTTGCAACAATCTGCAAGTTCTTCAGCTGTCCACTTATCTGCGCAAAGATGTCACTAAGGAGTCAGCACAGCCATGGAAGTTGGGACAAGATGTTAAAAATCTAATTGTTTCCATAATGAGCTGCAAAGAAGCCAGAAAAGAAAGAAAACAGAACTAGACATTGAACCAAAGAACGAAAATAGAACCAGAAGAAGTCAAATCAGAATGGCTGAAATGCCATAGTCAGACAGGTGAGAACATAATAGAGTAAATAACCCAAAGCAAAAAGCCATTAATAGAACATTACCTCAGCTACATGATGTTCAAGAAGGAAGCCAATAACTTCTGCACACTCTATACGTGTCCTGTTATTTTTAGAGCGTAGCCCCTCTACAATATAAGGAAAGATTCTTGCAGCTGAATATATATTGACGATTTGCTTGGTAAGCTCTCGCATTTTATCACGCAGCCTCTCAATGTTATGACCAGACTACAGAAAAAAATAAATAAATAAATAAAATGATTCAGGATTGATACACCAAGGCAAACAAGTTACACATGCCAAACACAGCATCAATATTCTATAATACATACATACATATCAGGCACCAAGGACCCCCCCCCCCCCCCAACTCTCAAAAAGATCTAAATCCACTGCACAAGGGGGAAAAAACAAACCTTCTCTACCAAGCATGGAAGAAAAATGGTCGCCTCTGCTTCAGTTAGAACATATCCTTCGCTCCTCAACGCCTCAACAAGTTCAGGGAGAAATTCAAGCACCTGCATTAGATTATACTTTGATGCGTCTCAGAACAGCTTAGGCAACAACAATCACTCTTCAAAAATCCAGCACAACCAAAGTCCTCTTCCAAAGATGACAGACAAAGAAGGTAAACACTGCACCTTTGATAAGCATGTTGTGTTGGATTCACAAAACCGCAGTACAAACCACCTCAAAAGTATATCCATAACCTCAATCACATCCTTTGCAATAGAGGGTAGTGCCTGTAAATATCATCAGATTAATAAGGATTGTGTTCGCACAAGAACTTGCAGCATGATTCTGGGAGCAATAAGTTACCCTATGTAGCATTTCTATGCCATCAACATGCTTCTTGAAGTCGGTACTTAGGAGCCTTCGACTCAGGTCTTCCCTGAAATATTTTGCAATCCCACTCTGCCACAATCCAGACAGCTTAAATTAGGTCATTCGAGAAAAGGATTCTAGTGCCCGAGCAGATTTCTTTTCATTTTATAGATAAGTTGTGCCCAAACAGAAACTGCAACTACAAACCTCAAGATCCTGAATTTGTTCTAGTCGAAGCTCTTCAAATTTATAACGGCGAACAATGAACCTCTCTCTGTCTTCCTACAAATGCCATTATGGCCATATGAAACATCAGAACTACTCTTCTGTAAGTAAGACAACCCCACTTCACACATGCAATCTTCAAAAGCTACTACCTTGTTTGAATCCTTAACATTCAGCAACGGTTGAGACTGCATAGCAATGTCATTAACAGACATGATGGATTCTGCTCTTGAGTTCCTTGTTGGGATAGCTCTCTGTTCAAACATCTATATCAGTATCAAGGCAATACATGCAGGAAATATTTTTTAAAATAAGAGCCACAGAGCTAGAGACACACTGAGGATATGGCCTTTGTTCCCTTAGGTACGCGATCAGCAGCTACACTTGAGCCAGCTTTACCAACCCTGGTGCTGCTTCTAGGGAGTGATGTAGATGAAACTGCTTGAGCAGCATCATGTAATTCTGATGGACAACCCAGTAAGTCCAAGTATATCCCAGAGATCAGTAAATGTAAAAGGACACATTAAATTAACTCACCTGGAACAGCCCCATGAGGCTTCAGCTTCTCTACAACAACAGATAAAGCCTGACCTTGAATATCTCTCAGATGCTTGGTCACCTAAATTTCGCAGAATATGAACACGGTAGGCATTAGAATAATTTTCTTCTGATAGAGCCGACTGGGCCCCTCTAAGAAACTATAGCCTAGCAAAAACATCTCTGAATTCTGAGAGTCTGAGACTGACTGGACAGTTTATGCAGTAAAAAAGTCTCCATATTTAGAATCTCATTAAAGCTTCTTGGTTATCCCCCCCCCCCCCCTCTTTTAACAAAGGTCCCAAAAAGGAGGGGGAGTCTCAGCAAAAAGAAGCTCATACCGTCTCTGGACCGCAAGCTCTTACAACTTCAGAAAGGCAAATATCTGCTGCCTTGCGGACATCGGCTGACTTATCCTGGAAACATAGAAAAAAGATTACATGAGCATGGTAAAAGAACAAAAGAACTAAGACAGAAAAGGAAAGAAAATGAAAATTTGTGTTAATACCATCACAGCTGTAGCAGCTGGTTTTAATAGCTGTACTGCATCGGGGAAGTCATTCATTCGCGAAAGTTGCTTGGACAACCATTCAAATAGATCTTTGCGCCCTTCTGCACCAATTTTCAACTCGGCAAAAGCGGCTGCGAAATAGGGAAGCTAAATATCCAAAAGTGTAAAAACCATTAGTCAGATCAATTTCCCTTACTTTACTATTTCTCATGCACAAGTCAAAAATATGCAAATAAGGAATGAGAAACAACCATTTTATCCAGATGAACAGCCACAAGCCATAATTCTAAAGTTGCCAAAGTACATTCCCTCATTTGCTTTTTGTTATCTCCAAGGCATTTCAAGACATCAGAAAGAATTCCCTGGGAAATGCACCATCAAATTAAAAGTATTCAAGGAGGAAATAATGATAAAGGAGAAAATGGTCTAAAATATCCCAGAAGGGATAATCCACTAAAGCAAAGAAAGTTCAGGATTATAAAAACCTTGCTCGCCTTCTCAACGGCTGGACCCATGGCAGATGCAACAGCACCAATAGTAGATAACGCTTCCATCACTAGCTTCTTGTTGCTGTCATAAAGACGGCCTCTAAGAGCTCCAAATAACTCTCCTGATTGTCAAAACACATAATAGTAGAGGTCAACAAACTATCAAAGGAAAATAAGTAAATGAAATTCAGCAACTCAGGATTATATATAGTCTAAAGGTAGAGCACGGAATGGTTTACCAGTCCCAGTGGGTTGAATACGTTTGTTCGCCTCCTCCAAAATCTTATTTACAGCTTCAATAGACTCCAAACGTACCTGGATTAAAAGTATATATATAGCATTGAGAGCAACAATGTGTCAATGTCAATAGTTAAAAACCATGGTTATGCACAAATCATGTACAGCTGATTGAAGGGGGAATACCTTCCAATCAGGGCTTTCGAAATTCTTCAGAAGAGTAGGAGTGATCTTCCCACTGATGTCTTCACGTGGCAAGCCATCAGACCCTCCAACCGGCATTGATGACGAATCAGCTGCCTTCACTGTTTTCTTGGGAGCTGCAGCAGGACCCTGCATGACCGAAGGAACCACTTTAAGCTCTTAATTTCTAACTAAGATATATACCAAATATCAGAATGAAATTTCCATACCTCATATGGATTTTTCTCATACTCGGCATCAAGTGCACTCAAAAGTGCAGGCTTAACATCCGTAAGGAACCCCTTGATATCTGTACAAAAGTTGAATTAACATAATCCAAGGGGATAAAACACAAACAGTGAGCAGAGCAACTAGATGTTACCTGGGCCAACAAATTTATGTAGCACACCGATCAACTTAATAGTAGCATTTCTTGTGGCTGCTGCACTGGATTGCAACCCAGTATCTTTGCAGAAATCAATCAAGTCCTTCAATAAGAAGTAAAAAAGTTTTCATTAAATCACAGATTCACAGCTACTTAAATGATGCCAAGACTTCCATGGATTTGGATGTATAAACTAGAATTACCTTCAGTTTCAAGTGAGAAACACCAAAGTCTTCTACTGCTGAAACCATCCATAAAATGCCTTCACTAAGCACTTTTGGATTTTTGTGCTCTTTCATAATTTTATATAACTGCAGCAAACACAAGTTATTTCATATTTAGGAAGAGAGGGGAATATGATTCCTGCAGATAGAAGCTCAAGAACAACAATTTCAACAAGAATAGTAATACAAAAGGTAAAATGCAGCTATAAAACTTCCACGGCAGATGGAACCTGGAGGAAACAGAAACGAAAGGAAATCCAAGGGACAACTTACTCTCTCAAAAATAAATCCAGGACCAACTGCTTCTGAGAATGCTGTCAGACATTTCATCGCCTGCATTCTAGTCTTAATATCAGCCACTCTTTCACTCAGCCCTGTAAGGCAAAATACCAAAAATATGTAAAAATGGCATAAACATAGGATAACTTCCCAACTCCAGCTTCCCAATCCCAAAACTAAACAACAGCAAATATATAAAAATCACAAAAGGCCACATAGCCAAGCACCAAGCCCAAACAAACCAAAAGGTTAACCCATTGTGACCTATATACTAGAACATCACAGAAATGAGAAAGAGTGCCTACCAAGAAGACACATAACAACACACTTTTTAGGAAATTTTTTTGCTGTTGAAGCTATATAGAAGATAACTTCAATTGTCTGTTGCTGGACCTGCAATGTTCAAAAAGAGTGATTAGCCCAGAATACAGCTATGAGATTTCAACACAAGCTAAAAAAAGGGGCATGGAAGGCCACCAAATTTCCAGAGCAAAGTAAATTAATTATTTAATTAATAATCCAACTTAATGTTTGAGATTGGCTTATCCCCAGCAGCATACATTTTAATGTTTGAGATTGGCTTCACGTAAACAGTTTTGACCATTAAAGATTGCAGATCGGGAAAATGAAGACTGAATAAATAGCAAAAGGAATACTTAAGCTTCACAAGATACTGAATAAGTAAACATTTTCACACTTCAGACTTACCTACTACTTCCTCCACCTATTAGAGTTATCATTTAACAATGTTCAGAAAAAGAGACACTTGAGATAAGTAAGCATGGCATTCAATGTGTGCCTTTTATCATTTAACAATGTTCAGAAAAAGAGACATAGTGTGACCGACTCTTGTCAATTACAAACAGCTTCTAAGATTAGTGACGACAATATCCCTAATCCCCGGATGTTTCTCATAAAATAGAAATTTCAGGTAAAGTAAGCAATGTGAAAAGCCTGAGCAAAATGAAAACCGTTATTATTTGTTTTTCCAAACTTAACTCAGCATGTACCTGAACATTTTTTTCACTCCAACCAGGTACAGCACACAACAAGCGTATCAAGATCTCCACAGATGGATCAAGTTCCTGAATACCCTCCACTTGTTCTTTCAACGAGGTTATTGCTGCAATTGAGGACAACAAGGAACGGATTTTTTAAAATAAAAACAAAAAGAATCCTCTGTAAGGGCAATAATAGTTAAAATCATTAAAAGATAGAAAGCAATTCACACGGTGGCAAGGATTGCAATACTCAGTTGAAAGGAAAGGGGTTCTGAATCAAATAAATAGAAACTGTTTCATGATATAACATCAACAAAACACTTGAGATACGCATCATTACTTAACCATGGCCAGCTTATCTGGAGCCCTTTCAGGCAGTAGGATTCTCAATAAATATAAATTGTATTGAGACATTGTGTACCTTGAGGAGAGGGATCGCAGGATAGGGAAAGCAAATTATTTGAAGATTTAAGATTTGGGGACCAGGGAAGGAGGGGGTGTTGTGTAAGCTCCGTCCTATGAAGACCAATACTGTTAAAAGGAAACAATAGGAATTCGTATGCAAAATATAGTTTCTTCTGAGAGCTATATCAGATAGTTTCCTGTAAATAAATCCAGTCTCAGAAACCCTAAGTATATTTCCATCCCTAAGATTAAGATCACATCAGCAGGAGATGCTGACTCACGTGAATAAAAATAAACTCCATTAGATTAAACTTGATTGGTGCAAACTAACAAGAGTGCAGAGTACTAATCAGCAGAATGCCAAATCAGTTACTTTGAATAAATAAAGCACAAGACAGACAATGGATAACAGCAGCAAATTAATAACAGAAGTGCTAAGAAATTGATGTCGACGCTGTGAGCTACAATCATAGTAGTATAGAAATATTAATTTAAAAAAATGTGAACCTTCAAGTCTCTCTTTCCACGCCGCACTCTTCAATTGAGTTATTGTCTCTGCTTGTATAAGAGAGCCTAGCCTGCTCTCAATCTCTTCAAGACTCATCTCAGATGGCTGATAAAAAATAAAAAAAAATAAAAAAGGTCAAAAACATATATTTAAGCAAAATACTCAGGGAACATCATCGTCAATGCACTCATATTACCTCAACATCTTCTGGCTCAACAACTTTAGTAGATTTTGCTTGTCCACCTCCATCTGCTTTTTTGGTGGTAGGAGCCTTTGCTGAAGAAGCTCCTTTCTTGCTAGCAGGCTGTGGAAGAACAAAAGAAAACAAGGGAAGACTAGATCAGACTCGGAATTCATAAAACTAACAGATATCAAATCATTAATAAACTATGGTCTATGGAAGACAAGGGGAGGGAATGGAAGTAGATTACATTCCACCTTCCCATCTCCCCTCAATCCAAACACTATAACCAAAAGACTTGAAATTCCAGAACAGGATAGAAGACACTCACAGCCGCCTGAACAGGTCTTTTACCACTAAGCATACTAGCTGCCGATCTTTTTACAAATGAGCTTCCAGAGGCCTGCATGGGGGGAAGAAGACCAAAAAATCAAGTTGTGTTCAGGGTAGATTTTGAAGCTATCTCAGAAAAAATTGTACACACATAGCACTAAGGATCACTCATGCTTCTGAAGCAAATTTGCTTAACGAAACATTGAGCACATTTCCAGCCACAACTTCAAAACTTAATACATCAAGGAACAACTTTAAAGGAAAAAGAATGGACAAGAAAAAATTGACCATATTGTATACAAGGTTCAAAGGGAAAATGGTAGCAGACTCAAATACTACAAAAGATTAAGTTCCATATTTATAAAGAAATTTACAAGCATGAAAGAGACAAGAGACCACCACAACCAACAGAAACATATTATTTTCCCAAACAATGTAAATCTACAGAGTGCAGTACATATACAGTTAATACGACAAGAGAAGTACACTATAACAAAGCTGAAAGACCACCAATCCAAATTTCATATTGCAAGGCTTCACTGTATCAGCCAACCTAGAGGGCTATTGTCAACAAACAATCACAAAGACAAAAGCATCCATTACAGATCCCAACTATTAGAGTGATACCATATTCCAATTAGAACTCAGGATCATCAGGGGGAGGAGAACGAAACCTAGAATACAAAATGAATTCTATCAAGGCCTGGGACTAAGCAAACCCACCTCCGATGCACCTCCAGTTGATGTTTGTGCAGCAGCTGCCCATGGTGATGATTGTGTCAGAACATGAAACGAAATCCTGTTTTGAAGCATTCCACCAACTAAACATAAATATGAAAAGAATTCCAAACCTGAACCTCCAGCACTGGGTGCACCAGTTTCATTGCCAATCATATCATTAAGCTTTTTTCTTCTCACATCATCAAGTTTCTCAAGTGATCTTTCCAGAGGCCTCATACCTACTGACTGCAAAGAGAAAAGATACATTTGTGTTTCGCTTTCTGATGGTTAAAAAGCACGAAGGGTAAAGAAGATAAAAGCTAGACACACACCTTAGCTACAGCGGTCAAAGCCGCAAACGCTGCATCTCTAACATCTGGAGTTCCGTCATTAAGACTCTGTAAATTGCAAATTATCACTAGCATCAGATTAAGATGTTAAACAGCACAAACTCTAGACAAGTGCTATCACTGAGCAAATCTGAGCAGCTAATCAGCACATTCACCCCCTCTGCAGCCAGGGCTAAGTGTTTGATTTACAATTCACTCACCTCCATGCATATAGGAACATACTCCTTGTGGATTTTCTGGATAACTGTCTTGTTGCTGGACTCGATGCAAAATGTGACCCAGGTTAGAGTCAATGACCTCACAAGTGGCACTTTATTTTTCACAGCTGTCTTGATATCTGTCCAAACAGATCAGACGTGGACCCCAAAGTAAAAATCACAGCATGAGAATGAATATCCTACTGTTTTATTAATGAACTGGCTACACTGCTAATGTAAATTGGTGTCATCAAGCAAAATTAAGAATCTCTCCGTGTCTTGGACTACTCCCCACTGACCATTTAAGATATTGTGATATCACTAATATATTCAAGATACTAGAACAGTGGCAAACAAATGGAATATATACAGGGGTGTGTGTGTGTGTGTAAGCGCGTGCGCGTGTAGATAGATAAACACACACACACACACACACACACACACACACACACACACACATACATACATGTACACCACATCCATACCTAGGGCGCAAACATAGAAGAATAACAAGTAACAAGTATGTCTCACAATTGCTAGGTAAATATAAAGTTACGTGCTCGTGTGTTCAATTGATAGCAAGATTCCAACCACCCCATATAAGCACTTCACATGATCATATAGATAGACATATATAACCATGCATCGCCAAAGACAAAGATCTCCATTAGTGGGAAAGTACATTTACCTTCAACCATATCAGCAAGATTTAGACATCCAGACTTGTACATGGCTTGTAGTGTTTGAGTTAAAGCTTCTGTCAGAGCAGGCTTTTTTTCCTTGAGTTTTTCCTGTTGGACCAGAATCATATTATAATCAGCCAATTATAGAAAGAAAATAGGCAATGCAAGCAAACTTTTATTGATTGATGTGTCTGAAAAGAGAATATTCGTAATTGAAAAATAGTGAACCTAGATTCAGTTGGCATAAATTCAACATAAAAATAACCAGCCAAAAGGAGAATAAATACTGCTTATTTAACGAATTTATCCAAAAATAACAGAAAACATACAAGTAAAACAGGAAGTAAGAAACGCGAGCTTGCAGAAAAGTGTGTTCTTAAGCCTCTAGCAAGATTCCCAATGGCCTGTATGGCTTCAACTGAAACAGCCATGTTCACATCTGTGACTAGCTGCAACCAAAAAATTTAGTTTCTTAGCGGAAAAGCCCCAGCAATAAGCATGTAAGATGAAAAGATATTGGAATAACGCAAGATGAAAAAGGTCACGCGGCAAGTCCATACCTTTTTCAAGGTTCGGCAAACTTCACTGAAATCACCAGGCGCTATTTTTTTTGTTGAAGCAAGTTTTGTCAATTCTGCAACAGCCTCCTTTCGCTCCGACCACTTGGTAGCTTTCTAGTGATGAACCAAACAAGAAGTAACCACAAGCACTCTAATGTCAACCCACGATGGACAGGCCCAAAATAAATCAATGTACTCTTTAATAAGAGGCAACTATAGACACAATACACACATCAAGGTCCAACACATGCCAAAAGTACAGTGCATTAAACAGAACTTACCACTCCATCCCAAAATCCTGACTTCTCTAAGGGAGTTAATATGTCAACTGGATCAACCAGTTCATATTCATCTATTTCCTGAGGAGCTGAAAACACAAGCACCGATATCAACCCAAATAAATAAACAAATAAAAATAATTTTACCAACCTATACAAACAGGAAATCAGGAATCCTACTCATTTTGACAAATTATCTAACCTTATACAAACAAAGGGGGTAACTTGAACACTACTACACCATCAATGCCTAAAATTTATTTTGAATTATACAGTTTTCAAGTCCACTGCCCACAGTCTACTGCTCAAAGTACGTTTGAGTATTAGAATTTTTAAAAAAAAGTTACATACCTTCAGCCACAGATTCCTCTGAAGGTCCCGTGCCTGTTGCTTCAGCCACGGCCTCTGGTTCTGGCTCTTTATCTTGTTCAGATCTGATCAATGCATCAAAAATTGGGGGGGGGGGGGGGAATTTGGATAGGTCAGAAATTAAAACCTCCCATGAGAAAATTTCTTCACACTTCAGATGAATGTTCATCTCTACTGAGAAGTGAGAACAGACATTAAACATTAGTTGATACTGACTGATCAGCAACCACAATATCTGTGTTTGTTTTTTTAAGTTGAGTAATGAGACGACCAGATATACTGTCTAATTTGGGTCATATCAAACAATGCATGTAGGAAATGCACATACTAAAGTTCAAGGAAACAAAGAAAGCAGCAAGGTATCTCGTAATACAGTCCGAAACATTAGTGTGGCCAATAGCCACCTCATGGTGTGAGAAGGGGCAAGAAAAAGAACAGTTCTCAAATATCAAAGATTGTCTTATCTCATAAATATTTCAAAGGTTTTTTCAGGTTGGAATCAGTTTCTTCATGCACTTCTGCGCATGAGGGGAACTGGATCCCCTCAGACCTCGCGTTAGCGGGATCATACCTGGTCTATTTTTGTTGGTTTTGTTGTATCCTATCTCTTAATAAAGCACTTCTCAGGCTTCCAGGAACAAGATGAAAAAATATCAAGGGGCATACTAAAAGCAAATGTGTCTGGCTCAAACCTCAGAAAGACAGAGAAAGTCGCCTTATGGAACTGGAACCAGGCACAAGCTATAGCTTCAAGATGTCATCATGGTATTGAACAAAAAGAAACTCCTAGCCAAATTTTGTATACAAATAGATACTATTTCATCCAGTAAGCAAGCTTTACAAACGTGCACATTCTGTATACTCCCACTAAATAACACAACAAAAAGCTCCTTCCTACAAGCACAAATCTATATCCTCCAGAAACAAATGCCATCAACACAAAATGATAGATAATAGCACTGTGTATGACAGAAATTTTTGAAATAAGTCAAACAATCCATGACAAAATTCAGTTAATCACGGAACTACCCTTTATTAGAATACCAAATCCATTGATTCTGCATGTAATGAAAATATTCAAATACTCTTCGAACATGTACCTTATCTTCCGGGTGGGTTTGGCTATCCCAGAAACATTTACAAGCTCCGCCTCCAGCTCTTTTTTCTTGAAAAGTAGAAGATTAAGTATAAAATTTCCAAGCTCCAACACAAAAAGAGAGAGAGAGAGAGAGAGAGAGAGAGAGGGAGAGAGAGGGAGAGAGAAAAGGAATGAAGTTCCTAGAATAGGAAAAGTTACAAAAATAATACCATTGTATCCCGCATCTTCTCAAACAATATGGATTTGACAGGGTCTTTTCCAATCCAACGACATAACTCAAGAGTCAACCCTTTAGAGCAAGCACGAACATTTTGATCTTGATGATCAAAAAGCTCAGGTAACATTTTGAGAATTCTTTTTGGTGGTACAATCTTGGCCCCAAATTCACTGATGAAGGAAAGGGAAAAAATAAAAGAACCAAGTGAGCCACCAAGAAATTACATAAAGCTTTATGTAGAATGCAAGTTTTTGTAGGCACAAAAGCTTTGGCTCACAAACCTTAGAGCTTGAAACATGACATCAATGGCTGGTACGACTGCTTTTGCCACTTTGTTTTTAATTGCCTTCTCCATAGCATCCTTTCATTACAAAAGCAGGAAATTAATTCCTAATAAGCAGGACAGAGGTGCAAGTTTAAAAGGTCCACTATATCCTCCAAAACAAAACATAGCAATGCTAAAACAAGGGAAGAAATATTGGGATAGATAATATATAGCTACAGTGCCTACACATGAATTGCAACCACGCAGAGGCCCGTCACATAAGTTGGAACTGCCATGCATTTTGATAACATACAATGGTTGAACACACAAAGTTCGTTGTGCATTAGCAAGCTCCTACACAAGCTACATAAGCACCCGGAAGGCCCAGAAAGGGCAAGTGTAAACCTTGACCTTCAAGTCCAAGTTATGAACGACTAGAAATACCTGAATCTAAATCTATCACGCATGAAATAAGATGAAGAAGCCTAATCATCCAAATAAGCAGGAAAAAGGAATAGACTCCTAAGCCACATTTTAGAATTTCACCTAGTGCTTTGAAGATATAAGTTGCATTTCACAGTTTCATCTGAATTTTCAGCAGCAGTTTCCACAAAGGACTGGAGATCTCATAAGACAAAATGGACAAGACAGAATCTTCTAATGCTGTTCCAACTATATACTGGACAGAGTGCTTTTACTCATTTGACTCGTGGAAGGTTTAGATAGAACCATTGAGCATATCACCAGCTTAAACTTTGGAATCTTCTTAAAGGGATAGTATGTCTATGTGCAAATTGAAAT
This sequence comes from Portulaca oleracea, assembly GCA_029582165.1. Taxonomy (NCBI): domain Eukaryota; kingdom Viridiplantae; phylum Streptophyta; class Magnoliopsida; order Caryophyllales; family Portulacaceae; genus Portulaca; species Portulaca oleracea. The sequence continues at coordinate 38,422,907 of CM055885.1, read as the reverse complement.
AAAGAAACTTCATGCCCCCATGTCAATTAGAAGATTATGTGCAATAGATCAACTAGGAGATTTTACTTTGACAACAGTGCTCTGCTTCGTGAGAGAAACAAATTATATTTGACAATTTAAAAGAAGCACGAAAATTTTGTGAAAGGTATGTCAGGTGCGAAGAAAATCCAGTTCCAATGCCTGTTTGCTAAAGCTCTTCAGGAGTTAGAGTGAGCTGTCTAGTGCATACTTTAACTGTTGCTAGTCCTGTAAAGTATCAAATGTTGGTGTGGGAGGTTTTGATACAAAGAAAATTCAAATGTGATGCAACTAGAGCTACTCTTCACATTGCCTTGCAGATATGATGAATTAAATGGAGAAAAACAGGAGAGTTTCGACAGCATCAAAACTCGTCAGGATGCTCCTCTTCAACAAGCAGTTCAGTTAAAGGAGAAAGAATAGTGCTTTTCTTCGTTCAACGTAACTAGACTCGATGTAGGACATTATATTAGCATTAGCTCCTCCCTTGATCCCACATTTTCCTCACATGATACCGCTACCACAGTACTGAACTGATGCACTTAATTGATTCAATAGATTGCGCGTGAGCAGTTAAACAAGATAATTCGACATGAACTAGGCAACTAGCAAACACCAACATCTAGCACGGTTCCACCAAATATGGTCCAAAACAATCCCAATGTATGAATCCAGCCACTCACAAGCCCAAACATTGTTCAAGCATCCTACTCACAATCCCAGCTCCAACAACTACAACTACATGCATCAAAAGTTCAAAACCCAAAAATCATTAAATCACAAATTACCAAAAACTATGCAGCATCAACCACACAGCTAGTCCATACAACATTACAACCTAACTTAGTGAGCATATGCCTTTTGCTCAGCATACTCCCAATATCCTACTCATGATCCCAGCCCCAATAACTACAACTATATGCATCAAAAGTTCAAAACCCCAAAATCATTAAACCACTAATTAGCAAAAACTAGGCATTGTCTCACACTTGCAAAACCAGACAGCTGGTCCCTACAATCTAACTTAGCGAGCATACGCCTTTTGCTTATCATACTCCCAACATCAGTAACAGCTTCTCGAACGAATCATCAATTACAAGGAAATCAAATTGATAAACTTAAGAATGTTCATTTTTTACAGTAACTATCAATAAAGTTGATACCAGGAAAGCTTCAACTGCTTCCAACTCCACCCAGAGTAAGAACACCATTTGTGCTTTCTCCACTGTCTTGGGCCTCCCAGTAAGACATTTTGCCGCCACTGCATCACACACTTCCTTTGCATATCTACACCACCATTGCAGCAAAATTCTAAGTATCATTCACTAAAAACTACGAGAAAAAACAAACAACGAAACACATCAAAAATTCGAACCTACCTCCCAGCATCAGCGTCGGCAGCTTTAAGAAACGCAATCACAGAATCAAGCGCCTTCTCCTGTACCGGCGCATTAGAATCCGCAACCATCTTCTTAAAATAATGCCCTGCAAACACATTGCAACAAACATCAACCGAAGATCTACATCCCTAAACCTAATGCATGATCAAAAATCACGCAAAAACAATCGGATCTCGTCCAAAAAAACTGCATTAACAATCAAATCACGATACTCCCCAAAATAAACCCTAAAAACTCACCGAATTCACGAATGCGAGGGTCTTTAGGATCGGAAATCGAGTCGAACAAAGCAGCAAGGTCGATATTTGCATCATTACGAACTTTCCAATTCTTATGAAACAATCGATCTTCCCATGGCAATTTCTTCGCCTCCTTCAACAACTTCTCATCCTCCGACATTTTCCTCTATGTATGCACAAACAACAACCCTAGAAACAATCGTTTGCAACTCGATCTACAATCTCAATGAATGCAAATCTATAGGGTCTAGGGTTGATTTTCTCCCCCTCTTCGAGCTGTAGAGGAGAAGAGAAACAAAATGTGAGGGTGAGAATCAAGTCTTCGATTTTTGGTTTTGATTTTTGAATTTTGGGTTCGTATTTTTTTTCAGATAGAGAGAGAAGGTTAGAGAGAGAAGGAGAAGTGATTCAAACGATAGAGGAGGTAGAGAATGAGAGAGAAAATTTAGGAAACAAAATGAAAAAGTGTAGAGTTAATTTGAAATTTTTTTGGCTGTTTAGTTTGAACTTTTTAAGTTTTATTAATAGAAAAAATGGACATAAACACTTCAGTTTCTAGTGTTATTATTAATTAATTAAAATATATCAAAAAATTATACAAAAATCACAAAAAATTTAAATTACATTTTTTATAAACTTTATTGATTTTTTAGTATTTTGACTAAATAAATGTAGAAAATGGAGTAAGTTTGTTCAAAATTATCATCCACTTAAATTTAATAAGTTAAAATTCAAATCATATCTATCAAAATAATACTTCAAGGATTGTACTATTTATGTATGTTTAAGAAATGTATCTTCTTCACATAGAACCAAAAAATTAGCTACGAAAATGAGCTTCTCCATATATTACAAGGCCTTATTTCTTATACAGTGCGATGTAGTATGGTATCATTCATACCATTTAATATTTTTCACATTTTATCAACCGCGCTTTCCATACCTCATCTACCATATTAATTATACTTTCCACAAATTTTGCCATATAGTCCACATTTCACCACATTTTTCATATTTTTACAATATCGTACTATTTCTACACCACATCAACTGCATAAAAGAATAGGCCATAATTTATGAAAGGAAGACTGTCTACGTATGAATCCTCAAGAACACGCTAACAACTTATTTTCCTGGTAAATTGTTGTTGTTAGGCATCGTTCTTCTATGCGTTGACGCAACTAACCACAGTGCAAATTTCCGCAACCTACCGCAACGCAACAAATAACGGTGTCTTATTGTTGTATTTATAAAAAAAAATTATATAATTTACATAAAATTTTACATGTTTTATAAATATAAAAATACTAAAGGTGTGTGATTTTATTAGAGAGGGGAAATGAGAACGGTGGAGAAGAGAAACAAAGAGACAAATAAAGAGAGGGAGCGGAGGAGAGCAGTTTTGTTTTGTACGCTATGGACTAAAATTATTCCCCCACTCGCCAAATACCTACTCTCTCCATTTTTTTAAATAACGGTGATTTTTAAATTATGGGGAGATTTCAAAGAAATAGTACCTCCATATCAAAATATTTGTCCAATTCACTAAGATTTGATGATTCATTAATTAATACTACCCTTATTTTTAAATAATTATTTATTTGACTAAATTTTGACCGTTAATTATTTATAAATTACAATGAGTTATAATATAAAATTAATTTGATTGTAACTTTTAGTACAATATCTTTTTAATGATGATAATTTCATATTATAAGCCCTTGTAATTTGTGAGTAATCAATTGTCAAAATTTAGTCAAATAAATAATTATTTAGGGACACATATAGTAGATTACATTAAATTATGATTGGTATAATGGGCCACTCACACTCACAGGGTGGGCGCGTGGTCACGGTACCTTTTGATTGTTGGGGAGGGCCCCACGTGAAAGTAAGGGACGGAGAAATGAAAGGGATAGCAAATTTAAATAATTTGTTCACGTTAAAATAAGATTAGTTTATTTTATGAATGCTTATACAATGTTAAATTTGAAATCCTAACGACAAAGTCTAGAATTAGATGAGGTAACGCCCAATAGTGACTTCCTCTTTTCTTTTTCTTCCTTTTTTTAATATGAAAAGCAACACATTTACTGTAACACATGGTATATGGTTAAGTGTGACTTAAAGAGATTGAACTGATTACTTATATCATTAAGGTGCACCTTCTTTTATGATAGCTCATCTGTTGGGAACTCCTCAATTACGCATGTTTGGCTGGGAGTAGTCTCAAGATGGGTGACCTCCATGGAAGTTTTCATGGGCAGCGTGTGAGCGAGGACGAAGCACGCTGGAAAGACTTGTGGTGATTTGTAAATCGATCGGTCTTAAACGATTATTAGTAATGTCAAGTGGCCCAGAGGGCACAGCGTCTAAATGGTATTAAAGCCGACCCGCGACCGTGAGTTGCGCCAGTGGACGGGAGATCCACGAATAGTCACCTATCAGGCCAAAGATTTTATAGTGGATTGTGGCACAACGAGGACGTTGTGTGCTTAAGTGGGGGTGATTGTAACACCCCGAGTATATGGTTAACTGTGGCCTAAAGGGATTGAAATGACTACTTATATCACCAAGGTGCACCTTCTTTTATAATAGTTCATTCGTTGGGAACTCCTTAGTTAAGTGTTCTCAGGATGGGTGACCTCCTGAGAAGTTTTCCTGGGCAGCGTGTGAGCGAGGACGAAGCACGCTGGAAAAACTCGTGATGATTTGTGGTGCCAGTCAACGATCCTTGAAGCAGTTATTAGTAATGTCCGCGGCCCGGGAGGGGTCGTAGCGTTACATTTACTATAGTCCTTGACTCATCATATAGATTTTAAATTATTGGACTTATCTCATTAGTTTTTTTTTTCCCGATAATTTGTAAGTCAAGAAAAGGCTAAGAAGACACTAGAGATGTTACAAAAAATGCACAACAATAAAACAATCAGAGTCCAGCAAACACAAGAAACAACACAACTCGCTACAACGGAAACACAAAAAAACAATAAACAAACAACTATCTAACAAGATTTTCTTTTATTCCAGCATATCATCTTTAAAAGCCTCAGTCACAGTCTCGAACATTTTCAACAAACGCACAACCTTTGCCACTCTACGAGCCTCCCCATTCGGTCTTACCAATAAGATATCCACACCATTATAAGATTGTAGTTACTAGGTTTCACTGATCCTAATAGTTTATCTATAGCAAACCGCAAATACTATAACATTAATTAAAAAGATTGTAGTCCTCAATTTTTCTTTGTAGAGATGGTAAATTTTCAATTCTCAGTACCAGTTTAATAAATAACTCCTTTTTTCTTGAAGAAACTTTAATATAACACTCCTAATACCATTAACGAGTCACTTGTATCATTGTATCATTTCTTATTTTCTCAAAAAAGTCCAAATTGTCCCAAAAGACAACTTGACAAAGCTAAGTTGGCAGCCTTCCCTCGTTTGCAGGGCATCCAAAGGCATAAAAATTGCAGGGCATAAAAATTGCATCATACTAACTGAAGTTGCACGCAAGCACAAAAATACCCTAACCTTACAATATATATACTAATAATTGTATGAATGTGTAATTAATGATGAGAATAATAGTTATGCCAGCAAGATGGACCCCTTTTTTTGTGCGTTGCGTTGCGTTTGCGTTTGCGTTGTGTTAAGTTGCGGTGGATATAGTTAAAAAGTAATGGTAATTTGCGTTATGTTGCGGTAGGGCTGCGATAAGTTGCGTTGCGTTTGGGTGCGTTAACGCATAAAAGAACGGAGCGTTTCAATTTGTGCCAATAACCTTATGACAAGAGGTCCACCTTTTATCCATGTTCTCTAGCGTTCGAATCTTGAGAGTAACATTTTTTTTTTTGCTGTTTCAGAGAATGCTACAGGTAGGAGTGGGGCCTAGTGTTGGGCCATTGGCACCCCTATTCTCTGTTCACTACAGGCTTGTTGGGTTATCCCTAAAGATAGGAGCCCAATGAGTTGGACCGCTTACCTATGTAAAAAAAAAGGTTCCAATTTGTGAGAAACACTAATTTCAGTTTTTGTTTGTGTTTTTGTTTTTGTTTTGTAATCTTGGTGGTTTCAGGGCAAGTTTCATAGTTAGTACTATCTCTGTCCTTAAATAATTGTCAATTTGAATAAATTTTGATCGTTGATTACTCACAAATTATAATGAGTTACAACGTAAAATTAACACTATTGTAACCAGACGGAGGTAATAAAAAAAAATTAAGATTTGATATTATTCACATATTAGAACCTCATAATCATGCTTGGAACTTTACGATCTATTTGATTTATGGGCTATCCCTTGGGTCAAAAACCCTATCACGAAACAATGTGTACTTGGCCCATACAGAAAAGCCCAAGACCCAGGACTTGGGAATGAGCTTCCTATTTTACAAGCCCAACTTATATAACAAAACTTTACGGCCAGTATAAATAAAGATATGCCCAAATTTCTTAGAATTGGTTTGAGAATTAGGATAAGTATTTTTTGAATGATGATTCTTGGCCCAAATAATTTTCAAAGTAATTTCTTTTCATATAGTACCATCTTCTTTTTTTTTTTTTTCAAATGAAGAGTTACAATTGCTAATAAGAAGTCATTTTTGCAAGAATTATATCTTGATTATCACCCAACAAGATACTAGAAAATCCCTACACAGAATTTGATTTCACAATGCCGCATAATCCAAAAGACAATCCTAATCTAACGAATACTACTAAATCTATCCATCGAATTCGATCCACCAACTACATTAAATCACGACACATAAGATCCATGATTTTTTATAGCATGCATACATGCAAAAATAGAACCATAATGTAGCTAAAATCAACATAAAATGCACCAAACAAGTAATCAAGAAGCAAACTCAATCTTAACATCCTTGATGACAACGACCTCCTTGCCCGATCTAGGCACCAATGTCACCGTCACACCATCATCATCATCGGCTCCCAAGTCCTCGATCAAGTCCGTGAGTCCAAGCCTAAGCGTAGTCTTCATCTTCCTCGATTCCTTATTGTGCTTGTGTTTATGGGGCACATTCACAAAACTCCCCGCATATTCAGTCTTGACTCTCGTCTTCTTAGAAGGAATGTCGTCTTCATCGTTCACATACACGTCAAACTTCACAAAAACGTCGCTTTGAAGCTCGACCTCCACCACTAGGACTTCCTCTTCGTCCTTCTTCTCCTTCTTACTCCTTGACTTTTTCGGCCTCTGGACGTCTATCCTTAGGGTAGAGTCCAGGGGCCTTGGAAATTTGACTGCTGATGTTGATGGTGAATGAGGATGAGTCATCGCCTTGGCGGGTTTTAGCTTGGAGAAGAGGGTGGCAATCCTAGATCTCTTAGGAGTAGGTTGAGAATTGAGCCATGGTAGATCTACATCTTGGTATGTGTAACCTAGTTTCTTGGTGTCTAAGCAATCCCTGACTTTGATCTTTACGGCTTGGGCATTTTCGTCGTAGAAGATGAAAGATGCATCTAACCAATCAGAGTCGGTAAAATCCATCCTGTTGTCCCCTAGGGTTTTCCAGATCGACCACATTCGATCAATGTTCGAGTGGTGGCCGTAGAAGATGGGGTCTCGCGCAGCTGAGTAGAAGTTACCCATGTCCTCATTGTTAGGCTGGTTGCGATCACCAGTCCAGACGTGGACAGGACCGTGGGGAACGTTCTCTAGGGACCCACCTCCTCGAGGGGAGCCCCCGGATTTGTAAGGTTGTCCTAGGAACAACCTTGCAGTTTTCGCGTTAGAGACCATCTGGCGGTACATGACAGTGAGGTTTGTCGAGATAATATCATCGTTACTCATGTCAGTATCTTCACCGTCAAAGTTCAAATCTACTAGTGTAGGAGGTTGGTGGGACCCGTCTCTCTCAAAGTCGTATAGAGGAGAGTTGGGATCTGTATAGATGGCAGGCATCTGCATTCCCGCCGGGTTATCCCAATTCCAAAAAGGCATAGCGAAAGTTGGGTCATTTATCAAATTACCCAAGATTCGCTCGAAAAAATAGAGGTAACACCTATGAAAGGGTAAAAACAACCAAGATCCATGGACTTGGAGGTCCAGGTTTGGGAAGCCGACTTGATTGTAACCCCCATCACAATAGGCACAATGCACCTTGGCTTGTTGAGAAAAGCTCCTTGGGTCAGTATCAGGAAGGGCCTTCATTAGGGAAATCGCTCGGCTAAACTTCTGCAAGTATTCATCATCAACCAAATGAGCCGCCGACCTAACCCTCAGGGTGGTAGGAGTTGGTGGCATGGCAAAATCTACGATGTTTTGAGCCACCGGGGGACAACAGTTATGGTCCTCTTGGGCGTCTTGGGGCAGGTCAGCTGGTCCACACTGAGCCATATTCGGGGCAGCGATTGGGGCGGCCAAGGTGTTAGGAGCACCACCACCTGCTGTGGCCGCCCCATAGAGCCCCCCTAGCCCAATCAACACATTTCTTCTATCCAACATGTTGTTGGCAATGGTTTTATCTTCATGGTTTTTTCTAGGGTTTTGGTCATCTTTTTTGGTTGCTTTGCATGAGATTTTGGGACTTGCATGGTGGGTTCTACACCTTGAAAGAGAGACTTGTGATGTGTTTGGGAAAAACTTGTTTGAGATGGGGGTAGTAAGAGTGAATGATGCCATTTTTTTGTGTTTGGCTAAAGTAGATACACAAAAACCTTATGGAGTAAACCAACTTTATAACAAGGTGGTGGGTTGTTTAGTTTGCATGGGGATTTGTTTCATGGTCAATATGCAATGAAATTGGACTACATATTGGTCCAAAGCTTGATTAATTAATAGCAGACAAGAAATTACATGAGTTTATTACTAATCAATACCAAGATTACTGACGGTGCCAGGGTACTTAGTTTAATTTAAGTTGTCGTATAAAAGATTTTGCTGGCTTAGCTTGTTAATTAATGAAGATGGGAATATTTTGAACTTGGGGATGTACATGTGTGTTAGGTATAAAAAGTGTGTTTTTAAACATGCAAATGGATCTCTAAACTAATAAAATTTAACTTATTTGTTGGATAATGTAGCATTACTTTGACCTTTTCAAGTGGCATGGATGGGATCTAGGCAGTGCTTGCTTAGATTATATATGTAAGAGACCTACTATCTCACTTTTAGTGTTATAGAAGGTTTCTTAATTAGGGTTTATAAGAATTTTATATATTGTTATCATTATACAGTTAGCTATATCTTCCATAATATTTTGATTGATTATACTTTTTGTAAGGTACTTTTTCTAATATAGACAGTGCAAAAGAATCTATGGGAAACTCTCTTATGTAGAGTGGCGAAGATTGGATGTAAGTGGAGTTCATTTGCAATAATTTAATGTAGTGAGACTGCGGTGAAAATTTTCAAGGACATGTGACTGGAAGAAAGGAAGACAAAAAAGAAAGATTATAGAACCTGTTTAGCAGGTTATTTTGATGCATTTGAGCTTTGAGTTTTTTTTTTTGTTATATTTTGATGTAGCCGTCAAACTATTATTTTAGAGTATATTTGCAACTTTGTTGCGGACTCTACATCCTGATTTGGACGTCGGACAATAATAAAAAAGGTATTTTAAGAGCTCGATGAAAAAGATTTTTCATATAATTGTCATGGGCAACAAGAAATTCTCTTAAGTAATATCAAATGTGTTTTCTTTATTAGCTAATTAATTAAGTGATGTTGATTACTAAAATATAATTAGATTTAGATTTGAGAAGAGCTGCGTACACTGTTGGGGGGTTTTATCCAAGGAAGGCAGAGACTGTTAATTAATTTAATCTCTAGCAAAACAATTAACTTGAACTGTTTGCTGCATGCACGACTCACAAACATTAGTCACCCTCTTTTTTAATTAGTCCTGGTTTTCAAATTTCAAATTTTAATATTAGAAAAACATTACCTTATAGTTTTTGCAAATCGAGATTGCATGGTTGGTGGAGCATCGTATCTTTAACTAATTGAGATGCAACTATGCAAGTTGATGATATGTAATTTATCACCCATTTTTATTTCTCAACATAGCAAACAAAGCCAACCAAATTAATTCCAAACACGTACAAAAAACATAAAACGATACAACTAATGAATTCAAGAACAAAACTCAATTCCAACATCTTGAACAACAACAGCTTCCTTCCCACACCTAGGTGCACCAGAGTAAACCCTAACAACAACTAAGTTAATCCGACTCTAAGAGAACTCTTCTTCTTCATCGAGCCAAGTTCATCTTTACCTTTTGGCTTATTTGCTACATACACAAAATTTTCTGCATATTCAGCCAGCCTTGACCTGAGATTTCTTATCATAATGAATTCAAGAACAAAACTCAATTCGAACATCCTCAACAACAATGGCTTCCTTTCCACACCTAGGCACCAGAGTAACCCTAACTCCTTCATCATCGTCGGCCCCCAAATCCTCAATCAATTGAGTCAACCCAACCCTAAGAGAACTCTTCTTCTTCATCGAGCCACGTTCATCTTCAACTTTTGGCTTGTGAGCCACATGCACGAAACTTCCCGCATATTCAGCCTTGACTTGAGATTTCTTATCATGAACTTCATCATCTTCGTCGTTCACATACACATCGAACTTGATATACTCGTCGCTCTGGAGCTCCACCTCCACCACCAAGACCTCCTCCTCGGCCGCCTTCTCCTGTGGGGTCCGAGATTTCTTTGGCCTCGTGACATCAACCCTAATTATGGAGTCTAATGACCTTGGAAATGTTGCCATTGATGTGGGATTATTGGTCACCTTGGCAATTTTAGGATGAGTTTTTGAGGAGGATCTCTTTGTTGGTCCAAAAATTGATAACTTTTGGTATATAGACTACTTTTTTTTCTTAGTGTCTAAGCAATAATGTAGATATCTTGGACTGACCCACATAGCAATTGGGAATTTTAAGTTATGGTGACATAATCTAGAATATGTTGAATATTAATAATGTCATTTTCACTTGTTTATTAAAAAGCAATTTCTTGTACGCAACTTTTAACCCATTTAATTATTCATTGTGGATTATATACTTTGATTACTCAAGGCAGAAGTGGGTGGGAAAACATCTAATTCTAGTTAATTTCTTAATCATATAACTTAATTGTTGAATATCAATTTTTGTTTTACCTAATACCTAATATTAATCTTGTCTAAATTATGTTTTATGACATATATTTCTTCATTGTTGCAATTCTGTTCTATTAGTCACCCAAGCTCTTGTATATCTTTCTTCTTGATTGAGATTACCTTGTTCAATAACTTTAATAATAATAATAAATTCAACCTCAGTAGAAAGTTCAAGAAATCTTTAACACATAATAGTTTTCTTATGAATGAAATAGTATTGGAGATGTAAAATATATTAATTAACTTGGACAAATTTGTAGATAAGTAAGCCACAACCCTTTTTTTTTTTTTATAATTAGCAGTCAAAAAACCCTTTTATTCAAGTAAAGCCACAAAGCCAAAGGAACAATGCAAGCATCATAGAAGGCTTTCCAACAGTAACACAAAATCCAACCCGAGAAAAATATTGTAAAATTGGGACTGTATATCTCTATTTGTAACCTAAACCCTAAACACCCCTAATTAAAAAGAAATATATTGTAAATAATTATTTAAATTGGGAACGTGGAGTCTTGATGGATCAGTCAACTACTATACCCCAAGAAAAACAAAATGTCCATTTTTGAACCAATGTTAAAAGATCTATAATTGGTCTATAATGGATAGGGAACAGGGATGCCATGCAATTTATTAAGTGCTCCGGGAGCACATGTTCCAGATTCTATAATTGTTCACCCGTATGTATTAGGTTGTTCACTCTAATTATTATAATTGTTTACTCTGATTCACATAATTATTCACTCATGCACATGCTCCGGATGCATTGCTAAAGCTTGTTCCGCCTCCTCCTTCATCACAGACAAAGAAAAAAAAAATTACATACCTCAAAGACTCAGGAGTAGTAAAAATTAATGCATGGAAACGAGGAAAAAGAATTAATATCAAAATTCAAAAATTAATGCATGAAAACGAGAAAACCCGACTATTTCGACATAACATGAAATATCAGCTCGAATGATAAACATCTTGCCTCAAGATGGTTCTCAACCATCTTATATCTCACTTAAATCACTCATAAAATTAATGTAAGTATATGTAAATCATTATAAAGGTATGTTTCATTACTTTAAGGGTTATTATAACCTATAAACAATATAAAAATATTTAATTATTTATTTATTTGTATTTTTTCATAAATATAAAACTATGAATAAAATGTGAATTTTTTACTATGATTGATAAAATTAGCTATTATTTATATTTTTTGGATCTATCAAATAAGTATTATACTCTTCTAGTTGATAAATATACATAATTATTAGAGAAAATATTATTAAAAATTAACAAAATGTGAAATATAGATAATTTAAGATGCATATTGAGGCAAGATGTTCATCATCGTCCATATTATTATTATGATAGATTACCAACCAAATCAACTAACCAAAATGCAAAAAAATTCATTCACATCACACAACAGAACCCAATCCAATCCAATTCAACCCTAACACAAACACACACTCACAATCTTCACACAAAACCAACTAATTAATCAACAGAAACCAATTCAATGCTAACACTGTTAATGACAACATCTTCATTCCCACACCTTGGCACCAAACTCACCACCACACTCTCATCATCATCAGCTCCCAAAACCTCAATCAACTGCGTAAGTCCAACCCTAAGACTCGTCCTCATGTTCATCTCACCACCTTTGTCGGGCTTATGAGGAACGTTGACGAAACTCCCTGCATATTCAGTCTTCATTTGCATTTCCTTGCTCGGAATCTCATCATCTTCGTCGTTCACATAAACGTCGAATTTCACATATTTGTCGTGAAGAAGGTTGAATTCGACGACTAGAACTACCTCTTCGGACGCTTTTTCTTGTTTGCTTCGAGATGGGTTTGGTCTTTTTACAGTTGTCTTTATCATGGACTCTAATGTCGCCGGAAATGTGACCGTTGGTGGTGTATTAGGGTTTTCGTTGTCGGTGTCGGAGGATAGGGTTAGTAGGGTTTTTGCCCTAGAGGAAACCCTAGAGGAAACCCTAGAGGTGGTTTGTGGAGTGGTGTTGAGCCAGGGTAGTTCGACGTCTTGGTATGTATACCCTAGTGCCGTGTTGTCCAAGCAATCTCTAACCCTAACCCTAACTGCTCGAGTGTTTTCGTCGAAGAAGACGAAGGAGGCGTCGAGCCAGTCTGTGTCGGTGAAGTCTGTGTCGCGGTTGGTCCCTAGGGTTTTCCAGATGGACCACATTCGGTCCACGTTGGCGTGGTGGGTGAAGAAGATGGGGTCACGTGCGGCTGAGTAGAAGTTACCCATATTCTCTAGGTTGGGCTGGGACCGGTCCCCGGTCCAGACGTGGACCGTCCCATGGGGCATGTTCTCGAGGGACCCGGCGCCTGGGGTGGAGCTGTCTCCTGCGCGGTAAGGTTGACCTAGGAATAGGGTTGGGGTTCTTGCATTGGTGACCATCTGGCGGTACATGACGGCTAGGTTGTTGGAGATAAACTGGTCGTCAGAGACACCTGTTTCGTCTACACCGTCGAAGTTGAGGTCGATTACAGTGGGGGGCTGGTGAGCTGCGTCTCGAAGAGGGTCGTAGAGGGGGGAGTTTTGGTCGGTGGTGTAGATGGTGGGCATTCGCATGCCGTCAGGGTGGTCCCAATTCCAAAAGGGTATGGCGAAAGTGGGGTCATTGATTAAACTGCCTAGGATCCTTTCGTAAAAGTAGAGGTAGTACCTATGGAAGGGCAGGAATAGCCAGGATCCATGGACCTGTAGGACTTCTGCAGGGAACCCTTCTTGGTGGTACCCTGCAGAACAATACGCACAATGTACTTTGGCTTGTTGGGAGAAGCTCCTAGGGTCACTATCCGGCAGAGCTCTCATTAGAGCCATGGCTGTGGTATACTTTTCCAAGTATGCATCGTCGAGCATATGCGCCGGAGGTCTAACCCTAAGGGAGGTATTGGATGGTGGTGGGGTGAAGTCGAGGATAGTTGTAGTTTTAGGGGGACAACAATTTCTGTCCCCCTGAGCAGTTTCGGGCAATATGGCGGGCCCACAATCCGTTGGAGCTGGGGTGGTGATTGGGGCGGCAGATATTGATGGAGCACCACCTAAAGTGGTGACCGCCGCCCCATACAAGCCGCCTAGCCCAATAAGCATATTTCTCCTATCCAGTTTGTAAGGACTGGTCTCATTATGGGCTGTTCTAGGGTTCTGATCATCATTTTTGACCATTTTGCATGAAATTTTGTGCACAAGATAGCGTTTTCGACATCTTGAAATTGAGAGTTGTGATGTTTTGAGAAAGAAGGGGTTCAAATTCTCAGTGAATAGAGAGGCGACGATGATGGTGGTGGCTGCGGTGATCGAAGCCATAATGATTTAATTTGGTAGGGTGGCATGCAAAATTCTTAAGGCCATGGATGAGTTTATAATAGAGGGGTACATAGGATTACAAGGAGTTGCATAATTTCCTTGTCAATGCATAGTTACAAGTAAGAGTAATTAGAACATGATTAGTTAACAAGAAAGTCACCAGAAGAAACTATTAATACCAAATCATAGAAATGTAGCTTGTTCAAGTAAGCACTCAATTTAGAATTTCAAACTTTTCAACTGCATTTGGTATCCAATTTTTTTTAAAAAGGATTTTTTTTTCTTTACCAATTGAGTTCAAATGCACTTATGTAAAGTTTAAACTAATGAATTCATGCCATAATTGGATGGATAATGTGGTATTAGATGGTATGAGGATTGTACACATATAAGGATGAGCATGATGCATTATAATAGATATGATTAATATGATTGGGTGATGCGTATAGGTACTATAGGAAGACTGTGGATGCTTCTGCCTGAAAATGTATGAAAAGATTATGCTATTAGCAGTACATCGTGGGTGTGGGAAACTTAGTCAGGAAATCTATATGAAATGCGATTAGAACTGATCTGAAGCACATAAATTTAGTGGATGACATGATACTAGATATGATTGTATGGTTAGGCTAGTTAGGATAGTCGGTGAGGGAGGAGGCTGCAAAAATTCAATATACACTAACATTTATGTGTGAATGATGTGTATGTACGTACATACGTATATGTGTCCATATATGTGTGTTTACGAATGATATTATATTGATAAAAATATGGACATATCTTTTTTTTTTTTCAAATTTATTACTCCAAAAATTTAGTAGAATGTAATATAAGTGTGCATATATAGCAAGTCATTGTCACTCAATCAATATTAACCCCAATGCCATTATACAATTTGCCAGGTTATTTCTTGTATCATTACCACTTTAAGTTCTTTAAGAATTAATGAACATTTTTTTAATACTTTTCTTGATGATTTAACCAACCATCATTACCAGTTTAAGTTTTTTTTAAGAACTAATTTACAATATATATATATTTTTTTGATGATATGGGCAACCTACGCCTACTAAACCTAACAACTATTTAGAGAAGTCATGACAAGTGTTTTTCTGCAAGATATTTTATAATGAAAATGATACGAAGATTGGGGAAGACCTTTTTGTTGTTGATGGAGCTTGGAGTGCAAGAACCAATGACATGGCAGTATCATGGGTGTTCATGGAGCAGGGGAAGCCGTGGGGGCATGGGGGCGAGTGGGAAAAAGGGAGTCGGCTGTTTATTGTGAGCTGTTGGCAATCCGACTTGCTCTAGATGAGGCAAGCCGGAAGGGACTTACGAATGTGACTATATGGACAGACTTTAGTGTGGCAGTGGAAAGTTTGTTAAACTTTAACAGAGTTTCGGTTGGGTGCCGTGCTCTAGCTATCGGTTGCAGGTTTGCAATGATGAAGGTCCCGACAGGGAAGATCCAGAAGGTTCCAAGACTGATTGTGCACCCGGCACATAGAATGGCTCGACAAGCGATTTGTAATCTTGGAGCTGTTGTCTAATAATGTTGTTGTTGTCGTTCTTTCTTTCTGTTGTGTTCCTTTGTGTTGTGCTTGTTTTGTTGGTTGGTCTCGTTTGCAAAAAAAAAAAAAAAAGTAAGTTAAAAACCATATTATTATGTATTAAATTGACATAAAATGATATACTCGAATTCTATAGTTGTAACGTCACATATAATAGAGTAAAATTATACTTTTATCCATTATTTTTTAGAAAAGCCTAAAACATATCTAACAGATGAAGTTGATTCGATTATATTAGGGTGTTATTTGTAGAGCTGACAGAATTTTGTCTGACCCGGATTACCCGAATTGTCCGACCCGGAAAAACAGGGTATGGACATAGATTTTTCGTCCGAATTTTTATATTGACCGAATATTCGGACATAAAATTTCTCTTTTTTCTATTGTCCGAACTCGATTTTAGCTTCGTCCGAATTGTCTGACCCGGTTTGACCCGAAATAAAACCGGGTCCGGACATGAATTTCTCGTCCGAATTTTGACATTATTCGAATTTGTCCGACCCGGATTTTTGTCAGCGCTAGATATTTGTACTCATTGGTGTAGCTAAGACATTCTAAAGCTTATGATAATATAATTAGTACTTACTATTGAAAAAAATTAGAGTCAGATATCATAATAAATACATATTTGAGGAAGGGTAAGATACTTAAGAAGTTTCTTGCGATAATACTCGATCATATTAACCACTTGCAACATATATATAGATGACAACCACCAAGATTAATCAACATTTATTCTCCAAATTCCAAATAAAACCCCACAACAATGAAAACTAAACCAACATGCAAACACACAAATTTACCAAACATCCATGCAAATCAAACCTCACACATACGTACGTACCCCAACACCCTTACGTACAATTATTCTCAATCAAGAAGAAAACTCAATCTTCAACCCTTTAATGACGGTTGCATTTCCCCCAGATCTGGGCACCAAAGTGACCATAATACCCTCATCATCATCAGCTCCCAAGTCTTCAATGGCTTCATTCAATCCCAGCCTTAGAAAAGTCTTCATCTTCTTCCCATGCTCGCCGTTCCTATGCTGATGGTGTGGAACATTCACGAAGCTTCCAATGTATTCCGCCTTGACTCGGTTCTTGGGGGAGGGAACATCGTCCTCGTCGTTCACAAACACGTCGAATTTCACGTAGGTGTCAGCTTTTTGGAGCTCGATCTCCACCACCAGAACCTCCTCCTGCTCCTTCTTCTCCTTCTTGCTCCTTGATTTTTTCGGCCTCATGACATCTGTCCTTATCGCGGAATCGAGCTTCTTAGGGAAGGTTACAGTTGATGATGATGGTGGTGCTGATGGTGGTTTTGCCGCGTTGGCGGTTTTGGGGATGGTGGAAGATAGGGTTGTAACCCTAGAAGCCCTAGAAGTAGGTCTAGAGTTGAGCCAGGGTAAATCCACGGTTTGGTATGTGTACCCTAGTTTCCTGGTGTCCAAGCAATCCCTAACCCTAACCCTAACGGCTTGTTTGTTCTCGTCGTAGAAGAGGAAGGAGGCGTTCAACCAATCGGTGTCAGTGAACTCCGGTGCAGTAGGGTTTGACCGGCGACTTTTCCAGACAGACCACATTCGGTCCACATTGGCGTGGTGGGCGTAGAAAATAGGGTCCTTTGCGGCAGAGTAGAAGGTCCCCATGTCCTCGTTGTTGGGCTGGTTCCGGTCTCCGGTCCAAACATGGACCGGCCCGTGAGGAACATTTTCAAGGGACCCGAGCCCACCGGGGAACGAGTCCCCAGCTCGGTAAGGCTGCCCCATGAACAACCTCGGGGTGCTGGCATTTGAGACCATTTGGCGATACATGACAATTAGGTTGGCATTGATGAGGTCATTATCAGAAATATTGTCATCCGAGTTGTCGTAGTTGAGGTCAATCACGGTCGGGGGGGCTGGTGGGGCCCATCTCGCAGGCGGTCGTAGAGGGGGGAGGTGGGGTTGGTGTAGATGCTAGGCATCCTCATGCCATTAGGGTGGTCCCAATTCCAAAAGGGTATCGCGAAAGTGGGGTCATTGATCAGACTGCCCAAGATTCTTTCGAAAAAGTAGAGGTAGTACCTATGGAAGGGTAGGAACAACCAGGAGAAATGGACCTAGAGGTCCAGGTTTGGGAACCCGACCTGATTGTACCCACCATCACAATAAGCACAATGGATCCTAGCTTGCTTGATGAAGCTGCGAGGGTCAGTGCTAGGAAGGGCTTTCATCGCAGCTATGGCTGCAGTGAACTTTGCCAAGTGTGCACTATCGACTGCATGAGCCGGCGGCCTAACCCTAAGGGTGGTGACAGAGGGAGGGGTGAAGTCGATGATGCTTGTGGCCACCGGAGGGCAGCAATTGGACCTGTCTATGGCATTCGAGGGTAGATCAGCAGGTTCACATCTGGCCAGATCTGGGGTGGCTATAGGGGTGGCAAAGGAGGCCGGGGCACCACCTAAGTTGGTGGCGGCCCCATATAGGCCTCCTAGCCCAATGAGCATATTTCTCCTATCCAACTTATTGTTGGTGTTTCCTTCATGGGTGTTTGATCTAGGGTTTTGGTCATCATTTTTGGCCGCGGTACATGAGATTTTTCGTGTAGGGAAGTGAGATTTTCGATATTTTGGGATCGAAAGTTGGGATGTTTTCAGGAATAGTGGGTTTGAGACATTGGTGGTGTTGGTGGTGGAGACGGTGGCGGCAGCGGTGCCAAGAGGGGTTGTAGAGGCCATTGTTATGGTCTTGAGTGGCAAGGCAAAATGCTTGTTAACTCAATCAAATTTATAATGAGATTGAGGCATGGTTAGGGGCTAGTTTTTCTCCCCAAAAAGCAATTAAAAATTGGCAAGTTTATCGAAATCACATAGCAAGAAATGATTTAATTTGAATAATTGAATAAAAATTGTTAGCTTGTTGAGATAAGAATTATGGACTTCTTGCTAGTTGTATTTGACACAAACTGAATATTTAAAAACACAAATAATTACCTAACAACTAAATTAATATTGTTTAATGTAGACTTTGTCAAGAAAATTATTTTACTAAGACAATATGATGTGTTGCTGAATCGTGATTGGCATGAAGCCATGAAAGATGGACTGATAGCACTACCCTTTTCTCCTCTTGCCCTAGTAGATCATGCGAATCAATTTGAATAATTATTATTGATAATTTGTTCGTAAAATTATAATTGGTGTACATGATTTAAGATAATTATTCCCTCCGTTCCATATTAATTGTCCAAATATCCTTCTTTGATTAAAAATTTCTCATAGCATATTTTATTGAAAAATTACAATATTATATTCTTATGATAATATTTTTCATTATAAATCTAATGATAGTACTTTCGTATATTAGAACATTGTATATATTGAAAAATTAATGATATCAACAGAAAATTGATATGGAACGGAAGGAGTAATAATCATCTTAAATTTCACATAAATCATTTAAAAATTAAATATAAGCATATTTAAATTATCATGAATTTCCCTTTCAGGTTTATTATGATTTATAAACTATATAAAATATATTTATATATTTATAATTTTTCACAAATGTAAAATTAAACATAAAATATGCATTCTTTGTTATGATTGATAAAATTAGGCTATCATTTATATTTGTTGATTTAGCTAATAAGTACTATATTCTTATAGTTAATAAATATATATAACTTCTAAAGAAAATAATATTAAAAATTACGATAATTCAAGATACGTATCATTATCCAATTTCTTAAATATTACATCTTATGCTTAAGTTCAATGGTGATGGCATGAAATGAGAAGAAAATATACGCAAGATCTCCACTTGATATTGTTTAATTTTGGTCTTGTTTTCACGAATCTTAAAAAATGTTCACATTTTTCAGTAGCCAACGACTTTTTTGTTTTAAAAAAATATCCAAAGGAGTTTGGATGAGTATCAACTGACCATTACAAGCATGAAGTAAACTTGATCGCATCTAAACAAACAAAAAAAAATAATGAAAAATACATAAAAAGGGTCCAAATTCATTTGATGCCTTCTGAAGATTATTTGTATATACCCTCCATCAAAAGAAAATTAAGGGTTTTTTGCTTTTTGGACCCTGTATTTTGGGGTATTTACAATCTGGATCCCCATGTTTCAAAATTTACAATTTGGACCCTATACAATATGGACCCAAAAAATTTAGCCCAAAGTTAAGTTTGACTCCGGTGAAGACCAAAATCTTGCATAAACTGACCGATTTACCCTTATTTCATTTATTCATTTATTTTGAATTTCCTTTTGAAATTGACTAGACTAAAGACTTCAATTTCACAGCCCACACGCACATCCCACCCTTAGTGACTATTCAACTTCAAACGCCCAGAAAACCGAATAAATGAGGGGTAAATTTGGAAGTTTAGAAATAATTAAGGGGCAACTTTGGAAGGAAAAATCAGTCAAACTACAATAAGGGCCTCTTTTGGCCGGACCCTTCTAATTATGTCCAAATTGTTGCCGGAAACAAAGTATAGGGTCCAAATTGTAAACTTTGAAACATGGTGGTCTAGATTGTAAATACCCCCAAAATACAGGGTCCAAAAAGCAAAAAACCCGAAAATTAATTAAAAGTACACCACTATGAAATTAAATAGAGATCATATAATATGCAATATAGATCTAAAATTTTCTTCTTTAATCTTCTTTTTACAATGGATAGGAGTTGGAGTGGTGTTATTTGAATTCAAAGATTGGTATCATTTAATGCTAATTAATTACAATTTATTAGTTGTCTCCGGATCGGAGCATATGCGGCAGATATTACAATTGTTCACTCTTATTATTATGATTGTTCACTCTTGTTATTATGATTGTTTGCTACAAATTTCCTTGAGCACGTGCTTTAAGTACATGTAATATATATTGTACTTAATATTTGCCTTTTTCATAAACCAAACCATGAACTTGATTGCAAAGATGGATTGGGTGCTAAAGTTGGAGTGTTGTTTGGAAAGTGTTAGGATTTTTGGAATGTTCAGCCTAAATAAAATAAAGAAAAATAACTAGGAGATTTTGAACGCAACGTTATAATAGGAAAAACTCGATGAAAAAAAAAATTATAAAACGATGCATTATCAAAGTATTATGACGTGTTTCACTAACCTTTCCAAACTCTATGTGTGATGCAAGATGGACTAATACAACAACCTTGTTGATTTGAAGCAAATGCTGAAAAGAAGAAAAGAACAGAGGACGTAGCCTCAAAAACAGAGGGAAGAGATTTCTCTTCTTTTCTTACTGACCAAGCAGCACCCAATAAGTATATATAGTCGATTCTGACCATAACAAAAAAAGGACATTTCAAGAACAAAATATCAGTAGACCCTAACAACCAATCTCACAAAATGATGCCATTCTCTACACTCCCCCTCAAGCTGGAAGTGTGAGAACACCTAGCTTGGACAATAGAGTGTGTTGTCACGCGATACCACTGGTGAACACATCACCACTTCGCTTGGTATGAACATACGTAGGTTCAATTTTGCCAGATTTCAAGAGATCTCTCACATAATGGCAATCCACTTCGATATGCTTTGTCCTCTCATGGAAGACGGGATTGTTAGCAATATGAAGGGCAGCCATATTATCACAGTGTAGAGTAACAGGAGGCATGAAGTGTATTCCCAGGTCACGAAGAAGAGACAAAAGCCATACTATTTCACAACAGGTAGTCGCCATGGCCCGGTACTCGGCTTCTGCAGATGAGCGAGCAACAACGGACTGCTTTTTAGACCTCCATGAAATGGGTGACATACCCAGCAAAACACAGTAACCAGTAGTGGATCTCCGCGTCATAGCACAACTTGCCCAGTCCGAGTCACAAAATGCAGATAACAGAGGGGATGATTCACAGGACATAAGAATCCCTTGAGATGTGGTACCTTTGAGATACCGCACAACTTGCACAACAGCTTGCATATGAGCATCAGTTGGTGTTTGCATAAATTGGCTTAGAACTTGCACGGAGTAACAGATGTCCGGCCTAGTAACCGTGAGATAGATCAGTTTGCCTATCAATCGCCTGTACTGCTCAGGATTGGGCAGACACTGTCCTGTGTCCATGCTCAATTTCAGGTGAGTGTCAAGAGGAACCTTCAAAGACTTGGCCTCAGTCATTCTCAATTCACTAATCATATCTTCAGTGTATTTCTTCTGAAATAGAAATATTCCTTGCTCAGATCGTGCAACCTCAAGACCCAAGAAATACCTCAAAGGACCAAGATCCTTCATGTGAAATTTTCTGCTGAGAAATTGCTTGATCCTAGCCAATTCTTCTGCGTCATTGCCTGTGAGAATCATGTCATCCACATATACGAGCATAGCAGAGAATTGAGATCCTTGGGCTTTGACAAACAAAGAGTAATCGGCCTTTGACTGCTTAAAACCATATTCCATCAAGGCCTCAGAGAGCTTTGCAAACCACTGACGTGGTGCTTGCTTGAGCCCATAGAGTGACTTCGTGAGTTTGTAAACCTGTGTAGTAGGACTCCCCCTGTTTGGCAAGGCCATCTCAGGGCTAATGTGAGTGCCAATGCCAAGATACCCCGGGGGCATTGTCATATAAACGTCTTCTTCCAAATCCCCATGAAGGAAGGCGTTGGTAACATCAAGTTGAAAGGCTGACCATCGTTTTCATTGCAATGACAGCCAAGAGAGTTCGGACCGTGGTCATCTTAGCAACCGGAGCAAACGTCTCACCATAATCTTCTCCGTAGCGTTGCTTGCATCCCAAAACAACTAAGCGAGCTTTAAGCCGCTCAATCGATCCATCAGAGTTGTATTTAGTCTTGTAGAGCCATTTGCACGCAATGGCCTTCTTTCCCGGAGGAAGAGTAGTAATCACCCAGGTGTCATTGTTTTCTAGGGCACGAAGTTCCGTATTCATTGCGTCACACCACTTTCCATCAGTGACAGCAGTGGAGAATTGAACAGGATCAGCATTTGCAGCTAGAGCAGTGGTGAATGACTGAAAGTGAGGATCTGAGGAAACAGGAGCCGTCACGGCGTTGCTCACATAATCTCGAAGCCAAGTAGGAGGCTGAGAAACTTTGGAGGACCTGCGAGAAGGCTCAATGGGGACAGCAGGAGATGGACGAGGGTTGAGAGGTGCAGAGGGTTGTGCAGATGATGAGGAGTCAGCCGGCGTAGATGAAGACGGTTCTGTAGACACCGAAAATGGGTCAGACAGATTTTCAGCCTAACCCGGGGGACGAGATAATGAAGGTTCACGCGGATTTAAGCCGATACCAGAACCAGCCCAAATATGAAGGTTCACGCGGATTTAGGCCAAATTCGGACCCGGCCCAAATTCTTTGGGCCGGCGTGGACTTGATGATTTTGGGCCAAAAACGGGAGTTGGCGCGGATTTCATATTTTGGCCCGGAAGCAAAATCCGCGCGGATTTCATATTTTTGGCCCGGAAGGAAAATCCGCGCGGATTTCATATTTTTGGCCCGGATGGAGAATCCGCACGGATTTGTTAAGTTTGGGCCAAAAAAGGAGATTGGCGCGGATCCAGTCACATGTCAATGCGGGAATCCACGCGGATCCGATGCCGGGTCAACACAAAATCCGCTGATTCATCAGTAACCGCAGGAGTTTTTTCGGTTGGTCAAGTAATCACAAGGCCATGAGTTGAGTTCGCGGATTTCCGCAATGTAAATCGCCGCGACTAGATTTTCGGTATCTATTAAAGGAACCGCGCGGATCCGATTTTGGGGTTGGCAACTTTTGATCCCGGCGAGATATTTCCAGGTAAATTCGGGCAGTTTT
Organism: Portulaca oleracea; assembly: GCA_029582165.1. Taxonomy (NCBI): domain Eukaryota; kingdom Viridiplantae; phylum Streptophyta; class Magnoliopsida; order Caryophyllales; family Portulacaceae; genus Portulaca; species Portulaca oleracea. The sequence continues at coordinate 38,399,406 of CM055885.1, read as the reverse complement.
CAAAAACAACTGGTGAATATTTGGGAAATCCGCGCGGATTTCTCCAGTTGGGTTCCCCACCCAGCTTCTCGGCCACATCAAGCTCTCGCGGATTCCAACCCACATCCACCCAAAGATCCGCGTGGATCTTAGGTTTTCCGGCCCGCTCCAGTCAGAACTCACGCGGATTCCGGCCCACGCCCAAACAGAGTCCGCGCGGATTTGGTACCATCCACGCCTTATCATTTTTTTCTTTTTTTTTCTTTCATATTATTTTCGTTTTGTTTTCTTCCTAAAAGATGTAACAATGTAGTCGGTAGATCCCCGCCCGCTGTAATTTAGTTTTCTTTCCATTTCTGTTGTTATTTCATCCATTATGTGAACCTTATGATTCCATTCCGAATGCATGCATATTTTTCTTAATTCGTGACAACTTTTCTTTTTTTTTTCTTTTTCTTTCTTAATATGTAAAACCTGACTTAGTAAAGGCCGCTTCGGCGGGCGGTGCAAGGGCATCCCCCTACACCGACTTCTTTACCCCCGAATCCGTTCTTTTGGTTCGAGACCGGAGTCATAAAATTTAGGTTTTGTTAATTTTACTTTTAAAATTAACTGGCGACTCCTCTTTTTTTATTTTATTTTCTTTTTTTTCTAAAAAAGTCAGAAAAAGAGAAAAGAGGAACACCGACCCAAAATGGACCCGGAATCCGCGCGGATCCGCGCGGATCCAGGTCTATTTGGGTCAGCTTTTTTTTCTCTTCTCATTTTTTTTTCATCTTTTTGTCTTGTTAAAAAAAAAAACTTGTTTTGGCCTAAATAGCGTCTGCCGGATCCATGGATCCTACTGTCGCCCGCTTTTTTTTTCATTTTTTTTCTTCTTTCTCTTTTCTTTTGCCTCGACGAATTAATTTTGACCCGTAAAGGATCCAAATCCGCGCGGATCTAACGCGGTTTATTTTTTTCCTTCGTTAGTTTTTTGGTCCAGAATGGTCCTGGAATCCGCGTGGATCCAGGCACCATTTAGGCCCAGGTTGGCCTGCGATCCGCGCGGATCCAGGCCCGGGTTCGTTTCTTTTTTTCTTTTACTTTTTTTCTTTTTTGTCGAATTCCGAAAATAACCCTCGAAAAGCCAAAAATCTTAAATTCGTCCCTTTTAAAAAATAAGCAACCCTACGTCGAATCGACCCTCCGTGGGGGACCGTGCCCTTCGGGGGCCGCGGGCCCTACAGTGGCGACTCCACTGGGGACTTATAAGAGGGTAAAACTTGAAAAGTCGGGTTTTCATTTTTTTTTTAAAAAAAAAAGTTGTCACGTTTTTTTTTAGGCATGTTGCATTATACGGGCCTTCCCCTTTCGTCGGGCACAAAAGGTACCGTTTAGGAAAACCTTTATTTACCATTTCGGGAAAACTTTAACCATTCAACTCAGGTGGGTCCACTTAGACCTTCACCGAGCCGGTGGTTGTTTTTCCCCCTCGTGCAATACTCCCTAATCCACACGATTAAAGGGAGCAACCCGGGGGTATTAACCTTCCATGCACCCCATGGAGGCCAAATACCCGGGACACGAGTTAGGAGGCAGGGATAAACTGACCTATAAACTCCAAATGTAGAACTTTGGCTAGGTTGAACTGCACTTTGCATGCTATGTGTTCTTCCCTATCCTCGAACCCGAGACCATGCAGTAGTGCTTAGAAAAAATAAAAAAAAGTTTCTTTTTCTTTTTCGCTTTTTGTTTTTGTGTCGACTGGTTTAGGTCGGCATAGGTCCCAGATTTAAGTCAGCAGGGTGCTCGACATGACAAGCCCAAATTAGGGGAGTCAGTTTTTGGGTTCAGGATTTGGCCCACACAGGACTCAAGCCCAGGGAATCCGCGATCACTGGCCGGGCCGGTCATGTGTGGTCCAAATCCTTCCGATTCTTTTCTCGTTTTGTGTTTAGTTTGGTTTAGGCCCTAAGAAGATTGAGCCCGTAAATCCGCGCGGATTTCTGGTGAGCTCGGTCACTGACAGGCCTAAATTAGGTGGTCCGTGTGTTTGTGCGTGGTGGTCCAAATCATTGTTTTTTTTTTCCCTCGTTCTTGTGTTCCACCTGGAGTTAGGTTCGGATTGCTTTGAGCCCAGAAATCCAGCAGATCGATGGGCCAAAACCTCGAATTGCAGATCCCGAGAGCTCGGTAGGCTAGGGCTTAAGTTGAGGTGGTTTCAGGTTTTTTTAGTTTGTGTTTCCATGTGCATAAAGTCTTTTCATCTTGGGTCGGAAGATCATTTGGCTCGTACAAGGTTGTTGGGCATACCCTTGTGTGGTCCAAATGGGCTTTTTAGTTAGTTTAATCTGCTAGAATTGATATGTTTAGCCCATATGTGAGGCCTGAGTTCTTTCTTTGGATTCGGCCCGATAAAGTCTAAATATGTTATTTCAGGTCGAGTCTGCATTTGCATAAGAGTTTTATTTATGCTTCGCATATGATTTTGAGCTTTAGTTCAGTCATTCGGGGTACAAATAAAATTCTTCATCCATAGCATGCATCGTGTCTTGTCAGTCAGTGTTGAGCTGAGTCCTGAATTCCTTCATCTTCCCGAACAGAATTGGTTGGTTTTGGGTATATCAAAGGGACGAGATAGACTGGTTAGAAGCTTTTAACGTCTACTACAACGGTAACGAGGGTCGTGCGTCACCGAAGGCAATTGACGAGGAAGCATCTGAAGCAGGAGTTGAGTCTTAGGCAATTGACCCACCTGAAACAATGTCAGATCATTCTGGAAGTCACCGGGATAGTGATCCAGAGGAGGGATCGGTGCCTCCTCCACCACCTCCTCCAAATCGAAATAGAGCGGTGACCAACATAATTCGAACATGCAAGTCACTATGAATGCTCGATTAGAGGCACGTAATCGAGAATTGATGACATCATTCATGCCATGGAGGAGGCGAAGAATTCAAATTTGAAGAATCCCCCTACGGGTGAAGTTGAGCAATCAAGAAAGGAGAAGGACGGGTCGGTCCACGAGTGTTCGAACTCGAGACTAGACCGTATTGAACAGATGTTGAAAGAATCCACTCTCTTCAACAACCAGTTTATGGACGACATAGGTTTCACACCTGTTCCCCGGGGTAGACTTCCCCCTAAATTCGACATGCCTGATATCAAATTTCATGGTACTGAGAACCCATATCAACATGTGCGGAATTTTCTGGGGGCTATGGCGTTAAAAGGAGTTGAGGAGGAGATTTACCATATTATCTTTCCTTGGACTTTAGGCCCGGACGTTATGAAGTGGTATAACACACTCAGTCCTACTAAGACCTCACGATGGAACACACTTTGCAAGGAGTTCTTACACCAATACTCCTACAATGTTGACATGCCCGTCACTTTAAGGGAGATGGAGCTCATGAAGCAAGGAGAAGAAGAGACATTCTCTGACTACTACGCCCGATGGAGGGCAAAAGCAGCTCAAATGGTAGATCGCCCTTCTGAGGAACATCAAATAGATATGCTTGTGCAAGGCTTACAACCCTTGTACAACACCCATCTAAGGTTTCAACCCATTAAGGACTTTGCATCACTAAGATTTGGAATCAAAATCGAAAGTGAATCAAGCTAATGAAGTGGAAGAACACTTATACTAACAAGCAAACTTCCGGCCTAGCAAGGGAAACACTCCATGTGCTGAAGCACTAGAACAACTTTCAAGAAAAGGATGCGCCAATGGAAAATACTCTGAAGTTGGGAGGCCGGTGATTCTACAAGCGTCACAGAGTTTGGAGATGTTACATTGAACAAGATGTCTAGGTCGAAGCAATTATCCAGTCGAAATGCTCTGAGTTGTACTGCCCTTGTGCAAGCCTTTCATTCTTGAGTACTTCTTGCATGATTGTTGAATTTTGGTAATTGTTTATCTTTTGAGCTAGTAGAATAACCCGTGAGATTTTAAGCCTTCATAGACTATTCATTATATATATAGTCTCATTTTTTTTTTTGTGTGTAACTCTTTCATGTGTGCATCTCTAGAACTTGGCTTGACATTCCTTAAAATCACATTTGGCATATGCATTGTGTTAATATGATTGAGGCATCCTTTTGTTAGCTACATAGCCAAATGGCCACCTGACATTTTAACCTCTTTTTGCAAGCCCTTGCTAACCTTTTTTCCTGTCTTGTTGTTTACCCTATAAGTGCACATAATTTCCTATCTTTAGCCAAGATAGAATGAGCAACAGTTCAGTTGTATGAGGCAGTTTCGTGGTCGATTGTTGAGAGTGAATAGTTGGTTTGTTGCTACAAGGGAAGTACATTGTTGAATATCCTTTCTATCATTTTTATTCTCAAAGGTTATAACTTGTGACTACCGGGATTTGAGTTGCTCTTTAGATTTTCATGCTATTCATTAAAAAAAAAAGAGTTCAAAAACTAGGAATTCGTAATAAAACAAAAGAAGCAAAACGAAAAAAAAAAGAAAAGGAACAGAAAAAAAGAAAAAGCAAAAAAAAAGAAAAAAAAGAAAAAGAAAAAAAAGAGAGAGAAGTTTTGTTTTAATTTTGGGTTTTGGTTTGTATGTGGTACTCTATCCCGGTTTTCTTTGTTATGGATGTTTTGTGTTCGTTTAAGGTTCAGTGTGGAGGTATTGTATTGCGTGTAATGGAAATGTTGTTGCTCCTTAGGTACTTGGCTACTTAGCTCCACATTTTCCAAATGGTTTCCCTCCTTACCTTAGCCTGAACCCCATTACAATCTTTTGAAAGTCCTCATGATTAGCATTTTTGCATGTTGTCCTCAGTGATGGAGGGTTGAGAGTCTTGCCAAGCTTATGGCAGTTGTATGCATTAGAATGAGTTTGAGTGAACCCTCATATTTCTAAACACATTGAGAGGAGTGTTCCCCTTTACCTAAAGTGAGGATCTACTAGCTTCACTAGCTCATCAATTGCTAAGGTGATACATGATTGTTTAGGGGTATAACATAGAGTAACTGGCTTCGTGTCTTGGTCTTATGCTCATGGTATTGAAATAGAGTTTGTTTTGACATGATTTTGACCTTATGCACCTCATTCTCATCGGTCTTATTTACATGTGATATGAGGTCTTTTCTGCTGTTGATTAAACTTGCTCGTAAAGTCTCGCACCTTCTTTTCTTCATGGCCTTTCTTCATGGACACTGGGGGCTTTCTCTTCCCCTTTGTATGTCTTCTTTTCGAATTGGGGGCTTTCTGTTTCCCTCTGTCTTCCTTTCGAACTGGGGGCTTTCTCTTTCCCTCTGTTTTCTTTTTCAATTGGGGGCTGTCAGGATATAATTCATTTTGGCTTAGATTTCCTGATCATTACCAGTTGCATCCAGGGTTAATCTTTTTTCCTTTTGCCCACCTTTTAGCAGTCAATCTAGGGTGCCTAAGAGTGGGCATTTCGTTCTCGTCTCTTCTCGTGGAAATTACACGTCAGTCTTGTCACTTTCCTTCATATTTCATGGGATAGCAAGAACAAACTCTACTATCTAGGGGCGATAAGTTATAGCTGCAGAAAAATCCTAACAGATTTTTGTGAGGCTGAATGAAAAGTCCCCGTGGGTTTTCAAGAGCAAATGTTCATCATCAACTCTGCTAGCAACACTTAACATAAGAACAACTTTTTTTAAGCATATTCTTCGCAGGCCAAGTCCCTATGATCCCTTACGGGGCAGATTGATCGTTCATGAAGCTTCACAAAACTGGGCAAACCATGGAAATTCAATGTCTTAAAGACAATGTCAAATATAGCAACTGGTGATCAGAACCAGCAACTATCCCCAAGTTATTAGCCACTGACTTATTAAGTCAGCAACTAAATACTTACATTACCATTTTGAACTACGACGGCCTGATTCCACTCATAAAGTGGATACGTAGGAAGCTTTTTGAAGTCCGGCTCAAAATAATTGAACAAATCATCTTTCAAGTGATCTGTCAAAAGGATATTATCCAGTTTCCGGGTCATGCTCGAGCAGGTTAAAGCAGAATTTTTGCACTCGAACCTCTTTTCTCATCGATTATTTATGTCTGACCGAAGTCTCGACAGACTCCATGTTGATCTAAGCTCTCGAGGTTCCCTCGAGATTCATAACTAGAGTGCTTCAAGATATCAATTCTCATGGATTAGATTCATCACATATTTGAAGGAGGGCTCGAAGCCGGGTTTACAAGTTAAAAATGCTTGTCAGATTTTGGTTCTCACCATTTAAAGCATCCTGATATTTCAAGAGTCATCGACCACAGCTCAATACTTAGACTTTCTTATGCATTGCATGTGTGTCTTGCATCATCATAGATTAAAAGAGTCTGCATAAGTGCATTAACATCATAGAGTCCTTTCTTTCCTTTATAAAAGATAAATGAACGGTCTAAGCATTATACATGCTCTCGGTGTTCATCAATGGAGATCCAATTTATCACTGCCGAACTCAAGAGCTGGTAGCTGTCTGATCAACGCGATCGCCAAAGTTCCCACTTTCATGATCAATGAAATGATAGCAGCATGAAATCTTGCAAGGCATATCCCAAAACTCTTTTTCATTTTGGGTTAAGCCCAACAAGATGGTGAAACTTACACCGAACATCTCGCTAACTTTAGCGATTAGAGCAAGACTTCAAACGAGAGCATATCTTCAACTGGCTCTAATTGGGTGCAAAGCTCTCGCAGAATTTCGTAACTTCACCAAATGAAGCATAATGGGGAGTTTCAAGTCCTTGTTGATCCCAAAGCAGAAATCTCTAAAGGTTTTACTAAATGTCAACACGAGCCAATGATTTGACTCAGGATCATCATGTAAGGAGTTAGAGGACGAACCAGCTAAAAAGTGACTCTCCTAATTCATCGGGATGCTTCGTCAATCCGCGAATTCTTCGTCGGGTCCCTCGCAGATTAAGTTATCAAGCCGGACTCCTGGATTCCTTGCGGATTCTGTCATCGAATATGGCAGGTTCAAATGAGCTTAAGCAAGATCTTGCACAAATATGGCAAGCTTATCTAGTCTTAAACAAAGCTTTGCCAACTCCATCCAAGCGCTGATCCTCCATCATCAAGTTGGAACCCGGAGTTCCTCGTCAACCCCCATCCGCCAACAGGGAGTTTTTCTCATTGGCTAGCAGGATTTTTTCCACTATCCTCATTTATACTTAAAGAGAAAAATGTATATCATTTTCCAGGAGAGGCGACCCCGCGTTTTGACTTTTCTTTGATACTTATAAGTTTCGTTGTCCTCTTGTAGGTACCAATCCTTCAATATTTTTCGGGCTACCCCCGGGAAAATCATCAAAGACGGGCGATTTCCAAGAATCTCGGGTGGACTACTTCACATGTCATTGAAGTGTTGGGCTATCCCGAAAAGTTCATCAAAGCTCGACAATATCCGACCAAAGCTAGCAACATGATCAATTACGAATTCTCTCGTATTCAAGCTACCCTTGAATATTAAAAGCACAGGCGACATCCACAGACAAATCAAGATCGGACTACCTCGGTCGAAGTCCAAGCTACCCTTGGATTAATCACGACGACCTTTCAAGAATCAAGCCAACAATTCGGACTACCTCGGTTGGCTACAAAGTATACTTTGACTTTCGTCTTACTCGGACTCGATCAAAGTGGGGCTATCTCAGAGACACGAAAATGGGTCGAGATTTTCATTTAACCCGGGACGAGATAATGAAGGTTCACGGATTTAAGCCGATACCGTAACCACCAAATATGAAGGTTCACGCGATTTAGGCCAAGTCGGACCCGCCCAAATTCTTTGGGCGGCGTGGACTTGATGATTTTGGGCCAAAACGGAGTTGGCGCGGATTTCATATATTGGCCCGGAAGCAATATCCGCGCGGATTTCATATTTTTGTACCGGAAGGAAAATCCGCGCGGATTTCATATATTTGGCACGGATGGAGAATCCGCGACGGATTTGTTAAGTTTGGGCCAAAAAGGAGATCGCGCGCGATCCGATCCACATGTCAATGCGGGAATCCACGCGGATCCGATGCCGGGTCAACACAAAATCCGCGCGGATTCAGTCAGGTAACCGCAGGGAGTTTTTTCGCTTGGTTGGTCATAATCGCTGATTCTGCAGAGTTGCGCGGATTTCCGGAATCAGAACCGCCGCGAATCGCATTTTCGGTATCTATTAAAGGAACCGCGCGGATCCGATTTTGGGGTTGGCAACTTTTGATCCCGGCGAGATATTTCCAGGTAAATTCGGGCAGTTTTCAAAAACAACTGGTGAATATTTGGGAAATCCGCGCGGATTTCTCCAGTTGGGTTCCCCACCCAGCTTCTCGGCCACATCAAGCTCTCGCGGATTCCAACCCACATCCACCCAAAGATCCGCGTGGATCTTAGGTTTTCCGGCCCGCTCCAGTCAGAACTCACGCGGATTCCGGCCCACGCCCAAACAGAGTCCGCGCGGATTTGGTACCATCCGCTGCCCCTTATCATTTTTTTCTTTTTTTTTCTTTCATATTATTTTCGTTTTGTTTTCTTCCTAAAAGATGTAACAATGTAGTCGGTAGATCCCCGCCCGCTGTAATTTAGTTTTCTTTCCATTTCTGTTGTTATTTCATCCATTATGTGAACCTTATGATTCCATTCCGAATGCATGCATATTTTTCTTAATTCGTGACAACTTTTCTTTTTTTTTTCTTTTTCTTTCTTAATATGTAAAACCTGACTTAGTAAAGGCCGCTTCGGCGGGCGGTGCAAGGGCATCCCCCTACACCGACTTCTTTACCCCCGAATCCGTTCTTTTGGTTCGAGACCGGAGTCATAAAATTTAGGTTTTGTTAATTTTACTTTTAAAATTAACTGGCGACTCCTCTTTTTTTATTTTATTTTCTTTTTTTTCTAAAAAAGTCAGAAAAAGAGAAAAGAGGAACACCGACCCAAAATGGACCCGGAATCCGCGCGGATCCGCGCGGATCCAGGTCTATTTGGGTCAGCTTTTTTTCTCTTCTCATTTTTTTTTCATCTTTTCGTCTTGTTAAAAAAAAAAAACTTGTTTTGGCCTAAACAGTGCCCGGATCCGCGCGGATCCGGCCTTGGTCGGCCCAGTTTCTTTTTTTTCATTTTTTTTCTTCTTTCTCTTTTCTTTTGCCTCGACGAATTAATTTTGACCCGTAAAGGATCCAAATCCGCGCGGATCTAACGCGGTTTATTTTTTTCCTTCGTTAGTTTTTTGGTCCAGAATGGTCCTGGAATCCGCGTGGATCCAGGCACCATTTAGGCCCGAGTTGGCTCGCGATCCGCGGATCCGAGCCCGGTTCGTTCTTTTTCTTTTACTTTTTTTCTTTTTTGTCGAATTCCGAAAATAACCCTCGAAAAGCCAAAAATCTTAAATTCGTCCCTTTTAAAAAATAAGCAACCCTACGTCGAATCGACCCTCCGTGGGGGACCGTGCCCTTCGGGGGCCGCGGGCCCTACAGGTTCATTATCAAGTGTGAGATAATCATCAGCCCAAGTGAAGACCCCGGGCAGTGGAGATGGGAGAGGTTGCATGTATTGAGAAAGGGAAGAAGATTTGTATGGAAACACATGTTCAACAAAGGTGACATCACGAGATACAAATGTTTGTTTGGTGAGAAGATTGAGGAGCTTATAACCTTTTTGGGTTTGAGGATAGCCTAGAAAAACACAAGGAACTCCGCGTGGCTGGAACTTGTCAGTAGTGCGAGCTGGATTTGAGGCAAATGCAAGGCACCCAAAAACTTTGAGATGATCATAGGAGGGCAATTGGTTCAAGAGAACCTCATATGATGTCTTATTACCCAACACAGATAGTGGTAGGCGATTGATGATGTGAGTGGCGGTAAGCACACAGTCCCCCCAATAATGCAATGGTAGGGAGGCATGAAAACGAAGAGCCCGAGATACTTCCAGCAGATGGCGATGTTTCCGCTCCACCACCCCATTCTGCTGAGGCCTGTCAACACAGGACGTTTGATGCACAATACCAGCCCGAGAGAAGAAGGATTGACACTGCTGTGAATCAAATTCAAGGGCATTATCTGACCTCACAGTTTTGATATTGTAACCAAAATGATTTTGAACATACTGAGAATAAGATTGCAAAGTTTGAAGTGAGTGAGACTTGCAAGGAAGTAAATATGTCCAAGTAGCTCGACTAAAATCATCCACTATAGTCATGAAATATCTATTATTACCATGTGTTTGAACACGATAGGGACCCCATAGATCTATATGTATCAGCTGAAAAGGACATGTAGTAGCAGTAGTACTGGCCTTGTAAGGCAGCTTAACGAATCTAGCCATAGGACATGTGACACATACAGGTTCACTGTCTTTGGAAGCATTAACATTGATTCCTACTACATGTCTCAATCTATGTAATGGTAAATGACCCAATCTATGATGCCATAAAGTAGCCTTATCATGCTGCACACTATAGCAAGTAGTATTTCTGGACAAAACTTGAGGACTATGCTGGTTCACCTTGGTGTCCACAAGGTAATACAGTCCACCTCTCTCTTTACCAATTCCCTTGACTTCCAGTGTGGCCAAGTCCTGTATGACACACATATCCGCAAGGAACACAACATGACAATTGTTATCCTTAGCCAAACGAGACACAGATAGTAGATTGAATTGGAAACTTGGCACACACAGAACATTGGATAATTTCAAGCCTGATTGTAGTGTAACACGTCCCATTCCATGCACAGTCACACGAGTACCATTGGGCAAGTTTATGTAAGATATAGGTGACTGTGAGTGAACTTTGTGCAACATACTTGGGTCATGGCACATGTGGTCAGTGGCCCCTGTGTCCAATATCCACGCTATTGAAGAATTGAAAATAGAAGGATTAAGCACATTACCAGCAAAACTGTGATCAATTTCTTCATCAGTGTCAGATTGTGGTGGTTGCTGAGGAACAAGCTTGAGTAGTTGCTCAAGCTGCCAAGGTGTGAGATGTGCCACTTGACCATTCGGTTGAACACTCTCCACCTGAGCTGCAGCTTTCCAGTCACCACGCGAGCTGCTGGAGGACCTACTTGAGGGCCTGTTATCCAATTCCTTTACCTTCCTGACATGTTGCTGAGACAGAGGCCTTTGAGGTCTCCTCTGAGAGGTTTGAGGCTGTTTCTTAGACTTTGGATGCCAGGATGGATATCCAATCACAGTCCAACACCTTTCTTTGGGATGACCTTTGTTGCCACATTCACTGCATCTCATCTCAGACCCACGGCTTATCAAGGCAGCATTATCCGGTAGCGGCATCACCTTAGCTCCTAGTAATTCTCGCTGTAATTCTTCCTGCTGAATTAGGCCACAAACAGCATCCACAGTAGGAAGAGGTTGCATCAATAGCACCTGACTTCGTTGATGGTTGAACGTCTCACTAAGACCATTCAAAAATTGAAACAGTTTTTGATCCTGTTGTTGCTTGAGCAAGGCTTGCATAAACTTAGTCACATCATCAGCCACGGTTGTGATCTTCGGCAAGTCACTCATGGCATCCAACTCCTCCCATATGCTCTTCATTTCAGTGTAATATTCACTGACAGTTCCAGTTTGCCTCAGCTCATACAAATCACGATTCAACTGGTATTTCCTAGATCCATTGGCTATGGAAAACCTTCTTTCCAATTGAGCCCAAACTTCAGAGGCTTGAGTGACAAATAGAATAGATTTGGAGATATTGTCACTTACATTGATCATCAGCCATGAAATCACCAGATTGTTGCACGCGTCCCATTGCTCAGCCTTAGCTACATCATCTGTTGCTCTTTCCAGCGTGCCTTGAACGAAGACCAATTTGCGTTTGGTCGAGAGACCGATCTCCATCGCTCTCCTCCATGACCTATAGTTTGAGGCTCCAATCAATTTTTCATTGAGAATCAAAGAGTTCGGACCATCCGAAGGATGGATAAACAATGGATTTTGCAGGTCACTGTAATTGATACTCTTTCCATTCATTTTCACTCCTCAGAAGGAAAAAAAAACTGATGAAATCTCCAGAAAAAAAAAATCAGCAAGATAGAATCGATCAACAATGTGATTCAGATTCAGCTGATAATCAGGATCTCAGGCAGCATTTGCTTGCTCTGATACCATGTTGATTTGAAGCAAATGCTGAAAAGAAGAAAAGAGAAGGACGTAGCCTCAAAAAGCAGAGGAAGAGATTTCTCTTCTTTTCTTACTGACAGCGACCCAATAAGTATATATCGATTCTGACCATAACAAAAAAAGGACTTCGAGAACAAAATATCAGTAGACTCTAACAACCAATCTCACAAAATGATGCCATTCTCTACCTTGACAACCTAGCTAGGCATTACACAATATGACTACGACACGTATTAGGGTTAAGCTTTGCGAAAAAGTGAGGTCAAAACTGGACTTCTTAGACAGTGTCGCGACCTGTATTGTTCCATAAACCGTGCATCTATGTTTGAGCTTAACTCAATTAGGCTCCACACCAACCCAATAGAAAGGCTAATAAGATCGCCAAAGGATTAATGTAATACTCCCTCCGTCCCATATTAATTGACATTTTGACTAAATTTTGACCGTTAATTACTCAAAAATTATAATGAGTTACAATATGAAATTAGCTTCATTGTAATTTTTACTCAAAAACAATGGTTTTGGAATACTTTTGAAAAGCATATTCAAGCTAATATTCTCATTCGTGTTTTCAAGCTCGGGAAGTCGATTATTTTACATTATCTTAGACAAGTAACCACCCCTGACAACTGCTTGTAAATTAATTAATATTATATACATACATTATACAATTTGCCAAACAGATTGCAACCAAATTAGCCTTTTTTTCTCAAAAGAATAATGTTATGAGTTTTGACCGTTGAATTAGCTCATTTTTATAGTTAGATTGGGACTTTAAAGCCATTCAGAAAGGGGAAAAAAAAGAAGAAAAATCGATGTTGAAGATCAAGTGGAATTTGGTAAGACAAATTTCAAGAATTTCCGTCTCTTTCATGTACAAAAGTTAAATAGAAGCGATAATCTAGGTTAGATAACCGGGATCATCAGGAAATTTTAATTGATTGAGATAGAAGTTATGATTCTGCCGATAAGTTGGTGGCTCGCAAGGCTATGGAGATTAGCAATGACATATAGTTCTTTAAAATGATGATTCAAAAGGAGCAATATGATATTTTCAGAAGAAGTTGTATAAAGAAAGAAAGGCTTACTTGGCAAACAATCGCTCTAAGTAGGGGTGTATATGAGCCTAACTCGAGCCGAGTCCCTCTAGGCTCAGGCCTGGCTCAGTTAGGAAAAGCTCGGCTCGAGCTCTCAAAGTTAAGACTCGGCTCAGGCTCAATTTATATATCTGGGCTCGGGTTGGCTTGACTCGATTTTCTTTTTGTTTTATAATTTAGAACTCTCCAAATTCAATACTTTATGATCTTAAAGCCATGGTCTAATGATCTTTCTCCTAAGGTTTCGATACTTGATAATTCTAAAGAACAAAGTTGAAAAAAAAACCTCATTCATCAGCAAAAACTACAACCCATGCAAGTAATGCAACATATAACTACAATACCAATATTAATACCAAAAACAAATTTTTTTTTTTATATATAATATTCATTATTAGTAAAACTCAGCAGAAACCAACAAATGGAATGATCAGTTTACACAATCAAAATATTAATCCAATAATGTAATAGCTAGATTAGGGTTCACCAATGCAAACTGCAGGAAAAAAAAGGCTCTCCCTTTCCTCTTTCACTTTCTCTTTCGAAAACGACTCAAACTCTCAATCGAACCTAAAACCTAATATACTGGTCGTTGAAAGGAAAGCTTTTTAGCAAAACAAATTGAATCAACATAAAGAAATATAGAACATTATTCTAATTAGTTTTGTATATATGCACATATATACTGTAACACGTGCGTGTTTGTGCGGTTCAATCAATCCTGCATAGGATCAGTCTCTATCTCTCGAGCAAGCTCTCTTGTTAGGTTATCAGCGCGTTCATCTTGACCTCCGGCGAAAGAGTATACTTTGAAGGCGAATTGGAATGCCCTCCAAAGCATTTTGGCACATACTTTCTTTTGTTTTGACAATGCTTGATCATTTCCTGCTGCCTTAGCTTCTCTCCTCTCCTACAATTCAGGAAAAAAAATAAAAATTTGGGACTAGGATTAGGCAACAACAACTGTTTCTTTGATTTTTAGGATTTAGGGTTTGTTCTTTTCAATGTATTTTGAGTGTATATATTATTACTTAAACTTGTTTTGAACCTTTTGTTACGAGACACATTTGAATGTAATCCGGTGAAAAGATAAGGTTGAGAAAACAAGGTCCTAACCGTTAGGTTTGATTACTTTTACACTAGCTCATGTTAGGTATATGTGCTAGCTATATATGGGTCTAATCCAAGACTACATGAGAACCAATCCTGCCATACTCTCATAGGGTCTCAATGGAGTAAGGATTGATTAGCACCGACAAAAGTTTGGGCCGAGTTAAATTCAAGTTGGTTAAATTGGTCGATGTTGAAATTCAAATGTAAAATTTAGACAAAAAATTGTATTTGGTAGTCAGATTTTTCGGGTCCAGTAAGGTGATTCGGACTAAGCTAAGTTCGAGTTAAAATATGATTTGCACAATAGAAACAAGAGAAATATTATGTCTAAATTTTTACTGATGAATTCAATTAATGTCCAAATTTGGAGTATTCGATTTTTGCCTATATATGTACCTTAAGTGCCAACTCCATGCAGCTAGATGAGACATCCACCATGGCTTCTTTGATCTTGACAAGGATGTGGAAGTCGAAGTGGATGTTATGGCTTTGAAACTTCTTCGTTTCTTCATCTTTGGTCCGTTCTAAAGTTTCCAACTCTCCTTTGATCTGCAGGAACTTGTCCTAGTTAATCACATCGATCTTTACCACTACCAAATGCAAAACTTGTTTATCATTGATAAATTTTTCTTCATTTTTAACTTGCCTTGTTGAAGTATTTCTCAATTTTGTCAAGAAATTGGCCTAGAGGGGGCTCGACTTTCCAGTTCTGTAACTCGGATAGGATTCCATTTAGTTTTAGGTACAATGCCGCTGCCATCCTTAATGCTTCTAGCTTCTTAACAGGGAACCCTTCAAACCTAGCAAAAATCTGAAGTTCCACAATGCAAGAATTTCGATCAATTTAGTTTATCATATTGTTTGATTTTGAAAGTAGTACATAGTCGAGGAAACACTAATAATATAATGGTACGAATGGTGCTTATGCTATAGTATGAAACCATTCTAGGACCTTCAACCATCATTTTCATGCAAGAACTAGTTCAATTAAAAGTTTATGTTGATGGTTGAAGGTGCATGAACGATTTTATACTCTAACAGTCGATTTAGTCTAGAATACGGACCTGACTTTCATCGGTTAGGACTTCAAGTGTGGATTCGAGTTCTTTGTGGAACCTAAGAAGTTCATCCATGTCCTTGGTTTGGAATGAGGTCAATGTAGTTTGCATCTTTTTGATTGTTGCTCCATGCTTTTCGAAATCTTCTTCGATCTGTTGGAAGTATGCTGATCTGAAAATCCATTTAGACGAGGTTTAATCATTCCCCTTTTAACTTATATCATCATTTTAAAATCCTAAAACAATCTAGAATATATGTCTTTGTCGAGGCATAGTTCGAGGATATCCAGATGTCTATATGTATATGTATATTTGGGAAGCATACCTTTTTGTCATCTCGGCGAGAGCATCCGCCATGCTTTGGCCTCCTCCACCACCGCTGTTGTTGCTACCACCGCCTTTCCTCCCTTGAGATGACTTTCCGGGTAAAGACGATCCTTCCACCTTCCCCTTGAGTTGCCTATACAAGCTCCCCATGTGAGATGATCTCTTGAGCTTAGTGGTCATCTTTGGACGTAGTAGAGACTTTCCACCTGGTGGTGGTGGAGGTCCACCTGATCTTCCCCCTGGTGGCGGAGGTGGAAGAGCTCCACCTGCTCTTCCCCCCGGTGGCGGTGGGGGTGGTGGACCTCCACCAGGAGGTGGCGGTGGACCAGGAGGACCTCCTGCTCCAGGAGGCGGTGGGGGAGGAGGGGGTCCTCCTACTCCAGGAGGCGGTGGGGGAGGTGGAGCTGCACCCGGGGGAGGTGGCGGTGGAGGAGGACCAGTAATGCCTGGTGGTGGTGGAGAAGCCATGCTAGGTGGTGGAGGTGGAGGAGGTGGTGCAACATTATTACTAGGAGGAGGTGGTGGCGGAGGAGGTGCAACATTATTACAAGGAGGAGGTGGTGGTGGAGGAGGAGGCACAACATTATTACAAGGTGGTGGTGGGGGTGGTGGAGGAGGAGGAGGAGGAGCAATGCAAACTCCCGGTGGTGGTGCAGGTGGAGGAGATGTGGCGCTGATAGATGGTGGTGCTGGAGAAGGTGGGGGTGGTGGTGGAACATGCATTCTCTTGATAGGAGCGAGTGTAGGCAAAGGTGCTAAAACGACCGGAGAAGGCGGTGGAGGGGGTGGTGGAGTAGCTTCATGTGGTGGTGGAACTTCATGTTCCCCCATTTTCACATCACTAAGCTCAATTTTGACCGTTGATCGTTGTTCTTCTACCCCTTCATCTTCTACAACCATCACGGTTGGCCCTTGAGTTTCTTCCTTCTCATCTTCTTCCCTAGTAGTCCCCAACATTTCCAAGTTCTTTTGCCCTTGCAAATTGCTCTGAAGAACCATATGGAAAGACAACCTCTTCCAATCCATCGGAGTAAGCTTCTCCAAAGCCTGAGCCCTTAACCCCCCCAGCCTAGGGGGTGAGTAGCTCCCAGGCTCCCCAAACCTCGGTGACTCAGGAAGCACTGAGGTCGGGGTTTGTGGGGACCCACAAAACCGCCAATCGGGGCTCTGGTTCCCCGATTGGCTCCTACTAATGGAGATGGACCGCGAGCCGCTAGAATCCCTCTTCGGTTCATCCTCATCCATCAAGTCGAACCTCCCTTTGACCGCCCTGTTGATGCAATCCAATATCGCCACCACATTCTTAGCTGCAAGACAATGTTGTCATGGTTACATTTTGATCAGAACATAATATGGCATGGAAGAATAAGTCTTTGTTTTTGGGAACACTTTAGAAACAGTCTAAATACATACCAAGTTCCTCCAATGGTACATTCTCTACATTATTGTGCTTGAACTTGTCTTTCACCCCAGGATCTTCTATCCATTCCGAGTTTCCGACACATTTTAGTACCTCATAAATGCATATCAACCCCTAATTCATCAAAAAGTTACAACATTATATTTCCGTGACAATATTTCCGTGACAATCCAAGATGTCATTCTTTGATTCTATGCTAGTTTTGCTAAAACAAACAAGACCCAAGATCAAAGCTAAAAATTCCAACCTGGTGTGTATTCCTTTCTTTATCCTTCAATTTTTTCGAGGGGATGTTGGGTACGAATTCAGGGTACATTCGATGAAGATCTTCGCCAGTCGAGATCAAGAGCTAAAACAAAGAAAAACCCACATCAGAAATCATCCGAAAAACCGAAAGAAAAAGAACCCATGATCAGATTAACACTAAGAAAAAAAAGAAAACCATTAGGGTTAATCAAAATTTGTACATAGTTACATACTTCATGAATGGGAACCGAACCATTGAGGGGAGGAACGTCGAAAATGTCTCGAAAAACTGTGAGTTTCTTTCTAAGCTCCATGAACAAGAGAATATTGCTGCCTGCTGAACCTCCTCCTCCTTCATTAGTATGCTTTTTATTGTTAGGCTTGCTCTTAATTAATGTCAAGCCCTCCATTTCCTTTTGTTGTTTCACTGCTGCATTTGAAAGCTTTCCAGCCTGACATATAATCAACCATTATGTGTTAATCTTCTTAATTATTTCTTAATTATCCATGATCATCAACAACAACGAAAGAAAAAAAAGGGTTACGGGGAGATCTAAATATAGACAATCTTAAACCTTTACAAGCATATATGCTCGTAAAGAGACTGATTTCGAAAGAATATAATCTAATCATGATCATCGTTGATAAAACACAGATTAATTAAAAGGGTTTCTTCATCAACTATGTTTGAATGAAAATATGCAAGTTTTTGATTTTCATCCTAAAACCCAGAAAGCAAAACAGCTAGAAAACAGCTAGGGTTTTAGAGGCTTAATTACCTTAACAAAATATCAATTATGAACGAACTTTTTTTGGGTTTCTTTGATAAGGATTATTTTTTAATTATCCATGATCATCAACAACAACGAAAGAAAAAAAATGGTCACAGGGAGATCTAAATATAGACAATCTTAAACCCTTACGAGTATATCTGTTCATAAAGAGACTGATTTCAAAGAATCTAACCACGATCATCAATGATAAAACACGAATTAATTAAAAGGGTTTCTTCATCAACTAGTTTGATTGAAAATATGCAAGTTTTTGATCTTCATATCAAAAACCCAGAAAGCAAAGAACAAGAAAACAACTAGGGTTTTAGAGGCTTAATTACCTTAACAAAATATCAAATATGAACCAACTTTTTTCAATTTCTTCGATCAATAAGGATGCTCTAGTTTTGCAGGATGATGAATGAAGAAAATGCTCAAATTTGTTGGACAAAAATGCAATGGGAAAAGTAGGAAAAATATGAAGAAAAGTAGGGAGGAAAATATATATAAATAAATACCTGAGATTTGGTCTGCTTTCTTCGAAACAACAAAGGAAGGCAAGAGGTGGCGCCAGCCATAAAAAGTCCCAAGGATTTCAGTTTTATAGCTTCTTAATTATATTCATTGACTAGTCATCAAATGATATATGGTAGGAAAGTATGATGTAGAATAATATATAGTAGGAATGTATGATCAAGAATGTTCAAATGTTCACACAACGGTTTTAAAATGTTTTTGGGATTTTTTTGGTGGGACTTCTACGTGCCGGGCAGTTCAATTTAGGTATTAAAAAATGAAAAAGAAAAATTGAATTAATAAAGCAAATTTTTTTTTTTGTGTGTGGGGTGGGGGGGGGGGGGGGGGGGGTAATGGCTCCCCTATAGGGGAAGCCCAAGAAATTAAGGCTTTGATTTAAAAAGTTTTTTTTTTTTGTAGTTGAAAATTATGAGAAATTTTTGGGGTTTTTTTTTCCTGGTTTTCAACAAAAAAAGAAAAAAAAAAGGTGGTTGTGATTTTTCTTTTCTTCTTTTTGTGAGGGGTTTTGGCCTTTTTGTATGCAGTTTTTTTACAGTTAAATTAAGTGTGTATTTTTAGAAAAAAGGTGTTAACAGCAACACTATTTTCTTGGTTTTGAACTGTTTTTTCTTACCATAAAGTTGAAAAAAAGGCTGGCTACTTGTAGGTAATTACACATTTACAAGGTGAAAAAAACTATGATTGTGAGATCATATTAGCTGAGTCAGTATAGGATAGGACATCATAATAAAGTGCATTAAAATTGTTTTAGGACATTTCATATGTTTATATCCGTAAAATCCATCCTCATTTTAGTTGCATACATTTCTAGAAAATTTGATATTTTTAGCTACATCAAATTAAATTACTTTGCATGTTTTTGATCCAAGATATTCTTTGCATTTTATATTGCGAAGGTGGAGAGAATTTCGTATCGCCTATTCATATATTAAAAGTAAATGAATATTAATTAAAGTTGTATAGATTTGGGAGTTGTGTATGCTGTTCAACTTAGATTATGAAGGGCTAAAGAAAAATATTTCTCTAAACATTATATACTTCTTTTCCATAATAGTAGGTGGTGCACGATTTAGTTTTAACATTTTAGGTCAATCAGATCGAGAAATATATATTTTTTGAATTCTTTAATTCTACGGTAAAAGACTATTATAAACCTCCTCACACCCGATTTTACCTTTCAGTGTATTGAATTTGGATTTTGGATTATTTGGTAAGTTAATTACATACAAATAATCATTCAAATAATCAAATGTGGGTCAAATATGCTAGGCTCGATATTGTATTTTCTCTGATAATGTACCGTGAAATGATAAATAACCATTCAAAACAAATGTAGATTTGAATGGTGACTCGATGCTTGAAATCAGTAAAACTTGGTTAAAATCATGGATGAATGAAGAAATTAAATATATAAAAATAAGCTAGGATATGAAGACTTCAATGATCATGAGATAGTTTTATTGATTAAGATGAATATAATTTTATCTACACACTTTGTTAATGATAAGGTGACAGGTTCAAACAGACTGTTGCTTCCCAAGCACAGTTTGACAAGGACAAGGGAACCCCACAAGAAAGTTGCATGCTTTAATCCCAATACATAAATGGCACCATGTATTTCCTAGTGGTTGCCCATGCTGCTCTTTTGGATGTTGTTGATGTTAGAGCTAAAACATCAAGGGCTTTTTAACTCTAAAATATTTTTAAAAATTTTCTTTTAGGGTTTCATAGAATTAATCTTTACACACAAATGACATCGGATCGATAACTGAGCCTCATAATTTACACTGATATCATAGGTAAGAACCGGCTCAACCAATGATCTAAGCTAATAATCAGTAGCGGATCTTGACCTTTTAATTAGGGGTGACCAATACACTAGTATTTTATATAATAAATATAAAATCCATAATTTTTATTCCAAATTATACCTCATTTTTTAAAATTTTTTTTGGGTTAACGGTGGCGGCCACCGTCGGCGTGGCCCTAGGTCCGCCCATGCTATTAATCGAAGGCTCAATAATAATTTATAGTTTTATATATGTGATTCTTGATAATTTTTTCAACTTTTCAAAGGGTTGTCCTACCACATATTAATGTATTGCCACCCAACCCAGCACATCCCATGGGCAAGGCTAGACATAATGTTAAACGGAACTAAAGATTAGGTTCAATATTTTATGAAGACGGTAAAATTACTTTATATATTTTATAATAGCATACATTCAAATAATCGTATATCAGCAAATACATACCAAGTAAAAAAAAAATATTATAAACCGTGCAACATTTTATTAAACGACAATTAATATGAAATGGATGGAATGAATTCATATCGAATAGGGTCCCGTCCTCTCCACTTGTAACTTGGCCCATAATCTATTCTTTCATATATATATATATATTTTTAAAAAATAAAGCCCACATTCTCCTATGCTCTACTTTTTAAATGTTGGTAGAAAATGAGTGTTTCAGTGGCATCAATGGGAAAAGGGATCTTGATTCAACACGGATTCTATATATAAAATAAATTACAGGTGAGATTATTTTTTGACTCCAATTTATTAGGAAAATGTGCAATTAATTAACTAGTGATTAAACTAGCATTAGAATACAAAAACATGCTGCCTAAAAGCACATTACTACACCCACTAAAACTGAGCATATGCTGTAAAAAGATAACCCTGAATATCAGAAACACCAACCAAACAATCTAAGACATTCATACAAACAAACAACTCCTTAATGTCAATTGAAGTTCCTTTGTTTCAAGCTTTGGCAATACTTCACAAAAACCCAGAAAAATGTGCACAAAAAACTACATTTCAGACACAAAATGCAGGATGTTGGAAGCTGAATCAGAAGATCTGGAGCTCTGTTTTTGCAAGGAAAAAAGTTGTCAAGCTGAAGAATTTTCAGCAGTTTCAACCCAGATTTGCAGCATCTGTTATGCAAACTGTAGGAGGGTTTTGTGCTTCTTCTGAAAGTGGGAAGAATGATATCCTGAAGTTGAGTTTGAGCTTGCCAAATGAGGCACAGGAAGTAGTGAAAGAATCAGAAATGGGAGATGCTATTGAAGGGCCAGAAATTGAGGATGGGTAAGTAAATTTGCAACATAAATACATAATCTATGGTTCTTAATTACTTCTATCTTTTTAATTAGTCTCTTTATGTGGATTTGGTTGGAAGCATAGGATGAAAATCTGTGTGAATCTTATTGACCTGAATGTGACATGGGTGGCTGGGATGAAACCAAATCCAGTGACCCATTTGCTTGGTCTATTAATCATTCGCTTATGCTTTTGGTTATGGCTCTCTAAGAACTATCCGATTCGAAAATCTAGTTTAGTCTGACCTAGAAAAAAACCCAGTACGAGCATAGATTTTTTTGTTTGAGTTTTGACGTTGACTGACTTTTGGGTACGAACGTCATACCTTTTTTTATTATGTTGTCCGGGGTCCTATTTATGCTCGTCCGAATTGTTGAACCATGATAAACCCTAAAAGATTAGGTGTCAGACATTGATTTTTCACTTGATGTCCGATTCATCCCCAAATTCGGATTTTTGACAACCCTACTTTTGTCTATGCAAACCAAATACGATCAAGTAGTCTGAAATCAATCTTAGGATCCTAATCACAGTTTAAAAAATTTCGTCCGACCCCGAAAATAAATCAGGTAGAGCTATAGCCTATAGGTTTTCGTCCGAATCTCTAAGTTTGGACATGACATTTCTCCTACTTACATTGTTCAAACCAATTTCAACCCGAATTTGTTTACATATATCAAAACCACCAAACTAATCTGGCCCAAAAAACCACACCATCGCAACGGTCATAGATTTCTGTCTGAACTGCAGTACTGTCCGATTTGACCCAAACTCGAATTTTTGCTAGCACTAATATTAACCCGAATGTAGATTATTACACTCTTGTTTTCTGAAAAAATCTGTAGTAAGAAACTAAGAACCACTATCTTAGTAGAATTTCTTACCCCCAAAGTTTCGAACCAATTGGCAGAGGTGGTGAAGGAGGAAATGGAAACAATGGCGGAAAACACAACAACAACAACAACAACAGCAACGGAAGGGATGATGAACCTTCCGAAGGCGGCAACAATGGCGGCCTTCTAACGGGCCCACAATTATGGTGGTGGTGGCAGTGGCAACGTGTTAGCCACCAAACTGATCAACAGCTTGGCGGCTGTCGTGGTTGTGGTCGTGTTTTATGTCGGGTTGACTCGTTGGTCGAAATGTTGTCGGCTGAGATGGTCAACTCCCTGCAGTTGGCTCTGCCTCCTGCTGGGGAGCTCCTAGGTCAGCTCAAATCGGGTCTTGATGAGCTCACCCCTATTGTGACGGCGGTACCGCTGTTTTTCTACATGTATTTCACTGAATTTCCCCAAGATTTCGCCCGGTTTTGTAATACGGGTATGGGAGCTTTTTTCGCCCTTTTAGTGGCGGTTCCGGTGGCGGCTGTGTGGGGGTTATGGCTATGGTGGAGC
This sequence comes from Portulaca oleracea, assembly GCA_029582165.1. Lineage (NCBI taxonomy): Eukaryota > Viridiplantae > Streptophyta > Magnoliopsida > Caryophyllales > Portulacaceae > Portulaca > Portulaca oleracea. The sequence continues at coordinate 38,376,248 of CM055885.1, read as the reverse complement.
AACTCTAATCGGAGAGATCGCGGTGTTGGTAATGATGTTGAAGGTGATGATCATAACGACGATCTATAGCTTTGATGTGAAGGTATATATACAACAACACTACTAACATGGGTCTCGTTGATGTAGCGTCTAAGGAGATTTGGATAGATGTAGATAGTCTTACCTTGACGGACATTACTAACTTTAAGAGACCCATTAGATACACAATGGAGGTTACATGTTATTTTTTTACACGGGTAAATTGGACTTACTTGGTAACGCTTAACGGGTCAAGGGAGGGGAAACCCATATTTTCGGGTTGAAAGCCCTGCAGAACTCCACACAAGAAATTTTGCAAGTGGCGAGATTCGCTCATTTGGTAATTGAGGGTACATGTGTATGAGGTACATATTTGATGCTTAATATATAACTCCACCCCAAGCCATTCTTGAGTCAAAGTTGTTATAGTACCAAACTACTTTCGGGCCTTTATCTATCTGTGTAAGCTTTTGGTTGAGATGATTTTGCACATGGTATTAAAGTCAAAGTTAGAGCGCATAACTCTTTAACTATCAGATTAAGCTTTTAGTTGAGATGGTTCTTGCATAAAGCTGAATAGAAATAGTTTCTTCTCCCCATCAAGAAGAAAGTGATTTTGACCCGAATTTGTTACCAATGGGCAGAGACGGGCCAGGAGGAGGCGACGGACAGGGCAAAAACACAGGCGGGTTTGGAGGTTCAGGAGGAGGCGACGAAGATCTTCATCTAAGAGGTCTCGAGTGGTGGTGGTGGTGGCAGTGGAAGCGGGCCCACACAAGGAACCGCACCCGGCTAAAGTGGGCCCACAACGACCCCCTACGGCTAGCTGACTCAGCGGCTCAACGCGTGGCAGTAGAAACCAGCAAGTCCTTGGCCCCAGGGTTGGCTGCAGTAGCTGAACTGATAAGCATTCTTGGGGTGGATCAACTGGTTGCTTTTGTGTTGGTTTATCCATTTTTGGTCCCATTTCTTTTTCAAGTCCATGATGAAGTGTCCCAGATGACAGACATGACTTTTGGAGCAGTGTGTGCTCTTCTTGTAGTTACTATGCTGGGGGTGGTTTGTTGGTGTTTGGTCTGTTGCTGGAAGTACTGTCAATCCAACGACAACAACAACAACAACGACAACGACAGCAGTGATGAAAACAGCGATCTTTACTTGTGATTTCCAAGTGTCTGCTGTCAATGTTACTCTTAAATAGCCCCATCTGAGTTTCTCAAATTTGCAGAAATGGCAGCCTAGGAGGAGGAAACGGGTACGGAAACAACAGAGATTCTAGGGCTACACCCATGATGCCATGAGTAATTGTCCCACATCGAAAAAGTAAAGAGAAAGCACATGGTATATAACTCAAGTGGGCTACTTCTCTTAACACCGATTGGTTTTAAGATGGAATCTCACTGAACTTATGTACCATGAGCTTTGGTTGAAGTGGGCTCACTACTTGGATCTCCACATGTTTCCCTTGTTTTGCTCGGCATGACACAAGAAGTAGCACGGGTGGGGTGTCTGAGTATGGCGGCGGGGTTGGGGGTTTTCGTGGTGGTTTCGGTGGTTGTGGTGTGGGTTTTCTGGCGGCAGAGGAGGTCTGGTCAACATGGTGGCGACACCAATGATGGTAGTTTGTAATCCTAATATCTGTTATATGCACCTGCAGTTTATACTCTATAATATGTGTTAGTGAACAATCACACTATTGAGCTCAAACAACATGATATCTACATTACATGATTTGAGTGTGTGATATATCAGGGAATTCAAAAAAAAAATAAAAAATAAAATCAGGAAATTCATCTACCAATGAGCTCTTAACTCAATAGGTATCTGGTGGACCGGTGCACTGTGGTATCCCACATGTCATGAGATCAATTTTTGGGAGCAGCAACAAACGTGCATGCCTGGTTTTCTTCCATCCCCCATGGGCTGGTGGACCCATTGGGCTTTTTCTGAGATAGGGAACCCAGTGGATAACCCGATTTACCAATGTAAAAAATATCAGGAAATTCATAAAAAACAAGAGATCTCAAAGGCTGCAAGCTAAGAAGTTAGAAGGAACCCAACATTTGAATTGAATACATTAAAAGGAGAGAACCTCATACACTAATGGAAAAAGAAAAAGGATGGATTCAATTCATACAACTAATATTATTCAAATGCAGAAGTATATAGGGGACCATTCCTTATAAAGAAAACTGGGTTTGTTTTCTAGGACATCATAGGCACAAAGCCTACAATGGCTTTCATCTCAATTAAGGAATTTCTATCCCTAATTAGCAACACCTTAAAAACTGTCTGATTAGCTTTTATTCAGAGAGTCATTTATTTACAAACAGCATTTTTCTGGGTTTTGAGAGCCCAGTTGCAAGTCCTCAAGAATGCACAGTTCATGTTCAATATTGCATGCTTCTTTAAACCCTAATTATGGGTCTAAATTAGTGGAAAGAGTAAGAGTAATCAAGATCTCTACAAAGTGTGTGTTTAGGGTGTCTTCTGTAAGGGTTAATGAACAAAGTTTGGTAAGAAGAAGGAGTGGGTTTAGACCAGCAGAAGTTGTCAAGAATCATGATCAAGGGTTACCTGATGTGGTGGAGTCAGTGATCAGAAAGGAGGATTTAGGGCAAAGAGATCTACAAGATGATGCACAAAATTTTAGGTACTTTCTTTTTTCCCCTTGAATGTGTTTGTTTGTCTGTATTTATAGGGTTATTTTGATGTTGTCTCTTGAAATCAGTCTTTTGATAGGTAAAAATGTTTGCTAAGATAATACTGTTTGGATCTAAATTGACCGGACATATGTACATTCTATTAAACGGTGATGAATAGGCCAGCAGAACATCTTGAGATATATGTAATATCTTTTTTATTAAAGTTTTCATAGGCAAAATATTTTCCTTTTTTTTTGTGGGTCTATCGGAACTAGTGCCATCAAACCCCTATGGTAGTAGGTTTTAGACGAGATCTAGAACTACCCTCAACGGTTTGTATAGTCATAAATTTGATTGTTTTCATTGATATATGTTGACTTTGTATACCATTCCGTTGTATATTAGTAAATGGAACTTTTGATCTCCATATGGGTAAGACTGCTTATATATGGATTTCTCCAATATGCGGGACCCACATTAACATACGTTGTTTATTCTAGAAGAAAATGTATGCGTGTGAGCATTTTCAGGTGACTATGTTAATTAGTATATTTACTCAATTGTCCTCTAGCGATGATACTAATGGCGGCGATGGAGATGGTGGCAACAATGGTAATGACAATGGCAACGGTGGTGGTGATGGAGGTAACGGAGATTATCAAATAGGAAGCGATGAAGACAAAGGAACAGGGCTCGAGTGGTGGTGGTGGTGGAAGTGGTGGCAGGCTCGCCTACGGAGCCAGTCCGCCACAAGTGGGTCCCACGTGTGGCCTGTGGACGCGGCGCTCCAAGTGGTGGCCAATGAGGTGAAGGAGACCATTGAGCCGGCGGTCCGAGCCATAGTGGTGGACCCCCTAAAGGAGCACACCAAACATGGGCTCGTGCTCGTTTTGGTGGTTGGGATGTTTTTGGTAGCCTCCATGCAAATGGTTGCGGGCCTTGCTGTGATGTCCATGGGTGTTTCATTGGGCATGGTTGCGGCATTTGGGTCGGCCCTTTTGTGGTGGGCCTGGAAACATGAGCCCAGCAGCCCAAGACCATCTAATAGTGGTGGTGACATTAGGGATGTTAGTAGGGATGGTAAGGGTGAGAACAATGGGATGTAAATAGGAATATTGTATAATGTGGGCAGTTGGAATGAATTTTTAAAATTGCAACTCATTAAAATTAGAGTGTTAATTGTTTAAAATTATAAAGAGAGGTTTTATCATGGTTGAAACTTTTTTTTTTTTACAATCATTGTTACAAAGTATAACCAGCAACACCTTTGATTTCACACATAAAAACCGAAACTAATATATATTGATCAAAGTAATTGTTGCAACATGTAACTTGAAAAAATAAGTTTTTTTTTACAAAAAATTAAATTTTTTAAAGTATTTTCTACCATAAATTTTATAAGGAGATTATTTGATTCTATTAACAATAATTTTTATGTAAGATTGTCTCCTTATAAATTTATTGTAAGACGTATAAATGTTATTGCACTTATTTTTTAAAAGAAAAGATTTAATTCTTCCTAAATTATGTAAGTATATTACTTTATTCTTCCTAATATGGAGGATGAAATCATGGATGAATGTAGAGCTGGCAAAATTTTGTCCGACCCGAAAAAAATTGGGTCTGAAAATAAATTTTTCGTCCGAATTTTTATATTGTCCGAATTGACCGAATATTCGGACATAAAATTTCTCTTTTTTCTATTGTCCGAACCCGATTTTAGCTTCGTCCGAATTGTCCGACCCGGTTTGACCCGAAATAAAACCGGGTCCGGACATGAATTTCTTGTCCGAATTTTGGCATTGTACGAATTTGTCCGACTCGGATTGACCCGGACCCGGATTTTTGACAGCGCTCCATGAAAGCATCATCATCACTGTTTAAGAAATTTCCTGACTAATTCTGACTAATTCAGTTGGATGAATTTCACCTTTATACTTTAATAACTTGAGTTGAACATCATTACATCACGTTGCAAATATATGATTCTCTTTTGCCGAACACAAAAAGAGCAAAAAGTTTGAGAAAATTCTTGACTGTTAGAAATAAATTAAGGTTTTGATTAATTTTCAGAGTTGGACCTAGTTAACTGTCTTTGATTTGAACTGCAACTTCATCTATAACAAGGAATGGAATTTGGAAACAGTCAAAGGAGTTCTAGTTAATACTTTAATTTATTTTTCCCCTTTTTCTTCTGGGCTAAGGAAGAGCGCAAATTATGTTGTACACTATGGTGAACCTATCTAGGTCCATCACATGTATTAGAATAGGCGATCTTTTTACACGTTGAATTTGTGTAAAAATTGAAAAACTTTAAAATATCGATAAATTTTATAATAATGTTGAATAACTTATGATGAATTTTATAATAAATATTAATGAATTCTTTTTGCTAAGATCACTTTGCTAAATTTAGCTAGGTACGCCAAAATGTACCATATACTTGTTGGTTTGTTGTATCATTTCCATTGAGTTTATATGTTAGTACGAAGGCTAAAGAAAATAATATGAGTCTAGCTAATTTTTAGAAATAAAAGGATAGATAGAGGATGAAGAGTCTGTAAAAATCATGGGTAAATGGTAAGTTTATAAATATTGGTAAGTAAATTATGTATAAAAAGAAATTACATTTTTGTTAATTATTCACATACATTGATTAAAAACTCACCCAAAATTATAAAAAATTACCAAAAAAGTATCGAAAAATGATTAAAATTTATCAAAAATTATCAAAACTTACCTTACCTTACCCATAGATCTGACATACTCGAAGTCATGCATGAGTACTGCATGGTCACTGTTCCAAACATGGGTTAAATTGCAAAGGTACGACTCTTTTTTAACACAAATAAACAACAGAGATTGAGAATAATCAATATTAAATATGATATATTATGTATCTGTAATGCCCTGATCTTGGTGATTTGTGGGTCAGTCAGCGATCCTTGAAATAGTTATTGATAATGACCGTGACCCAGGAGAGGTCGGGGCGTTGTAGTATTGTTATTAATGGTACGACTAACTATAGTTACCATAAATATTATGTATGATTATTAATTGTGACTTGGTCAGTCATGAGAACTTCTCTTTTTGGGTGGTCTTTTTCATGAATTTGGACTATTTTGACTTCTCTCTTTTGACACTTTCATATGAAATATGTAGTGTAATGATCAGAAGAGCAATCCACCAAAAAGGCAAAAAGACAAAACTAAGGATGTCAAATTTACTTGATGAACAATTAAGCATGGTTTGACAGTCGAAAAAATCAAAAATTTGTCTTCACATTCAGTTATTCAATATACATCGAATGTGACAATGTGCTAATTAAAGTTCTAGATTTTATTTTTTTATATGTTGTCATATAAACAAAACGGTTTTGCTAAATGTCGCCCTAGAAAGTAAATTATTGTCTGATTTGTAATTCAGATAAGCCTTACAAATTTACATGCATAGCACCATCTTTGTCCTCCATCCATGAGTTTTCCAACTATCAACATGCTTAATTGAATATTATGGGAATTCGATGACTTCAAAAATTCTTAGCTCGTGTCTCAGAAGTGTAAAGTGTCAAATTTTCCCGATTGAGAACCTACAGGGAACAAACTCTCCATTTAAAATAACAGGTAATATTTGTAAAGTTTCGTTGACTTAAAAATTAAAATGATACATAAACATGAAAAGAGTACCTTTTTTTTTTGAAGTGTTACTCGTGATATTTGCAATTAATTCCCAAAAAAGAAAAAGAGTGAGAGACATATATTGGTTAATTGTCATTTTCAGTACTCATGACATGTGAATATGGATTAAATTTCCATGAAGAAGTGAAGAAAGATATTCTAACATCAAACTTTTCAAGACTTACCAACTCTTATATATGTGTTAATCTCTTCTTGATAATGATTATGATCATATGACAAAGTATGAATTCATTTATTGGCCTGCAACTCACTTAGGGTTTTTATAGTTGCTTGGTCTTGTACATATATAGCAGAATAACATATATAGTGTGAGATGGATTCTGATTGAGATGTCTCACATTCAAAACTTTAGTATGAAAGTTTATTCGGAAAATGATAAGGTAAAGATTTAACAAGCGTATACCACGGCGCAACGGATACCAATTGAGCTAAAAATTTATTGATAACATTAGCTAATGTCAAAATTCAGACAAATAGTTATCATTTATTAAATAAATTACTAAAACTGTTATCCACTATACAAATCCAAAATCGGGACATGCTATCCAATATATTTTCTTCTAGGTCGGACTAAATATGCAAATCGGACAGACAAAACCTCATTTAACTATCAACTCTGAACAATAAAATAACAAAAAATATTATGTCTAACTTTCCAGTTAAATAGGTGAAATCAATCATTATGTCAAAATTCCTACAAAAACTTTATAACCATACCTTATGTTTTGCATATAAAAAATTCAGTTTGGACAAAAATTGGCTAAATTTAACATATAAACCAATTACCAACGAATTTTTTCTTTCATATCATATGGGATGATGTGTGTTATAGGAACGTGTTTGAAGGAGTATAACTTCACCAATATCATGCATGCATGTCTACGAAAAAGAGTCAAAACCTTTTTCAAACCCTTTTACTCCCTACATATTTTCATTCTCCCTCGTCAAACAAAACCCTGACAATTTTCTCAAATTATGACCATGAAAATTAGAATTCTTGTCTAAAATCAAAATTTCCCTCATAAAATTCAACCCACTAAAGTCCTACCCATTAAACCCTAACTTCCTATATATACACGTATAATAATTTCCCACTTCCAAACACTTTGTACGTACAACTTCATAATACCAAAAAGTATAACTTCATAATCAATCAAACAATCTACTTTCTTATCCCCATGCAACGTGTAAAGATCTCCAAAACCATAGCAACCCGGATCCTCAAACCCTCGACCCGTTTACCGCCAAACCCTAGCTCGAACCCGCCCTGTGACGTTTTCATCAACCACCGTGGGATCGACACGAAGCGGACCATCGCGGGTCTCCTTTTCCAACACCTCTCGAGCCTCGGGTTCAACCCGTTTTTGGATAGCAAGTCGATGCGACCCGGGGACAAGTTATTCGAGAAGATTGACCCGGCGATCCGTGGGTCTCGGGTCGGGGTGGCGGTTTTTTCGAAGAGGTATTGCGAGTCGTATTTTTGCTTGCATGAACTTGCGTTGATGGTGCAATGCAAGAAGAAAATTGTGCCCATTTTTTGTGATGTGAAGCCGTCGGAGCTCCGAATAAAAAACAATGGAAGTTGCTCCATTAGAGATCTTGAGAGGTACCGAAGGGCTCTTGAGGAGGCTAAGAACACGGTTGGACTTACATTTGATACTTCAAAGGGGTTAGTCATCGTTTTAATTTCCTCTAATAATTAATTAGGGTTTAAAAATATATACCATTAAAATTTAAACTTGTGTTATGGGTTAGTTTCTTTGAACTTTTCAATTTAAAGTTTATAAACACTTTTTTAAATGGATGATGATATGAGTTTTGGCTAAAGATACTTTGTGAGTGTCTTTTTTTATAAGTTGAATAATCAATATTTATTATGATTTTCAACAAATATAAATAAATAATACAAACCTAATCTAATTAACTCATTTGTTACTTATGCTTATACACTTTTTTTTTAATTTTAAAAATATATTATAAAAATATAATTTTATACCATTTTAATATAAGTGACATTGCATCATGTAAAATTCAATTTAATATATAATTTTTTTCTTCTCTAAGTTAAAGACACTTAAGTCATATCATTTTATGTTTTTAACCTGTATATGTATAGTGCTATAGGCAATGAAAAGGTGGTGGCTATATGGCAACCATCCCATTTCTCATGCTGCCCCTCAAACTAGGTGCAAACAAAATATTTTCTATTGATGAAAATGGCGGAGTTTATTAGATCATACTTTATCATGGATAGTTTGATATTGACCTATTAAATATGCCGGTGGTCACACTTGTGCAAGGGGCCACCGAATAAGCTCGTGAATGGACTAAATTTACCCTAGCCTTCTCAAAATTATACTATACAATATGTTCTAAGTTAAATATCGATCTCAAATAATAATGCAAGGATTCTAGGGCTTGAAAATTTGTTCTAACTTCTAAGTTGTGTTGTAAATTTGCAGGGACTGGTCAGAGTTTCTAACAAATGCAACAAATGCAATTGTTCAAAGCTTGCTTGAAGTCGAAGAAAGTCATCAACAACATCTGAAGCAGAATATTTCCAAGCCTCGTAATTACAATTCTTTTGTTTAATAATTATAATTAATTATCAATTCTTTTGACTCTCGATTCTTGAATTCTTTATTTTAAATATACATATGATGATTAATCAAATATATAGGGCGTTATAAATAAATAATTCCCTTTTTCTGTTCTTATTTGTATTATTGTAAACCAAAGATTATGTATGCAAATTGTATGCACAAATATTCATATTATGAACCCAAATTCAAATAAAGAAATGCAGAATTCACAAATGTTGCATCTTGTAACAAAGCATCAATTCTGTTACAAAATTATTATATGATGATTACGCGTTATCCTGTTCTTTCCTCTCCCCCTTTTTCATAGAGAAAAAAATGGAGTCTCTTTCTACTATTCTAAGAAAAGGTTGCTATCAGTCACATTTGCTTGTGGTAAGCTCCGATTCTCAATTATTTATATATATTTTTATTATTAGATATCTACTGGTAGCATTCTCTGATATATGAAAGACTATTATAATGTGGAGAGAACCCTCTCTTGTTTACCCAAAAAAAAAAAGTTAAAAGAAAGAGTTTTGTCATTCTGGGCTTGGATGTAGAATCCATTGTATTTTGTTAAAGCCCAACAAAAGCCCAGAAAGTGTTCGCTACCCTCACCCTTGGCCCATCTTCCCGCCAAAGAAAAAAAATAAAGAAAAAACAAAGAAGTACTTACCCACTGAACTATAATTATAATAAAAATCTCTTGAATTTATAGGTACAAAATTACAGTACCCATTGTTGCTAATTATAATAACCTTTTGGGTCCATGTGTAATTTAAGAACTTTATGTTAGCATATAAATATATCTAAAATTGAATTAAATAAGAGAAATAGTAAATTTTGCAAGAAGTGATCTTACATTTAGTTTGTCATTGGGAGTACTACAACAACAACAATATCATATATTAAAATTAATTAAAGTTAACTATTACCTGATGAGCATAATGTACTATAGTATGTATAGATATATCAATTAAATTAGACATAATTTTAATAGTAAAACTAGGGACAGTAACTCAGTGAAGAATTATTATAAGGTGATCTCACATATTAGGCCGTCACTATTATAATTTTAAAAAAAATTATTTATGAGATAATTTTACGACAACTTACCTTAAAATTGTGTCACATCAGAACTGTATCAATATATACAAAGATAATTGGTGATATAAAAATCTGATGCAAATTCTTTGAGAATATTTTGAACTTTTTCAAAGAATGGAAAATGATTTGGTAAGAGGATTAATAGGTTGGTTTAACGTGTGATTCCTCTTCATAAAGAAAGTTTGGTCTCCTATCATACTATATTTGCACTTTAACAACTTCCTAATATGTACATCTGTTGTGTGTATATATGTGTGCATTTGGTTTATGTGGTTTTCTACTTTGTATATATAGGTATTACAATTTTTATCTATCATTTGATATATATTAAAGGTAACTAAAGTTTTGAATTGTATACGTGTTAATCATAGTTATTTTAATTGGACCGATCGATCTATAAAGGTTTTTACTAAAGTTTAAACCTCTTGGTTACTTTGAGAAAAACCTAATTAACTAGCTACTACGTGTATAACCATTACCTTTTGTAAAGTATATCAATCATGTTTAAATTTTGATTCCATTCTTAATCATTGTTAATCACTTATAGTGTGTTTGGTAGTTTCTCGGGAAAGACTTTTTCAGGAAAAATTTTTCCGGGAAAGACTTTCCCTAGCCCCCCTTAGGAAACTTTTTACTGAGGTTGTGAGGGAAATAATGAGTCTCACATCAAAACTTTTCTATATATTATGCAGAATCAAACATGGGAAAATTTGTCAACTTGGAAAAGTTGACCAACTTTCCAGGGAAAGTTTCTCAACCAAACGCTCCATTAACTCTTCCCCAAATAATTTTTTAATGATGGGGGTAAATTTTGTTAGGATAACCATCAGCAAACTTAACATACTGGTAGCAAATTACCCATGACAAACATGACTAATCAATCCTAGAATTTCTACTAATAAGAAATATTTGCTCCCACCAAGATTTAAACCTCGGCAAAGAACATGAAAGATGAAATTAATTTCCACTTAACTACCACCTCTTTGATTTTTCATTCCCAGAAATATATCATAAATTTTCTTCATTCATGAGGCTTGAATTTCACACTTCCAAAATTAGAAGTATAGTGTTAGACTATAAAACAATTTATGGGGCTTCAACCATCAGCTCAAACTTTTGGTTTAGATGGTTTCACATGGTATCAGAGTCAGACCTGAGCAACCCCATATCCATTTGCGTAAGGTGAAGGGGGCCTTTGCAGCATTCACGCTTCAAACCCAAAAGGCATCCGTGTGAGAGGGTGTATCAGAGTATAAAACCATCATTTGGGCCTACAACTATCAACTTAACCTTTTGGTTGAGATGATTCCATATATAGTGATCAGTGAAAGTTGTTTTATCCCCCTTTTTATTACATGTAACATCAAGTAGGTACTTATTATTAATCCCACATTAATAGTATGTCATTTGGGAGTTTAAGCATTAATAAGACAATGACCTCTAGGTTTAATTTTGGGTGAATAATCCCGATCTTAATAATTGTTAATTGATTATTTTATCACCAATAACATTTATTTATTCCAACAAAATACTTGAATGCATTCTAGTTGCTTTCACCATATATTTATAGTATTCAACTTAGGTGCCATTTTGGAGATGATAACCCATCTCCATGCATAAAGGAGGGCAAAGTTAGCTAGTTAGGTTTGTATGTTAACTTCAATGGTGATATATACTGAAATTAATGTAGAGATGATGGAAGTCTAAAACTATATTTTACCAACAAATTCATATGAGACTTGGGGTAAGACATATTTTAAGTATTTTTGCCGGCCTTAATAAAAACTCTATACTATTATATATATATTAAATTGAAAAAAATTAATATAATCAAATTTTGTAACGATAATATTACATGCATATTGTCTAAAATTATACTCTTATATATTATTTTACCATATTGGATGGTGTTTTTTGGTTTTGTGTGTTTATTGCATGGTTTTCTCAAGCATGTCTAAATAAATTATTTTGATTGAGAACTTTAAGTTTTGGACTTTTAAAGGTCTATCTTTAAAATAATTTCTCACATAATATTTTTATAAGAAAATACGATATTATACTTTTCTAATGGTATTTTTTTTACGAATCTAATGATATCAATTTTGTTTGATTAATCATTGTACAAATTAAGTTACTAATGGTTGAAGTTTTTACACGAATACCTTAAAATTATCGAATTTTGAAAAAAGAAATAGAGAAATAAGGAACTTTAGTTTATGTACATGTGTTTTGTTTCAAATCATTGTTTCTAGCTAGTAATATCACATTTTTGTCTAACCCTTGATGATGGGACTTTAATTTCTTTTCCATGAATGAAAATTTAGATTCATATTGATGTTGTTATTAGGACAATAAAAATTCTATCAAGACAAGAAATGTATCAAGGTTATAACTTTTATCCTTAAACTTCTTAAAAGGAAAATTGACTAATGTCAATTCTTTGAATCATATACAATGCTTAACTAATGGGTTATCCATAAAAAATGCATCTTATCCAATCTTAGTCACTTAAAAGTAGTAGTTGTATGAGTAAGAATACTCTTTAAGAAATTTAATTCAAAATCATCTCCAAAACTAAGTCTCCAACACCTATTTTTGGAAAACCTCTATAATATAACCCTTGAATTTGTGTCTACCACAAATGAATGAAAAATCTCTTTCAAAGTGTTAGCCTACATCAAGTTTTAATTTTTACCATTAATTTTTCAGTCCTGTATTTTTTTAATTAATTTTAAATATTCATAGTTTTTTGTTTGTGGTTGATGGTTGCTAGCTTTGTCATTCTCTTTTGTGTGCCTTGATTAAAGGGAGCCCTATTGTAAAGATTTAAATAAATAAGGAACTTTTGAAAATACTTAATTATTAAATCCTCTATAACTCCAAATAAATCTCATACTTAACATGCACTCTATAGTTTAATCTCAAATTTGACAAATATAAGGTATACAGAAAGATAATAAGAAGGATCATGATATGTGTTTTTAAATCAAGATGGTTATGTATATTTTGTGATTTTTAATAATATTTTTTTAAGTAACTACACATGTTTATCAAGTATAAGAGTATCATAATCATCGATTACATCAAAAAATACTAATGATAACCTGATCACATCAACTACTATAGAGATGCACATTTTATGTATACTTTTATATTTATGAAAAGAATATAGACCAATGATGCATTTTATGTAATTTATGAGTTGCACCGTAAAACAATGAAACATATATTTATAAGTATTTAAATATACATAAATATACTTTTTAGAATGATTTTAGTTAAATTCAAGATGGTTAATAACATCTTGAATCAAGGCACTTATCATTTTCATAATAAGAAATCTTGACTATTTTAACTCTTTATTTTAATCCAAACATCATATTAAATACTCCAATTAATAAGATTCTTTTTTTAAAAAAAATAACAAAAATTACAATCACAAAATATTAATCTCTTTTTTCATATAAATACAAGTAATATATAGGAGTAACTAATATTTGCTTCAATAATTAACTAAAATTATGTCTGAAAATAATTATAAATTAATTAAGAATTCCACCCCCCAGACCCAGAAACTTGAAAATTTGTCCCAAGAACAGCATCACCACCCAGCAATGGAGTACTGTTCCCCTGTGGGATTTGATTCAGTATGGCAACGATCGCCGTGTTCCCATCTGCACCTGAGCTCCCAGCCGTCTGATCGGACTGCATCTGATGAAATCGCTTGCTCGACGACGATCCAAGGGACCCCATCTCATCCCAGAACGCAGAAGTTGTAGGCCTCATCGTGGAGGTTGAGTTACTGAATTGAGACCCATCAAACATGTTCTGATGATGATGATGATGATGATCATTGATGGTGCCATTGTTTTGATTATTATCCATCATCAACATGCTGGGATTGATGGTGTGTTTTGACGAAATTGCCCTCATGAGTTTCTGTTGTCTGATCATCTCTTCTATGAGGGTGTCATCTGATCTGTCATACTCCATTGTTGGCCTTTGAATGTTGCTCTTTTTGTATATTCTACATAGCACCCAATCATCAAGCTACCAAAAAAAAAAAATACTCTTAATTAGTTATAGATTGAAATAATAAAATGGAATCTCTATTTTGCATATATAATTGAACCAATTAATTAACACTACTAAAAATTGTATTATTTAGCGTGTTTTATAGGCGTGGGTTAAAAAAATCTCACGCCAATATATGTAAATCGGCTTTAAGAAAAAATGAAAACTGAATTGGTTTGAGAAGAACATTTAGTTTGCATGACTCATTTTGGTTGTAAGTTTTACTTCTCTTTTGAGTTTTAACCTATCTTTGGTTTTAATAATCAATATTTATATTTCCTCAAAAGAAAATAATAATCTATATCTATATTTAAATCAAAACTACATAGGAGCTTGGTATCGATACGTATACTGAAGTTAAAGTAGCATACAAATATATACGCACACATACATACATATATACATACCCGTAAAGATCCTTTCTTAGATCGATCGATAAGAGGATGAGGAGACTTCAATCCAGCATTGCTACCAACGAGGCGATACTCATGCATGATCCATTCAGTTTTGATCCCTCTTGGGGGTTTGCCACCATAGAAGACAAGGGCTTTCTTGACACCAACCTTTTGACCACTGGAGGAGAAAATGGGCTTATCCGTCCCCGTCGCCTTCCAATAGCCTGAAGTGGCTGCTCTATTAGGCCTTGCCCCATTTGGGTACTTCCGGTCCCTTGGAGTAAAAAAGTACCACTCATTCTCCCCAAATATTGCTTTACCTAAACAGTTAAGACACAAACAAGTGCATACACAAATTAACAATCGAAAAAACTTAAAAAATTCAAATTCAAATTCAAAGCTAAATAAATAAAGAGATCAGACTAATTTCAATAGGCTTAAACACCCAGCACAAATAGGTGTGCAAATTAATAACTGAGAACATCAAAATTTTGAAAATTTTAATTCAAATCCCCAACAGGATAATATACTTAAACACTTGAACACAAATAAATGTACAAATTAATTACAAAAAAGCTCAAAAGTTTTCAATCCTTTTTCTATTTTCAAAGCTCAGCTAGTAGAGAGACTGAATTTGATAAACTTAAGCTCCAACACAAATAAGTATGCAAACAACAACCAAAAAGCTCAAAAATTTTCAAATTTTAATATTTGAAACTCAGTAGATCGATAGATTTATTCGATAGAATTTTATCGAATCAAATCAAAGAAAGCTAAAATTGCACAACTAATTAATATCTATAGTATTACGTACGTACTTGGAAGTTCCCAAGGATCAAACTTATACAAATCAATATCAGCGATGATGGCCACAGGAAGAGGGGAGGAAGAAGCCTTCTTCTTGAGGTAATGAACGATGAGTTCTTCATCAGTTGGATGGAATCGAAATCCTGGAGGGAGTTGAGGGTATGAAGGGATGGTTGATGAATCTGTACTCTCCATTGTTAGTTTAATTTCTGAATCCAATATAAATGTGTTCAATTATAATATAACTTAATTGATAAAAAAAAGGGACTTTATGATAAAAAGAAGAGAGCTTTTTATAATACAAGATTGGTCTTGTATTTTATCCCCTCTTTAGCAATATATGGGTAATGAAATTAAAGAGGTGTGGGATGGGTGAAGAAAGGGATTGGCTAGCTGGTGGGTTGCCACCTAAAATACCAAATTGGACCAATAAGATGGCGACGCAAAATTATATTATATATATTTTGGAAAATGTTTTATTTCAAATAGACTTAATTAATGTTTGTGTTTATATATACATTATATTATAGGTATATTTATTAACTAAAGTTATATGTATATATTTTGGAAAATGTCTTATTTTGAAGGGACTTAATTAGTGTTTGTGTTTATATATTCATTATATTATAGGTATATATTTATAAAACTAAAAGTCACTTGATTAGTAGTTATAGTGATATACAATTATTAGTAAGTCGAATTTTCAAGTACGATAATGTTAAATTGAAATCCAAAAGTTCAATATATAGTTTAAGATCTTTTTCTAAAGTTTCACTTACAAATGTTCCAATATTTATAGTTTGCCTTACTAAAAGTTAATGTTCCTATTAATTTTGACTTTTTTAATCCAAATTATGTAATAATTTATTTATTTATATTAAAATGAATTACCAAATGAATATATAAAGTTTACCATATTTGAAATAAATTTTATTCCCTATTTATCAACCTTTTTTTTAAAAAAAAATATATCTTAGCAGTGACACGTGTGGTGGGGGTATAGGGGAAGTCCAAGGTAGTGAAATATAACAAACTACCTGGGAACAAAGGTGTGAGATGTGATGTAGGTGTTTATTTGTTTTGTTTATGGTGGTGATACGTGTCGTATTTTAAGATATATTTTAATTGTCTTATTTTTTATTAAATTAATATTTATTATAGTTTTTATACTAAATTTTTAATTGTTATTATTTTTTATACTAAATTTTTAATTGTTATTATTTTTTATTTTCATATTATTTATTATAGTTTTTATACTAAACTTTTTATTGATTTTTATGGTTTACAATATTGTTACATCTTGAATGATAATTTTTTGTATAATTCTCATATAATGTTTTACCAACAATGACAAGATTATATTTTACGAATATATGCCTGGCGGTAATCTTACATAACAAATAATTGTATATTTTGATGAAGTAAAGTTTGAGTTACATAATTTCCTAGGTGATAAATTAATAATATTAAACGGAGTGAGTATTAATGATTGATAATAAAAAGCTTAACATGTATTGGCTACATCAACAAGTACAAGTTACACCTTATTCAAATACACTCTATCTGTTAGGCATATTTTAGTATTTTTTAAAAAAATGAAAAATAATGGATAAAAATATAAATTATATATATATATATATGTCGTATTATAGTCATAAAATTCAATGATATATTATTTTGCATTTGTATTTGAGTATATTATTGCAGTTATGCTAAGATAAGATATTTAAAAGATATTTTGTTTCAAAAACTCGTATCATTTTCGTTTTAGTTCTAATTTTTCAGTTTGTTGTGTAAATATTTATTTGTTTGTATGTTGATGTCATACTTTTCTCATGTTGAAGGTATGGCCCACCACCCACAATAGCCTCAACCTCTTAACAAACAAAACTAATTGTTATTTTAGTTTTTTTTTTTAATAAATCCCCCACCATGATCAAGGATATGGAAGTAGAGTACCAACTTATGAGGATTATGAGGGATAATTTCTCATAAAGGATAATATGGTTGATATTTGAATATTTCAAAATTTTATTATTTATAGTAGGTATAGTTAATGGTGGTTTAGCTCTATTTATATAATTAAAAGCGTGTCTAAATATATATTAAAAGAAAAAAATTGATTGATTTGTTATACATTCAAATTCATAAGGAAGCCCAAAAAATATGGCTATTTAATTTGGAAGAAGTAGTCACAAAGAGTAGCTACCATGATTGTTTTGCAATTAGCAAGTATAGTATTAAAAATATATATCATGCATAGTCATCCTTTCTCATCAGATTTTACTAGATAACAAATAGCCATGGGGTGTGTTTGGCTACCCAACTTTTTAGGTAGCTTTTAGCTTTTTCGATAGTTTTTAGCTTTTTGACCAAGGTTAAAAAGTTACTTGAGGTATTTGGTAAGTAGCTTTTTATATTAGCTTTTTGGACCCAAAAAGTTAGTTTTCAAAAAGCTACTTGATGAAGCTTTTTGAGGTAGCTTTTCACAAAAAACTACTTTACCAAACACTTTTCATGCAATCAGCTAATCCAAACAGCTAAAGTCAAACAGCTAATCCAAAAAGCTATCAGCTAACCAGTTGGTTGCCAAACAGGGCCACAATATTTTTTGTATGTGTATACAGCCAAATTATTGATTATATACCTTATAATTAGATTCTGTGAGAAGAGTGTTACATTAAATAGGATGGCTAATATATGTGCCGATGTTATATGATTATTTTTACTTGTCAAATTACTATTGGAAAATGCATATTATTAAATAACAATAAATCAATACTATTTTTTTCCTTATATCAACTCTTAAAATCCATGACCTCTAATCTTAATTGACTTATTTGTTTCCCTTAGGCACCAAAAACCTTAAAGACGGTCCAAGGTTTTCAAATATTGCTACTCAGTCTCGTGAATTGGAGCTTCAGAAAATAATTAAACAAAAAAAATTGGCGTTATTTTGAGATACTATATATTTGTTTTGAGTAGTTGTTAGCGCGCTGTTTGTTTATTTTCATTACTATCTAACTGTTGTATCATCCACCGTGTGGTTTGAATTTTCAGCCCGTTTCAATCTTTGAATAATAGGGAAAAAAAAGAAAAAAAGTTGCCAAACCTTAAGTGGATATATACGTATACTTGTACATCTTTTTCAATGAAAGGGTGAGTGGACCTAATTTATTTTGATGTTAATAAGTTTTATCTTTTGCGAAGAATTGATTGATCAAACATGGCACTCATCAACTCCTGTCCCCTTCATTAAGCCTTCATTGCCCTGGCACCCAAGTTATATATCATATTTGATATTTATAGAGTTTGACAATTCAATAACTTTTGTATGATTTTCTTTTAACTATATGCTTTCGTGGTCTAATAATTTCATGTTTGGACTTACTTTCTTAGGGTTTATTTTGGTTAAATTTATTTTGAGTTGAATTTATCTAGACTTATTTGTTAATTATGATTTTTTTGAATAATTATGAACATATTTTGAACCCTTAATTTTGTGATCTTTTTTTGCATAATTTATTCTAGACATATTAACTAAACTTATTTTTCTAAACTTTAGGTTTGATCTCTTGCTGGTGCTATTATTTGAAACTTCTAATATATTTTTGGGAGTTTTTAGATTTAAATAATTTGAACTTTAGGCCGTTAAAGTCTAAATAGTTTGAACTTTAAAAATATCGTGGAATAATCTAGACTTCAATGATGTTGAATTTAAATAGCATGCCATAGAATTTTTCTAACAAAACTCAATAAAGTTAAGATTATTTAAATTCAAAAATCCTCGATATAAATCACAGTAATCCAAGAGCATTGAAGTCTACAATATTTCACAGTATTTTTGAAGTTCAAATTATTGAAACTTTTAATTCACGGCTCAAAATTCAGATTATTTATATTCAAAAGCCCATTTTTATGACTACGCGCTCTCCTTATAAGCTCTCTAAAATATAAAAATGCATATATACCATGCCTTAAATCTAATAAGAAGTCACTTATTTACATAATTACATCTAGGAGTTAACTAAGACACACAAAAGTTCATATTTCAACCTCAATATTCTCTTTAAATTTTTAGTTTCACTATATATATTCATGGGCCAAAAAAACATTTGTATAACGTCATTAATTTGACGTACAATTTAGCCAGATAAAAACAAAAGTATGACGGTATCCTCTTTTGTTTCAAGTGGAAGCACTTGAAGCATCAAAAAATGAAGCCATGCATGTATGAAAGTTAGGCGTCTTCTTGTTTAGTTGTTTTTGGCTTGCTTTTCAAAAGAACCACGTTATAAGAATGACTACTTTGTACATTTCTTATTTTAGTAAAATACTCTTATTATTATTAGTTTATCTTCATAAACCATGACATATTTTATACATATATAATTTATGATATGTCTATTCTAGTGAATATGTTTGAGTGAACGTACAAGTGCATTCCAACTAAATGAAGAGTTGGTGTTTATTGTGGACAAAGTATCTTTGCAATTTGTGTAGGTATCTTTCTACTTTAATATTTTTGAAAACCATCTTTCTAGTTAAGGTCTGGTTCTTTTATACGGTAAACTGGGTGTGGTAAATGATATAGTATGACAATATTGTGGAAAGTCTAGTATGATATGGTAATTTGTGGTAAAAATGATTGATGTGGTAAATGAAAAGAGAAAATGTGGAAGGTGGAAGAGAAAAGTTAGATAGATAAAAGTGAGGAGACATAAAGTTATCATTATTGTGGTAAAGTGTGGAATGGTATGGTATGGAACTATGCAAAAGAATAGGGCCTAAACATATTCGAAGAAAGTAAGAGGATTTAAGAATGTAGGATACTTAAGATAAATGTTTCATTAAAATTTCAGTTCTTTAATTTTACTCCTTCCATTCCACAATATCAACTATCTTTTGACCCTTTTATGATCAATTATTGAGCTACATTGACTATAAATTTTAGATATAATATTTCACTAAAAATTGCAATGTTATACTTTTATGAAAGTATTTTCATTATAAATATGATGATAGTAATTTTATGGAATAGATAATTATAAATGTTGAGATATATAATCAAAATTTTGATAGCCCATATATCGTCCTAACTAATATTAAGGAATAGAGGGAGTAGTGAAATATCTTACTACCATTTACATAGGTCATAAAATAACCTATGACAACATAAATGTTGAATTGTATGTGTGATTAATTTTGCTTATAGGACAACATAAAAAATAATAAAATCTTCAATTCTAATTAGCACATTGCAAAATTCCCTATTTGTTGAATAAAGTAAATATGTAGGTCCATAGTTCTATATTTCAACAAGTTAACTTTTACTGGCCCATAAGCCTAGATTCCCATCAAAAGTCCATACAAGATGGGCTTACTCTAAACTAGGAGGCCCAAGTCCAGCCCACCATGTTTCCCCTCTAAATAGATTTTATTTTACTCTTTTTTTTTTGTTGGAGCTGAGAACCAATTAAAAAAAAATGGGTGATGATAAGTGTCTTGCCCCAAGACACTGTTTAAATGTCTTCTCCCTAATAAAATCAATACTTATTATCGTTTTTCACCCCAATTTTTTGACAAATACTATTAATTATCAATTATAAGAAGCTTGGAATGTGTTGGCTACGCCAACAATTAAAATTGACACCCTAACGAATGAACCTCATCTGTTGGGCATATTTTAGACGTTTTTTTGTTAATTTTAAAAAATATCGATAAATGTGTGATTTTATACAATTAATATATATTATTATAGTTATAGAAGTTAATCATGTAACTTTTTTCCAATTTAATTTACAAATATATAGATTTTCTATAGTGACAAGACACATAATATGTGTCTTCTACAAGACATTTATCATTTTCCAAAAAAAAAATATATGAATTCATCATACATTGAATTTTTTTGCAGTGATTAATAAAAAAAATAAAGACATACTCTTAGAAATAAAGAAACTGCAAGACATTGGTTCAACAACTAGATTTCTCTTTTACAATTGGATGTAAATTTCGCAAATTTGTCACAAGTTCCACATGCATCAACATGCGAAGACATAGTTCACATGATGAACTCTTACCTAGAAGTTACAAAATGCCTCTAGTTAGATGAGAGGAAACTACGGTGTGTATAGTAGAATATCAAGACATAAGTCTTTCGATACGTTATAGTAAGTATTTATTACGTGCCCTAGATTAAAAGTAGAAGTAACTGTATGAAATTATCTTGCGATATTTTACCAAAACCGTCTCACATTAGAATTTGTCGTTATTGATTATGTGTCTAAGCGGGACGAAGGAAGGGATTGGCCTTGAAGAAAGGAAGTAAACAAGGCAAGTGAGCTTCTTGGCTTGAAAGTAGGCACATCATGCCCTGCTCCTCTGAATGTTGCAAATGTTAGTCCCTTGTACTCTTGATACCATCCACTTACCTACAAATTCACGTCAAAACTCTTATCATCACCCAAATTACATGTTAATACGTACTTGATCTTGATTAGTAAGTCCTAAACAAGTAATTGAGCTTTATTTTTGCATCTGGTTGTCTGTATTTTTAAACTTGACAAAATTGATTCATCCAAGCCTAATTCGTTTCATCCCAGAACTAAAATTGACGAAATTGATTGACTAGAAATGAACTTGAACCCGATCGAAATGACCAATCTAACGCAACTTGACTCGAATATATCTTTACCAAAGTTATTGGCTTTTGCAAGATAAGCTTGTCGAAGTAATAACAAAGCAATCTGAAATCAACCCACTCAAGAACAATTCAACTCAAATCCAACTCAATCCAAATCTTATTGACCCGGCCAAACCATATGACCTAATTGTTAGGTCAATCTAGTGCATAATATTATCAATACTTGAACGTATACAAACCATCATATATAGTATGGTTTTTGCTTTTGTGGGGTCTAGAGATATGTAGATAGACTACTTTAATTTGACGACAGTTACTATTTATAGAGAGGCTGATTCGATAATCGAACCCTAAACATAAACAAAGAAGAAAAAGGGTATACCTGTCTCTCATGGTACCAAGGCCTCCATGACTTGGTAATTGGTAATCCTAGAGCACTAAGACTGTATCTTGTTGAGAGCACAGGAACTCTTCCATCTGTATCTCCACTGATAAATATCACCCATATATATTAAGATCAAGGATTATTTTTCATGCATGCATGCACATAATATGCATTTTATACGTAGGATTATTTTTCATGCACATACTATATATTAATTTGTCACAATATGTTGTACCTGTAGACCCAAATTCTGAGTCCAGCTGCAATTAGCTTTCTGTAAATTGGAAGCACAGAGGGCACCCAATCTGACCAGTTATCCAACATTGTTGAGCTGTGTTCATATATACAAGGCCAACATGTAAGCGTTAGCTTTTATTAGACAATCTAATTATTTAAAACGTATTACATATACCCGGAATATGTGCTCCGGATATTTGCGAGTAAACAATCCTAATAATAAGAATGAACAACTTAGTACCTGTGGGTGAACAATCATTGTATATAGAGCACAAGCTCCGGGGTACATCTAATAAATTGCATTAATTATTAGCCTAGGTTGGCTCGGACTAACCCATACTGGACCTACATCCTAGGGGGAAAGAAGTCGAACTATGTATAAAACTAGGTGGATTGAGATCATTTGTCATACTTATATTCATTCGAATGGTTATTCCCATACGGAAAAATAAAATCAACTTTGTGCCATATAACATTAGTTTCGGCGATTTTATTGCGACCCTTTTAAGTGATTAAAACATACTACTTGAATTTAAGAAGGTTGTCATAAATGATAGAATCAGATTTTTGCATAGGTAAAGAATAGTTTGTAGATACCCAGATGGGAATAATTATGTGATGGCTACTTACTTGCATATGCTCCAACTTCTAAGCCGAACACCATCGCTAGCATGAAGAGCCTTTTGAACATCTGGCCTATTATAGAAAGCATTCGCATATCCATCCAAACAAGGGTCATATCCACCCATGATCCTCAACATCTACACATGCATTTTCAAAACAAACAAGAAAAACAATGTTAAATCATACTATTTTTCACGTTTAGATCTCTTCAGATCCCGCATCAATGGGACCCATAATGGAAAAGTACATAGGAGTATCAGAAAAATGTCTGGACCAAAAATGGGTACGGTTAAAGATTTTTCGTCTGAATTTTAATTTGTCCTTGATCGATTTGATAGGAAATCTGGACACAATTGTTAAATTATGAAACCATCATTAGCCCTTCAACTGTTACTCTGTTAGCTTAAGCTTTTAGTTGAGATGGTTCCATATGGTATCAAACCTAGACTGAGCAAGAGGTCTCAGGTTCAAATCTCAGCACCCCCAAAAGACATCCGTGCGAGGGGACGTGTTAGAGTATAAAACCATCATTGGACTTTCAACCATCAACTTAATTTTTTGATTAAGATGGTTCCACAACAATTAATATTTTACATTTTTCTATTGTCCAAACCCTATATGACCCGAAAGGCTTGTCCGAATTGTTGACCCGAAAAATATTCAAAAAAGCTGGATATCGAACGTCAGTTTTTCGTCTGGACCCGAAATGATCCGGACCATTGGTGGATCCCAGTGTAACTCAAGGGTGGCCACGACCACCAGTAAAAAAAAAATCAATATAATTTGGGATAAAGATTACGGATTTTATAGGTATGTGTTTGGAGATCCAAGGGGTGAGCCCACTTCAACCAAGGCCCATGGTACACAAGTTAAGTGAGGTTCCATCTTAAAACCAATTGGTGTTAAGAGGAGTAGCTCACTTGACTTATATACCATGTGCTTTCTCTTTACTTTTTCGATGTGAGACATTCACTCATGGGTGATTCCCAACAGTATGTGATGAATATAATAGTGCAGTGATCACCCCTATTAGAAGACCTAGATCTGCAGTTAATCTGAACCCGAATTTTTGACAGCTCCGGTTTTACATAATAAAGGTAAAGGATGTAATAATGAGAAGCAAAGATTGGTACCATTTTGGGTGAGGTTTTGAGCATGGAGTGGTAATTGTTTTTGGTGGAGGCAGAAGAATTAACAACACAAACAGAAGTGTACAAGCTGTAGATATCGATCTCTTTGTACTGAGTCAACATATCATCCAAACCCTGCTTACAATCTGGGTTGCTATCTACGTTGCTACTGTTGAAATCGCACGTCTCTTTTATTATTTTGTAGGTTTCATCAGACACCACTGCATGGCTCCATGCGTAGTCTACCATCCCTCTCATGTCATCTGGGTCCGATGTTTCTGGGTTCCCCATCTGCATGCATTTTCATCATTAATATTTAATTTCACACATTAACAAATACTTGTGCTTAATTATCATCTTATATAATATTTAGAGATTAATATCATAACTCGGCTTATAAGTAACAACTTAATTATATGGCTCCGGCCCCGTCGCAGGGACCCTGCTAATTATATCGTACATCGTGGTGGACTTGCCTAAGTCCATCACAAAGTATTAAAATAGGCCAACTTTTTACACGACGAACATAAGTAAAAATGGATAAATTTTGGTGGAACTAAGTAGGTACTCAAGGGTGTACGATATATATATCAATTGCATGGACCCATTTAGTCTACCCCCCCCCCCCCCACCCCAAAAAAAATGGGCGAATCGGATTTCATGACTATTTTTATAGATAATATCCTAGATAAATTTCCGGTGAGAAAGATTTTATATATAGGAACTGTTGTATTACTATTCTACCTTTTTACTCATGTTCAAAAAACAAAAAATGATATAATTAATTATATGGATCTAACTTTTCAAATTTACTTAACAAAACTTAAAATATGTGTAAAGAATGAGGTATATTCGAGAAAGGGTCATTATAGTCATGGCACGAATGTTAAGTGATGTATAATTGATAATTAATTATAACTATAAAAAAAAAGTCTTAAAAATCATTAAAAAAACTTATTTTTTGAGAATGAAGACACATGTGTTGTATGCCAAAATTTATTTCATCATCTAATTAAAACTGAAAATGCCGTTGTGATTAAAAATATCATAAATGTTAATTTGATGAAAACCTACAAAACTATAAGAAAAGACAAGTAGATCAAGCTGAAAAGTTGGTATGAGGTATATGTAAATGATGTTACATATATAAGAGTACGTTACCAAAATGCCCTTGAGATCAATACAGAGAGAAGGATCCTTGTTCCTGTCATAGATTAGCTCAGCCAACTCTGGGATATATTTTCCTGCCAAAAATACACCATTTTTATCACCTTAACATGCATGAATTACATACTTTCTTATACTTATATAGTTATATTGATTAGTTTAGGTTAGTTTGTACCTGCGTAGCTCTCCCCAGCAATGTAAAACGTCCGATTTCGATACGCCGGAAACTTGACGTACCACTTATGTAGAAACTCGTACGCATCATTTGCTGCAAATAGTGATCGTTGGAAAAAAATTGATCGGAAAATGAAATAGAGCAGGGAGAAGTTGAACTACTCCCTCCGTCCCTTTTTAAATGTCAATAAAACTAACTTTGTAAAACCGACGTGTCTTGGAAATAGAGCGAAAAAATTATGTATGGACAAGTATACCCCTCATTAAGAGAAAGAGAAATAAATGAGAAGATTAAAAGGTGATAAAAGTCTTATTCATTAATTAAGGGTAATATGAGTATTTTAATTATTGGAAATGTAAAATTGACAAATAAAAAGGGACAAGGTAGTTGAGAAAAATTGACACTCATTAAGAGACAGAGGGAGTAATAATTAATCAAATACTTATAGGGTATAGGAAAATTACCTGTTAACTGATCTCCAAGATTGTAGAAATCACTACTGGTATTGGTGTAAGAAAACCCAACTCCAATTGGAGATTCTAAGAATAGCATGTTTGCTTCTGCATCAATCATTTTACACAATGTTTGATTATATTGATTATTGGTTTTTAGGGTGAATATGACATAGGAAAATAGTTACATATATACATGAAGTCAATTGAGAGTCTAACCTTGATTCCAGGAAAAAGGGTTAAATGCAAGATTAGGACCATTAGTGTGATCTAAAAGAAAGGGGCCAATCTCTTGTGTTGCTCCATAACCAACTGATGAACATCCTGGACCTACAATAACACACGCATACACACACATATATACATATCAACTGATGAAGAGATTGTCAGAGTTTAAATTTTTTACAGACATGCAATCAATAGCTTAAGCTTTTGGTAGAACTAGTTCTTGCACGTGGTATTAAGCTTAATTTTTTGAATCTCGACATCCCCATGTAACCATGTTCAATATTTGCACAAAATTAAAGGGACCCTTTATAATTTTCATGCTTCAAGTCAAAAGGGTTTTCGCGTGAAAGGTTGTGCCAGAGCACAAAACCATTTGTTGTGCTTTCAACTATTAGTCTAAGCCTTTGGTGGAAGCGGTTCTTGCACAGAAATGCAGCCGTAAACAACTTTGCTGAGAGACTGATTCTAACGTGCTCGCAAAAATATCTTTAAGAGGGAAAAGAAAGATTTTGGTACCTCCATTAAGCCACAACACCAAGGGTTTGTGGTCCGGCTCAGTCGAGGCCTCGAAGAACCAATAGAAGAGGGCTCTTCCATTGCTTTCATTCGCCGTGACATATCCGGCGTAGTGTCGAAAATCGACCTTAGGTTGGCCGGGCAAATTTGTGACAAGATCATCTTCAAAATTGGCCATGGAGGATGGGAAACCTTTGTTATTTTCATTGTAATGGTGGTCATGAGACATTAGTCTAGGCCTAGAACTAGCAATAGGGGATGCAAATAATATTAGCATTATTGGAAGGACAAAATAAGAGAGAAGGTGCATAAGTGGCCTTTTCACAAGATGATGCATTATTGCCATATAGTAGTAGTAACTAAGTAACCACTAGCAAGTGTGAATTGAATGAATGAAACAAAAAGATGTGATGGTGAGCAAGACTAAACCAAATGTTGCCCCTATTTATACTAGTTAAATTTATGTGTTGCACTTGTGAATTTTATGTGGGTCACCCATTTATGGGACCATTTTGTTTGTCTTCATTAGGGTTGGTGGGCAAGAATGCTCTAGATTTATTTTTTAAAAAAAATTGTCAATATTATTGGGAGTAAAATAAAGCTTAATTAGCTTGTTATATTTAATTAATCTACTCATGCCTCATTAAAAGAGGACATATATTGAAAAATGTTTTATTTTAAATGATGTTTGACTTGTGGTAGTTTACTTTTTCGTGGAATCAAGGTTTCTAGTTAAGACTGATGGGTTGTTAGAATTGAAATTGTAGAATTGGATCCAGGATCGTAAGATTCTAATATATTAAGCAAATAGTAAAAAAGTTTTGTAATAGCCAAAATCTTAACAAATATTCACTAAAATAAAGCAATATGTTAAATTGTTTTTCAACAGATAACACGAATACAAAATTTATGCTCCTATGACAAAATTTTAAAGCATATAATGTGCGCAAACATTTTTTAAATTCACGTAGGATTATGGATTGTAAAATCGTAGGATTGTAGATTCAGATCAGGATTTTAAAAACTATACTTGCAATACTTGAGACTATACATATGTATCTTTCATTCTAGTTCTTAGCTTTCCTTTTCACATCTCTTTCTCAAGTGAACAAGTAATACACGAGCCTAAGAATTGAGGTAAACTTTGCATGCCAAACGGATATTTTTCATTAATTTTGTGAATGATATCCGTCCGTAAACTAGCCAGAGTAGACTAAAATTAATGATTTAGGACAAATATGCAACTGGTATATATTAAGACAATATTGAACGACAACTAGAAATCCTATGGAGAGGTAACAAAAAATAAGACAATAATATTTTTGGGGGGGCGGTCCAAATAAAATTTTAGCAATTTTGTACACATATACAATGCTCATTTGTGGTCAAAATATATTGTAATCGGTAATGTATTTCTATTGTTTCTCTCTCAAGCTTTAATAAGACGAAAAGTATATATAAGATACCAATATTGAAATTGTAAAATTGATAAAAAAGAAGAATGAAAAAATTAGGTAATTTTTGACAAATAACAAGAGATGAATAGAGAGTAAATAAAATTCTAGGTACTATTTTACCTCACTTTTCCAATCATTGACTAGAAATTTAGACACCAAGGGAGGCTGAAAAGACACATAAAATTTGTCACTTTCATTGCTTTGTGTCTATTGATAGGACATGAGTAATCTTCGAAATATATGCATGACTTCAATAGTATGCCAATAATTTAATCAGGACAAATCTAAAATCAAATCCATCGAATCCTGTCTCTGGAATCTTGTAATAATTGTGATCAAGATTCATGAAAATTATTTTACAAAATGGTACGTTGAATTAGGAGTAAAAATGTAAAATAAAAAAAAATATGAAGAAATGGGGGAAAGTTGAAGGAAGTTTTTTTTTAAAAAAAAAAATTTGTTGTTATAAATTGACAAAAAGTGAATAGGCCATAGTATTAGGACAATGATACACATATCGACTTAAGATGGTTAATAACCATCTTGAATTGTCCATATTTCACATTTTTGTAATTTTTAATAATATTTTCTCTAATAATTATATATATTTATCAATTATAAAAGTATAATACTTATTAGCTAGGTCAAAAAATATAAATAATACTCTAATTTTATCAGTCATAGTAGAAAATGCACATTTTACACATAGTTTTATATTTATGAAAGTCTAATAAATAATTATTTTTATATTATTAATAAGTTGTAATAACCTTTATAATGATTTAAATATACTTACATTTAACTTTATGAGTGATTTAGGTGAAAAACAATATGGTTATATATTTACCATCTTGTGTCCCGTCAAGATGTTTATCATTTTACATATTATTATTATTATTATTATGAGGTATAAAAATAAACAGGTTATTTACTTATCAATTTAAACGACAGGAGAAAGTGAATAGGGCATCAGCAATGCAAGAATAATGTTGGAAGTACGAGCAAAAGAAAAATATGCACCCCACTGCTCTATGCATGTTGACTAGTCTATGACAATTGACATGAATTGTAATAGTCGATCAAATCAAGAAAATAATTAGGGAAGAATTTAGTTAGGTTCTAGATGAAGTAGACACCATTAAATATGACAGTAATTCTTATATAAGACTGATTCATTATATAAAAACAGGTCTCTAGCAATTATTATTATTATTATTGTTATTTAGATGAATATTGTCGATATCGGGTGTGTTTGCCAGTAATATTGGAGTAGTGTTCAGTGTTTTGACCATGTCAATATTATAATTGGACAAATATTAGTGTTCGGTGACCAAGCCTATACTATAAAAAGTAGCGTTTTCTAAAATGTTAATAAAATTAATGTTTAGTATTTAGACTAACGTTTTATATTACTTGGTCAAAAGGTATCTTTTGAAAGTTTTATCTTCTAAGAAATTATCCAAATCTTTTTATGTCAATTTATCTTAATCAGTTAACTCAACTCCTAGATTTATTGAACACATGTACAATGTTAACTTGAACAGATATCAGTTATCTACTACATAAAATATTATTTGTTACCTAAATATTATCATTTACATAAGCTATTATTCGCTAATTAAAATATTATTTATTATATAAATTGTTATTTGCAATAAAACTACTAATTTTGCAGAAGATGACCATAAACCCAAAAAGATGAAAAAAAGAAGAAGAAGAAGAAGAAGAAGATAGGAGCTAGTTAATAAATAAAAAATCAACAATATTTTGTGGGGGACCGTGGGAAAAATTGCAATATGCATAATTAATTAAGATCTTGATATGGGAATTGAAGAAAATAAAAATAGGAATGAAGAAATTATTAGGAGTTATTGAATGATGACATGGAATCCAAACATTTGATGTGAGTTGAAGAATGAGATGGAAATCACATGTTCAATGATGATGGGATATGATATTGCATTTTGTTCTTCATTTTCTCCACAATCTTCTTTTACTGTTTGATGGTCATAATGTATATGTTAGGTTTCTAATATATATTTGGAGCACGAAGAAATATGTAATAGAAGACAGATATTTCTTATAGATCTACAATATAATGAATATATAGTTTATATATATAGTGATTGCAAATTATTGAGTTCGATTAAATTTAATTTTTAATCAGATGAGAAATTGATAATCATTACATTTTTTCAAGTTAGACTAGATCGGACAATTGGTAGAGATTCAATTTTAGTTGAAATCGACTTCAAATACAAAATCATGAGAAATATTGTATTCGAATTTTCTATCAAATCATTCAGTGCTAATTAAATTCGAGCGGAAGTCTATGACTGTATTCCAATTTTTTTCGAGTCGGACAAATTCGGTGGATTCCGATCGAGCAAACGGTTTTCCACTCCAATAGTATATATTTAGGTTTTATATCACATCATGCCAGCCACTTCCGGGTTTTATAAATGTTATGTATTGTGGGGGTATTGAACAAAAATAATACGTTACTCACTTTCTAGGCGGTGGTTTGCTGACGTGTGTGAGGGAAATCCGGCGTGGACGGTGATTTGCTAACATGTACAGCACAAGCCTCCAAGTCCACGTTGGGTATCCGCTGATTTCCGCCACACACGTCAGCAACCCATCACTTGAAAGTGGTCGGTGTACAAATTTTTGTCCAACACCCCCACAGTACATAACATAAAAAAAAAATGATATTATTATTGGTCTATAATGTGTAACTTATTATTTACGTCTAAAAATATTTATAATTAAAGTGATGTATTGGAAGCCATGAAACATCTAATAATCTACAAATATTAAGGAGGAAGATAAGAGTATCATTTAATTTAGGACAAAATTTTACAACTTTATTTATGAAAAATGGAGTAAATCTAGAAAGTTCTTATGCTCCCTAAGTGGCATTTAGCCTTTCCAATTGGTGATTTCATTTATCCATTTCCCAAAATCCATTAGCAAGCTTGTGCCAATGGGAGGTCATTCCACTCCCCTCTTAACAAATCTTGGGAGAATATGCCTAATTAATTAACTATGTTAGGAAAATTGTTGATTTGTATAATCTATAGTCTATAGTATACTAATAAATAAACATAGATAGGGGGCAATAAAAAAAACTTTATTATATGCTCATGACTAACTCATTAACATCTTCAATGATCAATCATAATCAATATATAAACTTGCAAAGTTTGTGCAAAGTGTCAAAGTGTACACTAGTGATATCAATATATGATGATAATGGCATGTCCTTTTCTCTGTGTTCCATGACGTCCATTTCCTATGGTTAGACATATCATAAGGCATTTTGTTCCTGGATTTATCTTTTTTTCCCGAAAAAACAATCATAATAAAGAAGCATAATATAAGGAGACGAGTTAAAATGATATTTGTAGTCTAAAATGACTAGCTTGTGGATTGGACTAACCTGTTTCTGAACAATTTTCAAACATACTTGTAAACTAAACTAAGCTAAAAATAGAGGTGCTAGCATCTACACTAAAACAAGTCCTTTATCTATGTAGTCAGTGCTCATAAACAATGATGATCTACGGGAGTCAGCATTTCTTGCAACATGTAGCGGTCCCTTGAGTGACTCTTCTTATAGTCTTCTCTCGTTGCAGCTCTATACTTCTTCGTACTTTCTCTTGTGCGCATATCTATATATTCTCCTTCCCTGAAGTGTTAATTTGTTCACTCTTCCTTGATATCCTTAGCTCTAAAGAAAGCAATTTTAAGGTGTTTGGTTCATCTATTGTAGACGGCGAATGACCTTCTCATCAAACTCAAAATCTGATTCGATATCAAGCACATTGAGGGAATTGATGGGTAAACTACACTGATATTATAATGAAGGGAGGAGGTCACACAACCATCAGACTTGACCTAACAGATGCCTAAAAGGCTAATAAGAACCCTATCGAAGCATCACAAATCTGGTAGAGATGATAAACCTTCAACTCTAAGACCATTAAAATTAAATACTATGCTCTTAGTATTGAGAAGAGACTCATGTTTGACCATGCAGTTGAAATATATGAAAGTCTACAACTCTACTATTATATACATAATCACCTACCAATAAAAATTTAAAAGAAATTGTATACGACCCTAGGTGCACCGGCCGATGCTTTCCTTTCAGATTACATACATACACACATACATACATATGGACTACACTTTTTGGATTTTAATTAATGTAACAAGTGAAAAAATACACAATCAGATAACTAGAGTCCACATATATAACTACACCTGATGTCATGTAATTGACAAACATGGAATATAACCAGCAAGGACCGGCTACAGCAAACAATAACAATCTTTGAGGATGTCTCGCCAACGCAAAGTATGAGGGGATCCAAGTATAAAATTAAATTAAATTTTCTAAGGTCTTTTTTTTTAATGAGAGATGAATGCTACAGAAATAAATTTTATTACTAGCTTATTTGTATTTGGTTAGAATAGGGAAGCCCCTAGGTAAAAAAAAAACAAAAGGAAAAGAAAAAAAAAAGGAAAGAAAGAAAGAAACGTTTCTCTCCCCACTAAGGGACCTAGATGTGGATGTAATAATTGTAGTCAAGAATCCTAACCTAATACTTATATATTTTAATCTCAAACTTTATATTTGCATTCCATTATGTAGACCAAATTTAAGAGTTAATAATACCATGTAAAAAAAGTGGAATATGATGGTTGTAAATCACTTAAATTACTCTTAATTTTTTGGATTACAGATTGGAAAAAAGACTATTTATTACGTGACATATCCTAAAACAAGTGCAGCATAATATAACACTAAAACAATAATATCAAAAGACAGCGCAACATCAAAATTCCTAATGTTAGAGGAAATCCTTGGTCCTAAAATATTTTCTTATCAGTATGTCATTAAAATACCTCGTTCATCATATTCTTACATGATCTTGCTACGCATCCTAAATGTGATCAATTATTATATCTGTGATATATTTATTTTCCAGAATTATATATGTAGACAAAAACTTGTCTTTTATTAGCCAAAGGTATTGTGTGCTATTTATTATGTACTATTTTCATTCCTTATTATTTAATAATTATATAGAATTAGTTTTTATATGAACCTTTTACCTATATATATATATATATATATATATATATATATATATATATATATATATATATATATATATGGGACATCCTTATTTAATAATTACTCAATTTTTAATGGATAATTTCAAATGGTCACTCTCTTTGACTCAGTGTAGAGCTTGCCATAATTGTTAACTTTAGTAGTGCAATCCTCACCTGGCCTCTTCTTTTTTTTTATATTTTTATATATTATTGACATGGTCAAATCTTACATATTAAGCACACGGATATATATGCAGCAATTTTAACCTATATTTTGATAAATTGTCTAAGTTCTATTAATCAGAAATATTGACCAACTAAAGTGATCATCAATTACCATATATAGTGGCTCATATGGTCATGCTTGATGCATCATTACTTTTTGAATGGTTTTGCATGTATAGCATTAATAACTTAATTCTAATGTAAATCCTATCGGTTAATTATTCATCGTGATCTCATCACTTTGACTATTAAATTTTCAATATATACAATATTTTATTATATGAAAATATTATGATTAGATTTATAATAAGATTACTATCGAAAGAATATAATGTTATAGTTCTTCGATGAAATATTATGTGAAGAATTGTTATAAGTCAAACGATAGTGTGCATAACACACACTATAATGCTAGTTTCCATTTATCGAGGGGTATGTACTCCTTTCATCCTATTTTATCTGTCATTTATTAAATATTTTATAGTCTGAAATATGTATGTATAATAGTCTATGAAGCATTTAATAAGTGATAGATAAAATAAAAAGGATGAAGTAATCTTTAATAGATGTAAATTAGCATTATATTGTGTGTTATGCACAATATTATTATAACATGATATTGTTTTCAACATTAAGATTTGATTTTCACTTTTTATTTATAATATTTAATGGAGATTACACGTGTTATAAAAAGTTAACTGAAAAAATAAATAACAATATCATTATACTAATAGGTACAAAAACTATAATACAATATGTTGTTGTTACAATAATTTCAACCTAGACGACGACAACAACAATAATAATAAATTTCCAGTGGAACATATTTTTAGCGCAATTTAAGGAGTCCAGATGTAGACTTCCTCTCCTAAATTGAATAATTTCAACTTTAAGAAGATGTTAATCAATTTGATAACATTGATTGTATATAGGCTAATGGACTCCTTTCTACTTTTGGCTTCTATTAATGCTCACATAAGATATATATGACCATGTTGACAAATAGTTTGAATTGAAAAAAAAAATTAAATTAAAAACAAGAATGTTGGCAATTTTTTTTTTTTAATTTTTTATAAGAGGGTAAGTAAAGGAAAAGCAGTTAGCAGTGTCTTCTCACAAGAAACCGCCCCGCATTATCATAACTAAGAATGTTATTAAAATCTAGGCTCGAAAACGCAGACCATGTGCCCGCCGCAGACGCTGACTGACCCTGTTTTGATAACCAGTCTGCGGCACCATTTGCTTCCCTGTAAATATGATGAATGCTGAGCACGTGACACCTGCTCATGAGAACCCGAATATCCTGGATAAGGCTCCTTATCTCCCAAGGAATAGTGAACTCGCCTTTGATAGCTTGAATTACCACCAAATTGTCCCCTTCAATAATAATACTAGAGAAGCCCAACTCGCAAATATCTTGGAGACCATCTCGAAGAGCTCGAGCTTCTGCTACCAGGATCGAAGCATCCCATCTGAACACACCCGCTCTCAAAAGACCCCCACGCCAATCACGGAGAAGAAACCCACCCGCCGCTGAAGAGTTGATAAGTGAACCGTCGAAGTTGAGTTTGAGAACGCCAAAAGGAGGGGGCTCCCACCGGACAAGGTGAAACCCGGGATAGGAGACACCCGAAGAATAGCTACCATGATTCTCTACCTGGAAAGAGTTTCGAATCTTCCACTCCGCTAGGGACCGTTTGGTATGAATTAGACATTGCAAGGGACGGAAAATTGTGCGGAGAAAAACCACCTCATTCCTTTGTTTCCATATTGCCCAAAGAAGGAAAATGCCTCGCTGGATATTCAAATGATTACCAGCTAGGTGATTAGTATCAAGGAATTGTTGAATAAAGTCATGTGAGGACGACAGATTAAAGGCATTCAACCACCCGTGATTGAAGGCAAGCGCCCAACACCTTTGGGATGTTGAACATTCCCAAAACAGGTGATCAGTACTCTCAACATCATTGAAACAGAGAGGACACACCGGGTCCAACTGGACACCTCGCCTTAACAGTGTGCCTCTCGTAGGAAGGCCATTTTGTAAACATAACCAGAGAAAAATACCAATTTTTGGAGGAATATCGAGCTTCCAAATCCATTTATATTTCCACTGTTGGTCAGTATCTAAGCAATCCTGAATGATCCTTAAGGCTGACCTAGTGGAGAACTCACCAGAACCCGTTAAACCCCAACAAAATTCATCCTTTGCCTCTGTCACTGGGACAGGGATCCCAATAATCTTTTGTAGGATACGTTGATCGTGGATATATTGACGTAGTTTTATCTCATCCCACGATTTATCCTGGGCAATAAAATGACTTACCTTCAGGTTTTGGTCTACAGGGTCGTCAGTATCATTTCGATCTAATAATTCATTTAAAGAAGAGTTACCAACCCAGTTATCTTTCCAGAAATTAATTGATTTGCCGTCACCCACTCTCCAACGTATTCCCGATTTTAAAGTTCCTTTGATCTTAATTAGATTTTTCCAAACTGGAGAGTCTGAGGCTTTTCCTGTAGACTGGAAGAAATCTTCATTTTTTAGATATTTTTCGCGCATAGCTCTAGCCCAAAGGCTATCCTCTTGGATAACCCGCCAAGCAAGTTTGCATTGAAAGGCCATGTTAATTGCCTCTGATCGACGGAGACCTAGCCCCCCAAAATCCTTAGGGAGACAAATGGTATCCCAAGCTACCATAGGCATACCATGATTTTCGCCCTCCTTCTTCCAAAAGAAATTTTTATTGATTCTGTCGAGATTAACACACGTAGACTTGGGGAGACGGAAACATTGCATAGTGTGGGCAGGGAGAGATTCCAGATTGGCATGAATAAGGACGACCCTCCCAGCTTTGGAAAGGGTATTTGCCTTCCAAGCTGCCATTCTGTCCATAGCTCGACCAATTAATTCATTAAAGAAACGATTGTCATGCCGTCCATTAGGGATATAGCACCCTAAATATTTGCCTAACGCTTCAGTATTAGGAATATTGAATATGCCCTTGACTTCCTCTCTCATATGTGGGGAAGTGTTCTTAGAAAAATCAGATTTGACTTGTGGAAATTCACTAATTGGCCAGAATCCTTACAAAACTCAAGGAGTAGATTCTTCAAGACAGTCGCAGCCTTATTAGTCGCTTTACAAAACAATAAACAGTCATCCGCAAAAAACAAACCCGGTATATTGGCCCCACGAGGAGTCAGTTTAACCCCAATACCAAGCTTAGACTCCTCAGCAGCTTTGTCAAGCCACCCATTAAAAACATTCATACATAAAAGAAATAGGTACGGAGACAGGGGATCCCCCTGCCTCAACCCACGGGAAGCTTTGAAGAACCCCTACGGTACCCCATTAATTAATATCGAGTAGGTGACCGTAGATATATATTGGTCAATAAGCGTAATCCATTTTTCACTAAAGCCCATTCTCTTCATGACTTCCTTCAAAAAATCCCATTCAACCCTATCATAAGCTTTCTCCATATCTATTTTCAAAGCGACCCAACCTTTTTTTGAGGTCGATGTCCTAAATTTATGCATTATTTCGTGAGTCAAAAGGAT
Organism: Portulaca oleracea; assembly: GCA_029582165.1. Classification (NCBI taxonomy): domain Eukaryota; kingdom Viridiplantae; phylum Streptophyta; class Magnoliopsida; order Caryophyllales; family Portulacaceae; genus Portulaca; species Portulaca oleracea. The sequence continues at coordinate 38,338,989 of CM055885.1, read as the reverse complement.
GTTATCCTGAATGGCTCGGCTCGGAATAAACGCACTTTGAGCCGGAGAAATTAGATCCTCTAGAAGAGGACATAGCCGATTCACCAAGATTTTTGAGACTAATTTATAAAGAGAGTTACATAAGCTTATTGGTCGATAATGCGAAGTTTGGCTGGGGTTGTCAATCTTAGGAATGAGGGTTATAAACGTATGGTTGACTTCTTTGAGAAGACAACCATGTTCAAAAAAGTCTTGAACTGCTTTAACAATATCTTGATGTATATCGGCCCAGGAATCCTGAAAGAAACCCGCCCCAAAACCATCCGGACCCGGGGTCTTGCAGGGATCCATATCAAAAAGGGCAGATTTGATTTCCTCACTCGTTGGTATGGCTGTTAATTTATCATTATCTTCTGGAGAAATAACGCTATTCACCTCCCTACCTATATTCACACCATGAAGTTGCGAGTTGAAGTAAACCGTTTTTTATAGTCTTCAACAAAAAGGGAACTAATATCCTGTTCCGACTCCATCCAAACACCATTTTCAGTTTTAATTTTTGTAATACTTTGTCGTTTAATTCGCGCTTTTGCAGATCTCTGAAAGAGGGTGGAGTTCCTGTCACCATTTACTAGCCATTTCTTTCGGGCTAATTTACCCCAATATTTTTGATTAAACAAAAGGAGTTTTTCTCTTTGTTTTATCATTCTGTTCATCCAGTGATTAAGCCGTAAGTTATGGGGGTCAACAAGAAGCTTCTGTTCGATGTAATCAATACGCTCCAGATTTTCCTCTAATTTATGTTTATAGTGGCCAAATTGGGTTCTAGCCCAAGACTTGAGCTCAACTTTAAGCAGTTTCAATTTTTGTGAGACTCGAAACATAGGCGAGCCTGCCACTTTCCCACTCCAAACTTTCCTGGTTAATTGTTTCATTCTGTCATATTGACTCCAAAATTTTTGATACCGGAATGGGAAATTTTTTGTCTTACTTCGTTGGTTGGAAGTTTCAAAAAAGATTGGACAGTGATCCGAGAAGGTAAAATTCCCATGATACTCAATAGCATCTGGATACTCTAGTTGAAAATCTTGACTCAAAATAGCCCTGTCAAGGCGTTCGTGAATCCACTGACCACGAATTCGTTTTTTCCACGTAAATATTCTACCGCGAACAACCGCAGAAGCTCCATTGGAAGCTCGCAAGAAGTTATTTAATCTGGACCCTCTAGACCACGAGAAGGGCACACCCCCTGTTTCTCCCTCTCGGATTCTAACTCATTAAAATCTCCAATTAAACACCAAGGAAGATCAAAGGTATTACGGAGGGAGGACAAATAAGACCAGAAAACATCTTTATCTCTCTGTTGGGCCGGTCCGTACACCCCGGAAATAATACAATTTTTTTGTCGGGATGTATCAAAGACTAATAAATGAATTGCGGGTCAGAAAGAGTTGCCGCATGAATGTTATTGTTATTCCATAGAGCCCAAATGCCCCCAGCATGGTTAACAGGAGACACTATCGTAAACTTATCAAAACCAAGGGTCTTGATGATTCTTTCCGAATTAGAGTTATTGGTCATTGTTTCAAGGACAAAAAGAATGTCCGGTTTGCACCTATCCACCAAAGCCTTTAAGTCGGCTACCAAGTGCCCTCTTTTAGCTCCACAAACATTCCAAGCGATGATTTTCATACACAAAGGTTAAAGTTCGACGTAGCCCATCTGATATAACTCCGGATTAAATCCAAGCCTGATCTGTACTGCCAATTATGAGACAGATGGAAACATAAGAAAAGCGATTACGCATGACGAGTCATGGTTGTCCAATGAAAGGCCTTGGTGGTATAGGAAAACCCATCACCACACTCACCCAGCAGGAATCTTGATGCATTTTTCACACAGAAAAATTGTATCAAAAAAGGGGGACCAACAGTCCCTGATTGGTTTTTACAACGTAACAAAAAGCGATGGAAATAGAGAACTAGGGATCCAAAATCCCACTCAATGTGCTGTAGCTTCCAATCCAAATGACGCGCCTGGCAGCTCCAAATGGTAGTAATCCTTTGGGCCTGAAAGAGGGCACGGGAGGATGAAAAACCGGTGATAGTAAACTTAATCTCAAGATAATTAAGGCTCTTCCAAGAAAAGGGGTAGTCAGCACTACCCGGAATCGTAATACCAGACAACAATAACCACCAACCCAAAGGAAAATCAATTACAGCAAACCAGGTCTCAGAATGCACCCTCGTCCAGCACATGGAAACGACATAGCGTCCGGGTTAGCTTCACAAAAATCATTAGCCCGACCCTAGGCCCATAGAGGAGGTGGTACCAAGGAGACACGCTCATGGGCCTCCAACCTCTGAGAAACACGAAAAAAACCAGATGTGCAACAGAGGGGTGGCAAACCAAAAGCATGAAAAACCAGCAGAAGAAATACAAGGAAGTTGACAGAGGGTTACAAAGGTACTTCATCATCAACCACATCCAACAACAACATGAGCAGAAGCCTGGTCGGGTTGGCTTCAAGAAAATCATTAGCCAGACCCTAGGGCAATAGTGATGGTCGAACCAAGAACACAAGCTAATGGGCTTCCAACCTATGGGAAACACAAAGGAAACAAGGGTTGCTGCAGAGGGGTGGCAACTCAAAAACATAAAATACCAGCAGCTGATAGACAAGGATTCAGACTTAGTGTTACAAGGGTACTTCATCATCGACCCCAACCAACAATAGTAGCAGCAGTAGCAAAACTGAAGACGAAATAAAAAACCAATATTATGAGGCTCTAAGAGTACTACAAAATAATCCCACCAGGGATATACTTCCCCAACGAGAGCTTTCATTTCATTGCAACTGATGAGAGACATAAGCTGTCACCTAGAAAACCAGAAACGAAACAGCAGAACTAAGAAATACCAACCCACAAACATAGTGACACTACCCCTTTTGTGTACTCGGGGATTAGCCCAGCGGACGGGTGGATCCGTACACACACAAAGCAACTGGAAAACAAGACTGACAAGGAGGACAATACTAAGAAGGCTAATCTTATTCTTACACAAACCCAAGCACACTATATTACACATGGTCATAAGAGCATTTAGCGAAGGGCTCAGGCCGAGCCTTCACCATCATCCCTCCTCTTCCTTTTAGCTGAGTCCGAAGACATGTCAACATCCTGGATCAACGGAAGATCAAGAAACGCGTCTGCATAGTCATCTGGATTAGTGTTAACCGGCTCATCGGCATCCATGGATTGGTCATCATCCTCCCCCAGAGGGTCAAAGGCATTAGAAAGATTCATACCATCCTTTGGGATCATCTGGTCCCTATGAGCGAGAATGATATTATCCGGACCCGGTTGAAAGTTGGGATGGACAGAGATGCAGCACGCTCGGTATGAATCGGGGACATCTTAGGCTCGGATCAGTCCGGGATTGGTGGCGAGTGTCGTTGATGATAACACCCTTACCTTTAGGCGGCGAGGGGCCCGCGGTCCTGAGACTCCCCGTAGTGGGGCGACCACGGTAAGACTGAGTAGCACGTTGCCTCTTTTTAGGGGAGACTCGGATCCAGTTCTCAGAAATAGACATAGAATAGGTAGTTTTTGGAGGCTCACCCCAAGTAGCAGGGGGCCATTAAAACGTTCCACCACAATTTCAACTTTAGAGTGGCTAGGCACACTGGGACAGCCTTCAATTTTGTGATCCTCCGCACCAAAGAATGTTGGCAAATAACTAGCATATGTTATCCAAATTCCTCAAATAATTATGGTTGCTTATGGAAGGTATATACTGATTAGACATCACAACTTGGTAGTTTCCTTGGTGCCACTATAGTGGACTATCTTAAGCATGAAGCACTAACTTGAAAAGATGTAATATTTTCTTCCACTAAGCACAAATTAAAGGTGGGTGTTAGAGCATGCTTATTATGAGTTGTAATGTCTAGATTTTGAGTGTATGTAATGGATAATATCAAATAAATATAATATAACACTTTTATATCTTAGCAAAAGAGTGATGAAATTTATGACTTATTCTTTCTTTGATGGATTAGTCAAAGTTAAGTTGGGTCGGTAAAGTTGTTGCAACAAGTATTACAAAGTGATGGGGACACAAAGAGAAAGAACTAATGTTAGATAAGGTAAAATTAATGAAGTTTCATCGCAAATTCATATTTTGGTGGAAGATATCAGGCTCCTAGTAGGTAATGTTGCGATTCATCGAATTCGAAATGGTTTAAGGTTTTAGTGAGACCCATAGCCTCATAAGAATCAAGACAATCGAATGACCAAGAAGATATCAACAATGATCTCACCCAATTGCTAATGGGAGTTGAAATCCAATCGAACACACCACTGAACTTTGCGTGACCTCATCTGCACCCTCTAATATTGTCGAGTGCAACAAAATGGATTCAGAACACTTGTCAAACGAACGTCAGTAATATGGATTATAGCTCCATGGTCCGTCGCTCAGCCTCTGAGGAGAGCGATGTTCGCTCCAATGACCAAGAACTCGATAGCGTTCACACTCCTTCTCGAGTTTAATCATTAATATAACAACTAATTTAAATTGATAACTTATGCATCATGGTACTAATAGAAACTCTTTTTTTTTTTCTCTTTTGACTTGGTGTGTGTTGAGACTTGAGAGAGGGAGAGATTCCCTCTCATAGATGCTAAAAATCAAGCTACACTATTATGTATACAAGCCACTTGATTAATTTAAAAATGAACATGAGCTCATACTATAAAAAAAAAAAATCAGGTATAAAATCATCATCTTAGCTACAAAAACTCAATTTAAGGGTGTGGAAGATTTCACAATTAAGCCCGACAAAATTTTGTTCGATTCAAATGTTTGAATTTATTTATCAAAAAGAAATCTAGTTCGATCTGAACCCAATTTTGACAATGTCTGAATTGACCAAGTTTTCGCACATAATATTTCTCTTTTTTCTATCATTCGAACCCAATTTTGACTTGTATTCACTTCCAATCAAATTGAGTAGAATTAACTGATTCCAAACGCCAGTTTCTCGCTCGAATTTTGATATTAACCGCATTTGACCTGTCAGAATTTAATCGAGATCCAACCTTTCACACGCGCTACTACTAAGAGTCTAGAGTTTGCTAAGAAGCATCAAGATATTACAAGTATTCCCAGAGTTCACACTTAACAAGCTAACAACAGTACAGTACAACACTCCTTTTACCAAAATTGGATTAAGATTATGACCTTAATCCTCAACAATGTCACCAAATTACATCCCATCTAAGAAACTAATCCCACACTAATCAATTCCACCACACTTAACACCCATACAGTATGTCATCAGAAGCAATTTTTCAACATCCACAAACTTCAAACCCATAACAACTTTACTTGTCCCAACTAATCACTGAATTTCAACCCCACCATGATAATAAATTCACCCAAAGCCCCACAAATCAACATCCTATCCTTTCTTCTTCTTCATCATCTTCTTCTTCATCTTCTTCTTCCCTGATTCAAAACCCCAAAACACCCAGAAATCATCCCCCAAACAATGAAATCAGAGCCCCAAAACCCCCAAAATCTCCCCCATTACTGGGGCACAACCCCAGAAGAAGAATTCTACACTCAACAACGAATCAAATCCACCCAATCATACTTCACCACACCCAGAAACCATACCTTGTTCACTCGATCATGGCTGCCACTCTCCCCTCCACGCGGCCTCATCTGCATGGTCCATGGCTACGGCAATGACGTCAGCTGGACATTTCAAGCAACCGCGATTCACCTCGCACAAAACGGGTTCGCATGCTTCGCTCCGGATCTACCCGGACACGGTCGATCCGAGGGTTTGCGAGGGTTCATCCCGAATGTCGATGAAGTCGTCGACGATTGCATCTCGTTCTTCGATTCGATCAGAAATTCGCCGGAATTCGAATCTCTGCCTTGCTTCTTATTCGGGGAATCCATGGGAGGCGCAATTTGTCTTCTGATCCATCTCAAGAACCCTAACCCTAACCCTAATCCTTTCCGAGGCGCGATTTTGATCGCACCGATGTGCAAAATCTCGGATAAAGTCCGACCCAGATGGCCGATCCCAGAAATCCTGACGATCGTCGGGAAATTCATGCCGACATTGCCGATCGTACCCGCCCCAGACATCCTCGAGAAATCCATCAAAGTTCCGGAGAAAAAACTCATCGCAGTGATGAATCCGATGAGGTATACTGGGAAACCCAGATTAGGAACTGTAATGGAGCTTCTTAGGGTTACGGATTGTTTGAGCAAGAGATTGAAGGATGTGAGCATACCCTTTGTTGTCCTCCATGGAAGTGCAGATTTGGTTACTGATCCGAATGTTAGCGTTGCTCTGTATGAAGAGGCGAAGAGTGAGGATAAAACGATGAAGATTTATGAAGGAATGCTGCATTCTTTGATGTTTGGTGAGACGGATGAGAATGTGGAGGTGGTGAGGAAGGATATAGTTGATTGGTTGAACGATCGATGTTATGGGGGTGATTGTTGATTGTTGTTCGTGATTTGTTGGTTTTGTGGGGGTGTTTGGGGTTAGGAAATGACTATAAAGTAGTCATTTTGATGTGATTATTGTAATGGAAATTGAAAGAGTATTGTATTTGGATAAGTGAATGTAGGATGATGTTATCTTTGTTGTGATTATTTATTGAGGATATTTTGACCTATTTTTTGGTCAAAAGTCGAGCAACAAATTAATTTTTGTATTTAGTTGTTTTGATTGAAATCAACTATCATTTCAGACTTTAAAAATTCGGTGCATGAATGTGGATTATAATAAAAAAAAAATTGAGCATTGGACTGGTTGTATTTGCTGTTAGTGTCAAAACTACATAATCTTAATTAATAATAAATACTATAATTAAGGTTTCATGGGTTAAAAAATAGGTTGAAATGTCTCACATCGAAATATGAAGATTCTTTAATCATTTTTTCATGTCTATTCAACTGTAAATATTTAAAAGTTTACTGTAGTTCGTAGGAGTGAAGTTAAAGTTGTAAATTTGGCGTATGAATGTGGATCATAATCAAGAATTAAGCATAGGATTGGTTGTGTTTGTTGTTAGTTTCAGCTGGGATTTTGTATGTTGTACCTAAAGAAAATTTATCGAGATTCAACAAAGGAAGTTGCTTTGATTTGAATAAGAACTAAAGCACTCGACACTCAAATACATGTTTATAGTGGGGGAACTTTCACGCGAAACAAAATAAAACAAAACACAAAAACAGGTCCTACCGAGATTTGAACTCGGGTTACTGGATTCAGAGTCCAATGTCCTAACCACTAGACCATGGGACCAATTGATGCTGTTGAATGTGGCGTTTAGTTTATACATTTGGAACAATAGTAATATTCCCTGCTTCCAATTTGTGTCCTAATGACCTTATAAAACCCATTTGATATCTCACGAGAATGAAAATGAAAACTCATAATAGAAATGAAAATCGTAATTGGAATGGGAATTAGTATGTGTTTATGAATTCGTAAGTTCTTTGTTTGTTATATAGCAATTCAAAATGGGAATAGAATTGGGAATAATTAAATACACATATACTAAAATACCCTTGATTATTTAAATCCGGTGAAATAGAATCGATAATATTATTTACATGATATGATAATATCGATATTTAAGATGAATTATGAATTTTCAATATAAATTATCACCCATGTGGTAATAGTTTAGTGAGAGTGGGGAGTTTTTATTCTCATTTCCAATCTTTGATTTTTTACAATTCTCACAAAATAAACATGGGAATCGTATTACCAATTTATCTATTCTTATTCCCACCAGCCAACTCCCTTATGTCAAGCGCCTGCTTGGGTGAAGGTCTACCTTTTGTAGGAGATCAAATAATTTGGAAAGAGACAACAACAACCATAACGATCCTTAGTCCCACTAATGTGGGGTTTGATAGGATCGAGATGTAGGCAATCCCCCCACCCCTAACCAATGCACAGAAGTACTTGAAAAAGTTGATTATGATAGGCTGAAAAGAAAAAAAACTGGAAATTGAAAGGGGAAACAAGAGAAGAGGTGAGTCGTAGACTCAAAGAGAGAGATAAAAATACAATCGAAAGGGAAGTCAAGAGAAGAGGTGAGTCATATACTCAAGAGGTGAGATAAAGATGTAGACATGCGTGCTCTTGGTGGGATGCAATTGCACAATGAAAGTCAGAATTTCCTGGAAAACACTTACAAGGCAAATACAAGAGAATACACAAAAAACCAATACATGGTATCCGTTCGATAACCTTTCATCCCCTTACTCGACTACCTTAATCCTAGCCCTCCACACACTCCTATCTAGTGTCAGCCATCCACTAAATCTAGTTGCTTCAAGTCACACCTTAAAAATAAGTTAGACTATATCAAAGATATGTTCAATTCAAAATAGTTCAACAAAATAAGTTAAAAGGAACATGCAACAAGACCATTCAAGTACTTATTTTGTAACAATTCTTAAACTTTTTGATGAGTTAGCTGATTATTGCAAAACTACATGAAAGAATGTCCAAATATAAAATTTATAGATGAAATATTTTGACTATAAAACATAAAAGACTATTATTGGGAATCTACTATTACTTTTACGAGCGGTCTTACATATACTACTAAAAATGACAAGCTTTGCATAACACACAAGCTCAACTAATATAAATATACAACCGATTCTAAAGCATAGTACTACCTCCGTCTCTTGTTATCTGTCGCCTTGGAAATTGTGTTAAAAACTTTGACCGTTAATATCTTAATTTGTATAATGTTTCATCATACAAAGTTGATATCATTAGATTCGTAATAAAAAATACTATTTAAAAAGTATAATATTATAATTTTTATAAAAATTTTATATTAGAAATTATTGATTAAAAATTGACACTAAAAACCGTAAATGACAGATAAAAAAGAATGGAGGGAGTAGCATATTAGCATCTAGTATTTGCTTAGATTATAAGCTGCATTTAGTCCTAAATTAATCAACATATTCCAATCTTAAATTAATCAAGGAATATATTCATAAAATAAAAATTAAAAAAAAATACTCCACGTGTTCCTCATTGTATTCCAAATTTCCAAGTGTCATTGACTTATTTCTTCCCTCCTAACTTGACTCCGCACACTTCTTCCTCCCGCCATCTCGAAAAATGCCCAGCGAAGCACAGCCGTGCCCTCCGCCGGCGACGGCAGCCCACACGACGGACGAACCCTACTTGGCCACCGTCATTCCGAAGCGCATTGCTCTGTTCGAGTCTCTCAAAGCTCAGCAAGACTCCCTTCGTCTCTCTAACCCCGCCGAAACCATAAAGTTCGTTCATTCTCTTCTATCTTCTTCTCTTCTGCTTGATTTTGGACTGATTTTCGACTGAATTTCGACTGAATTGATTGAGTTTTGGTGCAGAATTACATTTTCGGATGGAAATGTGAAGGAAGGGAAGAAGTGGATTACTACTCCATTGGATGTAGCTGCTCAAATTTCGAAGAGTTTGGCGTCGAATGCGTTGATTGCGGAAGTTGATGGGGTTCTGTGGGACATGACTAGGGTTCTTGAAGGGGATTGTGAGTTGAAGATTCATACGTTTGAGGATGATAAGGGGAGAGATACTTTCTGGCATTCGAGTGCTCATATTCTTGGTCAGGTACATTATGAATTGATGATGATGATGATGAGTTTTTGTTTTTGTTCTTTCGTTTTTCTAGGGATTTGGCGTTGAATTTTGATGGTAATTTGGTTGTGTTTTTTGATCAAGGCGTTGGAGATGGAGTATGGATGCAAATTGTGCATTGGTCCCTGTACTACAAGAGGCGAGGTGAGAATGTGAGATGAAGTTTTGGTGTATAATTTGTTGCATGTATGAAGTTTAGCTCTTTTATGTGATTAAAGTCTTTGGTTCAGCTTTTGGCGTTTGTCTGAATGGATTTGGGTAGAGTTGGCGAAATTTTGTCTGGCTTGAACACTCAAATTTGTCAAAAACCGGGTTTAGTTATTGACACTTTGTCCGAATTTTACATTGATCGAATATTCGTACACTATGTTCCGACCGAAAGACCCGAATTTGTAAAAAATTGGGTTTGGTTATTGACTTTATGTCTGAATTTTACATTGACTGAATATTCGAACACAATATTCTGACCAAAAAACCCGAATTTGTCAAGAAATCGGGTTTGGTCATAGACTTTTCATCTGAATTATGATTTCTCATACCCGTTTATTGGCGGAGTAGTGTGGCTATCGGCATTTATGAGACCACCTTTTCCTTTTTCTTCTTTGGCTATGATATACAATTGAACTATACAAAAATTGGTAATTTCTTGGGCTATGGTTGATTACTTGTATGGTATTTGTTCTGTAGAAAACTATTTTGCCTAGGAGAATATCTTCTTTGACCTAAACACACTCCGACCTTTGATCCTTAATTGCAAGGAAATGCATCGTTATATTTGGATCTTCCCCTTCGTTGCAAAGAGTGATCCATGTAGGTGGTGTTGTAAAAACCATTTGGAGTCTACTTTGCTTCTGTATCAAGTGTGCCGTCCGTTGCTATGTTTCTGACCTTTTGGCATGTAGTTGTTTGGTTCTTTTTGTGCTTGTGCGTAATTGGAATTTTGGACAGGGTTTTTATTATGATGCTTATTATGGAGAGCTGAGCTTGAACGAGGATCATTTCAAACAAATTGTGGCGGGGGCAGGAAAAGCTGTTGCGGTATGATCCTTGTACCCTTCATATATTTGTGCCCGAGTGAGTTTTATGGTGCTTTAGGCCGTTTTTGTTCTTTGAGAAGGGAAACAACTGATACCTTTTCTATGCTTATTATGTCTATTTGATTAATAATACTCTTTCCTAATTTGCACAATGAACTCTGACACGTAATTTTTTTGAGAGATGGAATCTAATTTGACATGCTAACATCTGATCCAAACACTATACAGAACACAAGTAGAGTCAACTATAACTCTGTATGCATAATTGTATATGAAAATATGGATAAAACGTACGGACGCTACTTTGAATCCTTCAAGATTTTCTTTGGATCCTTCTACTAGGCTCCTCCTTTAACATAGAATTGTTTTTTGTTGCATTCATTTTCTTTATGAAATTCGCGTCGCTCTCGAAAGTCCCCTGATTATTGTTTCCTAATAACATTGTTCACCACTAAATACAATCTAAAAACATGTCCCCGAATTATAGTTTTCATTAAGTGGGGTATCTCCGGAGCAACTTATTGTTTAATTTAATTGCACATAACATATTTTCTAGAGAACTTTATAGGAATGTGTTTTACTGTCCTTAAGGCATGCTCTTCAAATCTTGTTTCAATGTTTTATCATACATTATATTACAGGAGAAACAACCATTTGAACGCATTGAAGTGACAAGACAGCAGGCATTAGAAATGTTTTCTGACAACAGATTTAAGGCAAGCATTCGAACTTTTCAGATTTATTACCGGGTCTGCTCTTCCACTGGCATTTCATATTACTCTTTTGCTGATTCTGCTTCTGGGTGCAGGTTGAGATCATCAACGATCTTCCAGAGGATAAAACAATAACAGTATACAGATGTGGACCTTTGGTTGATCTGTGTCGTGGCCCTCATATACCTAATACTTCCTTTGTGAAAGCATTTTCTTGCTTGAAGGTAATGTTAGACTGTTAGATGTCTTCTGATAATTTTGCAAGTCGTATTTCTGGTTCCTTAGGGGGTATGTCTTAATGTACCAGGCTTCATCAGCTTACTGGAGGGGTGACAAGAATCGTGAAAGCTTGCAAAGGGTCTATGGTATTTCTTATCCTGACTCGAAACGTTTGAAGGTAATTTGAAACCCCGCACCTAATGATGGTTTATGCATTTATGTTTTTCAGTATTCATCTTCGATCTTATTATGCTTGATTTATATGATCATTCCCCACCAGGAGTACCTTAGGCAGCTGGAGGAAGCAAAAAAGTATGACCACAGGTTATTGGGTGTGAAACAAGAGCTATTCTTTTGTCATCCGCTTAGGTAAGCCAAAATGGTTATGTATGCTAGTGAGTTGTAATACTTTTTAAGTAATCTACAAAACCTTTCATTGTATTACTTTTGATTTATAGCCCAGGAAGCTGGTTCTTTCTTCCACATGGTGCCCGCATATATAATAAGTTGATGGAATTCATTCGTGGGCAATACAGAGATCGTGGTTATGAAGAGGTTCGTTATCCCTCCTAAATTGATGTGTACTAACTAAAGCTATGCTGCCTTTTCCGAGCCTAATATTGATGCCATGATTTCTTTTAGGTGGTGAGTCCAAATATTTACAACATGCAACTCTGGGAAACGTCTGGGCATGCTGCAAACTATAAGGAGAACATGTTTGTTTTTGAGGTGTGTTATTCTTTGCTTTTGTGCAACCATGTTCGGAAGTCCTTCCTGAAATAGATCTGATCACAAGCCCTTGCTAGTCGGTGTCTTCTTTAGGAGGTGACTTAGTTTACCACTAAGTGCCATCGTAATGTGTGTATGTAAGCATAAGATGAAGCAGCAAATAATGGCCCATTTTGATCTGGTACCATTGTAATGTGTGTAAGCATAGTTAATATATTAGGCTATTCAAACGTGTCAGACCGATGTCCATTGAGCTTGTGCACTTTTGTGAGAGGCTGAGAGCTATTCAAAGGCACAACACTTTGAATAATTCGGGCTCACTTATGAGTATATTGGGCATTTTATTGAGGGAAACACCAGTTCTCATTGTAGTTGTAGTTAAGATTCTACCATTTGATATTTTTCTGGTACCCGCTTGGTGGTTTAATAAAAAATAAGTGTGTTGCAGATTGAGAAACAGGAGTTTGGACTTAAGCCAATGAATTGTCCAGGGCATTGTTTGATGTTCGAGCATAGAGTTCGTTCCTATAGAGGTACACACTGGACTGGATCAATATAGTTCCTGATCCTCTGTCATTTGCAGTTAGAGCCATTTGTGATCTGATAACATCTGACTTGCATTCCTAAATATTTCGAATTGATATGCAGAACTTCCTCTACGCTTTGCCGATTTTGGGGTGTTGCACAGAAATGAGGCTAGTGGTGCACTCACTGGATTGACCCGTGTCAGGAGATTCCAGCAGGTATTGTGTTGTGCTTGGGATAAATAAACATTACACTAAGAAGCTGTAAGTTAAAAGCATAGTTACCGGGAACACTACATAATCCTGCGACCCACGTTCCGGGAACAAGCGTTCCAAAGTCAAAACTAGACTAAATTTGTGTAGAAATTAGTGACCCGCGTTCTGGGACTAGCGACCGAGGAAGCGTTCCTGGTAACTATGGTTAAAAGTCTATTGTCTTTATGTATGTATGTATGTATGTAAACAGTCTTATTAGGAGCATAGGAAACAGAACAATGGATGAAAGTTGCTGAAGCTCCCTAAATCTGGCCCAGCAAATATTTCGTGCTACCTTTATCTTTGTGAGTCTTGTGCCAATATGGGTACTCTTTAGTTTTACAAGCAGTATTCCGTTGGGGTGCTTCTGTGCTTGATGATTTTGAGAACATTTCTTTTTGAAAGATAAATATTGCCTTGACAATGTTAAGGTCCTCAATTTTGGCAGGATGATGCTCATATTTTCTGCAGGGAGGGCCAAGTAAGTGGGATTTGTTGGTTTTAGAACAAATATTTCTCTACCTTTTTTGTTTTTTTTTTTTTTTGGTTTTTGAACTAGCGGTGTTTTTGTTATATTTTCTTTTCAGGTAAAGGATGAAGTCAGGGCTGGACTAGATTTTATCAAATATGTCTATGGCATATTTGGCTTTACATTCGACCTGAAGTTGTCCACTGTATGCACATACTTTCTCTTTCTCAATCCGCACTATTTTTTTGTGCTTGCTTCTGTTTTTAGTTATAATGTCAAAACTAATTAAACACATAGGTGTGATGAATTCCTGTATTCGTCACACCTTTCTTTTGTTGATTGAATCAAATACATTTGCTTATTATGTCTTTCATGCTTAATACAGAGACCAGAGAAATACTTGGGAGAAATAGAGGTATGGGATAAGGCTGAAGCCGCTCTTACAGAAGCTCTAGATGAGTTTGGCATGCCATGGCAGGTAAGAATACTACTCACTCATTATCGTTGGGCTCGTTTAAATTCTAATCGAAGCTTCACACTTTTAGGACAAGTGGGATGGTTGTCTCTTTTCTTTTCTTTAAGCTGTTACATGAGGCATGACGCATGAGTTTAGAAATCATAAATCATATTTTACAGATAAACGAAGGAGATGGCGCATTTTACGGACCAAAGATAGATATCAGCGTTTCTGATGCATTGAAGAGGAAATTCCAGTGTGCAACTTTGCAGGTTTGTTCCTTTTTACTCCTAACTTCAGTCAGAAAACTGGTGGAAATTGCTACAGAGTTATCTGATGTGGTAAATTTCTGCTTGCAGCTTGATTTTCAGCTCCCATTGCGATTCAATTTATCCTACTCAGCAGAAGACGAAGCTAAAAGGGAGAGACCCGTTATCATACACAGAGCTATCTTAGGTTCCGTGGAGCGAATGTTTGCCATTCTTTTGGAGCACTACAAGGGAAAATGGCCTTTCTGGAGTAGTCCCCGTCAAGCTATTGTGTGTACTGTCTCTGAAAAATCTGCCGCTTATGCTCTTGAGGTACTACATGCTTCATCTTCTCATTGACATTGCGTTGTTTCATCATAAGAATCATCATGCCGCGAATACTCTGAGTTAAATACTTTGTATTGTATCATGTCTGCAGGTTCGAGATCAGATCCATAGAGCAGGTTATTATGTGGATGTCGACGTAAGCGACAAAACAATCAACAAAAAGGTGAAAATTAGTTCTGAGAGTTCTCACTTTTTCGGTATATATATACTAGTGGTGGTTGAGTTTAAGTTGTGGGTTGGTTGGGTGGATGCAGGTAAGAGAAGCACAGATGTCACAGTACAACTATATACTGGTTGTAGGAGAGAAAGATGCTGAAAACAAAGTGGTATGTTTTACTGAAACACCACCATTATATAACACTTACAAAGTTGATATATAGTTTATTGTGATGAGAAGTAGGGTTTTTCTCCCACAAACCGTAAACCCTAAACCCTACATAACGACTGTGTGTGTGTTTTCGGGCAGGTAACGGTAAGGGTGAGGGATAAGGCCGAACACTCTCCAATGTCACTGGAGGACCTCCTCAAGCATTTCCGAGAAGAAGTCGAAGCCTTCCATTGATTTGTAGTTCACTATTAGTCTTTTTCTACACGAGGCTAAGAATGTTGTATGTATCTTAAGTTTCCAGCTGTGAAACTTTTGCTGATTGAATAAAGTGTTGACCTTTCGATATTCAATTGCAACACTCCTATATCCTATTCCTGCCAGCTTAAGGTAGGATTGTCAAAAAACGATCCGACTTGAAACTCTGTTTAGTCCAACTTAGAAAAAAACTGGGTATGGTCATAAATATTTTGACTGAATTTTTACTCTGATCAACACAATATTTTTCATTTTTCTATTGATTAAATTTGAGTTGACTCGAATTATTTGACCTGAAAAATACCTAAAAAAAATTGAGTATTGGAGATCAACTTTTCATATGGTTTTCAATGCATCCAGACCCGAAATGATTTGAATCTGAATTTTCGACAGCCCTTACGCTACTTTCAGGGTTCTATTCTTGGGGGAGCATTCCTTGCTTATTAAAAATGACGGGATGCTGTGAATGGAAGGTTGAGCCTATATCAAGTGTTGGAATTCCCATATCCTAGTCCAATAAAGATGGATAAGTTGGTGGTTGGGATGAAATGTTATAATTTTTATAATAATGTAATGTGGTTAAGGCAAATCAGATCAATCACATTACTTATAAGGTATGATAAAAGTGGTGAGATAAAATTGGTGAAAATGTGGATAAATATAGTGTATGTGGGTAAATTTAACCAGCCACACAAAATAATAGGACTGTGGTGGACCTAGTGTCACGGCTTGGATGTGGCGTGACTGGTGTTGTACGATGTGTCGCTTGGTTGTGCTTCAAGTAAGGGAAACGACAATAGCATTAAGGCGTGGTTATACCTTGATGCATTCGTCTGGCTGAGCCAAGTGGATTTGGCAAGGAAAGGGGCAATGCGTGATATCAAGGGCAACTGGTCGAGGGTTGTTGCCGCTCTCCTGATGAGCCAAATCGAGGCAGGGCGAAACCAGTGCGATACACCAAGTCTGGGTCGGCTGAACCCTGAGTGTGTGGGAGGACTCGGGGTGCCGCACGGGCGAGTGCTGCGCCAAACTCTATGCCCGTGACACTAGGTATTGAGATGTTAAATTTGATTTCACCATTAATAATGGCATAAGGGTTTCTATCGTATATGATGATGAAATCAAGGAGATCAATTATAGTATCATTAAACTACTCAAGCATGCATCATATGCTTTGGTGTAGCAACCTTCTCCAAGTAACATCATTGACTTTTTCTTCATTTACTATTCTTTCTCATCATTTATTCAGATTTACATTGGCATGCAATTGTCCAATATGACTGCATATATAAAATGCTCTAAAAAAGAACTTTGAAACTTTCTACGTAAAATAAAACAAATATTTCATGGTACGTAATTGCAAGTACTTTTAGCCTTATAAATACTCAACACCATAACCTAATCCATTCACAACTAGCACAAAACACTACTAGTACATACTCCCGAAAAAATGGCCAGTTCTCGATCAACTCTCGTTTATGTATGTGCTCTATTACTCCTACTTGTCTGTGTTGCTCAAGCTTACAAGTACAATTCGTACGATGACAAGTATTCAAAACCCTATTACAAACCAAACTACCCTTACTATCCTAAGAACAACTATCACTACTACCCTAAGAACAAACCCTACCACTACAAGCCTAAGCCTTACAACTACGGTGGCAAACCCTACTATCCATGAAGTTTGTTTGGCATCCCTCGTGTAACGACGACGTAACCTGGATAATAAAGTTCGAGTTGGTATATGCCTATATGTTTTTCTCCATAAGTAATAAGGTGTCTGGTTCGTATGAGTTGTACTCAATGTAACCGCAAAAGAATATGTTTCTTTTATGTTCGCCTTCTTGTTCATTTATTTTGAGTGTTCAATGTCTTTGTATTGTGTAAGTTATGTCAAATTATTGAAATAATGAATGAAGACTCTATTTATATATAATGCATGGGTGGCTCCCTTTTCTGTACATGTATAGTTTTATGGGTGTGTGGTGGATAGAGATGAGTAACAAACCAAAGGGATGTAAGTAAACCCTATCTCACATTTTTACAAGAGGTTGTTTTCAAGATTTGAATCCGTGACATCACGATCACATGACAATAACTCCACCATTGAGTCACGGCTCTCCTTCATTATGGGATCAATCAAGTGAGAAAAAATTGCCTCACCACTTCAACAACAACAATAACAAACTCTTAGGAGGAACACATTATTAAATGTGGTATGGGGGAGCCAAATGTTGGCAGCCTTAACTAGCCCCCCATGAACTTATCGAAGTTCATCGAGAGACTGATTCATGTGGACCAAACCATTTCCAAAAAACCACTATGAAAACTAGGCTAGACACTTAAAGAAACTCGCTTTGAAAACCTTTAGAAAATCAAAAGATAGACCTAGAAATCAACAAGCTTGCAGAAGTAAAGAGATGAATACTTGTATGCTCTGTGTCGTTGAGGAAGAGTCAAACATGTATGGACAACAAGCTCAAATAAAAGACATAAGACAACAAATCCAAGGCAAAACACATCACCTTTGAGCTAACCTTACCCTACCACCTTAATGTTATCTCTTCAAACTTCCCTATCTAGTATCATGTCTTTCGTAAGCTTACGTGCCTCAAATATGCTATAATCACCTCTTTCATGTCTCCAACGTCCCCCTCATCCAAGGAAAATCTTAATCCCTTCACCCCCCAAATAGGTTCATCTTCATTTCTCTAAGGACATATCTGTACCATCTCAGTCTAGTCTCCCTTAACTTATCTTCAATTGGTGTTACCTCTATTTTAGCTCGGCAAACATCGTTCCTGATCCTGTCCAACCTGGTTTACCCACATATCTATCGAATCATCTTCATTTCCGCCACACTCTATCTTAGGCGGTGAATCTTCTTGATTGACCAACACTTTGCGCAGTACAACAACGACAGTTCAACTACCATGCGGTACATCTTACTCTCAAGCTTAAAAGAAATTTTCTTATCAAATAACATTCGTGAATTTCCTTTGCCAACCGAGGTTAATACCATGCGTAATATCGTCACTTATCATCTCCCCATTACTTTGTAATACAAAACCTAGGTATCTAAAATTCTCCACCCTCAGAAAGGCCAATCCTCCAATGGTGTCTCCTCGACATTGATTCTCATTCTCAAGCCCACTAAAATGACACATCATATACTCTATCTTTGACCTACTTAGTCTAGCTAAAACCCTTAGATCCCAAGATATCTCTCCAAAGCTCGCCCTTGTCCTTAAGTTTTTCCAATGTTTCACCATTGTAAATGCTCCAATTATTGGACAATGTCTCGAATTCATATAAATTCAAGTTTTGGAACTAGATGAATTATCTTTTTTCGTGAGACTATATTAGGATTTCTTGAGTTTTGTCTATAAATATCAAGTTATTTAACTTAATTTGCCAACACTTTTACTGTTCAAAAGTTTTCCATTGAATAGGGACTTGGAATCAAGGATCTTATCCATGAAATTTTTGGATAAGAATATCGATCCAACCATTATACATGTAAACTATAATACATATATTTCATGACATATTTTAACTGAATGACTGAATCCACGTTGTCCATGACGCATTGAGTGTTGGCACAAATTGAATAAGATCATATATAAGTAAGAACGTAGTCATAGTTGTATGAAAGTGAGATTTAATTTGAGTAAGGATTTTCTAACCCAAAAAAAAAAGGAATTTGATTTTACGAGTTGAATTAAATTATAAACACCCATAAAACAACACCAACTTGAAGGTTTATAATAAGGTCATGATCATGACGTGTGGCGACTTGGACTAATTATTCTTATTATCATTATTTATGTAAATGCAATCAAATTTCATGAATAAATATACACGGATATGAGTATATAACAACAACAACAACAATAAAGTCTTAGGAAAAATATCTGCATTGTGAAAAATCCAAATACAAGCTATCCTCCCTCATAAATTAAAGTTTATGAAAATAGTAATTTATGCGGATATAAGATATAAATAAATAATTGAAAAACAAAAGGTGTATCTTCAATTCGGTTCATGAATTCCATTGCCTTAAAAACTGGACCTATATGAAGATCAAAGTGTATCAAATCTTAGAATTATATAACTAATTTGTATGCAATATTAACTTTGAAACCATTTCAACCAAAAACTTAAGTGGATGGTTGTAGGTCCAGTAATGGATTTATACTCTAACATTAACAAAATTATTTTATCATATTTTTTTCCTCAAGATAAAATAATTTAGTTAAAATAATTGCTTCTTGGCCGTCTTGCATGTATTGTTACAAGTGTAGCTGTCTATCTTGGGAAAACTTTCCCTATTCGGACTAATAATAATAATAATATTAATAATAATAATAATAATAATAAACAGACACAAATTTTAGAATAGAAATTAATTAAATTGCCCATCGCATAAGCAGTTCACCAGTAGCCAAATGTTGAAGAGTTCTGTATTTTGTAAGAGTCAAGATGATGATATCAGGGCTTGGACCAATTCCTGCAAAGATTAATATTGATCTATACCATGTTGCAAGGGGAAAAAATAGCCCAAATTAAAGTTAAACACATAATTATTGATCAGTATTTGCCAGTGACTTCTTTGAAAAAATACATTAGATTTTTGGATATAAAAATTAGCTAAAAATTAGCACAACTATAGCATCGTTAATTTGATGGTATAGTCCAGCTACAAAGTCGTTAATGAAAATGTTGATTGTCAGTTTATAACGTTTTCTGTAACTCAAAATTTTATGTATTTAGATTTTCTCAATTATATATATACCCTGGTTTACAATTCATATTTTTTTAGTCAAATTAGATATAGCCTTTAGCCTGGCTTGAAACTTTCTACACAAAATAAACAAATCTTTAGATCACTAGTTGAAGCATAAGCCCTATAAATACTCAACCCATTGATCATACATGCTTAAGCACTAGTTACTATATATCAAATCATCTCAAATCCTTAAGTTTAACCTACATTCGTCACCAATGGCCCGTGTTCGTCCTACCCTTGTTTTTACATGCGCTATGCTCCTTGTGCTTGTTTTTGTAGCTGAAGCTCGTAACTACAAATATGATGATGACAAATATGATGACTCAGACGATTCAGACGATACTTATGATGATAAGATCCCCTCATCATATTCCTATGAGCCTTCATCTGACGACTCTGATGACAATTACACGCCACCTTCCGACGACTCCTACGATGATACCCCCTCTTACGATGAGCCATCACCTTCATACAAATCCTACGAGTCTCCTCCTTACAAGAAATAAACAATGAAGGCATTATTCATATGTACACTGTTAGTAAATTGCTATGAATAATAATAAATAATAGTAATAATAGCAATAATAAAGCTAGCATGTAGTATGTGCCTATATAACATGTGTGTGCCTATATGTGTCTGTATATGTATACACATACATACATAAGTTCGTAAGGGTTATAGTTGTTTCGTATTGTATTTTTATTAAAGTTTATTATATATACACATACAAAGAGTTAAAGTTTATAAAAATTTATGAAAGTTTATTATAAAAGTTATCACATATATGTTCTTTGGTTAGGTTTAATATAACTCTCCCAACCTATCATAACTTATCAAATTTATCCAAACCTAACACAATTCTCTAAAAAAAATCCAGTCTAAAAACACAATTTCCCAAAAAAATCATAACTTATCCTAACTTATCCCAACGTATCCAAATTAAACTTATCTATCCAAACCTGAAAATAATATAACCAAAGAACAGGGCCTAAATATTATTATAAAATTCATTAATAAATATAAAAGTTATGCTAAAATTTATTTATAATATAAAGTTATTTTTTTGAATTATTTGTTGAAGATAGAATATTCTAAATGCATCCAGGATATATGGTCTGATTTGCATGGATCTAAAAGGGGTATGGACAAGAACACGTAATTTCACCACTTCATATATATAACGTATTGCTTGGTGTAAATTTGAAAGGAATGCATGGCTTTCGCTCCTCTTTCTAGTGCTTGCCACGTTGCTCGAAAATGACAAGAGCTCATAGTGCTGGAGTTGATAAAATATAAAATATTCCCCCGACTACCTAATAAAATTATAATGAGTTACAATATAAAATTAGTTTCATCTTCATTTTTAGTATTATATATATTTTTAACGAGCTAATTTGATGTCGTAATTCATTATAATTTATGAGTAATCAACATCAAATTAATACTCATTTAGAGAGAGTGATAGTAACATTTATTTAGTTCTAATTAAAATATTTAGTCTCCAAATATTTTCTGGTAAAACAAATAGTGCATGTCACTACATTATTGTCTCATATTTAAATAAATCCTTGGATTACGCTGATTTACATGAAAATATCACTTGATTTATGTATGATTTATGTGTTTCCATTTCTATTTTTAATATCCAATCGGCACCAAGATTAAGTTTTGGTAGAAGAAATTTTTTTCATATAATAAACATCACAAAGTTTTATGTTTATTATAGATAACTAATACTGATAACTCTAGCTATTCTCAACCTATAAAATTTCATAGTGATTATTCTTAACATAAAGTTCCAATTACCCAATTTCTTTTTATCAAAATATTTCTATATATTTACATATTTACGTACGATGAACTGCATTTATTTTATTTTTTTTTGTTTATGAGAGATGAACTTGGCCATTGGTTAGATGGCACATGCATATATGC
Organism: Portulaca oleracea; assembly: GCA_029582165.1. Classification (NCBI taxonomy): domain Eukaryota; kingdom Viridiplantae; phylum Streptophyta; class Magnoliopsida; order Caryophyllales; family Portulacaceae; genus Portulaca; species Portulaca oleracea. Next base: position 38,316,994 of record CM055885.1, on the reverse strand, counting down.
AAAATAAAATAATTAATATATGCACATGATATTTGGCACCAGGCATGGTGGAAGAATAGTGCAGACGAAAGCTACGTGCATGTATGCATAGATTTCCCTTTCTTTTTTTTTTTTGGAAATCACATGCTATCTTGTTGGGTTTTATGGCCCAAAATCTCTTTGATTGAAGGAAGGAAGGAGCAGGCGCTACCAGCGCCACTATCAGCGCTACCAGCGCCTCACAATAACTAACCGAGAATCTAGACGCTACCAGCGGCACTACCGAGCACTGCCAGCGCCACACTCAGTGGCTCCCTGATACAAGACGCTGCCAGCGTCCGCCCATCGCTACTGAGCGCTGGGTGTTTTGTTCGAATGCGGATGTTCATCTTTTATTTCTAGGTTTTATAATATTTAACCTAGTTTCCTTCCTTCATTCTACTATAAATAGAGTGCTTTATTCTCCTCAGAATCAGCGGTAGAAACCAATGTAGTCGATGTGAGAGCATTCAAACTCCCCATGAGGGAGGTACGATGTTATTTCCGCATCTTCACCCTACTCATCCCTAGGTTATTAGAGTCTACGAGAGTTCACACATATATTTTACCTCTTGTAATATCTCCTTTTTCTACTAGTGGATATTGGTTGTCGCCCGTGGGTTTTTCTCCGAGTTCTTCGGTTTCCCACGTAAAATTACCGTCTCACCCTATTTATCCTTGCCTCTCTATATTATTATCCTCGATTTCATAATCATCCTGTATTTCCTTCCGCTGCATACATTGCTCTATTTCACACCCTAACAAGTGGCTAACAACTGGCAATCAGATCTGAATCCGATCCCTAACATATCTCCATCTCAAAATATTTGTCAATTTCACATAGCTTTAGTCATTGATTACTCACAAATTATAATGAGTTACAATATGAAATTACCGCCATTAAATAGATACATTACTACAAATTACAATGATATTAATTTAATATTATAACCCATTATAATTTGTGACTAATCAACGATCAAAATTTAGTCAAGTTGACAAATATTTTGGAATGAAGGCAGTGCTTTGTAATCCATATATAGAGCCAAAACCCAAAATAAATTATGAATTGTTTGTGGGAATAAAATTAGGGAAGCCTGAAAAATATGTGGACTGACCTGAGTTGACTCAGGAATTTACGAGTGCACTTCCTTTAAAGTTAGTATCATGAGAGTGAGGGATCAGGGGGGAAGCATCAAGTAGTGTAGTTATTGGCTACTTTTGTTTGTTGTTTCTTAAATTTCTTTATTGTACGTAGTCCTGTCCTATAAATATGTCACTTCACTATTTATTTGTAGTTTTTAAGAGGTTGGGGAGCCACACAAAACATAAATTTGAGGGGGAAAAAAAATAAAAGTAAGTTACTTGATGTAAAGTGAAAATCGTTTTGCAGGAAGATAATTTTTCTTGTAAAATAGGTTTTCAGGAAAATAAGTTTATTTTCACTTATTTGATATATATATATATATATATATATATATATATATATATATATATATATATATATATATGTTCTGTGCGTGCGGAATGAGAGAGAAACGAAAGAGAAAGAAATGTGCTAAAGTAGGGTCGACTCGTGAGCTTTCGTAAGTTGGATCGATGGGAAGCTCGATTGCTCGGTTAGAGACCAGCTCGAATTGGCTCAGGTACGAGCTTGATCATGAATTAAACAAAGCAAACCAAGCCACGAGTAGTTTGGCTCATTAGGTTTGGCAAGCATGATAAGTTCGTGTTTGTATTCTACTATTACTTTTAATAGGCTATTTGTTAGGTTGACTTATATATATTTATATATTTAATCAAAGAGGCGAATTAAATAGTTGAAAGCATTAAAAAAACCCTAGAAAGAGAACAAACTATTACGTAATGTTGCATTAGACCATTAGCATTGTATATTGCCACAGTAAAACAAAAAATCAAGCATCGTTATGTCCTCATATTCAAATTAAATTCATGTTACAAATTATTTAATAATTAAACTGTGGATGATTATTATTGTCATAAGGATTTACCTACAAGCTAAGTTAAACCCACGAGTCATGACAAGCTAAGTCTGAGTCGAACATATTCAAGCTCAGAAAATCACAAATCAAGCTCAAGTTCACCCGGAAAGACAAACCAAGCTTCATATCTTATAAACTCAGGCTTAACATGACTCATTTCCACCCCTATGTTGAAGAAACCAGGGATGGATCACGTTGATAAAGTGGACCCGCTAGTGGTTGGTTTATGATTAAAGGCATTGCATCCATTTGGACCTAAAGTGGAGCCCAATACTTATATTTTTCACGAGCCCATCCCAATCAACCCTATCAACCGCTTTTATTATTTTCTTTTTATGTCGCTGGCAAAATTTTATCGAACTCGAGTATTCAAATTTGGTTGATTTGAAATGATCTGAATGCAGTTATAAACTTTTTGTCCAATATTGATTTTAATCCGGACTTACAAGATAAAGCCAAGCAGCCAATGAATTACTGGCGAATCTGAGGCTAAGTCACGGTCACCAGTAATATAGAAAAAATAATAATTCAATATAATTTGGGATAAAAATTATAAACTTTTTGTATATTAGATAAATATAATAGTATAATCACCTATAATAAAAAGACCTAGATCTGCAACTGCGATGAATTATATGCAAAATATATATAGGTTATTGAAGCGTCGGTGCCATAGGTCAATCAAAAAAATATTTGTTAATTAATCTAATTAATTAAAGGCCCAACTGATCACCGCGTCTTTCTAGTTACTTCGTTCTCTATTTCTATTTGATTGAGAGAATCCTAAGGAAAAGTATTTTGTTTCCACCGAGCTAAAATAAAACAAAAAAAAAAGAAATATGTTGATTGAAGCCTCTAGTAAACTATCTATAAGACCATGCATTTCCAATTTTTCATGAACTGTTGCAATCGTAAGTTTTAGTTTGCTTTTGCTTGAAACTAACTGTTGCAATCGTAATGCTTACGTCATTGATTGTCATCACTTACTAGTCACACACACTTGTTTCGTTTGCTACAAGTTTGACTTTTGTGAATGGGAGGAGTGTTTAAGTGTTTTCAATAATGATAAAAATATCTTATAAAATTAACAACGTGATATTATATTTGATAAAATTCAATTACATTTTTAAAATTTTTATATTAATAAGTAGTATCTTTTTAGTATTAAAATAAGATATTTAAAAAGTATCCTCCATTAAAACTCATATTATTTTTTGTGTCATTTTGACCTTTTCTCTATTTTCACGAAGTCAATAAAAGCCAACTGCATGGTAATTTGCGGATCTCTTTTTTTGGCCGCCATGCACATGTTTAAACGATTATTACTGTATTGTACTGCCTCCGTCCCAAGATATTTGTTCGTTGACTAAATTTTAACCCGTTAATTATTTACAAATTATAATGAATTACAATATAAAATTACCGTCATTGTAATCTTTAGCAAATTATCTTTCTAATAGTAGTGATTTCATATTTTAATTCTTTATAATTTATGAGTAATTAACAGTCAAAATTTAGTCAAAAGACAAACATTCTAAGATGGATGTAGTAATTAAAAATTACTCGTACAGGATATTTAAACTCAAAGAGAACGTACGGGATCCATTTGAGGCTATTATTGCCATGATAAAATTGATAGTTTTACACATTGACTAATGACTAGTAATATCTAATACACGAACCTGCACTATATAGAAATATTATTCCCAACTCAGGTTTTTTCACAAGAATAAAAAATTATAATGCTGACAGAAAACGACGTCGTGGACAAATCACCCGATCTTATTCAACTCTTGTTGGAGCTTCTGCCATGGAAATGTAAGCTCATTTTGAGCTCAGTACCCTGAGTATGGAGGTGGTGGTGATGTGTAATAGTATGGGCTCGGTATGTGCACCGGAGGAGGTGGTGATTTATAGTAGTATGGCGGTGGTGGGGATTTCACCGGTGGTGGTGGTGGTGGCGACTTGTACACGTATGGCGGTGGTGGGGACTTGTATATATATGGAGGTGGTGGTGAATGTACCGGTGGTGGTGGGGACTTGTAGATGTAAGGAGGTGGTGGTGAATGTACCGGTGGTGGTGGAGACTTGTATACATATGGAGGTGGTGGTGAATGTACCGGTGGTGGTGGGGACTTGTAGATGTAAGGAGGAGGAGGTGATGGCGATGGAGGTGGAGGTGGAGGTGATTTATAATAGTATGGGGGAGATATATGGACTGGTGGTGGGGGTGGTGACTTGTAGTAGTAAGGGGGAGATACGTGGACTGGTGGTGGGGGTGGAGACTTATAGTAGTACGGGGGAGATACATGGACTGGCGGCGGAGGTGGTGACTTGTAAACATACGGAGGTGGAGGAGAAGGTGATGGTGGTGGTGGAGACTTGTAAACGTATGGAGGAGGAGGAGAAGGTGAAGGTGGTGGAGGAGATTTATAGTAGTAAGGGGGAGTTACATGGACTGGTGGTGGTGGTGGTGACTTGTAGACGTATGGAGGTGGAGGAGAAGACGATGGTGGTGGGGGAGACTTATAATAGTAAGGGGGAGACACGTGGACAGGTGGTGGAGGTGGTGACTTGTAAACGTACGGAGGAGGCGGAGAAGGCGAAGGTGGTGGGGGAGACTTATAGTAATAAGGGGGAGACACGTGGACAGGTGGTGGAGGTGGTGACTTGTAAACGTAAGGAGGAGGAGGAGAAGGTGATGGTGGTGGGGGAGACTTATAATAGTAAGGGGGAGATACGTGGACAGGTGGTGGAGGTGGTGACTTGTAAACGTACGGAGGAGGAGGAGAAGGCGAAGGTGGTGGGGGAGACTTATAATAGTAAGGGGGAGTTATATGGACAGGTGGTGGAGGTGGTGATTTGTAAACGTACGGAGGAGGAGGAGAAGGCGATGGTGGTGGGGGAGACTTATAATAGTAAGGGGGAGATACGTGGACAGGTGGTGGAGGTGGTGACTTGTAAACGTAAGGAGGAGGAGGAGAAGGCGATGGTGGTGGGGGAGACTTATAATAGTAAGGGGGAGACACGTGGACAGGTGGTGGAGGTGGTGACTTGTAAACGTACGGAGGAGGAGGAGAAGGCGACGGTGGTGGGGGAGACTTATAATAGTAAGGGGGAGTTACGTGGACCGGTGGTGGTGGTGGTGACTTGTAAACATATGGAGGTGGAGGAGAAGGCGAAGGTGGTGGGGGAGACTTATAATAGTAAGGGGGAGACACGTGGACAGGTGGTGGAGGAGGTGACTTGTAAACGTACGGGGGAGGAGGAGAAGGTGACGGTGGTGGTGGAGACTTGTAAATATACGGAGGAGGAGGAGAAGGCGAAGGCGGTGGAGGAGATTTATAGTAGTACGGGGGAGATTTGTGGACTACTGGTGGTGGTGGTGGTGGTGACTTATAAACGTACGGAGGGGATTTCACCGGCGTCGGTGGTGGAGGAGACTTGTAATAGTATGGAGGGTGTTCATGGTGTTGCTTTGGTGGTGGTGGTGGGGAAGCATACAAGTAATTATCTTGAGCTACTACACTAAATGCTAGGAAGCAAAAAGTTAATGTGTAACTAATCCAAGGCCATTGCCTTGGCCCTCCTTTGTTTCCCATGTTTTAGGCAATTGGGATAGTGTTGCTCCTTCTAGCAAAATGGGATCACTATATATAGCCAACTTTTTTACTATGAGATCCATCTTGACAATAATTTATTTCTTCAATGTAGATGACAGCCTGGTGAATGGACAGGCATAAAACATATAGGATGCTCATTGCTCAAACTTTTTTTTTTTCTTGACTTTTCAAACAAGTTGATTGGTGGGGTTTGGTTTTCTCTTTTTATGATAAATAATAAATAATATAATAATATTATCCTATATACACTTCAAGAAAACTTTGTGGGGGTGCCTTGGAAGTGGGGTGGGATAATAATTCTGGTCCAAATGTACGTACTTGCATAATTTATATAACATTCTTCATTAAGATCAACCTACTTCAGTTTGAATGCATTATAGTACAATTAACATTAGTCCATAATGATCCAATATACCCACGCTAGGTTTAGCACAATAATATTCCCCTCCGTCCTAAATAAATTGTCCACTTTATTTTTCCACAGTCATCGAGGTCATACTTTGATTGCTAATATTTTACGTTTTATATTGACAAGACTTGTAATATTATACTCCCTCCGTCCCAAAATATTTGTCCCCTTTGATTTAGCGCGCATTTTTAGGAAAATCAACAAATTAGTCTCCATTAGCAATAAAATATTAATAATACCCTTAGTTTTAAATTCAAAACTATTATTTATACTTTCCCTCTCATATTTAAATTCTTTTAAAATTCAAATTAAGGGTATTTTAGTAATTTCAAGAAAATAAAAGTTTCCATTTTAGGAAAGTGGACATAATTTTGGGACATCCAGAAATGGAATAGTGGACAAATAATTTGGGACGGAGGTAGTACTTAAGTAAAAGTATTTTTCATCACAAATCTAATAACAGTGGTCTTACATAATAACTTGACATATAAGTTGATAAATTAACGGTCAAAATTTACAAAATTTGACTCCATTATCCAAATATGGACAAATTTTTTAGGACGGAGAGAGTATCAAATAAAATTAGATGTTCAATAATGTAATGGAAACAAAAAAAAAAAGAAATACAAAAAAATCTCATTTTCTTACTTTATTTTTAATCTAGTTTTAGAAAAGAGGGAGTAATATTCTTGTACCAATATCTTTCGAATCGAATATAAATAACAACTTCATCGAAGAACAAAAAAAGCTTCACTTTCTAAATTCTTTTTATACGAGGTTCACCATTATTTTTAAAGATGTAAAATTATCTAGATTTAAATTTTCATTAATCATAAAGATCCATAATTAGAACTTTACCTCTTTCAAATGAGTAAAAGTTCTAATAATTACTACCCCGTCCCTAAATGAGTGTCAACTTGACTTAGTTTCGACCGTTGATTACTCACAAATTACAGTGAGTTACAATATGAAATCATCACCATTAGAAAGATATTGTACTAAAAATTACAATGATGTTAATTTTATATTGTAACTCATTATAATTTGTAAGTAATCAACGGTCAAAGTTTAGTCAAATTGACACTCATTTATGGACGGATGTAGTACATCAGTAATTTTTGGTTTTTTTGGCTTATACTAGTACTTCTACTCTCTTAGTCAAGTTATGGATGCACACATCATGGGGACCATGGATCAAATGCAAAAATGTGGACTAAAAGGTTAGGTGAATATATATGTGGCTTTTAGCTGCCTAAACGCGTTCACTTTTTTTTTTCTTTGATTTTTCTTTCACTTGACAAGGAGATTTCCAAAATTTGGAGCTGAGATTATTAGGGTTCACAAAAATTTGGGTTAAAGTTTAAATTTGCATTGACCAAATCAATAAATCTTATATTTAAGTATGACGTTTAGTGATCAATATGAGCATGTTTTTGGTCGGATAACTTAGATATGGGGATTTACATGGTTAGATTTGTTTCAATTTCAAGCTTGAATAAGAAACACAGGAAAATGATAAACATTTTGACGTAAGATGATTAATAACCTTCTTGTATTTTACCTAAATCACTCATAAAGTTAAATGTAAGTATATTTAAATCATTAGAAAAGTATGTTTCATTACTTTGAGGGTTATTACAACTTATAAATAATATAAAAATAATTATTTATTTATATTTTCTCATAAATATAAAACTATGCATAAAATATGTATTTTATTGCTACGTTTGATAAGATTAGGCTATTATTCATATTTTTACTTAGCTAATAAGTATTATACTCGCTCTTATAGTTGAAAAATATATAGAATTATTAGAAAAAATATTATCAAAAGTTATAAAAATGTGAAATATGGACAATTCAAGATGGTTATTTGCCATCTTGAGTTAAGATGTGTATCATTGTCCAACTTAGATATAGGAATTTACATGCATGGTTAAAAAGCTTGAATAAGAAAATAAGAAACATTATATGCCATTATTTTCAATCTAATCCGATCCATGTCATAATTCTCATGAAAATCTATATAAAATAATGATCATGTGATTTATATCCACTTTTTTCCTACTAATAAATTAATGTATTAAGATCCAATAAAGTTTGTCAGGGATTCCTGTCGTTGCATGCATTATATTTATATTTAGAAAAATGGAGTTAGCTAGGTTACTTAAAAAAGGGTTTTTTGAATCACATAAAATACTTGTAAGTCAATTTAACTCGTACAATGAGGACATTGGTTTATAATATTGTGCTTCAACTATGTTTTCTAGCGTAAGAAATTCGCATTTCCAAGATTTAAAAGAGTGGTTAAGAGTCACAAATCTTAATAAAATGGATAATGTGTAGATAATTCTAATGGAAGAAGCTTACTTAAATGGAGCTATATATTTCCATCGCCATTTCTTGCTGTAAATGAAGTTCTACTTCATTGGATATAAGGATTATGATGAATTATTATGTATAAGCAGCAAAATGTGTACATTATGAATAAAATAAAATAAATTTTTCTGATAAATATCTTCTAGAAATATGTTAAAATGAAAAATTCTAAGAAAATTTATGTGCCTACATGTTAAAACTTTGAAAAAGTTGGATATTCTTAAGCATTTTTCATTAATAAGTATTACAAACAGATTTTATGAACTAATAAAAGTTTATAAGTATTACCGTGAACTACGTACATGGGTCCTTACTTATATATATATATATATATGTGTGTGTCTGATCATTTTCTTTGTGGACAATAATATCTAACCATATAAGATTATTTATACATATCTAAACCCCGCTACTTCTATGAGTCGGGCTTATATTACGAGTGATGATTACAATTGTCATAATCATATATACTTTAATTACAACATCTCAAAAAAAAAAAGTATGTTGAGACGTATAGATATATAAAACAATTGAATTTGATGATAAAATCAAAACCTATTACATGCACTTGGAATATGTGATCCGAGTAAATATGAATGAACTATTATATTATTGAGAGTAAACAATAATATTCATATTTGGAGTACATGCTCCAAGAGCATGCAATGAATCGTAGATAAATGGGAAGATAGAAGCTTCAACGTGGTTGTTTTGGGCAATGCGTAGAAGATTGCAAATAGTTTCAGACAAATTTATGAAAATGAAAGGCATAATGGATCTATACCCTTTTTAGGGTCCGATTAAAAAAAGTTGAATAAGGTACCAAAAATAAAAAAAGGTTTGGTGAGGTGATCGAGCAAGCAAGTGGATAATATTCATCAAATAATATAGTCATATGGGCTAAGACAAAATAGATTTTGCAATAGGATATTAAGATTCAAGGCAAAAAAAAAAAAATGTTCAATCAACTTAGGACCATGTGTCTCTGACAAGAGCAAGAAAAATATACTCCATGCATCCATTTCATATCATTTATCTCTGAATTAGTTGAATAAGGTAACCAATTATATAATCTAAATTCAATTATATAATTTAAAAAATAGTTTAATTTAAACGGTAGATAATTTGATTTCAATAAACATAATTACTTGGAGAATGAGAGCTTTGGCACAACGGTTGAGTTATTGTCGTGTGATCGTGATGAGGTTATAGGTTTGAGTTTTAGAAGCATTCTCTTGCAGAAATGCCCTTCCCCAAACCCTCGCTTGCAGGACGCTTAGTTATATTCCCTCCATTATTTAATAATTGTCACTTTGGAGTTTTGGGAAGATTTTTAAAAAATTGTATTGAAAATGATAAATGTATTGGAAATGGTAAAAGTTAGAGTTAAGTTTCTATTTTAGTTATATAATTATATTGGAAATTAAAAAAGTAAGAGGTAAATTTGAAAAAATTATCATTAATGTTGCATTGGAATTGTAATAGGACAAATATTTTGAAAATAAGAAAATTAATAAAAGTGACAAATATTGAAAATGGAGGGTATCTCTTAAGAATAAAGTAATTATATGCATAACGAGCCCAATACATGGTATAGGTACAATAATGCAAAATTATGGGTGTGATTAGCACAAAAAAGTCAAAATCTAGGCTGTCCTTAGCGACTTAGCAGAAGAATAAAATCACTCTGAATTTTAAGTTGAATCTTTACATATGTTTCCAATCTCAACAAGAAAGACAAAACTTTGAGTATTAAGCAAATATTTTAAGACCCTGTTCTTTGGTTAGGTTAGATATAACTCCCCCAATCAAATTTATCCAAAAACCTAATACAATTCTCTAAAAAAACATCCACTCTAAAAATACAATTCCCAAAAAAAAATCATAACTTATCATAACTTATTCATCCAAACCTGAAAATAACTTAACCAAATAATAGGGCCAAGAAGCTCTTGCTTCCCGTCAAAAGAGGGGCGCAACATACTTGTTATTATTGAAATTAAGTCTCAACATTCTTTTCTTTGTAAGCAATATTAATGTATATATTGTTTGAGATTCACCCCCACCTTCAATGCTCAAAGTAATTAGAAGTAATTAAGCTAGTAGTTATACCTACAAATCCTTAATTAATAACTTAATAAAAGGCAATCTAACTTGAGGTTTTCCCTAATATACAACTTAGTTAGACTTAATTGGTTTGGCCATAAAGAGTCTACAAAAACATCCTAGGAGCTATAGCTACTTAGGCCTAGCTTAAGCTTCTCAAATTAGAGTTCTAATTAGCTTAATGATTTATGTTTGACTAACTTAAGCAAATATTTAAATCTCCTAACATTCATTTATCTATATGCATATCAATCAGTTTGTTCCTCAAAATAGAGATAGTCAACATGTTTTTGTTTTTTTAATGACATTCTTATTTCTGAATCTGAGATCAATTGCAAATTATTTGATATGCAAGTAAATAATCACCGACAGCAAGTTGGAAATTATTGAAATAATGCTTGAAAAAAAAAATAAATAAAAATTACTTTCCAAGTCAACCTCCACGAAGACAATCATACAATTCTGAGAAAAAGATAGTTTATGTAAAATTAGAGAGATGAGAACAATATTTATATTTCATTCGTATAAATTTTAGGCTTTTCTGCCAATTATCGAATATATATATATATATATATATATATATATATCATAAAAAATGAGAAAAAAAGTGAAAATGCACATGAGAACAGGGGAAAATAATGACTTAGGATTTTCTGCAAGGGGAAAAAAGGAACCGATTTAGTTTTTTAATAAAAAAAAAGGGAGAATCAAATATCAATTTTTTTTTTTGAGAATCAAATAACAATTATTGAAAGCACGTTCAAGAAAGTTTCTACTCCATAATCCATATCATACGTTCTTGGATAGAGGCATAGTGATAGAGCCCATATGATACTTTAGGTAGCTTTTAATATATAATGCTGACAAATTTACCTAAAAAAATACAATCGACAAATCTTAGTCAATTTTATTTCAATTTTTGTTGGCTCAAACTACAAAACTCAATTCGGTTACAATCTTTCGTTTAAATATATATATATATATATATATATATATATATATATATATATATATAGGAATAGATCACATGAACATGAGCTTTATATGAGCTGACTATGTGAGTATCAAAACATTTTTTACGGACATTAAATATATTATTTTCATGGACATCAAATATGAATGGTGCCCATGCTCATATAAGGCCCATGCTCATGTGATATATTCCTTATATATATATATATATATATATATATATATGTATGTATGTATGTATGTATATATATATATTCGATAATTGACAAGACAGTAATCTAAAATTTAAAGAATTTTTCCCCCTTTTTTAATAATTATTTGATTTTAATAAAAAATTATTTAAAATTTTATTAAAAAATTATTATTGAATTTTTCTATGATTGATTTATCGTGTTTGTTTTTGTTCTCTTCTTTTATTTACTGTTTGTTTGAGGTTTTTCTTTTCAGTGAAAAGTCACACTTATTTTCAACATTATTAATAAAAAAATAGTATATTTCATTTGAATTTCATTAGAATTTTCATTAGAATTTTCATAGTTGCCTACATATTTATTTCTTCTCGAACTTAGTTATCGTTCTTGTCCAAGCAAGATTAAATAAATGATTTAGGTGAGGGGTTAGTTAGGATGTGGAATATTGGACTTTTGATTGGAATAAATACAGGCATTTGAATTGAAATTAGAGACTTCTTGTTTTTGCTTTTATTTTATTTTATTTGTTCTCTTTTTGTTATAGAAATATCATTAGTTGGTTGAAGTCTTGAAGGATGGCATATATTTTCACAATGCAAAAGTAGCAGAGCCTATCTCTTTTTCTTTTGGAAAAGAGCTATCTATACTACAATACTCCCTCCACTCCTCCATATATTGCTATGAAAAAAGTGTGTTATGTTATTTTCATTTTATCTATCACTTTAAATATTTTTTCTATAATATTTGTCACTTTACAATTAAAATTTCAATCGAATAACACATATTAATTACTAATTTATTAAATTTATCCTAGTGAATTACTTCCATTCCCACACGTTAATTTGTCTTTGTTATTCACCTTTTTATTCAACTTTTCACATTTCCAAAGATAGGTAAATTATTGCAAAGTGCAAGATATATTGATTGTAAATTAGGGCTAAAACAACAAATATTTGAGAAAGGAATGACAATTTTTTATGTTTAATATATATTATGATTCATCATATATATAAAACTAATATCACAAGATTAATAGTTGAAAAACACTTTCGTAAAAAAAAACTTACAATTTTCTTAAAATTTAATGCAAAGTTATAAAAGTTATTAGTAAAAAGTATTAGATATCGTAGAAAGTCGAAAAAGTGAAAGACATTAAGAATTGAAGAGAGTACATTATGATTATGGTATAAAGTTAGAAATTAAAATGAGTCATAGTAAAATGATATTTTGATGAGGAGATGACTAATATAATTTATCGATAATGATTTTTATTAGAACTTATCAACCAAGATATTAGTCACTTTTATATTTATCAAAAGTTATCTAGCACTTAGTAGCTTTGCCTTTACTCTTTAGTCATTTGCAATCCTTTAATTAGGTGATTCTCATGCAAAACTTACTATTTACGTAAAAAAAGCCACTTAGTAACTGCATGGTCAACCTTGGCCAACCGGTCAACGGTCAATGCATTAATGTTGCCCAGGAAAAAAAAATCATGAAAACATGCATTTCTTCTTGGGTCACTCTTTTTCAATTCCATTGGTTTTAAACCAATACTTTTCTTTAAAAAATTGTCTCTTAATACTGATTTTTGTACAATATACGCAATAAAATATGATCGACTTATAGTAATGATAGATTATTGTAAATGTTTCAACTTAAATTAGAGAAATAACAGATATATGAATGAGTTGTTGTTATAATTTAATAGTCATGAATTTCAATGAAAAGTCACAAATTCTAATATATCTGAACTCAACAAATAAAGTTTTCACATCAAACGGGTGGGTCCGGTTTGATCCCCTAATTACCGTGTTTTTCGGGTTCGATTGATTTCGAGCTCCGGTCAAAAAAAACTTGCTTAAAATCCAGAATTTCGGGGCAAATTTGAGTCGGGTCAAAGATTGACACGTTTAAGCATTACCTTTGTGGCTTCTGAAACCTAATGTACTGACCAACAAATTGTCTCTTCAGCAGCAGCTATAAATAATATTCTTGCACTTGAATTGTGGTATTACTTTCAATTTTGTTCAAGTACAACATAAATTACATAAATTTTGCCACCTTACTTATAGGTAGGGTATTTGAATGGAAGAATATAAATAAATACTCCTTATACTCTATTATTTGTCGTTATGGCATATCTATCATCCATGACTAAAGCTGATTGACATGGAATACTCCATATCACAATGTGTGTAATGATTTATTATTATATATACAACAAAAGATATTGTTATAAAAGTATAATATTGTAATTTTTAGTATAATGTTATACCGACATATATTCTGGAACAGAGACGGTACGTACGACGAACACGTCAAGCTTTGGTAGTAATTACTATTGGAGTCTTTGTTCTACTAGTCTTCACCATAAACCATGCATATGGTGGTTGTCGTTACTAGGGCCATCGATCTTCTGGCTGCATTGATGAATACATGATTTTATCGCACAATTCAATTAATGACAGATTTTACTACAAATTTATAACATGTCACAGTGAGTATTTTTATAGATGATCAATGTGACTCCCTACACTAATCCACATAATATAATGGGACACATTGTATTCTTATAGTTAAAGATCACCTAAGAATTATATATGCACTAACTACCAGCAAACATGTGGGGGTTGACGAGTTGATGGATGTTGGTTGTTTAGTAATACAATTTTGGTTCATTGTGAATCAGCAACACGGCAGTGTACCAAGATGCTGACACTTTTTTCCAAAAAAAAATTAATTAAAGGTAAACCGTAAATAGAACAGCTCACTACACTCATTTGTCACAAAAAGGTAAGTATCAATCTATAAACCCTTAAACTTTCATTTGAAAATATATATTTTATTTTCACCAAGACTTGAATCTTAGCATACGGTTTGGAAGTATGTGTAGGTACATGGTAACCAATTAAATGAATGCTTACTTGATTTGTAACACGGATAATATCTTTTGTCATTGTGGACCTACCTAGGTCTCTACATGTAATTTAAACAAGCTAAAGTCAATTTATTAACTGGTAAATTTTGCTAATAAATTAATAAATTTGTATATATATTGATAAATTTTGCAATAATATTGATAAATTTATAATGAATTTTCGCAATAAATAGTGATGAACTTTAAAAAAAATCCTTGGAAAACCTACTCATGTACTCCAATGGTCCGTGCCAACTTGTTGATGGCTTGAGCTTGACTTGCATATTAAATTAGTTCAACATTCTAGATCCAATAATTGAGCAACTTGATGTACTAGTAAGTAAGAGACTAAGAGTAGTAAGAAAAGTCTATGCATTCATATTAATTACTCACTATATTCCACATTAATTGTCATAATTTTGACTTTTACGATTTCTAGTGTCATTATTTGATTGATAATTTCTTACATGATACTCCCTCCGTTCTTTTTTATCTGTTATTTACGGTTTTCAGTGCCAAATTTCAATCAATAATTTCTAATATAAACATTTTACAAAAAAATATAATATTATACTTTTTAATAGTATTTTTTATTACGAATCTAATGACGTCAATTTCATATGTTGAATCATTATACAAATTAAAATATTAACGGTCAAAGTTTTTGGCATAATTTCCAGAGCGACTGATAAAAACAAACAGAGGGAGTATGTTATTAAAAATTGAAATATTATACTTTTATGATAGTATTTTTCATTACGAATCTAATGGTAATAATTTTATATAGTAACTCATTGTATATATTGAGAAATTAATGGTCAAAATTTTTGAAATTTGACTACATGATTTTCAAATATGATAATTAATATAGAACAGAGGGAGTATAACTCTATTGAGTCTATTCTAACATGCTACTCTCTGTTTATAATCCTACATTAACATTGACTATCCAAACCATATCAAACTAAAATGCTTCACTTAATAAGAGCCAAATTAACAGTTAAGACCCAATACTTTCTACTGTTGAATGCTGAAAAATATTAAGACAAAAGAGCAACTGTATGTACAAGCACTTCTAGTGGAGAATACATCAGAAATTATGTATGGATAAATGAAATTATGATTGGCTGAGGAAGAGAGAATGTAAATTTTGGCTGATTCAAGAACCAACATCTAGCTGCTTCTATAGCAGGAGTTGAAAACTAAAGAAAGGGAGGAAATTCTAGCAGCCAAACAGAGAAACAAGGACAAATTGACCTTTCAGCTGCTACTTACTAAAGACTTTCTGGTTGTACCAACAAACACATCAGTGTAGCAAATGGGACAAGCCTGTAAACACACAAAATCAATCAGAATTCATCCAAGAACAAGGACAAGAGTGACAGTCTACGAGTCAAAAATGGCTCGCAATTGGGACCCACGACGTAAAATATTTGATGATCTGTCGTTACGTTTATGGTGAGCGTCTGACATAGACTTGTCAGACGCACACCATGAAGTTCATCAAATCTTTTGTAGTTTGTAGTTTGCTTTGCGCGCTCCACCTTTAGGGTTTATGAGACTAGTGATTTATATATACCTTGTTGATGCTGAGCCATTTGGTGCCACAGCTCGCGTGGTATTTGTGCTTGCAGGGAAGGGTGATGAGACGATCTCCTCGTTTGTATTCCATCTGGCAAATTACGCATCTGGTTTTGCAAGAGTCAGGAATTCGGCTTAGCCATGAATAACAAAATCTAAATCTAGCAATTGGGTCATTTAGACTGGGTTTGGGTTGGGTCATGTTAGGTCAATAAAGTTCGGGTTAGGTCGGGTTTGAGCTGGGTCGTTTCTGGGTCGGGTTGATTTTGGTCGTGGGTGCCATGATCCAAATTTCAACGGCTATAGTCAGGTTAAGGTGTGTGGAATTATCTCAGTTAGAAGTTTAGGTAGATGGTTGAATGCTAATTATAGTTTTATACTCTAATATGATCCCTCCCTCCCGCGAATCCTTTCTGGGCTTGAAGAGGAAACGCTGCAAGGGTCCCTTTCACCTTGCGCGATGAACAAGGGGATTGCTGAGCTTGGAATCTGAGACCTCTCGCTCAATCGGGCTCTAATACCATGTGAAATCATCCCAACGAAAAACTTAAACTAATGATTAAAACGCTCCCTATACTCTAACATTGGGCCTTGCAATGGCTTTTGCCCAAAGCCAGTTTTACTCTAACAAGGTCTGCTTTGGGCCAATCAAATTTGCTGTCATTTGGGTATGGGTTGGGTCGGGTTTAGGTAGTGTCAGCTTTCGCCATTTGTTTCAAACAATGTTTCAAACAAAAGCAAAGCAGAAGAGTACAACTGCATGCCATGCTTACCGCTCGGAACTAGACTTTCTTCTTAGGAGAAAACAGGTTTTGAACTTTGAGACTGGGAGCAACGAAATCTGCTCTTGCGAGAGGCCTCGATTTTGAGTTCCAACTGTATCACGCAACTCCAGCAATTCCTGTCACAATGTACAAAGACATAGGATCAGCATTGTATACTTCATCATTGTGATTTGCTGATACTCCTACAATACAAAGAAGATCACAGATCAAATGCACAAAATGAAAGGAAAAGAGGAGGCTTGTTCAACCTCGTACGTCATGTTGGCTGGATCTATATATTCATGCCAAATATCCTGCATCATATCGTTAAGAACGCAGCCAAGTAAGATACATGTAAATGTCATAGCTCATACGGAGAGATCGAGGTTCTTCTACATTATGACCAATAGAGTTTTCAGGCAAGGGATTTGTACCTGATAATCATCTGAACTGTGGTGACTCCTGGGACCTGGAAGTTCATTGACCCGTATTAGTGGGATGTTTCAAGCATACGTTAATATAGTTACGAAACAGCAGTCTGTTCTTTAGAGGGGTACGATAAAGGCTGAGTAAAGTAAGGATCTGTAAGTGTAAGTAAAAGTTGAAAAGATGATTGTTAAATATCATAGAATTGTAGAAAGAATGGGTAAATTTGGGTTGGATTGAGTCAAATGGGTAATAACCGACCTAAAGACCAGGGTTGGTCCATATATAGAGTCACCTAAATATATATTGAGTCCATATATGTATATATAAAACTGATCTACATCTACAAGTTCAGAGTCATTTGCTCAAAACTGCTGTTGAAAGCTTCAGATCCATCTTATACACAACTCAATAATATTTGGTGTTTTTTGGCTTTGTACTTGACAACTAAGTAGGATTTGAGAAAATTGTGGTACTTTCAACCTTCTATAACAGTGTAGAGGAATGCTGAAGAGCAGCCTACTCAACTATTTTGCTGTCAAAAAACTTTCACAAAAAATGCATTCCACAAGATAAGGAGCTCTACATAGCTAGCAAAGCAATCAAAACCTACATTTCCCAAACTTACACTCTCACCAAAACCTCCCCAACATACCCAAATTTACCCACCAATCTTATATTTACCACACTTATGACTTACCTTACCAGTGAAATAAACAGATTGTCAGCCCACATGAACAAATTTTTCAAGGCTAAGTAAATGACCAGAACATGAATCTTGTGATATGGACGGAACAACATATGCTAAATCACTAAGAGGAGCTGAAAACTCACAATCTCTGTGGCTTGTATTTACATCTGCATTCGACATTCTGTCTCTTTCCGAGTGCTGACTTGTCACTGTAGTTTGATCATTTGAAGAGAACTCGGACACCCTTCTGCTGTACTCATCGCCACCCACGATGTGATCATAGACCTCATACGACTGACTGTCAGAACTGTAATATTGAGTTGCCCCAGATTCAGAAGAACCAAACTTGTAATTGCCCATATTGACAGGTGAATACCCAGAATCCTGCACCAGTCATATCACAAGATTATTCGATCAAAAAACCAATCAATTTTGACATCAGATTGTAAAAGAGTCCATATATTGTTACTCTAGTACCTGCATTGGGGAGGATCCTGAGAAGATGAAATTGACGTGATCATAAGTGAGACCCGCGACGAAGTCAATGAAACTTCCAGCACTGTTGTAAGGAGTAACACTTCCGACATAGTGAGAATCCATTTCGAAAGTTTTCCAGATTTCTAACAAAGATTGCTTTTTGGAGCAAGCAATTTCGACAAATTTGCGATTACAGATTGTCGATTAGCGCCACCGAGAACTGCCTGTATATGAACAAATGAGGCTCCAATGTTAGGCCAATGTTGTTAATCAAATGCTTCATCCATCAAAGCTTTGATTGATATCATTGCATAATCAACTCGTGCTCGTTTGTTTATTTAGTTCTTTAGATTTCAATTAAACAAGAAATGCATATAACGGAGCAAATTATTAGGACATTGATTACAATTAAACAGCGAAATCAATATTTAAACAATTTGAACATTGATTAGAATTAAACAGCGAAAATCAGCATCTAAACAATATATGAACATTGATTACAATTTAACAGAAAAAATCAGCATCTAAGCAATTTGAACATTGATTACTATTAAACAGCGAAAATCAGCATCTAAACAATATATGAACATTGATTACAATTTAACAGCAAAAATCAGCATCTAAGCAATTTGAACATTGATTACTATTAAACAGCGAAAATCAGCATCTAAACAATATGCGCATGATTACAATTGATCAGCATCTAAATCATATGAACATTGATTACAATTAAACAGCCAAATCAGCATTTAAACAATATGCACATTGATTACAATCAAAGCGCGAAAATCAGCATCTAAACAATATGCGCATGATTACAATTAATCAGCATCTAAATTATATGAACATTAATTACAATTAAACAGCCAAATCAGCAGGTAAACAATAGGAACATTGATTACAATCAAACCGCGAAATCAGCATTTAAACAATTGATTACGATCAAACAACGAGAATAAGCATCTAAACAATATCAACTATACAGTATCCAACATAAAGAACCGATCATCATCGAAACCAAAATGTAGCGCAAGAATCAAATCAACCTTGAATCCCGAAAACAAGAAGCTCATCTCTATCACATTGATCATCAACAAACTCCCAAGGAATTCAGCTTGCCATACATAGGCAAATCAGACGACGGAAAACAAGAACAGCAAAGATTAATCAATCAATCAATCAGTCAAACGACAGAAAACAAGAAGAGGAAAGAGTAATGAATGAGTTAAAGGTAGAAAGAAGGGAAAAGAGAGGGAGAAAGAACCGACATTGATGGCTTTTTGGAGGGCATCTGAGTCAGTCTACCTTGCTTGTGCGAGAAGATTGAATGTGTGTTCTTCTGGGTTTCTGAAGTTCACGCATGAAATTGAGAGAGAGAAGTTGTTAGAGAGAGAGAGAGAGAGGAGAGAGAGAGAGAAGCAGAGACAGAGCAAGTGAGTTAGCTCCCCGAGGTTAATATAATATCATACAGTAATTTTGGTTTAGCAGAGTCACGCCGTGCCTAAACTAAGGAGTCTTATTACTTAATTAAATCTCAATTGTCTTCTCTAATCATGGATTAAAGTGAGATTATTACACGTTAACAAAAGGGTTTAGAACTTGATTCTATTACCATAAAGTGTCATCAACCTATTGTGCAAATGATTTGAGGCTAACTCAATTCCAACAAATACTAACTTACCTTGAGATTTGAGAGAGAACTTCAAGACTAGACCTGGCAATTGGATGTGTCAGATCGGGTTTGGATTGGTCGACTTCAGGTTTGGGTTTGTTCAGGGTTGTTCGGTTTCTTGCTTTCGGGTGAACCCAAATTCGAATTCCTTTCGGGTCGAATTTAGGGTTTAAATGGATTACTAAAATGCGACTTATTAGGCTGAATTTAAATGGATTAAAATTGGGTATGTACCTGTAAAAATACATACCCTTATTTAAATGGGTTTTAGTACAAATAATCCGTCTTAAGAACATAGTGAGAATAATTCAAAGTGACTTTTAGTGTGATGCATACTTTTTCACTATTTTTTCTCATAGCAGTCCAGAAGCAATTTCCAGCACCGAAAAACTGACGTGGCGACCGGAAAGTATGTTTTTTCTCACTCCAAAAAAGAGATTTCCATCATACGTCGCCTTTCTGCCGGAAATTGATTTTGATCACTACTGAAAAATAGTGAAAAAGCTCTGATCATTAGTGGCCAATAAATCACTTTAAATTGATCGCAATTCAAACTCAATTTTTTTTCTTTTTATGGGATCTCGAACTCAAATTTAACAAAAAAAAAAAGGAGCAACAAGTAAAATTTATAATGATCTTCATCTTCTGATTTTGACCATAGTAGTTGTAGTTGGTTTGCTATAATTATCCTTCAAAATTGTAAGGATTTTTGCATAAATAATAGTCAAAAGAAAAGAGGGATAAATTATGTAAGATTATTGAAGTTCATCACTTGATATTAAAAGAATGGATAGAAAAGTGAGAAATTTAGCTATATACATGATGCAACAATAACAACAACAACCTCTTAGGTGACACGTTTGAGGGAGGTTTGGAGATCCTAATGTAGGCAGTCTTACCCCAATAAACAAAAATTCATGGAAAGACTGATTTCGCGGATCCGAAACAGCAACAGAGGGGAAGCTATATATATACATGATGCATGAACCATATTTCCTGCTAATTTATGGTGCATATGCATGAAGGGCAATGCATGGAGTGCAACATTTAGGAGTTTTCTAAGTTATGGCAAGTTTTTGCTTAAGATGACTATTACTTGTGCCACCCTACTATCCTTCATTATTTGATCTTAGCACTATACTACTTTTAACCAACAATTATGTAGCCAATTTCCCATTTTTGATTTCTAAGTGCCTTTAATTCATGAAAACAGAGAAAACCCTTTAGTTTATGGAGTATATTTTGTTACTTCCTTGGCAACCCATTTCGTCAAAATTACTCGGGCCTAAAATAAGTTTTCTTTTTAACTTGGATCATCTTCTGCTTGTTCTTTTTAACTTGTCATAAATAATTTATAGATAGTTTTAATGGTGATAAAAGTTTGGTGGTGATGATAAGTATTGATTAGTACTGTGTGAGTTCAGTGCTAATTTGTACTGGTCAGAGCAAATGAACATTGAATTAAGTTGATGATGAGTATTCATGATAAATTGGAAAAACAAAATAAACTTCTATATGTCCTGTACACCGATAAAATACTAATGTAACACTCTCCCCTTAAGTAATATTCTATAAAGATATATAGCATTTGAGTATTTACGACACTGAATTACGATAAGGGAGCGTTTGGTAAGAACGTAGGAAAACCTTTTCCTGGGAAAATTTTCCATGGGAAAGATTTCCCGGTTAAAATTTTCGATTACTCTCCTCTGAGGGAAACTTTCCCTAGGAAAACTTTGGAAATGTTGGGTCCCTTGTAAAAAATTTTCCAAGGTCAATGTGCAATCAATCATGAAAAAATAAGTCAACTTAGGGAAATTGATCATTTCTCCATGATTTTTTACCAATCAATCGCACTCTAACTTCGAATTTAACATTTTTCATCGATAAATTTACCTACATGTAACTCAATTTTTTCAACCTAATCTCATTTTTTGATCATACACAGAGTAATTTGGTCCTGCGATCATAGACAGCCCCATAAAAAAAGTTGTAAAAAAAAAGAGAAATAGTAATGAGGATGGAGGATCATATCATATGGTCCATATGAGAATTAAAGGAGAAATTTGGGGGAAAAAGGAGATCACCAAATTCATCTGACTCTCAACTTCCCATCCTCAAAAAGAACAATGGATATACACGAAAGTTGGTTGGTAGTTGACGTTCGTTGGGGACCAATTCCCGCCAAATAATACGTGCATTTTGACCTAAATTAACATATCTTGAAGGGAAAAAAATTAAGTCTTTGTTTGGTCAACTATTTTTGATTATATCTTAATATCAAATTGTGGTAAATAATAATAATAATAATAGTAATAATACAAAAAAAAATTATTGTTTATTATTTTAATTAAAAATATAGCTAGGACTTTAGGTTTAGAATTTTTCAAGCCCGTACAAATATATACTTGAAAGTTTAATTAGAGTACTAGTCTTAAACTCGTGCAATGCACATGATATCTAACAGTCAATATTTAATCATATGAAAGACAGCTAAAATATAATCATAACTATGTCATAAATTAGAAACTAAAAATGGAATTAACACTCGAAAAAAGCTGCAAGACCTATTCGTAGACAATTTATTTTTCTAAAATAAACATAATATATAATAAAAAAAATGAGATACTCCACTAATCAACCAAGTTGACATAAATAAAACTTGGTATATTACGATCCAATATTCCTTTTAAATTATGAATTATATGGAACATAGCTTGAGTTTGTGTGTGTTTCATATTACTCTTAAGGGAGTGTTTGGTAGGAACTCCAGGGAAGTTTTCCATGGGAAAAATTCCCTTAGCCCCCTAAGGGAAATTTTCCCTAGGAAAATGGAGAAAATGGTGGGCCCATCGTGAAAACTTTCCCGAAGTCAACCCGCATCCAAACATAAGAAAATAAATCAACCCGGGAAAATTGATCATTTCCTCGAGGTTATTGACCAGCTAAACGCACCCTAATTAAAATTTCAAGTCATAATTGGGTTGGATTAACTAATGCTAATATATAAGTAATAACAAATGTGAGAAGGGAAGGGCTCAAAGCATGTGGAGGGAGAGTAGAGTAGAAGCAAGGACACAAATAGGCATTAACATATTCTTGTTTGGCCTTTTTTGCCTGTGAAGGATTCCAAGACAAAAGTCTGTGAAAGGATATGTTTTAATTTCCTATGCTACTCACTAATCTTATGTAATTAAGAACATGCTTGCTAGATTAGATTGGCTGTCACATGTCACACTATAGAATTATTAAAGACATGATTTCAACTCCATTGTATTAATATTCATGTTTAAAGGTGGCATAAAATAGTGATTTCAACCTCTTCATAAACGTCAATTTGTGGAGGAAGACTGTCTTCATCTGAATCCTGAAAGTTGAATGAAAGAGGGAGTACAAGAGTTATCGTACATGCCTATATCAATCACCACTAAAGGGTGATTAGAAAGCTGCAGAACGAATTCTAGATGACATGTCAATTCGAATGGACGGATCGCATTTAGTATGGATTGATTTCGGATTTATTTATATTTTATGTTTGAAAATTCTGAGCCTAAACTCAAACTATCATACGAAATTCGGGTCAATTTTCAGATCAAATAAGATTCTACCAGCTCATGAGCTCTTCAATGCAGGGATCGCAAAGCAAGGGGACAAGGCTATGCACATTGCAGCAGCAGCAATGCGGACCAAATTTTTTCTTGAAGAATCAGCAATTGTTATTACAAATTTAAACTCTTGTATCGTCAAGTGGCTGTAGTTTAGTGGTTAGAATTCCACGTTGTGGCCGTGGAGACCTGGGCTCGAATCCCAGCAGCCACACTTGTCATTTTTTTATTTTTTGTTACTAGGAATGCATGAATATGATGACTGGATATTCAAGCCCAGTTTTAGCAACTTGGAACTTCAATACTTGCTCATGATACTTTATCATGACACCTACAAAGGCTTCATAGTAAGTAGGTAACAGCAAATACACAGCCTTGTGATTTGAAGTTGGTTGAAATCACAAGGCTGGCCTTCTCTTATCTGTCTTTAAACACGATCTGCAATTCTATCTCTACTTCTGCTTTGATTTTCGAGAACATCTTTACGTCTGTTTTTGTCACAAGCAATTCCAGTTTCCCGACCATACAGCTGCAGGTACTATACATTTGGTGTTTACTAGTTTGCGGCACCACAATCTTCCTTACGGAGTAATCAATCATTAGAGAAATTGAAGCCAACAAATTCTTGAGAAATATACCTTCAACTTGCATAGTAAAGCAGTCTAGCTTGCCGTTCGATTAATTTTGTTGTTTTCGCTTTCCTTTGTTTCCTTTGTTGTTGTATGTTCCACACTGAGCAGTTAGCAGATAGAGAACAAAAAATTTTGTGTTACTATTTCCCCCTGTCCCACCTCCCAAAACTAGTGTCGTAGATTGAACAACTTGTTTATGTGTAGAAATTACACCTGACAGTTGTATGTTACACATACTGAGCGCATGGAGAACTTTGGTGTTATTTCCCTCAGTCCCAACTCGCAAAACTAGCCTCTAGAATGAAGATTTTATTTGCGATGCAAGTAGACCTGAGAAAACTAACTTAACCCAAATGGCCCATCTAAACCCGCCCATAACCTTACCCAAAAACACCAAAATTAATTGACCCACACTGAACCCGTAAGACCCAGCTCAACCTAAATTTATCTTTAACGAATGTTGCAAGTCTTTAACGAAGCTTTTGCCTGACAAGAACAAAAGCCAGCGGAAATCAACCAAACCCAAAAGACCCTCCCCAAATCTTGTTGACCTAAACTGACCCAAACCAAACCCAAACTTAATGGCCTAATCCTCAGGTCTGTTGCACCCAAGCAAACCAACTCATAGCTAGATTACACTAGTAACTTTGTAACACAATTACAACTTATCAAAATATTCAGCCATCCTTTTTGATAGAGTGTCCTGTCAATTAGGACTCAAATCTCAGCAACTAGTTCTCATGCGAACCATCGAATACAAAGGGAGGAAAAGTAGAAAATCAACAGAACTGAAGACAAATATTGAAAGAAACTCTTCTTTACTTCCATTCAAACGGAAGATTCAACAATAGTTCAAAATCCAGAAACATGAAAATAACCTAAAGAGATATAGTACCAAAACAAATATCAAAATCATCGTCTATGGGGCATCAATTGCAACTCCACCCCAAAGAACAACAAATCTTTAACCGGGTAAGAATTCTCAAGGAAAAACTGTGGGGAGGTTAGTCCCTCTAAAAGCCTTAACTTATAGTAATAAAAACCCCCTACTACATTATTATTCTTCCAACTTTCAATAACTCTATCGAAAGCTGCCCACTACGATTTTCCCTTTTCTCCCTCCCCCCAAAAAAATCTCTTAATTTTCATCACCATCTAGCAAAAGCTTAGGCACCGCCTGAGCCGTACTTCTTTCCGAAGACGAGGACCTGGAGCTTGTCGTAACCAGCCAACACACCAGCACCGGCCACGGCACGGAGGATGTTGGCACCGGCACCCTTGAAGAGAGACTTGGCACCCTCGTTCTTCAGGATCTGGGCGAAACAGTCCATTGAGCTCTTGTACTTGACGGCCTCACCGGAGGTCATCATCATTCTTCTACGAACGGTGTCAATGGGGTAGGAAGCAAGACCAGCACCGTTGGTGATGAGCCAACCGAGAGCAAAGCTAGCGAAGAAACTGTCCTGTAATGTCCAACAGATTGTGTCAATGTGTATTCAGTTAACACAAATTTTTCATGCAAATAGTTAGTCATGGAAAACTAATTGACAGAAAAAGCTCCATCCTATTAGGGTTTAGAGAGGTAGATTAAGATTGGGTCAAATAAAAAGTTTGAAGTCAAAAACAATTTGGGAGGAATAGGCAAAATTTGGATATGGGTGAATAAAGTAAGTAAACTTTGGTAAAGTTTGGTTACGAAACTAAGGGCCCTGAAGAACAGCCTTCAAAACTGTTCACAATCTAGTACCCACATAGAAGATGATTGCAATTGAAAAGAAATCAATTAAGCATAACAATTTAAACTCGACTAATTTCACATGTAAGCATGTAGGGCATATACTGTATCCTAACGCAATGAAAGAATGACGAAAGTAGATCCTTGAGTAAGTGACAAACCTGCAAGTTTCCGGTCAACACGACGGGCTTCACTGAATCGTACAGACCGAAGTACAGACCACGGTAGACAATGATACCAACACAAGAGATGTTGAATCCACGGTAAAGCCCAGCAAGACCATCACTGGCCCAGGTCTTACGGTAGACATCAACAAGACCGTTGAATTGCCTCTCACCTCCCTTCTTGGCAGCCTTAGCATCGTTGGCAAGACGGGTACGAGCGTAGTCAAGAGAGTACACAAACAACAATGAGGAGGCACCAGCAAGACCACCAGATGCCAAGTTACCAGCGAACCAGGTCCAGTAACCATCCTTTTCCTTCTTGAAGTTGAACATTCTCTTGAAGTGATCCTTGAAGGCAAAGTTCAAGGCCTGCAAAAAATAATCCAAAGGAGTAAGCAACAAACACTGTACCAAAATAGTTAATAAGGAGAAACAAAATGTCAGACGATTACCTGAGTGGGGAAGTAACGGATGACGTTGGCAGTGTTTCCTCTCCACAAGGACATCATACCTTCCTCCTTGATTGTCCGGCTGAAACATTCACCGATACCCTTGTAGGGTTCAGAGAGACGACCAGCCTTGATCATTTCATCTTGGTTCTGAATCAACAGCTTGACACGCTCAATTGGAGCAGCAGCAGTCTTAGAGACGGCAGCAGACACTCCTCCCATGAGAAAGTCGATAGCGAAGTTCTTAGCACCCTTCTTCTCAGCAGGAGCGTGGGCAACAACAGCCATAGATGGAACAAATGACATGTCTGGGGATGCATGGCAGGTGGTGTACTGCAAGGCAGCATTTGTGTAGTTACTGCAGACAGAACGCCTTTGGTGCAATGCAGGGTTTTGGTAGCCACCGAAACGGGGCTGGGTCAGCTGGGAGAGACCAGCTGCCTTCTGGACAACAGAGGGTTGTTGGTTCATCTCAGCCATTGTTAATTCGCTGGTAGAATACAATTTGCACATGTTAGAAAAATGATCTCAAAATATATAACTACAAAACAAAGACCAAGTGGCTAGAAGAGAAAAAAAAAAAAAGTAAACACAGATTACAGTACAAAGGTGTACAAATAGCAATAGCACAGGATCAGCTTGATTAGCAATGAAGAAAAAACAAACAAGAAAAATCAAAACACCACAAGGATTGATGATAGGTCTCATGACCAGCATGTCTACTAAGCAATTTTAAAAACATACAAATTAACTCTACAGGGAATGTTTTAGATCATAGTGTCACGCAAAAAATTGGAACTTGGCAGCATTTAGCAATGAAAATTATTGAATTCAATCCCTGCCTTCACTTATTATCCAACACATACAGAATTACTTGCTAATCAAACAAATGGTTCATCTGTGCTCACATAAAAGAAACACTTCATTACTTAAGAAAGAATCATGATCTAACATATGAGTGCCAAAGATTAAACATTTGATTCAGAAAACAAATAACGCGAGAACTTCCAAAGGAAAGCATAATTGGACAGACGTTTTTCATAATTATTAAAAAGTCCACATGAATGTTAGTCAATAGTTAATCAACAATAGCTAAAAATTGCGCAACCCTAGACGCATCATATAAAACTAATACACTCAGCTGGAACAGAGGCCTAGTAGCACCATCACTATGTCAACATCTAATAAAGCAATTTGCCAACATATAATCTGCTACAGCCACTACTATACTCTACCATATTTTACCACACAAGTAAAACAAAATCGTACAACTCAAATCTGATCACATCAAAAGGCTACTAATATCAATATAAGCGCGATTAATACCACCATCAAGATGTCAAGTGTCAACATCTGACATAGCAATTGCGCAAGGATCACAAACCTCATCATGCATAACCACAAAACGATAACGACTAAGATCTACGATCTGAAACCCTACGACATCAAGATCTAACCAAATCAAACCAACGAAAACATCAAAATCATCACAGATCCACAAAATCCAGACGGAAAACAACTCAAAACACACAGATCTACAGATCTGTAACCACAAAACCTTCAGATCCAAACGATTCACGCACAAACAACACCAGATTCACCAAAACAAACCGAAAAACAATCAAACAACAAAGAATCCTTACACAGGTTATGAATCAACACAAACTAATCTCGGAATGAGAATCGAAAAGGCAATCAATCAACATAAATAACATCAAAAAGAGGTGATAGAGAGAGAAAGTATGGACCTTGAAATGGCTGGCCGAAGCTTTCGCTGCGGAGATGGCGGAGAGAGAAAGGCGGAGAGAGAGCAAACACAAGCGAATACGAGGGTTTTGAATGGAGCCTCAACGCCTCCCTTTTAAACTCCTCTTCCTCTGCCCTGCCTTGCGATATTTTTATATCGTGGGGCCCAGGAGATACGCTTCCCTGTTGCTGAGGTACACCTAACCCTACAATCTGGGCCGTTGGTTGATGGTTTCAGATTCAGATCGGGCGGTGATTAGGGCCGCGTGAAATTACCATGAAACTGGGAATTAAGCATGCGGCATGTGGTTAGCGATGTGGGCTTATTTTGATTTAGTGCTAATTAGTGGGCCCGGGAATGTTAAGATCCGGAAAAAAAAAGGGAAAATAAAAAGGAAAAATAGGGTTAGTAAGTTGACGTCCTTTTGTGGTTTGGTTGGTCGACATTGGACGGTTGAATACCTCTCCCATAAAATGGCTTTGGGCCCAAAAAAAGGGAAGAAAAAGCAAATTTTAATTTTTTTTCAAATATTTATATAGAGAGAGGTCAAAAACTCGAAAGGATGCTTGAAAATTACGAATTGGTTGTTCCATATGTATGGCATGGGGTTATACCTTCTAGAACACAACAACGAGTTGGAATTTTCTTTTTTTTCAATAGTTTTGGATGTGACAAATTTCTAATTACATAAATAAATTTAATCGACCCGTCGTGATTTGAACACTGGGTCAGGGATTTATTGGACCTTATTTGTAAGTTTGCGGGTTAGAGTCAGGCTTTTCCCGATCGACTTGATCCTACATTAAAAACTCCAGCTCCCTGACCTACATAGAGTCAGGTTCGGGTCAGAGGTGCATTGACTGACCCGGCCCAATATCCTAACTAATAAATGTAACAGATTTGTTTATTAAAAAATAAATTGGAATATTTATTGTTTGTAATAACTTAGATACACGATGTTGGATTGTCAAGGTCAAGGAACCCGACCCACAATCCAAGTCGGGTTGGATCCGAATCGAGGGTCACGTGACTTTTCGACCCGATCCGAACTTTGAAAAGGTGCACTTGTTAGGTATCGAGTTCGAATTAGACTTAGATATATGATGCATAATGGCATGACACTAAAGATGGGGAGTACAGTGTGAAGTCCAGTTATCAAATTATCATAAACTCCAACATCTCCCAGTTTCACACTTCGAGTCACACGAGTATGAGCAAAATGTGGAAGGCAATTTGGATTCTGAATATCCCTCCTAGCCTTGGTAGTTCATCTATTGGGAACTCATCAGTTAAGCGTGCTTAGCTGGAAGTAGTCTCATGATGGGTGACCTTCTAGGAAGTTTTCTCAAACAACGTGTGAGCGAAGACGAAACACGCTAGAAGGACTCGTGGTGATTTGTGGGGTCAGTTAGCGATCCTTGAAGCAATTATCGGTAATGTCTGCAGTCCGGGAGGGGTCGGGGCGTTAAAGATAGTATCAGAGCCGACCCGCGATCGTGAGTTGCACCAGTGGACGGGAGATCCATGGGCAGTCACCTAGCTGGGCAAAGATTCTGGATTTGGTTGAGGCACAACGAGGACATTGTGCGCTTAAGTGGAGGTGATTGTAACTACTTGGATATATGGTTAAGTGTAGCTTAAATAGATTGAAATGACTATTTATATCACCAATGTATACCTTCTTTTATGGTAGCTCATTCATTGGGAACTCCTCAGTTAAGCGTGCTTAATTGGGAGTAATCTCAG
This sequence comes from Portulaca oleracea, assembly GCA_029582165.1. NCBI lineage: Eukaryota > Viridiplantae > Streptophyta > Magnoliopsida > Caryophyllales > Portulacaceae > Portulaca > Portulaca oleracea. Next base: position 38,286,684 of record CM055885.1, on the reverse strand, counting down.
GATGGGTGATCTTCGAAGTTTTCTTAGGCAACATGTGAGCGAGGACGAAGCATGCTGAAAATATTCATGGTAATTTGTGGGGTCAGTCAGCGATATTTGAAGTAATTATCGGTAGTGTCCGCAGCCCGAGAGGGGCCGGGGCGTTAAATGACAAAATTCGATGATTTAAGCATGTACCTGGTGAAGTTACGTGGAATACTTAAATGCCCATCATTTTTTTAGTATTGACCGTCATCTACAATAAACACTTGCATGCAATTTACCATTAAAACTTCGCCAAAAACATGTTTAAATTACCGGATTTATCACCTAACAATTATTAACTTGAATTATAGAGTTGCTTAAAATGTATTCTAAAAACATGGAGGCCTAAAATTAACTTCCACACCACAAAATCAGAGGTATCTTCCCATCGTTTTTTTATTTTATCAAACCATAACTTTGACCAATGAATGAGTTTTAGCATGCATATATATATAAAGTGTTGCACTTAACTTATAATATAACCAATTTGATTTATTACCATTTTACCTTTTCTATTTGACAATCATTTTTTAAAAATAGTTTCAACTCTCAAATTTGTCTTTGCCCCCAATTCCTATTTTATAATCACAAAAGCCTTCCTAAAAGTTAACATGACTATCTTTCAAAAAAAAAAAAAAAAAAAAGAGGTACCATGGCTTATAGAATATGCTTGCAGCTGTTATAGTGTTATCCCTGCCATTAATATAATCTAAAAATAGTACCAAAACTAGTATATTCAAAGTTTCCAACCATAAATATAACAAAATAAAAACAAAGTGATAAGGTCATAAGGGATGGCGCCCTCGAGTTGCGCTTAGAACAGGCCTCCTAGTTGACCACTTGCTACTTCCTCCAAGTTGCCAACATTATTTGTAAATGCTTATTTCATGACTGTTGTGGTACAAACATATATCATTAAGTGTTAGATTATAAAGGAATTAACATATATCAGACACTCTTCTTTCGTCCGGTTGGTAAGATGTAGAAATTGTGCGATGTGGTGAAATTGTAAAAAGTGCGGTGATGTATGAAATGATATGGTGAAATTTGTGGAAAGTGTAGTTAATGTGATAGATGAGTAGAGAGTGTGTGAAAAGTAGAGGAGTAAAATGACGAAATATATTAGTAATAGTTGTGGTAAAGTATAGTTTAGTAAGGTAAAATGTCAAAGAATATTGATTGAATGTATGGTGAGTTGTGGTATTACACCACACCACATAAAAGAACAGTGCCTCATTAGCCATACAACGCTAGATAAGTAGCTGTGGATGGTAACGGCCGGCACACTCCAGTTAAAACGCTATTCACTGATTGTAAATGTCAGTTTACCGAATATCTAAATATGGTAGAATAGCGTTTTACTTGATCAAAATGCTAAACGCTCTCCAAATGATGTTGCCGAACAGGCTCTGTATCTCTACAACACAAATTCACCCGCAACAAAGACTAATGATGCAGAAACAATCCATGGATCAGTCTGTTTGGTTGTAAAAGCTGTCTGTTTTCTTTTTTCCTTCACATCAGGCAACTCTTTTCATCAGAAAACAGCTCAAAGCTGAAGCAGTCAAACTCGTTAACTCACACTGTGCTGCAATCTGTATCATCAATTTGTTCAACCAGCAAGTAAATGTAACAATGAGATTCTTTATTACGAAAAAAAGGAGAAAGAAGGAGAAGAAACAGCGACCGAGTTCAGAGAGCACAATGCAAAACTGCAAATGGCTTCCTGATACATATATCACTGGGAAAACAGAAGCAATTAAAAAGGAAGAAAAGTACAGAGCAGTTCTGGTAAATCCTAATTGTGCATATGCAAAAGAAGAGCAAAGCATGACACAACTTACAACAACAACAACAAAACCCCAATATAATTAGTGAAGTCTAAGGTGATCTAAGATGCAAACATTCTTCCCCATGCACGGTAGTGCATGAAGAAGAAGCTGATTCCGCTAGATTCCAGCTATTTCATTTATTAGGGCAGGAGGGTCAATCAGATTGAAGGCAGTTTTGTGCAAATAAACACGCAGAACAGTTCGAAATCATGCATCACCCAAAATGCACATTGGAGAAGTGAAATGATACAAGACAAAACCATATAGCGAAGCCACAAAATGGGGAACCAATTCCAAGAATCATAGATCCGAAAGGAAGCACCGTACTCTAGCTTCGATTGGCAATGTCATATAATCAAATTTACCATGTCAAGAGGGGACTAAGAACTTACTTATTCTTCCCTCATATGCCGGCATCATCAAGAACACATAACAGACAAAGATGGCCCGAACAAGCTGTCAGCATTAGCAACCAAAAACAAAAAAAGGCAACAGATCAGCTGTAATAGAAAGTTTTGCAACATATCAAACCAGAATGGTAATGAATCATTTGGCACATGAAAAGAGTACCAACAAGGTGGAAAACCCAACCTTATCAGGAAAAATGGAAACCCACCTGCACAGGCGAAAATTCTTCAGAATGAAGCTAAGCTTATAAGAACAGTGTCAGCTGCACCGGATCGTCCTGGTAAGATTCTTTCAAAATGGCAGAAATAAAAGATATTTCATAGCAGATGCTTTTATTGGTACATGGCAAAGCAGAACAGTCAAGCTGATACTGTCAGAATAAAAAAACTAAACAATAACCATGTAAAGAAAAACAGAATTATGAGGCGAAAACGCCGGAGATTAGCAGATGCATCCAAGGCTCATTAGAATCAAAGAAAAAACATACACTAGGTTTTCGCATTTCATCTTCACGGTCTGCCTGCCGAAACAAAGCTAGGTTCCGAGACAGACCCATACTCAGAAACTACAACACATGACTCGGCAACATTATAAACACATCCATACAACATGTCAGACTCTATGACAGATGGTCCATCCATATTTCTAAACTGATCTCATCCCTTACATTTTGTTGATAAAATGCGGCGTCGGCTCTGGGGAGGATTCTAATTTCTGGACACCGAGGCCCATCTCCAAAGCCTTCTGCTTAAGCAGCAAAACCATCCTTTCATTCTCTAGCCTCATCCTCTCGTTCTCTAGCCTCAGCCTCTCGAGGTCTTGGTCCTTCTTGCTGCGAAACCTTAACCACTTAAACCGCTGTTTCTCGAGGTCGAGTGACTCTGCGTTCAACCGGAATTGTTGTTCCTCGAGTTGCCATATTTGGCGATGGATCAACTCCCTTTGTTCCACAGGAGATTTCGCCATGTTCTGAAGCATTGGATTTGGTTCGAGTCTCATAACATCATGTTGCCTACCGGGAAAAGGGAAAACATTATAGCATCCTTCCATCCTTCCCGGGTTTGGCTCGACATTCTTCCCGTTGTTGTCATATGAATCGTCATCAGAGTCATCACTATCCTCAGCATCGTCCTCGGCCGAACCATCATGTTCATGGGAGTGGGTTTCTATAGGCATTAAATGAGCCCTTAAGTCGATGTCATGACAACCGGGGATCTTTTGGCCGTTATGATACGCACACATTTCCCGGTAAAACAGGTGTTTCGAGCCCAAAATCTTCTTGACCTCCTCCTTGGCCTTGGGTGTGAGATGCGGCATCGAATCCATCAAAGCGGGATTCTCCACCACTTGGCAACTAGTTCCTCGCCCAAGAATGTCGTTTAACTTCTTGTACCTCTTGTTCAAGTCGTTGAACTTATCCTCGCATTGCTGAGGAGACACGCAACACCCCTTGCTAATCATGACATTCGAGACCATCTTCCACTTTCCCTTCTTCTGCAACATCCCGGACTTCCTCTTCAGCCCCTCAACACCACCCTCATGCATGCCATCATCCCCAACAGAAGCAACAACCGCTATCAGAAGACGAACCACTTCGTCCGTCCACTTCATCCGTTGCCACGGTGACCCCTTTTTACAGCTGTGGGGCCCACTAGTAGGGTGCTCGCCATTCGCATCCTCAGTGAAACTCGGCTCCTCATCATCGCTAGAGTTGTTACTACACGACTGCCCCCCAAGAGACGGTCCCTTGCCCTTACCAAAATCCATGGCCATGCTCTTCAATGACAGCCCTTTTCCATCCATAAACCCCATAGATTGTTGTTGCTCATTTTCAAGGCCACTCATCATGTCAATGGGGTGTAACGGGCGAGGTTGATGGGCCATTGGAGGCCGACCCATTTGACCTTGCTGGTGTCTATGCACAGGGATTTCCATACCCGACAACCGACCACCCGACCCGGATAAAAACCCACCTCCTAAACTGGATCCATCCATACTACACAAAACAAAAGTCTTAACTCCCAAAATCCAAACTTTCCTAATCTATACAGATCACCTCAACTACTAGAATTCACCTCTTTGTCCTCCTAAAGACTCCAACTTTCTCTTCAAATCTCCACAAACCCAGCAAACTAATTGCCCTATAAAACGGAAAAGAAAACGCATAAGATGCCAACAGAAATTGAACAGAATCAAACCCTAGGGTTTACAAAAACAACACAAAACTGTATCCAACATCATTTTTTCAGTTAATTTCAATTCTAACTAACTTTACACCCTCACACGAATTCCACGGCCAAATCCCAGGTTACAGTTTCCAAAAGCAGACACAAACAGAATGTAAAAAAAGACACCCAATTTGGGGAAGCAAAAGGGCATTTCCGGCGGTAAAAAAGTGAGGGATTACTTACTTTACCTTGATCGCGAAGGATTTTAAGGTTCAGAGAGAAAGAGAAGGAAGAGCAGAGATCCAGATGAAGAAAGGGGGTGTTTGGAATTTCGCCATTTCTGGAAGCAAAGTGAGAGAGAGAGAGAGAGAGAGAGAGAGAGAGACTTGATTTGAGCTGGGGTAGCTGCTACCCGTCACGGTTTCCGGAATCCCCAAGAAAAAGAAAAACAGAGAAAAGGCCAAACATGGTTGAAAAACCAGAAAAAGATGGATTATTAATGACAATGCTTTGATGCATAACAGATTGTCAATGTTCTCGACCTATTAGGGAAATATGTGAATTAATGGGATGTTTGTCCAACGTCTCTTTAGGGTTTGAATTAGGGTTTGTTGATAGAGATTGTTTGGAGGAGGTTGAAAAACTTTTACGTGCAGGAAAGAAAGAGTAGTTACTGTGATCGATGTGAGATATTTGAATTGTTTAGAGGAAGTTGAAAAACTTTTACGTGAAGGAAAGAGAATAGTTATTGTGATCGGTGGAAGATATTTGGATTGTTAGGAGGAGGTTGAAAAACTTTTACGTGAAATAAACAGAGTAGTTACTAGGATCGGTGGAAGATTTCTTAGTTTAAAGTTTTGAAAAATGGTTGTAAATGTTTAATTTGCGAAATACGGTAAGTCATTGGAATGGAATGGAAAATTTTAATAGAAAGTGGAGAAGAAGAGTGAGGGGCAACCCTTTTTGGAAAAACAAGGAATACTAATGAGCTATAGGACGCTTGGTGGGTTAAATATGTCGTAAATTTTTTCGGTGATGGTGGCTTGTAGATGGAGTTCTAGCATATGCTAAAGCAAAACTTGTCGGTCACTCGGTTTTATTGAAGGTATGATTTCCACGGGAAAATGAGTGATCAGGTTGACAAAGCGCGGTGCAATTTGGCAGGCTTGTGGGACCCATTTAACTGTGAACTTCTCTTTCCTCGGGGTAAGTCGTGGGTTTTTAAGATAGGAAAGTTAGGAAGTGTAACTAAATTAAAGCGATGCCTCTTTTAACAACATATACTGTCCATCAAACAAGCGTGAAAATGTCGATTGAGTGTGAATATGACATGTTCTCCGAGAAAAATCTACCGCATCACAAAAATACACAAAAAACACAAGGAGAAAGTTAGACTACTTGTGTTGCACCTAATTTGATTTTATGAGAAATTATTTGAAAAAAATGTTTGACATGAGCAACGACACTCAATTAGGTATGTCAAGATTTGAAACAAATGTATTTTTCTGCATTAATGCGAGAATATGTGAGTGAGAGGCGATCAACGTGTTTCCGTGATAAATATGCATGTATCTATGGCTATGACGGGAAAGGAACGATAAAATTTTCCTCATTTTCAGTTATGAGAGAGAGAGAGAGAGAGAGGGGGGGGGGGATGAGAGTTAGAGAGAGTACAAGAGAGAGAGAGAGAGAGAGAGTGTTAGAGAGAGAGAGAGAGAGAGAGAGAGAGAGTTAGCAAGAGCGAGAGAGACAAGAGAGTTAAAGAAAGAGATAGGACAAGAGAGAGAGAGATAAGAGTGTTAGAGAAAGAACAAGAGAGAGAGAGAAGAGAGAGAGAGAGTCGCGAGAGATGATGGAGAGAAATGTCGATTTTTAGATTTAAAATTTTTTTCTCAACTTTCCTCTCATTTTTTAAGAGAATTTTTTTTATTCTTTCTTACCCCAAATTTTCCATTGGTTTTCCAACTATTTTTTTCTCCATTCTTTTTTCTTCAATTCAAATAAAGGAAATGTTCTCATTTTTCAAATTAATTTTATTTCAAGCCATTTTCCTAGGTCCAAACGGACCCTTAAAGATAACGAAAATGATAAACATCTTGGGTAAGAAACATCTTAAGTGTCTTACCTTTGTATAAAACCTATATATTTGTAAATTAAATTGAAAAAAGTTATATTATTGACTTCTATAACTATAATACGTAGTAATACATATAAATTATATACAATCACACTTCTATGTATATTTTTTAAAATATACAATAAAAGTCTAAAATATGCCTACAAATGTGGTATTCGTTGAAGTGTCAATTTTAATTGTTGGTGTAGCCAACACATTCCAAGTTTCTTATAATTGATAATTACTAATAACTATCAAAAAAGTAATTGAGAGTATCATCACTCTAAAGATAATTTTCATTATGAACCTCCAAATCACACTGTTTCCCAACACATACCAAAAAAGTAACTGAGAGTACAAATCAACCTAGAATACAAATTAGCCCAATTACATTTAAATGTCATCTGCATTGACCTTGTCACCTTTCACACAAAAGAAAACCAAAATAATCAAGGCAACAAGATCACAATTGCACTCCTTGAGCATTGAGAACCTGAGTTAGATTCTGAATTTGGCTCAAATGCGAGTTCTATTATGTAAAGCCAATGATTAGAGGCATCATTTACGCTCAAACACGTTCGATATTCAAAGGCTTCTTGTAATACTGCAAGAGGAGCGAAGAGCAGACGACGCTGATGGACGAGGCGGCCATGCAAGCCCCGGCGACCCAAGGTGGAAGCCGGAGGCCGGCCAAAGGGAACAGCACCCCTGCAGCGATCGGCATGGCTAGGACATTATAACCAAGGGCCCACACATAATTGAGCCGAATTCTGGACATTGTTTTCCTAGAGAGATCTATGGCTGTCACCACATCTTCTAAGTTGCTCTTGATCAGGACTATGTCGGCTGCCTCTATTGCTACATCGGTGCCTGCACCTATTGCCATCCCGACATCTGCAGCAGCTAGGGCTGGGGAGTCGTTTATTCCGTCTCCTACCATTGCCACTGTCAAGCCTCTCATCTGGGTCAATAGAAACCGCGTAGTTTAGGATTCAAGGCATGCTTCTGACAGCAAATATGTAACTTTTTTTCAGCTGGGTGTTTGGGAAATGGTTCACTATTTGCTCAAAGTCGTAGCGAGAAACCCCCCAAGATCTCATAATACCTAACATCAAAGTGTCTGCGTCTGTTCTTTAGAGGCGTGAGGTGAGGTTGGGTAAAATAAGGCTGACAAAGTTTAGGCAAAAGTTGAAATTGGGTCTGTTTTTTAGAGAGTGTAAATACCACGGTTACCAAACACAATCCAAATTTACCTATTTTCATACTTTCAACATTCAACTTTTAAACTTTTACCGAAATTTATCAAACCTTACTTTACTTAACTTTGCCTTACCCCTTCAATGAAAATGAGAAGAAATGGGTAAATTCGGGTTAGGTTGAGTAAGATGGATAATAACCCACCAAAAGGACACAGCCCCTTTTGTGTCATGCTGTTGCCTAACAGCAAGAATTGACAAGGAATGGCAGTATCATACAATAATGTACATACACATACGACAGAAAGAAAAACAGCTGCAATTTAAAGATGGGAAGTAATCTGACCTGAATTTCCTTTATCTTGTCTGCTTTTCCAATTGGATCCGTTTCAGCATGAACTTCACCAATTCCAACTTCTTTTGCAATGGCTGTTGCAGTACCCCAATTGTCACCAGTTACCATGATGCTTGTGATGTTCATCGACTGTAGAAACCTAATAACACGCCCTGCCTCTGGCTTCACTGGATCTGTCACTGCAAAGGCACCAGCAACCTTGCCATCTATGGCAACTAGCACACAAGTACGCGCAAGCTTTTCTGCCCCAGCAATGTGATCCTCAACCTCACGGCTGATAGGCACGTTATAAGCCTGCACAAGCCTCTTGTTTCCAGCCAAAACTAGCTTGTTCCCAACTTTCCCACTCACCCCAGTCCCAGGGTGCACCTCAAAGTCCTTAGCATCTTCAACATGGTCAACCACTGACCCATATTGTTGGCGCAGCTTCTTAGCATGTTCTACAACAGCTTTTGCCAGGGGGTGTTCGCTATTTGCCTGAAGAAATCATGGGGAAAGGCGGAAGTTCAGTTTTGGTGCTATCACACTTGTGAGTTGTGACCATAACATATGCTATTGACGTGAAACCATTCACAGAAGTCTTCATATTTTCATCTCATCATATTCATATTCAGGATCAGTTGGTGCAAACTGGTGAAGCAATCAAGTGGATGAACTTACCTCCAAGGCAATTGCCATGTCGCAGAGTTCCTCCATCGTCACTCCGGAGAAGAGAACAACGCTAACTACAACTGGCTTGCCAACTGTTAGCGTTCCTGTCTTGTCAAATACAACTGCTTTAACCTACAGGAAACAATATTGAACTTAAGGCTTCTGTCTGAAAATGTATACCCTGATTTGTTAGCTTAAGGCTTCTGTCAACTGAACTTAAAAAAGGCTTCTGCCTAAGGAGAAGGTGCAGTAAATCACCTTCAAATCCACAAACGAGAAACCAAATATATTGCGCCAAGGAAAATTTTGAAGTAACATTTAAATCTAAAGGAAAAAGAAGTCTTAAGAATTGGGATGTTGGTATGTATGCAATGTCACTATCAACCACTCTGGGTTCCCAAGATGAAATTCCAGCATTACTTTGAATCAAGTCCATAGTTATAGATTTAGCCAGCACAAAACTGGAATGTGATAGCTAAAGAATTGCTTCACAGATTAAACAGCTTAGCATTTTACTTTTCTTACAAAATTTCAGAGCTATTGCAGAACAGAATGGCATGTGTACGGCTCTAAATGAGTAACAGTGTTCATTTGTAAACGGAAGTAGTACCAACAGAAAGAGAGCAGTTAATACTACTGAAATATAATCATAATAATCCTGTTATTGCTAAAGAAACGTTCGTTTTACTTTCCTTGCTTTTGAGGATAAGCAAGGGTACTATGGGTGTACATACCTTGTGTGCCTTCTGAAGTGCTGCACCCCCCTTGATGAGCACCCCCAATTGAGCACCCTTGCCTGTAGCAACCATGACTGCAGTGGGAGTTGCCAGTCCCAATGCACAGGGACAAGCAACAACAACTACACATATTCCAAACTGTAGAGCAAGTTCAAATTTGTCCATGCCTTTTGGAACCCAATGACTTGGATAAAGACCAGCTAATCCAGTAAGAAACCACGCCAGCCATGTGATAAATGCTGCAGCAACAACCTGGTATATGAAGCCAATCTCAGTGCCTTCAGATTATCAATAAAACTACAAGCAATGCCCTAGCAGTTTTCACAATGAAGATCAACAATAAAAGAAGTGCACTTCTCAGGAGTGAGAAGCACATGATCAAGGTTTTTACCCTTCTTTTAAGTTGAGCAACCTAACCTACCCAGAACTAGGTCATAGGTTCATGAAAAAAATACACAAATTAAAGGAAGAAAGAAAGGAATCTCTGAGATTCACAACAACTTTCCATAACCAACACGAGTTTTCTCGATCTTTCCGACATACAGTGGTTATCAACTGATTGTTCAGTTAGCTAAGTGGTAATAATGACTCTTTTATCTGATCATGAACAGCCACATATATGAATAAGATGAGCTTTGACCTCAATATTGGAACTTCCAACTGGATAAAGTAGGCCAAGTTTTCTTGCTCGACTTTTAGCATTATTCCACCGGTTTTAAATGTACATTAAGTTCATTTTGATGCCCGCTATTTTTGTGGATTTCTTGAAAACCAGCTCTTTGTCTGTTCACGGCTAAGACTGCATATATATAACTTGGCTATTCCCTAGTTTGACATAACCATACCGAGACTGTTACTATATAGTGTAGATCAAGGCTAAGGAACAATGAACTCACAGTTGGCACAAAAAACCTGGAGATCTGATCAGCCAATTTCTGAACAGGGGCTCTAGCCAACTGGGCAGCCTCTACAAGTTGGACAATTTGAGAAAGCGCAGTCTCTGATCCAACATGTGTGGCCTTCACTATGATGCAGCCATTCTCATTGACAGTTCCACCAATCACCTGTTCATGGAAAAATACAGCAGGCACAGTTAGTTGTTGAGATTTCCGGGAATACCGAACAGAAAAGCAAAATTACCAAGGCCTACCTTGTCGCCGGGTCTTTTTGCAACTGGATTTGCTTCTCCTGTAATCATACTCTCATTCACGTAGCTATGACCATCAATAACAACTCCATCAACTGGGACCTTAGTCCCAGGAACAATCTTGAACAGGTCATTTCTCTGTATCAGCTGAGTGCTGATTTCTGTTTCAGATATTACATTTCCATGATCATCGATTGTTACTAAGCATGCTGTCTCAGGAGCAAGCTCGCCTAACTTCACCAAAGCATCTGAAGTCTTCCCTTTGGCCACTATTTCCAAATACTTCCCTAGAAGTATGAATGATATTAACATGGCACTAGTCTCAAAAAAATCTTCCTCTTCAAAATTGTCAGAAGTCAAGCTTTTGATTAATATATACAAAGAATAGAAGTAAGCAGCATTGGTTCCCACAGCGACCAAAACATCCATGTTAGCGGATTTTCGCCTCAATGCATGATACGCCCCAATGTAGAACCTAAAAAAGTTTGAAAGGAAACGAAAACTCACATACAGATATACAAGTACCAACTTTTAAAAGAGATAGAATGTGCGGTTCTATGCACCATGTCTCACGTACCTTCGGCCAATTATGAATTGCACTGGTGTGCAAAGGATCCACCTAAGTAGCATTCCTATAGTAAGCATGTTGTGAATCTTGTACTCTAACCAGTTCCCATAAGGAGGTAGCATGGGGAGTACCATGGCGAACAGAAACACAGGAACTGAGAAAACGCAGCTCCACAAGAACTGGTTCCGATACACTCGAATCTCATGCTGCTGATCAGATTCTCTCTGTCTTGGAGGAATATAGATGCTTGCGTCAAAAGACGCATCGCCAACAGCAGCCTCTCTTATGCATTGTATAAGAGACCTTGGACCAGTTACTTCAGGATCATAGCTTACAATAACGGTTTTGCCTTCTGTATCCATTTCGACATGATTTACGCCAATTGCAAACTCAAGAGCAGATTTAATAGTGTCTGCATCTTCAGGGGTACGGACTCCATCAAGTTTCAGGTGCACCTTATTTGCAGCATCACCGGAACTTATAAGTTCAGCCCCAAACCCAGCATCTTCCACTACTTCAAGGATCTTTTTGGGATCTGTAACATTTGGGTCAAAGTGGACCTTAGCTTCCTCAAGAGCCAGACCAACCACAGCCTTCTTCACTCCATCAGCTGCTGCAAGGGCACGTTCGACAGACTCAGAGCAGCTCGTGCACGCCATGCCTTTAATTCTTAGTCGGCATACAGCTATTTCTTGCTGTGGGTATGCATCAACTTCAAACCCCGTATCTTCTATGGTTTCTTTTATGGTTTTTGCCTGCAAAAACAGTATAAGGTAGTTTGAGCATCATAGAAAACTTATATCATTCATTAGGATTTATCACAAAGTCCAAAGTAAATCCCACCCCTGCAAATATGGGAGATACAATCCGGATAACCTAATCTTCCATTAGGAATGCTGAAATCAAGAGACCCATGAAAAGAATTCTTCAAGATTCAACTTTTAGCCAAAGTTAACATTTGTAGAAGCAAAAAGAAGTGATGAATGGGATGAGAGAACAGTAACAAGGAAGTGTGAGCTACAGTTTACCTCTAAGTTTAGGACATAAATACAGTTTAATAACATGAGCAAGGAATTAAAGGGGGAAAAAAGCGTTTAGGAAGTCTAAAGTGATATAAATAACTTTACGACTTACATCAATAATGCCGGGTACATATTTGACAACCGCTTGTCCATCAATTGGTGACACTACAACACTCTCGATGCCATTGAGCTTCCCAAGCACCGATTCTACTGAGACTGCACAGGATGCACACTCAATGCCGCGTAAGTTGAATTTCAATGTCTTGACCTGCTTGTCACTGTATTGGCTTGCTGGAGGAATATTGATTGTGACGCTATCCTGAGGTCCCAACAAAGGGGCCTTCAGATCAGCCTTTCCATTTTCCATCTTGGTTGCTCTGAGATTTCAATCTGTCAACCCTGATAATGATCAAGCGAAACCGGATAAGATTTTCAACAAACAAACTCCAAAGGGGGGGGGGGGGGAGGGAGGAAAAAGCAGTAATTGTGAATACCACATCAATGGCCAACACAACAGATTTATTGAGAAGAATTGGACAGATTTTGAATCAGACAAACAACTTCTTTTGCTTCCAGTGCTGGGGCATGCCGTTAGCCGGCGAGGAGATTATAATACAAAGTCAATGCCACTGCCATCAGAATCATCGGATTTTCTGATTTTAAAAGTACGAACCCTAAATAAGGCCCGTACCACGCCAATTTCAATCATACTAAACCAGCAAAACTATTGACCAGTTACAACTAGTACAACAACTCTGCTATTACCCTCTAATAATCCTTCAGAACGCAAAGCAATCAAATCGTTAAAACCCCCAAAAAACTCTCGCAAACCCTAATTTCACCAATTCTGCAGAACTCCATCAATTTTCAAATCACCAATTTTAACATGAACCAATACACACCAACAAGAAGTTATGCATCAATTAAACTGTTTCCACAAAGAAACCGCATCACCAAACTGAACTCATAACCACTCAAAACCTCAAGACTGAAACGTTTCACTAAAATTTCGAAGTTCAACAACAAACACCACACAACCGCAATTAAATCAAACATATGAACTACTACAACTCAACCAATGAAGAAAAACAAGCACAATTCACACTAATTCCCATTTTATCAGTTACCTTCGTCGATCATATATGAACTTTCAAGTGATCCAGAAATTAGGGTTTTGGAAATCGTAAGTTCGGCGGCGAATTGGGGGAAGAGAGAGTACTGGAAACTTCTACCAAGTCTTCGAAGAGCGACAACAAGAAAGAAGAGGTGGTGGTAAGGTTAGGAGAGAATATAATTCAGAATTTAGCACCGTTTCTTGGCCGTTTCTAGTCGGCGGCGGGTCCCACTATTTAAATTTTCGAATTTCCAACGTTTCTTGCTCAGTCTCCCGAGCAGTTGATTCATTATTATGGCGGCAAATGATTTAATTACCATTTTTTGAATTAAATTACGGCACACTTAAGTTTTACTCCCTCCGTTTTATATTATTTGTCATTTATTCAATTTTTATAATTTTAAATTTGTCATCATTTCATCCATAATTTTTATATATTATTTATTATTTAGTTGATTTTTACTGTTTGATATTTTTTTTGTACTACATGTAATATTACAACTTTTACTAAGATTTATTAGAAAAAACTAAAATCAATGCTCAAAATATTACATTGAATATCGTAAAATGTTAAATTAGATACCTTTTTCACACGAATGAGCGTTATTGAGCATCCCCCAGAAAACAAATAGTACTAATATTCCCTCGCCCTATATAATTGCTGTTTATTACCTTATTATGATCTCTTATGTTCTTTCATTCACAATTTTTTATATAATATTTTACCAAATATAAAACCATTGTATTTTTATGACAATATTATTCATCACCAATATGAAAAAAGTAATTTTATACAATACACTATTATATATATTAAAGAAATTAATAGTCAAAATTTTTGAAATTTAGTTGGCACAAAATTTAAAACGACAAATAGAAAAACGTAACTCACCATTTAGTATGATTTAGGAAATCTCTTACTCGACTTTGAAGCTTTGATTCAAATCCGAGTATGCTTGGATATTAACTCTCATCTCTTGAATCCCCAGTCTTGAAATGAGAGGAGATAATGCTATCGGGGTGAAGCAAATATAGATTATTCCTTATAGGGCATGAAACAATGTATGAGATGTAAAGAATCTTTTTATTTATATGTGATAGATAAGAGTCCAAAGGTGAATAGAATACTTTACAAAGCCTTAACAAATAAAGAAAAAGGTTTCCTTCACTAAGATCATATTTTGGATGTTATTTATAAGTATATTGAAATTGTATTATTAAACCTAGATATTGACAATTATCACCTAGACGAGCTTGTCTTTTTAACTTATTATTATGAGTAACTTATTACTTGATTGTGAAGATTAATATATATAATGATTGTTGTGAATCGATATTACTTAGAATTAAAAATATAATTTAAGAACATAAAAATTGTTGATGGATGTTAATCAATACTAATTTGTATTGATCATAATTAAATGCAAACCACAAAATTATTATAAGTTGAAAATAACATAACAAAAGTTCACTGTGTGAAGTATATCGATCAAGAGAATATTGTATTGATAATAATTGAATATAAACTACGAAATTATTATAAATTGAAAATAACATATCAAAAGTTCATAGCATAAAGCATACAAGTCCGAGAATATTGTGGGAAAACCCGTGACTAGATTCCCATATTAAGAAGATGCATGGTGGTTGTATATAAGTGCCTCTAAAAGTTTGGAACTAATTGCAAAAGGAACAAAGGAAAGATACCCTTGGCTAGCTAGTAAGCTAAAGTAGGAAAAAACAAGAGCTTGAAAGGTAAAAAGCTCCCTTTCATGTTCACATTTCCTATCTAACTTTACTTATCCTTATAACTTTAGCAAAAAGCTAGTGCCATTACTCTTTTTTCCATTATGTTTGTATCTTGAATTTAGAAACCTCTTTGTACTTTTCAATCTATTTTATTATTAAGTTTTCATCTTTCTTTTTAGTGGAAAGGATGAATAAGAGTAATGGTGCGTTTGGTTGTTTTTCGGGAAAGACTTTCCCAGGAAATATTTTTCCTAGCCCCCCTTGGGAAACTTTTTACTGGGTTTGTGAGGCAAATTATGGGTCTCATATCAAAACTTTCTCGGGAAAATTTCTCAACCAAACATGGGTAAGTTTTTCAACTTGGAAAAGTTGAGAAACTTTCCCGGGAAAGCTTCTCAACCAAAACGCCCCTAAGATAGAAAGGATGTAAACTAAAGATGTGAATGCTCTAATAATACAAGGATGTAGAATATGGATTTTGAAAGATACACAACCCAAGTAAATTCAATTCAACCTATTTCTTTCGTTACAATTCCTTGAGCAAAAATTTACGCAATCCTAAATTATGGCTCTTCACGGAGGCTTGTGTCTAGTAATCGTTGGTCAAATCCTCAGTACGTTCAATTCTTTGACTAACAAATCACTCACTTTACATGATAATGTACATTCAATTTGGTTTTATAGTTGATGACCTTCTTGTTGGCCAGTTCTGAATTGGGATATATCACATCTACTTGGTTACCAAATTCATCCATCTTAGAAAATGTTGTTTTCCACACTCCAATTGACTTAGCCTCCATCTGCAAAACAAAGCAACAATTACAACTACAAAATGCAAATCTAATTACATGATAGTGATCCTAAAAACTTTAATCCCCCTAAGAAGAGGAAAGTAGGGGATCTACACAGAATATGCATCGAAATGTACTCACCTTACAATCTTCGTCAATGTCACATAAGTCACCCACGTCGAATGGATGTAAAACATAGACGAAAATGATGCTATGAAATAGGTTTTTGCAGGTATCTCCAAAGATGAAACTTGCTGCTAGTAATGGCGATGCGATGACCACAAATACTTTTGTGCTTGCTAGTTGAGTTACAAGGAGCCACATTATGAAAGTTGCGACTATTATTAATCCACTAATAATTGCATTCAAATAATTCACCAATTCTGTGCCACTGCTTACTGCGTTTGCAAGGAATATGCAGTTCTTTTGCGCAATTTCCTATTCAATCAACATGGAAGTGCATTATGCTTTGAGGTATTGTCATTATCTAACTTGCCTTTTGAACTTGTTCTAAACTTTTGCAAGAAAATGATTTTTGTTGGTAGGGGATCGGTGAAGTTCAATGCTTAAGAAATGATTGAAGGAAATTTGATAATGTCTTTTTTGGGGGGTATGAGAAGATTGGGTAAAGTAAAAATTGATAAATTTCGACAGAAAGTTGAAGTATCGAATGTTGAATGTTGGAAATACGAAAGAATGAGAACATTTGGTAAAGATTAATAAACTTACCGTCCATATCTGAATTTTCCGGAAAGATATTACTTGTTCGGATGAACTTGAATCGCCATGGCTAACATTCTGCACATCAGAACCTCTTCCATCATCATGCGAAGCAAAGCTCTCTAATTTGGATGTCATTGCCATCAGTTCCGCCTCATTCAGCATATGTTGGAAACACTTCCAATCGTTGTCTTCATTTTCCTCGGCTGCATCGTTTTCGGTTTGTAGTTCATCAACTTCTTTTGATGAATTTTGAATATTAACGTTCTCTTTTTCTTTAGTTAAGGACTTGAAATTATTGCTTGCATTTCCTTCTGATGAAGAAGGTTGAACGTTGTCTTCAACTAGTTCGGATGAAGCCTGATCTTTTGAATCTTTCGTTGCATTAATAAGTTGCTTTAGATGTTCCTCTCGCATCCTTAAGACATCATGCCAAAAGGAGAGAATTGAATGATATGTAAATGACCAAATTGATAAATGTTGCAAATAACTTTCTATGTGTATTTTTTTAATCCAGATAAAGTTGGTATGTCCAAATTAGACCTTTGTCTTATAAGTAATTGTTAGAATATAAAACTCTTACTAGACCTTCAACCATCAACTTAAGATTTTAGTTGAGTTGATTTAGTATGGTATCAGAGTCAGATTGATGGACAAGCTACATGTCTCAGGTTTGAATATCATCATCCTCCATATAAATTTGCGCAAAGTAAAAGAGACATTTGCATCACCCATGTTTCAAGCCAAAAAAGGCATTCGTGTGAAGGGACGACATTCTTTCATATTGGCAGATGAAGCCACCAATATAATTCATTGGGTGTTAAGGAGATAGCGGGACTAAAAGCTCATTGCTAAGCAACACATCCTATTCCCACAAAAGGAATTAACATCTACTGCCCCTAAAATTGATCCCAAAACATGCGACATACACTATAGTAATACCAAATAAGCTAAGAGCTAATTGATTGGTTCATACCTAGGTGTGTATATATATATATATATATATATATATATATATATAGATATATATATATCTATATATATATATATATATATATATATATAGGTATGCAGGTAGAATTAAGATTAATTAGTAGAAGTATGTTACCCGAGGTCATTTTTGCTTGGATTGTTGCTCCTCAAATATTGGAGGATGTTCGAAACATAACTTTTGCTGCCCAAAGCATCTTTAGCTTCTTGCAAGTAGAGAGTCACCTCCTTTATGTCATGCAAAGACGAAGTATACCCCTTGGGCATTAGCAAGTCATCTCTGACAACTTCCTTCTTCTGGGTCGACAACTTCTTCGCTATCCAGCAATCTTCGTCGTCAGTTTTACTCCTATATTTGATATCAGGCGTTGCAACCTCAAAGAAACTCCGACAGAACCTCAAAAATATGTTTTTCGGGAGATCGTCGTGGTACAGCAGGTGGAAGATATCGTACTTATGACGTCCGAGTAACCCAAGGAAGTAGAGTTGCTTCCTTGCCTCTAGGATCTGAGGTTCTAGCCTTAGATAAACAACATTGGCCTCCCAAGCTAGGAGAACAAAGGTTTTGAGTAACCAAAGAAATGAACAGATTATGAGACTGAGGAAAGTGAAGTCAACCATCCACGAAACAGTGAAGGCCGTCAATTGTTCAACTCGTTTGAGGCGCTTTTCAAAATACGACGCCCATATAAGAAGGAGCATGGTGGAGGACAGGATGAAGGCGATGCTACTTTTCATCCCGTTTGTGTAGTACACCACTTGTTTTCTGGGCAACAGGTTGTCTAGTACTAACAAGTACCTGTTATGACCGATGCAAGGAAATAAGGACAAAACATATCAACAAATAACACACATAAATTAGCATTATTTTCATAGTAGGGTGATGATACGTATCTTAGTCTAAGACATTTTTTAAGTGTTTTACCTTCACTAACAGTATGTTTGGATTGAGGGTTATGAGAGGGGAAGGAAGGGGAAGGGGAAGGGAGGGGAATAATATCAAATATCCTAAGCTCCTCTACGACTCTACCCTTGTTTGGAAAAATAAATAGGAGGGGAGAGGAGGGGAACCATTTATCTGCATGAACCCCCAATATGAAGGTTAATTGGAGGGAGGAGAACTTATTATGCCTTTAAAAAAAGGAAAATAACTTAGGGTGTGTTTGGTGTGTGGTGACCGGAAAATGGAGAAAACCATTTTCCAAGAAAATGATTTTCCCCCACCCTTTGTAAATTATTTTCTTGACTCCAACCTAATGAAAATCATTTTCTCCCTCTCTCCGCTACCCTTCTGGTCTTTCCCTTCTTTCTTTCTCTCCACCGTTGATCACATATCAATTTGAATATTTTTTTTCTCTCTCTTCTTTCTCTCTCTCATACATCCGTTTGAATATATTATCTCCCTTTCTCTCTCTCATTTCTCTCTTCCACCACTTTCTTTCATGCACCCTTTTTAATATTTCTCTCTCTCCCCTCTCGTCTTCTCTCTGTACACCACTCCCTCTCATATGCCCGTTCTCCCCTCTCTCTTCTCTCTCTCTCTCGTATTTCTTTCTCTCCACCACTCTCTCGCATGCACCCTTTTTAATATTTCTCTCTCTCTCTCTCTCGCTCTTCTTTCTCTCTCCCTCTCCACCACTCTATCTCACCCACGCATTTTAATATCTGTTTCCTTATTGTCGAACAGGTAAAAATCGTTTTCCAGGAAAATCATTTTTCTGTGTACAAAACACGGAAAAGTATCAAATGAAAATTCAGTTTCTAAAAAACTCATTTTACAAGGAAAACCATTTTCTTAGAAAACAAATTTTCTTTGCACCAAACACACCCTTAATTAATATAATAACTATTTCATTTTTCTCCACTCCCATCTCTTTCCCTCTCTTTTCTAATCCAAACATAACAATTAACCTTTCTTACCCCTCATTCGAATTCACTTATAATCCAAACAAGATAGAATTAGGTCTCTTCCCTTTCCTTCCCCTCCCCTCCCCTCCTCCTCTCTCCCCTCTATTACCCTCCCCTCCCCCTCCAATAACCAAACAGACTATAAATTAGTATTTCTTATGATTTTTGACGCTAATATTTTAATAGTAAGCATTAGTTATCAATTATAAAAAACTTCGGATGTATTGACTATGCTGATAGGTACAAACAATACTTAATCAAATCAACCTATCTGTTAGGCATATTTTAATTAGACGTGTTTTTGAAATATAAAAAAATAATGGATAAAAGTATAACTTTATGTAATTTATATGTAATATTAAAGCTATAAAATTCAATCATATCATTTTATTTTTATTTAACATATAATAATATGATTTTAATGACAGGACAACACATTTAAAATATGCCTTACCCCATGACTCATGAGGTGTTTAATATGCCTTGCCCCATGACTCATGAGGTGTTTGATAATAAGCTATAAAATATGACTTGACTAGAATACCATTTAAGGTGTGAAACAAATAAAATATTATGCCAGAAGTTATCAATCCAAGATAGACATGGAAAATCTTCAAATAGTTAATGCATAACAGGTAATTTGGAAATAATGTAGGCAAAAATTCAGGCCCATATCAAAATCGGATTCGAACAATAAAAAAATGGAGAAATATTGTACGTCTAAATATTTGATCAATGTCAAAATTCAAACGAAAAGTCTACGAGCAAACCTGGTTTTTTTCCGGATTGAACAACTTAAAACATTCCGATCGGAAAAAATTTGGAAAGAAGTCATTGAAAATCGTGAACCAATTAACACGTGACAGATAATATGGAAAGAAGCCGGGAGCACTATATACTTACCAGTGTGGATTGGCACGAGGTCCAGGATCAAGAGCTCGGCAAACCTTCTTCAGCAACCAAACCATGCCATAACTGGACAATCGAATGCCATTGTACCCAATAATCCCAACTATCACCTTCTCAACCCATCTCCAAGTGTTCACTCCCATTTCTCTGCTGTTAAAAGGAAACAAATACTTCAACAACTTCGTCTCCACCACCCAGAAAACCAAACAGTTGATCAACTCTGACGCTGCTTCGGGGACATTTATGCCACCCTCGTAGCGATCCAATTCAATCCTCGGCAACAACCTGTGGACCACCACGGGAAGCGCGCAGCTGAAGCAGTAGAAGCCGATGAGGATATGAAGTAATGGCCATTGCACGAGCTCGAGTAACACGGGCGGGTGTGGAAAAGGAACGTGCCCACCAATGTAGGCTAGGATTAGGGTTGAGAGGGTTGTTATGGAAATCCAGGAGCGAACGAGGAATTTTAGCTGGATGACGCGGGTGAATTTGGTGTCGTTGTTTTTGGTGGACTGAATGAATCGGATCACTACGAGGGCGACTGTTAGAAGGAGAAGTACTATGGATAGGAGTATGATGATGTATGCATGGAAGATGGAGAGAGCACAAAGGAGAACACAAACACAAACTATCTTTTTTAGGATGGAGAACAAACATGATGATCTTAATCTATTTGAATGTTTTGTGGGTGGATTTGTATTGATTCCTATATGTATAGCATGGGGATTTTGGTCTTGGTGGTTCATGGACTCTATACAACAGCAAACTCTCGACAAAAATATAATCTAGAGATTTAGATATAGACAGTCTTCTTTTTCATTGAACATATATTCATAGATACGAATGGCTAATTCCTGCATGCTATTTTTGAATATATAGTGTACCATAATGTAGTAAGAGTTGCTACTTAATTTGGTTGGATATCATGCTAAACTTTATTTGCAATAATTAATAATTGATTTACGATACAATATATTCTGTTCTATGCTTTTTCTGTTTCTTTATATTATCTCACGAAGTCATTTTTCAGATGGCTAATTGTTTACTACATAAGTGCGTGAATAACTAATTAAACGCATTTCTTCCATGATTAAAGTTGTTAATGCACTTACCCACTTTATTTCCCACTTTGATTTTCTTTTTTATGATCTTTAATAATTTACTTTGATCAAGTAACAGATGAAGCATCACGGAATCTACTATTCTACTTCCTTTGTTCAACTTTATTTCCCAGTTTGATTTTTTTTTATGATCTTTAATAATTTACGTAGTTTGATCAAGTAAATTATCAGAGCAAAGATTGCTGCATTAATCTAGTTTGATTTACAAATATGGGGTTTTTTTGCATTTTGGACCCCAGACTTTAGGGGTATTTATATTCCGAACTCTTGATTTTCAACATTAACTTTTTAGACCCTAAAGTTTGTAGGTTGAATAAAAAAGGAACTTAAAGTTTGTGGGCTGAAGAAAAAGGCCCATGTCTCATTCTTTATTTTCCTCCCATGTTTGAATTTATCTCCCGATTGACGTCAAACTTCAAGACTATGGTTACAACTAATATTGAAGCTATAATACACCTCTCTAATTCATGTTGGGGCTACTTAGACCCCTGAGTACATGGTTTTAAGTTACTCGAACATGAATAAAAGAAGTTTATTATAACTTTAATATCGGTTTTAACCTTAGTCTTGAAATTTGATGCTAATTGGGAGAGAAATTCAAACATAGAAAGAAAAAAAAACGAGAAACGAGCTTTTTTTTCACCTCACAAATTTTAGGGTCCTTTTTTTTCAACCTACAAACTTTAGGGTCCAAAAAATTAAAGTTGAAAACCAAGGGTTCATAATATAAATACCCCTAAAATTCAGGGTCCAAAATGCAAAAAACCCTACAAATATGTATATATACAAACAGTATAGATGATAGATCGAAAATGATAAACATCTTGACATAAGATGACTCTCAACCATCTTGCATTTCTTCTAAATCACTAATAAAATGAAATGTAAGTGTATTTAAATCATTCTAAAGGTACATTTCATTATTTTTAGGGTTACTACAAGTTATAAACAACTTAAAAATAATTATTTATTTATATTTATGAAAACAATGTATAAAATGTGGATTTTCTACTATGATTGATAAAATTAGGCTATAATTATATTTTTTCACCTAGCTAAGAAGTATTATATTATTATAATTGATAAATATATATGATTATTAAAAAAAATATTAATAAAAGTTACAAAAATGTGAAATATGAACAAGTCAATATGGTTAAGAACCATCTTGTGTAAAGATGGTTATCATGGTCCATGGATGATTTACAGATGGTCTTACAAGAGAGTTGAGTTTCATTGCATCTCAAGACTATTGGGTATACCTTACAATTATTTATACAGATGACATTGTAATATGTTGCAAATGCAAGCTATTGGACACACTTCGAATCCCTCTGAGGAATGATTCTCTAGCAATGACTACGGATCGATTTATAACATTCTCTATCGTTGCAGCTGCCTGGTTTGATCCTTGGAGATCGCTTTCGAATTCCTCTCTTTTGTGTTCATCTTTCTCTGATTCCAATTCTTGTTTCCTGAGCTCCTCTAAATTGAATTTGCGGTTGATGAGAACCCTTTTGTTGGCTAGCTCTGAATTTGGATATATGACTTCTACTACTTTGCCCTCGTTTTGAGTCTTTGAGAAGGTGGTTTTCCATACACCAATCGATACAACTCGCAACTGTAAAATTCATGATAATTATAATTTCAAAAAGACAAAGTTGGTTTAGAGAAACCGAGGTTATAATACACCCTTTTTATTCATGTCGGAGCTACTTAGACCCATAAGCACCTTAGTCCTTAAGTTTGACGTCAATCATGCAATTTTAAAAAAAAAAACTTATCATGTAGTTGGATGATTACACGATTTGTCACATCTACCGCGAACCCAACTCAACGACAGACTGGATGGCTAGCTAAGTAGCTAATTTGGGTCATTCTCTAAATAATACCGGCCTTTGGTTATTTAGCCCCTCGTTGGCTTTATCTTACATTACTCATGCGGGTAACTTGGGGAGATGCCTTGATAAAAGAGTTCCCTAAGTTCCTGTAGCTCCTTTTTTACCCGTTAAAAAAAAAAAAGTTTGACATCAATCGGGAAAGATTCAAACATGGGGAAAAAAAAAGAACAAAACACAGACCTGAGAATCTTCACCAACTTGACATTCATCTCCGACGCTAAAAGGGCGCACGGCGTATACAAACATGATGCCTTGAAACAAGCTCTTGCAGGTATCTCCGAAGATGAAACTTGCTGCCAGCAATGGTGATGCGAAAACGACGAGAATTTTGGTTGTTGCCACCCTTGTGAGGAGGAGCCATATTACAAAAGTTGCACCAAGAATTGCCCAGCTCATAATTCTGTCCAAACAATCCACCATTTCTAGAGAACTGCTTATTATATTTGCTAGCATCAACCAATTATTCACTGCCTTGTTCTGCATGTCCAACATATACATTGACAATTTTATTTGTGTCAGCTTCAAAACTGCTGAGTAAATTACATTTACCCTACCTGCGTATAAAGGAATGTAAGAACGGGTTTTTTGCATTTTGGACCTTGAACTTTAGGGGTATTTATTTTCTGAACCATTGATTTCAACATTAATTTTTTAGACCCTAAAGTTTGTAGTCTGGATAAAAAAGGACCTTAAAATTTGTGGAGTGAAGAAAAAGACCCATGTGTTGTTATTTGTTTTCATCCCATGTTTCAATTTATCTTTCAATTGACGTCAAACTTCATGACTATGGTTAAAACTGATATTGAAGTCATAATACACCTCTCTTATTCATGTCGGGGCTACTTAGACCCCTGATTAGTGATTACAGGGGTTGAAGTAACTCCAACATGAATAAGAGAGGTTTATTATACTTTAATATCAGTTTTTACCTTAGTCTTGAAGTTTACCGCTGATCGGGAGAGAAATTCAAACGTGGAAAAAAAAAAGAAAAACGGGAAACATACTTTTTTCAGCTTACAAACTTTAGAGTCCTTTTTTTCATCCTACAAACTTTAGGGTCCAAGAAATTAAAGTTGAAAACCAAGGGTTCAGAAAATAAATACCTCTAAAAATCGGGGTCCAAAAAAACCCTAAGAACACGTACTGGATTACATACCAAACATTTTTTCATCTCTCCCAAAGACATTTCTTCTGGAAAATTGTTAAGAGGAAAACCACCATAGATACTCAGCACCAACTTAAATGCATCCCTAATGTTGATCATCTTGTGCTTCTTGAGGATATCCTCCATCAAATCTTGTGTTTTCACTCTGAAATATTATATTTACATAACAAAGTAATTAAACTTGTTACAGATTTTCAATATATTACTACATAACTCATATTAAATTGTCAAAAGTATGCATGCATATATCTCACATTTTATTATCATCAGCATCATCTCCTGTGTATGTTGATAGCTTCTTGAGAATGGCAGTTGTTTTAAGGTTATCTTTAGCATCCATCAAGGCAAGAGATATCTGTTTTCGAGCGTACGTGGAATCCTCTTTGGGGGATCCAAACACAGCATAATACATTTGTGATGGAAATACATCTTCAGCAACCACAAATACTATAGGGAGGAGAATAAGATGCCACCATGGGGATGAAATTTCTGACCAGGTAGCAATTTGTGGGTCATAATCCACAATTAAGGGTAACAAATGCAGCTGTTCCAACATTGTTTTACTAAAAAGAAGTCTGCTATAAATTGCTTGAGCCTCCCATGCTAAGACAGTACAAGTTTTGATTAGCCAAAGAAGGGAGCAAATTACAAGGCTCACTAATGTCATGGTACCCATCTGTAACACGCGCTTCGCCGCCTCATCATCTTCTTGGTTCAGGTGTGACCCGAAATACGACACCCATATGAGTAACAACATGAGTGAGATCAAGAGGAAGTTTATGCTCCTACTGATTCCATTGCTGTAATATGAGATATTCTTTAGCTTGGGGGAGATTTTTAGGGCATACAGTTCTGATAACCATACAACTAAGTTGGTAAACAGTGTAATGCAGTTGCAACCAATTAGGGCAAAGATTGCTGCATTGATCCATTTGTATGTGGGGAAGCTAAGTGTTTTATATTGCTTAAAGATTCGAGCAAGTTTCAGTATTTCACACTCTGCCCACAAACAAATGAGACAGTCGATTATTTGTGAGATCGACTCCCCCACACTAATTCTGTAGTTATTGTAAATCCTCAACTGGATCAATAATATTGCATGGACATATCCAGAGAGAACAAACCCTAGCATGTAGAAACCAAATATCATACAGGTTATGGTAACCCACTTTGGATAGGGTAAATCAAGGATCATGGCATGTTTCAAGCTAGGAGTAAACTTGACTATTGGGAAGTAAACTGGCATCTCAAAAAGAGAAAACCCCATGCACAAGAATAACAACCCTTTGATAATTTGTATCTTGGAGTTAGCATTGATGATGGCATTCCCAGAGATGAGACGAAGAAACCGGACAGCGAAAAGAGCAACAATCAATGGAGGTATGAACACTATGGGCAAAACTAACAAAACTAGGAATAGGAGTAGCAGGAGTACAAAAAGAAGGAACAAAAGAATACCCATGAAACATACTTCCAAAGTGTCTTTGACAGATTTGTACAACCTAATTGGAAGTGGTTTAGGGCTTGATAATGGTGTATTTGAACCTCCATGCTCCAAATCAACATCATTTGGCTTCTGGGTTGAGCTCATTAGTAGTTGGGATCGATCGAGCTCGATTTCAATGGCTACCAAATTAATTAGTACGTATGTGCATGGGATTATAGGAGTTAAGCTGATTTTATCAGAACTAAAGCTGTATATATAGGTCCATCTTAAAGACTCTAGCTAATGTCATGAGAGTTTTAAGTAATCATGATTAATTAAACATATACTCCCTCTCTATTCCATATTAATTGTCATAATCGGTCTCCAATGTTAATCTTTGATTGATAGTATTTTTCATTATGAATTTAATTGTTGTAATTTATATAGCAACTCAGTGTATATGTTGAGAAATTTATGATCAAAAATTTTGAAATTTGATTGCACGATTATGACAATTAATATGGAATAAAGCTGATCAGAGGGGGTATATATATGTATATGCTTACTGTCCATCGAGTGGTATTTTATTAGTATGACTGTATGACAAGGGGAAATCCATTAATTCTTTGCGTGTGATTGTCATTAGCAAATCTAATTCTAGTCCCTACATATATTTTACATTAGTTTTTTAGAATTTAAGGTGTAAATTAATGGCCTTGGATGTACTAGGTTTGGTGTAAATTAATTTACGAAAAGAAAAATTAGTAGGTGCATGATTCATGTGTTGATTCCAAAGTGAGATTCTAACACTTGCACTTACACGCAAAGGGGAGGAAGTGTTGTACTTACGAATGACAATATATAGTGAAAAGATAAGAGAGTAAAGATAGAATGCTCACAATATTTAAGCGTAAAATGATAAGTGTTTTAAGAAAAGAATCAAAAGATAGTTAATAAATACAAAAATGATAAACATCTTGACGCAAGATCTTGCATTTTTTTAAATCACCAATAAAGTGATAGAGACAAGAGGAGAGAGAAGATAACAAAATTTCATTGAAAAGTGATGCCTTGGGGGTAGCGCTCGCAAAAATTCGGGTCGAACAAATTCGGACAATGTTAAAATTTGGACGAGAAATTCATGTCTGGACCCGGTTTTATTTCGGGTCTAACCGGGTCGGACAATTCGGACGAAGCAAAAATCGGGTTCGGACAATAGAAAAAAGAGAAATTTTATGTCCGAATATTCGGTCAATATCAAAATTCGGACGAAAAATCTATGTCCAGACTCGATTTTTTTCGGGTCGGACAATTCAGGTAAATCGGGTCGGACGGAATTTTGCCAATGCTACTTGGGGGTCATTGATCTTGCATCGTGATTGAAAAGTGAAGGTTTCTTTTGGATGTTGTGGTCACGAAAGTTGTTTGGTTGTAACTTTTTTCTCGTGGAGGTGATTGTTTATGTTTTATATGAACTTTTAAGCTTTTTAATTCTCAATAATAATTTTAAAAAAAAGGGTGATGCCTTAGGGTTCATAAAGAAAGTGAATCAAGAAGTAGTGGATAGGGAGCCGTTGAGTATCATGATGATTGATGAAGGATGTGGTACAGCTAGCAGAAGAAATTGGACTGCAGAAGGTGGTATGGGTTCGAAGGACATCAAATGAGGTGGCCCATCACTTGGCCCAATGGGGATTGGGTAGGAATTGTAATGATGCGTGGAGCACTAGCCCACCAATATGGTTGTAGCCTTGTAGGATTGCTGGATGTAATCGGTGCCTTTGTTTTTTTACGGAAAAATGATGCGAGTAATTGATATATATATAAAAAAAAGGACATAGTTACTTTGTATTAGCGTTTCAAGCCATTTATTTAAATGTTAATAAAGTTAATATTTAACATTTGAATAACATCATAATTTTGGTCAAAGCTACCGTTTAAACATTTTATTTTTATATATTATCAATGTTGTTTATGATAGATTACATTAATTATTGAACCCAACTGCTCAATTTACTGACAAATTTTCTTCAAGCGCTCAGCTAAAAGTCATCCACTAATCACTAAAATGGAATAAATATTCGTTTTTAAACCACCATTTCTACTTAAACCGCTAGTTTTGCCAAATAGAGTTATAGAAGAAATAAAAGAAAATGGACTTCTTGTGTCTTTCATTTCTATTCAGCTTCTATGTTAGCTAGAGAGCTAATATTAAAGGTAATTTTTTTTACAAGGGTAAAAATCTCTCTACGGGACAAATTAACCCCAGTAAAATTATAATTGTGGGAGGGGGTCACCAATAAAGGAACCTCTAATTTGTTGCTCATTTATTGCTCATTCATTTCTTTCAAATTGAATTTCCATGTAATAGTTTGGTCTGACCAAATTTCCATGTAATAGTTTGGTCTGAGCAAATTTCGGTAAATTGGTATTACTCATCATTGGAAAGTTAGCTAGATAAAAAGGGATAAATTTTAACTCTCTTGGTAGAAGTCCATAGATTCCACCTCATCCAATTAGCCAAACTCAAACTCACTGTTGCGGGTGCTCTTTAAAAAAACACTTGTGGATAACAATCTCGAGTTCCAATTTTTAGAGGTAAAATTAATTACTGCGATTAACGCAAATAAGGAAGAAAATCCTGTGATCAGTGCATGTCCCTAGTCTAGTTTAGCGGCTTGACTTAACAGCATCTGCATGAGGGTTCGTAAACTTGCCAAACCCTTGTACAATGAGAACTCAACAACATAAATATTCTAGCTAGGTTTACTGCATGGTAATATTTAAACATTATGTATGTTAATTAATGTCTATCTATTACTAGTTTTAGAGGTGACATTATTTATCTAATAATAAGCAATTGGGTCTTTGTACATATAAGATGCACTTTAAAGTTATACTCTTTCTGTTCCATATTAATTGTTGTATTTAAAAATCGTGCATTCAAATTTCACTTCATCTATTGAATATAATTCTAACTTTTTTGGTGGGTCATACTGCTTTCACCTCATATATTGAGTATAACTCATGCTTACCATTGCGGGTGCTCTAAAATTACCGTGCTATTATTTTTTGATAAAATTATAGGGAAATTGGATTATAATAATCCATACTTTCAATTTGTATTCTGGTGATCCAAAAAAATATAAAATTGTATTGTAGTGGTACCAAATCCATCACCACATTCTTTTTATTTTTTTCATGCCTACCCCATATTGTTTTTATTTTTTTTGGTTCATGCCCCCAGATAGGTAATGAAGTGTAGTTACTAAAACATTTTTTAAATTATTTTTTTGAGATTCCGAACAATTATTATGATTTTTTAAAAGGAATAAAATTGAAAAAATCATAAAAATTTGAAAAAATCTGAAAAAATTGGAAGAAATGTTGTAAATTCATTAAAAATCGAGGTAAAGTGTTACACAAAGTTTTGAATCAAATGCAACACAAAATCTATGATATTTAGGGTATACTCTCAATTTTGTCCCACTACAATACATTTTTTTGGACCACCAGAATACAAATTAAAAATATGGATTATTGCCATTCAATTTACAAAAGTAGAGATTATTAGAATCCAATTTCCCAAAATTATATATGGTAAATTAACAGTTAAGAAATGACATTAAATATGTTAAATTATTTAATAATTGACGGGAGGGAGTAACAAACAAACCGAGGGAGGAAAGAAACACACGGTTTGCATTGCGATCTGCATGGGTGAGTTTGATGTGATCATTGATTTATGTGTAAAATTGTAATCTCAAATGTAATTAAAATGTAATTAATCATGCTTAATTAAATTAAATGCTTAGATTCTTGGGTAGTACACCCGACAAGGGTAGAGGTATTTTAATGTCCCCCGCCTGCCCTCAACCTCTCTTCAATTTATCAGATTATTTATTGGAATTTTGATGATATTTTGAGAATTTTTCAAATCCCCATATAACTTTTTCTAAATGGCTGCTTTCTAATAATTAATAGTTTAATTAAGGATGTCTTATCCAAAACAAGCAGGGTTTTCTTCCCAAAATGGTTGCCTCCATGGGTAAAGGGTAACACCTCCCTTTTTTGAATTTCATTTTTCCAATGTAACTCCTCCTCCTAGTCACTGTTCAAACATGTTCTTTTAGTTTCTTGTTTGTACTTTGGTAGTTCACACTTATATTTACTTGAGTTTCTCATTCTTAATTACTTATATATTGATCTTAATGAGGAAAATATGCTTAAATCTAATACTTTAAAGTGAAGATTTAAAATTGTTTTTGCTGTATTTTGCTTCGTGAGTTGATCGCTTTTGATTGTCGTTTTTGTTGTGTATCTTGTGCTGTTTTTTTTGTCTGCTTAATTGTGGTTGTTGTGACCTCATAATCGTTTTCAAACAAAAAATAACTGGGAAAAAAAACTAATACTTTCTTCGTCCTTTTTTATTTATCGGTTTGAATAGAAATGAAGAAATCAATAAAACATAAAATTATAGGTAAAAATACATTAAAATGACAAAAGTGTCATCAATTATTCTAAAGTTGTTGGTTTCCAAAGATAGTTTCAAGGATAAAAGTAGTAAAATTGTTATTGAAAATATAAAAATGACAAATAATTAGAAACCAAAAAATTAGCTAAATAGACAAATAATCAGAGACATATAGAGAGTAATTGAGGGGGCAAGAAATAGTTAACCTTCATATTTATAGTGAAAACCATTTTTGTAAATATATATATATATATATATATATATTAATCTATCATATTAAACTATTATCTTCATATTGGTATCTATTTTCGAGCCTCCAAAGAGATAATTATGGTATGTATCATTAACCATATAAGTTACAGTATAGGTACATTTGTCAATTACTTCATCAATAACTATCAATATATATATTGGTATTTATCTCCAAACCTCCAAAGAGATAATTTAATTTCGTGCATGGAAAAATTGAAAAATAACTAATTTAATTAACAAGTGAATTTTCATATTTTATGTTAGGTTGGATTTACAAACATATATGGTTGATTAAGCAACTTAACTTTCTTGGATCCCAAAATTAAACATGACTGATCTGATCACTTGTTCTTTTTTGTTAAACTTTTCCATTGGAATTTGCTGTGTAGTTTACTGTTTTGTTCCTTTCCCATTGGTAAGTTAGGTTGTCAAGTTATAGAGTGCATTGACTTAAGAAATAAAATGTTTGTTGGGTGTATAGTTGTATATATATTTACAAAAGCATGGGGTATGTGATATTATGTGGGTGATGGGACAAGAAACAAAAAGGGGACACCAAAAACCTTTCTATTTGACTTTGGCATTTGGCACATGCCTACATACATTCATACCCCTCTTCACCTTCATATCAGTTTCCCTAGAAATGTGGGATATTTGTAATTTCAATCTGTGCTGTGTTGTGTGTTGAAATGACTTTTCATCTCATTTTAATTATATTCCTCATGGACCATACATGCACTCTACATCTACATGTAAAATACTGTTGTAGTCTTGTAGATAATTATCCTTTAGGGAAGGGTAGGGGTGGGCAATGGGTCGGGTCTTCAAATGATCAAAAGGGTCGGGTTATAGAAAATGGGGGTCGGAAAAAGGTCAGGTCGTTAAAGGGTCAACCCGTTTAAAAATGTGAAAGAATCGGTGAATAGGGCGGACTAGTATACGTCGGCCTATCATTAAATCAAAATAAATATTGGAAGGAATGGACCGACCTTTATCTAAAAAAAAGTATAGATCGGCCAATCATTAAATCAAAATAAATAGTTTATTTTTTTGTACAAATATACTTCATTTATAATTTTAGGGTTGAAATGGACCGACCTTTATCATTGCTAGAAAGCCCTAATCCGACCCACAATTTCAATAGGCCAGTCTTGACCCTACTTGACCCTATATAACCAATGGGTCCACCCTGGCCCTAACCCAATTTGTCAGTGCCTGCCCCTAGATGGGAGATAAATCAAGAAATGAATAGTTGATGCCTTGATGGAGATAAACTATATTTTTTAACATAAATATTTTCTTTACATTGATTAAATAATTGGAAGGAATAACACTAACAATCCATGATTAAGGATAAAAATAATGAAATAGCCATAAAAGTAGTAATAAAATTGTAAATAACAAATATTATGGGACATAAAAATTAGATGTGACAATATGTAGACATAGGAGAATAGATCATAAATGTGATAATAAGACATTTATAACACACTGTGGACGTGCTAGACATTTATAACACATGCTTGTTTGTTCTCTCTTTATGTAACACATCATTGTAGATGAGTAAGGTTAAATTTGAATGTTTCGGTGGTCACGATTTGCTCCTTGTTTCATTTACAACCTGAATTTGTTTATGCCCATTTTTTCATAAAAATAACAAACCAAAACAAGAATACGCTATGTTGGGAGGTTGAATAAACTCATCTGGAGGTTGAATAAACTCTCAAAATTTGCCAGTAACATGATAATATGAAGCGTTGTTTTAGCTTTCTTTTTATGATAAAAGTGTGTTTCCTTTTTTTTTTTAGATTATAAAAGCGCGTTTACTGTAATTTCTTTAGTTCAATTATGTTAAACTTATTTTATCAATTATTATGAACCTATTTTATAAATTTATCCCGACTTTAATGACCTTTTTGGATATTTAATTAGAGCATTGGAGAAATTCGCATTTCGTAATCATCTTATCACCAAACCCACCCTCTCTTGATTTCCTATAATTTATAAAGCTTCATCATACTGAAGACATGTTCTCTTCAAAATATTTTCGCCTAAATTTATTTTATGTTTTACTTATTATTTTGAAAATCAGATCAAGAGAACATGCCTTAAACTTAACTAAAAAAAATCCTCTTAAATAAATATAAAATAAATTCAGCCAATATAAATTGAAAAATGAAGAGGGGAAGGTTTGGTGGGAGGAAGAGTACAAAATATATGTGAATTACTCATCTGGCTCAAAATACACAAGGAATATGAATCATCCATATTGTCCCCTCCATGCCTCAAGGCTAGGCTAGCTAGCTTAGCTTAATTAGCTAACTTCACTATGTCTTCTCCTCTCATGCATAGATGAATGATGGATCTATCACTTTCTCATTCATATAAAAGCCTACTATGTGGTGCTATTGTCTCCCTCCATAAAGGACCCACTCTTCAAAACAATATTTTGTTTAGGCAATAGGATCTTTAGTGTAATCTTTGGACATATGTTTATCTTGATAGGATCTCGATCGAGAGGTTGTTAGCAATACAAACAATGATAAAAGTTGTAACAGAAATAAATACTTGGCAACGAGTTTTAACGTGGAAAAACTCAAAATCTCGAATGAAGCACTATCAGAGGATTACACAGTGTTTAATTAGAGATTCTCCCGATCTCTATGGGATAAATAAAAGAGATCATTGTTCTGTTCTTCTTTTTCTTCCCATATTTTAATTTCTCTCCCGATTGACGCCGCAGTTTAAGACTAACTTTAAAAAATGATATTGATGTTATAATCCACCTCTCTTATTCATGCCGGACTTCTTTAGACCTCTAAGTACCCTACGATTCCTCCTAGGATTCCTTGGGAGTAACCTAAAACTTTAGGTCCAAAGGTCAAATACGGATCAATGACTAAGGGCATCCATCATAGATAAGATAGTCATTACAATGACCATAACAAAGTGTATGTCATAAATAATAACCATAACCATTGCATGAGTAAGATGACCGGTAAATATATAAGAAATAATTAATAGGCAAATACAATCCCAATTGCACATGAATTAAGGGAGTTTGGACCTTTTTTATTCAGTCCACAAACCTAGCTTCAAATCTAAAAAATAAACATTGAAAACCAAGGGTTTAGATAATAAATACCCCTATCTTCGAAGCTACAAAATGCAAAAGACTAGCATGAATACATACATGCAGACCTGTCAATTCGGTCGGGTCGGGTCGGGTATGCCCTGCATTCCGGGTTTGTTGTATTTTAGATTTGAAAAGACCGGATTGATTTCGATCAAGTCGAGTCAGCTTTTGCCAGGACTACATACACATGTGAGAGAAAATGATAAGTAAACTATTAGCCAATGCAATTTATACCTGCATAAACTTAAGTTTACGTATTTAGTTCCCATACAAAAGGTGACATAGATTGGCTTTAAAAAAATATCATAAATTAAGACTAATGATGAGTTATGATAACCTACATGGATCAACGATTTCATACGTTGCTTTGTCTATCTGCCCAAAGGAACGCTTCTTAATGCCAACTTTTGTGCTTCACAACATCATCATTTGTAGCATTAACTTTGATTTAATTGCATCAACTTTCCACTAATTAATGGTAATGGACCATACTATGGCCCTGTTCGTTTCTGCGTTATTTTGCGGAATGGTGTGGTGAGGTGTGGTGAAATTGTGGTGAGGTATGGTGGAATTATGGTGAGTTATTGGTCTGTGAGGTAGGTGAGGAAAGATAATGTAAAAAGTAGAGGAGAAAAGTGAGGGAAGAGAAAAGTAATGATTTGCGGTAAAGTGTGGTAAGTTGTGGCAAACCGCGGTATGTTGTGGTACCGCAGTTTGCCAACCGCAAAAAAAAACAGGGCCATATCCGGGTTCCCATCCGAATTAATAGGTATGTACGTACGTAGCTAATCATGAATTATTGAATTTCAATATTGAATATATATTGTCTTATTTTTGAAATATGTGTTGGTACCAATATTATGAAATAATTTTGCAAAATTAACTTATCGTGCACACAATTCGACGTAACAGTCTAAGACAATCTTATGTGTTGTCCGTGTTGGTATCTGTTAGAAGTCTAAATGCTGCAAAAACCCCTTCCCCTTGCACAAATGAATATATATGGGGTGCCAACATTCGAACCCAAGACCTCTTACTCGGTCTAACTCTGATGCCACGTCGAACCATCTAAACCAAAAACTTAAACCAATTGTTTCAGATCCAATGATAATTTCATATTCTAATATACCAACAAAGTCTTTTCCCGCGATAGCCGATAAGGGTTGAACTCCTAAACCCATATAATAGTATATGACAAGCTCCTTCTTCATTCTATCACATTTAACTCTGACCAATCCCGAAAGAAAATCCTACAAACATTAGGTTATA
Organism: Portulaca oleracea; assembly: GCA_029582165.1. Lineage (NCBI taxonomy): Eukaryota > Viridiplantae > Streptophyta > Magnoliopsida > Caryophyllales > Portulacaceae > Portulaca > Portulaca oleracea. The sequence continues at coordinate 38,251,535 of CM055885.1, read as the reverse complement.
GATAATTTACAACATAAAAGAACGGGATTTTCAGTTTATTTGAAATTTAACCTTAAAAGTAGACCCACAAAGAATCGCCAGATGAAACAGCGCATCCATATCTATAGACAACAATAGTACTTTTGGTGACCTACCAACTAATTAATTTTGGTAGATGCTGGGTATATTCAAAATTTTACATATAATACAAATACATATGATTTTATTTACAAAATGAAGACAATTTAAAAGTCATTGATGGAGCCCCACATAATCATACCATGCATTCAAGTGTATTACTTGCGTGCACACCTTTGTAAGTCAGTTGAATAGTTGCATGTCATGACTCATGAGCAGCTCCCCCAGCTACCTCCCTCCCTCTTGATTCCTCTTCTTTTTCTTTTTTAAATCAAGAGTCTTTACATGTGTTTATCTAAAATATTGAAAAAGAGAGAAAAATTCTCATTAACTTTTTTGGAAATGAATATTTGTTGGGAACTATGGATATGTAGTCACTATATATTAATATATCCATGGTATGTATTGCGAGGAACTACGCGCTCTGTTTCATATTAATTGTCATAGTTTTGATTTTCACGGTTTTTAATGTCATTCTAAATTGATAATTTCTCACATACTCCATCCGTTTCATATTAATTGACACTTTAACTAACTTATTTTGTTCCAAAATAATTGTTATTTTCCTATTCCCAATACTTAATTTAATTATTTTACATTATTTATAAGAGAAAGAAAAACCAAATGCAATTGGGATTTGATAGTTATTATAGTTATATATATTGATACGTGTGAAAATTCCAATTCCGTCAATTAATTTGGAACGGAGGGAGTAATATGTTATTAACAGTTAAAATTACGCACATAATATATTTTATGATAATATTTTTCATTGCAATCTAATAGTAGTAATTTTATATAGTAACACATTGTATATATTAAAAAATTCATAATCAAAAATTTTAAATTTGACTGTATAATTTTTAAAGACGACAATTAATATGGAACGAATGGAGTACAACATTTTTAACCATAATAGCATAAATAGTAACATACAACACTATTATATGGGATCATCATGCTAAGGATTACATAGCATATATATATATATATATATATATATATATATATATATATATATATATATATATATATATAATCCCTGTAATAATACTGATCAGAAATTCAGAATGCCAATAAAATGAGGACAACAAATCATTACCATGATTTAAGGATTTAAATAGTATCGCTTGTATCACGGGATTATATTACAAGAAAAATATATTAAACTGGCATTTCATATATTTAATTTAATTTGTATAAATAGGTATGAAGTGGTATGAAGTGAAGGAAAACCATTTGTTCGTGTGCAATTTGGGGGAAAAAAACAAAAGATGGGATGTAGGCCCGAACACTTATTATTGCTTCTATATTCTTTGTTAAGTTATGGCATTACATGAGACACATAGGTGCAAGAATGAACTCTCAACTAAAATGTAAAACAAAGGATGAGTTTATTGAAGAAAACTGTATTGTATCATTATATTCGAATACAATGAAATGTACAGAGGGTGAACCTAATTAGACTATTTATAGAAGAAAGAAGACTAAACAGAATGTATTTAGTTATAACTAATTCTTGAAAAGAAACTACTTCTGGATTCTTGATATTTGATGAAATATGCTGTTGTAGCTGTATTATAGCTGCTCTTCACATAAAATATTTTCTAGGGGAATTTTTTCCAAAAAATTTTTCCTATGGAAAGTTTTTGATGGAGAATTTTTTTCCGGGTAATAGAAATTTTTTTAAGGGAGTATTTGGCAGGGACCTTAGAGAAAAAAATTCGGAGAAAATTTTCATGGACAGTTTTCTATGGGAAATATTTTTCCTAGTAAAATGTAGGAAATATTGGGTCCTCCAACCCATACAACTTTCCCCAACGTCAACCTACGTCCACACATAAGAAAAATAAAACAACTTTAGAAAATTAAGCATTACCCCAGGATTTTTGACCAACCAAATGCTAGCGAAGGTGGTAAATTGTGAGCCCCTTTAAAATTTTTCTCAAAGTCAACATACAATCAAACATGGGAAAAGTTGGTCATCTTAGGAAATTGACCAATTTTCCCAAAGTTTTTGGCCAATCAAACACTCTCTAAAGTGAATATATAAGGTGATGATTAAAATTTATGGATAATTTTATATTCTTATGCAAATAACATGTTAATGATTAACAAATTCAAATTTATTTATCTTTCTTTCATAAACTTTAATCTGGAAGTATTAATTTATTAAATATGTTTTGAAATTAAATTATTATATATAATTTAAAAGATTTCTTTTGTGAAAAATTGAAAATGGCAATTAACTTAAGAAGGATATGTATCAGCATATTGAGGATATATACTTCATAGTTCATACAATATATTCACCTTCAAAAAAAGAATCCAAATGTTCAAGGGTGTGTTTGCCTGTTTGGTGTACACCTACCTCTTTATTAAGAACGTTCAATATAGTGGATGTTTTTTTATATTATATTTTATTTTTAGTAAGTAAAAAGAATGAAGCTCATGCGAAATTTCACAAGAAAATTACAGATAAAGATAGTGAGTTAATCTCAAGGAGTTGGTCAATCTACACATATTTACCAACCTCTTCAAAGAAACATGTCAATGGAGCATCCTAATATATCACATTTATAAATCTAGTCATGACATTTTTAAGTTATTATTTATCCACTTAAATTTTTGAATTAATTTCATTTAGTTATTTTTGCGGTGAATTTGACAACTTTTCCAAGGAATGCATGAATTGTAATGAAATTTATTTGTTAAAATGATAACAATTTTAGCAACCAAATTTTATCATACGTACATCATACATTCCCCAAAAGAGTCGCTAAATCTATCGAAAAGTAGCTAAATGAAATCGGTTTAAAATATTAGAGTGGGTCAATATTAACTCAAAAATATCACGATTGAATTTATAAATACCATAAACTTAAATGGAACGGAGTATGAGTAATAATTCCATAATGATGGGAAATTTTTTTCTAGACTTTCTTTAGCTAACAAGTTAGGCCGTGTTATTTTATGTGGTATTTTGCGGAATGGTGTGGTGAGGTGTGGTGAAATTGTGGTGGAGTGTGATGAAATTGTGGTAGGTTATTGGTATGTGGGGTAGGTGAGGAGAGAAAATGTAAAAAGTAGGGGAGAAAAGTGAGGAGAGAGAAAAGTAATGATTTGCGGTAAAATGTGGTGGGTTGTGGCAAATTGCGGTAGGCTGTGGTACCATAGTCTACCGTAGTTAATATTTATATGATTAGGGCATCATTTATATTTGTCATGTGTAGTTGATAGATATTTTGCACTTATAGTTGACAAACATGAGTAATTACTCAATAATTAGGAATTCCTAATAATTATCATTCAAAATCATCATAATTTAGAGTTTTTATATTTCAGTTGATTTTGACTAAGCTTATTAGAAGCTAAACTCATTGGAAGTTATTTTGAGCTTTTTTTGCTGCTTATCAAAAGAACACGTCTGAACTTATTTTGAACTTTTAGGATTTTTTAGAATTTAAGCTATGTTCTTTAAACTGGTAGGATTAAGTTAGGTACAGTAAGGTAGGTAAGAAAAATAAAATAAAATGGCATTGATTTGAATATTTTTTGGGGATTCGGATAAAGCAGGTAAGGAAATGAAATGATAGGATAAACCTAACTCGCTATTCTAAAGAAAAGAACAGGGTCTTATTCTTCTTTTATTGACTAAACTTATCTTGAAACTATTTCTCTACTCTTATTTTAAATTGAACACATATATTCTTCTAAAAATAAATTGAATAAAATGGTTTTTTTTTCTAATGGGGCGTTTGGTTGAGAAACTTCCCCAAGAAAGTTGGTCAACTTTTCCAAGTTGACAAACTTTCTCATATTTGATTTTCCATAATATATAGAAAAGTTTTGATGTGGGACCTATTATTTCCTGTTTCAAAGAAAATCTTTTTAGAAAGTTTTTCCCAGAAAACTACCAGACGCACCATAAACTCATTTGTTGAACTTATTCCAACCTTAGAAGTTGAACCAATGCTAGTACCCTAGTCCATGTTGAAAGGAACAAGTCCTTGGAGTAAACAAACAAGAACTAAGAAGAAACCAGAAACCAAAATGTAAAATTCCCAAGATAATCATCCTTGATGATTAAAGAGGGTTTATATATATGTATGCCAGAAGAATAACAGAAGCAAGCATGCAAAAGAATACCGTTGAATAATAAAGCAAACAAAACATATAATATATTCATTCATGTTCATAAATCAATCGAAATAAAGATGCAAAGTTATTAATTGATTGACCCATCAAATGTTAAAAGTAATTATAACCCCATAAAGAGTCAGAGCATGCAGTTGCCAGTAATAGTACTGTAATTATGAATAATAACAACTATAAACTGATTGATTCAACAACGTTTTTTTTTTTATCTCATCTAAAGTTACTTTCACCCCTTCATTCATTCATCACACTCACTCTGAACAAATTAACAGCGACTTGATGTGAATGTAACAGCAGATTCACAGAAAAGCAGCCTGCTGCTCATAGTTGTAAGTAGGGCATACTCATGCACTTACTGCCACAGTAACTTCTCTCTCTACTTACTTTCTCTCTCTAGGTTTGGTTAGAATTAATTAATTAATTAATTAAGAAATATATAATGGGAATGAAATTAAACCGACCACAGACTCAGCCACCAAAGCAAATGCTGGTTCCAAACACGGCCATCCAGTTTGGTTGCTTCCCCCAGGATTTGATTCAAAGATTAATTTAATTAATTAATTAGTGTTAATTATATAATAAATTAAGTTATTTTAGTATCCTCCTTGGTAAGGTAAATAAGTGCTGGCTGCTGTTTATTTTAATATAACTTTTCAGAGATTTTTGTACTAACAGTAGCTACAGGGGTAAAACCTGAGCCGTGATCGTGGATTGTGACTCAATTTTATAATCCCATCGTTGTAGTCATTTAATGCATAAACTATGGTTCTCAAAATTTAAAACATAAGAGAAGAAAATTGTTGCACTTTAACTAACTAATTTTTTTTATATTTTTTTTATAAGAAAACTAAAATTTTACTTTAACTAATGTTTTAATTTCTCTCTTACTCCCTCCGTTCCATATTAATTGTCGTCTTTGAAAATCGTGCAATCAAATTTCAAAAATTTTGACCATAAATTTCTTAATATATACAATGAGTTGCTATATAAAATTATCACCATTAGATTCGTAATGAAGAATATTATTATAAAAGTATAATATAACAATTGTTAATAACATATTATGTAAGAAATTATTAATCAAATAATGACATTGGAGACCGTGAAAGTCAAAACTATGACAGTTAATATGGAACGGAAGGAGTAATAGTTAAGACTCCTATTTCTTAATTGTTGTTTGTTTAACTAAATTTATTTTACACCATGTCCATTGGAGTATGTTATTATTTGAATGTAATATTTAATGATTCTTTTATTAGTTTTTAACAGAATCATATAGCTAAAGTAGGAGTACTTGTATCAATTTCTTAATTAACTTGTATTTTCTTAATTAATATATCTCCATACTTTAAAAATGACAGTTATTAAGAGATGTATTTGGAACTTTCAGTGATTCTATTTAAAGTGTGGTTGATAGCTTGAAGATACTTTATTTTGTAGCTAATGATGATAACTCTACAACTGATGGCCTCCATGATTCCTTTCAAACTAGCAAAATATCACATATTCTATATATCTATGATATGCTAGCTTGTGACAATATTTCCTGTAAAGATTGTCTTATTAGCATTTCATCATCGAACTATATTATGAAAAATGTCGTAGATGTTAATTAACGCAGACTACAGTTTCGCCAACAAGACTATGGAGGAATTGAGGTTAAGGTTCGAGGACGCCATTGAGTTAATCAATGTCTAGTTAGTGAAGTCAATATGAGCCGGTTGAAGTTGATTTTCGAATCCAATTTTGATAGTATTGTCATTGATTGATATGATTCAATTGAAATTATAAGTCCCATATGCTTGAAAGTTCTTAGAAAGGAAGTCCCATATGCTTAGAAAGGAATTTCCCAAATGCAGTGGTAAATCGACGTGATAGTTAGGGACATCAGACATTTTCTGAATCATTTTAAAGGGTTATCTTTACAGCAAATATTTCGCAAAGCAAATTATGCAGCAAATTGGATGGTCAATCAGGGATATAATATTTCTTGTAAAACTTGCTGGAACCTTAGTCCTTTTGTATCTTTTTCCTCTATTTTATTCACAAATTTCCTTGGGGAGATTACTTGAGAAAAGGATCCCCTAAGACCTGGCCTATATTGTACCCTCTTTACCCGGTGTTAAAAAAAATACATAGGGAAAGAAGGGGAAAAAGTAATGTTAGTATTAGTTGATCATCTTAATGACTATCTTTCATTTTCATTGTTGTTTTGCTACATTTATGTTTTTCACTATTATTCCAATAATAGTTTAAGACTTTAAGTAATAACAGAATTGAATTTATTCCATTAAAAATCTCTTAATTTTGAATTCTAAAACTTCAATTTAAATATTTTTGTCTATTTTTAAATTCATAGTAAGGATGCTTTAAATATTTTAATAAAATTTATATTCTACTTTTGGAATTGAACTGTGAGCATATAATTTAGGACATCCAAATTGCAATATAATTGTAGGATATGATGTATGAAGCAGTAAGAATCAAGGACGAAGCCAGGGCTTCACATTAGGGGGGGGGGCAAAAATACATTGGGGGGGTTAAGAGTCAAACCTAGGACCTCAACAACAATCAAGTTAAGACTCTACCAATTTAATCAATAAAAAAATCTTATTGAAACTTTGGCTTCATAGTATTAATTTTCAAAAGTTCAGGGGGGGGGGGCAATGGCCCCTCCTTGCCTTGCCCATGCTCCGTCTCTGGTAAGAATGAACCTAAAGCTAGATATATGGTTATAAAACAAAATACACCGCTTGAACATTGCTTATGTATTTTGCTCAGATGAAATTAATTCTTATTCCTCATGTGTTTAGGGTTTAGGGTTAATTTAGGGTTTATTAGGAGAACAAAATGATGATATAATAAATTCTACTTAATTGTATAAGTATCAAGAATTTTACTATTTACGCATTGAACATTGTTGATGTGTTCAAATGAAATTGCAGGGTTTTCACGTAAACTGTGTTGCAAAAGGGAAAAAAAGTCACTATTAGGTGTTCAACAAGAACGAAGATCCTATTTTTTGGGATATAACTTAAGCTTAACCTATATATTAGTCCTACGTACATTCTTTACCTCTACATAAAAGAATAAAATACAATATATATTTAATTTAACCTTATTTACTTATACCGCCCTAATTTTACTAATTTAACCTACATACATTACCTGGAAAAAGAGCATGCGCGAACAAAAAAGATAAATGAAAGCGGTGGGTTATTTATCTTATTTTATTTTTATTTTTATTTTTATTTTTTATCAAGAAAGCGGTAGGTTATTGGGAATGGGAGAATAGAGAGGAACGACATCCCTCAACCCTAGTTTCATAGTTCTTACCTTTGTCTTTGGCCTTACTTGCTTCCTTTCCTAGTTTCATCTCATCAAAAAAAAAAAAAATTACTATTAAATCTTTGGTAACTTCTTTATTTAATTAATTTTTCACTCTACGTGTGAAATGAGGGCCTTTCCAAGCACTTCCTACTCCCTCTATTATATAATCTTATTTCCCCCCTTTTTTTCTTTTCCCTTTTTTTTTTGTTTGGTGAATAGTTAAGTCACTAGCTAGTGACAAGTGATTTCTTGTCTCCCATTTTTTATTCAATAGGAATTAGCTATCTACCTTTACTTTCTTCAACCCTTATAGCTTTGTTCTTTTGTATATATATACACAGTCCCACATACTTGTTTTAACCTACCTTCTTCATTCTTCTTCTTCTCCTTCCCTCTTTCATCTTTTCCTACTTTTTCCCAAACACCTCTTTATCTCTAGCCATCCTTATATATCATTGATCATCATGTCTGATCCTTACTTTCATCACCATCATCATCATCATCATGGATTGTTCACCCCCACTAATCACTTCCTCCCCAATAATCCCTATGAAAACATCAACTTCTTCATCTCATCCAACACTAATTACAGTCATAACCCACCTAATAATGATCATTTTCATCATAACCAAGGAGGGTATAATAGTAATAATTACTACTACTCATCCTCATCACAATCACCACCTTCTCCTCCACTTAAGGAAGCTCTCCCTCTGCTTAGCCTAAGCCCAGCTAGGATTAACCTTAATCTCAATCTTAATGAAGAAGACCCAGAGCAGGAGCAGGAGCAGGAGGAGTTTTCCTCTACAAGTGCCCCCATGGAAGTTGACAAGTTCCTCTTCAGCAGGGGTGCTAAACATGAAGACCATCCTCATCATGATGAAGATCATGATGATGATGATGATGATGATGATGATGATGATGATGGAGATGTGACAGTGGCTCTTCATCTAGGGTTACCAAACAGCAGTGCAGCTGATCTGATATCTTCCCTCTCATCCTCCTCAGCCACATCAGATGTTCATCATCTTGAACATCACAGGATGAATAATAATAATAATAATAATAATACCAACAATCATCAGATGGGGAGTGATGGATCAGATCATGATCATGAAGTGACAGTGGCATCAAGCTATGTAGGATCAAACGGTGGATATTGCAGCAGCATAGGAGGAACAGTGAACAAGGGGCAGTACTGGATACCTACCCCAGCCCAGATTCTGATTGGTCCAACCCAGTTCTCTTGCCCACTTTGCTTCAGGACATTCAACAGATACAATAACATGCAGGTATACCCGGATCTCTTTTCTCCTTTTTTTTCTTATTACAATAATAATAATAATAATAATCTTGTGAAATACTCTACTAATAATATTAATAATATTTGAACAGAAAGCCCACCAAAAAGACTAAATATTTCTTAGTCAATATCTCCCTTATTTTTCTTCTGTCTTAGGTATTGTTGAGCTAAAGTATACAGTTAAAAACTAATTACTTTTATGTAAAGCAGGGATATTAGCTAAAGTCATGTTTCAAATTAATTCAAGTATAATTAAATTAATAAAACTAATACAGAGAATATTTGTTACTTAGCTTGGATATATTCAAACTTGCACTTTTTCAATATATATGATCTTCCATTGTTGCCATAATAGTAGTTAGCTTGTCCATCTTCAGAAAAAGAAAGAAACAAAGAATATAGCAGTTAGATTGATGGGGTCATGAATTTTTGACTTGGATTATAATTTTTTTTTTCCTCTTTTGTTCAGAAAATGATTTTGAAGAAATTATTGAAGGTGATTAGTGATTACTACTATAGCTTGGTAGGTCTTATTTAGGGTTTTTTGTTAGGCTTTAATTCTTCTTTTGGGAGACTTTAAATTGAATGATTGATGTTATTTATGATATGAAGTTAAATCATAGATCGATCATATGGGGATTTGAGAACAAATAATCATCACTGCTACTTTAGTTTTAGCTAGCTAGCCACCCTGTTGAGAGCCCCCTGGTCCATCTCATCACAAAAACATCATCTCTACAATCTCTCTCTAGTTCTCTCTCTCTCTCTCTCTCTCTACTTTTTGGTGATTGAACAAGACAAGATGGGAAAATATGCCCTTATTTTCCCCTGTGAAATTTGGTCTTTTCTTTTCTTCTCTACATTAAAGTTTGTGTTTGAGTTTCATAGTCATTGAATTTTGTGCAATAAGCTAAGGTTTATCCATTTTTCTTGTCTTCTTTAAGCTAAACTTGAGCAAATCAAATTTACAATTAGATTTTCTTTTGAGAAAGAAAAGGTAAAAAAAAAACCCAGTAAGTCATAGAAAGCTTGGATCTTTTACATATATATACCTTAGGTTAGCAGGGAATATACATGAAAATTTCAGTAGGTATACTATACTACAGTGCACTTTTCTTCTGCAAAATGAGATAAAAACTGCAGGATTTTCTTGTAGAAAGGAATTTATTAATTATTTATTATTCTTTTTTACTATCTTTTTAGTTGGTTTACAGTTCAAGATAATTTTGTAGGCTAGCATATTTGTGTTTTATTGAAGTATTTTATTTTAAGAACTGGCATGCATATATACCTCCCTGTTTATTTTGTTTTGGAGAAATTATTAGGAGCTTCTGAAAATAAAATTATTAAACTTACATTTTAAAAATAAGCCTTTTAATGCAATATTGTTGCATGTAAATATGTAATCTTCTCCATCTTAATAGGTAATTAGATAGTCAGGGAGATGTTCAGATCTTGACATATTTACTCCTATTCTTCTGAAAGAACAAATATTAATTAATAAAGAAATTAAAACACTTTACTTTGAGAATTTTTCAAATAAATAATATACCCTATATTAGAGGAAACGATGTAATTACTTTATTTTAGCACTCTCAAAAATGGAACTAAAATATGATACGTTCGATCCTCATGGGAAGTAGATTTTGTAGGGATCATTTAAAGTTCATGCATATATAATCGAAATATATGGAGCATAATATATACTCCCTCCGTCCCTAAATAAATGTCAATCTTACTAGGTTTGGACTGTTGATTACTCAAAAATTATAATAACTTACAATATAAAATTAACACCATCTAATTTTTAGTACAATATCTTTCTAACGATGGTAATTTAATGTTACAACTCATCGTAATTTGTGAATAATCAATAGTTAAAGTTTAATCAAATTGACACTTATTTAGGGACGGAGGTAGTACAATCTTTTAGCTCATTTTATGAATTTGCAACGTGACTAATAAATTGACTCTTAAGGTGAATGAATCTTTCAACGACTAAAAAAGAGAGAAGAAAAATAAAGGGTTGGTTTTATGGTGAACCAAAAGTTTTATGCTTTGCTTTCTGAAAGGACCTTTGGAAGCAAAAGATGGGGGAAATTGACCTTCATTAATTGACCTAATTAACCCTATATATGATATCCTCTAGGTGTGAGTTCTAAGGGTAATATTCTTTTGTTGGCTCTTATTTAGGCATCTTTTTTACATCTTTTTTTTCAATTGAAGGGAGTTGTAAAAGTGGACCAATATGTGTTTTCAACTCTAATCTTTGATATATTCTATTTAGACATTTATATATTTATTTATGTGGAGCTGACTTAAATACTCTAATCAGGTAAATTCTATCTTTTCAAAAAAGTTTTTAAAATAAACTAACAATTTAGGGGGAAAAGAACAGAAATTAAATTTGGGTAAGTTAGAGTGCTGAGTATGGAATCTCAAATGGATTTTGCTGTTTGCTATTAATGTGTAATGGCTAAAAATTGACATCTACTATTTTCTCAAACAATATCAATGTGTCCTTTGTGGGGTCTAATGTAGCTCAAAGGTAGACACAAAGGTAGATGAAGAGTTCTAGCTTCATAATAATGTGCATGATATGAGATATTACACCTTTGTCTAAAAATTAAAACTATTTTACCTAAGAGACCCTTTTTTCAAGGTATTTCCCCAAAAGTATGCTACAAGCATGTTATGAAATTCAAAGGATGATAATGTGTGGAAAGGTATAGAATTAAGTAATTGATATGTGTTTCAAAAACTTCGCTATCCAACCTGCCGCTTGATTACCTTCATAAAATTTATATTCAATGTGAAATTGACCAAGTTGTTACAGAAAATCATCGATATCTGAAACTAATGTATACACGATATTAAGATACTTTTTTTATTTTCGTTGCTCAAATATAATAACTAGTTGGCTGTCTCCCTCTATATTTACCGGGGAATAACCCTCTTGGATAGGAAGGGTAACAAAAAGAAGCCCATTACGAAGTGTGGTAATGCACTTAAAATTATATGCATCAACCACAAAAGTAAAATTCCATGGATAAGTAAAAACATTTTGTTAAGTCTGTCACGATCAACTTTTTCATGCATTCTTATGTATGGAGGAAAGTCTGCCTATGTTTAGATGTTTGGTCCCTTGTATTAGCATAACTTTACTGGAATTTGTTGTAGTTATTGTAATATACTTTTATTGAAATATTTCAATTCTTTTGTTGGTCCAATTTCAGATGCATATGTGGGGACACGGGTCGCAATACCGAAAGGGCCCCGAATCCCTACGGGGCACGCAGCCCACGGCCATGCTAAGGCTTCCATGCTACTGTTGCGCCCCCGGGTGCCGCAACAACATCGACCACCCACGGGCGAAACCCTTGAAGGATTTCCGGACCCTCCAAACCCACTACAAGCGCAAGCACGGTATCAAGCCCTTTGCATGTAGGAAGTGTGGCAAACCCTTCGCCGTAAAAGGAGATTGGAGGACTCACGAGAAGAATTGTGGTAAATTGTGGTATTGTACTTGTGGCTCCGATTTCAAGCACAAGAGATCTCTTAAGGATCACATCAAATCTTTCGGAAATGGCCACGCCGCGTATGGGATTGATGATGTTTGCTTCGAGGAGGAGGATGATGAACCGGCTTCCGAGATTGAGCAAGATAACGAATCGAATCAATGAAATGATCGATCGAGCTAGGGTTTATCAAATTAAGGTTAATTAGTAACAAGTTAGGGTTTGGAGGATAATCAACTTAGTTTTGGTTTATGTTATAAGGTTCATGTATGGATGTATGTGTATGTATGTATGTATGTATGTATGTATGTATGTTGCATGGGTTTTCCTTTAAAAGTGAGGGTACCATGCATGCATGCATGCATGCAGGTGTACTAGGAAATGTGTGCTCGTTAGTTAGCTAAGATCGAGCTAGTATAACTTCAGCGTTGTTTTGGGTAAGTATAATTAACTAGGGTATGTCATCTTTATCTTTTAGCTATGTAGAAAACTAGCTAGTAGAAATTTAGAACAAGTTATCATGGTTATCTTATTTTCTTGGTTTGTTCCCCTCATGATAAAAGAAAACCTAATTTTCCCAAGTGTTTTTCTTTTTGTCAAGTTAATATTATTTATTATTACTATATATTGACGTACACAAATTCTTTTAGATATGATTAACTATCAATTGAAAAATGATATGAAGGGGTCTAATATTGGTTGGCTATGATAATGAATATAAATGACATCTTAATCCATTCAACTCATCCAATAGACACATCTTACCGTCTTTTTTGTAAGTTTAAAAAATTATATATTTTACACATTCAATATGTGATAAATACTATTCCTATATACCATATTTATATATTTTTTTTGCTTAATTTAATGTGTATAATAGAGTTTTTAATATAGAATAATGATATATAGGTTGTATACTATCGTGTCTTTAGGGTGCCTCTTGAGGATAAGATAATTTAACGAAAAGACTCATCATTCAATCATTACAGAATAATAATTATGAGGCATATATTTTCTAACATAAAATTGTTTTTAAGAGCTATAAAACTTGAAAGAGAACTTATCATTCCATCACTACTAGAAAAATTTAAATTTTTGACCAGGCAAAATTCGACGGGCACCAAAGACTGTCGAAAAATTGCAAAATATTTCGACAAGACATGGATACCATCCAAAATTTTCTTATTTCCTAACATAATCTAACTCTCATCGAAAAAGGGGCTAGAAATTTCAATGGGGCCAATCTTGTATCAATTTTGGAAATAAAAAAAGGCAAATAGCAAATTGATTATATATATTTATCATCAGAGTGAAGAGATCATTCATGAAAGGTTAGATGAATAAATCTTTGTGCTTTTGTTTGTAGCTCCCTTTTTGGTTTACAAAAGGATCACAAACTAATACAACTTTGCACCTCATTTGTTCTGTTACACACATTAATGAAAATGACATTTTTAATCTCTGTTTAAATCGGAATCGATCAGATGACACAAATATAGTCATGCAAAGAAAATTGGTTAAGCGAAATGTTTAGAGGATATGACATCCTAACTAATTTATATGAAAAGACGATCTTACAATAAACTATTATGATACCATTTTATATACTTAATGATGATTGTTACAAATTTTTTTATCAACATCAATCAACTGTTATCAACACATAATTATACCTTTATGTAATACTTTTAACTCCGATCATTACATATTAGCAATAGTCATTACTCTTGGACACCAACCAACAATGAACATCATTGGTATGTAATAAATTTGAATTTAGAAGTCACAAGAAATTAAAGATAGAAAGAAATATAAATTGATCATATATAAACATTTGACTTGAGGTACACCATGCAGTTGATAAGAAATTCACAACAGAAAATCACTGAATCTGATAGTGATAACTCAAAACATCAACACATACAGATTTTGGTAACAAGTCAATGATGTACAATTTTTCTGCATGAACAAACAAGTAGAGGATACAACACACAACTTTGACACATTTTTCTGCAGGCAGTAGTACATAAATAACTGCTGATATGAGATGGCTTTTCAACCAGTAAAACCTAAAAATTACCATTGGTTAATAAGCAGTTTGCATGGTGGGTTAAAAGATGCCACTGTTAGAGTCTATGTATAGGCTCCAATCAAATGATTAGAGAGAGAGGGAAACAGTAAAAGAGGTGGGGTTTTATTATTTAATGGGGTAATTTTAATTTCAATTTTCTGTGATTTTGTTGAACAGGCAAGAAAGGATGGAAAAGATCTTGGGTGGCAGCTTTTCTCAAAGTTGTTTGTCTGAAAACTTGTTAAAAACTTTGGATTATTCCCTTTGAAATGTCTTGTCCTAATTACTATATATTCAGAGCCTCCCATAGGGTTTCTACAGTCTAGTTTAAATTTCCACTCAACCAACCAAACCATGGCAAAATAGTGGGGATATTGTCTTTTTCTTTTGTATTTCTGGAAATTATTTTTTCTATTTTTTTGTTTTTTTAAATTTGAGCAATTGGTATACAGTAAGTTGAATGTATACGTCATCCACAATTGATGTAAAATTTTGAGATAAAATTTGTTTCAAGTTCATATTTTTTTAGCTTATGGTCCTCTTCTTTAAATTGGATAAAATGAAGTTTGGATGGATTGAATTAAATTAAATTGGATAAGTTGTGATACTTTTTTGGAGAATTGTGTTTTTAGAGAAGATTTTTTTTGGAGAATTATGTAAGGTTTGGATTGGATTGGATTGGAAAGCTAGAGTTACCAATTCAAGGAACAGGGTTCGAAGATGTCTTGATAGAAGGATTCCTTGAAACTTTATTAATCATGTTTTTTACCCTTAGTTTAAAAAAATGTACTTTTTTTTTTTACATGGTGAGTATGTTGAATACTCCATCCGTTCCATATTAGTTGTCGTCTTTGAAAATTGTGCAGTCAAACTTCAAAAAATTTGACCATAAATTTCTCAATATATACAATGAATTGCTATATAAAATTACCACTATAATATTCGTATCGAAAAATACTATCATACAAGTATAATATTGCAATTGTCAATAACATATTATGCAAAAAAATTATCAATTAAAGAGTGATATTGAAGACCGTGAAAATTTAAATTATGACAATTAGTATGGAACGGAGGGAGTATATATATGTCAATCACATTCTGATGAGATTTTAATTTCTATAGTTATACGATGTATCTAATTGATACCAACCATTAATGCAGAATAATTGAAGTGATAGGGTTATTCTTTTAACATTTAAACGTTCTTTATAAAGATATACTTATTTTATTTTCTAATACACATTGAGTTGGAGGGGAAACCAGTTTTAAAAATCAATGTGAAACAAGATACTCGTTGGAACCTTGAAATATTCAATATACATTTTAGCATGTTTATTCTAGAAATAACTCCTCTTTTCTGTTGTATGTATCGTTCTTATCTTGGTATAAGTCAAATCTACAATGATTTATTGCATGAAAGTATTATTATTATATTTCTGTCGGTTTTATGGATCCCTATCTTCGGGGTAACCACCAAGACTTTAATCTGTGAGAAAGTTAAATGATGAGGGTGATTGACACTTAGTTACCATCTCTTTAGTCTACAGTGTATGTAGTTGCATGTTTTTTTATGGTATACATGTTTGTCTTAACTATTGTTAAGAGTGGTGCATCTCTTCTTTGTTTAGAGGTATGCAAGCGAATTTATGATTTTTTTTTTTTGGGTTACACCCATTATCTCAAGTTTTGGACCGAACTAATCCATTAACACAAATAGTTCATAGGAGAAAATTGAGTTATTTGGGTCTTGGGGGATTGACAGGGCGAACTGCTAGTTTTCAAATACGAGATATCCGTCTTAGTCACTATGGGCGTATTTGTCCAATTGACGCATCTAAAGGAATCAATATTGGATATAGATAGGGGTAAAAACTATAGATGATACATTTATCATATGATTAGCATATTGGCCCCCATAATTGGAAGGTCTTAAAAGTAATAAATTAATGATAATTTCAGCATAATATCACCAAATTTTTTAGACATATATGAATATGCAATGTAAGCATGTGAACATTTATGTGAATTTTTAATGTAGATACACAACATTAATTTCTTATTGATTGTTAATTAATAATACTCTGGTAGGTTGAAAATTAAACACAGGTAATTATTTGGCTAAGTATGCTTTTTGGGGTTGGTCCACCATTAAAGTTTCACGAGAAAACTGAAACTATGATTTGACATGATTTTTCATCTTTGGAGTCTCCTTTAATTAGTTGATGAAACTCTTTTGTAAATTGTAATGCAAGTCCTTAGGGCCTCTTTTTGTCTGCTGACTCATTTTTTTGTTGTATAATTTCCCACACAATAATTACATTTTCAAAGATAAAGAAACCAGACAAACGGCTTTAATTGTGATCCTTTCTCTGTGTGGGGCTTGCTAATTATACCCATAGTTATTAGAATCTCGAATCTGATCTACGATCCTACGATTTTATGATGTAAAATCCTCGATGTGATTCTACTATCTACATTTCGATCCCCGATATCCTACATGGGTTAATTCCGATCATTATTACCCCAATGAATCCGAGTTAGAATCCCGATTCTAACAACCTTGATTATACCTCTAAAACTCTATACATTTTTGTGCGTTGATCTCTACTATTCAAACATTATTTGGTGAATCCTCCTTGAAAGTTTCAACTAAAATCGATTGTTACAAATTCTGTAACGGTAGAACATATATTTCTATTATTCTGGTCTCTAGTGATGATCTCATTAAGGCGAAATATTGCAGATGTTGTAGATTGCTTTAAGATTTTGTATGTAAAGGCGCCAAGATAAACTCCGGTCGTACCGCATCCTCAAAATTGTAACCTTTCCACAAGTATATAAGCCACTAATATGTTTTTTTCCCAAAGCAAGTTCGCCACCAACTATAGCGGCACCATCCGCTTAAATTTGTCGCTTTTTAATGTATTTACCCTGCGAAATCCGGGCTTTTTGATACATAGAAGTACTTTTGTTGGAGCGCCTAATACACATTCCCAGTGACCCATTGGATTTGATCACTCCCTTGGGCTTGCTTTCTCTTGGGCCTGCAATCTCTCATTCCGTGGTTCGGTATGTAGCTAAGCCTCGAGCCAAATTTTTCAGGGATGATGGTAAAAACCCATTTGCAAAAGCCGGACCTTGAACCTTTGCTTTTTACTTTACTTCAAGGTAGGCTGAGCGGACTCGCGGTTGCCACTTGCCTGGTCTAAGTATCGTCTTTTTTTTTTAATCTACATATTCCTGACAAAAATTTGGGTTGGCGTCAAACACAGGTCCATTTATGAATTCAAAAACTCACCGGACCCAGATCTAAATCAATATCCAATGTCCGGATGAAAATTTTAACTGATAATATTGTGAGCGAGCCGAACTCGGACTTTTTTTTTTTTAATAAAGATTTCTTGAGAAATTGAACCAAAAATGTCAATAAACCAAGCGCGCTTATGTTTGAACCTAATCGTCGCCTTGCCTTAATCCGAACCAAAATTGTCCTTTAAAAATCCAAACAACCCCAAAGTGAAGCCCGACCAAGATTTAAACTTTTGCTAGCCCTACAAATATTTTGCTAATGACACTCATTTTTCCAGTTTTCCTGGCAATAATAGCAGCATTAAGGTGACAACATCAAATGTATTTACATAAATAAAAGTTCCCTCTAGAGTGGTTTTAACAATAACAATAGGGGGTTACATACATTTGTTTCCCCTCTGAATTTAAATACACTTGACTTAGATTCTAATTCATAACGAGAGCCGCTCTGCAATGTACAACAGGTACAATACGGTCTCCTCGATCTTTGCTTCTTCTTCTATTACAAGCTCATTTCCGAAGGCAGGCTGATTTCCAGAAAGTACAGGCTGCAAAACCCACAATAATATGCTCAAGTTTAATTATAGGCTTGTCTGAATCGCTCGACTTGGAATAAACCGGAAAATTTGTATCTGTCAGAACTGTTCAATGTACTATTTGTCTGGACCAATATAACCTGAATTGCAATTTTTGACAGCCTAATAATTTTGGTACGAGATAACCGTCCAAGCAAGGCGAAGTAGTGGTAAAAATGGTAGAATGGCAAGAAAACGAACATCGGTTCTCATTCATATCAATTTTGGTTACCTTGCGGACATAAATGCCATGCCGAAGAAAACAGCCTTGACAGCTTGTTTCTGCCCGGCATAATCAAATGCCAAAGGCAACATCTCGTGCAAGGTTAGGAAAGCCATCACTCCACCAACTGCACAAAACCAAAGTTTATCAAACGGAAAATTCATAATTAAGAAACTGATTGTAATTACCATGACTTGTGCGAGAACATGTATATGTACCTGCTCCCAGAAGACCCTCCAGAATCTCCGGGTTTAAACTGGTTGGGAATAGGTAAGCTGCATTATCAGGAATTTCGAGATATTAGCGAATAGTTTGTTAGAGAAGATAGAACTAAAGTGAAGTTCGATGGTGATGTTTATTTCCATACCTACAATTATAACCCCTAAGGGCTCCGCAAAACCGGACAGCGACGCTAATTTAAATGCTTGCCATTTGCTGCAACACACAATAAAGATGGCAAAACACAAACAGAGGTGACTCGAGAAGCACATATTATCATCCAAGTATGAGAAACAGAACAAGTAACAGATTAAGGCCCAGTTCTCGTGGTGGGTCATTACCACTTTACCCAACTCGACCCAAATTTACCCATCTCCACCTATATCTTCAACACCCTCAATTTTCAACTTTACCCATAATCACCCAATTTTACATTTACCCAACCTTACATTAGCCGTTTAACGAACATACTTACATACCCTAAAAATGCCATTCGGATTGCAGTAAAAAATAAGGAAAGCGGGGCCAGTGACAACCAAATTTGCTATCTGGTAGAATCTCTTACTACCTTTGAGTTGCAAAGTAAACTGGAAGTGCCACAGCAACACCCTGTTGAACAAAGTAGTTGTAAGCTAAACCACAGACAATTCAGAGAGTAAGAGATAGAGAGAACTTCATATGGATGGAAAATTATAACCTCAGGAATGTTGTGCAAAGCGATAGCCATAGCCAAATTAAGACCAACTCTGAGGCCCTGGACATGAAGACAGAAGCCCGTTATTAACACAAATTCTTGCACTAGTTTACAGGAGCACGTGAATGCCGAGTTTGAAGGTGCTATATTATGACGAACAACAGCCCAATGCCGAGGTTTAACATTGACAATCTATGGATGTATTGAACAATGCAACTGGGATAATGCAAGTTCGCAGAAAAAGAGAGAGAGGATATTCAATTCTTAACCCGAGAAACACACCGAATACAGTAGGTTGCCACATATAAGAGAGCCTGAAAAAGCTAAGCGAGAAGCTAACAACATGAATCCAATGACATGATGGCTTAAACATGATATGTATGACAATAAGTTCACTGTAAAACTGTGGTTTTAGCAAATTTTAATACACTGATTTACGTCCAACAAACTAGCACGTGAAAGTTGGTCAGTATATCCATTTTCAGTGGCCTCCTAACAAGATCAGATGGCCTATGTCAAACTATAATATACTACAAGAATGGTTAAGAAACCTAGTCGTATACTAAACAGAGTATGACAATAAGCCATAAAGTATTTCCTGCTTATGACGAACCATGTAAAGAAAGCCTTTTAGATGCATTGTATTAATGCTCCAAATAGTGTGATTTTTCACTTGCAGATATCCTAGAGTATAAACTCCAAGTGCATGCAATATATATTGCTTTCAGAAACTAGCAAAGTGCAAGAAGTTTGTGATTATACCTTCATGGATCCAAGAAAGACTGCCATTCCCTCTGGAAAGTTGTGTAAGCTTATACCTGGGAAATGAGTAGATGACCATTTATTACACAATCAACTAAGCACATTCTTCTCATCACTTTTAAAGTGTTAAAAAGGAACTTCCATATATATATACTTGATGATTCCATCCATGAATTTTCACATAGATTTGAAGATTCCACCCAGCCATGAGAATTTAACAGAATGGTTAATTAGGTAACGGGTGGACAAACCTATGGCTGTTATTATTCCACTGTATAAGACTTGGCGCCGATGCTTCTTCATCATGTCCTTGCCGTTCTCAGCCCCCTTTGTCTGCTAACCTCCAGAAGAATGTCAAAAACCTTTAGATATATAGTTGGCCAAGTGAGTAAGTCTCAACTTGCTCATTGCAAATACAGAAACCCATACAAGAACTCAAGTATTAGAGAACAAAGTTAAGCCCACCTTTTTGCTTTTAGCATCCGGGGTAGGAGCAAGTGTAGGTTCCGGAATGAAGTTGGCGACTATTGCAAAGAAAATGACACCTGCAAAGAACTATGATATGGAAGAAAAGATGACCACTAGGCGACACGAGATGAAGCAAATAAGCATAGAGTATGTATATAGCAAGTTACCCAAATGTTTCCTTTCAAGAAGCCGA
Source organism: Portulaca oleracea (assembly GCA_029582165.1). Taxonomy (NCBI): domain Eukaryota; kingdom Viridiplantae; phylum Streptophyta; class Magnoliopsida; order Caryophyllales; family Portulacaceae; genus Portulaca; species Portulaca oleracea. The sequence goes on along the minus strand of CM055885.1, from coordinate 38,230,592 downwards.
TAGAGTTCATGGCGTTGTGTGCCAAGTCTAGAAATGATATGCTAAGCATTAGACCGGCTGCAAAGCCCTACACAATTGAAACAAAAGTTTCACCACATATAATATCAGAATCAGACACCACAGAAAGTTGTAAAATAGAAAGTTGATCATGCACCTGTAGCAGACCGAGCATCTTTAAGTTTGGAGCTTCACTAAGGACCACAAAAAGTGCACCTGTTTAACATCCGACCACGAAAAGTAAGGCTCAAACTTTGCTAGAATTAGGATCAACATCAATGATCGATCGGCATAGGCAAGGAGAAATGTAGAAGCAAATGTATGAAGACTCAAGGCGGCATCGATCCAAGCTAGCTCTACACTAACATGAGATGAATATAGCATTTTCTTGTTGAGACACAGACTCGTTAAACTTTCCTTCATCTCTTTTCTTATAAAGTATTAAGTAATCAAGACCCTTCAAATCTAAAGGCCTAACTAACCATCTAAGCATTTTTCTTTTCAGAAACCCCCCCCCCCCCAAAAAAAAAAAAAGCTTAACTAGAAGATCCTTGTTTCAACTTTGCAGCCATCTCCTCCCATGGATAACTCTATGGACACTTCAAACATGAAAATCAAAACCAAAACTCTGAAATCCAAGGTATGGAGGGTCAAATGTTGCAGTCTTATCCCTAAATTTCGCAATTTAGAGAGACCACCGTTCTTAACGCAACCTACCGCAACATACCGCAAATTACCATTACCTTTTAACTATTTCCACCGCAACTTAATGCAATCTACGCAACTAAACGTAACGCAACGCAAACGCAATGCGCAAAAGAACGGGGATTGACCCAATATTTAAAAATCATCAGCTGCCTAGATTCCATAGAAAAGAAGCTGGGGTTTCATGATACAGTTTACTGTAGTCCATCATAATCAAAGATGCTCTACGAACTAATGTACTGTTTTGTTATTTATTATCATCGAAAAAGCAAAGATAATTTGACCAAAGTACCATATCCACCATCAGGTGACATTCATCTCCCACGTCAGATAAAAAACTCTTCTTTGACATTAGCTTCAACAAAATTAATAACGCAAGTATTATCAAGATACCATTTTTTAAACACCCACGTTCAAGCATTACCTATTTACCTAAGAATCATCGACATAATTGCAAACCCAAACTAGTAAAAAATCACAGAATCCCAATTATTAAAAAAAGGGGGATTACCTGGTCAAAATACCTCATCAAATAAGCAGAAAAATCAGCAAAAATAAAAACAAATATAGGTCAAAATTGAGTGGCACTTACCCAAAGATGTACTCAACCCACCAACCAGTGAGAGCCCAAGAGCAACCATAACTTGAGAATCCATGGCAGCAGAAATTCAAGCTCTGAAACAAAACCCAAATCCCAGAATTTACAGAAGGAACCCAGAAACTGATTTCAGATGTGCCTCAAAACTGAACCAATTTAAGCAGTGATTGAGAAATTGGAGTTGGGTTTTTGAGAGCAGGGTTGAGGGGTAGGTGGGTTAATCTGGGATGATAGAGATGTTAATTAATAAGGGTTTTTGAGAGCAGTTACTTATAAATTGAAGAGGAGCAAAAGTAGATGAAAGGGGAAGAATATCAATATGTAGAGGGAAAGAAAGAGATGGTTTGATTGGGGTAAAGGGAAATTCATGTTGAAAATTAAAAAGGGAAGATTTCATTTGGGTATTGAGAAATATTTTTCATTTTTTTGTCAAAGCAACATTCTTCATGCACTTCAGATTCCTAAGACCCTGTGAGTGGTTTTGGGCTTTTGCAATAAACAAGGCTAAAGTAAATGGACTTGGCATAAATAACATGAGATTTGACCCAAAATAAATAGGCCCAAAACAGAAACCCAAAATAAATAGCAACATTCTTCATGCCTTACTCAATATATTATAATTTATATTTAAGATATTTTATTTAATTCATAAAATTTATTTAAAAATTAAAAAAATAGATAATGTGAAATTTACGTACGGCTACTACTTTACTTTACGTATATTTCTTTATCCAACTTTACTTACCTTACCGTTTTTCTTACTTATCATCTCAAAGAACATGGTCTGTTCTTTTATGCGGTATTTTGCGGAATGGTATGGTGAGTTGTGGTTGAATTGTGGTGAGTGTGATGAAATTGTGGTAGGTAATTGGAATTGTGAGAGAGAAAAGTAATGATTTGCGGTAAAATGTGGTGAAATTTATGTGATCTATACTACGCAGAAATAATAATGTATACATGAACCGACAAATATTCAAATCATTCAAACTCGAACTGTAAACACTAAATTTCGTTATTTTGTCCATCTTTGTAATCATGTGATTTATTTTTCTACCCCACCACCAAGGCAGCGGCCGATCTGCTTTTCATTGCAGTATACATATAGTATCTCGTTAATTATTTTTCTAACAAAGTCAATATTTTTCATACCCTTTTAATTAGGTTATTGGATGTTCTAACAACATTATATGAGTTTGTTTCAAGTGCAATCTTCTACTAATTACTATTCTCCCCATTCATGATATGAAATCTTTGGCCTTTAAAGCATGCAAGCACTCTTGCATTGACCTTATTAGAAAATAACTACTCCAATTTAATTAGTTGAAGGGAGTAATAAAATAACATAAACAGATAAAAATTGGAGTATTTAATTAGTTGAAGGGATGTTGACATAGCAACCACTTAAGATATAAATTATGAGCCCTAGGAATCTGGGTATCCAAGTAAAGTTTATCTTCTTTTTTGCTGATGTTTCTCCATATGTTATGTTACCCCTTTTTCATTCATACACTTGTGAGCTATCCAATGGCATCTCCTTTTGCTTTTGTTTTCTTCTAATTATATTGCTCATGTAATTATGTGAATGTTTTCCAATAATAATCCTCTTAAGGGCGTCATTAAGCATGACTTTATATATGCTTTTCTCCACTAATGGAGTAGATTATGTATTATAAATGTTTATTTTTTCTATTTATTCTTCCTTAATAAATTCAAAAGTTAAGTTTGAGTTCATGAATGGAATAAAACATGATATATTGATATGACATTTATTGCTCACAACTAGGGGTGGGCAGAAAATCCGAGATCCGAGATCCGATTCGAAAATCCGAAAAAACGGATAATTAACAGATAATTTTTAAATCCTGTGGATCGGATATCCGATCCGTTATTTTTTCCCGGATTGCGGATCGGATACGGATCGGAAAAAAAATCCGCGGATAACGGATCGGATATCCAAAAATCTGAAAAATTAAATATTACACCCAGTAAGTGCCTACAACAGTAAAACCCACTTAGTCTCGGCCCATTCAAATTGCATATTGAGTTGTAATTTTTTGTATAGGTTCATGATCCGTGGATAATTTGTTATCCGATCCGAAAGTTCGGATAACCGTCATTTTTGGATCGGATACGGATCGCCAAATATATTATCCGTAAAGTCAGTTATCCGAAAGTGCGGATATCTATAATTCCCGGATCAAATACGGATCGCCAAATCTACTATCCGAACATGTGGATATCCGATCCGTTTTTATATTCGGATCGGATATCTGATCCATGCCCACCCCTACTTACAACACAAACTCATGTTGTGTCAATACCGTCTGTGTTGAGCCTCTGAACAATTATCTTAGGATTTCTATGACGATAGTGTATGGGTATTAATATTGTAATTAAGTTACGACTAGTTGACCCTAACATTTATATAGAATATTAGACATGTGTTCTATTCACCATAGTTAAGAGTCTTTATTCTCATTGAAGTGCCTTAAAAAGAAGTTATTTGTTGGCTAATCCCTAGTATCTTTGTGTAAACAGTGACCGCTAATGCCATGCGTATGATACACTAATTAAGCTAATTACATATTTCCTTTTGTCTGAACTTTTACCATTCTTAACATACTAAGCTTTCTCAGTGAAAGACAAGTCTATCTTGTGCTTTAAATTATGATTAAGTTTTATCGATTTCAACATTTATAATATGTATAACAAACAATCACATAAAAAGTAAGTTCGTCCACAACTAGTCATGACAGGAGGTAACCCTATAGTGGAATAATAGACTTGAGCTCAATTCAACCCCAAAAGCTAGCTTAGAAGGTTGAGACACCCAAACCATTATAAACACCACAATATGGGTGTCAAAGGCCGACGTGGGACAACTCAACACGCCCCCCTCACCACGAGGCGCAGACAACTGCGGGCGCGGCCCCAATATCAATGACCTGCTCTAATACTGCAAATAAGAGACTGGCCCAATTCTACCCTGTAAAAGCCTACCAGGAGGTTGAGACACACAAACCATTATAAACACCACAATATGGGTGTCAAAGGCCGATGTGGGACAACTCAACACCTATTGAATGTACACCTTTCAAATCCATTTCCCATGATATGAGGCAAACTTGCATGGAAGCAAACTTGGGTCACTGTCACCATAGTTTTATTAGGAGGAACTTGTGTCAAATATATGAATTATAAAGGAGGGGATGAGGTGCCATGTCGGAGATGACATTTCTTAACCCATGATTCAGATTCTCAAATGTTATTGGAACCGAATCATGTCTTTAATCTGGTTTTAGACGAATTTTGTAATTAATAAATATATGCCTATATATATTCTTTTTTTTATAAACCAAATTGTTCATAATAGTTATTTTTGTTTGAAAATCAACTAAAAATCTAAATGCCCTTCAACTAGTAAAACACATATCAATGAGGAAGTTTAGAATATCTTCAAAGAATTTGAAAGTTGAGATCTTTACATTTTATGATTCTTTTCCAGCTCACATTCTCAATCATCTTTCATCATGTCATATCCCATGAATGATAAATCCCTCTCATCCTGTCACAGTCAATCTGTCCCTCTCCCTTTTCTCCCAAACACCAACCCCTGTACACCCCACGCGCTCTAATTACAAGTAGACCTATTTCACCCTCTAATTCAAAATTCAGACGAAATATCTACGACTGATCCAAATTTTTTTCAAATCGGATAGTTAGGTGTCAGTGGCACACTCCACTCCATCTAATGTCATATGTGTAATATAGTATTTAGAGATAGACAATCTTTCCACAAAGAAGAAACGAAAAAAGTTGCGTCTATAAGTCGTTGGGTTGATCGAAAAATCGAAAATAGATCACATGTATCTATCTGAACCCATAATACATTCAATCTGTATTTTCCTGACTCCATTGTATAGAGCTGGCAAAATTTTTCCGACTTGAAAAACCCGAATCGTCCGACGCGAAAAAATCAGGTCCTGACATAGATTTCTCGTCCGAATTTTGATATTTTTCCGAATTCATCAAATATTCAGACATAATATTTATCCAATTCTAACCCAAATTGAGTTTCGTTCGAATTATTCGACCCGGCTTGACCTGAATAAAAACTGGGTCTAGACATGCATTTATCGTCCAAATTTTGACCTTGATCAAACTTAATTAGCCCGATTTTTTGTCAGCGCTACCAATGCACGTTCAACTCGTTAATCCGAATTGATAGGTGTAGGTGTCACACCCCACTCAACCTAATATCATATTGTGTAATTTCCCTCCACCAATGAAGGACAAAGTTGGAATACCATAACAATAATGGAGGAATGGGGATGTCTCTCCAATCAGGAATAAGCGTTGGTTGGTTGGCTTTGGTAGAGAGAGAAACCGAAAGAGAAAGAGAAAGAGAAAGAGAAAGAGATTGAGAGAGAAACAGACTCTCTCTCTCTCTCTCTCTTTATTAACAACAAACAGAGGGAGAGGTGAGAGAAGAAGAAGGGGCCGAGGGCTCTCCCCAAAAAAAAAAGAAAAAGAAAAAGAAAAAGAAAACCTCCATTTTCTCTCTCCTCCTCTCTTCTCTTCTCTTCTCTTTCTCTCTCTTCACCACCGATCTCTTCGCTTCTCTCCAGGTTGGTTTTCCTTTCACCCTTTTTCTTCTTCCTGGGTTTCTGTTTATGTATCTGTCTATGTTCGTCTTTCAATTCATTTGCGGTGTGATTAAAGTTTGAATCACTCCCCTGTTTGATCGTTTTGTTTTGGGGATTCCACGATTGAGGTGTTCAGGTGTCGATTGTTGGGGTTAATTCGTAGGGAATTGTGTGATTTGATTCGAATTTCCCAGGTTAGGGTTTTCAATTTTCCTTTCGTTTACGAATTCGAATTAGGGTTTTCGGTTTTTGTCTTCCAGATGATGAATTAGCTTTGGAATTTTCGAATTCTACGGATTTGTTTTGAATTTGATGTTGGTGACCACGAATCGTGAGGAAAGATTGAAACTTTATTGGGTAATTGCTTGATTCGGTGAATGAATGCATCGTCTTTAACTTTGATTTTCCTCTTAGTTTTATTAATTATGTTGTGGGATGATCAGGTGCTGAGTTGTTTTGGTTTTGGGGGTACTCTTTGTTCTTCGCAGCATTAATTGTCTTTCAATTTGGCCTTGATGTTTTTCACGTGTGCCCATGTTCTGTGTTTGGCTGGCTGTAGTTAAGGAATGGGAGATTATATTGTGTTCATAAGAGCCTTTCTTATGTGAGTAAAATACAAAGTGTTGTTTGGAAAATTTTCGATCCAAGTTATCTAGGGAAAGTGTATCGAAGATTCAGCTCCACATAAGCATAGGTATTGAGGAATCGGCTTTTAAGCCGTCCCCGTTACGTGTTTGTTATGCTAAGCTTTGATAATTTTGTCGAATTAAGGTCATACACCAACTATAGTCAAGGTCTAAGGAGATCCAGGTGTAGGCAATATACCCACTTTTTGTGGTTTGAAGGAAATATTTAGTGAGGTGCCTAATGCTCCTTGTGGTTGGTTGTTGTATTGTGTTTCTTGGGACCTGGTGTGAGGGTCAAGAGAGGTGATATGGAGCCATGATGGTGTTGGTTCTTGTAGTTAAAGGCTTAGGTTCGAACTAGCTAGGTATCATGTTTTTTCAATGGGGAGTAAGACCGGCATTCGGGGCATGACGTAGACAACATCATTAGCTTTGCACTGACCCTTTTCTAAGGTGTTTGGCTATGGGTTGGGTGAACAGATTGTGTGGTCGAGGTTTACGGTAATGAAGTTAAGTGAATGTATTCTTTAATCTGGTTATGCTTGTGTGAAAGTATGTTATGAATACGATGAAGATCTCCTTGAACTTGTGATCCAGAATGTGTTGTCTCTGGTGAGTACGACCTGATAAGGTCCCTTCTTTTAAGGGGTTAGTGTTCCCGTTTATGTTGTCCAACCCAAATTTACCCATTCATTTCATGTTTCCAACACTCAAGCTTTCTATTTTTCCTCACTTTACCCAACTTTTCTGCACCTCGAGAAGAAACGCCCCTACACTTACCCATTTGGTCTGTTACGCCCACAATTGGAAAGTCTTAGATTTGCATGATTGTGTTGTGTCAGTTGACTCCCAGCGGACAATAAGGAACTTGTCCGCTAAGATAAGACTACTCACAATTGGATCCCCATAGAACCCACATCCGGTTCACTTCTTGTTGTGATTGTGTCAACAGAGGCATAATATATTTGATTGACAATTCATGAATAAATTTTATTGGTTTGTTCATCATTTCTCTCAATCCTATTTGGTGCAGGGCTCAAGAAAATGGACCACGATGAGACCGGATGCCAGGCCCCTCCCGAGGGTCCAATCCTGTGCATCAACAACTGCGGTTTCTTCGGGAGCGTTGCCACGATGAACATGTGCTCCAAGTGCTACAAAGACGCCGTCCTCAAGCAGGAGCAAGCCAAGCTCGCTGCATCGTCCATTGAGAACATCGTGAACGGGTCATCATCATCGTCGAGCAACAGCGCCGACAACAAGGACCCAGTTGTTGCTAGCAACAATCTCGACCTGCAAGTTACACCGGTGGAACCAAAGCCCTTCTCAATCACCCCCACCCCGACCCCCGCAGTGGCCAGCCCATCAACAACCCAGGAGCCCACCACCAAGCCCAAGCAGGGCCCAAACCGGTGCAACGCCTGCAAGAAACGGGTCGGGCTGACCGGGTTCAACTGCCGGTGTGGGAACCTCTTCTGCTCCCTGCACCGCTACTCAGACAAGCACGAGTGCCCGTTCGACTACCGCACCGCTGGCCGAGACGCCATCGCAAAGGCCAACCCCGTCGTCAAGGCCGAGAAGCTCGACAAAATCTAAGAACCCAGGGGGCCCGGTGGTGAGTTTTGTGTACTGAATTCAATACGATGCAAATTTCTCTTAAGAAAAGTCGGCTGCTGCATAAATCAATCGAGATCCGTTCGTCTGTCTGGTGTCCGCTTTGATCGATATGTAATTTGAGGGGAGGAATGGGAATTTAGGACATGTTTTTTGCAGCTTGCTAGTTCAAGCATTCTCTGTTTGTGATTTGCTATGGGAGTATTGCACTCCAGTCTCCATCTATCTCGAGTTTTTACCTGTGCTGGGTTGCGATCGACACTTTCTTAAATTAATCTATAGCTGCTTAGTAGTAATGTGACTTTTTTCTGTGCTGGTTTGTGTGAAACTGTTTCTGCTGTTCAGAGATTATATGGAACCATTTACTTCCACATTCTTATGTTGCTTTCTTCCATAGATTTAATGTCTCTTCCATAGATTTAAAGCCTCTATGTCATTGTTCGTCGTAGTTCGGGTTGTTCATATTTAGGGTGTTATATCGTTTTTTTTTTCCATGTCTCTTGTGTCGTTTTTTTCAGTTTCGATGTAGGGGGTCTAACAGTCTTGGTGGGGTGTCTGGGTGTGGTTTATATTTACAACATTTTTTGTTTTGAACAATAAGAAAAAGGTTGAAAGTTTAGAATCAAAACCTGATATCAAATTTAATAAACCAATTTAAAAGTTTCAATAATCATTAATATCACAATATGTGGATATCCTCTTATCAAGGTTGATAAGTCCTAAATCCTCATGTTGTCTGTTTGGGGATATTTGGAAATCAAGATATACAAATCTCTTTTGGGCCTAATTGGCTAAATGTGGGGCTCATTTTGGATTGGATTCAATCTAATTCAGACAATAGTCAAGACCATGACAACATATTTCTAATTCTGTTTAAAACGTGAGGTTTGGGATGATCAAGATATGGATAATCTTTCTTTCTCACACGACCCTTATATAGAGATTAACCATCAATGTATTACTATATTTTACAGGTGGGAGATAATTTCACCAAACTGTCCATAACAAATATGATCCAATAACGCCACAATTTCCATTAGGTGGACCCTATAAATGGCAATCAGAAAAAGGAGAAATGAATCATGGGTGAACACACACAGGGGAGGGGAAGGAACCTGGTGTATGTTTATAGTTTTGGGCCAATTCTTTTGCATTATTATTTGGGCCATAATTTATTGGCCTAACATGTTTGCTGCTTTTATATGGTTTATCCTAATTTATTTACTCTATCAAAATAAAGCATTGACAAAATAAAAATCATGAGGAATGCTATATCCTTTTCATAGAGGAAAAAAAGGGGTTAGAACTGAATATATTAGATGAAAAAAGTACATATTAACACAGAAAACTGTAAGAAATTTCAAGCTTACTTTCAAAGCACTCCTTTTTTCATTAGTTTATGAAAATGTGAGAGTAAAATTTAATTAAATTAGCTACGGCCTCCATCCCAAAATATTTATCCATTTATCAAACTTTGATAGTTGATTACCCACAATTTACAATGAGTTATAATTATGAAATTGTCGTTGTTAGAAAGATCTCTTACTAAAAATTACAGTAGCGGTAATTTCATATTGTAACTCATCACAATTCATGAGTATCAATGGACAAAATTTAGTTAAATGAATAAATATTTTGGGACGGAAATAGTATTTGATATGGTTGTGATAATTTTATATAGCTAGGTAGGCATATATATTAGGATGCCGTGCCTTGCAGGAGATCATATAAAACCAGTGTTTACTGAGAGCCCTGACAAGATTATCTTCTAAATTAACATTCTAAATTAACTAATTGATATGACAATTAATTTATTTATTGGTATATTAAATCTGCCAATTTAGTTAGGAACTGCAGACAGAGTTTCCACAAACTGTAAAACCTGACTGATCTTTAGTGTATTTTTTTTATTTATGTACTGTGAATAAGAATAACTAACTAGGCAATTTATTTTGTGGGTAATAATTAGAATTCAAACTGTTACAAAATCTTATGACATGTCCAGAATTGGAAGTTTTCTTGTGCAAGGAATTGTCAGGTTTTAGCCTGTTCTACTATAAAGGTCTCTTCCTTATGTTCAGACTATTTCATTGGACTAAAATATATATAATAATACTGTGTCATCTCTCTAAACTATACATAATTTGCTTGGAAAAGTTTCTATACTTGGAATACTATATAGATATTAACATTAGTTTACAATTTGAATCTCAAAAAAAAAAAAAGACAAAGTGGATTGTAGAAGTAATTAAGGCTTGGATGTTCAGCTTCATACATAAACATGTTCTTTGGATTCTCTTTCCAATCCAATCCAAACCTTACACAATTCCCAAAAAAAAATTCTCTCTAAAAACAAAGGCCCTGTTCTTTTCCGCGGTTGTCAAACTGCGGTGCCACAGCCTACCGCAGTTTGCCACAACCTGTCACATTTTACCGCAAATCATTACTTTTCTTTCTCCTCGCTTTTCTCTCCTCTCACTTTTCTGCTCTACTTTTTACATCATCTCTCCTCACCTACCCCACATACCAATAACCCACCACAATTCCACCACACCATTCCGCAAAATACCGCATAAAAGAACAGGGCCAAAATTCCCCAAAAAAACATCATAACTTATCAAATCCAATCCAATCCAATTAATTCCATCCAAACCTTATTTTATCATTTGTATAAGTTTTAAAATACTTTTTCATTTCATCCTTTGACCTTTGCATAATTTTTTTTCCTGACATAGGGGAGTGTTTAGTCACAATTATTAACATTTTTACCAAGGTAAAATATTTGTATATAAAATATTAGTGTTTTATAAACTAACACCCTAAATAACATTTAGGTTGAACACATTTTAAGTAATGTTCCTCGACACTAACAATTTAAACAGTTTACTTTTTGAAAGTAACATTTTTCATAGTTTTTGTACCATATTTTATCCTTGTAGATTATTTGTATTTTTTTAAGGCAAATTACAGTTGTCAATTAGTCAAATAGCTAAATTTGCTAAATGTAGTTTCTTCAATCACCTATTTAAATAAATATTAGCTAAAGCTTAATGAGAACCACTACATGATCAATTTACAGGTCTTTTAACCATGCTTAAACAATATTGGTGGGTTCCTCCTTACATGATCAACTAAACTTTACCAAATAAACATAGGGAGTGTTATAGTATCAACTTAAACTTTTAGTTGAAATTGTTCCACATGATATCAGAGTTAGACTGAGTAATAGGCTTCCAATCATTAGTCTAAGCTTTTAGTTGAGATTGTTTCACATGGTATTAAAGTCTAGATCGAGTAAGAGGTTTTTAATTCGAATCACAATAGCATCCATGTTTATTTGCGCTAGGTTAAAAATGTTTTTGCAGCATACACGTTTCAAGCCCAAAAAACATTGACATGAGACACGTGTCAGTATAAGTAACAAAACCATCACCATATCTTCAAATATCAATTCAAAATTTTGATTAAGATGGTGACACAGTGAGATGTGTTCAATTTTAACCTTATAAAAGAAAACAATTAATGTCACTAAATCAAGTTGTGCACGAAGATGAGTTTGTAGGTGTTCTTTCTCCCCAACCAAGGAAATTGCTCATATATGTGTGTGGGTTTCGTGATTTATAAAATTCAGATTGCTTCAAACAAGACAATGCCATGCACATGCGTTGTACATTTACTAAATGTTTATTTTAGCAACCAACTTGTAATTCATTAATCAATTTAATACTCAATTCCTCTCTTTTTCCTATATGTTGTATCGAAGTTCATAAGCTCTCACGCCACCATTTTCATGGGATTGTCACTCACTCGTACCATTTTATTCAAAGATATTATCACTTACGAGATTATATTTTCTTTAAAGAATATCATATATATAATATATTATTAATAGGAGTTTTGGATTTGAATAATATCAACTTTGAATCATGACACTTTGATAACCCTTAGCCAATCATATTCACATGCTCATCAAAGTATCATGCTAACGTGATCACTCCACACACACACACACACACACACACACACACACACACATATATATTGTAGAAACTGTGAGGACCTCCAACTTAACCACTGCCGCTGAGGTCCTCAGCACTGTCGTTAGTTTTGTTTGAAAGAACAAAATCACAAATAAATCAGGGAAGTATCCCAGCATATATTATCTTACTATATCTGAATATTATCTAGATTATTCACACTGATTTATACACTTTCTCTTTTAGAAAGGCAATCCCACAAGTTTCCAAATAACTGAAGATTGAAGATCAAGTGAAGATAGGAAAGTATCAATCAACAAGGAAATGGAATATTAAACCGTTGGAGCTGAATGGAGCATCTATAAATAGTCTTGTGCATTCTCCTTGGAGAATGAGGCGATTCCAAGCAAGTAATCGCGGTGTAGGAAATCATGTGAGATTTCTGAGTGTAGCCAATGAGTCTTTGGTGAGTTATGTAGCCAGTAAGGTAATTCTGGTGAGGTAACCAAGGGCCTTGGTGAGTGATGTAGCCAAATATGTTGGTGAGGTATTGTGTAGCAAAGCCTTGAAGTGCTAAGGCTTTGTGAGGTTAATATCCAATGCAATTCGTCATCCTCTTCTCTACCTTGTCTGTGAGGTCCCCTCTCTCTGTCTCATCTGTGAGGTCTTTGCTATCTGCCTCATTTGTGAAGCCTCGTCTGTTAGGTCTATTCTCTCTGCCTCATCTGATTGTCTCGTCTGTGAGGCCCCTCCACGCCTTCATCTGCCTCGTCTGTAAGTCTCCTCTACAAAACCTCTCCCTGAGTGTTATGCCATTGTAAGCAATATCAAGGACCTCAACAGTTCTGATCTTGCTGAGTTCTTAACCTCTCCCTTGTACCTCAATGTTTATCAAATAAAGATGTATTATTCAGTTCATTCAAGTGCTATTAACGTTTTTATGTTTATATGTGAAGAATGTTGAATCAAACATTTTCACCCCCCTCAAGGGTCCCAACATATATATATGTATATATATATATATATATATATATATATATATATATATATATATATATATATATATATATATATATATATATATATATATATATATATATATATATATATATATAGATTCAGTAGGAAGAGAATTTAGGTAGAAAATATTAAGGAGTGTGGTTATAGATATTAGGAAATGTGGTCATGGATATTGAGAAATGTAATCATGACATCCATGACTACACCTCCTAATATCGATCACCACACACCAAAAAATGTAAAATCAAATGGTTGAGATTATATATATATATATATATATATGGAACAGATTTAATAAGAAGAGCATTAGGGTAGGAATGTTAGAAGAAGAAATCATAGCCCTTAATTTACATGTGACGGTGTGTGACCATGGATATTAGCTAGTGCGGTCATAGAATCAACGACCACACTCCCTAATATCCACGACCCCTCTTCCCGATATCAATGATCACACTCCGTAAAGTCCACGACCACACACCGTTAGATATAAAATCAACGGCTGTGATTTCCTCTTCTCATCTTCCAACCCTAACGCTCTTCCTAGTGAATACGGCCCCATACATACATACATAAGTACATACAAAGCAGTTTGACATTATTTCTTTGAAAAAAAAATTAACCACAATGGCAACAGAAATGAGGGGGGTCACGTTGGTGGACATATTGCGCGAAAGTAGAGAAGGAAACACACACAAAGTTGCTTAAGCAATAATCAAGATATGCTGCTCAAACTTAATTACCTCCAATGGATGCACATGCATGCTTACTGTTACTCCACACCTTCTTGAACCTCGTCCCATTTTTTGCAGAAATCCATAAATCATACAGGCAAAAAAAAATAAAAAATTAGATAGTTTAATTAGTCTCAATTTGATCGAATAATCATTACAACACTTATTCCTAGTTTGTAGATATTTATTTCTTTATTTTCATTCAACTTCTCCAGGAGGAAGTTTGTAAAAAATAATCAGTTTCTGCATTGAAAAAGGAAAAGAAAGAAAAGAAAAAAGGAACACATCACCCTTGTTGTTCCAATGGTCATTGATTTAAGGCTATTATTCAATATGGATACTGTTTATCCCTGCCCCCTCATTGATTTTATCCAACTTGTTGAGGCCCTTGAAGGGGGTGAAGTTCACAGGTAAGGATGTTAGAGCAAATTTCCTTGGTTTCAAACCAAGGATCAAAACACAATGTAACTGAAATACCTCATTAGATTTATAACAATCAAAAAACATGTTACACTTATAAAACAAAACAAGAAGTAACAACCCGAAGTCAGTTACTGATAGGATCACTGACCAAGACTGAATGTCCTTTAGTCTGTTACAGATAAGGATCGTCGTAGGAAAAACGCTAGCGGCGATTTGGAACATGATGGATTACATAGAAGCACAAACTCACACAGCCTTAGTCCTTCAAGACTCTGCTACACACCATCTGATCTCCACCACATGTGGACACAACGAATGCCCGCCAAGGTCCTTGGCTATACCTTCACCAGAGGTCCTTTATTGGCTACCTTCACCACCGAACCATTGGTTACACACTCGGAGAAATCCCACCGGATTTCTTACTCCGCGATTACTTCCGTGGAATCGCCTAAGTTCTTAATTCTTCAATCGTCCTTTTTATAGAGGGCTTTGGATGCTTGAACTTGAGTCATTCCAACGGTAACTTGTCTTCATTGTTGATTCTTTCCTTTTGTTGATGCTTCCTCAATCATCAATCATCCAACGGATTCTTTCGTTTTGGTCTTGTATTTGATTGCACAATCCTCATGATTTCTTTTCCTTATGTTTTCCTTATGATTTATATCTACAAATAAATCACACAATCAAAATATATCTGAATATATATTATATAGTCTGAATATATAATCAGAATATATAATATAAGATAACTTCCCTTTTCCAGATTTTGGCTTTCATTAAAACCTAAGGTCCTTCGCGGATGCGCGGTGAAGGACCTTGACACTGTTTTCAACACAACCTTCATGGATTTTCAAGGTATTTCATGATTTGAATGTTATAATTTTAGCTTGAGAATGTATACTACTGTACTAGTTTGTAGTTAGAATAATCCTTCCGTCCCTATTTATTTGTCCATTTAATTAACTTTGGGGTGCAACCCAACATGTACAGGCCTATAGAGGCGGGGTACATGGGTGCCAACGGCTCAAAGATGGATCCCATTTCTACCCGCAACACTCTCTGAATTGGTAAGGAAGAAATGTCGCCCCCAAGATTCGAAGTCTAGACGCCTGGAATAAGAGGTGGACTTATGTTAGTGTCACGTTGATAATTATATATATATGATATGTTTTATGTTTTACTTTTATTAGTGTCACATTATATATCAGTTGAAGTACAATCTTGAGCTTATTTTGATTAGTAACAAATTTTATCTTGATTTTGGCCTTTTTTTTTTGAATGTGATACAAATTTCATTTTCGAGGTGACATGAGCACTTTAAAGTTTAAACAGGTCGTTGTCTTTCTTAGGTACTCGTTAGCCATTTTGAAGAGATGGTTTGCCTTCATATCACCCTTTTTCTTCAAAAATAAACCCATTTTTACATTGAAGTTTGTTGGCTTTATGACACATGTAATTATTTTGATGATAACAAATCATAAAATAAGTTTATATATGAGGTTAGAAATTGAAGTGATTTAATTATTATGTTACTCATATATAATACTTATGATGATCCAATATATTAATTTGAGAATATTTGATTGGATAAATTTATGATATGATAATCTTGATTAATATTGAAACTAATAAGTATGGATATTAATTTGATTGATTTGATCATGATTATATTATATCATAAATTTGATTAATATTGATTCTCTATGTGCTAAGATATATGCATCTATATATACATATTGTAGTAGCTTGGCATATTGGTGAAGTACATTATATACAAGTTAATCAAGAAGATCATATGTCCATCCTTATGAGGATTATGTTGTGATTGATCAAGATTGTCCAAGTTTGATCATCGGCTCTTGCACTATAGATACAAGGAGATTGGATATTAAAGAGAACAAGAGAAGAGACAAAAAGAAAATAAAAGTGAACATCTCACTTGAGCGTAATTCTCTTTTCCTATTGTTGAGTGTGAGATTAAAGTTGTATTGAGTTATTATTCATTCATTTGAGTGATTGAGATAGTTATTGTTAGGGAGAGGATTTAGGAGTTGAGAGGTCGACTCCGCCACACTTGGTTGAGAGGCGATATCAAGTGGTGAGATCTTGAGAGTAGAGAAGGCTCTAAGATCGGTTGTAGAAATCCATCCTAATAATAATTCGAGGTTAAATCTTAGAGTTGGAGAACTCTAGGCGGTGACGTACTCCCAAATTGAGTTCGGAGGAACATCGTAAACAACTACCGGGTTTTGTCTATATCTTTAATTTTCTGCTATTTATTTTCCGCATTTTATTTAACTAGCCTAATTAAACTTTCAAAGTTGTAGCTAGCTTATACATTGTACGTAGCAGCCGCATGCATGCATGCATGATTATCGCAAGAAAGGGAAATGCATGCATATTGATCGAGGAGGAGCAGAATGAATTTGATTTACAAGTTTGTGTGCTTCAATATAGATAGATCCCACAATGCTATGATTTAGAAATAACTTAAAACGTACACCCAGTCATTATTGAGCAATTTTCCAAGATGTATAGTAGTTTCTTAGAGAATATACAAGGCAGAGCTCTATCAATGAAATTTTTATCTTCTCTTTCCCAATTGTCACCCTCTTTCTCCTACTTTTTTCTCATTCCTTTGAACTCAAAGGAATGAGAAAAAAGTATGAGAAAAAGGGTGACAACTGAGAAAGAGAGAATGACAACTGGGAGAGAAAAACTAAAAATTTCATCCATAGAATTTTACATTGCATAACTGCATTTCATGAACAGTGGAATCAGAACAATCTCCATAAATGCACTTATCATTATCATGATGGTATTAGTGCCCTTCTCAAATATTGTGATAATAATATACACTAGTTACTAGTATTTGCATTAAAAAAATAATAAATTATTGATGAGTGTTGATAAGAATGGATGAATGTTGAATATGGTGTGATAATATACACTAGCCTTTTTCACAAAGGTTCTGACAAATGCATCCTCATGTAAGATTACAAATTAAGACCTATGGAGACTAACATTCCAAACATCTGAACTTAGCAAGCCAATCTGTAATCGATCTTGTTTCCCTGACGGTAAATATGAGAAATATGCATTGTCGTACAAATGCTTATAAAAGTGCAAATACCTTGAACCAGTAAATAAATCTCCCAAAAAATATGAAAGTCTCCCTTAACATCGATGACGAGGAAGAGATTATCTCCTAATGATATCAATATTGTAAGTTTGAACTTTTCTTTTGCGAAAAATTTGGATTCTTTTCCCAACAAATAAATAAACCAACAAAAATCCAGAGGTAGGACCTTTGTTTTTGTTGATTACCTTATTCAATTTCTTCATTTTCCATAATTTCCCATTTATTAATTAAGGAATAAAATGTCTTAAGAGGGCATATAGTGTGAAATAATGGACTTGAGTTCAATTCAACCCCAAAACCTAGCTTAGGAGGTTGAGGCACCCAAGCCATTATAAACACCACAATATGGGTGTCAAAGGTCGATGTGGGACAACTCAACACGCCCCCCTCACCACGAGTCGCAGACAACTGCGGGCGCGACCCCAACATCAATAACCCTGGTTCTGATACCATGTGAAATAATGGATTTAAGTCCAATTCAACCCCAAAAGCTAGCTTAGGAGGTTGAGGCACCCAAACATTATAAACACCACAATATGAATGTCAAAGGCCAATATGAGACAACTCAACAGATAGGCTTCTTACTTAGGAGTAATTTTTGTCCAAAACATTGAGTGGACTGTCAAGGATGAAACTGGCAGGGCGGTGGCTAATCCCCATAAAAACTCTCCCTTTCTTCCAATCTTTGAATTTTAAACTCTAAAAGTCATTTGACCACAATTTCCCAAAACCACACATTTAAAAAGATATTAAAGCACACTTTAATTAAACCATTTTTATAGGTAAATGTCTAATTTTGGCTTTGATGAACCCTTTACTACCCTTTTTTTTAATTTTCTCCATTTCTCCATTCAATTTTTTTGGAGTGTTTTATGGTGCATTAGTTTTTTATATTTCCTCCATTCCATATTAATGGTCCAATATTCATCTTTGATAAAGAATTTCTCATATCATATTTTATCAGAAAATTGAAACATTATATTTTTATGATAATATTTTTCGTTATAAATCCAACGATAGTATACTTTCGTACACTAGAACAGTGTATATATTGAGAAACTAATGACGTCAACGGACAATTAATATGGAACAGAGGGAGTACTTTTGAATGCTTGGAAAGAGTAGAGAGAAAATAGAATATGTAAAAATGCAAAATGATATGAATAGATAGTATAAAAATTATTTATTTACACATTGACAATTGAAAAAAATGACATAATTGACTTCGATAATTATAATACAATATGCAAATTGTATAAACATTATTTTTATCCATAATTTTTAAATTTACAAAGAAGTTTCTAAAATATATCTAAATGATAATTAGAGTGTCATTTGTAATTATTGACGTAACAAATATAGTCTAAGTTTCTTATAATCGAAACTTTTATCACTTTTCTATTATTTTTCATTCTCAATATTAACAAAGGCTACTACTAAAATGCATGAGCTATTGAAATTGCTAGTTGGAGGATCATGTTTGAAGTGTAAATCATGAGAATAATGGGAGGAATTAAGTCTGGTAATTAAACTGAGGATTGGGATAATATTAAAAGATAGAGATTCTACATAGCTGTCAGAATTCTGACATGGATATTCTCAATCTAGTACCAACCCTTAAACTATGGGTTCCTTTTTCCTTTAGATTTTGTCACAGTTTTATTTTAATAATACACATGCATAGGCTACACTTACACATGGTCTAGTTCACTCTCCATTCCACATTTTCTTGCCATTTTTTTGTGAACAAGGATAAGAATAAAATCTTAGTCTTCACAAAAGTCTTATCTAAAGTATATATTTTCTTGCCATTATGAAGTAGGTTATAGGTACATAGTTCATTTTTGATAGCTTTGACCAATAAATTTTGGACATGAGTCAAGTAAAAATATGTAACTTTAGATAAAAGTTGAAATCGGGTATTGAAAATATGTAAATAAATAAATAAATGTGATTGGGTTGGATAAAGTGGTACTCTCCTTTGCATTAATAGTCATGTTCCCCTTATGGACTCTATCATCACCGGGACACAACTTCTAAGTCCAACCACTCCACCGGGTGGCCTCAAATAACTATTCTTGGGAAATTTAGCTCATGGAATGAACAACTTCGTATCATGGACTGTTACTTCATTCATCGCTGCAATTAATAACTACCACACCTTCGATCTTCTCTTGATGGATACATCATGAGACCAAGTTTCCTTCCTTATCTACCAACTTTTGAGGAAACAAAAGTGTTAACTAAACAAAATTTGCCAATAGAACTTTGAGCCTCGAGTTACTCCATAGATTATATATCAGCAATTAAGGAGAAAAATTGATTCCATAGGCCACCAACAACTGGGTATACTAGACATGGGTTGGATGAAACATCACTAAAGAGTGAAGAAGAAGAAGAAGAAGAAGAAGAAGAAGAGTCGAAAGCTCTATTCAATCCTCTCAACTCTTTCATCGCAGTCACAACTAAGATTTCACTCTAGCGCTACTCAAAGAGGCCAAGCAAGTATTTCCCAAGACACCAAGCTCTGAAGAGAGGGAAGAAACAATTCTAAACGCTTTCAATTTTAACACTAAAAACCTAGATGCAGTTGGATTTGAGCAAACCATGATGATAGCCACAAAACCCAACAATCACCACCAAATCAGACATTATATACAAAACTCAATAATCCATAAACAGGCAACCTTCTTTCTTGCAACACACAAAACATGCATCTACATTAAATTGTATCTATTACTTTATGATTGGTAAGCTTATATATTGTACAGTACAATTTTCCAAGTGGTTAATTTTATGTGATTTTGAACGATTCAAAACAGTACAGTAAATATAAAATCTAGAGAACACATCACAAATCTAAACTCCACGAGTAGAAAATTTTATAGAAGATTGAACCCTAAATTTCTAGCTAGGTACAAATTAAGCTTGAGTTTATCCATGGCTTCAACCATGCACACACCTTTAACCCTAGTTAATAGGGATCAAAACCCTAGATTTGTACTCCCTCCGTTCCATATTAATTGACACTTAAACTAACTTTTTTTGTTCCAAAATAATTGTCACTTTCCATTTCCAATACCTAATTTAATTATTTTAACTTTAATAATTATGTTAACTTTTTACTTTTTCAATAAATAAAAACTACTCCTACTCACATTCTCTCACTACCTATACCTTGATATCCGAAAAAACACCTTGGAAAATAGTATTATTTAATTATGAGGGTAGTTTTTTTAGTTATACCTTGGTATGTGAAATTTTTTGAAATGGGTCAATTAATATGGAAAGGAGGGAGTATATATGTAGGACATTAGCTAGCCTCTAGTGCCCTAGAGGGACAATAAGGCAATGACACATAGTTGGGGTACAATGTTTCTAAGCTCATAAAGTGTGACATTGGGTGCAGGAGACATGCATGCATTGGATTCTTAGCAAAATAAATAATATAATCCTCTTATAATTAGTAATTTCTAAATCTTAAACTAATTAAATTAATCAATCAAAGATTTCACCTTTGACGATCGCGGATTTCGATTAAGTAGTCAACAGATTTCCTACTTGGGAAACTAAAACGAAATCCTTCCAACTTCTTAAATGTCTTTGAACCCTAAATTTTTTTTATGCTTTTATTAATACCTTTGCATTCCATGTTAATTGTCATAATTTTGAATTTTACGGTCTCCAATAGCACTCTTTGATTGATAATTTTCACGTAGTATGTTATTAATAATTGCAATATTATATTTTTATGATAGTATTTTTCGTTATAAATCTAATGGTGGTAATTTTATATAGCAAGTCATTACATATATTGAAAAATTTATAGTCAAAATTTTTGAAATTTGACTGCATTATTTAAAAAAAACGACAATTAATATACATGTAACAGATGGGGTATTCATTTTTTATGTTTAAAAATACTTGGTGGTATGGTACGTGATGGGCTTTTTGAATAAAGAGTAAAGTTTACTCCTTTTAATTAGTGGTTCCAATATTTAATATGTCGGGGAGTTAAGTTTAGTGTAAAATAGTGAAATGTCCGTACGCAACCACGCACACAACTTTAAGTGTTGAACCCATGCAACTTAAGCACTCGGGGATCTACAATTTTGGCCTTTGATATGATATGATATGATATGATATGATATGAGATGAGATGTTATGTTACTACTAGCTAGCTAGGTTGACATGCCTATATATTACTACTAATGGTCCCTCTAATCTTGTTTATGTGTATGGTCCCTCTACTAATCTTGTTTTAAAACCATCTAATCTTACTTGCTCTTGTGTATGGTCCCTCCACTAATGGGATCAAATGGTTGGCTAACTTTCTATCTAGCTAGCTAGAGCTAGCTAGATTTCTTTCTTAGGGTGGAGATATGTTCTATGATAATGGTGGTTTAGTAGTTCATAGTTTCTTCTTTTTTCAATTGTTATTTTGGTGAATGGACCATTGTTGGCAAGATTAGGATATGGGTTGTGTCACATGTGACTCGAACCGTGTAGGTATTCAAAAAGTTAGAAAATGAAAACTGGGTTGAGACGGATCGTGTCTGTAATTGACACAGATTATATCATGGGCAACTCAGATTGTGTATGATAAGACATAGATCACTATTCAAATGACTAAGTGTATATCATTCTTTTCGATGATACAACAACAACAACAACAAAACATCAGTGTGGTCCCGCTAAGACGAGGTATAAGGGGATCTAGATGTAAGCATCCTTCCCCCTACCCACTGATGTGCATGAAGAGGTTGATTATGACGGACCCAAGAAAAACCTTTCAAAAACCGGGCACTACTAAATTTGAAAAATCATTTAGAAAACTGAAAGGGAAACCAAGAGGACCAAAGAACTAAAAGGGAAGATAAGTTCTTACCTTTCTACTATAAGCAATGAAGAATTAAGCGGGTGCACTCTATGTACTTGAAAAAATAACACGATGGAAGCATAAGACGCACATAGTCAAGACAAAACAAGGCATCTCACCATGCCCTCACGTCCGTTCCTCATCCGACTACCTTAATCCTATCTTTCTAAATGCTCCTATCGAGTGTCACGTCCTCCATTAAGCCTACATGTTTCAAATCATCTTTGATCACCTCCCTCATTGACTTCCTCGACCTCCCACGCCCACGACGAATTGGCGGAAAAACAATCTTCTCGCATCTTTGTATCGGAGCCTCCTCACTTCTTCTATATACGTGACCAAACCATCTTAGTTTATTCTCTCGTGCACACTTCTAACTTATTGCGACACTTTTCATTCTTAATCCTATCTAACTTCGCGAACCCAAAAATCCACCTTACCATTCTCGTTCCTACCACATTCAATTTTTAACATTTTAATTTCTTTGCAACCCAATATTTTGAACCATATAACATTGCTGGCTTGATTACTACACGATACACACACCTTACCTTTGAGTTTAAGCGTGGAACCCTCTTATCAAACAAAACTCCTAAAGTGCTTAATCATCCTTGTTAAAAACCACTAACGACTGGTGTTTATCATCCTTGTTAAAATACTCAGGGATTGATTAGTTGGTTGTAGCTCGACACTCACATGATACTCCCCGGAGTACATGAGCATTATCCATCAAAATATATTGCATTGCTCACAAACCTCATGAAAAATGTTGATAATATTCACAAAATCATAATCCAATTTTGCATTGTAGCTAGTCATTGGCATAATAAACTAAGCAAAGTGTTAAATTTTCTCTAACATAGCAATAATACAGCATGACCATGTATAGATTAGTCAACAATTGATGAGTTAGATGGCAATGCAAAAGAATCCAAGCAGAAAATTTCAAGTAAGATATTTTGTGGATGGAACAAGGTCGGTTACTTTACGTAAACACAGTCGTTTTGGATATGCCTCAATTAGAGAGAGAGAGAGAGAGAGAGAGATGTAATTTGCATAGTAGTGGGAATGCTGGGCTTTGAGGGGTCATTTTTTACGCTCTTCGAGGGTTCCAGAGTTCCAACACTTCATCTTCGACCTTGCTTTATTATTTACAATTCTACTCTGTGGAAAATTAAAAATACTAACTTTTTTTTACTGGGTTTAATTTGGATTTTTTCCAGTGGAATTGCAGGTTTGTCTTACTAGTGTAACAATTTAATATCTCCATATCTAAATAAATATCAATTTGACTGATTTTGACAGTTTATTGCTTACAAATTATAATATTATTGTAATATTTAATATAATATCTTTTTGACGGTGATAATTTCATCATATTATAATTCATTCTAATTTGTAAATAATCAACAATCAAAATTTAGTTAAATGGACACTCATTTAGAGACGGAGGGAGCTAAGTATTTATTAATTGAAACTTAATTAAAAAGAAAAAAAAAGGTTTTGTTCTTATGAGGTGGACCATATACAGATTCAGCAGCAAGACACGAGTGCCTCTCTTTTTTTAATTCTTTTGGATTTACTATCAGTATTATTCTTTAACTTTTGCTTAGTTTTTATATGAATGGAAAATGTAATCACCCACCCACACTCCTTATATATTTATGAGAAAGAGAGAGCTTCGAAATGTGAGTAGTTGCTCAGAAGTTAGACCACCATAAAACAAGTGAAAAATTCTCATCTCTCTCTCTCTCTCTCTCTCTCTCTATCTCTCCATCTCTCCATCTCTCTCTGGTTCTTCAATTCCATCGGTATTCCTGAAAACCCTCTCTGTAAAATTTCGTTTCTTGTAACTTTTATCACTTTTAACTAGATCCCCCTCCATTGATTTATGTGTTCTTCTTTCTTTCTCTCTTTCTCTCTCTAAAACATGCTGTATTAAGTAGCATGCATGTCTCTCTCTATCTCTCTTTCTCTCCTTTCCTCCTCCTCTCTCTCTTAATCTCTTTGTTCTAGAGAGAGAGTGTGTGAGTTTGAAAGGAGAAGTTACTGTAACTCCAAACCCTAATTTGGGTCAAGTAGGGTTTTCTAGTATCTTGTTTGTATTTATACTGGTACATACTTTTGGTTAGTTAATCTGATTTTGTTAAGCTTTTTTCTGTGATGCAGGAGGGTTTTTGGATACATATGATTAGGTTATCATAATAGAGAGAATCATATTCTATCTATTTATCTATCAGATGGGCTCAATGAACAATAATAATTCAAACAACTGGCTTTCATTCCCTCTTTCTCCTACTCATTCTTCTCTTCCTCCTCAACCTCATCAACACTTCTCCTTAGGGTTAGTCTCTGACCACATTGATAATCCCTTTCATGCTGCTCAAGGTACGTAATTTAATTTACTCATTAATTACATATGCCCTAAATTTCTCTCGATCTGAAAATTATAACCTACTTGTACATCGGTGTCTTCCAATTTTTTTCGATTATTCAAAACTCAATCAGATTAGAGTTTGTAACAAAAGTTGCATACAACTTTAAAGTGCAACAATTTGACCGATAATTTCTCATGTAATATGTTACTGAAAGTTATAATATTTCGTTGGTTGGTACCAATGCTTGAACCCTTGACCTCAAACATTAAGTTGTAAACTCTAGCCACCAGGTCTCAGGAGCATTGGTAGTTATAATATTTCGTTACAAATATAATGATACTAATTTCGTTACAGAATGGAACTTGATAAACTCGCAAGCCAACAACGAGGTTCCAAAGATTGCGGACTTCCTAGGAGTAGGGAAGCCGTCGGAGAGCCACCATTCCTCCGACATAACAACGTTCAACGACATCGGGCACGGGGCCCACGAATCGGACTATCTCTTCTCGGGCAACAGCCTGTTGGCAATGCAAAACACGATGGCGAACAATAACACGACTTCGCCTTACGAGTTCCAAGAGAACGCAAATAGCCTTCAATCACTCACACTTTCCATGGGGAGTAGTGGTGGTGGGAATAACAACAACCAACAGAATCCTTCGAGTACTAATTGCGAGACGAGCGGCGATAACACGAGCACCGCCAGCGGGGCTGCCTCGACTGCCGCCACCGCCGCCACCACCGCCATTACTCCGGTGGTCGAAGCCACCCCTAGGAGGACATTGGACACTTTTGGCCAAAGGACTTCCATCTATAGAGGTGTTACTAGGTAATTATTCTTTCATTTTCATATTATCTGTTACTTTAACTAATTTTTTTTCCCCATAATATATATCACTTTACGATTCCAATAACACATTAATTACTAGTTCATCAAATTATCCTTATTAAATACATCTTTTTCTTCAATTTTTCTTTTTTATTCACCATTTTTCTTTTATATTCACCTTTTTTTCATTTTCAATAATGCAAATTAATGTAGATTAGAGGTTTTCTGAGTTTTGTGAATTATGTCTTAAGTGATACATGAGTTAACTCGTAATTAGAAATCTCCTATCTCAGCAACAGTAACTAATCAGCTCATCTTTTTCAATATGAGAGAAAAAACTCATAATTTTTGACATGATTAATTAGGGTTAGAGTTGTGATTTAGGTTAACATTCATAATTTTTGAGCTAATTAGTTTTATGATGGTGTAGGCATAGATGGACAGGGAGGTACGAAGCTCATCTTTGGGATAATAGTTGTAGGAGGGAAGGACAGTCAAGGAAGGGTCGACAAGGTGACAATTTTTCCTCACTTGATTTTTTTATTAATTTTTTTATGGTTTTAATTAAGTAATTAATTAGGGTTTACATTCTGCTAATCTTTGATTTCTTTTTGTTGTGTTGTTGACCGTGGTGGACCGTTTTATATATGCTCTCATTTTCTACATTTTCGGCAGTTTATCTTGGTAAGGGTTGAATAAATTATTATACTCAATTTACAAAAATACTTCTTTTTCTACTTCTATGTAAATGGATATTGAAATTAAGCAAAATTAATTTGATGCTAAAAACAGGAGGATATGACAAAGAAGAAAAAGCTGCTAGGGCTTATGATCTTGCTGCCATCAAATACTGGGGAACTTCTACTACAACTAACTTTCCAGTTAAGTTTCTATACGAAATTGAAATTAAACTCTTTTTCCTTCTCCGAAGGCATTTTCTTGTGTAAGATCGTCTCACAATAGATTACTGCTTTTATTTTTATACTTGCTGAGATATATTTGCATGGACTCATGGATTTTCATTTGTGATTGACGGTATAGATAAGCAATTACGAGAAAGAAATCGAAGAGATGAAGCATATGACTAGACAAGAGTTTGTCGCGGCTATTAGAAGGTTTCAATCGAACGAACTTATACACTTCTAATTTTTTCAAAGTAAGGATTCATTCTTATGCTAATCGTTTTCGTTTGATGTTATTCTAGGAAGAGTAGTGGATTCTCTAGAGGTGCATCGATTTATCGGGGTGTAACAAGGCACCACCAACATGGAAGATGGCAAGCGAGGATCGGAAGGGTGGCGGGAAACAAGGATCTCTACTTGGGAACATTCAGTAAGTTAAACTTCATTCAAACACAAAATCACCTACTATGTGCATTTTAGTCCATATTATGAGAGTTTACCAATAATGTGTCTCCTATTAGCTAGAATGCCATGTAAAATGATGATATCTATATACATACTTAATTAGCTTGTAATCTCTTATACCATTGTTACGTAATACTATACCAGTCTAGCTGAGTTAGTCTTCCTATATTACAATAATAATGACTCTCAGCATAAATCTAACTTATTGATGTCCAGAATGAATCAAAATATAGACAGTCTTATCCTAAAGACAGAGAGGCCAATTTCAAGAGACCCTCGTAGAAACTTTTGCAAAACATTGATTTCTTTGTGTGATATTTGAATCAAGCGATTCTCAAAGTCTTACAATTCTATTCTCTCTAGGCACCGAGGAGGAAGCAGCTGAAGCCTATGACATAGCAGCCATCAAGTTCAGAGGCTTGAATGCGGTGACTAACTTTGACATGAATCGTTACGACGTGAAGGCCATCCTAGAGAGTAGTACCCTCCCCATAGGTGGTGGTGCAGCCAAGCGCCTCAAGGAGGCGCAGGCCATAGAGAATTCAAGAAAGAGGGAGGAAATGTTTGCCCTAACTGCGGCCCCCACCACCTTCCAATACGGCAGTGCCACCTCATCGAGTTCGAGCAGATACGGGTCCCACCACCAATACCCCCTACTCTCCTACCACCAAGACCCCTCCCAACCATTACTAACCCTACAAAACAATGGAGGAGACCAAAACATCAACCTCTCACATTACTCCCAAGAGGCCCAATTCCTCCAATTGTACCAACAACAATCCTCAAGCTACTCATCAAACCCTAGCATGTACAACCCTAGTGCTTACAACAACCTCCACTCAAACCCTAATTTGCTGCATGGGCTCATGAGCATGCATGGGGGGTCCACTTCTTCCGGGGTCATCGACGCCAACAATGCCAACAACAATGGGAGCTCGAGCGGGAGTTACAGCGGCGGGTACATAGGTGGTGCAATGGGGTCCACATCGAGCAATGGGGTGGGGCCCACAGACCCCGAGCCTCTCGCAATGGTGAAGGTGGATTACGACATGGCATCCACAGGTGGCGGTGCTGGTGGTGGCGGTTATGGCGGCTGGTCGGCCGAGTCGGTCCAGGGGCCCACCAATGGTGGTGTTTTTGCCATGTGGAATGACTGATTTATTATGAGAAGTAATTAGGGTTGGGTTCATGTTGAGTATTTTTAAATTTGTGTGAGAATTGAATGAGATAGAGTGAGAGACGAAGGATGTTTTATGCATGGACGATTATTCCTACGTGCATCTTTAATTGTAATGTTTTAATTACTAGCTAGTACTTTTTTTTTCCTTTTAATTGTGATGTTAAGTGATTTCAGTCGAAGTGAATGAATAGGGATTAGCTTGCTGCATGTACGTCCCTGTTCAAATTTTGGTGACTTATATTTTGTTCCTAAAAAGAATATTGGACTAATGAGGTTAATATTTATAGACTTTGAGTATTAATTTTTCACAATATGTGTTTATTTATTATAAAATATTAACACCATAACGTTACATTTTTTGTAATAAAAATAAAAATAATTTTGTATAAATGCAATTTCGTAATTTGCAACTAGTGTTTTGTTATATACTTAGAGGTTAAAGTATTGCATTGGAAGTTAGTCAAATGTCAAATTAGATATAAATCAAACTAATCAAATGAAATTACATTGACAATCAAATGCGTAATGAGTATATTATTTCAAACTAATCAAGTGAACAGAAATTTTGTTGTCCCAATTAAACCTTTAATTTATTTTGTTTAATATAACTAAAAAAATATTAATGACCAAAGTTTTTATTACAAGTGTCTATTTAATACTTGATTTAACAAACGAAGATCATAGTTTCAAACCTCTACATTTTCCCAAATTGCTAGTAGTTTGATGAAATCCGGAATGACTTACCTTGATTGAGACAAATTAACCATCTTTTTTTATTCTCAAGTTGGACCAATCTTATTTTTTTCTTAAAATGATTGACTTTAGTTAAACATGAGCTTCATAAATAAAACAAAATTAGAGAAAATGTGAAAATGATGGTATTAGATTTTCCAATTTTGCAAGGACTAATCCATTTTAGGTTTAGCCACCCAGACTTGACTCCTTCCATGCAATTCTCAGCAAACAATTTTGGGTAAATATAACTAGAAAAACACATGCATGAAACTATGAATTTTTCTAAGTGGATAAACTTTTCCATGTTTGGTTGAACTCATTATTTCACTCTCAAACTCAGTAAATATTTTTTCCAAAGAAACTCTAAAAAAAGTCTTTTCAAAGAAATTTTTTTCCAAGAAACCCTTTCTCATAAAATTACCAAACACGCCATAAGTAAATTGTCAAACAAAGAAGGGTATTTATTTAAGTTTTAGTAGTACAGCCTGTAATAAGCAGGCCCAAGTGGTAAAGTAGGCCCGACAGTACATTATATTGGGCCTCATTTCTCTAGAATCACCCACTCTCACTTTCCTAGCAATATCACCATTTCTTCTTTTTAATTACTAAACGTTTAGTAATTGCTAATTAAAATAAACATGCAAAAAATATGCCAATTTTATACCGTGGCTAGTCATTGCTATTTTCTTTTTCTAGAATGTCTCAGTATATAGTAGTGACAGTGACTAATATAATAATTCCAACCCTTAATTTAAGTAACTAAATACAACACGTAGCTTACTTAAGCAACAATCAACAATCTAAACCATCGAAACAAATGCCCAAAAAACAAAACTGAGATGTTACAAAATCGCATGGATTATATATTTTCCAGTATATATAGATCTCTCAGATCGCGTACAAATGTGTTAATCCTCAGAATTTGTTGTTGTTATCGATCTCCAACTCCAACTTAATATTTAACGAGAGATTATTATTATGTAAGTTCCATTTCCAATCATGTAAAGGAAAATATGAGAATTTAGTTGAAATAATAAGAAAAAAGAATGCATGTGTCTCATATAGTCATGTCTACCAATATGAGAATTTAGTAATATATTTGACAAATTTTTTAAGAATTTATTATGTAATAAGTGAGATATTAATATTTAAAAAAAGGGGAGTTTATGATTTCCTCCTCTTATCTATCCAAAGAAGAAGCACTGCTAACTGCTTAGGCTTTGTTTATTTTTCCATACAAAAGAATTGTAAGAAACTTTCTTTTAGAAAATACAATAAAAATTAGACTTCACCCCACCATCTCAAAAAAAGAGAAAAAAAAAACAGAGCCTATAAATAATTCAACTATCTCTTTAATTATGCTGTACCAGTTTTTAGGTGAGCCAAAAAATAATTCTTTATATGATTAGAAAATTAATTAAGATAAGCTACACCCAAAATATCTGGTTAATGGAACCCACTTGGTGTCTACGCTCTCCTAATCTGATGCTTTGACCATCTAATGGCACTCCATGTAATAATGGTGCCACTTCATCTCAAAATAGTTATTTATTTAGTTTTATAATATAGAGATTTTCAAAAGTTTTAATCACCATTTTTTATTTAGATACGTTTGATTGGTCAAAAATTTTGGAAAAATGATAAATTTTTCGAAGTTAATTTATTTTCCTCGTGTTTGGACGTAGGTTAACACTGAAAAAGCTTTACGGGGAGCTCACCATTTCCTACATTTTCCTAAGGAAGATTTCCCCGAGGAGGGTTGAGGGGCTAACGAAATCTTTTCCAAATAAATCTTTCACATAGAAAACTTTTCCAGAAAAAGTTTCTGTGAGGTTCCTGCCAAGCGCTAATCATCATTTAAAGTTTTCCTTTTCATCAATTATATATCTTTTAATTTTTTTACCAAAAAAAGGGAAATAGATTATTTGGCTAATGAGTACATACTGCCCGACTAATTAAGCATGGGAAATTCTCAAGCCAAACTTATTCTTCTCCTTTGCGATGACCTTAGCCATATGATGGACCTCAAGGTTTCCATCCTGCTTAACATGATGTCAGTTATAATTATAAAAATTTCTTCAAGATACATGTAAGTTTACCTAATTAGGTAAACCTTGATCTACCTAATTATATAAACTTATTTTTCTTTTTTTTATTTACTCATAACATCCCTATTTCTCATTTTCTTTATTCTAATGCTCCTACTATTTTTCAATATTAAAAAAGAATGTATATAAATCTACCCTATATTATAAAGAAAGATAAATATTTTAAAGTGGGGAGAGTATTTATGATTTAAGAATTAAAGAATTGGTGCAAATGTCCATAACTAAAGTTACAAAGTGTCGCTATCTGATTTGTCATGAGGAATTGATCTAATGTGGTCTACCAAGTACCAACTAAACCACTCGTACATAACATAATGGAACATCACAAAGTTGGAAGGAAAAATAAAAAAGGTGATAGATTGATTGATGGTGTATATTGCGATTAGAAAGGTCAACAAATGGCGAATACGTGTTTGCTTACTCACATAAATATTACCCATATTAAAATTTTGACAACCTTGATCTACAATTTTACGATTTTATAATTTAAAATTATCGATACAATTTTACTATTTATATTTCGATCCACGATTCTATGTGAGTTAATTCACCCCATTTATCCGAATTGTTATCCTAAATTTAACAACCTTGATAAATATTGCCAAAATTTTTATATTTTCGTTCAGTAAAATTAATAATTATGATTTATATACATTACTTTTATTTTGTAAATTAATAGAAAAAGGAGAGGGGTTTACACATATTAATTATTTGCCATCATAAAAAGTTTACTGATCGTGCTTAAAGCTTTCTTGAAATTCATTTTTATGGTTTAATTTATAATTAGCATA
This sequence comes from Portulaca oleracea, assembly GCA_029582165.1. NCBI lineage: Eukaryota > Viridiplantae > Streptophyta > Magnoliopsida > Caryophyllales > Portulacaceae > Portulaca > Portulaca oleracea. The sequence continues at coordinate 38,198,846 of CM055885.1, read as the reverse complement.
GGATTAGGCTAATATACTATATGAAGCAATAATAGCAATTTTTTTAATGAAACTTGTGAGTTTGAAAGTCACTAATTTCATTTTTTAGTTAAAATAATGTCATCACGGGTCCACATGTGATAGGGAATTTAGGCATCATAATATTGACAAGTCAAAGAGTGGTTGACTTTATTTTTAGCTCATGTATTATGGCTCTCTTCTACGGTGCAGTGGGTTAAGTTTATCCGCGTATATTATATTTATAGAAAATGATAAATATTTTGACACAAGATGACATTTAACCATCTTGCATTTCTTCTAAATTACAAATAAAGTGAGATGTAAGTGTATTTAAATCATTCTAAAGGTATGTTTCATTATTTTTAGGGTTATTACAACTTATAAACAATTTAAAAATAATTATTTATGTATATTTATTTTATTAATATAAAACTAGGTATAAAATGTGGATTTTTTTACTATGATTGATAAAATTAGGCTATTATTATATTTTTTTCATCTAACTAATAAGTATTATATTATTATAATTGATATATACATATAATTATCAAAGAAAATATTAATAAAAGTTACAAAAATGTGAAATATGAACAATTCAAGATAATTAAGAACCATCTTGAGTCAAGATGGTTATCGTGGTCCTGTATTTATTCACATTTTGTCAATTTTATCATAATACTCATTTTCATTTTATTTACCTTATATATAATACATATTTAATAAATGGTGTGACTTATATGAGTTAAAAATGGTCATATAACAACCTTTATCCTGTTCTTTTATAAGATTGATATGGTACGAAAATGATGTGATATGGAGAAATTATGGAAAGTGCGGTAAGATATGGGACGATATGGTAAAAATTGTTGGAGATGTGATTAATATAGTATGTGATGAGAGAAACTAGAAAAGTAGAGAAAAAAAGTGAGGAAAAAAAAAGTGATGAGATATATTAGTAATGATTGTGGTATGGTGTAATGAAGTGTGAAACAATGTTAAGTAGGGCTATTCATAATCCATCGGAACCGAATAAATGATTGGACTGAAAGGGTCGAAGATAGTTCGGTCGAGTCATCGATCCAAGAAATATGAGTTTCGGTCCTTGGTCTAGGCACTAGACGAGATTAGAGAACGAGGATCAGACCGAGAACCGAACTACAGTCTAATTATTTTTTTTGTGGTTTTCAACTTTTCATCACTATTCACAAATTTTTTGAGTTAATCGACCGTAAACCCTCAACGCTCCCCAATCCCCACTCTACCCTCCGCCCTCCATCCATCCAGCCTCCACCACCCGCCGTCACTGGCGCCATCGTTAGCGCCGTCAAGGTCGCTAGAGCCATTGCCCTTCCTCCGCACTCAACCACTTCATCGACATTCCCCACTCCCCAGATCTGTTGTTTTCTCCTCCGCAATCAGCAACCATGCGATCCACACCTAGTCGGCCACCATCCAGCAAGCCACCACACACAATCAATAACTTCATTGGTTCAGACAAAATGTAATCGCATATCTTCCCCATAATTCAATCAATTTGATCGGTCCAGTCTTGGACCAAACTTTTTTCGATCGGTCCAATCCTCGGTCCAGGCCAATCCCCTTGTTCGGTCTTCGGTCCAGTCTAGTTCGACCTAATTCGATCCAATCCTGAACCGATGAAGAACCCTTTATTAAATAACATGGTGAGTTGTAGTACCCTACTGCACCTTAAATAACAAGGCCTTAGTTATAACATAAATACGCAACTAAATTTCAATACAAAATAAGAGTAAACTCAAATTACATCTTTGCCTTTCCCATCGTGATCTAACCCAATATTATCCTAACTTGATTATATATATTTGGTAAGCCTCCCTTCTTATTTCAGTATGGACCTATTTTAGCATTCTACCACAAACTCTACCTCAAACTATCAGGTCATGTTCTTTTATACGGCTGACTGCGGTATGACGCAGTGTAGTATGGTGGGATTGTGGTGAGTGTGGTGGAATTGTGGTGGGTTTTGTTTTTAATAATTATAAAAGTTGATTGTGGTGAATTGTGACAAAGTGCGCTATGTTGTGGCACCGCAGCCAGCCAGCCGCATAAAAGAAAGGGTTTGAGTCAATTAATTGTCACTAGTCGATTGCTAAAGTCACGATTATCGGTTTTGATAATTTTTTATAATATTTTATTAAATTTAACCACTTTTGGCAGGGTGAGTTAATGGAGGAATTCAATCTAGGAGTCTCAAATCTCAAGTTGAGTACTCCCTCCGTTCCATATTAATTGACACATTTAAAAAAATTTCACATACCAAGGTTTAACTAAAAAAACTACCTTCATAATTAAATGATACTATTTTCCAAGTTGTTTTTCGGATATCAAGGTGTAGGTAGTAAGAGAATGTGAGTAGGAGTAGTTATTATTGTTTGAAAAAGTAAAAAGTTAACATAATTATTAAAGTTAAATAATTAAATTAGGTATCGGGAAATGGAAAGTGACAATTATTTTGGAACAAAAAAAGTTAGTTTAAGTGTCAATTAATATGGAACGGAGGGAGTAAGATGGTATGGGAATTGGAATGGATAAGTACGAAGAAAATACCAAAAAAAATCAAATGGCAAGCAAATTGCCAAATAGATGTCGATATATAGGATTCCAAGGATCACAACCACGCCACAGGGCCATTTGCACTAAAAAGAAACATAACCCCGACCCGGCCCACCCCGGCCCGACCCGACCAATCTCCATCAAATTGTCTCCGTTTGTGGTCCACCCGTTTTCCGTCCTTTTCCACCTATTTCATTTTCTTTTTGTTTTTTCTCCCACCAATATAATATTTAATTAATTACTATTTATTTATCGACATTACCACCATAATAAATTGATAATCACCGTTTATTTATTCATTTAGGTGTCGCATTATTTTATGACCCACCCGAATAAAATATTGGAATTTCTGGACGGCCAATCCAAGTAGGTGCAATGAGTTGGAAAGTCATGAATTCCCCAAAATGCCCCTCCCCCTTTCCAGCTCCTTCTCCGAAGAGGAAAAGCTCGTACCGTCATGGGACACGGTTGTCATTAGATCTCAGTCAGAGGTGCATAACTGTCCTATAAATGGCCTAAAATGTGGTGCTGCGATTTCCAATGATTTTTTCTTTTTTGAAAAAAAATAATAAAAGCAAAGGTAGGAAAAAAAGAGAGGGATATTTTTATTATTCCTCCATTTCCCATTGCCAATCCCTGATTATTTTACCCTTTCTCCTTCTTCTTCTTCTTCAAAATTCTTCCGTTTCTCTCTCTAGACAACCCCATCTCAAATTCTCTCTTCCTCTCTCTCTAGATCTTCATCTTCATCTTCATCTTCATCATCTTTGTCCTCGTTGTTGTTGATTAACTCAATCAATCGAGCTTTCTTCGTCATCTGAAAATGGCGCAGAAGAGAGAGAAAAAGGACGAGACCCTGGAGCTGAAAGTCCCCACGGAGGCCCCCATAACGCTGTCGTCATGCACGGACAACTGCAAAATCTCCGGCAACCCGGCGAATCTCTCCGGGCCGGACCCGGTGAGGGTGGATCCGGGGAATTCGGAGGAGGCGGAGCAGCCGCTGCCCAGATCGGAGGAGCGCGGGGTGGTCCGGGAGGATCCGGCGGTGTCGACGACGGAGACGAGGCGAAGCGAGGCGGCGCCGGCGAGGAGGGCGATGAACCGGTGCTCCGGGTGCGGGAAACGGGTCGGGCTGACGGGTTTTCGGTGCCGGTGCGGGGATCTGTTCTGCTCGGAGCACAGGTACTCCGACCGGCACGACTGCAGCTTCGATTACAAGGCCGCCGGACGGGAAGCCATCGCCAGGGAGAACCCCGTCGTCAGGGCCGCCAAGATCCTCAAGGTCTGACCGGAAAACCCAAAAAAATGAAACAAAAAAGGAAAATAGATCCAGATGTATCAGATCGGGTCGAGTCATGCCCGGAAATCCGGGTTCGACGGGATCTTTCGGGTCGGGCTGGGGATGCGGTGGGTTTGTCGAATAACGATCGGCGGTGGTTATGACGGTGGTGGTGGATTCTTGGTGGGAATAGGGGTATTGTTGTCATTTTGATTTGTGGTTACATTATTATTATGATGATTAGTATTATATTATGATGATGATGTTGTAGTATTTTTTTTTTCGATTGAAAGGAAAAATAATTAAAATTCAAGTAATTAATTTATTTCCAGAGTAGTGTAGTGGTATTTGAATTTAATTTAAATAGGTGAATTATTTGAATACAGCTGCGAAATGGAATTTTGAGTGGTTGGTTGTGTTGGGTTGTGTGGTTCTTGAATGTTCTTTTGGGATATAATTTAATTAAAATTTTAAGAGATTTGAGTTTTCTTTTGTGAAAAAAACTATTTGGGAGGAAAGAAAAAGGTGTGGGGCCCCCGAAAAAGAAAGAGGAAAAGCATAAGCAGGCAATGAAATGAAGCATTCAGTCAGGCTAATGAGTAATGACTGACATTATCTGACAAGAATCTTTCTAATTAAACTAAAATCTAAATGGGGCAGCTAAGGTATCAAAGATAAATTTGGTATCTTTTAGCACTAGCAAAATTTTGTCCGACCCGAATTATCTGAATTGTCTACTTTAGAAAAAATCGGGTCTTGACATAGATTTTTCGTCCGAATTTTGATATTGATCAAATTGATCGAATAGTCGGACATAAAATTTCTTTTTTTTTTCTATTGTCCGAACCTAATTTTTTGCTTCGTCCGAATTGTTCGACCCGGTTCGACCCGAAATAAAACCGGGTCCGAACATGAATTTCTCACCCGAATTCTGATATTGTCTAAATTTATCCGACACGAATTTACCTGAACCCAAATTTTTGCCAGCGTTAGTATCTTTATAATGAGTTCCCCCCTTTTACGAGAATAGTCCAAATCATTCATAACCCAAAGAAAATACATTTCTTTACAGATATTTCGGTTTTCTTCAAATACTATATTTACAATCTTAATCCATATTATATCACTTCCCTGTGAAGTGGTTTTTTTTTCCTAGTCTGGGGTGTCACAACATCCATCTACTCAAGTTTCCTTTTGAGCTAATGTTAGAGAACATTTACTTATTTCGAAGAACTTTGTTTTATATGGTATGTTTGTGATCTTGTTTCTACTGCTATACCTGTGTGGAGAAATATGCCCGTTTTTAGAGGATCGCTTTCTTTTCGGGGGTTGGGATTGAGAGTTTTCTCATAGATTTGTAATTGTTTCTCATAGATTTATAAGAGCTTTGTTAATTTAGATTCAAGTAACAATATGTAATGATTTTAATGGGCTAATCTTTCTTTGGGCTGTAAGGCTTGATCTTGTTCCTCTTTGATGGATTGCTCCTTTTTATAGTTACTTGTTTCTCATAGATTTATAAGAGCTTTGTTAATTTAGATTCAGGTAACAATATGTAATGATTTTCATGGGCTAATCTTTCTTTGTGCTGTAATTTGTATGCTTTTTGAGGTGAGGGGTAGGGTGAGGGTGAGGGTTGGAGTTCGAAGAGAGAGACAGAGTGAACAAAGAGTGGTTTTCTGGATGTCTCCAAATGAAAATTATAGTTCACCTTTGTATATATCTGTGAATATCTTCATACCATGGTTCACTTTGTAGATATCTTACGTGTGAATAAAAAGATAGGAGATAGAGCAATTAAAATCCAAAAAGTAAATATTGACTCTCACCTTCTCTCTCATAAATTAGAATCACTAGTATCTTCGATAATCAATTTGTATTTTGGTTCGTCTTTCATGGTCAATAACCCAAAACTCAAAAGTAAAAGATAGTTTTCCTATTGCCTAAATAATAAGTGGTAGGGAGTAGTTTTGCAAAGTAGTGTCCAAAATTTACAAAAGCTAGCCCAACAGAAGAAGCACAGGAGATAAAGCAAAGCCCAAAAGAGCAAGAGCAGCAGAAATCAAGAATATGGACCTTGCTTACACCAAGGTACATCACAAGTTCTTTGGCTAAGTTGGATATAACGTAACTTCCTCAACTTATCCAAACTTAATACAATTCCCCAAAAAAATATCTACGCTGAAAATACAATTTCCCCAAAAAACATAACTTATCCTAACTTATCTATTCAATTCAAATCGGAAATCTCCTTCATCTTCATGAGGATCATCACTAACAATCACATACTTTCCTGGTGGACCATACACAGCAAAATAACCATAATTTATCTTCTCAGAATGAAGTAGCTTTACCTAGTGACAAATAATATCCAGAGAGAGAGAGAGAGAGAGAGAGAGAGAGAGAGAATGCAAGGTCCGCTAATGGAGAAGTTTGATGCTAAGCTGGCGAGGATCCGACGGCGGAGGAAGGTGGCTCCGGCTGATCACTTGAAAGTATTTACTCTCTTTTTATCTCTGATATGATCATATATATGATCTGTTTTAGTTTCGGGTTCTCCTTGATGTAACTTTATGCTTTTGTTGTTTGTTTTGGTGTTTTGATGTTTTATCTCTGCTGTTTTGACGGATATTCTGTAATATCTTTGATGCTTTTCAGCCAGTTGGCTCCCAACAATAAAAAAATATATGTTTTAGTCATTATTATTGTTATGATAGACTGAAGTTGCCTTTGGATCTGAGTATAAAATTACCCTGTATGTATTCAGAATCAGAATGATAATAATAATAATGTAGAAGCGAGGAACCAGCAGGGATCAAAAGAGGGCAACCGACCCAGTTTGAAGAATGATCAGCCACCAACCCAAAGCCGAGTCCCGGGTCAGAGTCGAGGGCGAGGGCGAGGGCGAGATCGTACTACCACCTCGCAAAATGGTTCATTGGGTGTCAACTCAGATCAGCCACAACAACCAAATGGTCCGTTTACAGTTACCTTTACTCCTTTGAAATTACAAAGATTTCATCTTTCATGTATAGATAGATTTTCATCTAAATGAAAGATATATTAAATTGATCCTGCTCTATTATTTGGTGGGTAAAATGTGGTGATGGTATGGTATGTTAAAAATGTGGATAACATGATATGATGTGGTACGGTGTGGTAAGTTGTTGTAAAATTTGTGGTAAGAATGGTTGGTGTGGTATGTGAGCAGAAAGAAGAGTGAAAAGTAGAGAGAAAAATTAATAAGGAGAAAGTTATCATTGTTATGGTAAAATGTGGTATGATACTATGATATGGTAATATGTGATGATTTGTGGTTAGAATCATAAAATATGGTAGGTGTGATATTATCTCCCCCCCCCCCAAAAAAAAAAGGCTAAAAAGATTTCATCTTTCTTCTATACATAAAAGATAGGGAAATTGGATTTAAATAATTTGAACTTTGGGCCATACTAGAGTAAATAATTTAAACTTTAGATTTGGTTCTAATAATATGAACTTTTCCTTCCTTAGATTCTAGTAGCATGCCATCGAGTTAAGTTAAACTCAACTAGTCAACGGGATGACAATAGTAAGCTGACATGGCACAGCTAAAAAGCTCAGGCACGTGCCTCCGATGTCGAGTTAACTCGATAGCGCGTGCTACTAGAATCCAAGGGGGCCAAAGTTCATATTATTTAGAATCAAATATAAAGTTCAAATTATTTAGTCTACTATAACCCAAAGTTCAGATTATTTAAATTCAATTTCCTTAAAAGATAAATTTTAACCTATTTTTTTAAATACAAATTTTAACCTTTAACTAGTTTAGGTTCCATCTAGATTGAAAATGATAAATATCTTGAATCAAAATGGTTATGGTGCTATGCTCATGAGATCATGGATCACGATGATCCTATTAGTTATAAGTTTCATTTCACATTTGTTTAGACTTGGGTCGTAAATGAACTCCACATCTTTTAATTTGTTTGTTTTGTTTGGGCTGAGACCAACTTTAATCTCATGTCCATATTGTTGTTCTCATGTCCATGTTGTTGTTTAATTTATAGAAAAACCCATCAATATTGTTGTTTAATTTATCCAGGTCAAGTTATAATATCCATCATGAAGACAAATGCTCTATGGAAGCAAGTTATACTATCCATCAAACCAAATGCGGTCACAGATGCTAATGATGTTATTTGGCATCCAGATTCTGTCACTTCTTCCCACACCATCTACAATAACAACGGTATATATAGTTGATTTATCATAAAACCCTCCAACTAAATCATACATGCATGCATGATGCATGCCTTTGTTCATGTTTTTGCTCATCAATTTCTGATATCTAAACCCTAATTTGCTTCCAAGATTTTTTCATGGATTAGTCGCTTAACTTCAACGCCGCAGAAGACAATGAAGAAGAAGTACAAAACAGCAAAGTTTCACCTTCCTATAAAACGGAGAAAAACATGGACAACTTCAGCTCTGTACCTTCAAACACGGTATTAATTCCTCTATCTTTCCCACAACCGGGTGACAAAACAAACTGAAAAACAGTTTACAAAATGGGTGATGATAAGTGTCTTGGCCCAAGACACTGCTTAAATGTCTTCTTTCTTATAAAATCAATTTTTATTATCATTTTTAACCTCAATTTTTTTCACAGATACTATTAATTATTAATTATAAGAAGCTTGGAATATGTTGGTTATGCCAACAATTAAAATTGACACTCTAACGAATGAACCTCATCCGTTGGGCATATTTTGGACACATTTTCATAAAATTTAAAAAATATAGATAAAAATGTGATTTTATAACATTTATATATATTATTATAGTTGTAGAAGTCAATCATGTCATTTTTTTACAATTTAATTAACAAATATATAGGTTTTGTAGCATCACAAGACACTTAACAAGTGTCTAGTCCAATACATTTATCATTTCTCTTAAACGGAGTGATATCTTGGTTAAACTTCTCACATGAAAAGGGAGAAGAAGACCGTCAATACCTCTTGGGTTTTGAGGAAGAAGAATCATCTTCTGAACGTCCTCGAAATAATTACTTAGCAGGGTGTTTTGGTACAGCAAAAAGGGTATTCTGTTCAAAATTAACCTCGACCAACGCCATTATCAAGTGGGTTTTGATGATCCTAAATGTAGTTCTTGAGACCTGCCAAGCTGTGCTCACTCAGGAAGAGTCACAGGGAAAAATGGGTCGAAAAATCTATCTCAAGTTGAGCATCATCACCTCCTTTATTTGTCTGACGATGTCGTTGTTCGAGGCTTTTCACAAAGGAAGAAAAGCCGGAGCGAAATGGCGAAAGAGGGGCCATTGTTGCTGGTTTTATAACCCTGGTGAAAAGGGACAGTTGTTTGGGGGATACATGCTCTATTTTGGCATCCTCTATTCACTAGTACAACTTGTTGTCAACTTAGCAGCCAAGTTTAGCAACAAGGATTTCATAGAGTTCGACTATGTGCCATTGTTGCTTTCGGCATGCCATCTAGTAGCGGCGGTGGTTGGTTCCGGGGAGAAGAATGGTGGTTTGTTGGCCACGGTGAACTGCAGAATGCATGGGTGTAATTTGGCTGAGGGTAAGAAGGTTGATGGGGTGAGGGTTGGGTGTTTGAATGCCCCATATGACATTCCTTGATATGTATGGTATGTGCATGTACTTCCTGATGAGATACCGCTGGTGAAAATTCAGGTTTAGATCTTATGGTTCTGCTAGTGTAACATCCTGGGTATATTGCTAAGTGTGACTTGATCAAAGGACTGAAATGACTACTTATATCACCAAGGTGCACCTTATTTTATGGTTGCTTATCCATTGGTAACTCATCAGTTAAGCGTACTTGGCTGGGAGAAATCTCATGATGGGTGACCTCCTGGAACGTTTTCCCAAGCAGTATGCTGGAAAGACTCGTGGTGATTTGTGGGGTCATTCAACGATCCTTGAAGCTGTTATCGATAATGTTCACGATCCGTGAGATGCCGGACGTTACATTTGGTCATTCGGTCGAATCCAAGATCATCGAGTAGGATGTTGGTCAGCTTGTCTTGACACTCGTCTAAGTGAGCAATGATGAATGATCGAATTTGACCAAATGGAGGTCAAATTAAACCCGATTTAGAATTTGGTCATGACGACCGAGGTTGAAATCCGGTCCTGGAAAATGAGGTGAAGCCGATATTTTTACAGGTACGTCAGATTCTATCATCAGGTTGGTCGGCTTTTTACCGAGGCTACTCATAAGTACATATGCTTAGTTTTGTGTTCAAATAATGTCTGTAAAAATTTAGACCAGTTGGTTCTCTCAGCTCCTCCTATCATTTCCTGTTTATAATGTATCGTTGCTAAAAAATAAGATCTTGTATTCTGTTTTGTTTTGTTATTTTCTTTAGGTTCTCTTGTTGAAGATTGAAACTTGGATGTCAAACAATACTAAATAGTTTAATAATTGTTGTATGTTGATTACTATATTGCTAATGAACTCTTAGCTCAGTTGGTATCTACTGTATTGTGGTATGCTACATGTCTTAAGATTGATTCCTAGGAGCAACAATAGATGTACATGCATGATGCTTATTCTATTCCATCCATTTCCAAGGGTAATATGATGTGTTAATGGAGAATTGTTTTTTTATGTCTAGTTTTTGAGTTATGTCTAGTTTTTGAGTTAAGAGCAATCAAAGTCTTTCAAACTTCACCATTATTTAGGTATAAATTTGTTTTAGGTGGCTTGATATATTAGCTTTTTGAAATTTTGAAGTCCTATTAATTTTACATGTATTAGCTTTTTTAAAATGTGGGACCAATTGGAAACAAGACTATTGCATTCAAATTCCTACGTCAAAATATTAGCTTTTTTAAAATGTGGGACCAATTGGAAACAAGACTATTGCATTCAAATTCCTACGTCCCATTTTGACGCATGACTTTGAAGTTTGAACTTGTCTTGTCCCACCTAAAAAAAATATGAGCATTTTGATTTAAGATGATTAATAACCATCTTTAATTTCATCAAAATCATTCAAAAAATTAAATATAAATATATTTAAGTTATCATATATGTATGTTTCACAACTTTGAAGGTTGTTACAACTTATAAATTATAAAAAATATTTATTTATCTATATTTTTTTATAAATATAAAACTATGGATAAAATGTATATTCGCTTCTATGGTTGATAAATTGAGGATACTATTAAATACATATAAGTGTTCAATTGATAAATATATACAATTACTACCTCCGTTTTGTTTTATCTGTCGCCTAGGAAGTTGTGGCAAAAACTTTGACCGTTAATATTTTAATTTGTATAATGATTCATCATACAAAATTAATATCATTAGATTCATAATAAAAAATAATATTAAAAAAGTATAATATTTTATTTTTCTATAAAAGTTTTATATTAGAAATTATTGATTAAAAATTGGCACTGAAAACCGTAAATGACAGATAAAAAAGAACCGTAAATTAGATAAAATATTATTAAAAGTTACAAAATATAAATTCTGGGTAGTGGGAAGTTTGAACGCGTATGTACTCGTCCTTGTCAGAATGTCCCACAGCACAGACTTTTAGCATGCAGTGTGGACCATATAGCGATGGTGATCCAAGATATATACCCACTAGCTACCCATCTCATCTCGATCATATGACAAATAATGGTGAATAATTAGTGCCTTAATTACTACTTAATCACTCTTCTCAACCTTTCAATTCTAAGTTATTACAGTGAGGAAGGAGCTAATCAGCTAATTAAGCACCATGGATAATCATCATAATCATCATCGTCATCAACCCCGTTTTGCAGACAATCTTCGGAAGCGCCGTAACAAACGAGACATTTCTCTTGCAATCGATGCAGTTTCTGATATGGTTTGCCCATTAATTCATGGTTAATTAAGTAATTTGATTCTCGTATGTTTTACTAATCTTTGTGTTAATTACTGATTATTATTAATATTGTTGTTTTTTTCCCGTTATTTTTGTATGTTTAAGGCAGAAGTAGAGTCATTGATGAAGGTCAATATTAATGAAGATGACTGCTGCTGTTATATGAGTCCTCAGTTGTCTTCTGCTGATTATAGTGAAGCTGTCTTCGGAGGCATACCCTACAAAGATGAGGTCATTTTCTGCCCTAATTCTAATACAATTATAGTCTATCTGTTTGCTAGCTTGTGATTTTGTTAATGGAAGGATATTGGTAGTGTCGTAGTAAGGTGGTTAAATTAGTGTTTATCTAGATAACCTTTCAAAACTGGGAGTCTTTCGCTCCCCAAGGTTAACCAAAATAACTGTTGGACATGCGGTCAAGAATTTGGAGTATGAGAAAATGTATTGGCCCACGAAAAGAGAAAGGAGAGGAGGAAAAGTAGTAGTATTCTATTGATCTCAGAGTTGAAGTCGTTTGTTATACTTTCCATTATATAGTAGATTTCGTTGAGTTCGTACCGCCTATGATTCTTCTCAATATCTCTGTCGTTTTTCTATTCTTGCATTATTATTCTCGATACAATGTAACATCCTCTCTATATATACGCTTTTGTTGTATACAATTTCAGGAATGGTGGGATTCCTCTACATCAACGTCTCCCACTACCAATAAGACTATTACACCCGACCCCTGTAGTTCCTTGAAGGGCACCTTTCTGAAATGGGCTTTGATTACACTAAACGTTGTCATCGAGGCATGTCAAGCTACCATAACACAAGAGTCTTCCCAGGGCGAAATGGGCCGCCCAAAGTACCTCAATCTCACCCTCATAATCTCCTCGATTTGCTTCGTAATGTCGTTCGTCGAGGCTTTCCACGAAGCAAAGAGTAGCAGGAGTTTTTGGGTCTACTTTGGTATTGTTTGTTCGACGGTCCAACTCATTGTCAACTTGATATCGAAGTTCATGAACAGAGATTTTGTTAAGTTCGACTACGTGCCATTATTGCTTTCGGTTTGTTACTTTGCATCGGCAATTATAGGTTGTTTTCGAGGGATGGCGGGGTTGTTGGGTACGGTCAAGTGTAGAAGCCATGGGTATAATCAAGTTGAGGGTGTGGTTGTTGATGGTTGTACTAGCCCCGTGTTTGAATGTCCAAAGTGTCGAGGGGATATTCCTTAGTTACATAGGTCGTGTTTGGTAACCAACTGTTTGCCGTTTAGAATATATGAACTATTTGCCGGAAAAATACTTGATGAAATTAGCTGTTTGTGGTATTCTTGAGTTGTGTAGAAGTTAACTGCCTGTTTATAGGAGAAGTATATGGTGAGATTCTGTTGGAAAAGTGTTTGGATTAGATGAATCTAACTGGATATTTAGCCAAGATAAAAGAAAACAAGCAAAATCCGTTGTAGTCTAGTTGGTTAGGATACTCGGCTCTCACCCGAGAGACCCGGGTTCAAGTCCCGGCATCGGAAAAATGTTTTGCAATTTTTGTTTGTTGCCATTACTCGCTATGAACTGTCAATTTGCAAGAAGTGATCGTAAGAGAGAACCTGCCTAGTTTCTTAGTTATGGTTATTATTAACTAGCATACTTAAACTTCAATTAAAGTTAGGTGGCACATTTCTATTGTTTTTTCATATTTTATAAATTATGTGATTGACTTATTAGAAAATCTACATAAATTCTAATTTGCCAGATTGTACGTACGCTATCTTTCACTCTATTTAGCTATACTCTCTGACAAAAGTCGATATGGGTTGAATCTTGCGAATATAGTTCGAATCCATTATTCATTGTCACCCTTAACATGAGCATTGCGCAATTGAGTTATAACCTCCAAACGCCGTGAGTCATCGCTATGTTAATCAAAACTTTACAAATCAAAGATCAAAATTTTCAAAATTAGTGGTGATAAGGTCTAAAAAATGACCAGGTGAAACTTATTTGATTCAAATGACCCACCTAATCCCGATGAAATCCAACCCAATCTGTATTTATATCTTACTGAAACTGTTTGTTTTTTAAATGATAATCTTTTTGGGAAAAAGAAAATAAAGCGATTGTAAATCAATCCAATTCGAAAATGACCCAACCTAAACTCAATTTGATGATCTGATCTTACCCAATCCAAATCGATCCAACCCCAATTCCCAACCCAAATGATCCAGGTCTTCGAATCGAGGCCCAATAATCGATTTGAAGTGTCTACTGGAAATCTCTAGGCTTGTTATGGCCCAAATGTGCACACTTGGGTCTCCTTAGTTTCATGGCTCACAAAAGGTCCACTCTAATCAACGCGGGCAAGGGCAGCATTTTTCCAAAGGGTTATTGACTATAAAGTACAGCCCAATTGTACAATTGACCTTAAAGGATGGGAGGGATTGTAAAGTCTCGATTTGTGGAAATATAAGTGGGGTCTGGTTGCTGAGTTGGGCCTTTCTGTCTCTTTAATTTTTTTTAAATTTATTTTCATCTTCTTTTTCTTCCTTTCAACCCATCACCGACTACCATTGAACCACCATCCACCATTTCACAGCCGCCACACACACCACCGGACACCACCATTTTCGATCACTCAAACTCCACCAGAACTACCATACCTTCAACCCAAATTTTGACTCTTTTATGAGGATCCACATATTCCACCTTATTTAGTTAGTCAAACTCAAACTCACGGTTACGAATGTTCTTATATTATATGTGACCAAAAAAATATTAAGACAATGCCTACAAGATATTAATGCACCATAGAAATCAAAGGTTGAATCAATCAAATCACTAAAAAAAAAAAAATTTGAAAACCTTATAAGTTGTCCCATTTTAATTTCTCCCTTTTTCTATGAAGGTATGGTGGAAGCTTATGTTTCTCCCACCAAATGATGGCCGACAGGAACGCAGTTTATGAAACTTTAGACTATAAATTATACAGTATGACAGTATGTGCGTGACATTGAGATTGAGGTGCATTTGGAAAGAATACTTCGTGGGGTTATCATGTTAGGAAATTAAGGCCCAAAAAGAACATATAGTGTTCTATCTATTAGACTTTTCATACATGGCTACTTTTAACGTCAGGAAATTTGTCTGTTAGAGCTAAGTAGCATAGATAATGTTCCAACCTAAACTAGACTCATCACTCATGTCAACTTAATTGATAATGGATTATATATTAAATACGTTCATCACTGTACATAATTAGGTTTTTTTTCTCTTTCAAATCATTATATATTCATGTCAACTCCCGTCACTTTTTTCCTCAACTCTTCACATCATCTCTTCTCACCTACCATATTAATCATTCTTTCTACAAATTTTACCATATTTTACCATACCATATCACACTTTCCACAATATTATCATATCATACAATTTACCGTACTCAATTTGCCACACAAAAGACAGCGCCTAACCCTAACTAACTAGTAGCTAGTCTTATTTACTAGCCTTTATTGAAATCACCACTTATATAACTTCATACAATCATTTTTTTCCCATCTTAATGCTCATGAGTTTGTATTAATTTAGTGAATTTCTTTTACAATAATTAGTAGGGTAAACTTTCAAAAAGGTGGAAAGACAAGTACAATAGCTATTAATCAAGGCACATTGGACATGCATAAGAATATAAGATGAAAAATCCAGAATTTGAAATACATACTGGTGCAGAAACAAGAGATCTCCTCACTAGCCAACTGTGCTGGCAGCAATTGATAATTCAAAAGATGGAGGATATATTCATTTCCCGTGCACCATTAAAGTCCATAATTATTTTCCACGAACTACATCTGGGACACTCATAATTACTACTTTATTCATCACAGATCCATCAGAATGATCAATAAATTGCAGCACATCCTTGTACAGTGATCCAAACATCCTTTTATATATGGGTTTTTTTACATTTTGGACCCCGAATTTTATGGTTATTTATATTCTGAACCCTTGGTTTTCAACTTTAACATTTTGGACCCTAAAATTTGTAGGCTGAAAAAAAGCTCGTTCCCCGTTTTTATTTTTCTTTCCATGTTTGAATTTCTCTCCCGATTGACATCAAACTTCAAAATTAAGGTTAAAAACGATATTAAAGTTATAATAAACCTCTTTTATTCACGTTGGAGTTACTTAAAACCATGTACTCAGGGGTCTAAGTAACCCCGACATGAATAAGAGAGGTGTATTATAGCTTCAATATTAGTTTTAACCATAGTCCTGAAGTTTGACGTCAACCGGAATATAAATTCAAACATGGGAGGAAAACAAAGAATGAGGCAGGGGCCTTTTTCTTCAGCCCACAAACTTTAAGGTTCTTTTTTATTCAACCTACAAACTTTAGGGTCTAAAAAATTAATGTTGAAAACCAAAGGTTTAGAATATAGATACCCCTAAAGTTCAAGGTCCAAAATGCAAAAAACCCTTTTATATATATATATAAGGATTAGTGGATTCACGTCCTAAAACCCTAGCACACTCATAATTTGTTAGACATATGTGGAGAGGTAGAAAGATTAAAAGAAGGAAGGTGAGAAGATTACCACAACAATGAGTCGATCTATTTAACCTTACTAACTAAATATTATATTATAGCGACTATTCTTTTAGGTTAAACTCTATTGGATATTAAGACGCAATAAGTTAAGCCGCTCATAACGCCAAATTTCAACATGAACAAAAGCATCTCAAATGAGAAAATTGAAAATGCATGGACTTGCGAAACAATGAACTTGGCTAAGCGTATTTTGCTCGGCAAGATTAATTTGCTTAAAAGAAAGTTTAGGCCCATTTGTTTCTTCTTTTTTTTTTTTTGTGTGTCCTATCTTATATGGGTTTATTAATTTACTCATTCACGTCCAGAATGGATTATCCTAAATTGATTTGCTAGGGTTTGTTGAAATTTAGTTGTAAATTTTTCAATAAACCCATTGACAACCTGTTCAAGCACCTTCATACTCGTCGAAAAAGGTATGATTATAAAACCATGTATTGAGTAGAATTAGATTAATTTCTCCAAACCACTATAAATTATGGAATTAATTTCTAAATCCAAATGGGACAAAGAATTGATCAAAGAAGGTGAGCTGCTTAATTGGGTGGTGTAACTAGATCTATATAATTTTAATTTTGGGTTTTTGGCTCAAAATAATCCGAAGTCGGAGGTCATTGGCTGAAAATAATCCAAACTCAGTTTTTGGCTGAAAATAAGCCAAACTCTTAACCTGTTTACTCGGACTAAACCGAAATCGATTTCCACCGTCAGAATTATGAGTTGGTAAACGGAGCACGTGTTTCTTTAATTGATTTTGGTTTTGAATTTATGCTGACGGGGTCTGCATAAGCTGACAGGTCAGTATTCTGACGTCGGAAATTGATTTCGGTTTAGTCTGAGTAAATAGGTTAAAAGTTTGGATTATTTTCAGCCAAAAAATGAGTTTGGATTATTTTCAGCCAATGACCTCCGACTTCGGATTATTTTGAGCCAAAAACCCTTTAATTTTTGGTACGTAATATGAAATTAGGGTTTGATCCACCTACATTACCTAACGTGCGGGACTCCATGCAAATGTCCTCTATATACTCACCTAATTACACCAAATTATGAGCAAATCTATTATTGGTTCCTAACTTCCCATCATACTTGACTAATCCTACTTCAACCACTTTTATAATCCAACTTAAATCACTTCCTAGATTCTCTTTTTTGCTTTTTTTCATTTGATATTTGGATTTCTTCTATCTTTCATATATAATAATTTGATCTAATATATGTAAAAATTTGTAATGGGGCTTACAATCAACAAAAAAATTATAAATATGGTCCCATATATTTTAGAAAAAATGGTAGATTTGATAAGATTGAGGGTCGACTGTCCTTTTCACCTTATTTTTTTTAAATAAGTTAACATGTTTAGAAAAATAAATTTAGTTTAATAATAAGGTAACTTAAATAAGATGCAAAGAACAAACTGAAATACTTAAGCACCTTTCATACTAAACATAAATAGTTCCAATCTTAATATTTCATGAAAAAAAGGTATGAAGTGTGTCCTCCAAAATGAATTCATATCAAGAGAATCATGGACATTTAAAAATTCCCTTCATTGTGCTCATTTTATTATATAAAACATTGCAGATCAATTAAAAGGATATTAATCTAAAAGATAAAGAAAATTGATAAATGATAGATAAAAAGAAAATGAGAGTAAATTAAGTACATTAGAATTAAAAACTGATAAAGCCTCTCGATCTAAAAAAATCAAAATACATATATTCATATGGATTACCAACCTGGCCCGACCCTTAATTATTTGTCAAATTATATGGAATTATAATCATTAAATTTATTATAAATAATACTATCATATATGTATAATGTTCAATGTTTTAATTCTTAGTAAATATTATACAAAATATTCTTGTGGTCAAAGAAAAATATTAAAAATCATAAAAACCTTGAATAAATAGTAAATAAATGAAACAAAGAAAATATACTCATTGTATATTTAGTTTATTCTAGACTTCATAGACTTGCATTTTAATAGTGTCATTCCCATTACAAACTTTTGTCACGTACATTGCATGACACGTACTCTTACATGGTATGGTTACGTAAGTTCATAAATTATTTTGTAGAAGCTTTATGTGCAAGCTATTTTATTTGCTCTATTGATTAAACCAAACGTCGTGGATCTTAATTAGATTAATTGAACTTGTTCATTAACATATGTAAGTAAAATTAAGATCCATTTCACTTTGTTTAAAGCTATTTAAACCATCCACCTTTGTATTATACATTTTTTTTCAATTGTTCGAAGTTTAAATTGGATTAAAGAGTACGCAATAACGTCATGTAAAACACCAAAATCCAACAGCTCAACGACAATTACCGTAAAATACATTCAAGATGATCAAAGTACAAATGCATTAAAATAAAACAACTACTCAAAATTGATCCTTTTTTTATCTTCCTTTCCTCCAGTCATATACCCTTGAAAATCGTGGTTGCGATCTCTTCATCGTCACGAGCGAAACCGAAACCACATCCTTGAATATTGTATATAAAACCCACTTTTCATATATTAAAAATTAGCAATTTATCTTTGAATTTAATTTTCCTCATTTATATAGCATTAACTTATTGGTCTACCTAACATCTATAATACGGTCATTAACTTATTGGTCTCAATTATATGAATCATGATTAACATATGATTTATCAATTAAGACAATTGCATGGGGGAGAAGTTTTATATGAAGTATGATTAACATATGAATTAATGGTAATACCTAGGAGGATTATGATCAATTAATGATTAATTGATTGGAGAAAAAACAAAAGTGAAGAGGCAATAACATGGAAGCAACATTCCAACAAGGGCCGCCGGATATGATACCTCTCCTAGCCCATGTTAGACCTTCACTTCCCATGTGGCTTACCCATATCCTATTAATTTTTTACTTATATTCTCTAAAATTCAATTATTTTATTTTATGTATAATTAGTTTAATATCTAAGGTTATTGAATAAAAAAATTATTTTTGTCATAAATAGTATGACTTTTGAAAGTGTCAACTTCTTTATTTGATGACTAATCTACGTCCACATACCTAGCATTAATATATTTTAATTAATATTTTGAAAAATTGATAAAAATTTAAATATAATACCGTAAAGGTTATTTAATTCTTATATGATAGAATGGGGTGATCATACGAGTCTTTCCAAATATATTTTTATGTATCGTATCCACTTACCATTCCGTAAATTAGTATTTTTAATATTTTTTACATAAGTATTTTTTAATAGTAATAATTAATTATCAATTATAAGAAGTTTTGATTGTTTTCACTGTATCTTTGAACATAAATTATATCCTAATTGAATCTACTCCGATCGTTAGGCTTATTTTAGACATTTCTTCGAAAATATAAAACTAATAGATAAGACCCCGTTTTTTTATGTGGTAAATTGCGGTGCAGTACCACACCGTATCGCAATTCTTTAATTTTCACCACACTTCACTTCACTACACCACACCAGAATCATTACCAATATATCTCTTTACTTTTATCTCTCCTCACTTTTCTCTTTTACTTTTCATATTTTTTCTCCTCACTTCATTTACCATAATTCTCATTTTCTCATCACAATTCACCACAGTTTTTTAAATTTCACCGCGCTGCACCGCACCATTATCACACAGCAACCAACCGTATAAAAAAATGTGGCTCAAATGTACATGTAACCTTACAGAATTTATACTATATAATATTGTAATTACAGTATTCAATCAAATCAATTTATTTCAACTAATATTACTTTTGTAAAAAAAATATATTGGTGTGCACACCTCAAAAAAATCTAAGAATAAAATTATTTTTAGTTTTACAGTCATTTAATTGGGTAGATAAAGACAAATTAATAATTGAATTTGAGTCATAAATGCTTACACGTGTGACGTTATAAAATTTAGGGGTTTTTAAACGGTATTTGTCGCCATTCGTAGCCGTAGTAGGGTCTATACAACTCATCACACGAGGAGATCGGCCAATTATATGCGGTGCATGCGTTGGTATCGCCCGTGCACTTTTCTTGATTGATTGATTCTAACTCCATCACCTGCCGTAGTGGCCGTTGGATCTTAATTTGACACTCTCATCAATTTTGTGGTGTTTTAAATGATCACGGCTTTGCCTCATTCAACTCCCATCAACCTAATCTTGTTGCCATTATTGATCGTCAAATTCATTATTTGAAATTGCCATTCCTTTTTTTTCTATTATTTAAAATTTGAAAAAGGGTAAGAGTTCACAAAACAACCATTATCAAATAAAACAATGGAAACAGCTCAGGAAATACAATTTAATCAGATAAAAGCGATCAGCTCACGAAACATAAAAACAGCAAAAAAACAAAATTAAATCTTCATTTTTGCCTTCGTTTCTTCCTACAAATTGTCTCTAAATTTCTCTGCAACAATGTCTTCATCATCACGAATGACACCTAATTTACTCCCAACCTTAGTCGCTTTGCATGCCTCGTTGTCCAATTTATCCAAACATACTTCCACGAAATCCTTCAAAGCCTCATTGTCGATATCTAAATCATCTTCACTGTTGGACTCTAGTCTTTAAGAACATTTTTTTCTTCCCCTTTTTGAGACCCGAGTTCCTTGATGAAGCGACCCTGCAAGTAGCTTGCCTGACTAAACGCCACTTGGAGTTGCACATTATATTGAGATTCCACTTTATTCTTCATCTTTGAAGCCTCGAGGGTTAAGTCCTTAGAATTAGGAGGCAACAAAACAAAAATCAAGGGGACAAGTGGATAGCTAAAGGTACGATCACTATCAGAAGTGGCCACCATACCATTACCCACCAAACCAATAGACTGAGAACCTCTCAAAGGAACATCTTTATAGGAAAACTTGCGTTTAACCTTCGGCCAAGCCTTAAAGGCACCAAGCGGATCTGATAAGATTTTACTCGAATCAAAGCCAATATCAGCCAAATGGGGAGCTTAGTCGTCCGCACTAACCTCAAAAGAATCACCAACCATGCCAAGGTTATAGCAGGCGAAACACCCTCAATATGTTGCTTCACCTTGGGCACCCACTTTCAGACCTTACAAACCCTCTTAGCCGGAGGATTTGAAGATTTTTTTTGCTACATTTAGCCCAGGAAACACTCAACACAGATCTCTTAAACACCCTCCCGTTAAGACCTTGGATAGCGCACGAACCAGATTGCTTGTCTCTAAACCGAACAAACCCAAAACGGTTCCCGTTCCACCCAGATTTCCGAGGAATGTTGAAATCACCATTCCTTAATTGTAGGTGTATTGATGCAATGAAAAACCATTTTTGTAAGGAATGATTTTTTCGAAATATAAATTGTGAATTGATATTTTTATCTATTTGGTACAAAGAAAGATTTACGAGAATGATTTTTTTCCCTAAAAAAATCATTTTTACCTCAATTTTTTTATGTGTGAATCCAAAATTGTTTGACTGGAATGCTTCAAGAAGTGCAAATGGATTTTATATGAGTGAGTCGAACATCCCTCTTGTTTTTACGTTGGTTATTGTGATGTTGATGCTAAAGATGGCAACATATATGTGTTTTTCATTGCATGGATCGGAGTTGTGCGAGGGATTGGTGTTGAATTCGAGCTAGATGATGGTGCAATTGGATTCGGAGTCGATGGTGACCACTTCAATCCAGCTCCTCCTGATGATGCTGACGCTTTTGTCGATGTCATTGACGACATAAACGACATTTAGCTTGGAGTTTTTGATAGTGATGCATGAAATGGTGAGGAATGAAAGTTAGGAGTTACATGGAAGGGTTAATCACAAAATGGTAGCCTAGGCAGTGGCCACCAAAGTAGCAGTAGTGGCGACGACGGTGGTGGAAGTCATAGCCATAACAACTGTATTGTTCTATGAATTGAATTTGAAATCTCTGACATCGAGCGAGGGAGGATGGATATACTAGACATTGGACATGGAGTTGGTTGCACTAGAAAAATGGATTATATCAATACTAAACTCGAGAAAATTACTCACAAGGGTTAGAGGAAATTATTTTCCCTAAAGTTAGAGTAGAAATCAATTATACCATTTTCTCAATTTATAGTTTTATGTTACACAAAGACTATTAATTTTTGAAAAGAAAAAATCAATCTCATAAATTCCAAAAATGCTTTGAACAAACAAACTCTCTCAACAAATTTTCTTTCATCCAAAAAAGACATTTTCTTGTTAAAAAAAGACAAACTAAACACACACCCAAAAAAAGGAAAAAACTAAGTTC
Organism: Portulaca oleracea; assembly: GCA_029582165.1. NCBI lineage: Eukaryota > Viridiplantae > Streptophyta > Magnoliopsida > Caryophyllales > Portulacaceae > Portulaca > Portulaca oleracea. The sequence goes on along the minus strand of CM055885.1, from coordinate 38,176,222 downwards.
TCCCCTCCCCACTATGCTGTAGCCTGTTGCAGACACACACGTCCATATATACATTATACTCCATAACTTCCCACCATCATCAACCACCCTCTCTCTCTCTCTCTAACTCTCTCTCTAACAATGGCGTCGAAGCTCGACATAGACAACATCCGAGCCCTCAAAGTCCTCGGAAAAGGCGCCACCGGCACCGTCTTCTTAGCCCACGACGCCGTCTCCGACCCGGCGGCGAATTCCCTCTTCGCTCTCAAAGTCGTCCCCAAACAGCCACTCCACCACCGCAACGCCGCCGATGCACGGGCGCGGTGGGAGGTGTCGGTATTATCCGGCCTGGAGCCCCACCCATTCCTCCCGTCTCTCTCGGGCTCGTTCGACGCCGACGACCTCCTAGGTTGGGCCACCGCCTACTGCCCCGGCGGCGATCTCAACAATCTCCGGCACCGGCAGATCGACCACGTCTTCAGCCAGTCGGCGATCAAATTCTACCTCGCCGAGATCGTCTGCGCTCTGGAGCACCTTCACTCCGTGGGGATCGCTTATCGTGATCTCAAGCCGGAGAATGTGCTCGTCCAGAGCTCCGGCCATGTCACCCTCACCGACTTCGACCTCTCCAAAAAACTCGCCACCCTCGCCGGAAAACGGTCCGACCCGGAAGAAAAACCCGGCCCGAAGAAGAAGGGCATCGGCAATCGTCACCTGAAGTTCGCGAGGGTGTTCGGGTGTGAATTGAAGGTGTCGCCGGAGAACGAGACACGCCGGAAAAAGAGCTTCGCCGGCGGGGGTAGGGCGGAATCCTTCGTCGGGACGGAGGAGTACGTCTCGCCGGAGGCGGTGAGGGGGGAGGCTCACTCGTACGGCGTCGACTGGTGGGCCCTGGGGGTGCTGGCGTACGAGATGATGTACGGGACGACGCCGTTCCGCGGGAAGAACAGGAGGGAGACGTACCGAAACGTGCTGACGAAACGGCCGGAGTTCGTCGGGAGACGGACGGCGCTGATGGACTTGATCGGACGGCTGTTGGAGAAGGACCCCACCAAGAGGCTGGGGTACTACAGAGGGGCGGAGGAGATCAAGGAGCACGAGTTCTTCGCCGGACTACGGTGGGACCTACTGACGGAAATCCTCCGGCCGCCGTTTGTTCCTTCGGGGTACGACGCCGATGAACGGGCGGAAAAGTTGACGCCGTTTGACGTGAGGGAATATTTCCAAAAGGCGAGGGCAACTCCGTCAATTCCTTCCTCGTCGATGAACTCGCGCTCCTCCTCCGATGACGATGACTTATTCTGACTAAAATTGCAGAGTTTAATTTTTTTTTTAATTTTGTGTATAAGATAACAGTAGGGGTAGTTTAGTAATTGTACCCGTAGCTGTTGATACTATGGAGCGGAGGGTACACTGTAATTTTGCTTAAATGCTAGACTATGTGACTTTTGCACGGGAGATGTATTTTTTTTTTAAAAAAAAATACCTTTGTGGGTAATTATGACTAATGATGCAACCAAATTTTCCTTTTGGTGAGCATTAATGATGAGGATCACTCAGTAATTAAAACCTTGAGATGTTTTTTTGAATGAAACAGTGGAAGTAGTAATTGTTGTTAATCATAGCCAGTTGAAACTTCTTTGTGAGATGTCCCTCTATTTTGCTATGGTGAAGGGCTTAGATGGAATCACGGTATCTTTATTATTAATTAACTCGAAATGGACCGGGATTTATGAATGATTCATCCGAACTCGACCGACCCAAGTTTGCATGGACCCGAAAATGAAAAAAGTAATTAACCCGAAATGGTCATGACCTCGATATGACCTAATCCAATTCAAATTAATCCGAATTTATCTTTCACCAAAGTTGTTTGTTTTCTAAAGATAATCTTGTTTGATAAAAAATAAAGTGACCATTATCAACTCGACCCAAACCCAACTCAACCCTAACATTATTTACTCAAATTGACCCAACTGTCAGGACTTAATTATAGGGGTAATTTGATCATTATTACACTAGAAAAGTATTTTATTTTTTTCCTTTTCTTTTAAATTAAATTAAACTTGTGCACGTCGAGAATTTTAACAAAATTATTTTTAGTAGAAAGTCCACAATGTAAAAAGTTTATTTGCATCATTTTCAACTTCTCTAGCACAAGCTAGGGCCTAGGGGTTGTCCAAAGCAATACATAATGATTATGAAAGGAAAAATAACATCATCTTTAGATAGCTAATTGGAACAAAAGTTATATATGTAAACTAAAGGGCTATATCATGATACTTGATAACAAATTTTAATCAAGCATATTATTTTTTGGAAATTTTATCATACTACCTCCGTCCTAAATTGTTTGTCCATCTACCTAACCGCCTTGTCCCAAAATGTTTGTCCATTTTATAAGTCCAATGATTGTTATTCCTATTATACCCCTAATAAATACTATTTTGTTTCTTTTTTATTTTTCTTCACATGAGAAAAGTAAGGGCAATTCTGGTATATTACATATTTTTCACCCCATTTCCATGACCATTGGACTTTTAAATATAGTTGGATGGACAAACGATATGGGACGGAGGTAGTAGTTATTTTTTTAGTCAATTACAGTAATTTTAAACCGTGTATAATTAATGTCTAATATAAATTAGATTTGTTAAACAAATTACGACTTACTAACTACAATCAACAGTTGCATTCTGCCTAGGTTTTAAACACTCTTTTTAAGAATCAACGGTAATTACAATTTTAACTATGGTAGTTGAAGTTTTTTTAAACTATGGTAGGTGAGAAAGTTGAAGCTTGATTAGGTTTTATGATTGAAGTTTGATAGAATGGGATGTAAGAATAAATGATAAACTTGTATTTCTTAAGTTTACTATTTTTACTAAGAAGAAAAGATGACATATTAGAAAGAGATTGACATGATGTTTATTGAAAATTAAAGTTATTGTCTTACTATGGACTTTTCACGATTATAAAAGATCGAAATTTTGTTCTCATCTCTCTTCCTGATACTAGAGTTCAATAAAATTTGATATATAGTTTGTACATGAAACTTTTATGATTAAGGACCTTTTTTTCCAAGATAATATTAGATAGACGGCCAAAAAATTGATAGCGAAATTATTGGAGATAATTGGTGGGATTATATCGATTTAGGACTTGTTTATTTCTATGGTAAGTTTGATTGATAAATTTGATAAATTTAATTGATAAATTTAATTAGGTTGGAATCCAAATTTCTCAAATTTATTAGGAAATAATTAACTAAAATTTGTTCTCATCTCCTCCTGATACGCCCACTGTATTGCTGGAAAAATAATTGGAATAATGTGTGGTTTGGGCAAGCTATTATTACTACCATTAATGACATCTGGTTTTCATATCTACTCGTGTATTGTTACTACCATTAATATATATTGCTTCAATTATGTATTTTTCGCATTGGTTGGGAATTAATATAATTAATCAACACAATGTACACATAGTATTGATAATTGAAGATAAGAAGAAATTAAAAGCAACTTCAGAATCAAGTTGTCTAATGTGATATACTAACCCCGTCCCATTATATTTATTCATTTACCTGATTTGAGAAGACCAATACATTAGAAATTGAGGTAAAAAGTTTGTAATTTACCCAAACTGCCACTACTTTAATTGAAGATAATAGTTGTTGGAATTGTAAAAAGTGATAAAAGAATTTATTAATTAAGGATAAAAAATTAATTACAGTTGTTGAGATTGTAACTTTGTTCATGAAGGTCAGACTGCCTACTTTAGGGTCCCCCAAACCGCGCTCAAACGTACCATCTAGGAGGTTGTTATTGTTATTGTTGTTGTAGTGATTATAAATAAATAAATATTTTGTGGTGGAGGCAGCAGTGATAAATGATGGAATTTAACCTCGCTACTTTTAAAGTTGTAAAGTGAAACATTCTTCAATTAGACTACCTTTATTGATACGTGTTATATTTTTTTAAAAAAAAAAACTTTATTGATAAGGGATTTTTTTCTTAAAATACACTTAAAAAAACTCCATGATTTAGTATAAAATTCTAATTTTGTTTTTCTAATTTTGTTTTCAAGAGAGCATAACTTCAAAGGCACATTGTATTGTGTGTTTAATTAAGTAATAGGATTTGCTTCTCAAGGCAAATATTCCCAAACCATCACTACTTTGTCTTCATTCTTTGTGTCGTGCAGATTCATACTATATAATACATGCCTTCTACTAACTACTTTTCATGCACTTATTGCTTCAAACAAATCTCAAAATAACTAATCTTAATATATATTTTTTCAATAAAAATATGTATAATCTTCATAAAATACATTATTTTTCGATGTATGTATTATCTTTACACAAATGTCGATTTATTACACTGACGAAATGTAATCAATTGATGAGACATGTTTTGATCCAGGCCACTTAATTTACAATTATATTCTTTAGATTATCATACGTATTTAGATTATATTCTACATAAACTTTTAGTAGTTTATAATGACTGCACGCTTTCAGTTTTGTCATACCTTAATATTATAATTAAGATTTGAAATTAATTCTAATAAATTATAAGTTTCTAAACTTCATATGCACTCTATTCTTGCTCATTTGGTAGTTTAGGTAGGATTGTATGATGTATGGTAATCAACGAGCCAATTGTTATCAATTTGTAAATTGTCCATGCAATCTAATTTACTAATTAAGAATCAGCTAGAGTTGGTATCAAATTTAAATATGAAATCAAAATTAAATATATTTAATCAAACCTTATTAGCTAGGCCAGTTTGCATATAATTGATAATTTCAATGAGTTATCTTATTATAAATTTAATTACATAGAAAGTAGGTTCGAGTGGGAGTAAGGTGTCCCCTATAATAGTGATCATTTACAAGTCATTCATATCATCCTCTCATCTATTCACACCTCTCTTCTCCTATCTAGAATGCAGCTATACTTGAGCAAATCAAGTGAAAAACAAATCCCTTCTAATGCTCAAGTAAGACTAAGTTTATCCATTTGAACAATTACGATATAGTAAATACGTAGTTCTTAAGGAAATTAAATATATCCATCCACAACCTTAGTCTTGTCCAAGTGAGTTTGTGGATTTTAGGCGTAGACAAAGCAAGATGCATTAATTTCTTGCTTACCATAATGTTGTGTAACATTGACATTCGCCTCAAGCCACCTCAAGTGTCACCAACCTTAGGAGTCTTCCAAGGATGACGATTCAAGTAACGGTTCAAGCTAGTTTAAGTGGAGAGAAGCCATTAAATTATGCAGAAACAACACGATTCAAGTCAATCCTTACAAATCTATAGCGATCCATGTTGCCAAACCTCCGAAATCAACCTTAGGCACATTCATGATTTTCAAACTTTTTTTCCCTTTATGCTATTAAAATGCTTTAACAGGAGTGAGGATAAGGTCAAAATCTTTTCAACCTGATCCTCTACTCAATAATTATACTAGCTAGGGCTTAATTATTAGGCTCTTACATTATATATCGATATAATTCATATAACTAAACCACATAATTCATTGAAGACAAATGTATGTGTATATATATATATATATATCAAGTGATTGAAATAAATGGTCCAAAGCATAGGATATAATTTAAAGAAATTATGCTATTGTTTTCCCCTAATGTAGTAATGTGGTGGAACCCATGGAGCACTATAAACCAAATGAATATATACTTTGTCCTTAATTTGGAGTTGGTGGGGTTGCCCCATGTTTTTCTCCTACATTAGGATCCATATTTCATCTTAAATTAGTAGCTTGGCCTTTGCCCTTCTAGTACGTACTCTATTATACAAAAGAGAACATGGGTGTGTTGCCCTCATTTTAATGACGAGGATAAAATATGGTTGGTATGAATCCAAGATTTTGGCAAAAGATTATATTATCAAATTTATGTCCAAAATATGTCAAACCAATAATCTAACTAAAGTCCCATCTAAAATAATAATGATATCTCAATAACTTTCGTCATGTCGAAATTAAAGGCTTGTCTATTGTCAATACCCATTAAAGAAAATAGATAATAGATGGAAAGTTATATGAGCTACTTTCCATTTCTAAATACTTGTCACCTTAAGATTCGTGCAATTAAGTTTTAAAAATTTTGATTGGAAATTTCTCAATATGGATAATGATGTATCATTCGAAGAAATTAATGTCATTAGACTATTGAAAAATATTTTCATAAAAGTGTAATTTCATAAACCATTTTTCAAAATATATTGTTGAAAAATGATAGGTTAAGCTTGGCATTAGATTGTGTGTGTTCTAGTCCAGATCGAAAATGAGACCGGACCATATGGATGGTCCAGTCCACAGTCCAAGAAATTCCAATATTGGATCATCGATCAAAGTCATGGACCGATTTGAAGGATCGAGGACTAGAGAAAGACAAAATAAAAATGAGGGCTTCTTTCAATCTTTCTTTAGGTTGTGCATAGTCCAGTTCGAACTGCAAAAGGGACTGGATGGGACTAGATCGGGAAAAGTTCGGACCGAACTTTTTCGATCCAATTTTTGGTCCAACTCAGCCCACAAGTTTGGCCCTAGGTTCTTTCAGTTTAGCCCTGGATGGACCGATATGATGCTGGCTCAGTCCTACCCACCACTGCATATGTAAAAAGTAAAAGTGATAGATATTAAGAAACAAAAGAAATATTTAAAATGTTAATTAAATTACTTTTAGATATATAGTACTAAGTCATTTTCAGTTCTATTCAGACCATGTTAAGATAGAGATAGAGAGGAGACATGAGGGGAAGAAATACGGAGGAAGGACAAGATATGTATGTGATCAAGTTGGACCAATTCGAACCATTTAATTTGATGAGTGTCTGTGATTAAGTGGACATTGTGACCACATAAACATGGGATTAAGGTTAAGAGTAACATGCCTTTGCTCAACATAGCTTAATTAAGGTTAATTAATGAATGAATTAATTAATTAAGTAATGACAGAGACAGATGGACATGGACTGCTCAAGTTCTGCTCAACCCTACGTGCTTAATTAATCTAATCAAAATTAATTAATATTACCAGGTTTGTTTAAGTAAATCAAAACAGTGTCAGCAGTTGTTATCAATTAGTGAAACCAGATTAATTAAAAAAGAACTAATGAAATTAAAAAAAAAAAGGGGGACATGATAAGATGTGAATATCTCCCCCTGGATCGACTGATAAAGCATGTCCCTAATTATATTTGTATGTGTACGTGTGTGGTTATGGTTTAGGTAGGAGTCATGAAAATTACAACACATTTTAACGAGTAGAGTAGGTATTACATAAATTAAGATAGGATAATGATCGATGCATGCATGCATTGAATTAAGAATAACCATCATAAATTGACTATAGTTTATAACTATATAATTATGAAGAAGTTGCGATGCCCTTCATGACATCTGTACCAAGGACCTCCGCCATGTTCAGAAAGTTTTGTTTGAAAGAATAAATTAGGGAAGTATCTTGAAAATCTCCAAAATGATTCCAGCATATTTTCTGAATAAATATCTACTGGTTGTATTGTATATTCTTGTAGAAAATCATTGCAAACGGAAAGGCCAAAGATTCCAAAGCAACAAAGATAAAAGATCAAAGCGAAGATGGAAATGATCAAAGATCAATCAAGGAAGAAAAGAATCAAGAGGAGACTGTTGCTAATTGAAGATCTCGGCTATAAATACCTCCAACAGCTCCTTGTGCAAATTAGTCGATTCCAAGCAAGTAATCGAGTGTAGGAAATCTCGTGAGATTTCTGAGTGTAGCCAATGAGTCCTTGGTGAGTTATGTAACCAGTAAGATACTTCTGGTGAGGTGTAACCAAAGATCTTGGTGAGTTATGTAGCCAAATATGTTGGTGAGGTGTTGTGTAGCAGAGCCTTGAAGCACTAAGGCTTTGTGAGTTTGATATCTATTGTAATCCGTCATGTTTTTCTCTGCCTCATCTGTGAGGCCCCTCTCCTCTGTCTCATCTGTGAGGTCACTCCTCTCTGACTCATCTATGAGGCCCATCATCACAAGCCTCGTCTGTGAGGCCCCTTCTCTCTGTCTCATCTGTGAGGCCCCTCATCACAAGCCTCGTCTGTGAGGTCCCTAGTTTCTGTCCTTGTAAACAGTCATCAACGAATTCATTGTCCTAATTCTATTGAGTTCTCTAACCTCCTCTATTTCTCTTGTACCTCAACGTTTATATAACAATTGATATATTGTATACAACACGTCGACACATAATCAGTAATTGAACGGGTGGATTATGAACAAACTAGTTCAAATTCAACCATCGATTTTATGTATGCACACACACAGTAGTAGAAGCAAATAAGATGGAAACAATCAGGGGTGAGCGGATGAGATAGGGTATCCTAAGCCTAAAAATCTTACCCTCACTCGTTAAATTTATTCCTAAATATAAAGAATTACATCTTTATCTGCGGTTCCAACTCAAGTTCTTAGGTACTCGATTATTTCGAAATTTATATAATTACTCCCACATTTTTAAGTTGCGTGAGAAAAACTAAAATGGTTTGGTAATGTGTACAAGAGGAGCGTGGATGCTCTTGTCAAAAGATGTGAAAAGATTATACTTTCGACACTTCATCATGAACATTGGAGGCCTAAGAAGTCAACGGGGGAGGCTATTAGAGTCGATTTGAAGCATTTAGACTTAGTAGAAGATACGGCACTTGATTGGAGTGTTTAGTGGGCCGGATTCTGTTAGTTGGATTAGGGCGTGAGAGATTGCTGGTAGGGCGCCTTGTTTTGCCTTTTATGTATATTTCTTGTGTCCTCCATGTGTTTGTGTTTTTCAAGTATGCCTGATACACTATCTTAATTCCTAAGTCATAGCTTGAAATATATAGATATGAAGTCTCTTTCTCCTTGCTTCTCTTGTTCCTTTCGTTTCCAAATAGTTTCTCATTTTGGTTTTCGTAATGATTCTGCAAAAATGTTTTTTTTTCTTTGTATCCGTGAGAATTAGTATATATATATATTTTTTGAGCTCAACTGCCTACATTTGAACCATCAAACGCGACAACTAGTCTTTTACTCATAAATCATCAACTCACCAAAAAAATATACCGACTCACTTGTACTCTCATGCCAATTGGAAGACCGCCCACCGTATACACTCACATTTAGGCCCCGTTCTTTTGTACGTTAACGTAACTAACCGCAACGCAACTAAACGCAGCGCAACGCAACATATCGCAAATTATCATTATCTTTTTACTATTTCTACCGTAACTTACCGCAACTAAACGCAACACAACCCAAACACAACACACAAAAGAACGGGGCCTTAATCTTACATTTCTTTGGGCATGAAATTGGCATTTGGATTTATTGTGGGGTGTCAATTTCATGCCCAAAGAAGGCCACTCGTGGTGCTAGCAAGATACATGTCATGTGAAGACTGAAGACCATAACCCATTATAAACAAATCACCCTATGAATTATATGGGCCATTCCTAAATAATTGCATGTCAAATTGCCATTCACATAATTTTGGCCCATACTTAACACATTAGGCCATCTCTTAGCTAAGGGTATCCAAGAAATCTCAATATTCAGGAAAAAAGAGAGGCCATCATTTTTATTTGTCATGAACAATTTGACGCTTTGCCTGTAACACAATTTATAAAATTTAGTCACTAATAAGTCTTTTGAAATAGAATCCCGATAAAGATTGAAGGCTCGCTTATCCTTTTACCGTTTTCCGTATAATATTCACCCTTCAACAAATTTTAGAATACAGTGACACAAGCTACGGAATGGTAATAGTACTCATCATATCATTGTAAGTTGTGAGGTGTGGTTAACCATTCTGCTAAGTTGTAATAACAAAGTATATATGTATGGTTAGGCCAACATTATCATGATCACCATGATGATGAAAATTACCCAAAATAAACTAAGGTACATGGTTCACAATTCTACGTGAAAAAGCAAATTTTACTATCAAATGAAAGAATATGAGCTCATTAGTTCCGACTTTCGATGATATATAAATCTTTAAGGGGACGTTTGGTTGAGAAACTTTCCCAGGAAAGTTTTGATGTGTGACCCATTATTTCCCTCACAAACTCAGTAAAAAGTTTCTTGAGGGGTTAGGGAAAGACTTTCCTGAGAATTTTTTCCTGAGAAAGTCTCTCTCGAGAAACAACCAAATGCACTATAAACTTTTCTATCAAAGAGAAAGCCAACATTATCAAGTCTATTTGTTAGTTTTGATATTTTCTTCCCATTCTTATATTTTCCCCCTATGTTTCCCAATTTTTTTCCTTCTGTATAAAAGTTGAAATTATTTTGGGTATTAATAAAATTGAATAGAATTAGAGTTATGTAATTAAACTCAGCTTCAAAAACTTGGTAAGATCGCAGCATATAGGGCTAATTCATTTTCATATTTTTATACAATGATCCTTTTTCCTTTTTGAGTTTATTTAATGATTTATGACTTAACTTGTTTCAATGTATATATCAAAAAAAAAAAAAAACACATGTCAACTCTGTTGATTTACTAAAGAATAGAATATCAGATTCTTACTCAACAATCACCAAACAAATCCACTAAAAACTAGTTTTAACACCTCTTTTGGTTTATTTACATAATAATACATTATAATAGGAGGGTGAAAAAAGAAAGAGTTGGTGCCAAGCCATGTGTGATGTTCCCTTTTTTTTTTTTCTTTTTTCCCTTTCCTTGATATTCTACCCTAAATAGTAGTTCACATTTTTGGAACATGTATATAATTACACATTAAATCATGGTTAATATAAATAGTACTGCCTCGTTTCATATTAATTGACATTTTAATATATTTGTTGCTCGAATTTCAAAAATTTTGACTGTTAATTTCTCAAAAGATATAATATTCTATTATATGAGGGTACTGCCATTAAATTCATAATGAAAAATACTTATTATAAGAATATAAAGCTATAATTTTTTGACAAATTGTGCTATAAAAAATTCTCAACGACAACAACAATCTTCAGAATTGTCCCACTAAAACGAAGAAAATTGCAGTGAATGTGGATCGAACACACGAGCTTTAGATCTTCAATCTGACGCTCTCCCAACTAAGCTATCCCGACAAGATCGAAAATATTGAAGACCGTGTAATATTTGTTAAATGACATAATAAGTAGCAAATGAATTACATATCAAAACAAAAATAAATATATATAATTAATGACAAAGCCCATACAGGAAATTACGAAATTTGTTTAAGCTCACCTCAGTAATGAACCAATTTTCATCCTTCACGTAACTATATTTTCCACCAATTCTTATCCTTCACGTAACTATATTTTCCTCTCTAGGATTTTCTATGATCTCATAATTCTCATTGTCATATGCATGTATTCTTCACTCAATTTTCAACCCTTTCATTTTAATCTTATATTGCTTGCCACATAATTTTTATTCCATATTCACAACTTAGATATTGAATTATAATCAATCAAAAATTAAATATATGGACAAGAGGATAAAAAAATGAAATAATACAGATTAAAGTTAAATTGATCCAAATGAACAAAAAAACTATAACACTTCAAGTACGAATTCAAAATTTTTAACCCGAAGATAAATTTATTCAATTTTACCTTACCCCTCCACTGACAAAAAGGGATCCTTATGTTATATTCAAGACTTTGATTTTTTTTTTTCATATGTTATTGGAGATGACTATATATGAGTTAAATTACATCAATTATGTCCTTGGTAGCACATAGGTTATAACTGCAGGTTCTCCCTTTTGAAAAACCTTCACCAACTCAACTATATAAAGAGCATAACACTGAACTGCATGAACTATACCTTCAGGGTAGAGCTTTAACAAAAAAAAAATGATGAATTTTTGGCTAAGTAAAGTTTTCATACCAATTTCTCTGCTTTTCTTATCTGGGTTTCAAGTTTTTGATGCAAAAGAGTGCACCAACACTCCTACCCAAATTCCCACAAAAACCCTAATGTATGAACTTTTGACATCTAAAAATGAGACTTGGAAGGAGGAGGCCATGTCCCATGGTACCCATTTCATTTAACCCCAACCGAAGAATCCGCTTGGACCGGTTTGTTCCCTAAGATGAAGTTAACAGAAGAAGAAGATGAGTTCAATTGGAATGCCATGTATAAGAAGATCAAGTTCTTTGATAACAACAAGTTAGATGGGAGAAATTTCCTTAAGGAAGTTTCCCTTCATAATGTAAGGCTAGATCCAACATCATTACATGGGCAAGCACAAGAAACAAATTTAGAGTACTTGTTGGTGTTGAATGTGGATAGGTTGGTTTGGAGCTTTAGAAAGACCGCGGGACTGCCTACTTCTGGAGCTCCTTATGGTGGTTGGGAAGCCCCCGAAAGTGAGCTTCGCGGTCATTTTGTAGGTTGGTTCACATTATTTTTAAGCTTTTTACCTAAAAATTACGTTCTTTTCAACTTATCATAAGTGCTTTTAATCAACATTTACGTTTGAACTTTAAATTTTATGATGAAGGGCATTACTTGAGTGCAACGGCGAAAATGTGGGCGAGTACACACAACGAGGCCCTCAAACAGAAGATGAATCCCTTGGTGTATAGTCTCAAGGAGTGTCAGGATAAATTAGGAACAGGGTATCTCTCTGCATTTCCATCAATTTTTTTTGATAGATTTGAAGCTATGAGACGTGTTTGGGCACCCTATTACACTATTCACAAGGTAAAAAGATCAGTTTGTTCCTTTTTTTACTATCTTACTACTGCCCAAGATATCCACTAATGTAAGCTTAATTGGCAGATTATGGCAGGACTATTGGATCAATACGAACTTGCAGGGAATTCAGAAGCCCTGAAAATGGTGATTTGGATGGCAGATTACTTCTACCGGCGAGTACAGAATGTGATCAAGAGGTTTACTATAGAGCGACATTGGTTGTCCCTGAATGAAGAAACCGGTGGCATGAACGACGTCCTTTATCAGTTATTCAGAGTCACGGTTAGTTAATATTCAAGTTCTTCTCGATCTGATAGTTGGGTCATTCGGGGTTTAAGTCACTGCGTATCTACATGGCCGCTTGATCCTAACCCAAAAAAATATATATATATTAGGGATGAAAACTATGGATTCCATACTTATGAGATAATTGTGACATGGTTACCCGTCATCTGAAGATCTAAATTTGTCATTGTTCGCGTTGATTCATGTCAAGGCAACAAGGTTCGGGTTGTCTCATATTTGGCAAGTTGACTTTAGGTCACTTTCTTTTATATATCCAACAAGCTTGTCTTGCAAAAAAACAATCATTTTGCCTAAAGATAAATTTAGGTTATGTCGGGTCACTTTTTGAAGTTGTGTCAAGTTGAATTTGATGGGTTATTCATATTAATGGAAAATTTTTACATGGGAAGTTTTCCAGAAGAAAGATTTCCCTAGGAAAAATTTTCCTTAGCTCCCCTAAGGGAAATTTTCTTTAGGAAAATGGAGAAAATGGTGGGCCCATCGTGAAAACTTTCCTGAAGTCAACTCGCATCCAAACATGGGGAAAATAAGTCAACCCCGAAAAATTGACCATTTTCTTGGGTTATTGACCAACCAAACACACCCTAAGTCATTTTTATCAAGACCTTACAAATGCATAGATGGATCATGATTAGTAATTCGCCAATTTTTCCATGTATGTTAGATGGTTATTTATGTGATCAAAATTGCATCTAAAGTTTGACTTGAAAACATATGTAGGGTGACCGGAAGCACTTGATCTTGGCCCATCTTTTTGATAACCCATGCTTTCTAGGACTACTTGCTATGAAGGCTGATGATATATCTGGTTTTCACGCCAACACCCACATACCAATCGTTGTTGGTGCTCAAACGCGATATGAGCTAACCGGTGATGAATTATACAAGGTCCCTCGATACTCAGACACGGGTTTTGAACCGTTTGGCATTTTATTAATGAAATCGTTATGTTTTTCTTCAAAAAAAAAGACGTGGATTTATGCAAACTACGGAACAAAACATATAGTCTATCAATTTATAGTCCTTTCTGTTTTACTGATGTGGGTATAGATATCGATCAGGAAATAGGCATATTTTTCTTGGATGTTGTAAACTCTAGTCACACCTTTGCAACCGGAGGAACCTCAGCATATGAGTTTTGGTATTATACATTCCATTCTACTCTTTATTTTCCTAAATGTTGATTACATATAATGTTTAAGAACTTGCTCAATCAGGAACGACCCAAAAAGGCTAGGTGATATGCTAGGTAGTGAAGATGAAGAATCCTGCACAACTTACAATATGTTGAAGGTATGTTACACGCGTCAATTTATGGCGATTCTATCAAGGAAAAATAGAGTGTGAGAAGCGCTGATGTAGCAATCTTACCTTGAAGAATGCTTGTTTTTAGGATTGTCTTATCTTGAAAAATAACATTTGTATTTCAGGTTTCTCGTAACCTATTTAGATGGACCAGAAAAGTAACATATGCAGATTACTATGAGCGTGCACTAACAAATGGTGTTCTAAGCATACAACGAGGAAAAGAGCCGGGGGTCATGATCTACATGCTTCCCCTCGGCCATGGAGTTTCGAAAGGAAAAAGCCAACTCGGCTGGGGAACTCCGTTTGATTCTTTTTGGTGTTGCTATGGAACAGGTATTACCTACTTCGGTTGTTATACTTCTTGAGAAAGAGTAGCCAGTTTCAACTAGTTTATACTTTTTCTTTGGTGGAAGCTAGGGATCGAGTCTTTCTCGAAGTTAGGAGATTCCATCTAGTTCGAAGAGGTAGGAAGCGTACCGGAGTTTTATGTGATTCAGTACATATCTAGCTCACTTAACTGGACTTCTGAAGGAATGTTACTAACACAACATGTAGACGATGTTGTCTCTTGGGATAAGGGACTCAAAGTCAGGATAACCATTTCAATGAAAAAGGTACGCTAAAATTTCCGCACATTCTCATACATACTATCTCTATGTCACGTCTTAAGATCGCTTGCAATGTATAACTCAAAATGGTTCAAAGGTTAGACCCACAATGTAAAATACAAAGAATTCGGTTTGGGTCTCAATTCACAAACAATCCCATCAAACTCTCTGTACTTTACATTGTAGGCATCATTTGTGATATTCTTGGTCATGATCTTAAGTAGCATTGATCCAGGGCTCGAGGATGGCTACCTTGAACTTTCGGATCCCATCGTGGACATCCACAAGTGGTCTAAATGCGTCCCTAAATGGGAATTCTTTGTCTTTGCCAAATCCAGGTTAACTAACTTGTTTTTTTTCCTCTGTTATACATCTTAATCTTCTCATATCTACAGTTTAGGTGTTTTTTTTTTTAAGATTAGGGTTTCCCTTTTTGCAGGTAACTTTCTATCCATATCTAAGATATGGGAAAATGGGGACCAAATCACATTGGAGCTTCCTCTGAGCCTAAGAACAGAGGTCATCCAAGGTAATCAAAACTCTATACACACCACAACTTTTACCCATCATTCACTGTCTAATGCACAAATTGTGGAACCATCTCAACCAAAAGCTTAAGTTGATAATTGAAGCCCCATGAATGGTTTTATACTCTAACACAAATACTTGTTTATTTCCAACATGTTTAATTCAGATGATCGTTCAGAATTTGCCACTCTCCAAGCAATCCTATACGGACCTTACTTGCTCGCAGGGTTATCCAATGGCGATTATGACCTCGAAACAGGACCAGTTGAATCCACTTCCGAATGGATAACTCCAACACAACCCGACTCAAACTCCTTCCTTGTATCACTATCCCAAAAGACCCAACAATCCGAGCTCTTCTTTCTCTCGAACCAAAACCATCTTATCCAAATGCGAAGATCCCCTCGAAGTGGGGCCCATTACGAGTATTCATCCTTGTCGGTCCATGCTACTTTTAGGCTCATTTTGATGGACAAAGATTCAGGGAAACCCCAAACACCAACAGGGCTAATCGGCAAATGGGTCATCTTAGAACCCTTTGATCTTCCTGGAAGCTTAGTCTCCTGGCATAGTCATAATGAAAGAGTTACTGTCATGAAACATAACAATGACATGTATTCAACTGAGCAACTTTTCCTCATAGTTAAGGGCTTGAATGGACAAAATGGGACAATTTCGTTGAAGACGAAAGCGGATTGTTTTGTTTACAGTGAGATAAATGGTAACAATTCCGGGTTAGGCGTAAAGCTAGGGTGTGGACAAGCGCGCTTAGATGATGATGCGTTCATGGAGGCCGCGAGCTTTGTTTGGAATGAAGGGCTGAAGAAGTATCATCCTGTTAGTTTTGTTGCAAAAGGGTTGAGGAGAAGTTATGTTCTTGAGCCAATTTTGGAATTCAGGGATGAGTCTTATAATGTTTATTTCAATATTACACAATAGTAGTTGCTACTTAGGGGATGGTAACGTATAAGATGACTGATATTTGTGTACAACCCCAGAATTTGATTTTCCTTATAGTAATTGTGTGTGTGTTGAAATTATCCTTGGGTTATATGTATAAGTTACTAACCATAAGTCTATTAAACTCTGAATTTGTAGTTAAGTTTTGTCAATAAATGTTGTGTGCTGCTTCTTTTTTTTTTTTTTTCTAGTTAGACTAAGTTATCCTTGGAAAGAAAGGTGTCACCAATAGTTTCTTCCAGTTCTTTGTCGAATAAATTCCTTTTAGCCAGGGGCGGAGCCAGGACATATTATTAAGGTGCGCCATTTTTTAAAAAAAAAAGGAAAAGAAGGAAAGAGAAGTAGATTTGGACAAAAACCAAAAGTAACATCTAGGAAAAGGGATTGAACCTTTGATATCAAGTTTAAATGGATGCTTTATAACCAATACTCTACAAATATTTTACTAAATTTTAACGCAAATAACTTAATTTTGTCTATCATGGGGAGGGTCATGGCCCTGGCCAGCCCCCCATGGCTCCGCCCTTACTTTTAGCACTCATTTTAGCTTACTCACAATTGGATATTCACAAGGTAGCCTTCTATTCAAGGAAACTTTGAGCAAATTTTCCTTGTTTCTCATCCATTTCCTATATCTTCCTTGAATACTAACATGAAATTATGGGCTATACTAATCTTTCTCAATAATTGATCTATAGATCATTAAATTTGTGGTGGTCAAAGTTGGCAAGCAATATCTTTATATGAATGGAGAGATCACTAAATGACTCTATATAACATTATGAAGTCTCAAATGCATGTGAGCATACCTCTTGATTAGCAATCCAATCAATCACCATATACACATACAAGTTGAACTCCACAAAATCTATAAACATTAGCACATGAATACATTTATGGTTGATCATGTTCAAATTCAAATTCAAAGTTAAATTAGCAAGTTGATATCTTTTGCAACATCATTGAACCCTATTAGATGTCATATAGTTGTCCACTATATCTATATTTATGGTTGATTTGATATATTTCCAACCTTTAAATGTCCTTGAAATTATGCTGCAAGTCTTAAATTGTATATTTTGACTTTTCATTGGACTATAAGCAATCTGCACTCTCGCATGCTTTAAAAGATGATTGAATTTAAAAGATGGCTATAAATCATAAAACTTCGTCGCAAAGAAAAGCAAAGCGATGTTTAACTGTATTCATAGGCTAGTCTTTGTAAGAGCCAAACAAATCTACTAAATAGAGTTTTTTGATATCAAAAGTATTGAATTGATTTGCGAGACTCCTGTCTTAAGGTAACTTTACGAATTATAAGTGACTTTATAAAATTTCAGTATGCAAACAGATATACTCTCACATTCACAATTGGAATTGAGATATATATATATTTCCATTGCAAATACCTTCAAACCATAATACAAAGATTAGCATTTGATAGCTTAATTAGCATCTATTACTAAGTGGTTTACCACACAAACAAGAATTATAAGCAAAAGATGGAGCCTCAAGGTGATCATAAGGAGGCCCACTTGGAATTGGCCCACAAAGATTATTGTGGCTCAAGTCCATGTGCCCAATGTACGAGGCGGACCCGATAGACTTCGGTATGGACCCGCTTAGCCGGTTATACGACAGATCTAGAACCATAAAATACGATTTCGACCCGAACACATCCGGTATCGGGCCTTCTAGCCCGTTTCTACTCAAATTCAATATACTCACGCCCGAATTCATCAAGCTCCACGGTATTCGACCCGACATCATGTTCCCATCCAAGTTCAATGTCGCCAAAACGGGCATTTTCCCAAACATATCGGGTATTTGACCCGAAAACTGGTTCCGCGAAAGGTCGAGATCCGCGAGCCGGTAAATGTCTGAAACTGAGATTGGGATTGGCCCATTAAGCCGGTTCCCACTCAACAAAACCCGGCTCAGCATCTTGAGCCGGCCCATTTCTTTCGGTAACTCCCCCGAGAGCCGGTTATTTCTCAAGTCCAAGTGCATCAAACGGCCCAAGTCGACAATCGAACCGGGCACCGAACCGGTTAGTAAATTATCCGCCAAATTAAGCACCGTCAGCTCGCCCAACCGGCCAATGTCCGCCGGAATCTCCCCGGAGATCCGGTTTCCGACGAGATCGAGGATCCTGAGAAACCTAAGCGAAGTGATGCACGTCGGAATCTCACCGGAGATGGCTTTCCAGTCGGCGACGATGAGGCTGCTCAGCCGGTCGAGAGAGCAAACCGCCGAGGAGATCGAACCGGTCATGAACCCGGTCCGATGTGCCCTTTCGAAAATGGGGTCTTCGGACTCGCCCCGGAGGTTGATGTCGGCGACCCGGTTCGTGGTCGGGTCGCAGGTGACCCCGTACCAACCGTTGCAGCAGTTGGACCCGGTCCAGGAGTTGAAAATGCCCAAGTAGGGTTCGTGGAGAGCGGCTTTTATGGAGAGAAGAGCGGTTCGGTCCGAGGGTTGGCAGCCATTGATGACTGATGCAAGTGCTAGGATGATGATGCCTAGAACAGTGAGAATACTATACTCTTTTCCCATCTCTTCTTTTGTGTGTGTGTTTGTGTTTGGGAGATGATTTTGGAGGTTTAAAATAGTAGGGTGGTGAGTAATATATAGAGAGAAGGCATGAAAAGGAGATAAGGATGAATAACATCTCACACTATGTTGGTTCTCAAGAAAGTTTGTAGGGTAAATTGACTTAATTTATGACTCTCCTCTTATTGTTTAATATGTGTTTTTTTTCTGATTATTTAAAGTTAAGATTTAAAGTTCACATCAAAGATACGTAAAACTACAAAATAGTAACATGGTAGCAAATAAAAGGTAGCAAAACAGCTGAAAAACGGAATGAGGCAACTCATAAGACATCAGTTACTGACCAAACTCATACTATCGTATCATACTCGAGACTGATCCTACAAATATGTCATTCTTATTTTATCTATTTTTTTTTTTGTATTATTCAAATATTGAAAAATTTTGTTGCTCTATGAAATCATTAGTAGGTCTTTACGTATCAATTTATATTTTTGACTAAGATTGTTCTATATAAGATCAGAGTCGTACTAAATATATATGAGATTATAGTTTTGAATCTCAACATGTCCATATTTTTATTTGTGCAAAGTTAAAAAGACCTTTATAACATTCATATTATAAATCTAAACGACATTTACGTGACCGGGTGTGTTAGAGCATGAACCAATCATTAACCTTTAACCATTAGCCATGGGCGGACCTAGGGCCACGCCGACAGTGGCCACAGCCACTGTTAACCCAAAAAAAAATTAAAAAATGAAGTGTAATTTGGAAAAACAATTATGGATTTTATATTTTATTATATACAATACTAGTACTAGTATATTGGTCTTCCTTAATTAGAAGGTCAAGATCCGCCACTGCCATTAACCATATACGAACTTAACCTTCTAGTTGAGATGATTTTAGATCATTGATATATATCTTAACATCCACATGAATATGCTATATGAAATTATTACCATCAATGTTTGATCACTTATAGTTAAAATATTGATAAAAACATGATTCATAAAAAGGAGAAGAGATTTCTAACCACTGAATTTCAATGTGAAGAAGAGATAAAGGAGAAGAGTTAATGGAGAAATAAATGAGGGAAATCATTGAGGTTCGTGATTTGCATTTGAAGGGATTGGATGGATGAGAAACGACGAAGGTGGTGGTGTCAGGCTTTGGGGGGTCTATGAGTTGTTTGGTCCGAATTTGGGGTCGTTCTGTTTTCTACATAAACAATGTCTACTCATTTCTATACACCATGCATTAATGCAAACCCTATAAACTTGTATTCCAGTAATTTATGATGGGTTTTGTCCAGAATTCTAAAGTGCAAAAACACACTACGTACTCTATATTTGTGTTTTTCATACCATATTAGATCATACCATAACATTCCAAACTCTGGTGGCATGCTTAACACATGCAAGTCGGACGGGAAATGGTGCTTCCAGTGGCGGACAGGTGAGTAACGCATAAGAACCTGTCCTTGGGAGGGGAATAACAACTAGAAACGGCGGCTAATACCTGGTAGGCTGAGGAGCAAAAGGAGGAATCCGCCCAAGAAGGGGCTCGCGTCTAATTAGCTAGTTGGTGAAGCATGATCAACCACACTGAGACTGAGACACGACCCAGACTCCTACGGAAGGCAGCATTGAGGAATTTTCCGCACGACTTTACAACAATAATCATAACTTTCTTTTTTTCCTCACGTCTCATATGTATTTTTAATTTTTTTCTCTTCTCACATACCACATCAATTATTAATTCATTATCACCACAGATTTTACCATACCATACTATAACTTACCACATTTTCCATTATTCAACCATATTATACCATCTCTGCATCATTCCTTCCACACAAAAGAACGGGGCGATGGCCTAATAATTTTCCAAAACAAAAAGCTTTGAAAAATAGGTCCCTATAGTACACAATGTTACATCCAAAGAACCAATCAAAAACCCAAATAGCGGTGCCATTTCCTATTGTCGGCAGTATCATTCAAGATAACGCAACATCATTCGTCCTTATGTACTCAGAGAAGCATGATTTTCTTTGAAAAATAATATCCCAATGATTTATACAGTAAAAAAAATAGGGGGAAAACGCAGTTTTTTCAAGATTTATAAAGTAAAAAATGAAAGGAAAAAACGCAATTTTTAGTAACACACTAACATCTACAAGATTAATTAAGCCTGGGCGTGTAAATCATACAACAGCTGGTGATAAAGATTTTGTTGAAAAATTATGTGGGAAGATTGAGTCAATGCAGAATCAACAATTATTGAAAGAGACATTCGCATTCAAGAGGATGATGTTAACTCAGATTTTGTTTGTCTGTTTGGATTGGATCACAATTTAGAAGCATTCTTAATCAGTACTATAAACAAGATTAAGACAATTAATGAGCTTGTTTAAGGCTGTGTTCGGCAATAGCGTTTGGGGTAGCGTTTAGCGTCTTGACCAAGTCAAAACTCTAATTGCATAAATATTAGCGTTCGGTAAGTTAACGTTTTGAGGAGCGTTTAGCGGTTTAAGGAACGTTTTGTGAAACGCTAATAAAGTTAACGTTTAGCATTTTGGAGTAGCGTTTCATATTTTTCGGTCAAAAAATACCCTTTGTAAATTTTATCTTTGGAAATTATTGATACCTTTTTATGTCAATTCACATTAATCTGTTAATTGAACCGCGAAATTTACCGAACACAATTTTCATTTGAACAATCATCCGCTATCTGTTTCTTAAACCGCTATCCGCTGCTTAAACCGCTATACGCTACATAAACCGCTATCTGCCATCTAAAACACTAATTTTACCGAACGGGACCTAAGTGTTAAACCCTTCCTTTATGGGTATTTATAGCAAAGATTGTGTGCTTGTGAAGGAATATATCTACTGTAGTAATTTTGAGTAAAGGCAAATTTGACGCTAAAATTATGAGTCAAATGTATTTCAAATTTAGGTAAATATTTATAGTTTTATTTCTCACACGAACTTAATTTTCGTACTTAAATACAGCAACCAATGATCATCGCATCAAACGCGAACAATAAACTATTAGACCTACCAATTCGGATGGACGGATTAAATATAGGAGGAGCACATATTTGTTTAGGACAAATATGGGCTAAATGTATTTCAAATTTATACAAATTTGATGTTAAAAATACGAGTAGTTTGTGTCTTATATTTAGACAAATTAATATAGATCGGGTGTATTTGACCCATCTGTAGAACGGGCAATTAACTAGTCTTAATAAAAGTAAAAGATAATTATTAAATATAAAAGTTATAGAATTAATAAATTGTATTATCATGAAAAAAAAGGTGTTATAATTACCTTTAGGGGTGAGTAAAAAAAAACCAGATACCCGGATCCAGAGCCATAACCGGTTGGATCCAGTGGATTTGGATCTGAATCTTAATTACCAGGATTTAGGATTGTATCCTAAATTTAGGATCCATTTATAAATGAATCAGAGACTGGATCCTAACATTAGGGTCCAAAATCGGATTCGATATCTAGAATCCATATAATTATTTAATACAAAAAACACTTAATTTAGTTCTAATATTAAGTGAAGACTACTACTCAATCAGCTCACACTCCACTCTAGAATTTGTGTTCCAAACCTATATGGTGAAAACACCTAATTTTACTTTTAACTTACGCCACTACTCGCTTATATGCCTGCTCCTTCAATCCTCATCCGATCATTCTCCTCACAGCACACACCTTCTCATTCAAATCTCTCAATTCTCACATCACTGTCTTCTCTCTCTCAAATCTCAATCATCTATCCCTCTCAAATCTTAATCAACATATTGTGTTTTCAAATCAGCTACCCAAATCCATATACATTCTCAATGGATCCGGGACTAAATCCTAATTTTAGAATTCAGTTTGAAATGGATCTCAGACCGAATCATTACATTTTAGACGAATATCCAATCACCCCTATTTATCCTGACATGTAAGTCCAGTATGACTATATCATCGTTACCCACATTACCCTTCAAGAACCCAGCCTGTAACGGCAAATTTCGGCCCATTATCCTATCGCAACAATTTAGCAAGCGCAACAAGAGACTTAATTAGCCCACGTGCCCAGCCCAAAAAAAATACAAAATTTTGATGCATCTTTTTCCGAAAATTCAATCGTTGATTTTTTAATATGATTAGTATATAATACAAGGGTGATGATACGAATCTTACCCTAATATGCTTTTTGAGTGTCTTAGACTTCACCAAATATGTATTTGTTATAATTTCAGACTCTAATTTTTCAATGGTAAGTATAAATTATCAATCGTAAGAAACTTTGGATGTGTTGGCTACGCCAATGAGCACAAATGATACTTTAATCGAATCAACCACATCTGCTACACATATTTTAGACATATTTTTCGTAAATATGAAAATTAATAAATAAAACTATAATATTATTCAATTTAAATGTGATACTATTGCTATTGAATTCAATTATATCATTTTATATTAATTTAATATATAAGAATATGGCTTTTATACTAGTATAAGATGCTTAAAAAATGTACGTCTTCCCCATGATTCCAATCATTTTCGATAATATAGAAACATATCAACTTTGCAACACCATTAAATAGACCATTGAAAAAATTGTTTAACAATAATTTTGAATAGCCTCCTAGAATTTAAATATGACTAAAACTATTTATCCAAAGGAAAGACTTTATCCATAGACCATCCATGGCCCATCCTTTATGCCCCCATATTTCTTTCATATTTTTTATATCTCCAAAATATTATGAAAATATCTTGCAAGGATCTTCAAAGGATATAAATGGCATGTACAATGAAGCACCTACTATATTGACTACTCGATGAGCCGCCACATTTTCTGTTCATTTGTAATAAATTACAAGTCAAATCTAGCTTCTTATAAAATTTTGTTGCAAAGTCAACCATCATGATGTTCATATATAGTATATGTGAAATGGCAAAACACACCATTTATATTTGTCGTGTTCAATCTACTTCTAAATAATAGCTCAATCTAGACAGGACAAGACGTTTTTAAATCTCCTAAAAAATATTTATTGAGTTTGAGAGTCAAATAATAATTTTTAAATCAACATTTTTCTATCTACATACTAAGGACAACTAAACAAGAAATTATGTGAATTACAAAAATTTGACTAATTCTTATAAGAAAATTTTCCCGCCAAATATGCTATTATAAACATATATAGAGATTAGATTGATAATTTCATTTGATCATTTTCATCCCCCTACTTTTTATTATGTTGGGCGGTGTCCTAATTCCATTCAAATTCAACTTCTGAAAATAAATAATTATTTCTTTTTGTGATTGATACTGTTTGGTCTGCAAGTAGTTAATCACGGCTAGAATATTGTTTTAGGGTTACTTGAGTTTGCTATAAATACTAAGACATTCAACCTAGTTTCGTGTGACCGAATTATATGCATGTACGGCACCCTTGTGATATCTCTTTTTATCTATACCACTTTGAGATTACGAGAATGCAATCTCCCTAGCTTATATCTTGTTACTCTTCCTTTGATATGTCTACTCTCGTTATGTTATAACGGTTTGATAACTTAATTTCCTTCTTGATCTCGTTGTGTTATACAGCCGTTTGGGATACCCTTTGTAATCTCCATCATAGTGGATTTGATCTTGTCTCTCATGGTTTTTTCCCGCTTTGGCTTTCCACGTAAAAAAATATTGTCTACAGCACGTCAGCACCCCTACATTAATTATTATTGTTTATTTTCTCAATTCCTTAGACCTGTCAATTCGGTCGGGCGGGCGGTTTCGGGTCGATCGTATATCGGGTTCGGATAAATACGGGTCGAGTGTATTTCGGTTTCGGGAAAATACGGGCGGTGTATTTCGGTTTCGGGTCAACCCAACGGGTTATGATTGCGACCCTTTTTTCACTTTTTATTTTTAAAATATGGTCTCTAAATACTACTTTTTGTACAATATACATAATAAAATATGATTATCTTCTAGCAATGATATATTATTGTAACTATTTTAACTTAAATAAGAGAAATAACAAATAAATAAGTTGCGCTTATAGTTTAATAGTTAAAAATTTGAATGCAAAGTCACAAATTTTAATAAAGTTTAACTCAAAAAGTTAAATTTTCGGGTCAAACGGGCGGGTCGGGTTTGACCCGCTAATTTTCGGGTTCGATATACTTCGGGTTTAGTTGAAAAAATCGTGTTCAAAACCCAAAAAATTCGGGCGGGTTCGGGTCGGGTTATCGGGTCGGGTCAAAAATTGCCAGGTCTACAATTCCTACATCCTTTAATTCATTATATTATTTGCTTCCTTTACAATATTAGATCCTATTCACTCTAAATCTAATCCCTAAAAGGAGGTTTCATAATTCATATATATCCGAATTTTGATCCTAGCATATTATATATAACTTTATTTTTAATTAATAGACTGAAATCTCATTAGAGTATTCAACGTATTCACACCTTTGCTTTAAAGCACAAATCAATCAAAGGATTATAGAATCATTAGACCTAATTAACCTCTCTAAAAGGAAGAGGCAGGTAGAATAATACTAGTACTAGTACGTAACATTAAATTGCCTTTCATGTTAACATAAAAGGGTTGGTCCATGTTTCAAGCTGTTGGACCCACAAACTCAATCACTACCACGAATTAATTATAAGATTTATTTACTGTAGATAATGGAAATCTAAGTTTCAACCAAACAAGTATAACCCAGTAATAGTTGTCATTGTCAAGAAAATTAGTTGTTTTTTGGGGTCATGGAGATCTTAATAAATCTGAATAAAAGACTAATCCAGCTAATTTTTCTAATCTAATAGGATAGATTGTAAGTTGAACTTGTCTGATATTGAAATTTTCGGATCGGACTAATACATAACATAGTATCAAGTGGAAAGGTACTATGTTTACATCTCGTAGGACGACTCTGAGCTTTATTTGGCAGTGATAGACATAGCTCGTTTTTTTTCTCTCTATCATGTGTACTTTTATTAGAAATCTCAGGATCTGCTCTACTAATCCATCCATATTATTAGTTTGCATGCATTAGGTATAGATCGTTTCTTTCTCCCTTATTAAAAGTCAAACTCTTCGAAACCGACTCTGCGAGTTTGTTGTCGAATCAAACCCTATTTGGGTTTCATTAAACAAAACCATAAACCATAACTATATAGAAGTTACCTTGACATATATACAATCACATATAGAACAAAGACAAAGAATAACATACATCATCTATAAAATATGCCTGAAATATGTAAAAATATAATCTAAAAGACACTTCGACATAAAATACCATTCTCAAACTCATGGCTTTTGCTTTTCTAGAGGGATCTCTACCCAATTACTCTAACCCATAAATACAAAAATATAAGGTTTTAGATTTGAGCTACTCCCTCCGTTCCATATTAATTGTCATTTTGTTGACTGTCACAGTTTCCAATGTTACTTTTTGATTGATAATTTTTTGTATAATATTTTTTATTAATAATTGTAATATTATACTTTTATGATAATATTTTTTGTTATGAATCTAATGATAGTAAGTTTATATGGCGGTCATTGTATATATTGAGAAATTTACGGTCAAAAATTTTTAAGTTTGACTACATAATTTTCAAAGACGACAGTTAATATGAAACGGAGGTAGTATATGGGAATGCAACATTATGATATATTTAATGAAAGAGATAATGTTTACACTTTTGGGAAGGTGAATAAAATCAGTCGTCCAAGTGTCTCACCACAATTTCTGATAATGAGGGCAGAGTTTTCCACTTATGTTCCTACTTTATGCTCCTTATCATTTACCCACAGCACCTGGGGAATCTTTCACTCTCAAATAAAAGGTGATAATTTGGATATACCCATTATAAATTTAACTTTGATATATTTCAATTAATATTTATCCATTATAACTATTTGAACCAATTTCAGTTAATAACATTTTCGGTGAATATAACAATTTTTTCGGTGAATGTCATTTGTAATGAAATTTATTTGCTAAAATGACAATAAGTTTAGCAAACAAATTTCATCACATATCATACATTCACTTAAAAAGTTGCTAATATAATGAAAAAGTAACTAAATGAAATTGATTCAAAAACTTAAGGGGGGTAAATATTAATTAAAAAACATCGATATTGAATTTATAATCATCATAAATCTGAATAAGGATATATGTGATGCAAATAAAAGGCTCCTTTATAAGTAACACCATCATTTCTCGAGTTAAAACGAGCTATTTGTATTCAAATTTCTTTAAATTTTATATAATCAAAATTCGCACGGAAAGTAATTATTATTTTGTTATGATTAAAATATAAAATTATAATCAGAATTCATACTAAAAGTGAAGTGATTGATTACTCTTCATCGGTAAGGAGTGGTGTGTGTAGTTCAATGGAGACATCACTATCGAGCTAGAGGTGTTGAGGAAGTTTATGGAGGTGTCGGAAGTCCCAAACAAGCTAACACGGATTGTGCGATACTCAACAGAATTGAAAAGGACAATACAGACGGTACCTGACACGACACAAATCGTGTCTAGCTCAAAAAACTTGGTTTTGGGTAGCAGCGGCCGACGCATTCGTGTCCAGAATGACATGGACCATATCATAATCAATACGGACTGTGTCACTCTGGTGTTCTGGCAGTTTTCGCAATGACGACTATTTTTCGTTGATGATTTGATCGACCTAATTACTACTCCAATCATTCCTTTATGTCTGGCTGATTGTCTTTTGTATTGAACACACACTGAGAGAGAAAACAACAAGAATGCGAGAGATAGAGTATACAATCCTTTGTGAGAAAGTTGATTGCAAGAGATTTCTTCGAATAGTTGTAATCTTCGTCATACTAGCGCATCTATCCCGTGATTTTTTTTTCGTTTTTGGGCTTTTCTCCATCTTAAAATTTTGTTGTGGTCTTTTTCCACACTTCTCTTTACTGTTTTTAGTTGTTTGAGTATCTTTCGAACAAGGAGATGAATAAACTCTGTTAAAAAATTGTCCCTATGAAAGCATAAGCTTATCAAATATACCCAACATTTAAGATGCTATGACATGAAATAATATACCATGCATCCTTCTCTCTTATACACTGACAATTGTTCTAGCTTCTTCAATATTTTTCTTTTTTTCCCCTTTTTGTTGGCTGAGGGTGTGTTCATGATATTGAAGGAAGAGAAAAAGATCCATACATGAGGGATCATTCTTAAAAGAAATTCTTTCTTTAACTATAAGATCCAAAACCAAATCCAAAACACTCCAAAATTTCATCACAAACTCAATATTATTACTGATAATAATTTATGTGATAAAAACTATTAATTAAAAAAGAAAAAAAAACTTGAAACCCAATATTATTAGTGATCATTTTTGTTAAATTATAAATGAAATGATTCGTACGAGTCCATATATAGAACCAGCTTACTAGGCACTGGCAGATCTGGGGCTAAACCAAGAGTGGTCACTGCCACCGATCGATAACACGAAAAAGTATAATAATTTAGTATAATTTGGAATCGAAGTTATAAACTTTTTATATATAATATTTTGATCACCTCTGATCAGAAAATTTAGATCTCTCAACGTTATTAGGGCATGCCTTCAGACTCACAGAATTTAACAAATAAACCTAAAATTTCTAAAAAGGGAGGCCAGGGGACAGAATAAAATGACAGAAATCCTTAACTTGAGAACCAAACTTAATATCAAAAGGCGGCTGAGAAAACACGAGCTGGAAGCAATCTTCCGACAACATCAACACCGCGCCGCAACATGTCGGCGTGAGGTTGACTCGCCGAGCCAGAGCCGACTGCTGGAGCCACCCCACGCAACCCGGCTGCACCGTGATCGGTTCCATACACTTTTTGCACTCGTCCGTACTGCATGGGGACGTGTCTGCTAGGGTACGTGCATGACCATGCACCGTTGATGCTCCTGTCTTGCATGCCATCATCACCATCATCATCATCATCCCTAGTATTAGGGTTTTCATGGATGATGTCTTCATTGTTGCCATCTGAATTGAACTGTAAATTGTTTGTTTTTCTGTGATTAGGGTTTGGTGTTTTGTTGAGTTTGTGTATGTATGTTGGTATGATCTCATGGTATTTAAATATGTGTGAGTTGATGGGGTGATGAATCTTGAGATTTGATGATATTATTATTATGGGAAGAAGCAAACTATAGTTTATTTGAGTCTGATTTATTTCTTTGATTTCAGGAATTCGAGGTACGATTATTTTTATAAACAAAAAACTAATGTTGCAATTAATCAAGGGAAATTGAAATTTCAACAAATTAAATCAAGAAATATGTTAAAGAGTAGTGTGTGAGACATAGTATTCAAGAAAACGATGACGTTTTGTGTACCGAACTGTCTTTAATTTATTGGAGCATTTTTCAAATAAAAGTTGTATAATTACCATTTTTTTATACATTTTTTCTCCTAGATGTAAATACACTCATACTCACCAAAAAAACACACACACAAAAGAAAATTGGGAATTTGAAAAAAAAAATGATTCGGAAGAAAGAGGACATATAAAGTATTCTATATACTAATATACCTTTCCTATTCGGGTAGGAAAAAGGGCCATGCACCAGTGGCCACCAGGATAAGACCACATTAGGTGGAATGAACTACGGATCGTGCAAGATTTATAATCTCATAATTTCATGGCAAAACTATGATCTCCAATAATTAAGAATGATAGTGATACAAATTTAGGGCCGTCAAAAATTCGGGTTCGGGTCAATCCAGGTTCGGACGAATCGGATGAAAATTTGATGTCCGATATCCAGATTTTTTGCACATTTTCCGGGTCGGACAAACAAGCATGAATTCGGGTCTAAACAGGGTTCGAACAATAGAAAATTGGAAAATATTGTGTTCAAATTTTCGGTCAATATAAAAATTCAGACGAAAATTCTATGATCATACCTGCTTTTTTCCGAGTCGGACCGTTTTTTTACCGTCCTAGATACAATGCATGTTATATAAGTATATAACTATATATTAATTAGGGTACGGTCCAAATTGATGAAATATACATTTTCTCCAAATTTTAGAATTATATACAAACTTTCTAGTTTCTATCGATCCAATATTATAACTTGTAAGTTGTAACGAAGCACTAACAAGTAAGAACATAACACGATGCTTAAAAATTTAACCATATACTTTAGCTATAAATTTTGCATACATACTCATAGATAATTCCAAAAACTAGTGACCACCAAATAACACAACAAGGGCCACCTGCATAATTGTCAGATCTATATATAATTCTTTATATACTACTTAGTTCTCCTCAATTTAAATTCCACGTCCAATAAATAGCTGCATATATAAAGTCTTTGCCCATAATTGAATTTTCAAAAGGAAAGTACATGTAAAAAGAAAAAAGAGAGAAAAAAAATCCCTGAAGCCTACGATTTGATCAGTAATATATGAACAGTTGAAATTAATGTAAGAATATTGGAAAGGGGGTTATGTGATAGCCATAAATGAACTTTATGTACCAACAAGAGTTGGTCCAATTAATGATTAGAGAATAGGTTATGTGACAGGTATACAAAAAACTTCATATGTCAATAAAAGTTGATTCAATTTATAAGGATATATATGGGTTTATAATTTGAAAGATTGTAAGTTTAAATTAATTAAATTTTTGTGTTGATATGAAAACTTTGATGGTTGGCAACAGGAATGGTAGTGGAACAAGAAATCTCGTACTTGCCAATGCCCCGTCGCGCTTTGCGGAAACATGCACCCCTACTCCTGATCGGAATGGAGATGGAGATAAAAATGGGCCGAGAATGAGTCAGAGTTTCAAATCCCCGCATGAGGAAGGGGCAAAGATGGGTTCTAACCCCCATTTCGCCGCTCAAGAAAGTTAATTACCCGTCATCCCCAATTTCTATTTAAATACATAACTATCCACGACATACATTAAATTTATATGTATAATTTGGAGGAATTTATAACTTTAGTTAGTAAAAAGTTCTATGTGTATATAAACAACTTATTCTCCCTATTTGTAATTCCTCACCCTCATTCCCTAGTTGTTCGAGTTTTTGTCTTACTCGATCTCATTCCTATTGGAACCCCGTTAGATTTCAGTACCCATTGGGAATGGGGATGGGGGAAGATTCCCCCCCCCCCCCAACAGTAGGTAGTGGGGATGAGAGCGGATGGCAAGTCCGGGTCGGGCAAGGACGAGAAATATACCCCACACCCGGCTCAACCTATTGTCACCTCTAGTTGGTGATTTATAATTAGATAAGATATGAAATAAAGCCTATCTATTTTCATCTTCACATTTATAAATTCTCGTATATAGAAAATGATTGTTTATATTTAAATTCATATGATCACATTAATGAAATAATATAGAAATTCGTTGTTTGTGTTTTGAAATAAAACACAATTACATGATTATGAATTTCAATGAAAATAAGTTGATTATTGATAGTACCCTTTATTTTCGAGTAAATTACATTTACCCTATCTGACATATGCGGTAATAATTTTTGTACATTCGACGTTTGGAAAATTATTTTCACCCTATCTGACATTTAGTGAAAGTGATTTTTAGTGTTAGAATCCGGTAACTTGTCATCAAAAATGAAAAATTACATTAATACCCTTATATAACCACATGAAATTACCATACTACCCTTTAGTTTCATAAGGAAAAGACGTTGTTGACCCTCCCTTGTTTTGTCTGGAATTGGAAAAAGTAACTTGTATATTGCAAATGAAAAATTTCAGAAGGAAAAAAATTGGATTTTCAAATTTAACTGAAGAAGAAGTAGAGATAAGGGGGTGGAGTAGTTGAGTTTTAAAATGTCATAACAATTAATAGTAATGGTACAAAAGTCATTTCACATTTAATTGAAAGTCAAAGGAAATAATAACAAGGGTATAAAGGTCACTTCATATTTATTTTTTTACCGTTCATATGGAAAAGTCAATAAAAATCAATTATAACATACCCGAATGACATTAAATTTATGACCACTTAAATGTCAAGTAAGGTGAAAATTATTTCTCAAACATCGGGTGTACTACTTCTATATTTTCACCCAAACCTCACAAGTCAGAAATGAGAATACATCGATCACAGTGAGGCATAAGAGGACATGAAAAGAATACTAAAATATTAACTAAAAAGCATCAACTTAATTAATTAAGTACTTAACCTAACCTAACCATGCTCATATTATTGATGATGGTCCAGCATAAAAAGGTAATTAAGGGGTAGAATAGTCAATTAACAATCACCATTATGTATTTATGTGGGGCAACCATAACTCTTCCCTTTTCTTCATTTTCTTATTCAAATTAAGGTCTATTCTTTTATGCGGTTGGTTGGTTGGTTGCAGTTCCATTCTACATCACAAATTTCCATATTCTACCACAACCCACCACAATATGTCATCTCAATATAAAAAATTTAATCTCACTTTTTTCAATAAAAAATTTCACAATCCACCGTAACTCACCACAATCCAGCGTAATCCACCACAATCTATCACATTTCTTTCACTCCGGACCGCAATCAAAACGGGACCCAAGCAGGATGAAAACTGCCTTGGCTCTTTTTTAAGTATGCAAATCCTATCCACAGGAAAAAATGTTGCGCAATGAGACAGACACATGGGCCATATTTTGGGAATTCAATCAGATTATATTAATTCAGTCATTTTCGAACTTGTTTTAAAGCAACTTTACTTCTGTAACCTAAAATATATCCTGTATTATTTGACTTTTCCTAAGTATTAAACAAATATTACGGTGGGTTTTGGCTTGTGACGGCATAAGAGTTGATGTTACAGAGTGCTGGGCTATTACTATTATTATTATTATTATTATTATTATTATTATTATTATTATTATTATTAGTACGATTTATGATATGTGACAAAGTAAATGTTTTAATAAAAAGAAATGTGCATTTTTATTGCAATCAGTTAATCTAAACAGTTAATATAATGTCAAACAATCTAAACAGTTAACCCAAACTTTTCGTGAGATTTTTTTGCTACCCTGTTCTTTAAACAGTGCGATGAGATGTGGTACCACAACTTATTCTACTACACTACTACAGTAGTACTACTCAATATTTTTCCACATTTTACCTGATTGATAATTAGGGTGGACAAAGGTTGGGTTGGGCGTTTGGGCCGAGTCAAGGTCAACCCATTAGTCATGTAAGGTCTGGTCGAGTCAAGGTCGACCCTTCACAGTAATGGGTCAGGTCGAGGCTTTTTAGTGAAAATAAGGGTCGACCCATTGGCCGACTCGCTTGGCCCTAAAGTTAAACTAAGTGTATTTATACAAAAAAGTAATTATGCTAATTATTATTTAATGTAAAGTATTAATAATATATTTAAATAAGGTTAGCATTTAAAATAATAGGAACAATTATTTATTTTGAGTTATCGTATGTTGATCCAGTCCGGTCGATTCACCGGCCCTTTAACATTGTGAAATGGGCTGGCTTGTTAATGACCCAACCTTTCACCGACCCGGCCCTTTGACAACCCTTATTTTTTAGGGTCTAACCCTCTTGACCCTATGGGCCTCGGCCCATTGCCGACCCCTATTGCCAATATATCTTGTTATTTTTCTCGCTCCTCACTTTTTTCCTCTACTTTTCACATTATCTCGCCCTATCTACCACATCAATCACACTTTCCACAAAATTTACCACACCGTTCCACACTTACCGCATTTTCCACAATTTCACCACATCGCACCATTTTCGCATTTTACCAACCGCACAAACGAACAAGGTTGTTCTTTTGTACGGTGCGGTACTACAACTCGATATTTTTCCACACTTTACCACAATCATTACTAATATATCTCATCATTTTATTATCTCCTCGCTTTTTTCATTTACTTTTCTCATTCTCCCTCATCATCTAACATACCAATCACATTTACCACAAAATTTACCATGTCATTCCAAATCTCACCACATTTTTTACAATTTCATCACACCACACCATTTCGCATTATACCAACAGCATAAAAGAACAGGAACTTATCACAAATTTTACCACAAACTATCATATCATAATACAACATATCATATTTTTCACAATTTACCAGATCATACCACTTTCACACATTAAACGCCGCATAAAACAACAGAACCTTGACCTAACCGTACGACGGACCGGATGGCCAGTACTATCTAAAAAAGATACCCTTAGCAAATCCTAATATGCCAAATGAACAACACTGCAAATACACAACTCCAAGGAGGGTGTTTTGGTAAGTTAGACCATCACTAATACCCTAGAAAACCCACCCATCATCCCCATAATTATGGCTTCACTTAGCTTCCCATTGGCCATAAATCATTGAGCATCAGCAACAGAAAAGAGGGCAACACAGAAGCAGAAGAAAGAAAATACTCCCCCACACACTCCCTCACAAAAAAAAATATAAACTTTCTCCTCAAAACTTTCCTCTTTTCAGCCTCACCCTCTTCCTCCCTCTACCTTCATCATCATCAGCAACAGATTCAGAGTTGCAGACGACACAAACATACAAACTCAAAACAACAAAAACTAAAACTAAAACTCTCCCCTGTTTTCTTCTGTTTTCCACTGTTTTTTGAACCTCAATTTCCTGCATATTTTCTGAGAATTTCTTGCCCAGAAAAAGAGGGTTGAAGAAGATTAAGAAGAAGAAGAAGATGGATTCTAGATTTCAGCAGCAACAATACCAACATCATTTCCAAGACCCACAAAGACAATTCCACCCCCATCAAAAACCACCCACCAACAACCTCACTCGCTTTCGCTCTGCTCCCAGCTCCTACTTCGCCGCCTTCCTCGACGTCGCCGACACCATCACCACCGCCACCCCCGCCGTCTCCTCCGCCGCTTCCGGTGGTGGAGACAACAAGGAGGACTTCTCCAACGCCAGGCCACTCAGCCCAGAAACAGAGGACATCTTCGCCAACTTCATGTCAAGCATGGGAGCTGAACCTGAGCAACACACCAACAACAACAACGACAACAACAACAACAACAACAACAACAACAACTCTGTTTCATCGCAGAAGTTGTGCGATATACCGGAAAACGCCCCGGTAAATCAAGCCCCAGAATTCATGGTCGAGGTGAAACAAGAGCCCCAGCAGCAGGGCAGTTTCGTAACTTCACCTAAGCCTGTGGTTTACCAGAGCCAGTCAAAACCGCCATTAGCGAACCAGAGAAGCTCCTTGAAGAGCTCTGCTCGTACTGCTGCTTCCATGGGGGTGAATTCTATGTCTGCTACCCAGATGAAGTTAAACAGTAAAATCAATAACAGTAATAATGGATCATCTGGGTTGACGAGGCATAGTAGTTCCCCTGCTGGGTTCTTCGCCAATATACTCAACATTCTCGACAATGGTAACTTTTGCTGCAGATCTGAGACAAACAAAAAAAATTACAAAGTGTTTTATCAAAAATATGTGGAATGAAAAAGCTTTTTAATCCACCCAGCCTCTCTGTAATTTTCAGGGTAAGGTTGCTAATTACTGTATCCTTACCCCAGTTAAACCCTACTTCAGGTGGGGTTAGAGGGGGTATGGATTTTGATTTTTGCCAATTTTAATCTGGGTTTTTTGGTATGATTTTAGGGTTTGGAGAGATCAAAGGAATGGGAAATTTCCCAACAGAACAAGCTCAAGTTCAAGTTCAAATTCAAGCTCAAGCTCAAGCTCCCGCAAATTCTGGGCTGATGAGACAGACATCACTAGACTCAATTATGTCTGAAAATCTTTCTAGTTTTGATGAGGATCAGAAGCCTGATGGGTCAGAACTTCAGGTTAGGGTTTTCTTCTCTTCTTTGGTAAAGTTGAATTTTCATCCTCTTGTTTGTTGTTATTATTATAGTTAGGTAGGTGGTGATTGTAAGATTTAAGAACCCATTCCTGAAGCAATTTAAGGGTAAGACTGTTACGTGATTTTGACCCGGCCTTTGAACCCTATTTCGAGGTGGGGTCCAGGGGTTTCGAGGCGTGGACTTGGATTTGGAGTTGGAATTGGTGTTTGATTGATTAATTAATTACGAGGTTTCGTGTTTGTTAATCTTGTAGGGTGGAGAAGGGATGAATCGCCCGCCCCGGTTGACTCATCACTTGAGCTTGCCGAAGACATTGAATGATATCTCGGCAATGGAGAAGTTGTTGTTTGAGGATACAGTTGTACCCTGCAGGATTCGGGCTAAGAGAGGATGTGCTACTCACCCTAGAAGCATAGCTGAGAGGGTAAGAATCGCATAAGTATGATACGGTCCGAAAAGATTGAGGATCTGTTTTTTCAACTTATGATACATAACTTATTGCTGATCTAATGTGTCTTGATCAGTCTTTAATGTTGAGCATTGACCGGTTCATGGGCGTTGAGTACTGATCACAAGTAGCTATAATAAGTTGAAAAGAATATGTTTCTGTTGATTGTTTTAACAGAATGATTGATTAGATCTATGCAGCGATAAGTCTCATAAATTGTTGCTATCATTCCATCAAGAATTTTTTTGTGACAAACTATCGAGAAGCTGAATGAACCATGTCTTGAAAAGGAAAGTTTTATCTTGAATGGTTAAAGTTGAATCTGAGTTTATCTTTAAATTGAAGTTATGAGTAAAAGTTTTCGTCATGAGTTACATGTCTTTTAGTGTGTGAATAAAGTTTGCATATATGCACAATTATTGCACATTCAAATGTTGTCTATATTGTATGTCTTCTTCTTGCTTGTGATTTTATGGTGTTAAAGTTTATGTTCTTAAGTGTATTATCAATATTGATTATAGGTAAGAAGAACCAAGATTAGTGAGAGGATGAGAAAGCTTCAAGACTTAGTACCTAACATGGACAAGGTATTAAAACTCTTGATTACTTCATTATCCTTGCTAATTAATGCATATTATGCACTAATTACTAATTAGTAGTTACCTCCATTTAAGAGACAAAAATATAATTTTGGTGGCTCAAGAAAATTCATACATGTTTCTGTGCAGCAAACAAACACAGCAGACATGCTAGATTTGGCAGTTGAGTACATCAAAGATCTACAGAAGCAGGTTAAGGTAATAATACTCCAAATTTAGGGTTTACAACCTGCAACTTGCAATTTTGAAACAAACTGAAGATTTTTTTGCAATTTTGGGAAATTTTGGGAGGAGCAATGGCAAAATGGGCAAAATACAGCTTTTCCCAAATTATAATATAGGGCTAAAAAAACCCTAAACCTAAATAAAAAGTACCTTCTTTGTGTGTGGACTTTTCTTTCTATCCACATTGTCCTCTTCTGCATAATAATTACATCACCAGATCTACCTTTCCTCTTCTTTTCTTTTTTTTTTTAAAAAAAACATCTTTTGCATGCTTAAAGTAAAAAAAATTGTGCCCTTTTTTAATTTAAAAAGGGGGGTTTTACTATTGCATAGTGAGACACCACTTTGATGAGATAATTTTGTTCTTAAATGAATAATATAATGAGAAAATTTACATCACTATGAATAAGAGCAGCTCTGTTCTTTTATGCGTTGCATTGCGTTTAGTTGCGGTAGAAATAGTAAAAGATGATAGTAATTTGCGATATGTTGCGTCTAGTTGTGTTGTTGTTAATTGCATTAACGCACTAAAGAAGGGGGCTTAAATCAGTTTAAAATTTGTTCTAAAGTTGAAATATACTATCTTGTTGCATTTCAATTTCATTTGGATTTTCTAAGAATGATTTTCTAAATTTTCAAAGAGTACCAAGGTGATTAAGACCAGAATCCCAAGTAACCTGTAAAATCTCACAAAATCTGTTCTTTATCTCAATAGAATATTATGTATTCACACTATATGTCACATTTACCGTTACTTGTCCCTTATCAAAACCAAAATTTACGGCTCTTAATCACTCTTATATCCTTGTCAATTTGTCATTATAGTTATCTTAATTTTTTGCTTCGTGCGGTACAACTACAAGATCGTAACCCTGTGATCTGAATCTAATGGGTTTATCCAATTGAGTACTTTTTTCGTTTGAGTTTTAACATAAAGAAGATATAATATTTTTTTTCTTCTATTTTTCAAACTCAATTTGACCTAAACATAGACCGGTCTGAATTATCCAACGTGATCTTATCTCAAAAAATTCACATAACGGACATCAATTATTTTTCATCCTCAAACACATCACAAGAGTCTTCTGCGACCAAATCTTGGATAATATTAGCCCTCATCCACCCAAACCCTACAACTTAAGTCAAAGGGTTGATGATGCCACAACATATGAGCTGCTCTATCCTATACCTAAATCTTCGACAAGAACAACAAATCACCCAGTAAAAGGCCTAACTAGTCGTATTTTTTCGTCCTAATTTTGACATTGACCTTTACCTGGATCTGAATTTTTGACAGCTATATATCCTCTAAATCTTTTACTTTTTTTTTTACCAATGTTTTTTGTGGTGATTAAACTATACTAAATTGTACACAGATTTTGACTGATTACCGAGCAAAGTGCACCTGTTTAAGATACACACACTGTTGAATGAAAATCAAAGAAAGAAATTAAACCAAGGAAGCAAAAGCAAGCAAAGCTCCGGAGAAAAAGGGTGCACGGTGGATGGAGTACGGAAGAAGCAGCAGAAAAAGAAATCAAAGATAACATGAAAAGAAAAGAAAAAGAAGTGGGAGATCTGAAAGAGCCAGTAAGAAGAGAGCAAGTGTGTAGGTGTTGGTGTACGTGTACGTGTACGTACCTGATGAGTCTTATGTGTCCTTGTTTAGGTTTATTTTATGTGATGATCTCCACTGTGGGGATTATTTTATTATCATGTGTGGTGGGTTGTATTTATAAGATTGTGGGCATGAAAGAGAAAGGAATAGAGAGAGAAAGAGAGAGATTCCTCCCAATAATGGAGCCACCACTTTGTAGTTTACCAATATTAGTAGATGTTACTAGTAGAATGTAGATAGTCCACCAAATATATATTGGGGCTTATGTTTCTGCTACTTTTGTTTAGGTATTAGGGTATCCTATGCTCTTATTTTTATTTTTAAAGTATATAATAAAACACTTTTTACTAATCACAAGTTTTGTGGTTGTTTTGCACTGATGAGTATTTGATCTTTTATTTTATGTAGTTGGTTAGTGAAATAAAATGTGGCGGGTACGATAAAATGGTTATCCCGTCACATGAAAGAATAAATTGTTTGTACGAACCATAATGAGAAAAAAATTGAAAAGTATAAACAAGACAAAACATAATTAACACTATGGCAAAACATCAAATGAGCTAGTGCAAAGTTTTATATAATTTTAGGGTGAAAGGAGTACTATATATTATCCATACATCCTTGTAACTTAGGCCCTATCCGTTAAAGTTGTAAGATTAACTTAAGTAGGGTAAGGTTATGTTAAGTTATGAAAGTTAGGTAATGAAAGTAGTAAAGTTAGGTAAATATCATATCACCTATTTCTTTTTTTATTTTTAAACCAACTATGTGAGTTTAGTAAAAAATTATAAATGTAGATTATCTAAAAGTAAGTCATGATCTTTTAGATGGTAAGATAAGCTAAGATAAGATTAAGTTAGATAAAGATAATTCTACCCAACTAATTAATAGAGTCTTAATTTCTCTTTTATAGTATATAGGGAACTAATCATATGAACATTATTCTTTGGTGAGCATGGTTAGATATCAAGCGGATATCAAGTATAAAAGGTGGACATCAACATTTGATGTCCACCAACAAAATTTTTATATTCCTTTTACTTACATATTGCCCACAAAAACAATACTTGATGTTCGCCAGATATCCAACCATACTCCCCAAATGATCATGCTCGTATGACCGGTTCTTATAATATTTATATATATATATATATATATATATATATATATATATATATATATATATATATATATATATATATGTAAAGAAACTTGGACTTCTCTACAAAATTAACTATACTCTATCATATATAACTAGAGCCTGGAAACTACCATAACCAAAATTTAGACCACTAATGTTGATAGCTAAAAAATCATTGTCAATGCTGACAGGGAATGAGCTCACCAACTGATGCCTTGTGAGCTATGTCACTTTTAAATTAATTCAAAACAACCACATTAAATTCCTAGAAAAATGCATATGATTTGGAGATATGTACTCCTATATTGACAATATTTTTCTTATGGATTATAATTCATGAAGAAAGAAATTCCTGGAAATCTACAAAAGACCTTTCAAAACAAAGTCTAAAAATTGGGAAAAAAAAAACCAATAACACTCTTAAAGTAGTTCAATAGTAATAATAAGTTAATAACAATAGTAATAATAGTAATAATTCTAGTATTATTTATATGACTTTTTTATTCATTTTTTAATTTCATATTATCTATCGGTTAATAATTTTAATAATTAAAGAACCAATATTTTTATTTTATTAATAATATTCATTGAATAAACTCCAAAAATTACTTTGAATTACCTATCACTTAGATAGCTATTTTATAATATTAGTTTTTTTCCTATCACTTTAAAAATCACTTAAAATATAATAGTTGAAGTAGTAATAATAATCACTTAAAATATGGAGTAAACTATTTAATAATAATTATCCAAAATCAATACCATTGCCTGGGCGCACCTGTGGGATGTGGCTGTCATAATCAATGTCATTATAGTAAGTCATAACTCATGAGCTACCTGCTCTGTCTTGTCTTATTATTAAGTTTATCCAAGAAAATTTAATTTCGAAGAATTTCAATCAAATTGAATAATAAGATTTCTGAAATACTCTAGTTGATAATAATATTTTTCCCGTGTTAAACTGAGTTATGATGCATAACAAATCCTAAAGCTGGTGGATGAGCAAAAATGGGGAGAACATGCAAAGATAAAATGTATTATTATTATTATTATTATTATTATTATTATTATTATATTTTTAAAAAAAAGTATCTTGACTTGTTATAAGTAATTTATTACTTATTAGTGTTGATGAGTTTTGAGCGATGCTGATCAGATCAATCAATTGTAATCAATATATATTGTTCTTTTTGACTGGTGTTGTCCCTGTACATTTAGGTTTTCATCGCTCTGCACAGATTTTCTTCCAACGAGGTTTTTGTTTTTTTGGTCTCCTGTTCAATTTTTGAAAAGTTTTCAAATTAGGTTTATTTTAGTGTCTAATTTGGTTTTCAAATGCCTTTTTTAAAAATGTTTTTGCAGATTTGTGTGAATCAATCTCATAATAAACTTCAAAAATTGTTGCACATATCTTAATCGTCCAGACCATGCTCAAACATGCACGTTTCATATCTAGTGAATTCGTTGTTGAATCTATATTTGACTACTTATATAATTGAGTATTAAGTATGATACAATTCGCTACGATGTAATTTATGTAAAAAAAGTTAATTTCTGAAAATTGCAGCTATTACCTTTTTATTTATCACAATTAAAGTTAAATACATCTTTTTTTCCTTTTCTTTGATAAAAGTAAAACTATTCACCGTTATATAATCACTTTCTTTACAATGTATACTATAATTGAGTTTATTATACTGATTATTACTATATATTATTATTATCAATGATTCAATATGCTTATGAAATCGGAATCTGACATTTCATTTAACTAGAAGTACAAATAAAATGAGAATTATCCAATATGTAAGTGCTTAATTTAGCATATAATAACGTAAGGATCGATGGAGATTTGCATGGGGTATTTGTTACAAAATAATTGGACCACCTTGCATAACACTTTCTTGTCTTGTTCTACGTAACACCAACTCACCAATTTCACGGCTCTCAATTAATTTCTTTTTTTTGGGTCCAATACCAAAAATACAAATCGCAAAACAATATCCTTTAATTGGACGCAAGCTTATTTTTATTAGTTTGCATTTTGTTAGCTTAACCATAGGATGTCAGAGTTTATGCATATATGATTTATTTATTTGTCTATTGCCTCTTTTGAAATCTACTATCTTAATTTTAGGGATATGTATTGTTCCCTAAAATTAAATAAAAGTAGGTTATATTGGATATTATGGACTCTGATTTTTTTGGCTTGAAAAATCAATATTAGGAGGAGATGTGAGAAAGCTTCGATGAAACTAAATGGCAATTGGTTACGAAAATAACTCGAATGATTAAGTTAACCTCGAATGAGATGTCTAGAGTTTATAAAGATTTTAAGGATATCGATTGATACAAAAGTTGCACGTTATATTGTAATAATTAAGTAGTGATGTTGGTATGTCAATCATCAGGGACCAAGCTGAAGCAATGAAACACTTCAAAAGAAATCTGAAATGGGAAAAAAGGAAAAGAACGAAGATATCAAGGGTGACTCAACCTAAAACATGTTTAATTAGTGTTGAGCTTTTAATTTAGCTTGGATAATTCTAAGAGTTGCAATCAACGTATGAAGACTTAAAACTATTGATCCAGGAACAATATTTATATAGATGTCAAAGTCCCATCTTTATCCAATTACTTTTCTTGTCTATCAAATCACATGAAACTTAACTACAATCAATTAATTAGATTTATATATAATGAAAAAAATCAATAAAATTATAATTTTCTAATATCTTAAAATATATTTACAAACATTAGTAGATTACCATCAAAATAGAATATTAAAAAATGATTGGAGTGATATCATAAAGTGGAGCATCACATTAGAATGTCATAATCAATCAATCGTACCTTTTCATGGCCTACTGAGCATGAGTCCTCGAAAGTCGAAATATTGCTCGATAAATTATCAATAAAAAAAAATAAAATATTGGAAACCGACAAATCATAAAATACTTTAGTAATTAAGTAGCCTACAAAATCGCAATAAGGAATAAGACTGAAGAAAGAATGTTTAAGGTGCATTATGTAGTCATTTGGAAAAAAGCTTCTCAAAAAAATCTATAAGAGGCATTCTCCTAGTTCTTTAGAAAGATGATTTTGTGAGCTTGAAAGTAAAATAATAGATCCACATCAAAATTTGTCAATTTATTAAGTACCAATAAATATGAAAAATTCTATCAACTTTAAGAAAATGACTCATTTTTTATCAAAAAAAACTCCAACCAAACACACCATTAAACGATAAATGAGCGTAAAATTATTGTGTTTCCTACTAGCTATTACGTGCATGTCAATTGGGTTGCTTTCGAATAATCGTGTAGGGATTGATACCAGCACCAGCTGTAGGGTTATGTGACTCTCAATCAAATAAAGACTTTTATTGAAAAAAAATACTCGGAGGTACCCTAATTTTTTGTGAAATGTTTTTCAGGTACTCCACCTTTTCAAAACTCATTTTAGGTACCCTATTTTTTGGGTTAAAAATTATTAGGTGCTCTTTCGGTCATAAATTTGGTTAAGTAACCGGAATACCCTTGTTTTTCCATTTTTAAAAAAATACCCTTAAAGAAGAAGAATAAGAGTATTTCGGTCATTTAATAAAATTGATGGCCGGAAAAACACCAAATAATTACTAACCAAAAAAGTAAGGGTACCTCAAAATGAATTTTGAAAAATTGAGATACCGAAAATTAGTTTTCCCAAATATTGAGGTACATCTGAGTAATTTTTTGCCTTCAATTAATCAATTCACAAATTAATCGCTATAGAACGTTGTTCAAAATTTCATTAGACTTGTATTTGAAAAAATGACATGTTAAATAATTAAAGTTTTTAACATATATATGTATTTGAGACAAATAATTAAAATTTTGAGACTGTTATTAAAATTATAATTTATATTATCCTTAATATTCAAATAATTATTGTATATATTAAGACTTGAATTGTTATTAAATATATTATGACCCAAAATTGAAACTAACCAAAGCTATCTTATTTTATATAGTGTGGTGCGGTGTCGCAATTCATTATATTACTTAATAGCTTTCATATTTTACAATATGATATTGCATTTATCGCAATTATTACCGTGCTTTTCACAATTTCACAATATTACATCATTTCCGACAGAACTAAAATGAGAATAAA
The DNA here is from genome assembly GCA_029582165.1 of Portulaca oleracea. Lineage (NCBI taxonomy): Eukaryota > Viridiplantae > Streptophyta > Magnoliopsida > Caryophyllales > Portulacaceae > Portulaca > Portulaca oleracea. The sequence continues at coordinate 38,132,145 of CM055885.1, read as the reverse complement.
GTTATTGTTTCCCTTTCTCAAATAGTGGGGTCTACAACATCAATAAATGAGTTGAAAGTAACAATATGCATGTACAAGATACATAGTACAAAAAATATAATCCAACGGCCGTCAAGCAAAATCCATGATAAGGAGTAAATAACAACCACACAATGGCATATGATGAAGGATATGATCACTAATAAATTATGAGTTACTGAATACTGATCACAACTTACTTTAGGGCTAAAAAAATAATAATAATAAAGTCCTTAAAACATTGTTGGAAAATGACCTTTGAATTAACCAGATCCTCATATAGAAAGAGCATAAATTTTAAGTTGATGCAATCATACCTAAAATTATTATGAAATAGACTTCCATTTGTGACATTTTTAATATTTTATTGTCATTATTTGAACATATTAATGTGACTTTTTAATATAAATAAAACTAATAATTTGTTAAAGAATTGTTTTATTAGAATATCTCAAATAAATTATCAGTGATCACTTTCATATCGATTAAAAGTTAACAAAAAATTGTATATCTCACGATAAAATTTATAATGAGACGGTCTGAACCGAGAAAATGACACTTTTCAAAGAATGGTTTTTACCATCGACATGTAAAGCATATTGGTGGTTGCCTCTGAAACAGAGCCTAAAGAGCAAGGTTCTTCACAACTCAGTCTAAACCAAAATAAAGATTGTATCGAGTTGGATCAAATTGATGGTATGAAGTTTGGTCTAGTCCTTGGTCCAAAATTTTTTGATATAAAGTCCTTAGTCCAAGTGTCCAACCCATGAATTGAATTGGATTGATGATTGGTCCTAAAGACCGAATAAAAGTGAGTCAATTACTCAAATTTTAGGGTTGTTTTCAAATTTTCTCATTCAAATTATGCATCTATAGTCCAATCCGGGCAGAAATAAGGACTAGACTGAGGACTGAATCGAAAAATGTTCAACCGATCCAGTGATGGGCCAAACTTTTAAGCCAAACCTACCCAATATCTGTCCAAAATGGGTTTTGTCTAGACTTCGGTGTAGCTCGGTCCTTCAATTCGATCCTCGATCCTTTTGATTTAGTCCTAAATTGATAGTCAACCCTACTAATAAGTGGGCCAAATTTACCTCTTGTGACCATAATAAGAAGAAAAAAAAAAAATAGCAGAATAAATTGTCCTTGTGACTTGTGAGCCTCCACATGTCAAGAGACACCAAGTATTCATCACAGTCATTAATGTGTATACCAAACCTTCATGGTCTTGTGGTAGGAATGAGTGAAATAGTAATATATAAATAAAAATATGAGGTTTTTGGTAACTTTAAAGTATTTATAGATAATTTAAGATGAACCCATAAAAAAATAGATTTTTTGGACTAGTTTACATGCTTACCTTTATTTCGTTAAAAAGGCTTATCAATACTTTTGAAATTGAAAATTACATGTGAATAACGTGAAACTAAGACCAAGATAAGATATACATATATACTAAAATGTATATATCAACAAGAAAATGACCCAAGGATGGATTTAAATGGCGGCAAAACCTGCCTCATGGGGCCGCGAATTGTTCATAAATGATTTCCTTCTCCCTTCATCTCCTTCATCGACGTCGGCGATGACGTTGGAAGCGCACGCAAAATCACATCTGTTTTGAAAAATAATAATGTAATTACTCCCTCCGTTCCATATTAACTGTCGTCTTTAGAAATTGTGCAGTCAAACTTCAAAAATTTTAACCGTAAATTTCTCAATATATACAATGAGTTGCTATATAAAATTAACACCATTAAATTCGTAATGAAAAATACTATCACAAAAGTATAATATTGCAATTGTTAATAACATATTATACAAGAAATTATCAATCAAAAAATGATATTGAAGACCGTAAAAGTCAAAATTATGACAATTAATATGGAACGGAGGAAGTATTAGAACTTATAGTTTGGTCCTCATTCACTTGTAGGGGCAAGAAAATATTAAAATATAATTTGTTAGGTTTAGAATATACACCAAGCAAATAAATAAGACTAAGAAAACCTATCATAATGAACATGATAAGAGTCTAAAAAGACTATAATGAAAATAAAACGTGAAACTTGAAATTGCGAATATAAGAGTTTAACCGTACAATATACTAATATTGAGCATTACTGGCAACTTTGCACTTGTTTGATATAAATTACATTTTAATATATTTTGCAAAGTATAATTCGTAGAATGAAAATTACATTTACATAATTGGATATTGTGAAACTTGAACCAGAATCAGAGTTACTATACGATTAATAAAATTAATAAACTTGTCTAATGGATAACACTACGATATAAAATTTAGGATCCAATCATATTCGATAAGCATAAAGTTCCTCCTTTTAGAGAAAAGTACTTCGACATACTTGGGGGTAAGATTAAAAAAATGTAGGAACATATTAAACAGGTAAAAATAATGACCCTAAAATATGCAAATTATCAAATTATAATTGTCCCAACATATATTTTGAAATTCATTTTTTTTAAGAAGTCTATTTATTGATAAGATGTTTTTTAAGAAGTCTATTTATTAACCACCTGCTGATAAAAACTAAGAAACTAAAAAAATATCTTTAAATCCTCTCTTTTGATTTGTAAAATGTTAAGAAACTAAGAAATAACAATTCTATATGTTCAATCATGGGCCAGTGTATATTTAAAACGGGCTTAGTTTCACAAAATATTGGGTCCCTCCCTATCCACTTATCCAGGCCCAAACGGGCCTAGATAGGGGTCTCTCACAGGTCACAAGTCACTGCCAACCCGTTATCACATTATAAAAAGAGGACGAATTCTGATTGGACAAAGCCAACTCCCTCAGATCACGATCCGCGTGTTTGCAGTAGAACGCACATCTACCGTCGATATATCCTTAATCTAACGGCCACTGTACTTCGCTTTCCAGCCAAAAATTCCAAGCAATTCCCAAAATTCAAACACATCCCGCCCATATTTCCTCTCCCAAAACAATCCTATATAAACCCCCTTCCAATCCCCATTTTCATCATCAGCATTCAATTCTCAATCTCACACTAAGAAACTCTCAAATCCATAGAAACTTTCTAGGAATTCATCGTCATCAATGGCTCGTACGAAGCAAACCGCCCGGAAATCCACCGGAGGAAAGGCTCCGAGGAAGCAGCTGGCCACCAAGGCCGCCCGGAAATCTGCTCCGGCCACTGGAGGAGTCAAGAAGCCCCATAGATTCCGGCCAGGAACCGTCGCATTGAGAGAAATCAGGAAGTACCAGAAGAGCACTGAGCTTCTGATCAGGAAGCTTCCATTCCAGCGTCTTGTTCGTGAGATCGCTCAGGATTTCAAGACAGATCTTCGATTCCAGAGCTCTGCTGTTGCTGCTCTTCAGGAGGCTGCCGAGGCTTACCTTGTTGGATTGTTTGAGGACACCAATTTGTGCGCAATTCATGCTAAGAGGGTTACGATTATGCCTAAGGATATCCAGCTTGCTAGGAGGATTAGGGGTGAGAGAGCTTAGATTTGATGAACTAGGGTTTGAAGTTGTAGTTTGTGATGTTTAGTAGTAATTAATTAGTAGTATCTCGCTACTATTTGATGTTTCTGAAAAAAATTTAGGGTTTGTGGTGATGAGGAATGCCGTATTTTGTTGAAGTAGATGTAAAGCGGTTTGTTGTTTGCTAATGAAATGGAAGTGATCTGATTTTCTTCAAGTTCCATCCGATTGTTTTTCTTTTAGCAAGAGACTTTGTTTTCCTTAATTTGTGTTTTGATGATGGTAGGTGCACCGTGTACGATGGGGTGAGAAGTAGAGTAAAATTGTTGTCTATTTGGCGGGAAAACGCTAAAATGTAACCTTATGTTTTGCACTCTCGAGACTAAACCCTAGAATTAGGTACAGTGGTGGAACAAGCACCAATTATTCAATTCTGGAAATGGATCGATATCTGTTACAAGTCGAATCATCTTCGGAAAACCCTAAGCCAATTCGGAGGTAAGTAAATTCCTCTTTCTTTTGTTTGATTTCCGGTGTATCTATCTCTTTCTGTTTTTCCTGGAAATTGATTGAATTCATGGGATGATGGCATGAATTTCAACAATGAATTGATGAAGGCCTCGGTGGAAAAGAGCTGCGATTGAATTGAACGGTCGAATTGAATCTGGGTACCGGCGAGAATTATCCGGATTGCTAATTCAATCCTATTCTCAGGTACAGATTTGTTCGTTTTCCCCCTAAAAGTACTCAACTACTTGTTCATAGTTTTGTGTTCAGATTACTGATGCCGTGATTTTTTTGCTGTTTGTTTTGTTCGTTTTGGTTGTGTTGCTGGAAAGATTGGTGTTTTCCCTCACCTATATCACTTTGATGGAGCTCCATGTCCAACCCATGTAAGCAAAATTGAAACTTGTTTACCCCAATTTCTGGGTATATTCTGCATTTTTTTGGGTGTTGTATTACATAATTGCTTTGTTTCTGTATCATTGTATCGTATACTTTATTTTATTGAGCATAGTAGTCAAGTTATTGCTAACAAGCTGGCTAGCTTTGATCAGTAGTTGCTTACTGCTTAGAGAAGAATGGTGACGTTGTTTTAAACTGCAAAAGCTTCTTTAGTTCAATATCGCGTTAAGTCATGGACGTCTGTTTTTATTGACAGTTGTGTAGACTAGGCTCTCATGGTACGTCTGATGAAGAAATCTGATCGTTTTGATTATGATTGATTCTCTGCAGATGAAGCGAGTAATGGCATTTGCTAGCTTGGATTATGAAGGTTTGTCAAGAAGGTCAGTATATAATACATTGCCCTTGTGTGCAAGCATGTGTGAAAAGATGTTCTGAATACTGGTGAAATTTGGGAACATGTTTTGATTTTTATGGTTTATATGGGTAAAAATGGGTAAATTCAGGTGAGGTTGAGTGGTGTTTACCACTCTAAAGACCAGAGCCTTATGTTACCTCTTTTTCATCAATATATTGGTGATCTCTGATCAATCTCTGTTGCTTTTCTCATAGTATGTAATTCGTACTTTCCAGATATGGTGTTTCAGCGCTGGAGTTTGATAATCAGGTACCACCAACATTTCACATTGCTTCACGACTGCTGGTTAGGAATGTGTAATTACATATTTTCATATTATTGAACGGTTTACACGTTCACACTTGTTTGAAAAGCATGCTCGCTTTGAGCTATATGATTGAGATTCAGATGTAAATACTGAGTTCTTTGTTGGTTCTTCATTTTATACATGACAACCAATTGTTTGTTTTGGCTTTTATGCAATAATCCTTTCCCGGTACTTGTTATCGTCTATCCCGTCTCCCCTCACCCTGGCATTTGACTAAGAAACTTTGTTTTGTAATCCATTTTTGTGTTACTATCATAGGGAATATACTTAGCATCAGTTACCAAAGCTGGATGTCTGATGGTGCATGATTTTGAATCACTTTATTGCCAGAGTAATGTCATATCGCCATGTAAGTGGCTGCTTAATTCCTTCTCAGTTCTGCAGGCTACAATATGATTATGAGTCTACACTTCATGCTTTGGCGGTAACCTAGCTTACTAGTATTTGAGTTCGTAAACCATTTTGACACAGGGTCAAATGAGGACGAGACGAAACATCTGTTGCACATTCCTTTACATACACAACTTGATGCTGTTCGTTGGAATCCCGCAAACCAGGATGAGGTTGATGCTTATATCCATCATTATATGCTCCTAAATCCTATACCCAACTGTGAATGGTGTGTGTATTATTTCATTCTATTTGTGCTTATGACTCTTCATTAAGGTTGACACTTGCAGTTGCAATATTGTCTCAGGTTGTTTGTGCATCAATGAAGAGCAATGAGATATATATTTTTGATGTTGCTTATGTCTCTACTGAACCTGTTGAGGTAAGGTTCGAATTTTCTCCCCTTGCACTCACTGAATATTGATATCCCCCCTGGTGAGTTTTGATTAGTTTTGTTTGCCACAAATGTGAGTGCAGTTTGATCTGATGCTGCATGCTTTATGATCTTTGATCACTTCATTTGAATCTTGTTAAACTGTTTATCTACTACCTTTGAAGGTGACCATGACACTTCCATCGTTTCCTTCAGGTGTTGAGAAAGAGGCCAGGTGTAACAATACATGGGTCTGGCAATCATAAGGGTCTTTCAGATGTAGCATTTACATCATCTGATGATTCCAGGTATATTGCCCTTGGAGTGTTTGTAGTGAACATTTGATATTTTGATTCTTCCGAGGGATATTATCATTCATGTCGGTCACTTCGTTCTGTTATGCTAGGTGTTAGTAGGGTAGCCTTACTATGGCAAGTCTCACGATCATAATTTGCCACATGATGTGTACACTGTTCCCAATCTATCTCATCTTGTTCAAGTTTGAATGTAATTTCCGCCTCATTTTCCTGTTTTTGACAGAGTTTTTGCATGTGACACCAATGGGTCAATCAACGTTTGGGATAGAAGGCAGAATGCTTTCCCGTCTATGGAGCTAACTTCTAATTCCCACAATGCTCTTAATTGTATGCAACTGGATGGTGAAAATCATGTGAGTTCTCCTGAATTTGTTGGCTATTTGCATGCTGTTCATGTGGATTTTATGAACTGGTTAATATGTAGTTCTCCTGAATTTGGTGGCTATTTGCATGATGTTGGTTTCAGATTATTTATGGGGCTGGTAAGCAGGGTTTCATATACATGTGGGATCTTCGTGGCGGAAAAACATCTGCTGCATTTCAGAGCCATAAGGAGGTTCAATAAAACTATATGATTGTTTTTTTGTCACTGACGTTATATCTTTGATGTCTTCTGTTAAGAATTTGATTGTTCTGTAGCTATGCCACTAGTGTTATTTATTTTATTTATTTATTTAACTCCCTCCGCACCCCCCTCTTTACATGGATAAACATGAACTATTCCATGCTTCCATAGAGATTTTCAGTAAACAACGGTTAGTCACATGTAATAACCAGGGACAGAAATAGGCCTCAACTTCCAGCCAAATAGGAAATTATGAAGCTGCCAAAATGTTTTTCTTAAGCTGTTTTTTGATTCGGATCACAATGGTTGATTTTGTCGACTGACTCAGGCTATGTTTGATGTTGTAGGCATTTCATCCACCACTTACATCAGTAAAAATCTCAGTTCTGCTGGCGAAAATTGAGTCATTAAAGGTATGTGGTGTTAAAATTTTGAATTCTTGTATGATACATGCATTGCGAATAGCCATTTCTCCCTTGTTAGATACGATACACAGTTAGATAGGGAGAGAGCTGAATTGTAAACCTTAGCCTTCCTGAAATCAGGTTTCAAGAGGTGATCGTACAAAATAGTACTAAACCATGCAAACTTATGTTCAGTGTTGAATAGTAAGATGCCTGTGTTTCTCTCGGTAGAGACATCCAAGGTTTATTTACCCATGTATGTTTTTCTTATGCTCTAAAAGTTTATTTTTGCTGCAGGCTCAATCAGATATTGTTCCAATGGATATACATTCTATCAGTTTGGATCCTTCTTGTTCCGATCGTCTGGCATTTCACCTCGATGATGGTTGGTAGGTTAGAGTTTGTTTTGTGCTTGTACCAAGTTTTGATCCACTAGTACTTATCAAAGGAGCTCTGATATCTTTTCAAATATCCTGACATCCTGTCAAAGAGTCACCCCTTAAAACTTAGAAGCTATTGTGAAGTCTTATGTGCGATAGTTCAATCTGGTTAACAACCTGATAAACAACATATGCTAGATAACAGATGTTCCTCCTTTCTTGCGATTGCATTTTCTTTGTATTTAGTTTGTGGCTGATGATTTGCAGGTCTGGAATTCTCAACATCAATGATTTAGAAGTCACGCATATCCACTGTCCTCCACCGGCTTGGTTGTGAGTAGATCTTCACACAATTATATACCAAACAGTTAGGTCCAAGAGAAACCCTCGATTTCATAATAACTAGTAATGGCAATTGGGTATTCTTCTTGGAATTGCAGGGCTGGCGTATCACTGTCTTCAAGTTTATCCTTCCTGCGAAAACCATCATGGCTTTCCACAAATTCTGTGAGTCTTAATGGAGCCTTCAAGCATACCTTCAAATGGCTCCTGTGTCTTATATTTCTTCTTTTTCCCGATGAATTTTCTCCGAATTTGAACTGATGGGGTATCAACTTTTTTCTAGCTCTATGCAGTTGGATCTTCGACAGAAAAAGGACTGCATCTATTAGACTTCTATCCTGATGCAACTTCTCCGTGTCATGTGGACTACGGGTGCGAGTTCTCTGTGTTCTGTTTTCATTGCATAATTCCATACTCTCTTTATTTGAGCTGATAAAAGTTGTATTCCAATGATTGTAATTTTCTGTGTTGCTTTAGAGAGGATGTATCGAACCCTAGTAGGCGAAATGGATTTGTTCCTGTTTCTGAAGATGTCACTGTATGTGCTGCTCATCCACTGAATGGCTTCATTGTCGCCGGTACCAAGGTTTGTTTTTTCTCTTTTATGATACGATACAAATTTGCTCAAACTTTCACTTGCATAGTAAGTTACCAGTGGACTGTATCGACATGTATGAACCTCTAAAGATGCAGAAAGTTATGGCTGTCTTTCAGGAAGCATCACTGCTGGTAATTGGGCAGCGAAGGAAGTCATGGCTGGGCGAGGAAGGTTGCGGAAGCAGTGAAACGCAGCCGGAGGACAGATCCGGAAGCAATGATGCTTCTTTGACGCATTAAAACACAAGACTCAACATCTGCCACACGGCCACTTTCTAGGTTGGGTCCGGTTTTCACAAGAGATCCAGATGTAACCAGTCTTACCTCTACAAATATTACCAGACTTGCAAGTTGCAACTGCAGCTGATGAAGAAATTAGCTTTGAAATTATACAATTGCACATCCAAGTTACAGCCAACTGGAGCTTGGAAACTACTGAGATGCCCATGGAAGTATCAAGTATGACATAAAACAGGATTCTCAATCCATCTTGATATCTTATAACTTTTTACAAAATGTCACTCAGATTGGATGCTCCAGGGCCTATCAACTGTGTTTTGTCATGAATCTAACGAGTATGTCATTATGTGGAATTCACATTTGATAGACTATGTAAATATGTTGGCTAGTCATTTCAGTGTAATTTCAGAAACCAGAATTTTGGTCTGTTTCCCAACTTATTCCATATTTTTGAAGTCTGATTTGAATCAAATTCCATTTCTAAAGCTTCACTTTAATAGGCTGTCAGGCCCCAGATAATAATCCTATAGTGAAATACATCGAGTACATAAATAACTAGTAACCATACATGTAAATATGAACTAAATAACAAGGATTTACTATTAGTATGAGTGAGATGATATATAAATAGCAATGAGATAGTCTCATGTGGTATTATTAATTTACTTCAATTTATAAAACCGTTTATTAAGTGTTTATCACTCTAATTTATGTAAGACTTTCCAAGATTTATTGATATGATTTGTGCAATATTGGATTTTTAGAGTCATTACTATTCTATCAAGAAAAAGAACCATTACTGTGCAAATTTTCATTGATATTCAACAGCTGCATTATTTGCAGTCAGTAACCAAACAATACATTACTAATTTACTATCAAATTCAGAATTGCCACTTTAAAATTGTCCAAAATACTGGGTTGCTATGGAGGCCCAAAAGTCCCAATAAAGAAGCGTCTCCCTATCGACTTAATAATTTTAATAATAAAACAATAAAATCCTATTCGATAAACTATCTCCCTCGGACCAAGATCCGCGTGAATGCAAAAGAACGCATAGAAACCGTTGATTCCACTTTAATCTAACGGCCACGGAACATCACGCTGAAAATTTCGCTCTCCAGCCAAAATTCAAACACATCCCGCCCACTCTTCCTCTCCCCAAAAATTCCTATAAAAATCCCCTCTTCAATCCCCATTTTCTTCATCAGCAATTCAGCATTCAATTCTCATTCTTACTCAAAATCCATCCAAACCCAGAAAAACCCTTTCGAATTCATCTTCATCAATGGCTCGTACTAAGCAAACCGCCAGGAAATCCACCGGAGGAAAGGCTCCGAGGAAGCAGCTGGCCACCAAGGCCGCCCGGAAATCTGCTCCGGCCACCGGAGGAGTCAAGAAGCCCCACAGATTCCGCCCAGGAACCGTCGCACTCAGGGAGATCAGGAAGTATCAGAAGAGCACTGAGCTTCTGATCAGGAAGCTTCCATTCCAGCGTCTTGTTCGTGAGATTGCTCAGGATTTCAAGACTGATCTCCGATTCCAGAGCTCTGCTGTTGCTGCTCTTCAGGAGGCTGCTGAGGCTTACCTTGTTGGACTCTTTGAGGATACCAATTTGTGCGCGATTCATGCTAAGAGGGTTACGATTATGCCTAAGGATATTCAGCTCGCAAGGAGGATTAGGGGCGAGAGGGCTTAGATTTTATGATCTAGGGTTTGAAGTTCAGGTCTGTGATGTTTGGTAGTGTCTCGCTACTTTGTAATGTTTCTGAAGAAAAAAAAATTAGGGTTCGTAGTGTTAATTAAAGAATGTCAAGTTTTATCAGCGGTAATGTAAAGCGTTTTGCTATGTTCTAATGAAATTAAATCATCGTCTGTTTTTCTTCAAGTTCCATCTGATTGATTTTCGCCTTGTTAATTTCTGTTTTAATGTTGATAGGTTAACCTTGAATTGATTTATTCTGCCGTCCAGGAGATTGGCGGGAAAACGCTCAAAAGTAATTTGAGATTTGCTCTTTGAGAGTAAACCCTAGAATCATCATCTCCAGTAAACATTAAGCAATCCTATCGAGGTATGTTTCTGTTTCTGTAGTTAGATTTCCTGTATTTCTTCATTCTTTTTGCTTTTTGCTGGAGATGTAGTGAACATATTGGTTGTAGACGATGTTATGAATTTACCCAATTAGTTAGCATTTCCTCTGGTGTTAGTATTTATATTTTGTTCTTTCTTTATTGAAGATTGTGCTGTATAGTCTATACCTTTGAGCCTTGGGGTTCTAGAGAGTTCCATGCCATTCTACAGTCTACTACTTGTATAGAATGTTCTAGAGGGTGGAACTTGCGTATGAATACCAATTGGGTTTCATTTGGAACCATCAATACATGAGCATTCTCTCAAACTTGTGTTCTTACTTGCTTGCTTAGTTTCCTTAAGCTAAGTGTCACAACTTACTAGCAAACTAATTAAGGTTTCGAGCGTGAGTTTGCTAGCGCTACACGGGTGAAGTATAGAATAAAGAATTACCCCGTGACATTTGTAGTAGAGCTGATATTAGGGGAGATGTCTACTAGCTATGAGGTTGTCAACCCACAAGGTGGCAAGAGGGTAAATGAAGACATGCAAAGGGAGAGCTCGACCACATTGGAGGAGCGGGTTTCCAAAGTTGACTCCGCTCTAACCAAGCTAAAGGATAAGGTGAGGGAGTTGGATTCCCCAGTGTCAAAGCTCGAGTCCCGGAAGAAGGAAGAAAGAATCCGGGAGGAGAAGGAATCATTGAAGTTAATGGTCAAGGAGTTGTGTTCCCGAGTGAAGCTCGAGGGCCGGAAGAAGGAAGAAAGAATCTGGGAGGAGAAGGAAGCATTGAAGTTAAGGGTCAAGGAGTTATCCACCAAGTTTGAGGCATTGGATGGCGAGATCGTAGCGCTTAAGGCTCGAATGGGGGAGCTTGAAACGCTTAAGGCTCGAATGGAGTATCTTGAAGCGCAGGTGAAGTGTTGTATGGTCGCGGTAGCCAACATGCCAATTATCTGTGATGGACCCAAGCCTCCAACCTATGACGGGGCTAGGAGCGCTAAGGAGATCGACAACTTCTTATTTAAGCTCGAGATGTACTTTGAAATTTGGGGGATCAGGGAGGATGCTTTGAAGGTAAGGAATGCATCCTTTTTCCTTGATGATGTGGCCCTATTGTGGTGGCGCCGTAGGGAAGAGGACGTCAATCGTGGGTCGGATCCCATCACCACATGGGATAATTTTAAGACGGAGCTCAAGAAATTTTTTTATCCCAAGTATGTCCGAAAGGAAGCTAGGGTCAAGCCTCGTCATCCCAAACATAAGAAGGGTTTCAAGTGAGAGTTTGCTGCATGGGTGAAGTCTAGGATAAAAAATCATTCCGTGACACTAGGCAAAATATAAGGCTTAGAGTTAGATGTATGCTTATTGCGTAATTGCCAATTAGCTGGTTTGCTTTGTCTTCTTTACCTTTCAAGCATCTCCACCCCAGTAGAGCTTAGAGTTAGAGAATGCAAGGATTTGAAATATGGGGATGAATGCACAGATGTTGTGTGGTTACATGATTGATGTCTGTTTATTGACAGTAATGTAGTAGACCAGACTCTCATAGTATGACTGTTTTAATCATGATTGACTCTTTGTAGATGAAGTGAGTACTGGCATTTGCTAGATTGGATTATGAAGGATCCTCAAGCAGGTCTGTTTTCCCCTATAAACTATGTTAGTGCTGTAATCTGTTTTGAATGAACTTTTTATTGTCCACCCTTGTCAGTAAGACTACTGAGTACTGACTTTTATGAATACAGCCATAAACTAAGAACATGTTTTGATTTTTGTGATTTTGTGTCTTTCATCTTACAGTTATCTAGCAGATCTGATCTAATATTTTCTGAACATATTTTGATCCTGTTTCGTTCGTCTTGATCAATATTTTGGAGCAACAATGTGCTATCATTTCCTTCTTGTATGAACTTCAGCTTAGGCCAAAATAGAGTTTGGAGCAACAATGTGCTATCATAACCGTATGCTTGTTCTTCTGAATGTTAATGTCTACTTGTTGATCTGTACATAGAAGTTGTATTGTCATCAATGTGGTTGCTATCCTCTGTGTTGTACTGTTGTTGGCACTTAGTTTCTGCTGCTTCATCCATATTTTGGTTATTTCTCATTAATCTTAATTGCTTTTGTCATTAAATGTAGCTTAACATTGGCTGATTTTAGCTCGTTACTGTGCTTGGATAGTTTGATACTTTGATTATTTTAGTGTATTTATGCTGCAGTAACTCTTCATTGAGGTTGAAGCCTCGACGTTTGCAGATGCAATGCTGTTTCATCTTGCTTGTGCATCAGTGTTGCTTATGTCTCTACCGAAACTGTCGAGGTAAGATTCGAGTTTTTGTCCCCCTTGCACTCCTTGAATATGGATATGTTTTCAGCTGAATTTTGGTTAGTTTGTTTAGGCCAAGAATGTGACCTATGTTTGATCTGATATTCATGAGATTTCTCTCATTTCCTCTAGGGTGTCACAATAAATGGGACTGATTCTTGTGCCTTTCCTTCTTTTTTGGGGTTAAATCTAAACTGTATTGTTATCAAATTATGCCAAAATTGACCTCAATGCAACACCTAGAAGGAACCCAAATAGTCCAAGCCTTAACTAAGCCAATTTGCATGGATGTAATCTATGTTCTGTTCTTTAGTATTCCTGTTTCATTTTACAATATATCTCAGCCTGATACTTTTAGTTGTTTTCCAGCCAAATGCCATATTTGTATGAACATGCAAAGATACTGAAAGTTGAATATTATGTCAGAATGAAACTGTTCAATATTCTAACTTTTTTACTTGATAGGGTGAACTCAATAACCTGTCATCAATATGAGCAACTACATGTTACCAATAATTTTCAATTCTAGTGTGAAAGTGTAGAAAGACGGAGGCCCCTATAGCTCAGTGGTAGAGCGTCAGTCTTGTAAACTGAAGGTCTGTAGTTCGATCCTGCATGGGGGCAATTTTTTTGGAATGTTATTTTCTCTCCTATGTTAGAGTAAATGCATTTTTCATGTTTACCATTGCAGTGTATTAGAGTCAGTGTAATTACTTTTCATTTACCTCAACTACCCATCTCTGGTACATGACCTTGTCTAGTGATTGGTAATATACTCATTTGTGGAACCATCTGAATCAAAAATTTTAAATGATAGTTGAATTTATAATGTTGGTTTATATCTAACACGTTTTCTCACACGAATGTGTTATGTGCTTGAAGCATGAATGTTGTGAAAGTCTGTTTCACCTTGTGCTGAGTAAACATGAGAGTGCTGAGATTCAAACACAAGACCTCTTGCTCAGTGTGGTTCTGGCACAATGTGGAGCGATCTCAATGAAAACTTTAAATGGATGGTTGAAGACCCAATCATGATTTTATATTCTAATACGGTCATCACAGACCCAAAAACAGTCTCCTAGGTGTCTGTGGAAGTAGAAGTATGGCAGCATAAAACAGGTATTCTCAAATCTCAATCTATCTTGATCAAAATGTGAATCAGATTGAATGTTGCAGGGCCTGACAACTATGCATCTATGTAAATATATATTCTTGTTTTGAAGCTGATTTAAGTGTAATTTCAGAATCAGAAATCAGAGTTCTTGATCTGGTTCTCACCTTATCCCATGTTTTCATAACTATACAAATAGACTGACGTGATTTAACATTTTATGCACTGTAATATATATGGAAACAAAAATGATAAATGTTTTGGGCAACACATATTAAGTGTTTTGTCTTTGCATAAAACCTATATATTGGTAAATTAAATTGAAAAAATTACATGATTGATTTCTATAACTATAATAATATATATAAACCATGGCTTCTCCTTGTCCTTGTCCTTGTGATCTCTGATTGAAACATAGATTATTGGACACCTTGTTGGCTAAGCAAGCCATGAAATCTGATGCTTGGAGTTGGAGGAGGAGAAGCTGCTTCCGTTCCGCATTTTCTCCGTCAAATGAAACAAAAAGCGGTCCCCACACTCACTCACTCACACTGTTAAGCAATAAATAAGTAAATAACCCCCCCTAGCTAGCTCGCCAACCAAATGACCCTTACTTAATTTGATTGTTTCTTTTCAACCACCCACCCCAGGGCCCAGGGGGCTTCTCTCTCCCAAGCTCCCACTGCCAAGGGAGTGGAGTGGCTCAGAAATTATACTCAATAACTTCCTAGCACACTTTTAGTGAAGTCGGCGTAGCATATTGCGTTAACTGTTTGCCTTGCATAAGTTGGCTATGTATCCTTCAGCTTAGGCCAAAATAGAGTTTGGGTTTGGAGCAACAATGTGCTCCATCCATATATTCGTGATTTCTCATTAATCGTAGTTGCTTTTGTCATTGTGTGTAATGCTTTTAATACCTATATTGGTGCATTACATACAATGACAAAAGCATCTACCATTAATGAGAAATAACCAATATTAAACATCAAACGTCAAGGCATATATTGGTGATTTTTCATTAATTACTTATTACAGTATATTGGTGCGATATATATATTGGTGATTTCTCAATTCTCATTAATGATTTTTATGCTTTTAATACCTATATAATTGGTGCATTACCTATATTGTATGATTAATGTGCTACATCCATATATTGTATGTAATGCACAAGCATTGCATCTGCAAACGTCAAGGCGTCAATCTTAATAGAGCATCAGTCTTGTAAACTGAAGGTCAATTGTTAAATATATAAAGATAAAAAAAAAACTAAGGTAACAGGACTTTTTTAAAAAAATTAAATTTAAAAAAACCATGTCACTTTAATATTTTTTGATCCTTACATATTTATAACTTGAGACCTTATTATCCTTCTAATTCTTTATAATCAATTTGTATATTGAGTTATCCTTTAAAGTCAATAACTCCAATTATATTCCATTTGAAGGAAATGAGTTTCAGAAAAGTTGCATTCCAAGTTGAAGCCCAATTTCAAATAAAGAAAAATCACACATTGATTCACACTAATGCTCCCTTGAACGTCTTACACAGATTCCCTAATTACCTTCATGCACTAAAATCCTCTCTATCTTCTTCTTCTTCTTCTTCTTCTTCTCTCCCCAACATAATCATATCACAGTGTATCCATTAATAATAGGAAAATTGGAAAAAAATAATTCAAACTTTGAGGGTATTGGAAATAAAATAATCTGAACTTGTAACTTTGTTATGTATGAGCTGAACTCTAACCTCTATTATTTTTAGAATCCACCACCTAATTAAACTCGTGTAAAAAGTGACATGTTAATGGAGATATTATACAACTTTTATTGTGGTCATCACAATGAGGATTTCATCATTAAGTAATATATTGTTTCACCAATTACTTTTGGAAGTCGTATGTGTTGATTGATTTGGGTCAGTAGTTTTCTGTAATGTAGAAGATTAATTGATTCCAACTTATGCCCCTGATTACATATATACATACATACATACATACATACATACATACATACATACCTTGCTCTTATTTGGTGTCTAGGAAAAACAAGGCTGAAGTAGGAGATAAGGGCGTATCAGGATATGGTTGTGGTTCCGATGATGAAGCAGATGAGGGAGGACAACCAACTGCTGGGGTATTTCAAGAAGGACGAAATGCAAACGCTCTTTAGGAGTCGTTGAGCATTGTCAGGTAAGAACTTTGGATGAAAAGCTGGGTAACCTATTCTTTTTTATTATTATTTTATTTTATAGTTGGATGGAATTGAAAATATAATTGGATGGTAGGGCTGAGGAGGAGTTTGATGCCAACATCAGCCACCCCCTTTAAAAGAAAAAGAAAAAGAAAAAGAAAAGAAGAAAAGTAAGCATGAGTGATGGACAGGTAGGACCACCTTAATTAACATTCTCGGCATGTTTAGTTTAGTTTAGTTTAGTTTTAGTTTAGTTTAGTTTAGTTTAATCCTCTATCCTTTTTCCTTTTACTTTTCTCTTTTCTTTTCTCTATCCTCTATCCCACCACCCGAAGCCCACAACCCCCATATAGTCATATACTACTATAATGCTTATACCCTTTTCTTTTTTATGGATAGGAATAGGAATCAAAATTGGTCAGGTCAGGTCAGATCAGGTCAGGGCCCATCTGTCTATAAGGAAGGGTATATTGGTCAAATTCACTCAAAATGGGACGGACGAGGGATTTTATTTCTTCTTACTTTTAAACCCAACAAACAAAAGCAAATATTCTTTTCTACTTGTCTCAGATGCAACTGTAATTACTCTTTATTTACCTCAACCACCCATTTCTGGAGGTACATGGCCTTGTCTAGGCGTAATAATACTCATATATGTGGAACTATTTCAATTGAATGTTTAAACTATTAGTTGAATTTCTAATGTTGATTATATATCTAACACTTCCTCTCACGCAAATGTTTTTTGTGCTTGAAGCATAAATATTGCGAACGTCTTGTGCGGATAAACATGGGAGTGCTGAGACTCGAAACTGAAACCCCTCTTGCTCAGTGTGATTTTATACTCTAATACAGTCATTACAGACCCAAAAACATAGTCTCCCAGATGTCTGGAAGTACAAGTATGGCAGCATAAAACAGGTACCCATTCTCAAATCTCAATCCTTCTTTTATCAAAATGTCATTTTGTGAATGTCTGCATGCAATTCTACTATGCATCTATTTAAATATACGTTCTTGTTTTGAAGCTGATTTAGTGTAATTTCAGAATCAGAATTCTTCATCTGTTTCTCACCTTATCCAATGTTTCCGTAACTATACAAATATGTGACTTACGTGATTTAACATTCTATGTACTACCCTATCTACCAATACTTGTACAACTTTACATTCTCTGACTCACCTTTCCTCTAACTATTCTGCATCTGAAAAAAACATAACCTTGTTCATTCTAATAATGAAGTTAATCTAATGAATACAGATCATCTTTGACTTTTTGTTAATTAATACTTAATCATAACCAATGAGCTGGATTCTTGTCTTTTTCTTAACTTTTTTTTATTAAAAAAAAAAGACTTTGTAGCCGAGTCATTTGTTAAATATTAAAATCAGGACAAGATGCCATACAATTGTTTCCGAAACACAGTTGTCATGTGAGCTCATTTATTGACCAACCAAGGGGTAGAGTTTGTTAATTGCAAAATTTCATTCCATACGCTTCAACTTTTGACTATTCTAAATTGCCAATCACTTTTAAAATTATTCCAAGTGGTAGGCTTATTTGAAAAATTATTTCAAGTTTTCAAGCACTTTAAAAATTATTTCTAGTTGTCAAACACTTTAGGTATTATTCCAAATGAGTCTATTGTGAGATTGATATGTAGAGCTAAATGAAATTAGGAGTGGAGAAAAGTTTTACGAGCAATATTTTAACAAATGTATAAGAAGAAACCTACAAGATAGAATAATTTTCAAAATAAATCTATCACTTCTAATAGTTAGTTTAAAAAGTGATTGACAACTTGAAATATGTAAAGTTAAAACCTATCAAATGAAATTTCCCTTTATTAAATAAATCTCTTTTTTTGAGAGAGAATGTTAAATAAATATTGGTCTTAGTAAACGTTTAGGTGATTAATTAATTGAATTCATGAAAATCATTGAAAATGAAGGGTGGTACCTAGCTATCTAGTTAGGAACATCATGTATTTAAATGAATGGTATTTGTTGATCTATTGAAGGAGTGCAAAATCATTGTATTGCAAAGAAAAATTGTCAAATTTCAGTTGAAATATGGAATGTCAAGGTGTAACAAAGTGTGGGCCGTACGGAAGTCAATGTGCCCCAAATTGGAGCTTGGTGTTAGGGGCTGGGATGAGAATTGTTGAAGTTATTGTTCAAATTGGACGTTGTGGTGGTGGGATTGGCTTTGTTATTGTTGATGCTTGTGAGGAAACCACTACTACCTTCTTTGGATGCCGAGGTGATCAGACTTTCAGGGTAATGTAACACTCACTTATTTATTATTACTCTATCATCCATATTAACTGTCGTCTTTGGAAATTATTCAGTCAAATTTCAAAAAATTTGACCATAAATTTTTTAATATATACAATGAGTTGATATATAAAATTATCATCAATAGATTCGTAACGAAAAATACTATCAATATTGCAATTGTTAATAACATATTATGTAAAGAATAATCAATCAAAGAGTGACATTGGAGATCGTGAAAATCAAAATTATGACAATTAATATGGAACGGAGGGAATATATTGCTTCTCTTGCTTAATTTCATTTGATATGCGTCTTAAATTAGGATGGTTAATAATTACTTTGAATTTTCTAATATTTATGTTTATTATAATTTTAAATGATATTCTTTTAAGTAATTACATATATTTGTCAAGTATAATAGTATCGCAATCATCGGTTATGTCAAAAAGTATCAACTATCATAGAGAATGCACATTTTAAGGCGCCGTTCTTTTATGCGGTATAGTTGGTTGCGGTATGGTGGAATGTGGAGAGTTGTGGTAGAAATAATGAAAAGTGGATGGAAATAAAGTGAGTTTTTAAATTTATTGGAAAAAATTTGAATTTTAATAAAAAGGGAAATGGAAAGTTACGGTGAATTGTGGTGAAATATGGAAACTTGCGGTGCGGTGCGGTGCAGTTCCAACCACATAAAATAACAGCGCTTTAGTGTAATTCTATATTTATATAAACAAATAATAAATTTTATGTAATTTATGAGCCGTACAAGTGTAAAACCCTTGAAACTAGACTTGTCAATTCGGTCGGGCGGGCGGTTTCGGGTCGGTTGTATATTGGGTTCGAGTAAATACGGGTCGGGTGTATTTCGGGTTCGGGAAAATACGGGCGGTGTATTTCGGTTTCGGGTCAACCCAACGGGTTATGATTGTGACCTTTTTTCGCTTTTTCTTTTTAAAAAATGGTCTCCAAATACTACTTTTTGTACAATATACATAATAAAATATGATTATCTTCTAGCAATGATAGATTATTGTAACTATTTTAACTTAAATAAGAGAAATAACAAATAAATAAGTTGCGCTTATAGTTTAATAGTTAAAATTTTGAATGCGAAGTCACAAATTTTAATAAAGTTTAACTCAAAAAGTTAAATTTTCGGGTCAAACGGGTGGATCGGGTTTGACCCGCTAATTTTCGGGTTCGGTATACTTCGGGTTTAGTTGAAAAAATCGTGTTCAAAACCCAGAAATTTCAGGCGGGTTCGGGTCGAGTCAGAAATTGTCATGTCTACTTGAAACAAATGAAGCATATATTAATAACATTTTAAATATGCATAAATATATGATTTAAGTGAAATATGAAATGTTTAAGAATCGTCTTGAATCAAGACATATCTTACTGTCATTATTGTGTTTTACTATGGTCCAGTTGTAAAATTATTGCAAACTTGGTTTCAGCATCTAATGTCTCAACTATTACTCATTTACTCCGTCAGATTAAACTCCAACCATGTGAATATATAACACATGTGAGCGGATTACATGGGACTTACTGCAGAACTAATCAACGATTGCTGATAAACATTACGATCCACACGAACCTTTGTCCCAACGGACATGGCCCATACGGTGGGAACGGCTCCGGCATGAGCAATGTCTGCCGTTATAGCACTCCTTGTTCGGGTGCTGCCGTTGCTGGATTTTTCGGAAGAGTTGGCAACCATATCGAATCCATCGGAGTTTATCGAAGATAGGTTGGCATCGTTACTATTGGGTTTCACAAGTTAACTACGGTTATAGGCGTCATTTTCATTTTCTTTCAATAAAGTAAGTATTGTCTCCTATAGAGAGTATTGTGTTTGTGTCCCTGGTCGTCGTCGTATTTCTAATTTCCTATGTTTTGTGATAAGACGTTTGTTATAATGTGTATGTTTAAATATTATGTTGGTTAATTTTAAATGTATGTGTCAAGGTGTGTCTCAAACACTACTATAAAATATATCATTATTAATATAATGGTATGATGGTTGATTTATGTCCTAATTTTATTAAGAAATTATTTTTTAAGTTCCTTTGTTTCTTTGGTTGTTGGTCGGGAATCAAGGGTATCTCTCTTATAAATACTCCGATTGTTGAAGGTCTTGTAATATTGGAGAGAGAGAAAGTTGTTGAGATTAAGATAGGTCATCCACAATGATGAGTTTAAATTCGACTCACCGCTGACATGATATGAGATGAAAATGAAATGAAATCGTGTAGGACATTTCAGTGACGAGTTTGAAAGCGAGTTTAACACAAAAGCTTAAACTGATGGTGAAAACCCCAAGAATGGATTTATACTCTCACACGAATGCCCTTTGAGCTTTAAGCGTAGATGCTGCAAAGGCTCCTTCACCTATGAATATGGGAGGTGATGAGATTCGAACCTAAAACCTCTTGTTTATTGGTCTTGCTATGATACCATGTGGAACCATCTCAACCAAAAAATTAAGCTGATGGTTGAAGCTCCAGAAATTAATTTATACTCTAACAAAAGCTAGTTAAATAAATTGATAAATTTTGACCCTCTTGGTAGGGGGTCCACAAATTCCACATCATTCAATAAGCCCAACTCAAACTCACTATTGCGAGTGCTCTAATATCTGCTTAGGATTGAATTACACATTGTGCTTCTGATTGTATTATACTCCCTATGTCTCAAAGTGAATTACTCTCACCGTTCTTTTTTATCTGTCATTTACGGTTTTCAGTGTCAATCTTTAATCAATATTTTCCAATATAAAATTTTTATTAAAAAATATAATATTATACTTTTTAAATAGTATTTTTGTTACAAATCTAATGACATCAACTTCGTATGATGAATCATTATACAAATTAAGATATTAATAATCAAAGTTTTTAACACAATTTTCTAGGCGATAAATAAATAAAAACGGAGGTAGTATTTTTCTAGTTGTCGTCAATGAGTTTTTCTTCCGATTCTTGGATTTCCAACATATCCCTTATGTTACCTTTCATTATTTTTGCTTTTCCCTACTTTTGTCATAATTGATGTCATCTTTATCATGTTTTCGCGCTATATGCAATCTGCAAGCAGTAGTCTGAATTTCCTTTGAGTACTTGTGGAACATAGTAAAGTTTTGAGGCAAAATAAGGCAAGGTTTAACAAAATCTGCTGATAAGATAAGGATTGGGGTGATGGGGGTCATGTCGGGTGTGATACGAACCTGTGTCATATTACTATGACAGTAGAAGTAACACACAAACACCATGCATTTCTGGGATCTGCACATCGCCAGAGCTTGGTCAGCTTGCCTCGTATGTGTCACTGCTCACTACAACATCCAAAACCTCTACAAATGAGTAGTTATAAGTCAGCCATTTTTTACTCTAATAAAAACTAATAATCAAACTGTAAGTGTTATATAAGCCCAAATCCAAGTTTGAACACCATGAAGATGCAAGTATTATAATATAGGAAAATTCCATCTGGTGTACCTATGCTAGACAGCAGTAATAACAGCAATGATAGATAAAATGTAAGAGAAATGTCATATGATGATATGCTTTAAGCTGTAAAATGCCAAATACAGTATGTTCTATTACACTAAGCTCATCTTCAAGCTATTTGATTGAACAACATTTTTTTAAAGATCGGATGAAATTTATGGTTGCCCCATGAACACCATCTCTTTGATGACTGAGCAACATGCATTTAATCATCAATGGCAAAAGAGTCAGAACATGCAATTAAAAACTCCATGGATTGAGTTTTGACACACATAACCCTATTGTTGGAGCAAAATACTGTGTCAAAATTCAATTCATCTTGTTTCTAATTCCAGAAACTACATGATCCCGATCTGTAACATGCAATTATCCATCATCCGAAGAAAAAACACGAATGTATAACTAAGCAGAACAAAGTTTAGAAAAAGAGTCAGAACCAGTGACTGCTCATTTCAATTCATTTCCATTCAACCCATAACAACCCACTGCCATTCCTCATAAAACCAACAAAATTTTTTACAACCTTCGTAAATACATCCATTCGAAACCCTAATCCCCGACAAACCATCCCCAAAACGCTAAAGTACATCAAATCTAAGCTCTCTCACCTCGAATCCTACGAGCGAGCTGGATATCCTTGGGCATGATTGTAACCCTCTTAGCATGAATCGCACACAAATTAGTGTCCTCAAACAATCCAACAAGGTAAGCCTCCGCAGCTTCCTGAAGAGCAGCAACAGCGGAGCTCTGGAATCGGAGATCAGTCTTGAAATCCTGAGCAATCTCACGAACAAGACGCTGGAATGGAAGCTTCCTGATCAGAAGTTCGGTGCTCTTCTGATACTTCCTGATTTCTCTCAATGCGACGGTTCCTGGCCGGAATCTATGGGGCTTCTTGACTCCTCCGGTGGCCGGAGCAGATTTCCGGGCGGCCTTGGTGGCAAGCTGCTTCCTCGGGGCCTTTCCTCCGGTGGATTTCCGGGCGGTTTGCTTGGTACGAGCCATTTTTTCCGGCGAGTTTTTTTGGAAGTAGAAACTGTGTTTCTCTTTCTATCTCTAGATTTGTTTGGTTGTGAATTTGAGCAATGGGGAAATGGGGAAGGGTTGAGGGTGGTATTTATAGGGAGGGGGAAATGAGCGGGAAATTCAAAGTTTTTGACAGAGGTCGGTGTGTTTTCCCGAGGAAAAATAGGTGTTTCGAGAGAGAATCTGATCCGTTGGATTGGGTTTCATCTACGGATGTGAATTGCTCATTTATGGTCACACGGATAGGTATCCGCGGTTGTAGTGCTGGCCTATAGGAGTGGACAGTTGGTTGTCAATCTTTTAAGATTTCTTTTTCTTCCCAGCATCTGTTTGGTTTTAGATTAGTAAATTTATAATCGAATAATTAAATTGGCAGGACTTGCATTTGTTCATTTGTTGACACAATTTTACGTTAAAATGATTTAACTTTGTTTACATCGCCTGAAAATTACACAATTAGTAGTTTTTTGAATTATCTCATTATAACTTCGATTGATTTATAGAGGAACTCTCGAAAAAATACGCATTTTCATAATTTCATTACATAAATGGCTAGCATTAGTGAGTCAAGTTGATTACGAAGGGGAAAAAAGTGTAGCGAGTCAAGTTGGAAACAAGCAATAATGATTTAGGCCATAACATTTTCAATCTATATATATGCAAATTTTTTTTTTGCTGACAAAATAAGTTTGTGAGAGACTTTATAGGTATGGAATCGACCAGGAAAGCACCAAGATACGAAGTGGTTAAAGTAGTGTTTGATGGTGCTTGTATTCCGGGCAAAGTTGTTAAGATCGGGATCCTAACTCGAAACTATGGAGAAGTTATGATCGAAAATTAGCTAATGTATAATTGTGGATCGTGTGTAAATAGTAGAATCGTATCGAAGATTTTGGACCATAAAACCGTAGAACCGTAAATCAGGATTGGGACTTTAATAAGTATACTTCCGGGGTAATGTCACGGCCAGGAAGTGATTATGAAAGACTTTACTGGGAAGCTATTGTTCGTGACAACCTGCCAAGGCCAGGGTTGCAATGAAGCAGAGGTAGAAGAAGCCAGAGTCGCATTGTTTGTTCTTGATCAAGCACGAACCAGAGACTTCATAAACATAATTCTTGAAGGAGACTCACACAATCTATTGTGCAATTGAGCAAACAAAGTAGAACATCTCAAAACTCGGTAGCTTCGTATCCAAAAAATTACTTAGAGATACCCTAACTTTTGGTAAAATGTTTTTCAAGTACCCCAACTTTTCAAAACTCATTTTGGGGTACCTTTACTTTTTGGGTTAGAAATTATTAAGTGTTTTTTCGGTCATCAATTTGGTTAAGTGACCGAAATACCTTTGTTCTTCCATTTTTTAAGAAATAGCCTTAAAGAAGAAGAATATGAGTATTTCGGTCACTTAATAAAATTGATGACCGGAAAGCACCAAATAATTACTAACCCAAAAAGTAAGGGTACCTCAAAATAAGTTTTGAAAAGTTGGGGTACCGAAAATAGTTTCCCAAGTATTGGGATACCTCTGAATAATTTTTTGCTTCGTATCGGGTGTTTCAACTTTAGCTAATTGTTTCGATTCTTGTTGTTTTTCCATGTTAAAAGAAGTGGTAATAGTGTAGCCCATCTACAACCCATGGTGGGGTGGGGGGGAGACAAAATCAGCATTTTCATGCATTTTTATATATGAAGAGAAAATTGTCTACATCCAAATACCGTAAACCTTGCATTAGTGGCGTCTTCTTTCATCAAACAAATTGCAAGTCATATCGAGGAAGTTAGGAACCATTTTATACAGTACCCAAAATTTGGTGCATAATGTCCTGCTACTATTAGCTTGCAACAATGACTCAAAGACTCAATGAGCCTAAGCGTAGTGATTAACACTGCAATTACAATAACATTAATCTTTAAATTGAATTTCTCCCTCCATTATATTATGTATGTTTGCCATTTGTGGTTCTGAGGTACCAAAGGAAACAATGATTTGACGAGAAGTACATTTCTGCCCCAGTTAATTTACATTTTAGCTGTTAGGATTAAAGAATTTCCAATCAAAAAATATTATCAAAACTTGAATGCAAGAGGGATCTCTATTCCTTTGCAGATTTATAACTTGTATATGTCAATTACTGTACCTTGTGTTTTTCTCTCAAACTGATTAGTCATAATCGTAATTAACAAACTTATATATGTCATTGAAGTTCATAACAGTATTGATGAACTTCCGATAAAATTGACGGAAGATAACAGATAGAAACTGAAGAAAAATCCAGAATACTTCCATTTCAGCAACAAAAGACAAAGGCCTTTACATATCCGCCAACATCATAACAACTCAATACAAACTACAATTTCAACACTCGAAATCCATCAAATCTAAGCTCTCTCACCTCGAATCCTACGAGCAAGCTGGATATCCTTAGGCATAATCGTAACCCTCTTAGCATGAATCGCACACAAATTGGTGTCCTCAAACAATCCAACGAGGTAAGCCTCAGCAGCTTCCTGAAGTGCAGCAACGGCAGAGCTCTGGAATCGGAGATCGGTCTTGAAATCCTGAGCGATTTCACGAACAAGACGCTGGAATGGAAGCTTCCTGATCAGAAGCTCGGTGCTCTTCTGGTACTTCCTGATCTCCCTCAGTGCGACGGTTCCTGGCCGGAATCTGTGGGGCTTCTTGACTCCTCCGGTGGCCGGAGCAGACTTCCGGGCGGCCTTGGTGGCCAGCTGCTTCCTCGGAGCCTTTCCTCCAGTGGATTTCCGGGCGGTTTGCTTGGTACGAGCCATTTTTTCGGGCGAGTTTTTGTGGGTGTGGAAGATCTCTCTCTCGATTGATTTGTGGGGTGTGAATTTGTGATGGGAAATCGTGAGGGGTTGAAGGAGGTATTTATGGTGGGGATGTGGAAAGAGGGGAAAGAAGCGGGAAGTTTGAGTTTTGAGTAGAGGGTTGGGTCCGTTGGATTGAATTTTATCGACGGATGATAGATGTTCTTTGATGTTCACGCGGATAGTGATCCGCGGTAGTAGTGGCTGACGAATGGGATGTGAAAATCTGGCGTTTGTTTAATGTGGGTTTAGGTAAATAAAATAAAGCCCGCGATTGGGAGTTGCGCCGAACTGGAAATAACGTTTAGGCTTATTTTTCTAATTCACTGGGCTATTTTTCCCCAAAAAAAAAAGAAAATTTACTGGTCTTTTTATATGGATTAAAATTTTATTTAAATTATATTGAAGTTATTTATATCGGTAAGTACTCCCTCTAACTCATATTACTAGTATTTGCAATGAGTTTGGATTCAGTTTAGATGGAGAAAGGGAGAGCAAGGGAAGGTGAAGTAATGGAGGCGAAGGGAAGGAAAAGGAAGGGAGGGTGCACCGTATTTGGGTAGGCCCAATTCATATTTACCCTAGGTTACCGGTTCGCCCCAGGCGTCCCTCCCCTCCTTGCAATCAAATCGCGGTTGTGGCCCTTGTGGGGTCATTTTCAAGGCGGATTTGGGGGCCTTGAAGGGCTATTTAGATCCTCATTGGGTGTGCCCTTCACTTAAAGGTATATCCCGGATCATGGGGTGAAGCTTCGGTTCCTCAATGGGACCCTCCTTGACCTTTCTAAGGGGTTCCATAGTATCGATGTGAATAAAGAGGCGAAGTCACGCATGACACGTGACTTCCATTTTGGGTGTCAAACAGGAGGAAAATCAACCCAAGGGCAATTTTTGTCTTTTGACATCCAAGGAAGATCAACTAGAAGGAATTGAAGTTCATTTGGAAACCCAGAGGGCATAATGATCATTTACTATGTTCAAGGGTTGGGTTGGGAGATCGTACAATTGGGGGGGGGGGGAGTTACACAAATTCAGCAAGAGAGAAAGCGCACCCCTTCTACATAGCTCCAATGCTTTTAAAATTTTGGGAGCGTAATGTAAACACCAATAACTTTCCAACAACATATTATAAGTTCAAATTAGAATTCGAACGAAACAGTTATACGAGTTTGAAGTAACAAACAAAAAATTTGTAAATGACACAGTTGTGTCATGCTAGCTTTATTATGTTTTTCATATTTTCTTTATTGTTTTTAAATTTTCAAAATCTTTTAAATTCCCCCCCCCCCTTTTAACTCTCCCCCTTGTGAATACACCATTCTCCTATGCATACATGTATAACCTCATTGTAAGAGATAGACATGATGAATGAGTGAATTGAATGAAATGAAGGGTTTGAAAATTTTCTCTTTTAAAAATCTTGTTTTACTTTATTCATAGTTGTTTATGGCAGTGTCCAAAATCATTCCCTAATAGAATTGTGGTGAAATTTCTTTTTATCAAGTATTCGGTGGTTGTTAGTTCTTGGTTGTAGAGTTTCTCATTTATCCAGTTTGTATCCCTTTATGTTTGTTGTCGAATTCTATGGTCCGTGAGTTGTTTGCTACAAATTATAGGGTTTGTTTGTGTTTTTTTCTTGTTTGTGCGTTGTTCTTCAATTATTTCATCCTCCATCCATTCACCTACAACTCAAACATCGTATGTGGCCCACCCTGAAATGCCTCGGAGGGGGAGTATTCCCCCCCACCCACCCAACCACTCAATTTCGAAATGGGGGTTAATGGAGGGGAATTTTGGAGGGGGGGGGGGTTGTTCCCCTCATACCCTTTAATTAATGTGTTATGATAATTTGGACAAATGTTATGATAATTTGAATATTGAACTGAATCTTTATTTGGTCTTGAACTTTTAGTTAGCTTAGTATTTTAAATAGCGATGGCAAACAAGCGGGTCCTGGTAAATTTGGGTTGGACAAATTCAGACAATGTCAAAATTTGGACGAGAAAATAATGCCCGAACTCGGTTTTATTTCAGGTCAAATCGGGTCGGACAATCCGGGCGAAGCTAAATCGGGTCCAGACAATAGAAAAAAGAGAAATTTTATGTCCGAATATTCGGTCGATAGCAAAATTCGGACAAAAAATCTATGTCCAGACCCAATTTTTTTTCGGGTTGGACAACATTTTGCCAGCTCTAGTTTTAAACATATAATAGTTAGAGTACTCTATGTTGGAACCTTTATTCTTATGTTGGAGTTTCAGAATGTTGAATTTTATTTTCAGGTGGTTGTGTATTATTGAATTTGGTCAAGTAGTGTTGAAATTAGGGTTAAAATGAATGAACTTAAATATTTCTATTTTTTGTTCCAAAAAGAAAAAAAAAAGAACAACTCGCAGGATCGATCGATCTATTGACCCGTCGGGTCAGGGTTAAGGTCATATGTGCTGGTCTGGAAACCAGATCGGGTTCGGACTAACAAATTAGGACTATTAACTCAGCTGACCCTGTCCGACCCGATTGATGATTGCAAGCATTTCTACTGATTTAAAAAAATATTAAGTTGTTCACTAGCTAACATCGATTCTACCAATAGCCTGAATGCTCACTTACAAGTTGTTTACTGGCTTCTTCTGTACTGGTCATGGATAAAATTTCAACAAGAAATCAGTGAGTGAACAAACACACTAATTATCAAAAGAAAGTGGGGAAAAGGATCACTTGATGAATAAATCGAAGTAAATGAACAAACATGAATTAGCAAGTGAATAATCCTGAATCCATGGGCAAACAAACATGAATTAGTAAGTAAACAACCGTGAAACGTCGTCCAAATGAGTTTACTTTTCCACCTTATGTAGTTCCTATATATGTCTGTCGCCCAACTGAGGCGGGGTACTGATGGCTGCAACCACCACCACCACAACAATCGCCGACCATCCCTGGCAGCTTGCATCAATTGACATCAGACCGCTGAGGATAGAGAGAGGGAGACCATCCCTATCGCCACTGGTGGCATCAATTATATTCAATCACACTCCCATCGCCAATTCTTCCCCACCAACCACCACCAAATTGGTAGCGGTGGTGGCGGGGGGCCTACCACTTGGGATTAATCTCAAAGGGCTTGACATGGCGGCCGGTGGTGGTGAGGCTGCCAATAGCCACGATGCCAGTGGTCTATTCATGACGTTTTGCGAATATTTGATGAAGTATTGGATAAATCATTCATTTTTATAATAGATTTTTTTCGTTCTACGAAAACTTAGCTATTTGAATCTAAACAACTATTTGAATAGACCGTTTACCCAATACTACTTTGATAGTTTTGAGTTGATTAAAACAACCAAAATACCTCTAATAGACATTATTCTTCCATGTGCCATTCAATAAGCTATTTGACAAACACCCCCAAATGCTCTTTGTCATACACTCCTACAGGATTACAAATTGCACATATACAATTTGCTGTCAAGAACAAACCCTATGATATGTGTACAAAATGTAAAGATGATGAAAGAGGTAGTATAGAATCTTGTTGGTATTGGGAGGCGACAATGAGAAGAAGACACTCTCTAAGTCTAAATCAATCCACACATTATACGAGACACACCAACAAAAAGGAGCTTCAACCTCCTTTTTTCCCCAACAGGTATAAGAATGAATGCCATACTGCATGTATTCAGTGTGCATGTAGGAAATCCATTGTGTCATGCACTTTTTGTATTCTCATCGGTTCCATCTGGAAAAATTTTGGTCCGAATTTTTATATTGACCGAATATTTCGACATGATATTTCTTTTTTTTATTGTCCAAACCTGAATTAACTTTGTCCGAATTGTCCGATCCAGTATGTCACAAATAAAAATCCGGGTCTTAACATGAATTTCTCGTCAGTCGTTTGATATTGACCAATTTTAACCAACCCGAGTGTACCTAGACCTGCATTTTTTACAGCGCTAGTAAAACAAAAAATTCAGGCATGGGTCGGGTCGGGCCATCCAATTTCCTTGGCCCGGTCTGGTATGGGTAGAAGATGAAAGCAGTTTTATCTTGGTCTATTATTTAGTGAGAATTCGGTCCCCGGATCGAGCTAATTCGGTCCGGTCTAGTTCGGGTTTGGACCGATGCACACCCTTGGCTGTAAGTCTACACATATGACTACAATAATGTAACAGAAACTGTGAGAAAGGTGAAGCATAATGTGAAAAATATACTTCAATTTCTATGATTTTTTTGAATAAATAATGGGGTGTCATTAAATTCGAAATTCTTTTATGCTGTAATATCCACACTATCTGCATTTATCCGCAATATCCATACTACACTCTTACCAATAAGTTTAAAATTTCTTTCAAGACAAAATTATTTTCTACATAAGACTAGCTAGGAGTAACCACCAACAAATTTGATAGAGCGCAGAGAATATATTAATATCAAACTGTTAATAACAAAATATGATCTATTGATTCTACAATTTTCACAACTTTTTTTCACCTCCATCAAAATTTATATTTTGGTGAAAAATGTAGAAAATGAGACACTATATGATGAGATGCTTGAAATTCTCCCACAAAATCAACTTTTGGTTAAAAGATTATGAAATTTCCATCTTCTCAAAGACTTTACCACAATGTTAAGAAATAAGAATACATATATGTTGGAATATGGACAGTATTTCACTATGACACATGATTATTTCCCTCTAGGATGGCAGAAGAGTGCTTGTAAAAAATAATACACAAAGTAGAATAAGGTGTAAAGGTACAAGTAATGAAAATGATTATTCATTGTTGTCATATTATACAACTCACAAAAGTTGCATATATAGCATTACACCAAACAAAGCATTAAAGCGATCAATCATAACAGAACATTCAGAAGTCACTAGTGTAATGTGGTCACCCTTTCATACACCTTAAAAAAACCTCAAAAAATAAAATATATATAAAGATCAAAATTTGTCACCCTAAGCTATCATAACCCCAACACTCAAAAAGTTTTTTTTTCCCTACTAAATTCTTTTTGACTGACTCAACAAACAAGTGGTAATCTAGTTAATTAGTATCTCAACCGTTAGAGCTTAATTATTAGATATAAAAGAAATTGTAGATGATTATAGATTTTTCATCCGAATTATAATATAGACCAATTATATTTGGTTTAGTTTGACCCGTATTTGTGTTGTCTGGTCTCAATTTTCATCCAAATTCAGACCTAGATGAATCATTTGAACTCTATTTTGAAGAAACATAAGAAAGCATGAGGTGTCTTTGGAGTGTGGCAATTTTTGGGCATTGTTCCAAGATGTTATATGTTTGTTTTGAGTTGTAGTTAACTGTTGATTTATTTTCATTACTGTCTAGTCTTATAGCATCCACCGTGTGGATTAAACTTCCAGCTTGTTTCAAACTTTGATAATAATAAAAAAAAAACCAAATCATCCGACTAAAAAAGCTTGGTACCAAACTTCAAGTTTTCACTTGATATCGGATTCATCTGGTTCTAAAATGCCTGAACCCAAACTTTCTAACATTCATGGGGCATTTGGTTACCCAACTTTTTGGGTAGTTTTTAGTTTTTTGAACACTGTTAGGTTTTTTATCAAGGTTGGAAAGTTTTTTGAAGTATTTGGTATGGAACTTTTTATATTTAACTTTTCGGATCCAATAAACTAGTTTTCAAAAAGATACATGATGAAGTTTTTCGAGGTAGTTTTTCACAAAAAACTACTTTACCAAACATTCTCATCCAATCAGTTAATCCAAACAGCTAAATTCAAACAACTAATTTTAACAGCTATCAACTAACAACTACAAATTAATAACTAACAGCTACTAACTACCAACTGGTTGCTAAACAGGGTCCTAGATAATTTGGTAAAAACATCCATTTTTTTTATCCTTAAAAATAAAGAACTCAACCTTATCTTTGTGCTCACAAGACAAGAGCACCACCACCATGTAGAGTAAACTCCACTTCTCCTCCCCACAATTCACATGCACACACCTCACCACACCACCCTCTTTTGACCCTTTTTGTAAAACCCAAAAAAACATTTACTCACAACCCAAACAACCCCCCCACCTCCCTCCTCCTTTCCTCCCTTGTTTCATCCATCCCTCTCCAAAATCCAACCATAGATTTCATCTTCACCATTCATCCTCACCCTTTACTCTGTTTTGCTCTGTTTTTCTTGTACTCTGTTTGGATGGCTGAAGGAGAAGCTGGTAGGATTAGGAGGATAGAAATACAGGAAGCCATTGCTAAAGCAGTTGAATTAAGAGCACTTCATGCTGCTTTGATGCAGGGGAATAATAATCACAGTAGTATTAGTCCTGCTAATCTCAAATTATTATCTGCTAATCCTCAATTTTCTGGGCATGATTACCCTGTTTTCACCCCTGTAAGTGTCTCTGTTTCTGTTTTCTGTACAGTACATGCAGTTTTTTTGTTGTTTGTTTTGTTGGGTGTGATTTGTGAAGCATTGAATTTGTACAATTATTTGTCAAATCTGAAATAATAAATGATGGTATGGAATTTCCCTTTCATAATTGAGTTAGGTTGGGTTTGGTTATTGTCATTTCATTATCAAAAAAAAAAAAAAAAACTGACTTGACTGTGGAAAAATACACACACACACTAATAATATTCATGGGTTTTGTTTTCTTTTAGGATTTAGATCATTCAACACTTTGTTGCTTTGCTATTCTTGTTATTTGTTATTAGTTTAATGAATCACTGTTAGATAATTTCTTATATAATATTTTATTAATAATTACAATATTATACTTTTTATGATAATATTTTTCGTTATGAATCTAATGGTAATAATTTATTTAATAAATAATTATATAAAGTGAGAAATTTATGGTCAAAATTTTATATATTTGACTGCATAATTTATAAAAATGACAAATAATATGGAACGGAGTTAGTAATTCTTGATTTTTTACCGACATTAAAATTAGTTAAAGGTACATGGGAGAATATTTGGTTGATATATCTATGGATTATTGAACTCCAATGTACTTTGATTTATGTATGCTAGACATTTTTGCACTATACAATCTTTTTTGTATGATACAATATGACACTTGGGTGTTGAATTTTCAAGTTTCAACAAAACTTCAGACTAAAGTTTGGCATTTATCTTGAAAGTACTCTGTGTGAATTGTACATAACACCCATTCTAAAGTACAATATATCATCCAATATACTTCTTCCAAAATATAGTATATCACATCCAAAAACTTTATATTTATAGACTTGAAATAAATATTTCAATGTAACTGAGATTTGAGTTTATGCATACAGAGTTATGAAGAGGAACCCTTACCAATAAGTGGCCAAATTCAAATGTCGTGCCAAATAACACCTGAAACCTGCAACAACAACGATGACGACGACGACGACAACAACAACAACATCCGAACTGAACTTGTCGATCACAACCACCACATTTGTCCTGCTGTATTGGATGACACGAAATCAGTTGCCAGTTCGAGCACGAACCATGTCAGTTTCCTGCAAACCACCTCCCCAGGACCCGACACGGGGGTCAAGTCGAAAAGAAGGACCAGTGTAGACGACACGAAATCCGTGGCATCATCTTGCAACAAGTGCAGGCCTGCAACCATGATGATAAGTACTAGTAGTAATAATAACGATCATATTTCGAAAACCAGCATTGTCCCGGTGTCAGATTGTGCATCGCATTCGTCCTCGCAGAACAAGCCCCGGGGGACAATCCTCTCGTGGCTGATCCCCCGGTCCAGGAGGAAGCAGAAAAACGCCGAGGGGGGCGGTCCAAATTCCCCCCTCAGAGCGGAATCAGAGGAGGTTTCGCAGGTTTTGAAAGACTTAGGGATGGTCTCGATTGAAGCACTGAAAAAGGAGCTTGTCGACGCGAATTTGAAGAGGGAGTTAGCTGTCAAGGAGGCTTCAGAGATGCGATCCTCATTCGGAGAGTTGAAGAAGAAGCTCGAGTTTCTTGAATCGCACTGCGAACAGCTCAAGAAGGCGCTCTTACGGCTCTCCAATAGGGAGGAATTCAAACAACAGGACACTATGATGCCTGTGAGTTTTTGCAAGCCAATTTGCTGCTTAGCCGCGTTAGCGCAGGCAAAATTTCGTCTGACCCGAATTGTCCGACCCGGAGAAAACCGGGATGGACATAAATTTTTCAGACAGAAAACCGGGATGGACATAAATTTTTCGTCTGAATTTTGATATTGACCGAATATTCGGACATAAAATTTCCCTTTTTTCTATTGTCCGAACCCGTTTTTTGCTTCGCCCGAATTGTCCGACCCGAAATAAAACCGGGTCCGGACATGAGCTTCTCGGCCGAATTTAGACATTGTCCGACCCGAATTTACCCGGACCCGAATTTTTGCCAGTGCTACGCGTTATCTACGAATATGATGAATCTGAACCTGATCCAAATGCCGGGTTTTTGCAGGTGAGCGAAGAAGCAATGGTGGAAGGGTTCTTACAGATTGTATCAGAAGCAAGACTGTCAATGAAGCAATTCTGCAAGACCCTTTTCAGACAGATTGATCCGAAAGACGAGCACCTCACAAACCACATCAACCACCTTCTTACACCCTACAAACTCACCCTAAACTCGAAACACCCCAAGGTGGTCTTATACCACTTATCAGCCATCATAAACCAGGCATTCTACCAGGACTTTGAGAATTGTGTTTTTCAGAAAAATGGCACCCCAAAATCGCTCAACCCGCATCAGGAAAGACAGCAAAACTTCCAATCTTTCGTGTCGCTGAGGAATCTGAGCTGGAACGAGGTCTTAAACAAGGGAACCAAGCATTACAGTGAGGAGTTCAGCAGGTTTTGTGATCAGAAAATGAACAGCATTGTTGTGACATTGAATTGGACCAGACAGTGGCCTGAAAATTTGTTGCAGTCGTTTTTCGTGGCAGCAAAGTGTGTTTGGTTGCTTCATTTGCTCGCGTTTTCGTTCCACCCGCCATTGATGATATTGAGGGTTGATGAGAACAGACAGTTTGATGGGCATTACATGGAGGATGTGTTTAAGTATAGGCAGAAATTAGGGGAGGGGCCGAGCCGGGTTAAGGTGATGGTTATGCCAGGGTTCTATGTGCAGGATAGGATTTTGAGGTGTAAGGTTCTTTGCAGGTATAAATCTGCTGCATGAACATGAACATATGTTGTGATTTGATCATGTGTTGTTGTTTAGCTGATTTGATTGAGATTGTTAGAGGGCTTGATTGTAATGTACTGATAGGAATCAGATGTAAGTTGACACAATTTTAGATGCTACCAAAGTTGGAATTTGTATATGAATGAGTGTTATGTATGGATAGTTGAGAAAAGGTTTATTTTATTCACCTTAAACTGTAATGAACTTATAATCTTTTCCATAGAATAAAAGGATTTTCTTACGGATCTGTCGCATTTTACCTCTCCATAATCTTCAGTTAACAAGGTAAGACCGCCTACATCTAAATCCTCGAACTATGCTAAAACGTGTTTCTCTTGCGTGTTTGCTGTTATTGTTGTAGTAGGTAGTCAACAGTTTAAAATCTTACATCAATTAAAATTGGGGTTTAAAATCTTAGATCAATTAAAACAGGTCTTTCTGAAATATTTTTAATTCAAGGATAACCCTAATATATCAAAACCCTTCATCCCATTTTGGGTGTCATTATACTCAACAAGAAGTCACAAAACATATGTTTTTTTTTCCCTTTTTCATCATAATTATGGGTACATTTTTGCCCTTTTCATTAGTGGGTGTAGCACTATATATGGTGAGATGTTAGGTGTGAATTTCTTCCACATAAATTTCAATGAAAATCATTCTTAGAGTGGAAATGGAATCATTTAGAGGAAAAAGAATATGTTGGTAGGGCTGACATGAAAAATAAATATTGAGTTGGCCCAATTCATTCAAACTTTTCTATGGTCCCATGCAGTAGGTGTGCCATAACTACATTAATTCATTCATTCTTTGGCTTGAAAAATGAAGAGAAAAATTCCCATAAAGGATGATTTTAGAGTGGAAACATAGAAAGTCTTCAGAATAGACTGAAAATTGCAGCATAGGAATAGTAATCATAATGAAGAAGCTAATGTTCATCTACCTAAAAGACTTTCCTAAAATTAGACAAATGCTAAAACATATAGAAATGGAACTTATGTAATAAGAATTACTTATGCAAATAATGTACAATTAGGCCTAAAAACCTCTTGCTCAAAAGGCTTGATTAGTCCATAGTTACGTATATATAATTAGATTAATGGTTGAAGGTCAAGGAATGGTTTTATATACATATAACAAGTACTCATTTGGACGTCATATTTAAGCATGAGATACCCATTATTGCCTTTAGGGTTGTCAGCTTTTAGGATTATCAAAACTGTCATATCTGAAAGTTTGGTATAGTTCAAGGAAAACAAGTATGGTTGTATCGTCATGAGTTTATCGTCGAAATTTTGATATTGAACGACTTTTTAAGGAAGAGATACATTTACTTTTTTATTTTTAGTCTATGAAGAATTTATGCTTATCGAACTTGAAATAAACTCAAAAAAAATTCCGTACTTAGGCATTATCCCCCCCTCCCCATCACATGTCCAATTTATGTAGACTTAAAACAACCCTAACTTAAATTTGTGACAACCTTAATTTATGGGATTTTGGGGATCTCTAAGTTTAGTAGTTACAAGGTTTGGCCTTGAAGCAACCTCTAATGTAGGTTAACTGATCCTTAAGCAATCTTTGGTATCTAAGGCCATCCAGGACTGCTTTGACTTTTTGTCTTTAGGCTCCATTTTATTTTTCATAAATAAATAATTAAATATACTGGGATTGGACAATAAAATAAAATTTTAATTTGAACCCCCCTTTTTTTTTCCTTCTTTCAATAAATGGGTGGTTCTTGGAAGTTTGTTAATGGGCCTATGCTCAAAAACAAAAAAAAGCCCATTTGTCACTACCGAATAGAGGTTTTGGTCTAAGCAAGACCCATCTAAAAAGACAAAAACAAAAATTAAAGTAATTCTTCCGTCTAAAATTTGTCGAATAACTTATTGAATAATCTCTATAGTCTAGATTAATAGTGTGCTTAAATTTAGTATTTGTATTAATAATCTTAAAACAATTAATTGGATGTAGAGACTGGGTTTGGTTTTGGATCCAATCCCAAATTCATTTACGAATGGATCTTAACTTTAGGATTCAATCCCGGATCCAGATCCACTAAATCCAATTAATTCTAAATTTGGATCCGGGTATCCAGTTTTTCTGTGCACACCTACTCTTAAATCTTAACCCTTATATTTAGCTTCTGTTTATACGACTATAGATAATGTATACACCCTAAATATCTCCCTAGATCCTCTGTTCTCTCCGTGTTCAAAGTACTACAAATATCTTACTCCTGACGATCTTAAGAAGATAGAAGATTAATGACTTATACAAGCTTGATAATTTGAAAACTTAACCATATACGCGATTATTTTCATTTTGATTAGGCTATTACTCCTTCAATATATAGTTAATTAGTGTTAAATAGTTAAATAGATTCAACCCGTGCACACTTTCATATCACAATTTATTAGGTGCACCCTGAATAAGTGTTACTTTACATTCATCTACATACACTTTCATATTCACAAATCAAAGATAATGCTTTAATCTGCCCTTCCATATGATTCACAAATCAAAGAAACAAAAGAATAGTCATGTTTTTGTTGTGATGCATGCATGGAGGCCCCAGCTAAATAGTTACTGATGATTCCAACTTCCACGACGACAGTTTTTCTGTTACAAAATCTGCATGTATTGTTTGGTGGGAGAAACAGACAGAAGTTACGGTACGTACAAATTCAATTACGAAGCCACATGCATGCAGACCAAACTACACCAAAAAAATGGTGATCACAAACACAACCCTAATATCCTGGAACATCAACGTTCTGGGTCTGTCGGCCACTAAAAACATGCAGATATTTGCAGGGTTTTTTGCATTTTGGACCCCGAATTTTAGGGGTATTTATATTCTGAACCCTCGGTTTTCAACTTTAACTTTTTGGACCCTAAAGTTTGTAGGCCAAAAAAAGGACCCTAAAGTTTGTGAGGTGAAAAAAAAGCTCGTTTCCCATTTTTCTTTTCTTTCCATGTTTGAATTTTTCTCTCGATTGGCATCAAACTTCAAGACTAAGGTTAAAATCGACATTAAAGTTATAATAAAACTCTTTTATTCATGTTGGAGTTACTTGAAACAATGTACTCAGGGGTCTAAGTAAGCGTACGCATGAATAAGAGAAGGTATATCATAAACAATATTAGTTTTAACCATAGTCGCGAAGTTTGGCGTCAATTGGGAGATAAATTCAAACGTGAGAAAATATAGAATGAAGACGGCGCTTTTTCAAATTCACAAACTTTAAGGTCATTTTTTATTAAGCCTACAAACTTTAGGGTCTAAAAAGTTAATGTTGAAAACAAAGGGTTCAAAATATAATTCCCCTAAAGTTCAGGGTCCAAAATGCAAAAAACCCGATATTTGCATGCTGATATTAATCATGAAGGAGGATTAAGATTCACATGAATCTTAGGATGGTAAAAAACCCAGGAAATGATCAATTTTCACAAATTTACTCAGGGGGAGCTAAGAGAAAATTTTCCCGGAAAAATCTTTCCCATGAAAAACTTTTCATGGAGAATTTTCCCGGAAAAAATTTCTTTGAAGTTCTTACCGAATGCTCCCAAATATTATTGTTCGATCTCTATGCTGGGGTCCCATGATAATGATGATATATCATATAATCATTGTTCATGTTGTGGCTATGGTGATGGTATGTATTTAGTTATTTAAAAAAATGTTTAAACTAGCTCCATAGATATATATGCCCGTGCAAATTATCGTTCTGTTTCAATCATTGGCTTAAGAAACTGCCATACAAACCGCCTAGTAGAGGGTTCAGTTAAGCTATCAACATCAAATGGTCAATTTTGTTGCTCTTGGAAAAAAAAATCAAGATATTATTGTCCTATAAACCTATGGACACAATCATATGGTGGAATGGACCAAAAAGTAAATAAAATTAAGACTTTTTGACGTTAATATACTGAATTTTTGGAGTATTGGATAATAATATACTGAACTTTGACTTTGAACAATAATACACTATTACTTTAGGGAGTGTACGTTGAATAATAATGCACCCGAAAAGATTCTGACGGTGGCTGACTCAATAACAACCTTAAAACATCCACAATTCATCCCTAAAAGAATGTGTACAACAACTTTTAGATAGGACGATCTCATCCAAAAAATTGTAGCACCTAACTAAATATCTAGCAATAAGTATACTTGTGGTGGCGACATTGTGAATGTGTAAAGAACTCTAGTCATTGAAGTTGAATTAGACATTCCAACTTCTATCAATTGAAACTTAACCAAATCATTTGCTAAAATATCCATTTTTGGACTATGCAATCATGCATTCATATGCATAGGTACATGAAAGGGTGCCTCCTCCATGACCACTCCATATCATGAAAGTATATCTTACTTTTATAGGACATCTACTTCAAACCCCAAATGTACTTCATTTTATACCATGACCCAATTACCTAAATGCTTTATATCTTTTGACCATACGTGATCGATATTTTCTCTTTATGGTGTGTTTAGTAATTTATCGAGAAAGATATCTCTCTTTTCTGGGAAAGACTTTCACTAATTAAGGGTCATTTAGAAAGTTGTTTACTGATATTGAAAGTGAAATAATGAGTTCCAAACTAAAACTTGCCCATTTATTTGGAACAACCAAACATAAAAAATTTTGCCAACTTAGAAAAGTTAACAAATTTTTCTAAAAAAATTTTAAAACCAAACACACCCTTAAAAAACATCAATAGTATACTTGTAAGCAGCCCCACAAAAGATTCCAAACATCGAACATGACTTCAAATCCATAATATGGACCTATGCTATGGGTGTGATTCCAAACATTAAACATGATGTCAAATCCATCATTTGGACCCTATGTTAAGTTGTATGAGTGAATTTTCTCGGTATTGTCATTAAATAAGGTTCCTAGCTTAGTAATTTAATATTGTGTCGAATTTAGGCCTCATTCTTTTAATTGGCTGGCTGGCTGCAGTGTCACACCGCATCGCAACTTTCCATATTCCATTGCAATCCACCATAATTCAGCACAATCTACCATAACCCAACACAATATACTTTTTTAATTTGATTTATCTTTTTATTAAAAGTTAAACTTTCCATATTCTACCACAACCCACCACAACTTTCCCCAACCCACCACGATCCACAACAACTTTTCCCATCCTACCACAATCCACCACATTTCCTCCACACCGCACCACAGCCAACCGTATAAAAAAACGGGGCCTAATAGATGTCCAATCTGTTATCATATTTGCTACTTTATAGATGTGAGTTTGACATAAAGTATAGTTTTAATTATTGCAAAAGCTTGTGTATCTCCCCCTATATGTTGCTAGTATATCCTGGTGGTTCCAATTCCTTATGCATTTCCTTAACAAACCATAAGATATCTTCCGATGATTAATCTCTTAAACCCTTGAGAAATTGTTAAATTGACTACGTCTCTAAGTGACTATTTTGATGATGGATGAGTTGACGAAAGAGATCTGGACGAGTCACCAAGACGTATGCTTTTTACATATGATATAATGATTACAGATGTGTCGAGGAAAAGACTAGATGACAAGTTAGAGTTTTGGAGAGTTACTTTGGAATCTAGGGATGTTAGAGAAAATCAAAGACGGAATATATGATGTATCATTTTAATGGACTTAAGAATGACAACTATAGTCAACAAGTTATCATTGCGGAGATGACCATGTCGTAGGTGGAGAGATTTAAACACTTAGGTCTCTTCTACATAGTGACGGGGAAATCACTGAGGACATTAGACATCGAATCATGGCTGGTTTGCAAAAGTGAAAAACAACTTTAGAAGTATTCTTTGATAGGGGAATTCCGCTTAAGTTTAAGGGTAAGGTGCACCTTAGGGTAGTTAGACCAACAATACTCTATAGCACAGAGTGTAGGGCAAACAAGAAGATATATACAAGTCCGAAGGAAAGTATTGAGGATAGTTTGATGGATTGGCGGTTATACTAGGTTGGATGGAATTAGGAATGTCACATGTAGAGCTAAATGAGGGTTAGCGCCGATCAGGAATAAGTTAAGAGACACTAGATTCAGATGGTTTCAACATGTCTCTAGGAGAAGTAAGGATGTCCCGTTAGGAGAGGTAAAGAGATAAGGATATCCCATGAGCATCCGGAATGTGGGAGACCCAAAAGGTCCATGAAAGAAGTGATCCAAGCTAATTATTTGAAACACTTAGACTTAGCGGGAGACATAACACTAAATATGGAAATTTGAAGGGTTCGTACTAAGGTGACTGGGTGACGCGCTTAGCCTTGGTTCGAGCCTTGTGTTTCCTATTTGATTGACTAGTCAAGGTATGTCTAACTCTTCCTCAACATGTGGAGCGCACGTGCATGCATCTCCCCCTCCGTAATCTTTTTGATTTCTGGGTTTTTAAATCAGTTTTCCATCTTTTTTCCATTGGTTTTCGAAGTGATTTTTCAAAAACGCCTTTTGTCGATCTATTGTAATCAACCTTGACATGAACTTCAGTTTATGAG
This sequence comes from Portulaca oleracea, assembly GCA_029582165.1. Classification (NCBI taxonomy): domain Eukaryota; kingdom Viridiplantae; phylum Streptophyta; class Magnoliopsida; order Caryophyllales; family Portulacaceae; genus Portulaca; species Portulaca oleracea. The sequence goes on along the minus strand of CM055885.1, from coordinate 38,090,357 downwards.
AGAAGACTGCATGTAGCTAAATTCCTAATTGTTGACTACATCTCTAAGCAAGCCTGCTTCCGCCGCTAACAGTAATGTCCCTTGATTGAGTTCAAAAGCGGGAAGGTTTCTCAAGAATTCGGATTGAAGGAGACGGTCTTATTCTCATCCAGGCTATCCAAGGAACCGTCCACACACCTTGGCATATTGATATGATTGTTAGAGATATCAAAAACTTAATTAGGCAGTTGGAAGATTTTACTATTTGCCACATCTACCGAGAAACAAACTCAGTGGCAGATTGGATGACTAATCTTGGTCATTCTTTAGACACTGCCGGTCTTTGGATATGTAGTCCTTCAACGGCCTTTTCTTTTATTATTCGTGCAGATAACTTAGGGAGATGCCTTGATAGAGGAGTCCCCAAAGTTCTTGATGTTTCTTGTTTACCCGAGTTAAAAAAAGAAGTTAGGTATGTACTAGTGAGATTGTGATGTAGACTGATCTAGTAATCTGCCTAATGGACAAGGGTCTAACTATTAACCCCTTAAGTTAGTTCACAAGTGAAGATATTTCAAACCAAATAAAACTGCAAACAGAAGTATGACAACTCAGGGTTCACATGAGTACACGACCTGAAAAATCAACTTGTACTGTCTTACTACCACGAAAATGAAAGGTACCTGACTGAAATATATGAATCTCCTTCTTACACTTCCTATTGTCCTTTCCCAACCACAAAAACACACTCCCTACAATTGGGAGAAATCTCAGTCACCGATGTTTGCTGATATTATCGCGTTGTTTTCTCTGTCTGATCTTATACGGTCCCATGAACTGGTGCAACAGTATTATAACTCTGAGCAACTACCAATCATATGGTTAATGTAATTATTGTCTCCAAAAACCAGCATTTACTCTCAAAGATTCTACATTAGGATATCAGTTCAGAGAAGGCGGGTTCTTTTGAAAAATCAGGATATCAGTTCAAGCCGGATTCATTTGGCAAACAAGACACAAGTATTCGGCATCTTGGCAACTTTAGATTATGACAATAAACAAAATGTCTAGGGTTTTACATAACAGCCATTTGGCCATAAGATCGAGAAATCACATGATCATATAGGGGGATGTCACAAGATCATACCCTCATTCATTCATTCATTCATTCATTCATTCATTCATTCGAATATCTATATACATTACTTGGCGTCACACTCCAAAATCAACGCTCTAATTCTAGTCATTCTGCTCACGAAAAGTTTCCAACTAAGATGAACCGAACGGAGGAGGGTCAGGGTCAGGGCGAACCTTCCGAGCTGCTCCACCAAAAGCTGACTGATAAGCTTGCAGTGAGAGATCGAACATAGTGCCACCACTTTGGCGGGATGTATAGCATTTCACCTTCATCTAGAATGCAGTCCATGAATTCCACATCCTTTACTTTCGGAAATGCCGTGTCATCTATGCGGTCCAAATCAACCTTCAAATCAAGATGATAATTTATTAGTATTAGGGTAGAAACCATCATTGGACCTTCAATTAATAGAATAAACTTTCGGTTAAATTTGTTCCACATGGTATTTGCACAAGTTTACGGGGGGCTTCATTGCATCAACGCATCAAATCCAAAGGACATTCGCATGAAGGGACATATTAGGGTATAAAACTATTATTATTGGACCTTCAACTAGCAAACTTGGGTAATCATCAACAAGCTCTACAAGAGGGTAATGGGTAAGGACCAAATTGCCCATGACCCATCAACCCCACAATTACCTGGCTCGTATTGTAGAGCATGGTTTCAGAATGTGGGTAAAGCTCCTCGGACAGGGACGCTGAGTAGAGTCTTATATACTTCTTACCGACAACCTGGCAGGATAGAAGATACTTGCCTTGAGAAGAAAATGCCAAGAAACGGGACGAATTCAGATGAAAACTAAACATGGAATTAGTAAAACTCAAATCTGATCATCATAAAGTGAAATTTTACCTGAGCAAGGATGTTATGATGGGGATCATGGTGCAAAGGGGTGACAGTACCAGCAGGGCCAAACCAGGCATTTATGGACTTCAACTCTCCACCGCCAGTGTAACAGTAATCGGGGATGAGAATATCGTTCCGAAGCTCCTTTATCTGTACTACACTAGAACCAACAAGTGAACACAATGAACAGGGTAATGATCAGAAGGAAGCAAAAATCTGGAGAATCAAACCCTTGCACGTAGATGACATGCCTGGTCAAACAATGGATGTTGCGCAAGATACGTGGGAACTGCTGAAGTGTTACCAGATTGGATTCTTTCGAGGAACTCGGAGAATGTGATGAGCTCCTGCTTCCACTCAGGACATAGGTAGTTCTTTCCAACCTGTTTAAACATCATTTTACTTAAAAATAAGGTAGGCAAATTTGCAAAGTAAAGGGATTCAACTAGATTTGTAAAGAAAACAGCAAAGTGAGTTGTTGTTGGCCACCAAAATGTGGAAATTGTTGCAAAAATTACTAGTACAAACATCAAGGAAAAGGTCCTAAGTTTTCACAGATTTGTATATTGATACAGTTTAACATCCAGATTCTAAACTTCGAGGTATATTTATGAACTCCAGCCTTCTTTGGTGCTCCTAACAAATACAAATTCAAGCCCAGGAACAATAGTGTCCCTAAAAAGCACCCTTCAATAGTTCAGCCAATTAAAGGGCAAAGATCCAGGTTCTTTATAGAGCCCACCAAAGTGGGAAAAATTATGCCTTATCACAATTTGGCTGGCTTTCATTTACCCAAAAGATGTAGTTGCAAAGTATAGACAAAGGAAATAATTAATCATCAGATAAAGAGGTATACTTGCCCAAAAATAGAGTTCAGAGGAAATAGTCATCAGCTAATCACCTCGACTGGAACAGTACGATCACCAGCAACCCTTTTCAGGTAATTCATGTTATTCCACCTACTTCTCGCTGGCCAATGGGACATCGAATCGCTTATTATTACAGGAGAACCCGGTTGAAAATAGTCCCGAAGGAAACCCTCCAAAGACAAGCTAGAGCGCCTCTCGACACTCTTTGAGGACAAAGATTTTTCAGGCAATAATCTGAGAACCTGCAGTTCAATTTCATACACATTTCAGCCAATTTCACAATATAGAAACCCCAATCATAGTGGATCAATCTAGCTAGTAGGGTCCAAGGGGATTATCCTTTCATCAATCCAAGGGGTGGGAGTAAATGATCTTCAACCTAGGGTTTGATGAGATCAGCCTTTGTGCAATTCAAGGGTGAGAATGAGACTGCTACATCTTATCCTCAACACCCAGCAGGTATGGATGCCAATTTGGAAAAGATATTTTAGCAATCATGTCCCACTACATGCCCATAATCTAGATAGCTAAAAAGGTTAACTTTTTCAACTTAGATAGTAAAGAACTAAGGCAAAAATGACTCGATAAACCTGGTAGACCACCAGTAATAGTGATCAACTTTTTACTCAATCGATGACGTGGAAGATCAACAAGCAAAAAAGAATGTACAAAGGCAAGATTTTTTTGGCTTGATTGAGCAGATTGATCGAGTGGATTGAAAATCAATTCAGACCGTGGGCAATTTTTCTCCCTATCTCTCTCTTTCTCTCTCGTCTTCCTCTCACAATCTCTACCATTGGAGATGAAGTTTCTTAATGAGTCGAATTTTAGCTCAATTGATGGTCCACCTCACAAATTAAATAGAAAATTGGAATGTCACTACAAATGCTCCTAATACTTCTTTTTCACTTCTTTTCTATAGGGTAGTAATCAAAATCTTGGGCCAATCAAAACCGATCTCTCTTCTTTAGTTTAAGGGTAAGACTACTGCATCATAACACTACATAAGTATCCCACTGCATAAGTACATAACAATCATTCCCACATCTATTTAGCCATGAAAATACCCATTTCACATCAGTTTCATGGTATCATACAAGCATCCCAAACAAAAAATGAACCAGCAAAAGAACACTATAATTCCCCCAACCTTAGATTGGATTAGTCTATCAATCAATCATACAAAACAGTAGACAAATCATCTCAAATGCACCCTTACTCAACACACATTAAGTACTAATTACTCTATCATTCAATCATATATATAAATGTCAACTATGAATCCAAAGTTCAAAACAATAAAGCAAGCAACAAATCATTAATCAATCAGCATTCAACCAAACAAGAGATTGAGATAAGACGAACCTCACCTCATCTTCTCGAAACTCATCCAAATTGACCAACTTACTAGCAGAAGAAAAACAAGAAGAAGAATTACTCTCTCCATTCTCTCTCTCCTTCGCCGCCATAACTATCTCCACCGCAGCTTCCAAATCGGGCCTCAACAGCGTCCCTCCCATGATCAGCCCCATATCCAAAGCCCTAAGCGTCTCCCTGAAATCTCCGCCATTGAAATGGTGCTTCGCCACACTGAGACACGCCATGGAGTACGCATCTCTCCAGATTGGGAGCACCGAGTGCCACGGCCCGCAGTGGAGCTGCTCCCACGCCATCTCACGCGCCGCCTCCGCCGAGCGGAGGTCTCCACCACGCGCCGCCATACGGACGAACGCGTAGCCTCCCTCCTCGGAGATCCGGTGGAGTATCCCCGGCGTTTCTTTCTCTAGGGTTGGGGTTTCGAAACCTCCGCCGCCGCAGTTGCCCGGAGCCATTGGACACCTCCGCCGTGAAATGCGGTTGCCGGAGTTTCTAGAGAGAGAAAGAGAGAGGTTGGATTTTTTGTTCCCGGTGGAAAATGTCGGAAAAGGGGGCGTGTGATAATGAAGGTTAGATGAGTGTGTATATATATAGTTTTTTTTTTAAAATAATGTATAGAAAAAGAAAAAGGGTAGGGTGGGCAAAAATATCTTGAGATTTTTTGGAAATATCTAAGGTGTGAGTGGTGAGTAAGGTGGCAGCGTAGGTGGACATTTCACTTTTTTTTGTTGGGGGATTCTAGATAGTTCTAAGGAATTGAGTGTATTAAAGAAAAGGAAAAAGAAGAAGAGAAAAAGCATGGAGGGACGTCACACTTTCACTTTTTTTTTTTTAAGCAATAGAAATGAATCGACCGTCCTTTTAAGAGCTCAGTTTATTCGATTTTTCAAGACATAATAGTTTGAATCTCTCTGTAAATCTACATTTCAGGTCATCGGATCCGACAGATGAGTCCAACCCTAGCTAGCCAATCTGTTGCTCTATTAGTTCCCCTAAAACATGCTTAACAGAGAAACTGCGCTTGGATAAGAAGTGTATATCTTCATTCAACATTCTGATAGACCATGAAAAATATACGTCAATTCAAGCCTTCAAGGGGTTTAATACTTGTTTCTCTGAAATAAATTCTTAATTTTGAGTGTTGATAGAGAAAATTTATGATAAAAGATTCCTCCCAATTTTTGGATCAACAATGAGCTTGATTTCTAACAATAAATTATAGATATAATTTAAAAAATCTTTTCACTTACCAAATACTTCAAGTAGCTTTTTAACCTTAATAAAAAAGTTAAAAGATATCCAAAAAGCTAAAAGCTAACCAAAAAGTTGGGTAGCCAAACACCCTCAAAGTACTACTCCTCCCTTTCTATATTAATTGTCATATTTGAAAATTATGTTGTCAATCTTTAAAAGTTTTGATCGCAATTTTCTCAATATATATAATGAGTTTATAAAAGTATTATCATTAGATTCGTAACTTAAAATTAAAATTATTTTCATAAAAATACAATATTACAATTATTAATGAAATACAATATTATATTAAAAATTATCAATTAAAGAGTGATGTTGAAATCCGTAATAGACAACTAAATGAGCAATTAATATAGAGGGGAGGGAGTGTATGGTATGGAAATGCAAATGTTGATTTTTAAGAGGTTGTTGGTTAAGACATGAGTATCATGAGAAAATGGCACTTTCTTTGGGATTTGATGGATGGGGTCATGGCCCATGGGCGGCCAATTATTTAGAGGGAGTCCATAAGTATCTCTTTAATTATGTTTTTTTTTTTTCTTTTGAATAAATTGGTTTTGTTATGGAGTCCATAAATTGTGTTTGTGGGGACATAACTTTACACTATGAGAAATCAAATTACTTAACAATTAATCTTCCTAAGGTAGGATAGTATTACTAGTTACCTAAATATCTTCATGGGAGTAAATGTTTATGCTAAGATTTCAATATGTTGAGTATATCCTTCTATATGGACAAAAGAGGCCAAGTCAATGTTTTGAACTTAATATATCTTAATATCTATGTGAATGAATCTAATTTTAAGAAAGCTTTTCAGGGATGTAATGTTAATTAAAGAGGTTAGAAGTAACTGCACAGAAATGAGAGAGATAGTAGATATTCACTAGCACAAATGGAAAAAGGAGGGAGAGAGGATGAGACCAGAGGTGAAGTGTTATAATTCAGTTTACGGTTTTGATTGACGATCAAAAGACCTCCGATCGACTTTCAATTTTAAGTATGTTGTTCATGGCTCCTCCTTTAAATCCAACAATGTGATTTTCATTTTGACCTTCCTAGCTCAGCAAGCATGCCTTCGCCTCCGTAACTTCCACACCTGGGATTATCCTTGCCTTTGTTCTATGACAGCCACCATCGTTGCTCCGAGCAAATCATCTAATCACCTAGCTTTACCCCATCGAAATTTACTTTATTTACTCTAGGTGGAGGTAGTTTCTATGACATACTAGATCAAATTATCTACTCCTTATCCTTACTAAATGTATGAATGCTTTTTGTGTCAATAATTTCTCTCAGTATGTTCTATGTTTCGAGCTTTAAATAAAAAGAAAGAAAAAAAAGGAAAATGATTTTGTTGAGTGTTTTTGCATGTTCTACATTTGTAACAATGTTATTAGTGGTTGTATTGAGTAGCAAAAGAAAAAAAATAACTTTTATTTTCTAATATGAATTATTATTTAATTGATAAACATGGTAAAGCGTAACATAGGATAAGTCTAATTTAATGGGTGTCAACTCAAATTTGGTTTGTTGACATCATATCCCAACATATTTTTATATCTGTAATATTGCTTATCATTCAACATTTCAACTTTAAGCACACGTGGCTCCAAAGAGAGGCAAACAAATATATAAAAATGTTGTTAAATCATTTCATTCTATAATTCTTTTGAATTCTGATATGAACTGTCAAAAATATCTACAAAGCTTACAAAATAAATATAAATTTATTATGATTTGAGTTTATGCATCATAAAACTTTTCTAACACTAAGTATTCATTCATTCATTTCATTTGTCAAAATTCATTACCATGAAGCGTTAAACAACGAATGATTTCTAAATCTTGGGTCAATTGGAATCATTCTTTCTGAATTGTAAAATTTAAGGGAAGACCACAAGAGGTAACCCTTCCATACCCGTCTTGGCAAAATTTCGAAATATTGATTTTGGTTTTGGTTAAGTTTATTACCAGTAATCTTTGCACGAACACAATCCATCGACAAAACTATGGAACCGATTAGTGTCTCTAACCACGATTCTCCTCCCTGTAATCTTCGAAATCATCTTGATCGCCTCGTGGCAATCCCCACAAACACGAAGGTTCTTCACAACTCTGATCACTTGTTCTTCTGTAGTACTAATCAACCCAAATGCAATCGCGAGCTTCTCGCTGTGATACCCCAGAAACCCCTCCTTCTCTTCCTCCTCGACGTCGAACAGCACAAACTCTGTTGTTGGGACATACCCAGCTCCTCTCAAATCCTTCAGCAACTCACCCAATTTCACGTAAATCTCACTGTACAAAGGATGAGACTTGTCTCCAACCACAAACTCGTGAACCTTTCCATCCACTTCGATCCAACTGAACCCGGGTATCTTCTGAATCCCTTGCTGGTTCATCTTTGTCCTGGTTCTTTCTGCATCGTACCACTTGTTTTTTGCAGAGTAAATGTTCGATAGGAGAACATAGTTGCTCGAATTCCCGGGTTCTAACTGGACTAACTGCTCGAGTGCTAGTTCAGCTAGGTGGGTGTTTCGGTGTAATCTGCACCCACTTAGCAATGCCCCCCAAACAACCACATTTGGGTCCATCGGCATCGTTTGGATCAAGTTATGAGCTTCCTGCAGTAAACCAGCCCGGCTGAGGAGATCAACCATGCAACCATAGTGCTCAATTATGGGTGTTAATCCAAAAACAGGCTCCATGCTGTTGAAGAGTTTCTGACCCTCGGAAACAAGACCCGAGTGAGTGCAGCCACATAGGAGGCTGAGGATGATGTTCCCATTCGGATGAATCCCGAGTTTCTGCATCTGGGCAAAGAGGGCAAATGCGATCTCGACATGGCCATTGATGGATAATCCGGATATTGCAGCATTCCAAACGACGATATCTCTGTGTTTGATCTCCGTGAAGAGTTTCCAAGATGAGGCCATTTCGCCACACTTTGCATAGAGGTCAATCAGGGCTGTTCCCAGGACAGGATCTGATGCCAAGTCTTTCCTGTCGATACAGCTGATTGCCTGCTCTCCCAGGTGCATTGCCCCCAGCCTCGTGCAGGCGGATAAAACGCCGACCAAAGCAAAAGAATCAGGCTTTATGTTCCTCCGTTGCATCTCAGAGAAGATGTCGAGCGCTTCTTTTGGGAACCCATTTGCCACATACCCCTGAATCATGGCGGTCCACGAAACTACATCTCTATCAGCCATTTCATCGAACACCAGACGCGCTTTTTCCATGTGACCACACTTGGCATACATGTCAATCAGGGAGGTAGCAAGCTTGACATTTCTCCTCCCATTTCCATTCAGATTGATCATCCGATGAATCCGCTCGCCAAACTCAACTTCCCCGAGCTTCGCACAGGCACTCAAAATCTGAACAAGAATAGGCCCCTCGGGATGAAACTCCATCTCTAAAGAGCTCTTAAACAACGCCAAAGCTTCCTGAAACCGCCCAGCATCAACATACCCACTGATAATAGCAGTCCAAGAAACCCCATTTCTCTCAGGCATTTGATCGAACACTTGGCGGGCATCCTCCAAATCACCACAACTAACGTACATACTCAACAGACCTGTGTTCACATACACATCCTCATCAAAACCCAGTTTTATCGCGAGGTTATGAATCTGAAAACCCAGATCATAATCCAGAACCCTACCACATGCCTTGAGCACAAATGGGCATGTGAAACCATTGGGCAAAACACCCTTCGAACGCATCAGACGATAATACCCGATAGATTCTTCGAACAAATCACATGAGACAAACCCTCTGATCATGGTGTTGTAAAGAACAATGTTGGGGTTCTGGGTATGGTTGAAGATGAGCTTAGAGTAGCTAGTGTTTCCAAATTGAAAGCAATGCCCCAAAAGGGTGTTGAGGAGGTGGTTTTCTTGGTGCAATCCATAGCGAAAGAGGCGAGCATGAAGCTGTGTGAGATGGCGGAAGGACTTGACGCCATTGATAAGGCAGTTTTTGAGCTCTGAAGCTTTTGAAATGGAGGTAGAGGACATCAAATCGCATCACCTTGTTCCTCCCCTATTTCCTTCCCGCCAAAACCTACCTACCTGGCTCTCCATTTGTAGTTTAAATACGCCAAATTATTAACTGCTTTGTATTTAAAAGTAAATGATTTTTTGTAACAAATTTATTGATAAATAATTTCTAAAAAAATTAGTTAATTAGATTGGTACTTCAAAGCGTATAATATAACAATTTGTAATTTATTACGTGCACATGAGAATGTATTTCAATTATTATGATTGTTCAATCTTACTATTATGATTGTTCACTGTTGTTATTATGATTGTTCATTATAAATATCTTAGAACACATACTCTAGATACATGTGATAACAATTAGGGCATTGAGTAAAACGAGGGTTTGAATTATGTTCTTGACTTTTTGTGGTGTGCATATTTTTGTTTGGTAAACACTGGTGGTTCATGGTCTATCTAACTGGATAATTTCAACCTAATCACCAACTTTTCATCAGAGTTTCTTAATTGTTATATCTTTTAACAAAAGTATTAAGCAGAGATTGATAAGAATGTTGTTTCTAATTAGATTTCCTTTTGCTTAGCATATGCTTTTATTTAATTTCTCTATAATTTAGATTACCTAAAGACTATTTATGTATGTAGCTTAAATTGTAATTGATTAAAGCAAATTACATTTCTTAACATAATATTCTACTCCAGCGGTGAGCGATTCAGAGTGTCCTATCCTAAGACGAAGAACCTTACCTTTCCTTATTTGACGAGTACCAAAAGTTTAAAACTCCTGCCCTTATCTTTTAGGATAAGTTCCTAAATTTTTAAGAACCTTGCCTTATCCACATTTTCGGGTTCGATTCCAAGGTGAAAAAATTGGCATGAGATGATGTGCGAGAAGAAATATTCATGACATATCATCATATAACTTGCAATATGATCAGAAATACGGTAGCATAATTGATCACCTATATCTTCCAAACTTCCTACTATAGTAAATCTTCATTGAAGGCACAATAATTTTGCCATGATGTTCATATCAAGTTTTATACTTACCCCTTCCACCCTATCTATAAGTTGTGTTAGAGTAAACTCTTACTACAAAGCACAAAGGTGAATATATTGCAAATGATATGATGATCTGATATATTGAAAGTCACCATAAATTGGCCATCTGACAGTAAGTCTTGTAAGCCATCTTACAATAAATTTACGACAAGATGATCTCAGGTAAAACTTGCTCCTTGTCATATATCCTAAATTCTACAGCATGAAACTGAGGATGACTTTCTCCTGCACAAATGCTCACGAAAATCTCATGCATGACATAGTTCAACGTTGCGAATAACTCACAGTAGTTCTTACACAAAAATACAGCTCTCTTTGGCATAATTAGTTGACAAAGATTGAGACATAAGATACCATGATGAAAATTCTATCATACATATGGAGAATTTCTCACAACCCCAACAACCATAAATCATGACAGATTTTTCATCTCTCTGCAAAATTATAAGGCAGGGCTTCATAGTTAAGAGGACAAGTAGGGATTGTGAGTTTGTGACAATGGATCTTAGTTGCAAGATTCTATGTAATGATACATGATAGTTGCACGTCATGAACCCATGGAAGGAAATGGATACCCTGATAAAAAGAAAGAGAGCAAAACAAGGTTTATACAGACAATCGTCTTCCGGGATTGAGGTCTAGGAATTACACTGGTGCAGAGAAAAACAAATCGGACACAGAAAAGAAAAAAGACTCACGATGTTGCAACCCTCCAACTCCGAAGCAAAATGCATTTGGCATTCACAACTACAGCATGCCGAATCCCATCAACAAAGATTCACTCGTTCCATGGACAAGAACTTGCATTTACCAAAGTTTATCCACAAGAAAAAAAAATGGTGACTTTCAACATATAACGACATTCTTTGGTTAATGCGAAAGTCGCCATAACTACACACAATTGTTTCTCCTTTCTCACCACTGCTACCTTCCCGTTCTGAAAATGTGGAGAATATTATGTTTCAGGCAGTTCACACAATAAACTGATAAACACTCACTAGTCAGAGTAGCTACAGCAAGGTGACACTTCTGTCAAAATGAAATTATAGGCGTACATACCGGTAAACTCAATAGATGACACAGCATTTGCCATCAGATACATATTTTGAAATCCATCTCCATTTGCACCCAGAAAGATTATTCTGTTTTCCCAATTATTATTTGGGTAAAAACCCAGAAATTTCTAACAAGATAGCAAATCAGCTACTAGAATAATACTCTTGAAGCTATAGTGTAAGGAGAAAAGATATAAGTTACAGCTAAATAGAATTTAGAGCGGAAGACAAGATAATCACATCCCTAGTTATGTTTCATATCCCAAACTGCTGATTTTACCATTACACAAGGGCAGGTTCTGTGCTTTGCTATGTTTTTTTATTGTTCATCCATCTTATATTTGAGCGTTATTAACATTTGCATTTACGCCTATGGGCATTACCGTTAATTCCTTGTGTTTCACTGTTTTTGTAAGAATTTTCAGAAGATCACTCTGTTCACACATCAACAGAATACGGGACAATACAAGTTAACAGTATAACTTAGAATCCAGAAATGGGGCACAAAATCGATAGAAAAGCATACCATTAACAATTAATGTATTTACCAAATCTCAACTTCTCTAGTTCATACGTTTATGACGTTCAGTGGGTCCAACTATTAACCCATCTAAAGGAACTTCAACTATATGTGAGACATATCTTAACATAAGATCATGATCAGTCTTTTCTTGTTGCTTGTGGGCATCGATAAATGAATCGAACTAATCTAATAAACTTACAACTCAGGAAACTAACAAGTCGTCAACTGTACACGGCGCATACCCAAACCAAAGGAGCAGGAGACGTTGTTCCTGCACGCCCACTTCATTGTCCCTGAGAGCAACACCTGCAAAAAATAATACAAGGCGAGATTAATATAAATACTCCCTCTTTCCCATTTTATCAGTCACCTATTAATTACTTCACGGTCTCAAAGGGTTCTTTTGGCTGACGATTTCTCACATAATATTTTATCAAAAAATTTATGTTCATCAAAAAATTTATGTTCTTACAATAGTAAGTCTCGTTACAAATCTATTAGTAGTAACGAGGTCATTGTATATGTTGAAAACTTGATGGTCAAAATTTTGAAAGTTTGACTGACACGTAAACCAAAGTGACAGATAAATTGGGAAGGAGGGAGTGAATGAAAAGAATTAGCCACAAAGACAAGTACGACTCACGGGTTAAGTGCAAATAAATATAGCACCACCTAAGCACCACAGCATTGCAAAAAGTCGTCATCATCATCAGCGAAGAAATCATCTGGCAAACCAAGACCTTCAAGCCCAAGCAGAGGACTCCCAAGTGCACCAAAATCTAATGACAATCCATCCAAGGGAGACCCGAGTTGACTTTCAATGGGCCTATCCTTTTCGGTTTGGAATGCACCCACTTCATAGTGATTTAAGTTCCCTCCAGTTATTTCATTATTCCCGGTAGTATTTAGTGGTGTGAAATGCATTCCGCTAGCCTCTGATCTAGTATGCTGTTCATTGATGGCGAGTGGAGCTTCATGTTCATCATGCCTTTGCCCATATTGAATAGGTGGTGGTTGATTGTAGTACGACATGCCATGTTGTAAATGTAAGTCATCGGCATATTGCACGCCGGAGTAAAGGAAGTGCTGCCCTCCTCCAGAATACATCTCATTAGCTGGAGGTACAGAAGAGAAATGGCTAAAATGATCGAATTCAGGCGGGTGATATTGACCCAAAAGATCGCTATTCACATGCACCAATGGCTCTGCAGCAACATGCTCCTCCTGCAATGGTGCATTAGTAGTATTATTCTCCACAGCAGGAGCAGGTCCCACAGGTTCGCCATTCGCCGTGTTTTCATCTCTAGGAAGAGGTGGACATGGCTCGGGATTTACTGCGGGCTGTTGCCCGTTCTTAGATTGGTCATCATCAACGGTGGCTTTTCCACGGGATTTCTTTCTCTTATTAGTTTGTTTCTCTGCCGGTTTCTTGTTCTTAACTACAGGAGGGCTATTGCTAACCGATTCACCAACTTTTTCAGCATCGCTTTGCTGCTTATTCTTCCTTCGATCTTTCGAGGAGACGGACCCCGCACCATCATCAACCCCATCGACGTCATAGTCACTATCACTGCTAACGGCGGGCTTTCTTTTCTGACCACGCGTGCCGGGCGGGCTTCCTGTAATACCGGACGAAGTCCCATTGTCGCTGCTAGGCTGCTGTATAAGAGCCTCTTCCCGGCTCAAAACCGCTAGCCAGATCGAGCTCTCTTTGGCAGTCATTTTATCTTGCAAGCATTTGGACTGCCTCACGAGCCTCCTTATCTTTGCAATATCAGGCGACATGTGCTTGATGACTGCCGTTAAAACCCCGACTTTCCACATCTTCTTTAGGTCATGGGGCTTCTTGTATGGAGGACTTTGACCTTTGGGTAACCCTAGTTTGACCCACCAATCTTCATTCCCAGTGGGCCACCACGGCGGAGGAACACCCTTCTCGAGAGGGTACTTCCTCTGAGGTGGGTCACAATGTTGCATCAAAGACGACAAAAGCGACCCCAAAGTCGCATCTTGGAGATCTTGGAGGGTATTTTGGCCATTTCCACTCCCATTGTTAGCCCCCTCGGACATCGCCAAACATTCGGCCTCGTACTTGGCAATAGCCGCTGGACCGTTCTTGTCAAACTTGACCTTTTCTTTCCACCATGCCCGTATGTTGTCCGACGCACCGCTCACCGGCTTGCCTTTCTCGGGGATGATTCCGTATACAAAACCGCGTGCCTTGCAAACCTCCATCAACTTCAACATGTACTTCAATATCCCATCTTGCGCCCTAGACATCTTTTTCCGTCTAGCTTGATCGCTTGTTTGCTTCGGTTTTTGCTTCTCAGCAGCCTGCTGAGCTGCAAGCTTTTGCCTCTCTTTGAGCCGCTTGAGTTTAATTCGATCTTTCCACATTCGTCTTTCCAACTCTTCGGGCTCAATCTCTTCATCGCTAACATCTTTTTCAGCTATATTCCCACACCTTAGGTCATCGACCTCCATATCCGAGCTACAGTTGCCAAAACAAAGTATGCCCCGAATCAAATACCATAGTAAGGGGCAATCAATCATAAAACATTAACTGAAATAATCAATCTCTATAGAGTTATATAGCATCCTTCCAGTCTATAAAAGCCCTAATTCCTTAGTTTTTGCATCAAATATGAAAATGAGAGTAGCAAGCAGCATTTGAATTCTAAAACAATCAATGAATCAAACACATCGTTAAATTCCTTCAAAAATTGATCAAAATCTTACGAATTCAATAATTCTTCCATCAATACAAATACGAAATCAAATCGCTAAACACATTCAATCAGCCGCAGACTCGAATTTCCTTCAGAAAGTTCATCATTCAGCTACTCTAAAACCAACAAGCAAGCGAATAAGACTACAAAATTTCTAGGGTTTGCACAGATTAGAATTCTTACCCATAATCAGCCCCAATCTCTTCCAAGTCCCCCATGAAAACCCAGATTGGAACTCACGATTGCGGCACCACCCAGAAGAAGCAAACCCTAATTTGAACTCCCCCCACAAAACCCCAAAATCAAGATCAAAATTTGATTTCGGAATGATGCTAGATTCGGGGGTGGGTGATTGAGAAACAAGCTGAGTGGCGAAATGGGTATCTGTCTAGGTCGAAAAGGAAGAGAATCATAGATTAAAAAACTGAAAATTGAAAGGGGGGAAAAGTTGGGCAGAAAAAAGGAGAGTTACGAATTGTGATTTTATGAGGTGGTGGCCATGAAAATCAAAATGTGACACAAAAAGTGTGGAGTCACGGTCACCATTTGCGGGCTTCAGAGAGCTTGTAATTATTTGGTTCAGTTGTGAATCTTTCCTTTCTTCCTTCTTATCCTTCTTCCTTTGAATCTGGACGTATTTCTGTTCTTCTATGGCCCCTTTTATAATATTTTATTTTATTTTTCCCCTTTTTATTTATTTTATGTTATAATTTGCATTTGGGATTTGATTGTTTAATTTTGATTTTGCTGATTTGTTGCCCAATTTGTCCCTATAATGGTGGTGGGGTGGACGTGTTTAGTAATAGGTTTCAAATATATAAATAATAACAGTGCAGCGATCTGGTTGGTTTGAAACTATTCAATTTGTAGATGTTAATCTGTGTTTTTAAGTGCCCTTTGGAATATGAAAAGGGTGGAGGAATTTCGGTTTATGACCCACTTTCACTTGTTTATTTGTGGTTATTGATGAATAATTTGATTTTTAAATGTAAAAGTTTGATTATGTTAGACAAGTCAGAGTTTCTATGAATATGAGAATATATTATAATAGTTCTTACAATATCAACAAATTATAAGGCATCAACGTCTATTAGATAATGATTAAATGGAGAGTTATACAAGAAATAGGTTAAGTTGAGATCAAATAGGGGAGTCATTGACAACTTGGAACCGATAGGTATAGGTTTGGAGAAAACTTTAACTAGTATTTTCCGATGAAAATGGAGACTAAAACTGTGTTGCATGGACTTTGAGGAGCAAATAAGCTTTGACTTGGAAAACTCTAATCTTATTAGAATAGCTAAGCTTAAAGGAGCGACAAGAATTTGTTTGGATCATATTCATTTGATCAGCGAGTAAAAAGGAAGTTATGTGTATAATGGGATAGACTACTTGTTTATCTTTGATTGTTAACAAGCGTCTCATAAGGTATCAAGTATATTTGTGTAGTCTAAATTTTGATGTTTTTAATGAATAAATTTTAATCTTATTAATACTTTGCGTTGTTTTGATTTCTCTCAAGAGAATATTAGGAGGTTTTGTCTTCCCACTAAGAATGCTTACCTTGAGTAAACCCAAAAAAGTGTATCAACCATTTCTCACTTCTAAAAATAAGAGTTATTATCATTAAACACCTTGGCAACTATCATGACAGTTAATAGATTATGTTGAATAATATATTGTAAATTGATGAAAAATGATGATTATTATTATTATTATTATTAGTGGAGAGGAGAAGTTGGTGGATAGGATCCCCAGTTATAAAAAGTAAAGCACTATATACACAGCGTAAGAGATTGCATCAGCAAAAAGAAA
This sequence comes from Portulaca oleracea, assembly GCA_029582165.1. NCBI lineage: Eukaryota > Viridiplantae > Streptophyta > Magnoliopsida > Caryophyllales > Portulacaceae > Portulaca > Portulaca oleracea. The sequence continues at coordinate 38,073,703 of CM055885.1, read as the reverse complement.
GAAATAGGCTAATTTCTATTTTTATTAAACACCATAGTATTTAATAATTCTTATTTTTACCAATTGTACAGTAATAATTTTTATTTTCATTTTAGACTATGGTGATCCATAAGAAAAGATAAAATTGAATATTGTACTACAATCAACCAAATGCACCATTAGGTTAAAATAGGTTCCATATTAGGTATGTCCGAAGTATGTGTTCCAAATACTACGATTGTTCGCCGTTATTGTTATGGTTGTTTATTCTTGTTATTATGATTAATCATTGCAAATATCTTAGATCACGTGCTACATGTATATGTAATATACTCCATCTGTTCCATATTAATTGTCATATTTTGAAATTGTACAGTCAAACTTTAAACATTTCGATTATAAATTTCTCTATATATACAATGATTTATTACATAAAACTACTATAATTAGATCCGTAACAAAAAATACTATCATAAAAGTATAATATTGCAATTTTTTATATAATTTTATCCAAAAAATTATCAATCAAAGAGTGACAGAAAATCATGACAATCAAATGACAATTAATATGAAATAGAGCGGGTATATTGACAAAGATGGAAGTAGACCTAGCAAAATTTTGTCCGACCCGGAATGCTTGATTGTCCGATCCGAAAACAATCGGGTCTGAACATTAATTTTTCGACCGAATTTTGATTTGACTAAATTTGCCAAGTATTTGGACATAATTTTTTTTTATTTTATTGCTCAAATCCAATTTTAACTTCATCTGAATCGTCCAACCCAAATAAGATCGGGTCTGAACGGACGACCCAAATAAGATCGGGTCTGAACATGAATTTTTCGTCGGAGTCATAACGATAATGACCGGATTTGTCCGACGCGAATTTACCCAGATCCACAGATGGAAGAGCGGGATGACCATTACATTGACAATAACCTTGACTTGATGGGTGGTTAGTAGCTGCATTCGTAGCTCAAAACTACGCGACCAAACAAGCAGGCGGGAGGGAACCCAGCGAATCCCACCAAAAGCTTTTTCTGGAAATCGGAAACTCAACAATCACGAGACATATGGAGGAAGAAACGAAAATGGCGGTTCCCGGAGAATGCGAGAAGCTACACAAGGCTTTATGCGAGTGTCACCGCCGGATTCCTGCCGGTCCGGCGAGAAAATCCGCCTGTCGCCACCTCAACCGCGCCCTCGCCGACTGCATCGTCGCCGTCATTTGTCCGTCGGAGTTAGAAGCCGTCCGATCGCTCTGCTCCAGCTCCGGCACCGCCTTGAAGCGGTCTCAGTGCCAACAAGCTCGCGTTTCTCTCTCCTTTTGCCTCTCTTCGCATCAGGACTGATTAACCTTGATTCAATTGATGCGGATTGATAGGTTTCCGAGTGGAATCGAGCATCTGAGTTGCTGCGATTTGTTTCGGTGAGTTTTCTTCGTTTATCTGAGTTTTTGTATCTTGATTTGTGGTAATTCTTTCTCTAAATTGATTTGAATGGAATAGGAATGTGTTCTCTATCAATTCAAGTTGTTGAGTTTTCTTCCGATATCGTAATTTGTCGCAATTCTTTCTGTCAATTGATTTGAATGGAATAGGAATGTGTTCTCTATGAATTCAAGTTGTTGAGTTTTCTTGCGATTTGGTGACTCGTTTATCTGAGTTTTGTGTATCGTAATTTGTCGTAATTCTTTCTCTAAATTGATGAGAATTGGAATAGGAATGTGTTCTCTATCGATTCAAGTTGTTGAGTTTTCTTCCGATTTGGCGACTCGATTATCTGAGTTCTCTTCGTTGTTGAGCAATTAAGGTTTGTATTGTGAAATAATCTGTCCTTTGCTGGTTCAAATTATCTCTAGGGTTCTCAAGGGATTCACAAGCATGCAAAAAGTTCCATTTTCTGTCACTTTGGCTGGTTATTGGATGGGTTGATCATTCGATCAAATTCAAGTTGTGTGATTATTACTTGAAGTCAAGATAAACGTTTGAATGTTTGATGTATTATTGGAATTTGTTTATATAGAAAAGCTCTGCTTGGGGTATATTGTTTTATTGGAATGAACTCAGCTTACTAAAGATCGAGTCCTTAAGCTGAGAACTTTGTAGAAGTGTAGCTTTGGTGCAGGAATACTTTCAAATACTGCATTCAAGTTATAATCTAAATGCTGGGTAGTTTTGCCATCATTGGAAGGGGTTTTGTTGAAGGAGGGACTGAAATTGAAGATTTGTTTAGGTTTGGATAGGAATTCCAGCAGCCAGACCCTGGATTATCTCCACGATCTTCGTAGTTTGTCTGAGTGGTTGCCTATTAGCGCAGCGTGGATTCTAAAAGTGGACATTTTGAAGGTGTATAGAAGTTTTTCGACTTTGTTTAACAGAGGCTGGCATGAGTTCTTATTCTTAGAGGGCGTAAAGAACCCAACGACACCTTTAGATTGTACCCCATGATATGGCATTGTTGGTGCACTTAGTAGGCTTGATGCATATTTCAGCCTTGGCACAACTTTGCATAGCTTCAAAATGGATACCATGTGTTACTTTCACTTTTTTTGGATGCCCATGTGAGATTGTGAGGAGGTAGAAAAGTATCACTATCATGGGAGCAAAGTGAAGAATAGGAATTAGGCATCACTTAGCTCACTTAAACCTCTATCAGTAACTGGACTTCACAGTTATCTTGCAGACATAGGTGTTGCTAACTAATGATAAGCAAGGGGATATCTGCTTCAACCAAAAGTTCTGAAATCAAAAGCTATGAAAACACATTTCATATCTTCTTATGATGTCTTTTCCCTCCGGCAGATTACAAAAAGGGGCAGTCGCGGGTGTATGTGGTGACGATTGTCTTCCAACAAGATTCAGTATGTTGATGAACACTTCATGCCAAGTCTACTCACCTCGACATGCGAGTGATCAAGTGAATGAAGTAAGATCAAGGCTGCTTGAAGATACAATTGTGAAACCCTACACATTTCGGCAATATGTATATATTTAAAAGTACGATGTAGTTGGTTTCTCAGCTGAGCAATAAATATGGACCCAACACTTGATTGATTCTTGTTTGTCTCGACTTTTGAATATTTTCCCTTGTTGAGTAAAGTTCAACTATGATATGATTTCCCTTGGCCCGGGGCCGAAGCTACTTTCCTACATAAAAGACAGTGTAAGTTTTAAGGCACCAGAGAATCCAAGCATAGGAGCTTCAAAAGATTCAAAGATACCATAGCCTTTTCATTTTAAGACTCACTCTTTCAGAGGTAGAATTCTTCTCGATAATGGCAAAGACAACGAGCCTGCTTTGATCAGAAAATGACCCGTCATATTCTTTTCTTTTGTTCAGTTGGGATTTGGGAGATGGGACCCGCCTGAAAGTTTAAGATTAGGCCCGAAATTTCCAAACCTAAAACATAAATAAACCCGAAACCAACCCGTACTGAAATCGACCCGGAATTGACCCGCCCGCCCGAATTGACAAGTCTGAGACCATGCATGCTAGTAAAAGTCACCAAGTCCTTCATCTTCCATGAGTAGAAACCGAAGAAATATAAGTAAATTTTCTGATCAGCATTCAGGAAGCTTAATAAGATCATCATAATTAACTAAAAAAATCTTATACTCAGTGCAATCTATCTAAATTCTAAAATATTACACAATCATCCAATCTTCTTTAATCACACATCACAAAACTCAACCATTTCCCAAATATAACAGCAAATTACCACAATGCCTCTGCACATCCTTTCTCAGAGCATGCTGTCTGTTCTTGCAGGTAACCTTCTGAAGAAATTAATCGGAACCGAAGGCAGCCTCTGCCGGAATCTGGGGTGCCTCAAGACATAGATCCCATAACACAGCGCCACCACCTTAAACGGCACGATGTACAAAAGCACAGCCGCCGCCAGACAGAACGTCACGAACAACGCGGTCGTTCGCGGGTCCCGCCAGCTCAGCAGGGCGTGGATCCGCTCCCCCTGGGTGGCGAGGTCCCCCACGACGGTCTGGATCCTCCCGGCTATACTCCTGAGCCTGTCGTACCTCATCCTGATGATGTCACTCCCCCTGGCCGTCGGGAAGCTGTCAAACTCCTCGTCGAGCTCATCCGGGTGCGCCACATCAGCGTGGGACAGCCGGGTGTCCATGTGGGGCGGGTGCCGGGCCCGCCACCGGTAGTTCCAAATGCCGATCATGAACAGGTACAGGAAAAAAGTTGGCAGGATGAGCTCGGGGAAAACCACCAGGATCACTAGGAGAACATGGATCAAAACCGTGGTCACCGGGCTCTTCCAGTTGCATACCTGATCGAACCACCTCGCGACAGCGAACATCCCGCTTAGAACACTCATGATCCTGAAGAAATTCGCGTTGCTCCGCCTCATGCTCCACATGTGCGAGTCCACATCCAACATATACTCGACAACCTCCTTTCTCAACGGCGGCTCAGCCCGGCTCAGCCTCATGGACACGATCTGGATCGCCTGGTGCCTCAGAGTGTCGACCTGTGTTATCGACAGCGGGTGGACATAGTGCATTTTGGGGAGCAACGGGCGAGTATACATATGCAACATATTGAACCACGATGCACACGAAAATCTAACCGCCAGCTGGACCTCCCCCATCTTCTTAACCCCAGAAGGATGGAGCACTATGAGGGGGTACGAGTGGGTGTAAACCCGGTCAGCTTCTAGGGTTGAGAGCCGAACCCTAACCTTCCCAATCCTCGAGTCTCTTAGGGTTGGGGCCAGGGCATTGTTCCCATGTAAATGGCAGTTGTCGAAGACCCCGATTGAGATGACTGTGCAAGGGTCGAAAACCTCCCAAGTGTACTGCTCGTTCCACTTTGGGTGGAAGCTGTCGATGATGGTCCTGGTGCGGACCCACTTCTGGCCGTACTTAGCCACACAGTACGCGTCAGTGGTCCCCCTCCCGTCTTTGGTCTTCATGGGCATGAGTCCGTGTGCGCTTAGGATCCCGAGTTCAAGGACACCAATGCTCGGTTTCCAGAGCTGTTTGGCTGTTGGCCTCAGATCGCTGCTGTAGTGGGTGGATTCATCCAAGACATGGTAGCCCCCTTCCAAACAGACCCTTAGGTGAATCCTGGTTGCAAACTTGGCCTCCTTCTTTTCTCCATCTACCATGACATGCTTTTCGAGGTTGTACCACCTCGAGTGGACTGGTTTGTGGTCCGATCTCCTCTGCACGGCATGCAGAGGAATCACACACCCTCCTAGGGTCTCGTCCTTCCCGGGTCCAATCCTGTCTTCAACGGTCAAAACCAAGGGTTCCTCAAACGGCTCAGCAGCCACGAACAGAAGATCTTCATTCCACATTGGGTTTAACGTCTTAGGTGGGCAGACTTTGGTCCGAAAGGCTTGGTTTCCAAGCATGACCTTGACATAACACTCGGGGAACCGGGTCTTATCATTGGGGACCAAATCCTGCGCCTCGATGACATTCACCCTCAAATACCATAACTTAGGTGAAAGGTACACTTTTGACCGGATTCTTGACACTGCTTCACCACTGACACTGGCAGCATCCGAATGCCAAGCCTCGGAGAAAGCCTCGTCAGCCTGCGTCCCCATCCAAATGGCCAACATGAGCTCACCCGCTTTGGCCCTCTCCCCTCGGCGGTCCTCCAGCCTGTACCACTGTGGGGCCAGGGGACTGTCGGGTGGGACCCGCCTGGGGACCTCATTGAGATCAAACACAATCCTCCCTAGGAAGTCATCCTTGATCGCGTCTTTATCTTTCAGGATGATCTCGACGATGGAGGCTTGGATTCGGTCCTTGGAGAAGGCGAAGACTTGGTTCCACTCGGGTTTAGGGTTCTTCTCGAAATGCCGGGTGGTTCCTCTGTAGTTCCCCAACCTTACTTCTACATACGGGTCACAGCTCAACCCGGCTAGGTCTTTCGAGGGTATGTCCTTGGCTTTGACTACCCTGACATAGAGGTACTGCATTTGCTCAACTAGGTCATAGGTGGAGGTGAGCTTGTCCCCTACAACCCCGGCCCCGGCTGCAATGGCAGGGGAGGTTTCCTTTAGGGCAAATTCCTCCGGCGGCGGGGCCGGTTTCATGGCTGTTAAATTCTATCTTACCCAAAAAAACTGAAATGTAGGGTGTTTTTGTCTAAGGGCTGTTTGGATTTTGCACAATTGGGTGAAGAGGGTTTCAAGGGTTTTGGTTGTTTTGAACAAAGGAAGTCTCAAAACACATACAGTATCTAGGAAGACAATGTAGGGGTTCTTTACACCTCAAAAATGGGCAGTCAAAAAGATGAATATGAAGTGTTTCTGTGAAGCAAACCCTCTCTGAAATGTATTACAGAGAACATCAAAACCTGCCCAAAAGAAAAAGAGACAAAAAGAGAAGAAAAAACAACCCCATTAGTACAAAAGACTCAATTTTTAATGGAAAATGAGCATAATCTGAGCAACCAAACAAGTATCAGAAAAAGGGTAATCATAAAATCAAACAGATTAATAGTAACTTGCCAGCATATTATATATTAAACAAAGTCTTATTCCAAAGGTTAGATTGCCAAACAAAATCTCATTCCAAAGCTGTATTCTTTACTCATTTTCCCTCTCCCCCTTTACTTAAGCTTTCAGAATTCAAAGTTTGGAAGAAACTGTGAAAAATGCAAACTTACAGGAGGAAAAACTCACCTACAGATCTGCATTGAGAAAATTAAAGCAAGTAGTAATACTTTGAACCGTTCCTCAAACAATGATTTAGTGAGAGAAAGATAGAGAGAGAGAGAGGAGAAGATGAAGGGTAGAAGGAAAGTTGCTTACCAAAACTGAAACAAACAGAAAATTTTGTTGAAGAATGAGTCAATGGAGTGACTCTGAAGCTGCTGCTGCTGTAATGCAAATGCAATGCAGAATATGAGAATTCTGATGTTGTTTGTGTGTGATTTTAAGAAATAGTAATGGGAGGTAAAAGAAGAAAAAAGAGTACATTTAAAAAGGGAGCCAAATTGGAAAGAAATTATTTAATTTGTTGGGAAGCCAAGCTAGACAGTAGCAGACAGCAATCAGAAGGACATATATATCAAAAGAAATGAAAGAAAAAGGAAACAACAGATATGGAAAATGCAGTAATTATCACTATGTAAAAATAAAAACAGAGGAAAAAAAGTTACACACAAGGCACCCTAGGTGCACACGTGGAGGAGGTTGGTCAATGCAATTTATTAGGTGTATTTGGAGTATGTGTTCTAAATTTTATAATTGTTCATTCATATATATTAAATTGTTCACTCTGATTATTATGATTATTCACTCTGATTATTATTATTATTATTATTATTATTATTATTCACTCGTCAATATCTGGAGCACATGCTCTGCTATATATAAAAAAATTTATGATAATTCGAGTAATTGACAAAAATTATTGAGTTGTCCCTAAATAAGTGTCAATTTGATTGAATTTTGACTGTCCATTACTTACAAATTATAATGAGTTATAATATGAAATTAACACTATTGTAATATTTAGTTATCATCGATAAAAGTTTAGCCAAATTAACACTTCGACGAAGATAGTGTTATTTTAGTTTGTTTTATAATTAGTATCAATCTCTTTAATTATAAAATTATAAAATTTAGACGTAATATTGTCAAATTCGACCCCTCCATGTCTCATCTACGTGGAAGGGTTAATAACATTGGAGTAAATTTGAATAATCTTCAATGTTATTGTAACCCCCGACCCCTTCCGCGACGCGGATATTACCGATAATCACTTTAAGAATTGCTGACCACTCTCAATAATACGCTTATTTGAGAAGTTCTCAAGAGATAGCTACCGTAAAAGAAGGTGCATCTTGGTAATATAAGTAGTTATTTTAATCTTCTAAATCACACTTAAGTTTTAACCATATTCCCGAGGTGTTAAGTTATATTTTGGTAAATGGAGATCCATAACTTATTTAAATTAAATTGTATTTGTCTAGATTTATTCAAAAATCAAAATCATAGTACTACTATTTGCTTGAGTTTTGGGGGAAAAAGAGGTGGTCAATACTGAAAGCTACCAGCTGTAAAAAAATAGGGTTTTGTTACTTTGGTAAATTTTTGTCAGCCATTGTTATTAGCTTTAAGCTCCTGCAATTTCGAAATTGGTGCTCTGTCCACCTCCCAAATCGTACCCCCATATTTACTTTTTTACACTTTCACCTACTTACCCTTTTTTATTAATTTTTTCCCCCTTCTTAAAGTATTTGTTTTTAATACTACTTGTATAGTAATTGTAATGTTGTATGATCTAACCTGCTATTGTCTAAATTATCAGATTACCAATAATTGGAAAAAGTTTTTAAATTTATGTTACAATGGCAACTTGGGAATCATCTTTTAATGTCAATAGAATTCTAATGTTGGGGTCAAATTAATTAGTTTTGTCATATGAGTTAAAAATGAGCTCCTTAGCTCCTAATTTATCCGTCACTTTAATTAACTGTTTGAGCTGTCTTTTATAATACTATTTTGGCCATGGATTTTAGGTCATGTTCAGCAAAATTAGTGTTTTAAATAACGGATAGCGGTTTGGGCAGTGAATATCGGTTTAAGTAGCGGTTAGCGGATGACTATTCAAATAAGAATTGTGTTCGGTAAATTTAGGGATTCAATTCACAGATTAATGTGAATGGACATAAAAGGGTATCAATAATTTCCAAAGATAAAATTTACAAAGGGTATTTTTTGACCGAAAAATATGAAACGCTACTCCAAACGCTAAACGTTAACTTTATTAGAGTTTCACAAAACGCTCATTAAAACGCTAAAAGCTCCTCAAAACGCTAGTTTACCGAACGCTAATATTTATGCAATTAGAGTTTTGACCTGGTCAAAACGCTAAATGCTACCCCAAATGTTGTTGCCGAACACAACCTTAAACTTACTATTTTACCAAAAGTTCCTAGTAAAAAAATATTTCATCAAAATTGCAATGTTATATTTTTATGAAAGTATTTTTCATTATAAAAGATAATAGTAATATTATAAAGTAAATACTTAAATATATTGAAAATTTTATAGTCAAAGAGGAAGTAATCAACTTAATTAATCCATTACTGATTCTAACATATGAAACAATTAAGGAGGTAATTGTTCTTAATTAGACTAAGGTTAGTTGAGATAGATGAGACATTAATTAACACTAATGTTCATATACAAACCGTATTAATATTTTTGTGTAAGTTGATAATTATTCTATACTTTCAGTAGCAGTTAGAAAGAGTAATGAGACAACTTATGTTAGTTAGGTTAGGTTTTGTAATTATTGCTCAACTTTTCTCCCAAGTACCCAGCAAATCTGTTCAAGATTTACTTATTGGTTTATGACAAATTCTATCATAAGAGATGTAAGTAGACCTTTTACTTGCCTTTGTAATCTTCCCATCTCATTGCTTTAAAGCATTACTAATGAGGTATTGAAGGTAAACAAAGTTTGCCCTTTTAGAGTGGTAAATTAGCTTTATTCTTGCCTAACTTTATCTTACCTGATTCCCTTAAAAAAACTTCCAAACCGAAGTCAAAATTTCAATAGTAAAATATTTTTAACCACCACTAACTTACCTACCACAAATTTTATCCTTACCCTTTTTTTTCGATTATTAAAAATCAAAAGGTTTAAAGGTTCATACAATACAACAAACTGCATATTAAACAACAAACAACCACCATCAAAAGAAAAAAGTTACAACCAAACTGCTAAAAAATAACACAAGAACTTTCGCAAGTACCACAGCCAAATGAAACCTTTGCATCGCAAATAAGATACAAGATCAATGAAATCAGCTTGATAGGTTATCAAGGACTCGCGCGCCTACAGCATTGCCAATAATCACAGCCCTTCGGTCTATCTCAACTTCAATATCATCGAGACTATCATTGAACTTTTCCTTTTCTTTTATTATATTACCATAACTAACTTGATTCTACCATTCTAAAGAACACGACCTAATTGAAGCCTGACTAATTTTTTTATCTCTAAAGTAAGCAAGATCTCATTTTTATTTCCGAGGCAAGTACAATTTGACAATATAATAGTTTCACAATCTGGTTGATTAGAATTTCTTGACAAAAATAACAGTTTCATAATATCCTTGATTAGAATGTTTTGACAGGGACAGCTGCTCCTTGCTTATCTGAGGACTCGAGCATTGCCTCGAGCACTGCCAAATCTCGAGCACCTTCCATGTATGACAGCCGAGGATCATAACTTGCATTCGATCCCTGGGACACATTTTTAGATCATAAAGTTGTAAGTACAATGATTCGTGTCTTGAATCAAAATTGCTAATTGTCATCTAGAATTGCTTATAGTTCATAGTTTTGCGATTTTTGATCATACTCGACAAAGCATAGGAGCATGCCAATAGGAGGAATCAGTTCCAATGTTTGAATTTAGAGTCATTGTGTCAAGGGAGGTTAATTAGGGCTCACCTCTAGACTAACATTGTGCAAGAATGCTTTCAGTTCATCGGTCACCCCGCTAAATGGATAGAAAGCTTCTGTGGATTGCCCGCCGAGACTGAACTTTCTTACCTGCAACAAAGAAATGGGACAACGGGTTATATAACCGGAAAGTAATAGACCATAGAGCACCTGCAATGCATGAGCCAAGAACTGCTTTCAAGTGGCACCCACAACGTAAAATACAAATATTTTGACGAGTTTCATAGTGTGAGCGGCTCTCATTGTGGGTCGCTCGCCAAAAAGCTCATTAAATTCTTCGTATTTTACATTGTAGGCATGAGCTAGGAACAACTCATAAGCGGGGCCCACAATGTAAAACGCAAATATTTTGACGAGCTTTTTCTTAGTGAGCGGCTCTCAAATTGTTGGCCGTTCTCCAAGAAGCTCATCAAATTTTTTGTATTTTACGGTGTGGCTACCACTTGTAAGCCATTCTTGACTTATGCATTGCAGGTGCTCTAGAGTCTAGAGTCTTAACCCTAAAGTATGAGATTCAAGTTTTAGCATACCATGTAACCATGGCGGCCATCCACGTTGCCACGCTCAATTTGGACCGTCCCTTTTAAGCCAACAACTCGCCAGAATATCTGTCGGTGTGTGACATCGGTCAGTGAAGAATAGAGTGGTGATGGGAGACAATATATTACAGCAAGTTATATATGTCATGTTCTTACAGACCTTGGGCGAACTAGAAGATACCACCATCACAAAAGTTCCAGGGCAACCATTCTCAAGTTTACTACAAGTTCACAAAATAGGTCGAATTTAGACATCAGTAATAGTGCAGAAGATAAGAGAGCGAATGGCATCATCTCACAGTATGGCAACTTACAATGTACTAGATATGGTATCAGGCGGAGGCAGAGTTTTATCGACATAAGAAGTAAAAGCCGAGACAGAGCTCAGCTCTCCAACAAGCTGCAGAAAGATACAAGATTAGATAAACCCCCCCCCCCCCCCAAAAAAAAAAAAAAAAAAAACAGAAACATGTACCAGCTGACTAATGCCAAAGTTAGCCCGTAACCCGGGTTTTTTGGGTCATTTGGTGGGCTAAGGGCTAATTTACTAATGTGCAAAAAATAAAAGGCTAAGTTAGCCCGTTATGAAACGCAACTTGAGCTCATGAAGTAGCAGAACCCCTTACCAATCTCAATCCTGCAATCATATGTACTCCCATGTCGATGATGAAACCACCCTGCGCACGACAAAAACAACACGATCCAAAACATTCAGGCATGCAAACGAAAGCACAATACAGACACATCAATATACATAGGACCAATGTGTTTATAGCTTAGACCGGCTTCATCTCAGTATGTGACAATGCAAAAACACAGAAAGTATATATGTCATGGGAGCAAGGAAACATGTACATGGAAGTTGCGCCTCCAGGAGGTTGAGAAATATGGGTTGCTACTGTTCATCGATCCTTCCACAATAACCTGGACACTCATCAAATCTCCTAATTCTTCAACTACCTTCCTGCCCTGCACACAGACATTAAGTACTCGGTTGAGGGAGAAGAATCAGTACATATCGAATGACAAGCACCGGGTCAACATGGTATACCTCAATGAAGCCAGGCTCAAATCTGTAGTTTTCGGCTACAGCCCAGTACGGTGCATTAGGGGAACCGGCGCAAAAGTTGTTGTACTCCAACAATGCCTTCTCGGCCTCCACAATATCTATACATGAGAAGATGCTTCACAAATGGTTGGATGGCATAACCATTTCATTGTTTCAGTAAAATTTTGAGCAAATTTTAAACATAGACTTGAAATAATGACATTATGGGAATTTCACTTACTAGCTGCAGCTGGCTTTTCTGTGGATCATCCAACATGCAAGACACAGACATGAAAATAACAGAGAATATATTAGCATCAGAAAAACCTCGAGTCTAGAGATGGATCTTAAAATATAGAAAAGTATCCCAAAGGAATTAGCACAGCTATCTTATGTATCCCACAAACTGCATCAAAAGAAACTATGATTTGTGATTATGAATACTAGTAGCTGATTGGATGGCATAACGATTTCATTGTTCAGTAACTAGCTAAATTTCCCTTTCATTTTTTTTTCCGGGTCTGTAGAAAGCATGAGAGGAAGACTCCCTACATCTTGATCCCCTTGATCTTGTGTTGGATTTGTTTGTTGATGCTAACAATAGTTACAACTTATAAGAAGCTCATTTATGCTCATGCCGGGCTTAGGGTTGCTTGATTACCTTGGATGACATGCTTCCCAGCCTTAAGCAGCCTCAGCGAGATCTCCACCTAAGAAAAATTATCGTCCAGGACATCAGCAAACAGAAAACATGATCTCCCAAGAGGAGTTGAAGCCACAATCTTCACATAACACATAACATCTCATATCCAACAAAATGGTACTCGACGAAGCGCGTCTTCCCTATCAATTGATGGTTACTACTTACTCAGGCTACAATTTTACAGAGATTTTTGATACAAGGGTGACTAATAATCAATCATTTAGAATGAGTGAATGACTATGCTAAAAGTTACTACTTGATAAATTCATAGTCTCCTCAGTCATATAAAAGGTGACTCATTTTGACATTTTCTTGTAACACATATACAAACACAATCATCATAACACATAAGCTAACAATCCTACAAACACAACCACATCCTACAACTTGGTTTGAACTGATCAATCAGAACACAAAACCCCAGAAAATCCCAGCAAAATCAAACAAAGATAGACCTGAATTTGGCCAGCAAGAACAACAGCAACAGCAGGAATGGAAGAATCATGCATTATATCATCAAGACCAGAATCACCCCACTTGCATTCTACTTCTGGGAAGTTCTTCTTAGCAACCTCCACAGCAGATCTAGCTGACTCCTGTTCAGATCATCATTCCAAACCCAGAAAAAAGGAAGAAATCAACACTTATGTCTCTTTTGCATCGAAAAAGTGATTAGAAAACAATATGGAATACCTCAGAACGGCTCCAAATGTATTTGACAGAGACAATGTCAGAGATTTCAGAAAGTCTGGGGATGTACTGGGTCTTCACGAAAATCCCTGCTCCAACAATGGCGATCTGGGTTCTTTTCGCCATTGATTTTCTGCCGAATTAACTTGCGAAATCGTTTGTAGAAGCGAATTAAAATGAGGAAGATTGGGAATACAGTGAGTAATCTGTAATCTCAAGGGTGTAACTGCTCGAATGCTAGTGGGAGGTTGTTGAAATTGAGGTATGGTAGCAACACAGTGAGTACTAAGTAAGAACGTAAGATGAAGAAGAATCGAAGATGGATTCTTATATATTGACGGAGTATTTAGGTACAATATTTTGTTGGAACTCGATTTTAACCAAAATTTGTTTGTCTGAATTGTCAGACTCAATCGGACCAAAAAAATTGGGTCTAGGTATCAATTTTCTTGTTCAAATTTTGACGTTGACCGAATTTGACTGATCAGAGTTTATCCGAACCTAAATTTCATGGTGACCTTTTATGAATACAAGAGTGACTATTAATTTATTCGAGGTGACTCTCATAAAAGTCATCCATTGATCAGACTAACCTGTTCTTTTGTGCGGTTGGTAAGATGAGGAAATAGTGCAGTGTGGTGAAATTGTAAAATGTATTGTAAGGTGTGGAATGGTGCAGTGGAATTCGTGAGAAGTGTAGTTGATGCAGTAAGTGAGGAGAAAAAATGTGAATAGTAATGAAGAAATGTAGAGAGAGAAAAGTGATAAATATATTGACAATGATTGTGCTAAAGTGTGAAAGAATATTAAGGCACCGTTCTTTTGTGCGTTGCGTTGCGATTACATTGCGGTAAGTTGCGATGAAAATAGTAAAAAGATAATGGTAATTTACGGTATGTTGCGGTAATTTGCATTGCGATTAATTACGTTAATGCACAAAAGAACGGTGCCTAAGTTGTATAGTGAATTGTGGTACCATATCGCACAATACAAGACAACATGACCTAAATATTAATATCTTTCCCTTTTTTTTCTCTAAAAGATGAGAGGGATGTATCAAAGGGTCCAAAAAAGTGTAACAATCAAACATAGGCATATATCTGATAAGACATCTATATATCTCAACGCTAAAAAGAAATAAAATTAACAACCATGTCAATATTGGTTATTTAAAGCTGAAATTGAATGGAGGACAACTTGGAACTGGATCCAACATACAAAACCAGTATTCCCCAAATATTGATGTAAGTATTTATTTATGATAAATTAAAAAGAACAAAACTATCTATATTAGAAAAGTGAGTGTTTCACAACAACATCCATTTTGCTAACTAAACTGAACACACAGGAGAATACAAATGGCCTGTACAAAGTGATCTCTGTTACAATGGGGACTCAAAGAAGCACCAAATCAGGACTAGAAAAACAACACTTCTCTGCTAATAAACAAATACAGGTTCATGTATGTGATGAATAAACGAGATTCTGTGTGTGTGTGTGTGTGTCAATTTGATCCTACTGGAACAGCCTGAAAACAAAAACCGGACTCTGCAGATCGATGAACTTTCTGTCTGGTTCTAGTGACGGTATATAAATAGTTTCTCTGGGTTCCTCGCTGACTCCTGTCTGTGTGGCATATTCCAATGCCATTTCGTAATCCACCTGCATCGTGATTCTAAAGTTATACACCATTTTAGACGGACAAGAAAAGGTAAGGTTGACAAGAAATGTCGTCTCATAGATGCAAACAGCGCGGTTCCTCCTAAGACAAGAGTCGAGACATTTTAGGGGTGAAATAGACGAGTCATTAATTTTTTTAATTTCTGAACCTCCTAGGAATCCCCCCACTATCCTTAAAAGCTAGCGACTCTGGTCAGAAAGTGAAGAAATCAGCACAACGATGGCTGCTAAGTTGACAACTATAGCCGCCTTAGCACACAGCCGTACATCTCTTTTCCCAAAATTGAAGGCAACAGATGGCCATACCTGCTCAACATGCTTAGCAAGTTTTTCTTTGAGTATTTCCTTTTTAAGAGCACGAGTTGACACTTTCGTCAGTATCTCTGCATCTTCACCTTCATATTTTCTCTTCTTTGATGCATGCATCTGAGCCATCTCTTGCAGCACGTCAAAAAGGGCATTTGTAGCATCAGGGATGTATCTGGGATTTAAAAATACAGGCAAGGGTAAGCAATTAAGAATCACAAATAGAAAATTTCTCAAAGCATGGGGCTAATAAGGCTACGAACTTGATCAAGCTGCGTTTCCTTTCCTGCTGTTCCCTGGCCTGATTTCTCTTCACTATTTTGGACTTCAACTGGATACAACATTGCTGGATAGCACTCTGCAGAGACATCACTAGCAAAGCATAAGTTCTCCGAACTTGATGAAAAATCACAAGGAAAACTCAAAGGATGACATACCTTGACAGCAGATGCTATCTCTTTAATATCATCACCAATGTATTCCTTTCCAGTGCCTTTAAAGGGGATTTTGGTGCTAACAATGCTGACAAACACTCCGATTTTATCCTGAGTCTGGTTTATCTTGTAACTGCCCCAACTAAACAAGAATTTTATAGTGAGATTTCCTCTATAATAACAAGCTAAGTAACTCTTATTGGGAATCACAAGAATACGAATTAGGAAAGTTCTCTTTACTTTATCCTCTTTATTGCTGTTCTTGTGACAACATCAGCACCTTGCTCAAAAAGAAGTGGAATCCGGTTCGCAAAACGGAAGATATTTAGGCCCTACAGCAAAGCACCAGTTAAATTTACAAGAATTACAATGAATAGGATTGGTCATTCTATAAATCAACCTGTTCGCAACTTGCCATATTTCCAAACAAATGAAACAAAAGCTCAGCAACATGGCAATTACATCCAGAGACAACACTGACCAGTAACACCCCCCCCCCCCACACACACACACACAAAAAACACCCCATCCAACCTTCCTTTTCTTTTTTTCTTTTTTTTGTGGGTGGTTTGGGGGGGGGGGGGGGAGGGAGAGATGATAAATAGACTCAAATTATGCAGAGAAAGTAAAGCTGCATCCATCTTTTAGGCTATGCATCTGATAGTACAGTCAAATGAAACTACCAAAATGGAAGACAAACCTAGGTTCAGCCTTTTTCAAGTCAGTTATACAAATGTGTAAGCTACATGCTCAACATAGCTAATAGGGATGCAATTACTCACTTGTTTAACATCTTTGCCACCCACGCTGACTCCAGCTTCCACAAGAAAGGGATGACCTTCAAACACTTGCGGACTGCAGAGAATAATACAAAGGTCATTCAAGATTCTTATCAAAGTGTACATGGAAATACAATACAATGATCAAGGTCTAGTGTTTAGAATTGGACTATCAAGGCGTCGAGGAAAAGACAATTGAATTGGGTCTAAAAAGTTGACACCAACCTGCCTGAGTAAGTAGCTACCATGTCAGGATGCAACTCTTTTATAATTCCCAATCGAAGGTTGTACTCGCCTGCTGGACTGAGACACTGTCAAGAGGGAGGGAGGGAGGGAAGGGGGGGACCAAAGACCATATGTAAATGTTGTACATAGTGATGTAAAAACCTCAGTCAAATTGCCAAATGATAATAGCCAAGATCATGAGGCTCACCTCACCATTGGGATCATCAAATTTAGCCTGACGGAATAATTGGTGAATACGAACTATTTGGTGTGAGCTCAGTGACTTAACTGCCATCTTTGCACTGAATTCTGGACCCATTTCTCCTGAAATTGGAGATGAAAGGTAAGCGTACTTGTAAGTATCCTACCTTTAGAACTAGCATCAATCAGCAAAAAGTTATAACTAGAATCAAATAAACAGTATATGACGGATCAAAGACGAGAAAGAAGCATCATCATATGCTCCAAACAAGCTTAAGACTTTACTCAAGAATCAAAATCAGCACTCAGCAGTTTCACGTGATGAAACAGGAAGGGTTTTTTTAATAGCTATAATGAAACTCTTATACCATCCGCAACAATTTTGTACTATACAGATTGATGTAATCTGTCTAGCTCAGATCAAGCGGGGGGCATAATTGGAAAGTTCAATGTGTGCATTGTGTTTTGCTGACAAGCAGAAAGGCTATGTTTCTTATATACGTAAGATTACACTTTACTCAAGAATCAAAATCAGCACTCAGCAGTTTCACGTGATGAAACAGGAAGGGTTTTTTTAATAACTATAATGAAACTCTTATACCATCCGCAACAATTTTGTACTATACAGATTGAAGTAATCTGTTTAGCTCAGATCTAGCGGGGGGGCATAATTGGAAAGTTCAATGTGTGCATTGCATTTTGCTGACAAGCAGAAAGGCTATGTTTCTTATATACGTAAGATTACACTGTCCAGACAATGGGAGAATCACAAGTCACAACACAAGCTACATTCTGAATGTATCACTCAACTCTGGAGTTAAGGTCGCCTCATATTATTTTCAATTTTTCGGAGAGTTCTTTCAGCTCACTCAATAGCTCCCTACACAAACCTATTCTGCGCATCTTACATCTCACCGGACAAGGCAGACAAGACTTTAGCAGCACATGAATAGATGCAAAACTGGACAAGTTCTATCAACATAAATCTTACCAATTAGGCGATCAGCATGAGATTTTCCAATATTCGCAAACTCATGCTGAAGAAATTGCAACAGGTTCTGCTTTGATGTCTCTGTTATAAGCCTCTTGATGAGTAGTAGATCAACAGCAGATGGATGATACTTTGTTTCCATGGGTACTGGAGGCATTACATCTGTTCTTCGTGCAAATCGTATCGTCACATTTTTGCTGTGTGAAGCATGACATCAACCGAAGGGAAAAAGACGACATCAGAACCAAACTCTTTCAGTTTTCAAAGGTACCCCAGGGGTTGAAGTAGGACAACAAAAACAACAACAAAACAAAACCCAGTTTGGTCTCGCTAACGCAAAGTCCAAGGGGATCCAGATGTAGGCAGCCTCCCCCCACCCCCACCCCCACCCCCACCCCCCCCCCCCCCAAATTGCACTAGTGTGCATGAAGAGGCTGATTCTGGCGGACCCTAGAAAACCTAAGGTGTAATAACGATATTGGAAAAAGATGTCACGAAAAAGGAACAGGGATAACATACTCTGTTGATTCAGAGACAAACTTGAACAAGAATTGAGCATAAGGTGTAATAACAGCCATCTGACGCATGTAATGGAGTATCTTGGACTGTTCACAATCAGAAGTGTTATCCATGATTATATCAGATTTGCATGCTTTAAGTGATGGTAATCCAAAAATTAACAGCCAATAGAGAAGTAGGCATGAGCCCACAATTAAACAAAGCATTAGAGATAAGCTCAGTACCCGATAGGTAGTCCAGTTTCCCTCGATGACAACCTGAATTTCAGCTCCATGCCAGCGCTCCTTGTTTTCACGCTTCTCATGTAAATGAACATGGGGAATGTTCCTATTATTAAAATATTATTTCCGGTCACCACCATGCAAAATGAAAAGTACCCTTTCAGATCAACTATGATAGTCTCAATCAATATTTCAAAATTAGGTATTCAATGTAGGAACCACATTGACCAAGTCTATAAAAGTTTGGGGGCTAAAATAATATCATGAACACAGATACTATCATAGTAGATTATAGTCAGCACTACAAAGAAAACCACAGTGCAGGGAAGACGTGTTGGATAGGCTAGATAGTAACAGACGACAGACACAGTCCAACATGTCTAAGCTACCAGTAGCAGCACTAAAAAAAAAACCTAATATCAGCATACCATGTAGCAAATATTGCTTGAAATATCAACAAGAAAGTCCAAACTGTTTATGATAGATTCTAAACATACCGATGGATATCAATGTCCAGCCTGCAGAAAGTGGTGAAATTTTGACTTTTCATTGCTGATGAAATCTCTATGGGAAGTCCAGTGCTCATCTTCGACCAAATCAATGCCTACATAATTCCCATATGGATCATGTGAGGCTGATATTCCTGATCCAATAGCATGAAAAGCATAAAGTTTTAAGGTTTCACATTCTTTTTCACACCAAATCAACTTTTATACCTGGAAGCATGATATACGATGTATATCAAGCAATTAGTATATATGGCATGACAAAATAAAGTATCTTAGTTTCATCCACTTCTAACAACAGTAAAGCAAAATTACCATCTTTGCACCCAGCCCGAATTTCCCACGAGTTTGTTTAAGCCCATATTTTGTTCCAGATAAAACTGAAAGTGGGAGAAAAGCACTATCTTACACTCCAAGTAAAGCACAAGGACTGTAGTAAAGAAACAGAATACGCAGGTAATTAAAAAACCTCTCCCAAACATATTAGGTATGTCGTCATGTGGCATTCCTTTTCCATTATCCTGCACCAAAGAGAACCTACTGCCAATTAAAATCGAGAAGATTTACATCTAAACTGAAAGTAATCATAAACCTCTCCTGAGCCTTTTAGGTCACAGTACACTGAGTTATGACAAGAAGAGTTGAGATAGGAAGCAAATTGCACCTTACAGATCACCCTGTAAAATGAGGCTTCACCCCGGCCTCTAATAGCCTTTGAAGCAGACTCTTTAACTTTCTTACCCTGAGCTGCTGCTTTTGCTTGGATTTCTTGCTCACGGGCTTCCTTTGCCAAGCGTTTCTATTTGAATAAGAAAACTGTAAGGATAAAACCTTTTCAAAAAAATACCCAAAGAAAACAACCCTAACATATGCCCCAGATTTCTCATGACCAAATAAAATTTTGATCTTAAGGCCTAGAAATCAACTCATACGCAAATATCCGCAATGGGTTGACATCGCAATCGCAGCTAGAGTAGCATCCAAACGCTTGCATTTGTACTTTACAAACACAGCGCAGAAATCTAACAAGATAAATGCCTTAGCTAAACAATTAAATTTAAAAGAGTGAGCCATTAGCTGTAGATCCCGGATATGTCAATGTTTATTAAAATCACAAGAATGCTCGAGCTTGTATTAATGTCTCAATTTAGAGCTCCACCACAAGCTCACATACCTCACGAGCCTTAGCCGTCTCAAAATCATCATATAATTCCTGATCAACACGCTCTCGGTCAACAAGACCAATCATGGAGTTGAACTTACTTTTCCCTATTTCTTCACTGCAATATCAAAGGTCCATAAAATCACACAATCAAACGGCAATTACAAACCAGCATTTCAAAATCTTCAAGCTAATCACTGATCCTAACTCACTACTTGGTATATTACTATATTCACAAGGGCGAAGCCACTCACATTGTAATCTCCACAACAGGGAGCTCTGATATAGACTCTGCAGAATCAAGAGCATTTTCTACCAACTCTCTCACTGTAGTGTACAAGCACTTGCCCGGCTGCATGAGAACACATGGCATATAGCAACATCATCACAATCTTTTCTTCTTACATCAAATCCAATTCAAAAAAATCTCAATGCAGCCATAGTTCAGTTGTAGAAATTGCCAATGATGAACTGTTGAGAATCCTTAGTCAGTCCAACTACAGCTATGGTAGTCATACAAACACACTATTCCTTGAATTAATCAAAAATCCCTTACAACAGTGAATTGATCAAACATAATCGAACATAGGCACAAGCCTCTACACTAAATCACGTCCTCATTTCCTCAGTACATTCAAAAACTATCAGAAATGCCAGCTCCACCAATCAAAACACAAGCACAATCGGTAAAAAATCAGCTCACACCTAGCTCGAGGAAACGCAGTTGAGACCAAAACTTACATTATCAAATCCAGCAATATTCTTGTTCTCTGCAAAGAACTCCGCCGGAGACTCTGCCCAAAAAAGTTAACCCCAAATTCATCAACTAAACCCTAGAACAAGAGCAACTAACACACTCGAAACAAGCAATCAACTTACTCTGCTTAAGAACGCTTTCTTTAGGTTTTCTAGGAGTCTTCGATTTGCCCTTCTTCGGCTCGGGGGGACTTTCACTGCTACCTCCGGCATCCATTGTTGCAGATTCTCGGAGGAATTTGGGGGTTTAGGGTTTTAGCTTGCTACTTTGGAAGAGGGAAATCAGAAATGGAGCGAGACTGGAAGTGCAGAGAGATTGGAGGAAAGCGGTGATGCAATCTGGTGTGGACTAGTACACGGAAAATAATGTGTTGCCTACGATCGGATGGCGATGATATCAATCAAGTAATCAACGGCCTAGAAATATGGATGACGTTCATGCTCTGTCAAACTATTCCCGCCAATACCAAATGAAATTTATTTTTTTCTTAATTTTAGTTAAAAAATTTATTATATTTGGGTATGTCAAATTTATGGATAAAAAACAATTAGATAAAAGTTAAATTTTAGTAACTTTTGATAATTTTTATCAAATTTACCTGAATATATCAATTTTTTGTTTTGTTTTTTTAACTTTGATAATTTAGGGTTTAGGGTATCACATTGACCCAATGACCTTTACAACCTCCTCCAATTAAATATAATAAATCTTATCCAACATAGAAACCAGGATGATTTTAAGACATATAATCCTAAGCTGGGCGGCTCATGGGAGTGGGAAGAGGGACTGTCACCATGGTGTCGTCTAAAGTCGCCTGAGTCGTCATACTTTACCCCATTTTGTACACTTCTCCCTTAAAGAAACATTTTGATTTCCAACGTCTCGGGGAGCTTCTCAAATCTCAACACACTGCAATGGTGATGCAACCACAAACATCTTTAAGCCTTAGATGCCAGAATCGTATCATTAGTCAGTTATGGAGTATCTAACTAATGATATGATCATGTCATCCACGGTTTAAGATGTTGCGGTTAAATCCATGTTGCAGTTTATTTAGAAGCTCTCCAAGAAGTAGGGAACCAAAATGTTCCTTAAGGAGAAATTTAAGCTACATAAAAATCATGGGCAACACAATGCATGCGAAAACAAAGGGTGGATGAAGGACCATTTTGGATAAATTGTAGCTAGGTAATTGTGAAGGCTAAGCTATGAATACATCTCTTTGTATTATGAGTATTTATATAACTAATTTCAACTAAGGATCAATTAAGCAAGGTGATGAAATGATCGAAAGATACAAATTTGTTTATTTTGTGTAGAAAGTTTCAAAGTCAAGAACTAGCTAGATGAAGCCAAATTGCGTTCAATTATTTTTTGGTGTCGATATTTTAATGAAACTAGGCAAGATTACCTGTTGCCAGGTCCAACTTTAATGATCTTTTGGTGTCCATATTTTACTAAAACTAGGCAAGGATATACCCCTTGCCGATTTCCATTTCATGATTAATATATAAATAATAAATAAAAAAATTGTCAAATGGAGTGGAATGATGCCATGAATTATTAATTTGATCATAATTTAATTGCGAATGCCTCGATATGTTTTGCCCATGTCAAATGTAAATTTCTTAATCATCAATTAGATATAGTTTTCTGCACTTTAATCATCAATTAAATCAGAGAGAAAAAAATCGAGAGAGATATAGTTTCACCAATATTTTCCCAGTGTTATCCCGAGAGTCGAGAGATTGTGAGTTGAGAGTTTGAAAGATTTTATTGTAATCTCATTTGTCGATCGTATCACACCCTGTGATAGTAATCGAGTAGTGCTCTTCCCTATTTATAGTGGATTATTTTCTGGTTGTCGTCGTCCGTGGGAATTCAATCATGAAGTGTAAGATTCCAAAATTCGATGGGACGAGGAGTTTTACTATGTGGAGACTGCATATGAAGGCAGTCCCGATTCATCACTCGTTATGAGATATGATTGAATATCCCGACACGAAGACTGATGCAACAATGTGCGATGAAAAGCTTCAAAAAGCTCCAAAAGGAGATCCAGAGTAACCTGAGTCCAATGGAGTGGAGGAAGCTGGAAAACAAGGCTTTGACAGAGATTCAGTTGTGTTTGACATAACATATTTAGAGAAAAGTGATTCATGTATTAATTTTTTGAGTAAATAACTTTTTATATTAGCTTTTTAGAGTCAATAAACTAGTTTTCAAAAAGCTAACTTTTTGAGTTAACTTTTCACAAAAAACTACTTTATCAAATACTTTTTTGCAATCAGTTAACCCAAATGGCTAAATTCAAACAGGTATCGGCTAACAACTATAAGTTACAAGCTACCGGTTGGTTGTCAAACAAGGCCTAAACAAAAGGCGCGATTCTACAATGAGATATGGATGAATTTGTTTTAGTGGTGCTTGATTTATACAATTGAATCAATTTGGTCTTGGTCTTGACTTTGATTATTGTCATGTGCTGTGGTCTCCCGATTTTCACCTTGATTAGTGAGCAGCAATGTCCCTTCATCTTGACCTTTATTATTGGAAGCTGTTAATTGCTGCTTTTCCCTAAAGATCACCATTAACCTCAAATAATTAGTATGGTCATGAAAACATAATTAGTTTATGAAATGATGATATCTACTGTGTCCGTCCCTAAATAATTGTTCATTAGACTAAACTTTAACCGTTGATTACTCTCAAATTGCAATAAGTTACAATATGAAATTATCGTCATTAGAAAGATATTATACTAAAAATTACAATGATATTAATTTTATATTGTAACTCATTGTAATTTATGAGTAATCAACAATCAAAATTTAGTCTAATGAACAATTGTTTAGGGACGGAGGTAGTATGATCTTATAAAAGGTATACTTTACCACCTTTTAACACGAGAAGTGAGGTCATTCCAGGACGATGGCATTTGCATTTGTATTTTGTATGCTTTCTCAGTCACAAAGTTAAAGATTTCAAACATCTTATACAGAATCTGTCTTTGGGCTAGTATTACCGTCAAAGAAGACATGACAATAACCACAATAGCCATCCACAAAGACTTCTTATGCGTGACGAGGTAGACTCCGGTCATAAATGCCACCAATGTACCATACAGCGCTTGCTTCAATAACCCCAAGCTTCAATCAGCCAAGAAAGATGACCGGTTTGAATCACAAATCATAGACCAAATGACGCTGAACAAGATCAGCATAGAGCAGCACATTGCGTATGTATCAGCCATTAAAAACGCCAAAAACGCCGCTTTCTTGACAAGAACAGCCTCACCGTTGTCGCTGTTAACGCCTCCTGGGAGGGTGAAACCGGCAGTAAATGTGATGGTCGCCAAAAGGGCAGCCACAAGTGAAATGGTTTCTCGCATGTCTTTCACATTGGTGTTACGTTGGATGTAATTTATTTTCAACCGTGGATTTTTACTCCAATTACTTTGCACGCTCTAATGGCGTTTATATATCATAAATCATCCAATTCCAAAAGTTTCAGGGACTTCAATTTAGGCAGTGTTCCCAACATTCCTATCTCTTGCAACTTATGACACTCCTGAATCTTAACTTTAACAAGGTTTGGGAAAAAGATTGCGAGGTCGTCCTCTCTTGCCCAATTTGGCATTCTCCTTCCACGATACCATCGCAACTCCAATTCTTTTAAATTAGAATCAGGATGGGGTTGGAGGAGGTCTTCCAACAGTGCTTCTTCAGCTTCATAAATCCTTGTTCCCATTTCACTAAAATCTCTCTTATCAGGAAATATAATAAGAATATTAATTAAATGTCGACTCAAACACCCTCTGCTGCTTCCACTTTTCATGACGTACTCTGCATCCGCGGGGATCTTGATATTGATTTCAAAACTCCCTTTTACGTTTTGGAGAGCTTTAATCTCCTGTGTTTGACGAGCTAGTTGTCCCCCCTCCTTGTTGGAAGTTCCTTCCCCCAGCTTGTGCCTTGTGCTGAGGCTATCTCTAATGGCGTTTTTCCTTCTTCATCACGCTCATTTATAAGATGAGGCCATCTTTCAATTATTATTCTACCATTTTCTTCTGCAATATAATTACACTTGGATTAATTCACAGTGACATATTTAGCGTTGGCAAAAATTCGGGTTGGAAAAATTCGGTCAATGTAAGAATTCGGACGAGAAATTCATGTCCGGACTTTGTTTTATTTCGGGTCGGACAATTTGGACGAAGCTAAAATCGGGTTTGAACAATAGAAAAAAGTGAACTTTTATGTCTGAATATTCGGTCAATATCAAAATTCGGACGAAAAATCTATGTCCAGACTCGGTTATTTCCGGGTCGGACAATTCGGGTACTCCGGGTAAGACAAAATTTTGTCAGCTCTAGACGTATTGTTGACTTTATGAATTATGCAGTGATTTTGATGATTAAAAGATTAGTCTTATATATCAGTTTGAAATTTGAATTGAATTTATTATTATGTTACTCATAGGGTTTTTTGCATTTTGGATCCTAAAATATAGGGTAATTTATTTTCTAAACCTTGATTTTCAACATTAATTTTTTAGAACCTAAAGTTTGTAGACTAAAAAAAAGACTCTAAAGTTTGCGAGCTGAAAAAAAGTTCTTTCTCGTTTTTCTTTTTCTTTCCATTTTTAAATTTCACTCCCGATTGGCGTCAAACTTCAAAACTAAGGTTGCAACTGATATTAAAATTATAATAATAAACTTCTCTTATTCATGTCAGAGTTACTTAAACCCCTGTACTCAAGGGTCCAAGTAGCCTCGACATGAATAAGAGAGGTGTGTTATAAGTTATAACTTCAATATCAGTTTTAAACATAACCCGGAAGTTTGGCGTTAATTAGAAGAGAAATTCAAACATGGGAGGAAAACAAAGAACGAGACATGGGCCTTTTCTTCAACCCACAAACTTTAAGGTCATTATTTACTCAGCCTACAAATTTTAGGGTTTAAAAAATTAATATTGAAAACCAAGGGTTCAGAAAATAAACTACCCTATACTCCGAGGTCCAAAACGCCAAATTCCCGTTACTCATATACAATAAACGATCGAGATCCAATCTTTGGAGAATGCTAGATAGATATGTACTCTGAAATTTGGATTGAGAGGAACATCGTCAATAAATACCGTATTTTATTCAATTTTATTTTTCGCTATCTATTCGACTAGCTTAATTAATCTTTCACATTTTGTAACAACGATAGTTCAGAAAGTATTGTTTCGTACCTGTAGATTTCCACACGAGATGTAAGACATTACGGTTTGGAGATTTAAGAAATCTGGAATCGCCAGATTTAGCAGTCCATTCCAACAAGAACATGACAACTTGATGGCACTCGTACTCTATCGCTTTGAACAGAAGGTCGGATTCTACATCTTCCAAGTTTTCAACCATTGACAGCAACAGCAACGCAAACTTTTCGTGCTTATGAGATATAGCTAAATCAATCGGAGTATTACCTTTGTCGTCTTTCTGAAACCATATGGTACAGGAAGAGAGAACACATTGAGAAGAATCACTGAAGAGGACTTTGACAATATCGACCATAACTTGTTCAGAGTTAGACTCTGCAGCTAAATGTAGAGGATTCCTCGTGTTTATGTTGAAGTAGTGTATAAGTCTGAGGAAGTTGCCTTTGGCTTGGGGGCTAACGTCTTTCCCCTTTGTAATATATTCAAACGGCCACAATTCACCGATCTCTATCCAACTGTGTAGCATGCTAAACTCATTGTCATCAATTTCTAAGATGAATTCAGGATGTGTCTCCAACAATTGTCTCAAAAATCCTTCTGCAAATAAGACAGGCGATATGAGTGAACAATTGTGTTATTGGAAGTAAACAACTCGTAGTTATGAGTGAGCAATTATGCTATTGAAAGTAAACAACATGTAGATATAAGTGAACAATTACCATATTTAGAGCATATGCTCCATGTACATGTAATAAATTGTATAGGTACGTATTCAACTATACATGTAACTTCTTTGACAACATTAGATTTAAGTTCTGTTTGGCAACCAGCTGTTAGCCGATAGTTGTTTGAAATAATTGATTGTAGAAAAAATATTTGGCAAAGTATTTTTTTTTTTTTTTGTAAAAAGCTAACTCAAAAAATTTCATTAAATAGCTTTTTGAAACCTTGGCCAAAAAGCTACTTACCAAATACCTCAAGTAACTTTTGAAACCTTGTGGATTACTTTCCAACACGAAGATTATGAGATCGAGTCTCACTACTTGCAAATTTCTTGGATGGAATTCTGCATGGTTTTCAACCAGACCTTGGACATGGGTTACCCCTCCCCCTCCCCCTGACCAGCTAAGCTTTACTAGGCAATTCATTAATTAAGGGTAATTTAGGTATTTTAATTAGTTGAATTATAAAATTGACAAATAAAAATGGACAAAGTAATCAGTAAAATTTTCATATTACCAGAGCATTTGGGGGCATAGTACAAGGCATTCCGGCCATCCTCAAAATGAAGGAGTTTGGTGAAGCGTGCACCCTGTTGTAGAATAAAGCCCAAAATCTCCTCAGCAACCATAGGGCAGTGGTCAATTGCTAATGGGAGAAGAATACCATAGTTTTCAAGAAACTTGATCTTGTCCAAGGAGAAATAGTAGGATGCTAGTTGTTCTCTTTTGCCAGCAATGGCATGATGCAGGGGGGTGCATCCTGTGTCCTTGAATGTCATCAACCACGGTGGCTGGAAATCCGGGGACGAAAAAAGCTCTGACCTTTCCTGTTTATAAGCATTCACCAAAACTTGCGCCATCTTCAAACTCACAGCATCGTCATTAATCACTGAATTGATATAAACTAAAGGGTTTCCGAGGTTATTATCCATTGTCGATAGTTGGTCGATGAAGTCCCTTCTCAGATCAGGTGCAATGACGTTGCTGTTTAGAACATATTCAAAAGGGTGCACCTTACCTGCTATAACCCAGTAGTGTAGCATTGCCATTCCATCACTTGCTACCCATGTTAGCAGCTCAGGACTCTTTTCAACCATCATTCGGAAAACTTCGTCTGTAATCAAAACCAAAATGATAAATGTCTTGAGCGAAACATATATTAACTCACCGAAAGATTAATCTGATGGTTGTAGCCTCAAGAGTGGTTTTATAGTCTAACAACTATAATCCTTCTATATCATACTATACCATTATACACCTTACTACAACTATCATAACTTTCTCTCTCCTCACTTTTCTTTTTTACTTTTCACATCCTCTCTCCTCGTCTACCACATCAATCATTCTTACCACAAATTTTACTCTATCATACCATACCATACCATTTACCGCACAAAAAAAATGGTCTAAGTGTCTTATCATGTAGAAAACTTATATATTTGTAAATTGAATTGAAGAAAGATTACATGATTGACTTCTATCACTATAATAATATATATAAGGCCATGTTCTTTTCTGTAGTTGACAAACTGTGGTGCCACAACCAACCGCAGTTTGCCACAATCCGCCACATTTTACCGCAAATCATTACTTTTCTCTCTCCTCACTTTTCTCTCTCCTTACTTTTCTCCTCTACTTTTTACATCCTCTCTCATCGCCTACCCCACATACCAATAACCCAGCACAATTCCACCATACCCGCCTCAATTCCACCACACCTCACCACACCATTCCGCAAAATACCGCATAAAAGAATATGACCTAAATGGTATAAAATTACACTTTTATCTACATCTTTTTCAAATTTACAAAAGAAGTCTAAAATATGTACAACGAATGAGGTTCATTCGTTAAGGTATCAATTTTAATTGTTGGCATAGCCAACACATTCCAAGTTTCTTATAAAGGATAATTAATAATATTTGTCAAAAAATTAGGATTAAAAATGATAATAAGCATTAATTTCATAAGGGGTAAGATATTTAAACAAGTGTCTTGCCCCAAAAAACATATATCACTCCAATCAAAATTATTCCCCCTTTAATATGAGATACCAATTTCTAGAACGAATCGTATTTGTACTGTAAGTCGAGTGGACCGAAATTTAGAAATAAAACCTTGGCGTTTACATACAAAAGTGGAGAGCATTAGAAGGGCGAGATTAGATACATGCATGATCGAACCTTTAATCTCCTTTTTAATTTGTCATTTTTTTCATGATTTTTCTATATTAATATTTCCAATATGAATTATGTGGCTGTCAAGTTCATGGGTAAATTTAATAACCAAAATTTACAAATTTTTACAGATATTTACCAAAATTTATCAAAAAATACCAAAGTTAATAAAAAAATTTTATTTTTGATATATTAGTGTAAATTCGCCAAAAGTTATCAAAAAATTATCAAAAATTACCAAAATTTAACTTTTACGCAACTGTTTTTTACCCATGAATTATACACACTCGTAGTTATCAAAAACTTTCCACAGTAACTAATGCACAACACACTGCATTTTACCACAAACCACCACAACATACCAATCCACCACTATTTACCACAACCCACCACAATAAACCTTTCAAATTATTAAAAACAAAACTCATCACAACTTACCACGACCAACCATATATCCACCACACCACACTGCGTCACACCACAGCCAAACGTATAAAAGAATACTGCCTAAGAGTCAATTTAAAACTTTAAAAAAAGCAATGAAGAAGATAATCTTATATATATACCTGAGCAGAATGGAGCATAGAAAAGTGCAATCCTATACTTAGTTCCATTGAAGCTGCAGTTTGGAGCGCAAGTCAAGATTTGGAGGGCAACCCGATCGAATTTTCTCATGATGGCAATGTAAAGTGGGCTGTGACCCTCATTGTCTTCCATGGTTGACAGCAATTCAACATCCATTGCTAAAATTTCCAATGCGATTCGCTCGCTGCTGCCTTTCCACAGGGCAGTGTGCAGTGGGGTGCGTTTAGTTCCATCCAGCCCCAGCCACGGCTTCTGATCAACACAAACACAAGTAATATCTAACGACGATGATCTGTAATAGTCCAAGATGAGCTTCACCATCTTATAACTGCCCTTCCTTGCTGCAATGTGAAGCAGGTTTTCTTTCGTGTCTTCCATGCCCTGGCACAGCAGCGATCGCATGACAGGGGCATGTAGTATTTTCATGGCTTCTTCCATAAATTTTACGTCGCTCTTGCCTGCAACAAGATGCAAAATGTTGCATTCTGAAGAATGCAATCGATTCAGGCATTCTTCAGGTTCCAACGAAGCCAAGCGTCTGAGGACATCTAAATCTTCTTCTTCAACCTTGTCTTTCAAAACAACTTCTGCCATTGACGAACCCATGGACGGACTTACTTACTCTTTCTTTCTTTAAATTGGTTCAATGTGTCAGAAGATACAAGCTAATAACTAATCAGTTTATCTCATGGGAAACACTACTCTTTAGATTCAACATACATACATACATACATGCATGTATAACTTCCCAAGAGGTCTAGTCTCTAGGATGGCAAAAAGAATTAGAGATAGAATTTGGAGAGAGAATCGAGAGTCAATTTTTGTATTCATCAGATAGTGATACAAAGCTGCAACTTCATTAATTGTTGCTAGTCTAACTATAATAATATATATAAACAGTATAAAATCAGACTTATTTTAAATATTGTAATGACCCTGCCAGGTCATTAGTGTAATGACCCTACTCCCCATTCCCCAGTAGTTGTAACAATATACCCAACAGCTGTGACAAACTCATCAAACAGACTAACAAATTCATTAATTCCCATGTGCCACTCACGTACCCATTTATTTCAAAAATTGTAATGCTCAAGCTGTAACATAAAAATAAAAATAAATAAATTGATGCTTGACCTTTCTTCGTGAATAAACTTAAGTCATAATAATATTCTAAATTTCAAATACAAGATCGTGAATGCACGTTGAAGGTGCATTTCGGTAAGGTTTTCATTTTAAAATTGAGTCGCTTATGCCACCTATTGTGCCATGTACCATAATGTTTTAACATGGTTTTTGGATAATTTTAATAAAAATAAGATGGTACGCCTGGGAATACTATGGGGATGTTTGGCTACTCAATTTTTCGGGCAGTTTTTAATTTTTTAAAAAATGTTAAAAAGCTACTTGAGGTGTTTAGTAAGTAGTTTTTTATTTTAACTTTTTAGATCTAATAAATTAGTTTTTAAAAAACTACTTGATGAAGCCTTTTGAGTTAATTTTTCACAAAAAACTACTTTACCAACCATTTTTCCTACAATCAGCCAATCCAAACATTTAAAGTCAAACAGTTAATCCAAACAACTATTAGCTAATAGTTGGTTGCCAAACATGGCCCATGTTCCAATACACCCATCCACATGTCAAATTTCTTTTTAGGGTATAATAAGTGTTTCCGAGCCATTTTTTTAAATAAAAAAAAATCAAGTATAATAAGTGCCTTCAATTCACAACATCTATTTTAAAATTTAGGATTTTTAGACAATAATACACTAAACTTTAGAGATATTTGACAATAATGTACTAAACTTTTTTTTGAACACCATTACACTGAACTTTGAGGATATTGTACACTAATACACAACCCTGTTCTTTGGTTAGGTTTAACCAACCTATCCAAACCTATCCTAACTTATCTTAATTTATCCAAACCTTACATAATTTCTCAAAAAAAAAAAAAACATTCACTCTAAAAACACAATTCCCCAAAAAAACATTATAACTTATCCCAACTTATCCTTCCAAACCTGAAAATAACTCAACCAAAGACGAGGGCTTTAAAAGTATAGAACAATGCCAAAGCAAGATGTGATTAAGATGATTGCCTTCACAACTGAAAAATCTAAGGCACAACTGATCCATATGAAGGTTTAAGTCTTACCCCCATCATGTAGAAAAACATAAATAGAGAACCACAGTTAACAAAAAAGTACATGAGGCATTTAGATTATCAAAATTCTCAAAATGGTATCCAATTATGGTGAGCATAGCAACAGCAAAATCCATATCCATATGAAGAAACACGAAAACTAATCAATGGAAGGCTTCCATTTCTTCGCGGAAATGCTTGAGAAGGTCCTCCAGCGTCATCGGGGAGTGCTCTGCCTTGTCCCTCACCCTCACCGTGACCTGCCGGAAAACACACACACAGTTGTTTGTTAGGATTTGTTTAGGGTTTAGGGTTTGTGGGAGAAAAACCCTACTTCTCATCACATTCAACTACATATCAACTTTGTATTATATGATGGTGGTGTTTCAGAAAAACATACCACTTTGTTTTCAGCATCTTTCTCTCCAACAACCAGTATATAGTTGTACTGTGACATCTGTGCTTCTCTTACCTGCATCCACCCAACCAACCCACAACTTAAACTCAACCACCAGTAGTATTGTATATATATACAGAAAAAGGGACAACTCTCAGAACTAATTTTCACCTTTTTGTTGATTGTTTTGTCGCTTACATCGACATCCACATAGTAACCCGCTTTGTGGATCTGATCTCGAACCTGCAGATATAATACAAAGTATTTAACTCAGTACTCACGAGATGATGCCTCCAATGATGCAACAAAAGTACAAAACAATGGCAATGATAACTGTGAAAATAAAATACAATTGAGTACCTCGTGAGCATAAGCTGCAGACTTTTCAGAGACAGTACACACAATAGCTTGACGGGGACTAATCCAGAAAGGCCATTTTCCCTTGTAGTGCTCCAAAAGAATGGCAAACATTCGCTCCACAGAACCTAAGATAGCTCTGTGTATGATAACGGGTCTCTCCCTTTTAGCTTCATCTTCTGCTGAGTAGGACAAATTGAATCGCTGTGGGAGCTGAAAATCAAGCTGCAAAACAGAAGTTTACCACATCAGATAACTCTGTAGCAATTTCCACCAGTTTTCTGACTGAAGTTAGGAGACAAAAAGGAACAAACCTGCAAAGTTGCACACTGGAATTTCCTCTTTAATGCATCAGAAACGCTGATATCTATCTTTGGTCCATAAAATGCACCATCTCCTTCATCTATCTGAAAAATATGATTTATGATTTCTAAACTCATGCTTCATGTAACAGCTTAACTGAAAAAATGCTCTGATAGTTTCAGAATAAGAAGCCAAATTAGATAGTTCACAAGAATCAACAATGTCAAGGGAAATTGTAAATAATTAAAGAGCCGTGAAGACTTGCATTAAACATGCACAAATGTAAAGAGTCAACAGCATCAACTTCATGTAAAGAAAAGAAAAGAAACAACCATCCCGCTCGCTTGTCCTAAAAGTGTGAAGCTTTGACTAGAATTTAAACTGGGCCCAAAAATGAGTCCCTTTGGCACAAGGTAACTTCATCCAAGAACATTCCTGAGAGCCAAACAATAATGAATGAGTAGTATTCTTACCTGCCATGGCTGGCCAAACTCATTTAGAGCTTCCGTAAGAGCAGCTTCAGCCTTATTCCATACTTCTATTTCTCCAAGGTATTTCTCCGGTCTCTGTATTAAGAAGCATGGAAGGCATAATAAGCAAATGCATTTGATTGAATCAACAAAAGAAAGTTGTGATGAATACATCATAAACAACCAAAAAAGAGGCTGGGGCCAACGTTGAATGAACTTATGGCAATTTAGCTAACTGTATGCAACAACAACAAAAAAACTCTCAAGGGCAACATGCTTGTTCGTGGTCTGGATCCAAATGTAGGCAGCCCCCCCCCCCCCCCCCCAAAAAAAAAAAAAGAAAAAAATTACACACAAAGAAACCCTAAACCTGAGGAATGGTATAGGATTGATATAGAACAACTACTAGCCACAAGTTCCCCTAGGAAAAACAAATGGATGCGTTCACAATCACAGAGTGATGTTCCCAACTAATCAAATGGCGGAAGGGGGCTAAAAACATTGATCAAGAACGGATAAACCCTCAGAGTTCGGAATCGTTTTCCACAGAATCCACTCCCACATGTTTTCGGGACGTCAAGTTTCACAATCAGGATAAAAGACAGTAACAGAAATTCCTATGTATTTAATAAGTTTTGACATTGTAATAATTAAAAAACAGAAGCAAACAAAAAATAGAGTGTGGATCAAGAGAGGTAGAGAAAAACTATGTGCATACAGTGGACAACTTCAGGTCGAACGTAAAGCCGAATATGCCATACACATATTTGATAAAATCTAGTGAAGCCCTGACTTCATCCTTTACCTGAAAAGAAAAGATAACAAAAACACTGCTAGTTTAGAAACCAAGAAAAAGCTAAAAGAAATATATTTGTTATAAAATCAGCAAATTCCACTTACTTGGCCCTCCCTGCAGAAAATATGAGCATCATCCTGCCAAAATCGAGAACCTTAACATTGTCAAGGCAATATTATCTTATGAAAAGAAACATTCAGATAAGATATCATAAAGCACAGAGAGCAAAAGAAGCAACAACAGAGGCACACCAATGAAAAACTACTCGTAAAACGAAAGAGTACCCATATTGGCAGAAGACTAACAAAGATAAAGGTAGCATAAATTATTTGGTAGGCCAGATTTAGGGAGCTTCAGCAGTTAAATTTTCATCCATTGCTATGTTTCCCACGCTCCTAATAAGACTTTTTACATGCACTACTTATATTCACATTTTGCACTAGATCCCTATAGGTTTACTAGAAATTTAAAAAAAAAAATAGACTTTAACGTGCAGCATGTTCAGATCATATGTTGTAATGTAATGCTTATTTATCATAGGCACAACACAATACCTGCTGGAATCTCCTGACACGGGTCAATCCAGTAAGTGCACCACTAGCCTCATTTCTGTGCAACACCCCAAAATCAGCAAAGCGCAGAGGAAGTTCTGTATATCAGTCAGAAATATTTAGAAACAATGGTCAGGCGTTATCCAATCATAAATGGCTCTAAATAAGAATCGAGAAAAGCAAAAAAATAGTAGACAAGTCAGTGACAAAATCTAATTGCAGACAACTGAGGATTAGGTTATATATTAATCCAGTATATACCTCTATATGAACGAACTCTATGCTCAAACATCAAGCAATGCCCTGGGCAATTCATTGGCTTAAGTCCAAACTCCTGTTTCTCAATCTGCAAAACATTTTTTGGTTGCAACACTGTCAGAAAATATGAAATAGTAGAATCTTAACTAATAACAATAACTACAACAAGAGCAGGTGTTGCCCTCATTAAAATACCCAATAGACTCACAAGCTACTGAAGGGTATTCATCACAGTGCAGTCTACACAGGATACTATTCTAAGGTATTAACATTGAGCACATAAATGAGCGGTCAGTTTGATCAGCAAGATCAAGGTCTACAAATATGATTTACCAAAATATAGCTGAACTCCTAGTTCAAACAAATAGACATCTACAGATATAGCACCAATTTTGTATATATATATTCAACGCTGAGCACATGTGTGTGTGAAGACATATATGTAAGCATGCAGCACACACATATAAATGCTGCTTCTCCTTATGCGCATCAGGATGGGGCTTAGTGGTGAAATAACTAAACCCAATTCACCTCTTATTGAACACATATACTCCGACTACTAAGAGCTCTTGACCAGATCTATTTCGGGAAGGATTTCCAAACATGGTAGCACAAAAGCAAAGAATGACACACCTCAAAAACAAACATGTTTTCCTTATAGTTTGCAGCATGCCCAGATGTTTCCCAGAGTTGCATGTTATAAATATTTGGACTCACAACCTACAAAAAGAAGGCATCATTAGGCTCTGCAGAAACCGCATGCTCATAGTTGATATCACATCAATTTAAGAGGGACAACTAACCTCTTCATAACCACGCTCTCTGTACTGATTCCGAATGAATTGCATCAACTTATTATATATGCGGGTACCATGAGGGAGAAAGAACCAGCTCCCTGGGCTATAATTCAGGAGAAGTACAATGAAAGGTTTTGTAAATTACTTAAAATTAGTATATCTCACTACCGTAAATAATCATTTTTGCATACCTCAGCGGGTGACAAAAGAATAGTTCTTGTTTCACACCCAGTAACCTGTGGTCATACTTTTTTGCTTCCTCCAACTGCCTCAGGTACTCCTGGTGGGGGAAAAGGTTACGATATAAATTATGACCTAGAAGAACTAAACACAACATAACAATGCAATAGAGCAATGCAGCGACTAATGTGCCAAGCTCAAAGAAACCCCTCCCAATTTTATTTTTTTTAAAAGAAAAAGTCAAAGTATTAGCCAGACAGTTGGTAAAGGAACAAAAGTAAACCTAGAAGATCTCCACAACTGAACCGCACAACTATTTCCAGGGCCGGGCTGCTATGGAGAGTAGCAACCACAAATGTGTAGCTAGGTATTGTGCCACTTAGATGGACATATAAAGTTAAGCACAATAAAACCGAAAATGAATACTGGAAAACAGAGTTCAAATTACCTTCAAACGTTTTGAGTCAGGATAAGAAATACCATAGACCCTTTGTAAGCTTTCACGATTCTTGTCACCCCTCCAGTAAGCTGCTGAAGCCTGTAAATTATGAAATACCAATTAAGGAACTAGAAATACCACTTGCAAAAATATATGAAGACATCTAACAGTCTAACATTACCTTCAAGCAGCTAAATGCTTTCACAAAGGAAGTATTAGGGATATGGGGCCCACGACACAGATCAACCAAAGGACCGCATCTGTATACTGTTATTGTTTTATCCTCTGGAAGATCATTGATGATCTCAACCTGCACCGAGGAGAATCAGCAAGAATGATATGATGTGCCTGTGGAAATGGTCTGTAAACCAACCACCCACCGTAACAACCCACATAACTTACATAAGGGTTGGAGGATGTGGACGACCAGACAGACCAGAAATACAACTAAAAAAATTCAAATCCTTGCCTTAAATCTGTTATCAGAAAACATCTCCAATGCCTGTTGCCTTGTCACTTCAATTCGATCAAATGGTTGTTTCTCCTGCAACATAAAGAATAGTGAAACAGTCAAATGTGACTTGAAGAACCAAGGCATAAAGGAGATACATCCATACACAGGTACAGGTGTTCATATCGAACATAATAAGCACAAAAATAAGCACCAAAAAATGTGGAAAAAAAATCACATCTCGGAGTTCATTGTGCAAATTGTGAACGAGATTTCAATAGTTCTGAAAGACATAATAAGCTCAAAAAAGGCAATAGTAAGTTGCCTTCTCAAAGAACATAGATGGCCTAAAGCACTATAAAACCAAGCACAAATGTGGACAATTAAAAATTTAGGGTACAAGGGCTATACCGCAACAGCTTTTCCTGCCCCAGCCTCAATTTGTTTGAAGTGATCCTCATTCAAGCTCAGCTCTCCATAAAATGCATCATAATAAAAACCCTGTCCAAAAACTTGCAGTTACACACAAGCTTATAAAAAACTCAAACTTACATGCCTAAAAGGTCAGTGACACAACAACAAAGGGCAAAGGTTATGCACAAGCAAACTAAGACATAGGAGAAGCAGGGAACCTCAAGGCTTTCCAAGAACAAATAAGGACCCATCCTAATTGTCTTGTATTCCTTGGTAAAGATGATGTTAGATTTGTTTCTCTATGCAACTAGTAAAGCTAGTCAACTGAATCATACAAAGATTTTGTTTTTTTTTCCTTCACATGGGTCATTGTCAAAATGTGGCTGAGTCGTGTGCAATGGCCTGTGCCAAAGACGAACCATCCTATTGTACGCAAACTAATCTAAATTGCAACCTAACAAATGTGAAATTCTATAAGATAGCACATTCAATCAAAAAGACCACCAAATGCAGAGATCCTTAACAGACATATTCTTACAGAATTAACATCCAATCGAAATTCTGTACATCTACAATAATCTCCAGCTTCCAACTAAACAACCACATCAGTCATAAAGAGTGAAATAGGCAACGTCGACCAACTCCTAAGCTCCACAGAAGAGCTAATTATACAACATATTATAGCCAGATCCATTCAGACAAACATCAAAAGCTTAACCAAACTAATTAAGCATCATATGGGCAAACAAAATATCCAGCAAAATTCATCTCACCTCGCCCCTAGTAGTACAGGGCCCAATGCACAATTTGCATCCATACTCCATCTCCAACGCCTTAATAAAAAAAACAACACAACCCCATCAAAATTAAACTCCAAATCCCTAGAAAAATATACAAACAAAAACTCATCATCATCATCATCATCATCATCATCATCATCATCATCATGTACCTGACCAAGAATATGAGCACTAGAATGCCAGAAAGTATCCCTCCCCTTATCATGCTCAAAAGTATAAATCTTCAGCTCACAATCCCCTTCAAGAGCCCTCGTCATATCCCACAGAACTCCATCAACTTCCGCAATCAACGCATTCGACGCCAAACTCTTCGAAATCTGAGCAGCAACATCCAACGGTGTCGTAACCCATTTCTTCCCCTCCTTCACATTTCCATCCGGCAATGTAATCCTGCACTCAAAATCCAATCCAAAATCACTCGACATAGAAATAAATCAATCATCCAGAACCAAAAATCAAGAAATTGAAGACATGAGATCGAACTTGATAGGGTCGGCAGGGTTAGCGAGACGAAGAGCGTCTTGCTGAGCTTTGAGAGACTCGAAGAGAGCGATTCGCTTGGGGATGACGGAGGACAAGTAGGATTCGTCCTTGGCGTGCGCCGCCGCGGACGGCGGAGGGGTCGGCTTGGCTTCGCCGGGCATTTGGAGGTGGCGGGCGGAGAAAGCGGCGGGGATGTTGAGAGAGCGGAGGATATTCCGGCGGGGAGCAAAACCCTGGTTGAGGTTGAGGAGGTTGCTTAGGAGTTTAGCACGAAATGAAAAAAGAAGCATTAAAAATTTGTGCGAAAATTAATTAGTGTAATAGTACATGTTCTAGAGTGGCATTTTGTGGGCTTACTTACTTCCACTAATCAATTATTTTAGGTTGCAAAATAAGTATAAGGGTTAGGGGAAAAGGGAAGTCAAACACAAAAAGTATCTAAAATATAAAAAATTAGGGAGCTTTTGGTAAAATTTTGGTGGAAGAAGGGGGTTTTGTTCATATTGTTTAATTTTTTTTCAATTGAATTTGAATGTAAAATAATGAATTCTATATAATTCTTTTTAGCCATTAAATTGAACTAAATGTAAAAAAAATTTTATTGACCAATATTTTTGGGAAATTCGCAAATAAACACTCACTTATGCATTTCTAAAGGTACGACAAATAGATTTTAAAAAAGGGTCCAATGAATAGATATGAGAGAAGTTAAGAGAATCTGTATGATCTAAACATAAAAAGTTTGTTAAACTGGAAAATATTAAATACAGTTATAAAAAAATTGTTTGAATTCAATTTCAACCTAAATTTGTATTTATTCCCATTATCTAACCTTGTCCAATATATATAAATATATGTAACTTAAATAATTTTTCATCCAAATTTTAATATCTAATCTATTTAATTGGCCCAAACTTTACTTGTATCCGAATCTCATTCCATTGGGCATATGCCATATATATCCTCACCATCACTAATGAAAAAGTGGAACACTAAACTTACAAAAATTAAGAAATAAACACCCTTGGGCCCTCTCTCGAAGATGCGCATGGGCCCACAAAAGTCAAAAGCCCAACTTGTTGCACCCAGCTTGGTTGCCACTTACCACATTTGTGGCCCAACTCCCAAACCAAAATTCAAGTGTTGTTGGATATAAAAATTATTTCTCTTATGTGGATATAGTTTGTTTTGCCACCTAGGATTTCCTTTGACTTTGATCAAGGATGTATTGTTTATTTTGGTCAAATTTATATTGTGCAAAAGTCAATAGGTGCAATGTTGAAAGGTTATTATCCATTTCTTTCTTCAAATGAATAAATAGTAGTAGCGTTCGAAAGAATATTGTTGTCTTTAAATGGTCTCTTTCTATCTCATAAAATAAATGACCAATCTTATCACTTGCTACAATATCCTTAAGCTTTTGAAAAATTAGCTAATTTTCCCTTTTTGTGGCTTGACATGCCCAAATTTAAGTAACTAATATATAGTCATATTAGCTTCCCAAAATATATGTTTGAAAATAATATTTTGGAGCGTGGAAAGAAGAAGATGAACGTCCCAAATGGTATTTTGGATCTGCTAAGGTATACTCATTGCTCCTTTGAATGCTTGGATTACTTAAAGATCATCACCCTCGATGATAATGTTATGAATCCCTAGAGAATTCCTTTCTAACTCTGTCTTAAAAAGCATGGGTTTCATCAATTATGATAGATGTGTAACATACAAAACTACATTGATCATATTATCATTCTCATTAGATGGGTATACACATTGAAAAAAGATGGGACAAAACTCTTAGTCCATTAGGTGAACGAGTATCCTGCATTTTTTATTTCAGTAATTAGATAAAATATTCAATCCAAATGTAATGATATCACAATAAATTAAAATTCAAACTTAATACGAGGAAACAAATTTTGGTGTTACATTCATATGAAGCACACATATCAACTACACCTTATTGCTTATACAATGAGAAAACAAATTAGAATAAACTATCTTTAGTGGTCAAATTATAATGAGGATATATAATCATACTTCAAGGATAGTAGGGCTTGTAGTAAGATGGTTTGTCATAGCCATAATTTGGCTTAGACTTGTCATATCCGTAACCAGGCTGAGGTTTGGAGTAGCCATAACTAGGCTTAGGTTTGGAGTAAGATGGTTTGTCATAGCCATAATTAGGCGTTGACTTGTAATAAGGATATTGTGGCTTGTTATCGTAGCTGGGTTTTGGATACTTGTCATCATATGAGTCGTAGCCAGAAGCTTCAGCCAGACAAACAATAAAGAGCAAAGCGCATGCATAAACAAGGATTGCTCGAGAACCAGCCATTTTGGTATGCTTGATGTGATTGATCTTATAAGGGTTTGTTTCTTGTTAGTGTTTCAAGTATTTGTGCAAGGGATGAATGCATTTGCTCATTCCTTGATGAGTGTTTATAAGGCTAATACATCAATTTGTGGTGGGCTAATGAAGGATTTGTTTATGTGGAAAATTTCAAAGTTAGAAACTTGGTTGTATTCAAATGTTGATTTTCAATTGATATTGTATTGAAACACTTGTATTGAATCAAGATAGTTAAGTTAATATTCATCTTGAATATCTCATAATCTATATATTTTGTAACTTTTAATAGTATTTTATTCGTTAATTATATATATATATATTTATCATCCATATTTTTGTAACTTTCAATAAGAGTATAACACTTATTATTTAGGTCAATAAATAAAATGATAACCTTATTTTATCAACCATAATAGAGAATACACATTTTATGGATAGTTCTATGTTTATGAAAAATATAAATAAATAATAGTTTTATATAATTTATAAATGGTAATAACCCTCAAAGTAATGAAACATATATACATGTATAATAACATAAATATGCTTATATTTAGTCTTTTGAGTGATTTAGGTAAAATTCAAAATAGTTATTCTTGAATCAAGATGTTTATCATTTTACATAAGCTAAGTAAAGTCAATCTGAGTGCAATTGTTATTGCTTGTTTGATCAAGTCAAGCACCTTATCATTACCCATTTAATTAATTTCCAACAAAAAACAAATAGAAAAAGAGAACAAGAGCTAAACAAGAAAGCTTACATGATAGTATATGTTAGCACCAAAAAAGGCTAATATTGTGAACATTTCAAAGTTGACTATTAGCTGTAGCCTTTAATTAATTTGATGTTTTAGTTTTTACTCAGTCTGTGTATTATATGTTGATTCGTTATTTAATAGTTTCATAGCATAGAGTACCCCAAAAACTAAGTCATCCATATGAAATCAAAGTATACAATTATATATACATATAAATTTGGTTAATTTAATCGCTACTAAAAATATGTGTATTACCGACCACTTTTTTCCAACCAATTTAAAACGATTGGAAAAACCAACCAGTTTAGCAATCATTTCATATTCCAACTATTTTTCAAAAATTTTATGTAGAAAAAAGGATTGGAAACTCGGACCACTTTTGCTAAAATGATGATAAATTTATCTACCATCATTTTCCTACCGTTTGAAAATGGTTGAAAAAATGGTTGGATTACTAACCGTTTTAAATTGGTTGAAAAAAGTGGTCAGTAATACACATATTTTTAATAATGAATCAATATAGTCTGATTACCGATTTACCATAATCTCACAATTCTGTCATTGGTGTCTTGTTATGATTTATTGTTTTGTAGTCCTTGTAAGATTAAATATCAAGACATCAATGTTTTGTTTTGATATTCCTATCTCAAGAAAAAAAAATGAGGTCGTGTTATTAATCTTGCATGACTACAAAACAACAAATAATAACTTCTAGTATAAATTTTGTTTAGGTAGAGTACTTGTAAAACCCCGAAAAATCCAACGATGTTGACCGTGACGTCGTTAATAGAATAGGTTTGACTTCGTTATTTATTGTTATTCGTTTGTGTTTATTTATGCGAACGCTTGAGCTCGTAGGACCGTTGAGGGACTAACAAGGGTAGAATAGTAATTTCCGCTGGTTAATAATATTATTTGCTATGTGATTATATGATTATTAGTATTAATATTATTATTACTATTATTAGAATTATTAGGTTTTTAGAAAAATTAGTTTTTAATTGTTAAATGGGTTGGATTAGGATTGGATTAGATTAGTTAATTGGGCCTAATTAAATGGGTAATATATAAACCCCTTTCTCCCCTCTCAAACCCTAAACTCTCTAAACCAAACCCTAGCTCTCAACCTCTCTCTCTCCCTCTCTCGGCCACTACCACTGCAGACATATCACACTCCAGCCACGCTGGAGCACCGGAAACCACCGCGAAACCCCTCCCTCTCTTCCTTTCTCCTTCTCTTTCCTCTTTTCTTCCTCTCGATCTCCCTGTCTCTCGCCCCTGCCCAGCCGCGCCACCAGACGTGCCGCCACCGATGCCACCAGCACCGTCGTCACCACCCGTCGCCACCCTCGCCGACGACCCTCGCACTGCCGCCCAACGTCGCCGGAGCCGTCGGAAACAGCCGCCCGAACGAGGAAACCTGCCGCTGCTGCTGCTCGGGAAATCGACGTCGAACGCCGCCCCTCGTCGCTGCCCCTGACCGTCCGACAACCATCTTCCGACGCCGCCCTCGTCGCCGCCTCGACTGTCACACCACCCTTTGCCGACCGCCGCCCAGAACCACCAAGAAAAACCTTGCGTAAAAACCCTAACTCTAACCCTAACCCTAATCTGCCCTAACCCTAATCTGATTCTTTTCTTTCTTTTTCTTTTTCTTTTATTTTCTTGTCTTAATAGTAAATAATCTGATTTATATATTTGTATTATTATTGTTATTAATTTCTGTAAACTTTGTAATTAGGAGAAATTAATTGTAATTATTTTTCTTGTTGTAATTATGTGTGATTTTTCCTAATTGTTATGTGTAATTTGTTTACTTGATATGTGTAATTTTTATGTAATAAATTGTAATTAGATTTAGGTTGTAATAGTTGATTGTTAGGTTTAAAAGTAGTTCTTTAATGTTCTTTATTTTCTTTACATGAATCGTTAGACCACAATATTATTGTATGTACGAATTTGGAAATTTATTTACCTAGGTTAAATCTTGAATTTTAGTTATAAAAAAAATCGTTATGTTCTTTATTGTTCTTTAAAAGTAAATCTTGTTAAGTTTGTTAAATAAATTAGTTAACCTACTAGAAGTTGAAATCTTGTTAATAAAATCTTGAATTCTTGATTAGTAGTTACATATTTGTATTTTACATATTCTTTAAGTCGCCCTTGATTCTTGATTAAGAAACCACATGATAACCACCTTTAGTAGTTCTTGAAATTCTTGAATCGTTAGTTAAATATTCACATGTTCTTTAAATTCGATTCTTGATTATTAATTCTTAATTCTTGATTATTTTCCTTGTTATAACTTATTTGTAAATAATCCATGCTTTAATCTTTAAAATCTTGGTCAAGTAATTTATGTGTTAAGTAATTTTTATTTCTTTTATGACCTTAGGTTTTATTAAAGTTATTAAAGGGTCTTTCATGTTTTTCTAAATTAAATTTACTTCTACAAGTTTAATTGTTGGACCTAAGTTGAGTTGGACTTTATATCTTAGACCCTAGTTACTGTTTTGAGCCCAAATTAGGACCCCGGGATCGAATGGTGGAAGTTAGAACCGAAAGTGTTAATTAATTAATAACCGTTAACGGGACAGTTTTGTTAGTGTCTAAAGATCGGGTTGCCACGGCTAGTGTAGTTACCTTTTGATCGAACCCTTTGAACTGGAGGTTCCCTTAGATGTTAGGAACCATAGAAATTTTACGGATCGAACGTTTGATTTGTATAACCCGAGTTATAGTCTTTTTACCGGAACCTGTCAGATCTGGACCAATT
Source organism: Portulaca oleracea (assembly GCA_029582165.1). Classification (NCBI taxonomy): domain Eukaryota; kingdom Viridiplantae; phylum Streptophyta; class Magnoliopsida; order Caryophyllales; family Portulacaceae; genus Portulaca; species Portulaca oleracea. The sequence continues at coordinate 38,029,071 of CM055885.1, read as the reverse complement.
GGGAAGATGGGTATTTTTAGAGTCCTTCGGGACTGAGTTGGGCTTAACCATCAACATAGAAGTTTTAGTAGACATCCTGAGGTTTCCGAAAAGTCCAGAACCAGCCCCATAGGATGTCGGGAAGTCGAGTTGTGACTCGTTTTATGTGAATGTTATAATCTGTCCTCTGTTTGCGTTTATTTGTAAAGAATTGTTGAGTGAAATTAATGTGTGATCATGTTATGTGTTATCTTAGAGATGTTAAGTGTAATTTCGTAAATGTTAGGAACCTAAGTGTTCCTAGGGGATGGGTTAGGTAGTTAATAGATAATTCTAACTTCGTTAGAACGCGTTTTGATTAGATAATTACTTTTATTCTAGGCCCGAGTTAGTGCGAGACGTTAGTGAGCTCAAGTGTGTTCTTCTTTTCTTTGTCTTTGTGAAGTATATCAGGTAATTGTCTATGCTCTAATCCCCACCGGGATGCTCTTTAAATGTGTTTTGATGTTTTATAATCTATTTTGAGAATTGCATCCCGAAAGGGGACTTTTGTGGAAATACGACCATCTGTTTTTGATAATCTTTTGATTCGATTGTGATCTTGGTTTATTTGAGTTGAGAAATTGGATGGTCTTTTATTCGAAGTTTTGTTAATGGTTTTGATAATTTGGGATGGTTTGACTTGAGAGTTGTGAGCTGAGTTTGAATAATATACTAAATAATTCAAGTGGAAACGTTAAGCGGGTTTCGGGGGATAACCTGTTGTGCAGGTGTAACAACCTGCAGGGTTATGGACCAGGAGATCAGGGCTTCCTTCCCTGATATAGGATAGTATTTTGATGCCTTTGGTAGGCGATTTCATTTATGCCTTTGGTAGGCGATGTTCTTGATGCCTTTGGTAGGCGATTTTATTTATGCCTTTGGTAGGCGATGTTCTTGATGCCTTTGGTAGGCGATGTTTATGCCTTTGGTAGGCGATGTTCTTGATGCCTTTGGTAGGCGATGTTACTTTAAGGGATTTGGTATCCCGCCCGCAAATTAAAATATGGATTGGATGGGTTGAGGAAACAGTATGGGATTAAAGGTTTGTAAAACGTTTGATTTGATCCCTCTCCCTAAAATGAATTGAAATGAACTTAAACTGTTTTAAACGTTAGGGGTAGACATTATTGAGATTTCCCCTTCATTTTCTGAAATGTTTTGATTTCAGGTGAAGATCTAAATGCTGGAGACGGGAGTTAGAAGTGAGGACGACGAGTCTAGAAGTCCTTGGACCTTTTATTTTGTTTTCGTTATGAATTCTTAAAGTTTGTTTTGAGTTGTTAGTAGTTACCGTTAGCAGACAGTTGTGTTTTCCTTTCTCGCCTTGTATTCCTTCGGGGATACGGCAGTGACGCCCAAACTAAATTTGAAGTCTTCCGCTAAGTCTTGTCTGTTAACGTTAGTTTGACTTTGACTTTTTATAATTGAATTTCCGGGGCGTTACAGAATGGTATCAGAGCTCTGGGTTGCGACCTAGTAGCTCCTCAGAGTCCTTTAGGTTTAGATGGACCCTAGGAAGCTAAGTTCGGAGTGATGAGCGTAGGATGGGGGAAAATGGTTCCATGCTTTCCCTAAATATTTTATTTTGATTATGTCATCAGTATTTTATGTGTAATGCGTTCTAACCTTGTAGGATGGCACAACGCACACCTTACACGCCGTGCTTTCACCGTTACACACCCATTCCTCCTGGTGGGTATTTGGGAACCCACATGCTGAATTTTTACGATGAGATCGAACGGTACACTAAGGATGTCCCGAACTCACCTTGCGTGACAACGAGGAAGCACGTGCCAATGCTTTTCTCACCTTACGAGATGATCCTGGTGGGGCCATACCGTCTTGTCATTCTTGCCACCGCTTGGAGGAGAGGTACCACACCGTCTTTGTTGGTGTCGGAGTGCAGGGTGGAGTCGAGCATCGAATCCGGGGTCTTTTCTAAGATCGCCGGATTGGGATGCTGTGAGTAGAGAGGTTCAGTGAACCCGGCCTGCACGGTGAGGATCATGAGGATGACCACAAGAGGATCCGAGAAGGATCCCACCGAGGACGCCCGAGATCCGAGCCCGAGGTAACCTCTAGGGTCACGGCTGCACCCGCCGTTGAGCCCGAGCATGATATTCCACCCGAGGAGGAGGATGAGGTGGACCGGGAAACAGGAGAAGACCCCGAGGAGGGCTCGGGGGATGAGACGAGTGATCCTGAGTGGACTCCAGTTTCAACGAGGAAGAACCCTCGATGCAGGAGGATCATCTGAGTGGGATGGCTACGAGGTGTTGAGTATTGGCATATAGCTGTTATGTTGATATTTTGTTAAACTGTGATATAATCTGAATATTGACTTGTTTCTTTTGGAAATATTGTACATGATTACATTGGTGTATAGAAATATTGTTTTGTGACCTTGCAAAATGTGATGAGAATTCATGAAATAAACTGTTGACATAAGAAGTTACTTGGTGAAATAGAATTACGTTTTCGTATGGTTTAGCACCCTATGAGAAGACCGGACCAAGTAGCTACCTTTAGTATGATGTTGAGACTATGGATGGAAACCCTTTAAGTAGACTAAACCGACCCTTTGAATCAGGATGTCGGACGTGAACGGTACTCAACCTAACCATGGTACTCGGGAGCGTACACTAGCTGTGACCGAACAGCGCCCTCAAACTGCAATCGAATCTGCGCCACGCGGCTCATTTGATACTGTGGTCGAGTCAAAGAACACCGGAACGACCTTGCTAGCATGCTAATGATTGAGATGCTCGGCAAACACGAGGACCCTGCGAGGAAAGTGGTGGATCGACAAGGAGGAGGAGGAAGATGACCCCTCGCTCTTCTCCAAAGGTTCAACGGCTTCAACCCGCCACTTACACGGGGTAGTGCCCCAAAGTCTTTGAAGATTGGGTTAGAGAGATTGAAAAGATTTTTGACACCACACGCTGTCCTGAGGAGTTAAGGGTGGATTTTGCTGCTTACCACCTGAAGGAGGAAGTCGATCTATGGTGGGCCAGTGTGAAGGAAATCAGAACTGAACCGGGTTTCGACTGGAACCACTTTAAGGTGGTGCTAAAGGATCGATTTTACCCAATTTCTCTCCAGAAGGCGAAAGAAAAGGAGTTCATGAATCTGCGTCAAGGGGAAACTAGCGTGCTTGCCTACTCTACAAAGTTCACCGAGCTGTCTCGATTTGCATCCGCTTTGGTAGCCACTGAGCAGCTAAGGATGGACCGTTTCTGGGATGGATTGAATTGCAAGATTCAGGATCGCATGTCATCACGGGAGTTCACGTCTTACCAGAATATGCTGAACGTTGCCCTCACTGTAGAAAGGGTGATGCATGACATGGAACGACAGTTAGGCATACAAGGGCAAAAGAGGAAAGAACCACCCCGCTTTAACCCACTTCAACATTTTCAGGAGAAGAGGTTCCGCCCTAGCAACTGGCAGGGAAATCAATCTTCGGGGCGTAGACCATCGAATACTCCAATCTGCAAGGTTTGTGGTCGACCAGGCCATTATCCACGGGATTGTAGAGTAAGGAACGTGCGAGGAGGATGTTTCAACTGCGGGAGTTTCCAACATCAGGTAAGTCAGTGCCCTCAGCAGCCGACAGGGGGCCGAAATGGAGGGAACAATGGAAATAGCGGGAATAACGGCAATTGGAGAGCTCCGCAGACGACATATCAAAATCGGGGAGGCTACAATGGGAACCAAAGGCCACAACAGCAAAATCAAGGTGGATCTGGTGGGAGTCAGAATAACGAGGGAGGCCAGAAACGCCTCGTCATGGCAATGACGCGTATGACGGAGGAGGAGGGCAGTATACGTAATGAGGAAAGAAGAGGTGAGAATGAAGCGGATGTTGTGTGGTACCTTCTCTCCACCTCTACACTATATCTGTTTTGTTTGATTCTCGTGCTAGTCATTCTTTTGTTGGGAGCTATAGTAGAGAAGGATAAGATGAAACCCTCGGAGAATAGTAAGCCTATGTCGGTAGCCCTACCTCACCGGATACCATTAGTTGTGGAGAGTTATATGGTGGATGCCTATAGTGATAGCGGGACGGGAGTTTGAGGTGACCTTTATATGTTTGACCTAATGGAGTTCGACGTCATTTTGGGGATGGACCAGTTAGCAAAATATAGAGCCCGGATATATTGTTATAAGCAAAGGTGACCTTAATGGGACCAAACGGAAGAAGGTAGTGCATTGGAGTGATAGGCACCTTCATAGTGTCTGGATCATCTCTGCTCTCAAGGCTAAAAAGTTGTTAGTCAAAGGTAGTGAAGGAAATCTATGCAACGTAATCGACACAAAGGCGTAGGAGCTTGCGATTGAGAATATACCGGAAGTTCGGGAGTATCGATGTGTTTCGGAGGAGATTCGGGTTTGCCTCCAATCGGAGGTAGATTTACGCATCGATTTGGGCAGAAATCGCACTGCTTCAAAGCCCCATATCGCATGGCGCGCAGAGCTTAAGGAGTTGAAGACTCACCGGTGGGCCGCTAGAAAAGGGATATATACGACCCAGCACGTCACCATGGGGAGCACCTGTACTGTTCGTGAAGAAGAAGGATGGTAGCATGAGGTTGTGCATCGATTACCGGGAGTTGAACAAGATTACCATCAAGAATCGTTATCCTCTACCTCGTATTGATAATCTTTTCGACCAGTTGCGAGGAGCAACAACGTTTTCTAAGATAGACCTGAGGTCAGGTTATCACCAGTTGAGAATTCGTGAAGAAGATATCTCTAAAACCGCATTCCGAACTCGGTATGGTCATTATGAGTTCGTGGTAATGCCTTTTGGGCTTACAAATGCCCCAGCCGCTTTCATGGATTTGATGAACAGAGTGTTCGTGCCGTTCCTGGATAAGTTTGTAGTGGTGTTCATCGACGACATATTGGTATACTCAGGAACACGAGAGGAGCATGCGAATCATCTGAGAGAAGTATTGACGACTCTACGGAGCAACAAGCTTTATGCGAAGCTTAAGAAGTGTGAGTTTTGGTTGGAACAAGTAGCGTTCTTAGGACATGTGGTGTCTAAGGAAGGAGTGGCAGTAGACCCTCAAAAAGCGGAGGCCATCACCAAGTGGCCGACACCGAAGAATGCCACGGAGATTAGGAGTTTTCTGGGTTTAGCAGGGTATTATAGGAAGTTCGTGCAAGATTTCTCAAAAATCGCCACCCCGTTGACCAGTTTGACTCGGAAGTCAATAAAGTTCGCATGGTCGGAAAAATGTGAGCAAGCATTCCAGGAGCTGCAGAAGAGGCTTACCTCGGCCCCTATTCTTGCTTTACCTCAAGGGAACGAAGGTTTTGTCATCTACAGTGACGCATCACATGGTGGATTAGGTTGTGTGCTCATGCAGGATGGGAAGGTAATTGCATATGCATCCAGACAACTGAAGACGCATGAGAAGAATTACCCCACTCATGACCTGGAGTTGGCAGCAGTGGTTTTTGCGCTTAAGATTTGGAGGCATTATCTTTATGGAGTACACTGCGAGATATTCACAGACCATCAGAGTTTGAAGTATCTTTTCACACAGAAGGAGCTCAACCTCAGGCAGACAAGATGGTTAGAGTTCCTGAAGGATTACGATGTGAATTTCCAATATCATCCCGGAAAGGCAAATGTAGTGGCTGATGCCCTAAGTAGAAGACCGTATCCTGCTACAAGCCACTTGATGACGATGCCGCACGAGTTGTGCGAGGAGTTTAGGAGATTGGAGATTAATGTGGTAACACCTGGGAGGAAAGCTGTATTGAATGCCATGGAATTACAACCTACTCTAATGGAGGAGATCAAGAGAACCCAAGAACTGGACTTACAACTTGTCAAGATACGGGAAGAAGTGTTGCAAGGGAAAGCCCCTGGCTTTGTGATCCACGAAGACGGTACATTACGGTTTCATAACCGCATCTGTGTACCCAATATGGAAGAACTGAAAAGGAAGATTCTAGAAGAGGGACACAATACGCCATATTCAGTGCATCCAGGGGGAAATAAGTTGTACAAGGATCTTAAACAGATGTTCTGGTGGAGTAATATGAAACAAGAAGTGGCAGACTTTGTGGCCAAGTGTCTTACTTGCACGGTAGTCAAGGCAGAGCATCAACGACCAGTAGGACTTACGCAGCGTTAGACGTCCCTAAGTGGAAATGGGATTCGATATCAATGGATTTTGTGATAGGTCTACCAAGGACCAGGCGGAAACACAATGCAATATGGGTGATTGTAGATCGTTTGACCAAGTCAGCTCATTTCCTAGCCATCGACAACAATTGGTCCCTAGATCAGCTAGCTCAAGCCTATGTAAGGGAGATTGTAAGGTTACACGGAGTACCAGTTCTATAGTCTCGACAGAGACACGATTCGATCGGTTTTGGAAAAAGTTACAAGAGGCGTTTGGCACAAAGCTCAAGTTCGACCGCCTTTCACCCACTACGGATGCATGGGCAGAGAGGACCATCAAACCCTCGAAGATATCTTTGCGAGCATGCGCTTTAGATTTCAAGGACTCGTGGGATGACGAGTTGACTCTCATTGAGTTCTCATACAACAACGATTACCATGCTAGTATAGGGATGTCACCCTTCAAGCCTTGTATGGAAGGAGATGTAGAACTCCCCTATGTTAGCGGGGACATCGATGAAGCCCTAACGATTGGACCGGACCTAATACATGCCACTACTCGGAAGGTTCGAATCATTCAAGACAAGATGAAGGCAGACAAAGTCGACAAAAGAGTTATCTTGACAAAGGAGAAGACCTCTAGAGCTTGAAGTAGGGAATACGTGTTTTGCGGGTCTCACCTACAAAGGAGTCATGAGATTCGGCCGATCGGGAAGTTGACACCAAGGTTTATCGGGCCATACCCAATTTTGGAACATCGGGAAGTCGCCTACAAGTTACATTTGGAAGAACTCCCGAGTGCACAATGTCTTCCATGTCACAACTCAGAAATATGTTCGGACCCGACCCATGTGATTGATCGAGCCGCTTACCGCAAGAAGATCGAGCTATGAAGAGCGACCGCTAGAATACTACTAGACCGTAGGGAAAAGCAGCTTAGGAGGAAAGTAGTTCCTTTGGTAAAGGTACGGTAGGCAAATCATACTACAACAGAAGCAACCTGGGAAACAGAAGACGAGATGAGGAAGAAGTACCCTCACTTGTTCCAAGCCTAAGGCGCGTCAAGTTTCGGGGACGAAACTTCTTTTAAGAAGGTAATGTTGTAAAACCTCGAGTTTTAAGTAGAACGGAACCGTTAGTTTCCTTACCGGACCGTTAGGGTTAAGTTTAAGTTTAAGTTTCGAGGACGAAACTTCTTTTAAGAAGGTAATGATGTAAAACCCCGAAAAATCCAACGATGTTGACCGTGACGTCGTTAATAGAATAGGTTTGACTTCGTTATTTACTGTTATTCGTTTGTGTTTATTTATGCGAACGCTTGAGCTCGTAGGACCGTTGAGGGACTAACAAGGGTAGAATAGTAATTTCCGCTGGTTAATAATATTATTTGCTATGTGATTATATGATTATTAGTATTAATATTATTATTACTATTATTAGAATTATTAGGTTTTTAGAAAAATCAGTTTTTAATTGTTAAATGGGTTGGATTAGGATTGGATTAGATTAGTTAATTGGGCCTAATTAAATGGGTAATATATAAACCCCTTTCTCCCCTCTCAAACCCTAAAAACCCTAAACTCTCTAAACCAAACCCTAACTCTCAACCTCTCTCTCTGCGTCGGCCAGCAGCCGCCCACCAGACCGCCACCGCAGCTCCGCCGCCTGGAGCACCGGAAACCACCGCGAAACCCCTCCCTCTCTTCCTTTCTCCTTCTCTTTCCTCTTTTCTTCCTCTCGATCTCCCTGTCTCTCGCCCCTGCCCAGCCGCGCCACCAGACGTGCCGCCACCGACGCCACCAGCACCGTCGTCACCACCCGTCGCCACCCTCGCCGACGACCCTCGCACTGCCGCCCAACGTCGCCGGAGCCGTCGGAAACAGCCGCCCGAACGAGGAAACCTGCCGCTGCTGCTGCTCGGGAAATCGACGTCGAACGCCGCCCCTCGTCGCTGCCCCTGACCGTCCGACAACCATCTTCCGACGCCGCCCTCGTCGCCGCCTCGACTGTCGCACCACCCTTTGCCGACCGCCGCCCAAAACCACCAAGAAAAACCTTGCGTAAAAACCCTAACTCTAACCCTAACCCTAATATGCACTAACCTAATCTGATTCTTTTCTTTCTTTTTCTTTTTCTTTTATTTTCTTGTCTTAATAGTAAATAATCTGATTTATATATTTGTATTATTATTGTTATTAATTTCTGTAAACTTTGTAATTAGGAGAAATTAATTGTAATTATTTTTCTTGTTGTAATTATGTGTGATTTTTCCTAATTGTTATGTGTAATTTGTTTACTTGATATGTGTAATTTTTATGTAATAAATTGTAATTAGATTTAGGTTGTAATAGTTGATTGTTAGGTTTAAAAGTAGTTCTTTAATGTTCTTTATTTTCTTTACATGAATCGTTAGACCACAATATTATTGTGTATGCAATTTGGAAATTTATTTACCTAGGTTAAATCTTGAATTTTAGTTATAAAAAAAATCGTTATGTTCTTTATTGTTCTTTAAAAGTAAATCTTGTTAAGTTTGTTAAATAAATTAGTTAACCTACTAGAAGTTGAAATCTTGTTAATAAAATCTTGAATTCTTGATTAGTAGTTACATATTTGTATTTTACATATTCTTTAAGTCGCCCTTGATTCTTGATTAAGAAACCCACATGATAACCACCTTTAGTAGTTCTTGAAATTCTTGAATCGTTAGTTAAATATTCACATGTTCTTTAAATTCGATTCTTGATTATTAATTCTTAATTCTTGATTATTTTCCCTTGTTATAACTTATTTGTAAATAATCCATGCTTTAATCTTTAAAATCTTGGTCAAGTAATTTATGTGTTAAGTAATTTTTATTTCTTTTATGACCTTAGGTTTTATTAAAGTTATTAAAGGGTCTTTCATGTTTTTCTAAATTAAATTTACTTCTATAAGTTTAATTGTTGGACCTAAGTTGAGTTGGACTTTATATCTTAGACCCTAGTTACTGTTTTGAGCCCAAATTAGGACCCCGGGATCGAATGGTGGAAGTTAGAACCGAAAGTGTTAATTAATTAATAACCGTTAACGGGACAGTTTTGTTAGTGTCTAAAGATCGGGTTGCCACGGCTAGTGTAGTTACCTTTTGATCGAACCCTTTGAACTGGAGGTTCCCTTAGATGTTAGGAACCATAGGAATTTTACGGATCGAACGTTTGATTTGTATAACCCGAGTTATAGTCTTTTTACCGGAACCTGTCAGATCTGGACCAATTGGGAAGATGGGTATTTTTAGAGTCCTTCGGGACTGAGTTGGGCTTAACCATCAACATAGAAGTTTTAGTAGACATCCTGAGGTTTCCGAAAAGTCCAGAACCAGCCCCATAGGATGTCGGGAAGTCGAGTTGTGACTCGTTTTATGTGAATGTTATAATCTGTCCTCTGTTTGCGTTTATTTGTAAAGAATTGTTGAGTGAAATTAATGTGTGATCATGTTATGTGTTATCTTAGAGATGTTAAGTGTAATTTCGTAAATGTTAGGAACCTAAGTGTTCCTAGGGGATGAGTTAGGTAGTTAATAGATAATTCTAACTTCGTTAGAACGCGTTTTGATTAGATAATTACTTTTATTCTAGGCCCGAGTTAGTGCGAGACGTTAGTGAGCTCAAGTGTGTTCTTCTTTTGCTGTGCTGTGAAGTATATCAGGTAATTGTCTATGCTCTAATCCCCACCGGGATGCTCTTTAAATGTGTTTTGATGTTTTATAATCTATTTTGAGAATTGCATCCCGAAAGGGGACTTTTGTGGAAATACGACCATCTGTTTTTGATAATCTTTTGATTCGATTGTGATCTTGGTTTATTTGAGTTGAGAAATTGGATGGTCTTTTATTCGAAGTTTTGTTAATGGTTTTGATAATTTGGGATGGTTTGACTTGAGAGTTGTGAGCTGAGTTTGAATAATATACTAAATAATTCAAGTGGAAACGTTAAGCGGGTTTCGGGGGATAACCTGTTGTGCAGGTGTAACAACCTGCAGGGTTATGGACCAGGAGATCAGGGCTTCCTTCCCTGATATAGGATAGTATTTTGATGCCTTTGGTAGGCGATTTCATTTATGCCTTTGGTAGGCGATGTTCTTGATGCCTTTGGTAGGCGATTTTATTTATGCCTTTGGTAGGCGATGTTCTTGATGCCTTTGGTAGGCGATGTTTATGCCTTTGGTAGGCGATGTTCTTGATGCCTTTGGTAGGCGATGTTACTTTAAGGGATTTGGTATCCCGCCCGCAAATTAAAATATGGATTGGATGGGTTGAGGAAACAGTATGGGATTAAAGGTTTGTAAAACGTTTGATTTGATCCCTCTCCCTAAAATGAATTGAAATGAACTTAAACTGTTTTAAACGTTAGGGGTAGACATTATTGAGATTTCCCCTTCATTTTCTGAAATGTTTTGATTTCAGGTGAAGATCTAAATGCTGGAGACGGGAGTTAGAAGTGAGGACGACGAGTTTAGAAGTCCTTGGACCTTTTATTTTGTTTTCGTTATGAATTCTTAAAGTTTGTTTTGAGTTGTTAGTAGTTACCGTTAGCAGACAGTTGTGTTTTCCTTTCTCGCCTTGTATTCCTTCGGGGATACGGCAGTGACGCCCAAACTAAATTTGAAGTCTTCCGCTAAGTCTTGTCTGTTAACGTTAGTTTGACTTTGACTTTTTATAATTGAATTTCCGGGGCGTTACAGAATGGTATCAGAGCTCTGGGTTGCGACCTAGTAGCTCCTCAGAGTCCTTTAGGTTTAGATGGACCCTAGGAAGCTAAGTTCGGAGTGATGAGCGTAGGATGGGGGAAAATGGTTCCATGCTTTCCCTAAATATTTTATTTTGACTATGTCATCAGTATTTTATGTGTAATGCGTTCTAACCTTGTAGGATGGCACAACGCACACACTGTCTTACGCCGTGCTTTCACCGTTACACACCCATTCCTCCTGGTGGGTATTTGGGAACCCACATGCTGAATTTTTACGATGAGATCGAACGGTACACTAAGGATGTCCCGAACTCCTGCTTGCGTGACAACGAGGAAGCACAGGCCAATGCTTTTCTACTCACCTTACGAGATGATCCCTGGTGGGGCCATACCGTGCTGTCATTCTTTGCCACCTCGCCGAGGAGAGGTACCACACCGTCTTTGTTGGTGTCAGAGGTACCGGGTGGAGTCGGAGCATCGAATCCCGGGGGTCTTTTCTAAGATCGCCCGGATTGGGATGCGCCGAGTAGAGAGGGTTCAGGTGAACCCAGCCCCTGCACCAGCTGAGGATCATGAGGATGACCCTGAAGAGGATCCGGAGAAGGATCCCACCGAGGACAGCGCCCAGGATCCCGAGCCCGAGGTAACCTCTAGGGTCACGGCTGCACCCGCCGTTGAGCCCGAGCATGATATTCCACCCGAGGAGGAGGATGAGGTGGACCGGGAAACAGGAGAAGACCCCGAGGAGGGCTCGGGGGATGAGACGAGTGATCCTGAGTGGACTCCAGTTTCAACGAGGAAGAACCCTCGATGCAGGAGGATCATCTGAGTGGGATGGCTACGAGGTGTTGAGTATTGGCATATAGCTGTTATGTTGATATTTTGTTAAAATGTGATATAATCTGAATATTGACTTGTTTCTTTTGGAAATATTGTACATGATTACATTGGTGTATAGAAATATTGTTTTGTGACCTTGCAAAATGTGATGAGAATTCATGAAATAAACTATTGACATAAGAAGTTACTTGGTGAAATAGAATTACGTTTTCGTATGGTTTAGCACCCTATGAGAAGACCGGACCAAGTAGCTACCTTTAGTATGATGTTGAGACTATGGATGGGAAAACCCCTTTAAGTAGACTAAACCGACCCTTTGAATCAGGATGTCGGACGTGAACGGTACTCAACCTAACCATGGTACTCGGGAGCGTACACTAGCTGTGACCGAACAACGCCCTCAAACTGCAACTGAACTGCGCCAACGCCTGGCTCATTTGATACCAGGGTCGAGTACAGCAACACCGGGGAACGACCTTGCTAGCATGCTAATGATTGAGATGCTCGGCAAACACGAGGACCTACTGAGGAAAGTGGTGGATCGACAAGGAGGAGGGAGGGAAGATGACCCCTCCGCTCTTCTCCAAAGGTTCAACAGCTTCAACCCGCCCACTTACACAGGGGTAGCTGACCCCAAAGTCTTTGAAGATTGGGTTAGAGAGATTGAAAAGATTTTTGACACCACACGCTGTCCTGAGGAGTTAAGGGTGGATTTTGCTGCTTACCACCTGAAGGAGGAAGCCGATCTATGGTGGGCCAGTGTGAAGGAAATCAGAATCAAGCAGGGTTTATTTGGAACCACTTTAAGGTGGTGCTAAAGGATCGATTTTACCCAATTTCTCTCGTAGCGAAAGAAAAGGAGTTCATGAATCTGCGTCGAGAAACTAGCGTGCTTGCCTACTCTACAAAGTTCACCGAGCTATCTCGATTTGCATCCGCTTTGGTAGCCACTGAACAGCTAAGGATGGACCGTTTCTGGGATGGATTGAATTGCAAGATTCAGGATCGCATGTCATCACGGGAGTTCACGTCTTACCAGAATATGCTGAACGTTGCCCTCACTGTAGAAAGGGTGATGCATGACATGGAACGACAGTTAGGCATACAAGGGCAAAAGAGGAAAGAACCACCCCGCTTTAACCCACCTCAACATTTTCAGGAGAAGAGGTTCCGCCCTAGCAACTGGCAGGGAAATCAGTCTTCGGGGCGTAGACCGTCGAATACTCCAATCTGCAAGGTTTGTGGTCGACCAGGCCATTATCCACGGGATTGTAGAGTAAGGAACGTGCGAGGAGGATGTTTCAACTGCGGGAGTTTCCAACATCAGGTACGTCAGTGCCCTCAGCAGCCGACAGGGGGCCGAAATGGAGGGAACAATGGAAACAGCGGGAATAACGGCAATTGGAGAGCTCCGCAGACGACATATCAAAATCGGGGAGGCTATGATGGGAACCAAAGGCCACAACAGAAAATCAAGGTGGATCTGGTGGGAGTCGAATAACGAGGAGGCGCCGACAAACCCGCCTCGTCATGACAATGTGCCGCGCAACGGAGGAGGACGAGTATACGTAATGAGGAAAGAAGAGGCTGAGAATGAAGCAGATGTTGTGACGGGTACCTTCTCTCTCCACCTCTACACTATATCTGTTTTGTTTGATTCTGGTGCTAGTCATTCTTTTGTTGGACGAGCTATAGTAGAGAAGGATAAGATGAAACCCTCGGAGAATAGTAAGCCTATGTCGGTAGCCCTACCTACCGGGGATACCATTAGTTGTGGAGAGTTATATGGTGGATGCCCTATAGTGATAGCAGGACAGAGTTTGGTGACCTTTATATGTTTGACCTAATGGAGTTCGACGTCATTTTGGGGATGGACCGGTTAGCAAAATATAGAGCCCAGATATATTGTTATAAGCAAAAGGTGACCTTAATGGGACCAAACGGAAAGAAGGTAGTGCATTGGAGTGATAGGCACCTTCATAGTGTACGGATCATCTCTGCTCTCAAGGCTCAAAAGTTGTTAGGCCAAGGTTGTGAAGGGTTTCTATGCAACGTAATCGACACCAAGGCGGAGGAGCTTGCGATTGAGAATATCCCGGTAGTGCGGGAGTATCGATGTGTTTCGGAGGAGATTCCGGTTTGCCTCCAATCGGGAGGTAGATTTGCATCGATTTGGGCAGAAGCCCTGCACTGTTTCAAAGCCCCATATCGCATGGCGCCCGCAGAGCTTAAGGAGTTGAAGACTCGGTGGGCCGCTAGAAAAGGGATATATCGACCCGACGCGTCACCATGGGGAGCACTGCTTGTTCGTGAAGAAGAAGGATGGTAGCGTGAGGTTGTGCATCGATTCACGGAGTTGAACAAGATTACCATCAAGAATCGTTATCCTCTACCTCGTATTGATGATCTTTTCGACCGATTGCGAGAGCAACAACGTTTTCTAAGATAGACGAGGTCGAGTTATCACCGATTGAGAATTCGTGAAGAAGATATCTCTAAAACCGCATTCGAACTCGGTATGGTCATTATGAGTTCGTGGTAATGCCTTTTGGGCTTACAAATGCCCAGCTTTCATGGATTTGATGAGCGAGTGTTCGAGCCGTTCTGGATAAGTTTGTAGTGGTGTTCATCGGCGACATATTGGTATACTCGGGAACACGAGAGGAGCATGCGAATCATCCGAGAGAAGTATTGACGACTCTCACGAGCAACGAAGCTTAAGAAGTGTGAGTTTTGGTTGGAACAAGTAGCGTTCTTAGGACATGTGGTGTCTAAGGAAGGAGTGGCGATGAGACCCTCAAAGCGGAGGCCATCACCAAGTGGCCGACACCGAAGAATGCCACGGAGATTAGGAGTTTTCTGGGTTTAGCATGGTATTATAGGAAGTTCGTGCAAGATTTCTCAAAAATCGCCACCCCGTTGACCAGTTTGACTCGGAAGTCAATAAAGTTCGCATGGTCGGAAAAATGTGAGCAAGCATTCCGGGAGCTGCGAAGAGGCTTACCTCGGCTATTCTTGCTTTACCTCGAGGAGCGAAGGTTTTGTCATCTACAGTGACGCATCACATGGTGGATTAGGTTGTGTGCTCATGCAGGATGGGAAGGTAATTGCATATGCATCCAGACAACTGAAGACGCATGAGAAGAATTACCCCACTCATGACACAGGTTAGCGGATGGTTTTGCGCTTAAGATTTGGAGGCATTATCTTTATGGAGTACACTGCGAGATATTCACAGACCATCAGAGTTTGAAGTATCTTTTCACACAGAAGGAGCTCAACCTCAGGCAGACAAGATGGTTAGAGTTCCTGAAGGATTACGATGTGAATTTCCAATATCATCCCGGAAAGGCAAATGTAGTGGCTGATGCCCTGAGTAGAAGACCGTATCCTGCTACAAGCCACTTGATGACGATGCCGCACGAGTTGTGCGAGGAGTTTAGGAGATTGGAGATTAATGTGGTAACACCTGGGAGGAAAGCTGTATTGAATGCCATGGAATTACAACCTACTCTAATGGAGGAGATCAAGAGAACCCAAGAACTGGACTTACAACTTGTCAAGATACGGGAAGAAGTGTTGCAAGGGAAAGCCCCTGGCTTTGTGATCCACGAAGACGGTACATTACGGTTTCATAACCGCATCTGTGTACCCAATATGGAAGAATCGAAAGGAAGATTCTAGAAGAGGGACACAATACGCCATATTCGAGGCATCCAGGGGAAATAAGTTGTACAAGGATCTTAAGCGGATGTTACGGTGGAGTAATATGAAACAAGAAGTGGCGGACTTGTGGCCAAGTGTCTTACTTGCCAGCGAGTCAAGGCAGAGCATCAACGACCAGCCGGACTTCTGCAACCGTTAGACGTCCCTAAGTGGAAATGGGATTCGATATCAATGGATTTTGTGATAGGTCTACCAAGGACCAGGCGGAAACACAATGCAATATGGGTGATTGTAGATCGTTTGACCAAGTCAGCTCATTTCCTAGCCATCGACAACAATTGGTCCCTAGATCAGCTAGCTCAAGCCTATGTAAGGGAGATTGTAAGGTTACACGGAGTACCCAGTTCTATAGTCTCGCAGAGACACCGATTCGATCACCGTTTTGGAAAAAGTTACAAGAGGCGTTTGGCACAAAGCTCAAGTTCAGCACCGCCTTTCACCCAGCTACAGATGGACAGACAGAGAGGACCATCCAAACCCTCGAAGATATGCTGCGAGCATGCGCTTTAGATTTCAAGGACTCGTGGGATGACGAGTTGACTCTCATTGAGTTCTCATACAACAACAGTTACCATGCTAGTATAGGGATGTCACCCTTCGAAGCCTTGTATGGAAGGAGATGTAGAACTCCCCTATGTTGGCAGGACATCGATGAAGCCCTAACGATTGGACCGGACCTAATACATGCCACTACTCAGAAGGTTCGAATCATTCAAGACAAGATGAAGGCAGCACAAAGTCGACAAAAGAGTTATGCTGACAAAAGGAGAAGACCTCTAGAGCTTGAAGTAGGGGAATACGTGTTTTTGCGGGTCTCACCTACAAAGGGAGTCATGAGATTCGGCCAGTCGGGGAAGTTGACACCAAGGTTTATCGGGCCATACCCAATTTTGGAACGCATCGGGGAAGTCGCCTACAAGTTACAGCTGCCGGAAGAACTCCCCAGAGTGCACAATGTCTTCCATGTGTCACAACTCAGGAAATATGTTCCGGACCCGACCCATGTGATTGATCCCGAGCCGCTTCAGCTGCAAGAAGATCTGAGCTATGAAGAGCAGCCGCTAGGAATACTAGACCGTAGGGAAAAGCAGCTTAGGAGGAAAGTAGTTCCTTTGGTAAAGGTACGGTGGGCAAATCATACTACAACAGAAGCAACCTGGGAAATAGAAGACGAAATGAGGAAGAAGTACCCTCACTTGTTCCAAGCCTAAGGCGCGTCAAGTTTCGGGGACGAAACTTCTTTTAAGAAGGTAATGTTGTAAAACCTCGAGTTTTAAGTAGAACGGAACCGTTAGTTTCCTTACCGGACCGTTAGGGTTAAGTTTAAGTTTAAGTTTCGAGGACGAAACTTCTTTTAAGAAGGTAATGATGTAAAACCCCGAAAAATCCAACGATGTTGACCGTGACGTCGTTAATAGAATAGGTTTGACTTCGTTATTTACTGTTATTCGTTTGTGTTTATTTATGCGAACGCTTGAGCTCGTAGGACCGTTGAGGGACTAACAAGGGTAGAATAGTAATTTCCGCTGGTTAATAATATTATTTGCTATGTGATTATATGATTATTAGTATTAATATTATTATTACTATTATTAGAATTATTAGGTTTTTAGAAAAATCAGTTTTTAATTGTTAAATGGGTTGGATTAGGATTGGATTAGATTAGTTAATTGGGCCTAATTAAATGGGTACTATATAAACCCCTTTCTCACCTCTCAAACCCTAAAAAACCTAAACTCTCTAAACCAAACCCTAACTCTCAACCTCTCTGCGTCGGGCGTCAGCCCACTGCATCGCCAGCACTCACCGAGCACCGAAACCACCGCGAAACCCCACCCTCTCTTCCTTTCTCCTTCTCTTTCCTCTTTTCTTCCTCTCGATCTCCCTGTCTCTCGCCACTTTGCCACCGTGGCGTGCCGCCACCAACGCCACCAAGACCGTCGTCACCACCGTCGCCACCCTCGCCGACGACCCTCGCCTTCGCTTACGTCGCGGGCCGTCGGAAACAATGCCCGACGAGGAAACGCGGCTGCCGCTTTCGGAAATCGACGTCGAACGCCGCCCCTCGTCGCTGCCCCTGACCGTCCGACAACCATCTTCCGACGCCGCCCTCGTCGCCGCCTCGACTGTCGCACCACCCTTTGCCGACCGCCGCCCAAAACCACCAAGAAAAACCTTGCGTAAAAACCCTAACTCTAACCCTAACCCTAATCTGCCCTAACCCTAATCTGATTCTTTTCTTTCTTTTTCTTTTTCTTTTATTTTCTTGTCTTAATAGTAAATAATCTGATTTATATATTTGTATTATTATTGTTATTAATTTCTGTAAACTTTGTAATTAGGAGAAATTAATTGTAATTATTTTTCTTGTTGTAATTATGTGTGATTTTTCCTAATTGTTATGTGTAATTTGTTTACTTGATATGTGTAATTTTTATGTAATAAATTGTAATTAGATTTAGGTTGTAATAGTTGATTGTTAGGTTTAAAAGTAGTTCTTTAATGTTCTTTATTTTCTTTACATGAATCGTTAGACCACAATATTATTGTATGTACGAATTTGGAAATTTATTTACCTAGGTTAAATCTTGAATTTTAGTTATAAAAAAAATCGTTATGTTCTTTATTGTTCTTTAAAAGTAAATCTTGTTAAGTTTGTTAAATAAATTAGTTAACCTACTAGAAGTTGAAATCTTGTTAATAAAATCTTGAATTCTTGATTAGTAGTTACATATTTGTATTTTACATATTCTTTAAGTCGCCCTTGATTCTTGATTAAGAAACCCACATGATAACCACCTTTAGTAGTTCTTGAAATTCTTGAATCGTTAGTTAAATATTCACATGTTCTTTAAATTCGATTCTTGATTATTAATTCTTAATTCTTGATTATTTTCCCTTGTTATAACTTATTTGTAAATAATCCATGCTTTAATCTTTAAAATCTTGGTCAAGTAATTTATGTGTTAAGTAATTTTTATTTCTTTTATGACCTTAGGTTTTATTAAAGTTATTAAAGGGTCTTTCATGTTTTTCTAAATTAAATTTACTTCTATAAGTTTAATTGTTGGACCTAAGTTGAGTTGGACTTTATATCTTAGACCCTAGTTACTGTTTTGAGCCCAAATTAGGACCCCGGGATCGAATGGTGGAAGTTAGAACCGAAAGTGTTAATTAATTAATAACCGTTAACGGGACAGTTTTGTTAGTGTCTAAAGATCGGGTTGCCACGGCTAGTGTAGTTACCTTTTGATCGAACCCTTTGAACTGGAGGTTCCCTTAGATCTTAGGAACCATAGGAATTTTACGGATCGAACGTTTGATTTGTATAACCCGAGTTATAGTCTTTTTACCGGAACCTGTCAGATCTGGACCAATTGGGAAGATGGGTATTTTTAGAGTCCTTCGGGACTGAGTTGGGCTTAACCATCAACATAGAAGTTTTAGTAGACATCCTGAGGTTTCCGAAAAGTCCAGAACCAGCCCCATAGGATGTCGGGAAGTCGAGTTGTGACTCGTTTTATGTGAATGTTATAATCTGTCCTCTGTTTGCGTTTATTTGTAAAGAATTGTTGAGTGAAATTAATGTGTGATCATGTTATGTGTTATCTTAGAGATGTTAAGTGTAATTTCGTAAATGTTAGGAACCTAAGTGTTCCTAGGGGATGAGTTAGGTAGTTAATAGATAATTCTAACTTCGTTAGAACGCGTTTTGATTAGATAATTACTTTTGTTCTAGGCCCGAGTTAGTGCGAGGCGTTAGTGAGCTCAAGTGTTCTTCTTTTCTTTGTCTTTGTGAAGTATATCAGGTAATTGTCTATGCTCTAATCCCCACCGGGATGCTCTTTAAATGTGTTTTGATGTTTTATAATCTATTTTGAGAATTGCATCCCGAAAGGGGACTTTTGTGGAAATACGACCATCTGTTTTTGATAATCTTTTGATTCGATTGTGATCTTGGTTTATTTGAGTTGAGAAATTGGATGGTCTTTTATTCGAAGTTTTGTTAATGGTTTTGATAATTTGGGATGGTTTGACTTGAGAGTTGTGAGCTGAGTTTGAATAATATACTAAATAATTCAAGTGGAAACGTTAAGCGGGTTTCGGGGGATAACTTGTTGTGCAGGTGTAACAACCTGCAGGGTTATGGACCAGGAGATCAGGGCTTCCTTCCCTGATATAGGATAGTATTTTGATGCCTTTGGTAGGCGATTTCATTTATGCCTTTGGTAGGCGATGTTCTTGATGCCTTTGGTAGGCGATTTTATTTATGCCTTTGGTAGGCGATGTTCTTGATGCCTTTGGTAGGCGATGTTTATGCCTTTGGTAGGCGATGTTCTTGATGCCTTTGGTAGGCGATGTTACTTTAAGGGATTTGGTATCCCGCCCGCAAATTAAAATATGGATTGGATGGGTTGAGGAAGCAGATGGGATTAAAGGTTTGTAAAACGTTTGATTTGATCCCTCTCCCTAAAATGAATTGAAATGAACTTAAACTGTTTTAAACGTTAGGGGTAGACATTATTGAGATTTCCCCTTCATTTTCTGAAATGTTTTGATTTCAGGTGAAGATCTAAATGCTGGAGACGGGAGTTAGAAGTGAGGACGACGAGTCTAGAAGTCCTTGGACCTTTTATTTTGTTTTCGTTATGAATTCTTAAAGTTTGTTTTGAGTTGTTAGTAGTTACCGTTAGCAGACAGTTGTGTTTTCCTTTCTCGCCTTGTATTCCTTCGGGGATACGGCAGTGACGCCCAAACTAAATTTGAAGTCTTCCGCTAAGTCTTGTCTGTTAACGTTAGTTTGACTTTGACTTTTTATAATTGAATTTCCGGGGCGTTACAGTACTTAAGAAAATTTTAATGTAAATTTTAATGTAAATTGTCTTATCTTAATGTAAAAATAGAAAAAGTGTTATGCATAGATTTAGAAGTAGTACAAAAAGTACAAGATCCAACAAATTCAAAATGTTGATGTCATTTAAAATTTAGCCAACTCATTCTATAAAATATTATAGATAATTTGAGCTTTATCCAACTAATTAATAAATAAAAATGTACCTAAAGTCATGAAGATGAAAGAATATAAAAGGTTTCATTTACGTTTTTCTATTTTTATGTCTTTTTTCCTTCTAATTATTAATTGCTGCTAGTGATAAATAGAAAAGTGTCCAAAGTTCGAAGTAGAGTGTTAGCCACAAACCAACATGTTACATTAAAAACACCAATTCATTATTTTTCTTGTACAACATACACCATGCAACCATAGAAATTAAACTTTCAACAGTATGATACAATCAATTATAAATACATATATTTATTTTGGTTATATTGAGAAGTGACATTAATTCATATCAAACGAAAATGTCTAGTTTACTCTGTAGATTTACTTCTTGTAATTAGGAGGGGACTCATAGGAATCGTAAGAAGGCGATGGCTCATCATAGGAGGGGGTGTCATCGTAGGACTCATCTGAAGGTGTCTCGTAAGAATAGGAGTCAGGCTTAGGCTCGCTGTAAGAGTAAGATGGGGTCTCATCGTAGGTGTCATCCGAGTCGTTGTCGTTGTCGTTGTCGTTGTCATTGTCGTAATTATAAGATTTTAAACTGCGAGCTTCAACTACAAAAACAAGCACAAGGAGCAGAGCGCATGCAAAAACAAGGGTAGGGCGAGCACGGGCCATTTTGAATGATTAATGCGGGTTATGCTAATTAGGGGTTTTGAGTGGATTTATATGTATGTTTTGATTAATGCTTAAGTTTGTGTGGTTAATGGGGGTATTTATACAACTAATGCTTGAACAAGTGATGAGTCTAGTGATGAAATCAAGAATTATTTAATTTTGTGGAAACCTTCAAACTTAGGGATATGATGAATGAAGAATATGTCAATGATATTACTCTTTTTATTTTTTGGAAATGATGTCAATGATGTTACTTGAAGAAGGGTGCAACTTAGCAAAATACATAAAGATAGATTTAAAGTATTTGGCACCAAAATATATTCCATTTTTCTAACTTCTTAAAATTAAAATTTTAAAGATAACTTCAATTATTTATTCAATTAGTTGTTGATCTTTGTCATAGATCTCACTGAGGTTGAATAGTTCTAGGCTATGTGCTTTAGGTGGGCAGGGTCAAAATTTCATAAAATAAAATTAGATAAAATTTAAGATAAAGAAATGTGAATTTGGAGAAAATTAAAAAGAGGTAAATGTACTTAATTTTACAACACTCAATAATTAACCATTTTTCTTATAATTTATCTCCTTTATCCTAATTTACCCAACTTTATGTAGAATCTCCTTCAACAGGTACAATATTCTCACTCCACTATGAAGCAATGCCCTCGCTCTACTATAGAGTAATGTCATCGCCTCCCATACTTCCAAGGACCTCCGACATGTTTTGTTGTGAAACGACAAAATTGCAGCATCAAGCAAGGAAAGTATGATCTCAAACTCTCAATTCTATCAATCCAATACTTGCCTAAATGTTATTGAAGCTAATTTTGGATGTGAATCATACAAGAGACAAATATCAAGGACAACCGAAGATGAAGAGATTGAAGATCTTTGGAAACAGGCCTAGGAAGGAAATCACAGCGCCACACAAGGAAAGGATCCAGTGACTACCCAGACAATAAAGAAGACGTTGAAAAAATTTCTGTACCTCTCAAGGATGGAAATTAATCAAGAAGACTATAAAAGTATTCATTGTTCCAACTGAAAGATCATTCGGTTTCAAGTGAAGAAATCGAGGGTAGTAGGAAATCAGTGTAGTGATTTCTGAGTTTTAGTCAATCCGTATTGGTGAGGAAGTTTTGTAACTAGAAAGTGTTCTGGTGAGAGCGTGAGGTTGCTTATAACAAAAGAAACATAACTGATTCTTTGAGTGTGAAAGTCACCAATGTGGTGGTTGGTGATTGTTGTTTGCTGAACTTTTGATCTTCTCCAACATGGTTGGGTCAATCATTCTTTCTAAATTGCCCAAAAGTCCTTAATCCTTAAGCAGTTAAAATTAAAGTGTCTTGGGGTAAAATGCATATCATCACCCTTCTTATTATTAACGATAAAAGAAGTGTCCACAGTTTGAAGTACACCCTTACAATATTTCCCTAGTTGTTTAGAGGCCTTAAATAGTGGTTCGAATATCAGTCGATATATTCATGTTGCATGAGTTCCTGGACTTCTAATTAACCAGAGTTGTGCACCGATTAAAAAATGAACTGAACTGAAGAAACCAAAAACTGAAAACAAGAATCCCAAAACGGAAAGCCTAACCCAAATATTTTTGGTCTAAACCAAAAATGTAATAGTCCTTCTGTTCACTTTCAGTTTCTGTTTTAGTGATACTCTGGTTGCAGTTTCATTACCAATCATCGATTATATATATACAATAGTCAAGATAGCGAGGTATAAATATAAAACCTTAACAATTATATATAAAATATTTATCAGATTATCTACTCCAAAAATAGATTTAAATAATTATTCTTAAATGATATTTTTTGAAACACTTTTTTCTTAGTCTTTTTTTATTTTATTAAAGCAGATATTTCAAGGAATATGATACAATTTATAGTAACCTTTACCCTTATACAAATAAAAGAAAAAGTTTTGTTATAAAATAAGAAGGTAGCTAGCCACAAACCAGCATCTTATTATTAAAAACATAAATTCATTATTTTGCTTGTACAACATACACCATGCAATCATACTAATTATTCAAAAACATAACACGGTCACACGTAAAGAGGTATATATTTTTGTTACATTGAGAGCAAAATGAATCTTCATCAACCAGAAGTGTTTAATTTACTTTGTAGATTTACTTCTTGTAAGCTGGAGGAGACTCGTAGGAGTCGTAAGAAGGTGATGGTTCATCATAAGAGGGGGTGTCATCGTACGAGTCATCTGAAGGTGTCTCATAAGAGTCAGAATCAGAGGTAGGCTCGCTGTATGGGTAAGCGGGAGTCTCGTCATAGGTGTCATCTGAGTCCTTGTCATCGTCTTTGTAATCATAAGATTTCAAGCTGCGAGCTTCAGCTACAAAAACCAGCACAAGGAGCAGAGTGCATGCAAAAACAAGGGCAGGGCGAGCACGAGCCATTTTGAATGATTAATTAACTTGGGTTATTTTGAGTGGATTTATATGTGTGGCTAATTAATGCTTAAACTTGTGTGGTTAATGGGGGTATTTATAGGGCTAATGTTTCAACAAGTGATGAGTCCAATGATGAAATCAAGGATTTGTTTATTTTAGTGGAAAGCTTCAATTCAAACTCAAGAATATGATGAATGAAGAAAATGTCAATAATGTTAATTTTTTTTTAGGTTTTTTAGTAGGGTTTTTAGCCACAAATAATCCATACCGAGGGGCTTGTGACTGAAAATAATCCAAAGTGACTTTTCGGCCACTGGCAGTCTGTACTTTTTCATTATTTTCTCACGACAGTCCAGAGTCAATTTCAGGCACCGGAAAGCTGACGTGGCGACCGAAAATTTCCTTTTTGAAGTATGAATAAACATATTTTCTGGTCGCCACGTCAGCTTTCCGGTGCCGAAAATTGACTCTGGACTGCTATGAGATGAAAATAGTGAAAATGTGCAGACTGCTAGTGGCTGAAAAGTCACTTTGGATTATTCCCAATCACAAGCCCCTTAGTACGGATTATTTGTGGCCAAAAATCCTTTTTAATATTGATGTCAATAACACTACTAGTCTTACTTGAAGGAGGGTGCAACTTAGCAAAAAACATAAAGATATATATGAATTTTTGGATCAAAATATTCCCTTTTCCATCCTTCTTAAGAGTCGAAAGAAACATAAAAGAGTATAGTAAATAAATGTATCATTACATCTTTGTTAGGAATTTTTAATTCCCTCAATTAATAAACTAATTTATTTTCTTTTCCTTCATTTTCCAAATAGCAACAAAGAAAGGTTATGTTACAACATTGACTTTTTCCATTTTATATCTCTATCAGTTTCATCCTATATAGAACTATAGAATGTCCAATATAACTTACCTTACAAGTAACATTATATTAATAGGATCAATAAACCGTTCTTTTGTGCGTTGCGTTGCAGTTAGTTGCGGTAGATTGCAGTAAATTGCGGTGGAAATATAAAAAGCTAATGATAATTTACGGTATATTGCGGTAGTTTGCGTTGCAGTTAATTGCGTAACGCACAAAAAAATGGTGCCTAAATTACTAAAATTAAGATTTTGT
The DNA here is from genome assembly GCA_029582165.1 of Portulaca oleracea. Lineage (NCBI taxonomy): Eukaryota > Viridiplantae > Streptophyta > Magnoliopsida > Caryophyllales > Portulacaceae > Portulaca > Portulaca oleracea. The sequence goes on along the minus strand of CM055885.1, from coordinate 38,004,377 downwards.
GGGAATAATAATGGCCGTAGAAATAATTCAGTATGTTGCCTACATCTAAATTTTCATATAAGATGTTATTATTGTTGAAATATTCATTCTTCAACGGTTCAATTAATTAGTTAACTCATTAAAAAGTTTAAGCTTTATAATTCTCAACTTACCAAATTGTAATTGTATGAATGAGAAGGTTCACATAATAACTCTTCAAGCCACAAAAGATTACTAGCCATACAATGGTCATAATTTGTCTTTTCTTTTTTTCCAATTTTTGAATAGTAGTTGGTAGAAAGTCACCAAAATGATAGATACTACATACACAATGGTTTGTTTAAGTCCAACTAAACAAGTTGTGTAAGTGCATCCTTATGTTTATTCACAAATTATATCATACAATATGGTGGATTTGATGCATTAAAATAAGTCAATTTTTTATGCGATAATTTTGGTAGGCTTCAACTTTTACGGTTTTACCTATTTCAAATTGTCAACTATTTTTGAAATTATTTCAAGTGGCCGGTAAGCCTATTTTGAAAATTATTCCAAATGGTAGGTTTATTTCGAAAACTTTAAAAATTATTCCAAGTTTTCAAACACTTTAAAAACTATTCTTAGTTGTCAAACACTTTAAATATTATTCCAAATTTCCAAGTGAGTCGATTGTGAGATTAATAAGGAGAGTTAAATGGAATTGAGAGAGGGTAAGTTTTGCGAGCAATATTTTAACAATGGTACAAGAAGAAGCTCACCAGATGGAATAATTTTCAAAATAAGCCTACTACGAATAGTTTAAAAAGTGGTTGACAACTTGAAATAGGCAAAAGTTAAAGCCTACTTTTTGAGAATACTGCATGTTATATAGCCTTGTAGGTACGTAGATCTAGGTAGTTGTAGTATCTGAAATAAATTATAAAATGATGATTTTAAGTAATTGTAGATTTTAGGAAATCGATTTTTACGGCTTCAAGTGAGAAAATAAAAGTTGCTGACATCACTTTTAAAAAATTGCCCATGATAGTGATATTTGAGGATAATGTACGTAAGGTACCAAGAGGGAAATGTATATCTCTACTGTTATATACAGTATTTTGTAATTTGTAATAATACAATTTTCAAAATCATGATATCATGGAGCTTAGAATTTTTCTAAATTTGATTTTTTATTGTTTTTAAAAGTTGGCGGCCTTTGACTTGATCACTTGATGCAAATTGATGATATACATAGGATTTGGTCTAGGGACTAGGGAGTATATATTATTTATGATCTTGTTATCATAATTGATTGAGTAAAAACTCTTGAAATGTAAAATGTCCTAGCCTTTAGTTTTTAACGATTTGAATTAATTCTTAACTATTTGTATTGACTATTCGGTTGTTGCGATTAGTTTATCGTAAGAAAAATGTTCAGTAAATTAGCTATTGAGATTAGTTGATTCTATTTATTTTCAATTTAACGCATTTGTATGAGCAATTTGATCATTTGATGGGTACTTTATAGAGCAGTTCCTGATACTCTATCTTTCACTATTCATGTTCGACTTCCCAATTTTTACTAATTCCATCGAACTTATGATTTGTTGTTAGATCGGGTGTCCAACAATATAAATCATATTAATTGCACAATTATTAAGAGACCGAAAGCTTATGAAACAATACCCAAGGAAGTATTGTAGTTGTAGGAATGCCTTGGGGTTATGGATTTATGGTGGTGTGATATCTTTATCTTCAAGTCATTAGAGACATGTATGACAATGTTAGGACCTTTGTTAGAATTACAGTGGGATCTACAAATGGATTTTCTCTTGATATCGGGTTTCATCAAGGGTCAGATTTTAGTCCATTTCTATTTAATGTGGCTATAGATGAATTAGCTAAGGACATCCAAGATGAGTTACTGTGGTTTATGCTTTTTATGGATGCTATACTTCTAATTGATGAGTCATTTGAGAGATTGAATGATAAGGTGAAACTTTGGCATGATACCTTGGAATCTAGAGGATTTAGATTGAGTAGGTCGAAGGAAGAGTATATGTGGTGTTCTTTTAGTGGAGTTGATCGGGAAAACAACAATCAAGATATTACCATCAGGGAGATGATTATTCTTAGATGTGAGAAGTTTCAGTACTTGGATTTTATTTTGTAGCCTGACGAAGTAATTGGTGAGGCAAAACATCAGATTATGGTAGGCTGGCGCAAACAGAAAGAGATTTCAAGAGTGTTATTTGATAAGAGAATTTCGATTAAACTTAAATGTAAGGTGTGGTAGTCAATTTATACTAACAATGTTATATGGTTCGGAATGTTGGGCTACAAAGAAGGCACATTGTCAAAGGTTGAATATGGTTGAATAGAGATGGTTTGATGGTTTTGTGGGTTTACCAAGTCTGATAGGATTAGGAACAATTTGTTTCATGATAAGTTGGGTTGACGACATCTATTGGGGATAAGTTGTGTGAAAATAGATTTAGACGGTTTGGTCATATGTACAGGAGGAGTATGGAAGCTCTTGTTCGAAAATGTGAAAAGATTACGCTTCTCCCACTACGTTGTGAGCGTGAGAGGTATAAGAAATATATGAAGGAGGTGCTGATCAGAGTTGATTTAAAACACATAGGTTTAGTATGTAGCTTAATTGATAGGACCATTCGACGGGTCATGATTAAGGTAGATGAGTGAGGGGGTGTGAGTTTATTGGTAGGAGGCCTTGTTGTGACTTTGCTATGTGTTTCTTTTGATCCCCTAGTGTCTGTGTCCATGTCTGTGTTTTGTCGATTACCACGATACTTTGGATTAACTACTCATTGAGTGGAGCACATGGATATGAAGTTTCTTCCACCCAACTTCTCTTGTTCCTTTTGTTACCAAATTTTTATAATTTAACTTTAAAAAAAGTTTTCTTTGGTCGGATCAACTTTTTCTTACACTCATGTACATAGGAGAAAGACTACTTACATCCATATCACCTGAGACCTCAAGTTAGTTGGGATTGAAGTATATTATTGTTGTAGTGTATAAATTGCACAAATAATAATCCTATTCATCATTTGGCCTTCAAATGTGTACGTAGTATATAATATGTCATTGTCATTTTGGCCATTTGTACATAGATACTACATGAAATATAATTTTATTGTATGTATGCTTTCTTTTTCATTTTTTCTTTTTGCATATATATTTTCTCTCATATAAAATTGTCGCTCATATGAAAACTAAGTACACAATACTACAAGAAAAAAAAGGATACATAGATGTATTGACAAGAACATAATAAACAAACAAAGCCCACATTAGTAATTATTGATAATTCTCATGAAATATACAAAATACATACCACAATAAATGTAACACACAAATACTAAAAATTACTCACTCAATTAACAAGAAGTACATTCAATATTATTCATACATTACTTCAACGTGCTTTATTAATATTAGAACTTTATAATAGGGAGGACATAAAATGATCAAGATTTCATGGATAGTAGGGTTTACCACCGTAATTGTAAGGCTTAGGGTTGTATCCGTAGGGTTTGTTGTGGTTGTAGTAGTAGGGTTTGTGCTTGGGATAGTAATGATAGTTGTTCTTAGGGTAGTAAGGGTGGTATGGCTTGTAGTAGGGTTTCGAGTACTTGTCATTGTATGTATTGTATTGGTAAGCTTGCGCTACACAGACAAGTAAGAGGAGCAGAGTGCATATATAAACAAGAGTTGATCGAGAACCAGCCATTTTGAAAGAGGTTTTTGTGTTTCGAAAGTACTATGAAAATTTTGTGTAGGGTTGTGAATGTGTTTGCTTATTGCATGGTGAGTATTTATAGGCTAGCTAGTGCTTCAACTATAAAGCATTGACATCATAGTAGATTTATGTATGTTTTGTCACTTTTGTGTAGAAAGGTTCAATCTTGAAGCTTTCTTCTAGTGTTGGTGCTTTTATTGACAATAAAAATTACCACTTGCTAATATCCATTTTATGAACTAAGGAAGTACTTCATCTGTTTCATATTAATTGTCATTTTGTTGGCTATTATGGTGTCCAATATCATTCTATGTTGATAATTTCTTACATAATACTACCTCCTTTCCTCAATAATTTTCATATTTGAATTTTGGGAGGATTTTAAGAAAATAATATTGAGAATGATAATTGTATTGGAAATGATAAAAGTAATAGATAAATTTATATTTTGGTTATATAGTTGTATTGGTAATGATAAAAGTAAGAGGTAAATTTAGAAAATATTCATTAACACTATATTGGAATTGTAAAGTGACAGATATTTTGGAAAATAAAGAATTAGTTAAAGTGACAAATATTGATGAATGTGTGGAGTATTTCATTAATTAATAATTGCAATGTTATACTTTTAGGATAATAATTTTCATCATGGATCTAATGACAGTAATTTTATATAACAAATTATTGTATATATTGAGAAATTTATAGTCAAATTTTTTAAAAAATTGACTGAATAATTTTCAAAACGACAATTACAGTAATATGAAACATAGGGATCGAGTATATATTTGTAGAAAGAAATAGTCAATGATTTTACTCGAAGTTTTGGCAATTTATCGAAGCAATTGTATATATATGCACGCCAAGAGTAATTTAATGGTGTAGTATATATAATTGCTAATGGGGCAATTGGCTTTGAGACAAGTATAGAAAACAAATCCATGAAAAGTGCAATTGATGATGATGCGAAACTAATTAAAGTATTTCTTGTAAATTAATTAAACCTCTGTTCAACAATTTTACAATATTGAATGGATCCATTCAACCATACACATTTTATGATATTAACGTGTTAAAAAAATAATTCTTAAGATTAATGAACTAAGTTAATTGGACTGATAAAAATCACCCTTCGTAGTAGTTAGGGGTGAGAAAAAAATTGGAACCATAAACCGGCTGAACTAACGGCGTGTAAAACCCCGAAAAATCCAACGATGTTGACCGTGACGTCGTTAATAAAATAGGTTTGACTTCGTTATTTACTGTTGTTCGTAATGTGTTTATTTATGCTAACGCTTGAGCTCGTAGGACCGTTGAGGGGCTAACAAGGGTAGAATAGTAATTTCCACTGGTTAATATTATTATGTGATTAATTACGTGAATATTATTTGCTATGTGATTATATGATTATTAGTATTAATATTATTATTACTATTATTAGTAATTCTTTAAATGTGTTTTTAGCTTAATGGGTTGGGTTAGGAATAGGATTAGTTAATTGGGCCTAATTAAGTGGGTAGTATAAAACCCTCTTTTTCCCCTCAAAATCCTAAACTATCAAACCTCAAACCCTAGCTCTCAACCCCTTCTCTTTCCCTCCCTCTCTCGCCCAGCAGCCGCAGCCACCAGACGGCTGCCCTAGCCGCCGCCGGCAACCACCCCGGCCCCACCATCGCAGACACCACCGCTCTTTTCTCTCTCCTTCCTCTTCCTCTCTCTCTCTTTTCTTTTCGTCCGTTCCTTCGCACTCGGACGACCACCAGGCGCCACCACAGTCGCCACCAGCGTCGCCGTCATTTTGATCTGACGACCCTCAGCGACTGCGCCGCCCAACGTCGCCGGAGCCGTCGGAAACAGTCGCCCGAACGAGGAAACCTGCCGCTGCTGCTGCTCGAGAAATCGACGTCGAACACCCCCTCGTCGCTGCCCCTGACCGTCCGACAACCATCTTCCGACGCCGCCCCTCGCCGCCTCGACTGTCGCGCCACCCCCTGCCGACCGCCGCCCAGAACCACCGAGAAACACCCTGCGTAAAACCCTAACCCTAACCCTAACCCTAACCTAATTTGTCTAACTGATTCTTGCTCCTTTTCTTTTTCTTTTATTCTTTTATTTTCTTGTTTTAATATTAAAAATCTGATTATATATATTTGTAATTATTATTGTTATTAATTTCTGTAATTTTTGTAATTAGGGGAAATTAATTGTAATTAGTTTCTTGTTGTAATTATGTGTAATTTCCTAATTGTTATGTGTAATTTTATGTTATAAAATTGTAATTAGATTAGGTTGTAATAATTGATTATTAGGTTTAAAAGTAGTTCTTTAGCATTCTTTATATTCTCTATATGAATCTTTTAGACCACAATATTATTGTATGTATGAATTTGGAAACTTATTTACCTAGGTTAATTCTTGAATGTTTAGTTATTAAATCGTTATGTTCGTTATTGTTCTTTAAAAGTAAATCTTGTTAAGGTTGTTAAATAAATTAGTTAACTTACGACAAGCTAAATTCTTGTTAATAAAATCTTGAATTCTTGAATAGTAGTTAAGAATTTACATATTGATCTCTTTTAAAAGTTATCCATGATTAAGTTGTTAAGTGAATTAAATTTGTTTAACTATTAAAAGTTCAATTTTGTTAGTAATTCACGCTTCTTGTTAAATCTTGATTCTTGAAAATTAATTAGGTTCTTGTTTCATTAAGTTAAATATTATATGTTCTTTTATTTCTTTCTTAGGGTTCATTCTTGTTTAATTCATGTTTAATCTTGACTAAATAAGTTAGGTTGAGTTTACTGTCTATGAATTCTTGATTCTTGATTAAATCTTGTTTAAAGAAATTAGTTGTTGAGTTCTTGATTAGTAGTTTAAAAGTTTATATGTACTTTATAGTTTATTTACATATTCTTTAAGTCTTTTTCCGAATCTTGATTAAAGAAACCCACATGTTATAATCATCCTTGTTAATTCTTGGAACTTTGAATTAGAATAATGTAGATTTCTTGTTAAGATAATGTTATAATTATTTCATGCATGACTTTAGGGTTAGTGACAATAGTAAAGTGGATTTCCATGTTTTATAAATTTGGTTTAAGGTTAAAAAGTGTGATGTTGGTTTTAGTTAGATTAGGCTAACTACCTTGGACTCTAGTTACTGTTTTAAGCCCAAATTAGAACCCCAAGACCGATTAGTAAAAGTTAGAACCGAAATAACCAAATTATTAAGAACCGGTAGCGGGACAGTTTTGTTAGTGTCTAAAGATCGGGTTGCCACGGTTAGTGTAGTCGTCTTTTGACCAAACCCTTTGGACTGTAGGTTCCCTTAGATGTTAGGAACCATAGGAATTTTACGGATCGAACGTTTGATTTGTATAACCCGAGTTATAGTCTTTTTACCGGAACCTGTCAGATCTGGACCAATTGGGAAGATGGGTATTTTTAGAGTCCTTCGGGACTGATTTGGGCTTAGTCATCAACATAGAAGTTTTAGTAGACATCCTGAGGTTTCTGAAAAGTCCAGAACCAGACCCATAGGATGTCGGGAAGTCGAGTTGTGACCCGTTTTATGTGAATGTTATAATCTGTCCTCTGTTTGCTTTTATTTATAAAGAATGGTTGAGTGGAATTAATGTGTGATCCTGTTATGTGTTATCTTAGAGATGTTAAGTGTAATTTCATAAATGATAGGAACCTAAGTGTTCCTAGGGGATGGGTTAGGTAGTTGATAGTTAATTCTAACTTCGTTAGAACGCGTTTTGATTAGATAATTACTTTTATTCTAGGCCCGAGTTAGTGCGAGACGTTAGTGAGCTCAAGTGTGTTCTTCTCTTGCTGTGCTGTGAAGTATATCAGGTAATTGTCTATGCTCTAATCCCCACCGGGATGCTCTTTAAATGTGTTTTGATGTTTTTTTTATCTATTTGAGAATTGCATCCCGAAAGGGGACTTTTGTGGGAATACGACCATCTGTTTTGATAATCTTTTTGATTCGATTGTGGTTTTGGTTTATTTGAGTTGAGAAATTGGATGGTCTTTTATTCAAAGTTTTGTTAATGGTTTTGATAACTTGGGATGGTTTGACTTGAGAGTCGTGAGTTGAGTTTGAATATTGTTTAAATAATTCAAGTGGAAACGTTAAGCGGGTTTCGGGGGATAACCTGTTGTGCAGGTGTAACAACCTGCAGGGTTATGGACCAGGAGATCAGGGCTTCCTTCCCTGATATAGGATAGTATTTGATGCCTTTGGTAGGCGATATTATTGATGCCTTTGGTAGGCGATGTTCTTGATGCCTTTGGTAGGCGATGTTCTTGATGCCTTTGGTAGGCGATGTTTTATGCCTTTGGTAGGCGATGTTATTTATGCCTTTGGTAGGCGATGTTCTTGACGCCTTTGGTAGGCGATGTTACTTTAAGGGATTTGGTATCCCGCCCGCACATTAAAATATGGATTGGATGGGTTGAGGAAACAGTATGGGATTAAAGGTTTGTAAAACGTTTGATTTGATCCCTCTCCGTAAAATGAATTGAAATGAAATTAAACTGTTTTAAACGTTAGGGGTAGACATTATTGAGATTTCCCCCTCATTTTCTGAAATGTTTTGTTTTCAGGTGAAGATTTAAATGCTGGGGACGGGAATTAGAAGTGAGGACGACGAGTCTAGAAGTCCTTGAACCTTTTATATTGTCTTCGTTATGAATTCTTAAAGTTTGTTGAGTTGTTAGTAGTTTCCGTTAGCAGACAATTGTGTTTTCCTTTCTCGCCTTGTATTCCTTCGGGGATACGGCAGTGACGCCCAAACTAAATTTGAAGTCTTCCGCTATGTTTTGTCTGTTAACGTTAGTTTGACTTTGACTCTCTATAATTGAATTTCCGGGGCGTTACACGGCGAAAATTGAACTAAGGAAGAAAAGCGATTAACGAAATCAACGAATCGATTTGGTTCGGTTTACAATTTCTGAACTGACAGTTAGCGAAAACCGAACTTAATATGCTTTTGGTACAGGTGTACTCTAGAAGAGTTTGACATGATTGAGGTCGAGTTTAGGGCATGTAAAGTTCAATGGTAAATAATAGGTATTATAAATGCTATTTTTGATAAGTTTTGGTAATTTCGATAATTTTCAATAACTTTTAATTTGTATGTTAAATGTTATTTACTTATTTATGATAGGTATGGTAAGTTTCATTAATTTTCATTTTCGGTAACTTTCAATAAATTATTACCATTGTTCACCTACCATCATTGCAGTATCCAACGGTCAAAATTAGCATCACCAACCATGGGAACACTAGTGACCCCCTCAAATGTGGCATTCTGATTTAATTAATTTTAGCATCATAATGCCCTTAATAAATTTCAGCATCATTATGTCTTTAATCGGTTAACCATGGTTAACTGGTAACCGGACTAAAAAACTGTTTAACCTATCCAAATTACCTCGAACAGATTGCGTTTATCCCTAACGGTATACTGCTTGAATTATCATCGGCTTCAATCATTTTATTATTTATTTTTTTTTATGAAGAAAAGTTTAGAAGCAAAATTCAATTTTACAATTCAAATTCCGAGCTGAGAGTTAACTACTACTTCTATTTCATAATAATTGTCATTTTTTACTTTTTATGGTCTCCAATGCACCATTTTTTACTTTTAATTTCTAACATTAGATATTTACATAAATTGCATTACCATATTCATATGAAATAAAAACAAAAATTAGAAGGAGAGAAAACCCTGGCTAGTCTCAAATAGAACTACTAATAATACTGTAACAGAACTGTCTTCATTTATTATTTGGGTACTTATAGAATACAATCAGTACACAACACAAAGATGCTAATATATAGCTCAACAAATACAATCAAAACACTTCGAAAAGATCAAAGATACAACATTCCATTCAACTTAATTATTCGTATCATTAATTAGATATATATATATATATATGGATGTATTCAAGGATAGTAGGGTTTGTTACCGTAGTTGTAAGTTGGCTTAGGCTTGTAGTCATAGTCATACTTAGGCTTAGGCTTGTAGTACGAGGGTTTGTCGTAGTTATAATGGGGTTTCGGCTTGTAGTAAGAGGGTTTGTCGTAGTTATAGTAAGGTTTAGGCTTGTAGTAAGACGGTTTAGGCTTTTAGTAAGGATATTGTGGCTTGTAGTAGCTGGGTTTTTTATACTCATCATCATGAGTCGTATTTGGAAGCTTCAGCTACACAAACAAGCAAGAGCAGAGCGCATGCGTAAACAAGGGTCAATCGAGAACCAGCCATTTTCGCCTGCTTTCTCGTATGTAGAATTGAATCGAGTTTTGTTTCTTGTGAGTATTTCAAGTATTTTGTGCAAGCTATGAATGTATTTGGTCAGTGTTTGATGAGTATTTATAGGGCTAAACACTTCAAAAGGTTCATAGATGATGACATATTTTTGTTTATTTTGTGTAGAAAGTTTCAATACTAGTTGCTTGGATGAAATGAAACTCGGTTGCTTCATTGAAGCTTTCTTCTGGTATGATATATATTTTTTTTTATTGTCGATGAAAATTACATCTTGCCAATGTTTGGCCATTTTATAACAACTAGAAAGGCAGGAATAATAAAGAAGTAGCTAGTCAATGTTGTTAGCCATCAATACTTTAATGATATAGTATATGCTCCTTCGTTCTTTTTTATATGTCATTTCCGGTTTTCAGTATCAATCTTTAATCGATAATTTAATTTTTAATATAAAATTTTATAGAAAATTATTATATTATAATTTTTTAATAGTATTGTTTTATTACGAATATAATGACATCAATTTTGTGTGATGAATCATTACATAAATTAAAATATTAATAGTCAAAATGTTTCATTCTATTAAAAAAGGTATGTAATGATTAATTTTAATAGAGAATCCAATTGTAGGATCCATGAAAAAAATTCAGCATCTACACCAATTGATTTAAAATTTCATAGGCCAAGTAGCCGATCAATTGTCCAATTCTTTATAACTTCTTTTTTTAGAGTACACAGTTATTATTATCATGTCTTTTATTATCGATTTAAACAAATTTTCAATTGAGAGATAATTCCATGCACATGAAATCAAAGTTAGGTTAACTGAAAATATTTCAAATTCGAGTTTTAGCAACCTCATTTTTATTTGCACAGCGGACCATTTCCAATGGTGATATAATATTGTCGGAATTGGTCCAAGACTTCAAGTACAGAAGTACGACTATGCATACAAAGCTTAGCAACCTTTGCATCTAGAAATGATACGTTAAAGTTGACTTGTACAGTTAATAAGGGTTAGTTATTTAACATTCATGTTCTATCTTTAAAATTAGTTAAGATAATAACATTCAGAAAAACACCGTACATTACTAGAACATTTACAATAGTTTATCGTTACTAGAACATAATAGTATTAATTTTATTATGTATAGTTTGCAAAACACTTTTTTAAAAGAAAAATGAAAAAAAGGTCGCAGTAATTCATTGGATTTGCCCGAAACCGAAATACACCGCCTGTATTTACCCGATCCGTATTTACCCGAATTATGCATACGCCGACCTGTAACCTGCTCACCCGCATGAATTGAAGGTCTAACCTCACGCCGTTTATGTTTGCGCATTGTTTTTTTTAATTGTACAATTAAAATTTAAAAGCTTGTTGTTTTGATTCAAATAATTGACTTTAAACTCGCCCGTACATTTAAAATATCTCCAATTTACATTTGAAGTTCTTTTAAGATTTTTCTGTTTTGTGAAAATTGGATGGTAGACTCGCATGTAAAGTGCTTTTGTACACCAATTAATGGACCGCACACGTCCAATCCAACAAATATTTAAAATCAAAATACTTATAAAAAATGCAGGAACTTTTGATATAATATTGTATGTATTCATTATTTCAATTTCAATAGGCGTGTAAAATACAAAGCATAAAGTGCAAGATACAAAGACGTTGATAACTCAACAAATTGGAATCAAAATACTTATAACAAATGTCAAAGAAACAAACTGCGAAGCTATCACACCAAAGTTTGCGTATCAACCAGATATATGAAGGAAACCAACGACCTTGAACTTGCTTTATTGGAACAGTCTATGTGTTCAAGGATAGTAGGGTTTGTCACCGTAGTTGTAAGTAGGCTTAGGCTTGTCGTAGTTGTAAGTAGGCTTAGGCTTGTAGTCATAGTCATAGTTAGGTTTAGGCTTGTAGTAAGAGGGTTTGTCGTAGTTATAATGCGGTTTAGGCTTGTAGTAAGAGGGTTTGTCGTAGTTATACGGTTTAGGCTTGTAGTAAGGATATTGTGGCTTGTAGTAGCTAGGTTTTTGGTACTCATCATCATACGAATCGTATTTGGAAGCTTCAGCTACACAAATAAGCAAGAGCAGAGCGCATGCAGAAACAAGAGTCAATCGAGAACTAGCCATTTTCGTGTGCTTTGTCTTGGAATCGAAGCTTTTGTTTCTTATGAGTGTTTCAAGTGTTTTGTGCAAGCTATGAATGCATTTGTTGGTCATTGTTTGATGAGTATTTATAGGGCTAAATGTTTCATATGGTACATAGTAGTTGACATACTTGTTTATGATGTGTAGAAAGTTTCAAGGTTGGAAGCTTGGATAAAACTCCAACCCATTGAAGCTTTCTTTTGGCATGGAATTTTTAAATTAGTAATGAAAATTACATCTTACCAATGTCTTGAAATTTTAATAAGCATTAGAAAGGCAAAGATAAAGAAATAGTCAATGATGTTATTTTAAATTCTTAAGGAGGGCTTGCAATCAATACATATTTTTATTTAATGACAGTGTATATATATATATATATATAGGGATATTGGATTCTAATAATCCCTACTATCACAAATTGTATGGCTATAATCCCTACTATCATTTTGGATTCTGGTGGTCAAAAAAAAAATTGTATTGTACTGGTACCAAATCCATCACCACATTCTTTTTATTTTTCCATGCCTACCCCATATTGTTTTTATTTTTTTGGTTCCTACCCCTAGATAGGTAATGAAGTGTAGTTACTAAAACATTTTTTAAATTATTTTTTTGAGATTCCAAGCAATTATTATGATTTTTTAAAAGGAATAAAATTGAAAAAATCATAAAAATTTGAAAAAAATTTGAAAAAAATAGGGAGAAATGCTGTAAATTCATTAAAAATCGTGGTAAAGTGTTATAAAAAGTTTTGAATCAAATGCAACACAAAATCTATGATATTTAGCATATACACTCGATTTTGTCCCACTACAATACAATTTTATTTTATTTTTGGACCACCAGAATCCAAAATGATAGTAGGGATTATTACCATACAATTTGTGATAGTAGGGATTATTAGAATCCAATATCCCTATGTGTGTATATATATATATATATATATGTATATGTGTGTGTGTGTATATATATATATATATATATATATATATATATATTCAGGAAAAAATATTCTCTAATCCAAATAATTCTCTTTCTAGACCTTAGATTTTAGCAAACAAGATATTTTGTTACATTTACATTTAAGTACATAGTTGGTAATGAACAAATTTAAAATTTAAAATAGAGAAATCCAATTGATATAAAATAAAGCCAATCAATTGTCCAATTGATTATAAATTGATTTGTGAATTCAATCAAGTTGGCCAACTAATCATGAAATAATCGCAGGATTTTCATACAATTACGTACAAGACTCGGCGTGCGCCATCGTTCTAAGCACAAAATTAAAAGATCATTTTTTTTTGTCGAAATTAATTATTTCCCATGATATTAACGAATTATAATCTTTTTATTGGAATTGGTCCAAAGCTCCAAGTTCATACGTACGAGTGTACGACTAAACATACAAAGCTTAGCAGCCGAAGCACTAAAAAAAAGGATTGATAGGTAATATGAGATGAATATTACAAAGTGTATTATAATTTCAATCCTTTTTTTATCAAACATGACCTAGTTGTTAAAATTTATTAAATACTAATTTATGCCAAACTTAAGGATTAAGGTTAAAACTAATATTGAAGTTATAATTAATATACTTTGTAATAGTCACTTAACTATCAATCTTTTTGTAATTGATCTGTATTTGACCCTTGGACCTAAAATACGTTTTGGGCTACCCCCAAGGGTACTTAGGGGTCTAAGTAGACCCGACATAAATTAGAAATGTGTATTATATATAAATGTCAGTTTTAACCTTAATCCTGAAGTTTGGCGTCAATCTGGAAAGAAATTCAAATATGAGAAGAAAAATAAGAACAGGTTGTTGAGGAGATCCAAGGAGGGAGTCCACTTCAACAAGACCCATGGTACACAAGTTAAGTGAGGTTTCATCTTAAAACCAATTGGTGTTAAGAGGAGTAGCCTACTTGACTTATATACCATGCCCTTTCTCTTTACTTTTCCGATGTGAGACATTTACTCATGGGTGAATCCTAACAATCTCCCCCTTCACACATGAGTCTCTCTCCCTTGATCAGAAGCCTCTTTTGACCAAGGTTTCAAGTCACCATCAGGAGTCCATCATAGCCACACATTACTCTACAGAGCCGCACCCTACTCCACCTGAGTCTCATGCCACCACTCTGAGCATTTAGGAGACCCAGTTGCGCACGCTCTATAGTTTCTGCTCTTGTCCATGGTGATCTTCTCGCACCTTGCGCGCGTCTAGCCGAACGAACCATCGACTCTGATACCACTTGTTGAGGAGATCTATGGGGGGAGCCCACTTCAACCAAGCCCCATGGTACACAAGTTAAGTGAGGTTCCATCTTAAAACCAATTGGTGTTAACAGAAGTAGTCCACTTAACTTATATACCATGTCCTTTCTCTTTACTTTTTCGATGTGGGACATTTACTCATGGGTGAATCCCAACAAAACTTTTTTTTTCAGCCCACAAACTTTAAGATCATTTTTTATTCAACCCATAAACTTTAAGACCCAAAAAATTAACATTGAAAACTAAGGATTCAGAAATTAATCACCCTTGTGGAACCATCTCAACCAAAAGCTTAAGCTGATGGTTATAGGGCCAATGATGACTTTATACTCTAGCATGTCCCCTCACGCGATTATCCTTTGGGCTTGAAGCGTGGATGCTGCAAAAGCCCCTTTCGCCTTGCGCAAATGAATATGGGGGTATTGAGATTCGGACCTGAGACCTCTTGCTCAGGTATATATGACTTTGATACCATGCGGAACAATCTCAACAAAAAATTTAATTTGACGGTTGTTTGGAGCATCATTCAGTACCTCAAGATGTGATACCCCAAGATGTACGTGTTCAATAGCTAGTAGCTACGAAGTGAGCATGTCCAAACTTACGTACAAGCCAACCCTAAACTGGGAATTTAATTTCCAAACTTGGTTCAGTAATATAGAATAATATTACACAATTTACTATTTTGTTTTTGATGAAATGAATATGTAATTAAGCTCATTTGATTCATTATAATTAACTAATATTTGTACACAATTATGTTATATCATTCTTTGCTGCAATACTCATAAAGAAAAACAAAATGAAGAAGAATTGTTTGTACTCATTATTTCGATAGCCATGCAAAATACAAAATACAAATGCAAGATACAAGGATGTTGATAACTCAACTAATTAAAATCAAAATGCTTAAAAAACCGTAAAAGAAACAAATTTTGGAGCTGTAACATTCAGCTTAATTATACATATAAGCCGGAGACATATAGAGGAAATAAACGATCTTGAACTTGCTTTATTGGAAATACTATATATTCAAGGATAGTAGGGTTTGTCACTGTAGTTGTAAGTAGGCTTAGGCTTGTCGTAGTTGTAAGTAGGCTTCGACTTGTACTCGTAATCGTAAGTAGGTTTAGGCTTGTAGTAAGATGGTTTATCGTCATACTCGTAACTAGGTTTAGGCTTGTAGTGATATGGTTTGTCATAGCCATAACTCGGCTTAGGTTTGTAGTAAGATGGCTTGGGATAGTAAGGATATTGTGGCTTATCGTCGTAGCTAGGCTTTGAATACTCGTCGTCATCATATGAATCGTATTTAGAAGCTTCAGCTGCGCATATAAACAAGAGCAGAGCGCATACATAGACAAGGGTGGATCGAGAAACAACCATTTTTGTTGTGATAAATATTATTACTAGTTATTTGTGTAGGCTATGAATGCATTTAGTAATAGTGATGAGTATTTATAGGGGAAAATTGCTTCAACTACTACACAAATTTTTTTATTGTGTAGAAAGTTTCAATCTTGGAAGCTTGGATGAAGCTTGATGGCATTGAAATTTGAAACTTTTTCTCTGGCGTGATATTTTTCTATTAGCAATGAAAATTACATCTTACCATATATCTAGTTCATAAGAATTGAAAATGATGATAAAGAGAAGTCAATGGTGTTATTTTAAGGAGGTTTAAAACATATCAAAGCAAATAATGCCATCGGTAGGTAATTTAATATGAAAATGATAAATGTCTTGAATTTGGTATTTAAATGACTCTAAAATTTATATTTATATAGATTGAAATTGCAAAACGTAGGTTTCATTAGTTTGAGAGTTATTACTACGCATAAACTATGTAAAAGTTGTTCTCATAAACTTGTAATTATGTAGAAAATATGCATTAATTAATTAATATATTGATATGATCTGAGTATCACTTATAGTTAATTTTCTTTCATCAATTTTACCATTATGATATTTTGTGAACAACAGGAAAAAAAATATAACAAATATTAAAGAGTGACAAATGATTTTTAAACCTTAGGTAATTAGAAGTTTAGAATCAATCTTGTAAATTGTAAAAATTAAGGCGAAGTTTATTACATCTGACCCTTCAATACCACGTTCGGAGGGGATTTCTAAGTATTCATTTTGGCTTTTTTGGGTTAGTTATCATAAAGTTTCTTTATTTGCAAGTAATATATATGGACTTTAATATGTTTCGACCATCACATTATTCAAAAAGAATACAATTGTTATTCCATTAATTTCTAATTATCATTTGAGTACTTAATTGTTTGACAACATTGATCTATTGGATAATTATTATAAAATTGCTCTCAAATATAAATTATGTAAAATAATGAAAAATTTCCTTACATCACGTGAGGGTCAAAGACTAGTTTTCTAATATAATCAAGAAACGAATTGCGTAACAAAAATAATCAAACCTTAGAATTGTGAACTTGTAGGAGTATGACTTCAAAAGTTTAGGTTTAGAGAAAATGATAGTTGAGACTTATTGTACTCATGAATTTAATTAGAACTATATTTACAACGCATATTGTGCGTCTGAAAGATGTATTTACATAATATTAATAGCATATATAGATAGAGAATAAATACACCAAAAAGTGCAATATGTGATGCATGCGAAACTTAAAGCTCAGGCGTATTTTCCTGGTGAGGTTGTTGTTGCATGCGAGACTTAAGGCAACATGAATCCATGTGAAAAGAAAGAATAGCACCCTCAAACAAAGTTTGTAAATAAAATTGATTATTATGTATTATTCCGATAATTATATAAAATACACAATATAACAATACACAAATTAAATTTCACACACTTAAGTTTAAAAGAAACACATTTCAATGTTACATTCAAATTACTTGTATCAGCCATGATACCTAGCTAGCTTATTGCACCATATGTGGAGGAAATCAACCAACTCAAACTTCTTCGATCAATCTCTCTATATTCATGGATAGTAGGGTTTGCCACCGTAATTGTAAGTAGGCTTAGGCTTGTCGTAGCTGTAAGTAGGCTTCGGCTTGTACTCATACTCGTTAGTGGGCTTAGGCTTGTACTCGTACTCATAAGTTGGCTTAGGTTTGTAGTAAGATGGCTTGTCATCATCGTCGTAACTGGGCTTAGGCTTGTAGTAAGATGGCTTATTATAGCCATAACTGGGCTGATAAGGCTTAGGTTTGTAGTAAGATGGTTTATTGGGATAGTAAGGATATTTTGGTTTGTCATCGTAGCTGGGCTTTGAATACTCGTCATCATCATATGAATCGTATTTGGTAGATTCAGCTACACAAACAAGCAAGAGCAGAGCACATGCATAAACCAGGGTAGATCGAGAACCAACCATTTTTGCCTGCTTGATCTTGTAAGTATTTCAAGTGTTTTGTGTAGGATATAAATATATTGCTCATTTCCTAATGAGTATTTATAGGACTAACATAGGTTTTGGCAAAATTTGTTTATTATGATAGAGTTGACAATTTCAATTTTGGAAGCTGGGCTGCACTGAAGCTTTCTTGTACACTATATTTTTTTTATTAACAGTGAAAATTACATCTTGCCAAATGCTAATGTTCATTTCGTGATGAAAAGGGCTTGATACATGAAGAAATGGTCAATAGTGTTATTTAAAGAAGTTTTGCAAATTATCAAAACAAATGATGTCATTGATCTAAATATTCTTAGATATAAATTATATATATTTAAATAAATATTCTCCATAGGATAATCTAAATATTGAATATATATTGTTTGATCTATTTTCTACCAAAGTAGTTGTTTCACACACTCTCTCCATAGGCTAATATAATAAGTGAGAAGAAATTCTCCAATCAAAATTATTTTTCCCTTAACATTGGATTATACTAGTTAAATAACATAATACACTCCTAGAATTTATTGGTTTCTAAAGACCTTAAGTAGGGACTAGGGATTATGCAAATGATTGTCAGATTTAAATAATCTGAACTTTGGGCAGTGAAAGTCAATAGTTTGAACTTTAAAATATTGTAGAATAATGTAGATTTCAAGGATCTTAGATCACTATGATATATATAGAGGTTAAATCCAAAAACTCGTATGCAAATTCAAATTTCCTTTTTTTATTCGTTCTTGGAAATACCATTATTGATTACCAACAAGTCTCACGCCTTGCAACGGGCTCTTCCAGACCACCACTCTCAGTCAGTTCCGATACTATTGTTACAAATTAAATGAGAGAACTCATCCTAAAAGACTAGTTTATAAGGTAAGAGAGTCCAATCAATCTGTGAATACCTGATTGATTGTCTATATTATCGATATAGAATAAGTCTCATAACGTACAATGGTATAAGATCATAACATGAATATGTCAAAGTTTAAGTTACAAGCCACTTGAAATATTTCAACTCAATCATATTTCTATTGATTATTCATATTATTTGAAAAAGTTATCCATATACATGCATAATCTTATTCAACTCTTCCAAAAGAAAAACCCTAACAATATATTCCCACCAAACATATATAATATATTTGATCGAAAGAAAAAGAAACAATATATCACAAACGCAAGGGCTCGCCGCGTTGATTGAGTCATCCGATTACAATATTTTTCAAAATTCTGATGGCTTATAATGTCATGAAATTAGGCTTATAATGTCATGAAATTAATAATTATAATACGACTTTAATGGTGACACTAAATTGTGGAAACAATGAATCTGTGAAACCGTCTCAAGATAAATTTATTATAAAATGTATAATTTTGTAATGACCTTTTACGAAATGTAAGGGCCGGCCGGGTGACTTAATCATAAGGGGTTTTTTGCATTTTGGACCCTGAGCTTGAGGGGTATTTATATTCTGAACCTTTGGTTTTTAACTTTAATTTTTTGGACCCTAAAGTTTGTAGAATGAAAAAAAGACCTTAAAGTTTGTGATGTTGAAAGAAAGCTCATTTCCCGTTTTTCTTTTTCTTTCAATATTTAAATTTCACTCTCGATTAGCGTCAAACTTCAAAGCTAAGGTCAAAATTGATATTAAAGTTATAATGAGACTCTCTTATTCATGTTGGAGTTACTTAAATCCTGTACTCAGGGGTCTAAGTAACCCTGACATGAATAAGAGAGGTGTATTATAACTTCAATATCAGTTTTAACCATAATCCTGAAGTTTGACGTCAAACGGAAGACAAATTCAAACATGGGAGGAAAACAAAGAATGAGACAGGGTTTTTTTTTTTAAACTCACAAACTTTAGGGTTCTTTTTTCTTCATTCAACAAATTTTAGGGTCCAAAAAATTAAAGTTGAAAACCAAGGGTTCATAATATAAATACCCCTAAAGTTCGGGGTCCAAAATACAAAAAACCCAATCATAAGTCATCGATTGATAAATTATTAGTTATATTTATATTATAAAGTCATTCTAATATATATATATATCTCTTATTAGTTACAGTAAAATATTAAAAATATCTTGTAAGAAGACCGTCTTACAATAAATTTGCGTGAGACTATCTTATACTAAAATTTAATCTACCTGAAAGAATTCTATTGTTAATCAAATCAATCAATAAGTTGGCATAATGTCCTATTGGAATTTCATGGTAATTTTTATATAAGATTGTCTCACGTAAATTTACCGTGAGATGAACTCCTCATAAGATGACCTTTAATTTAAATATTTTATATGACTAATAAGTGATGTTAGAATGTGACTAATAATTTATCAAGCGGTAACTTTTATCAGAGTTAGACTACATAATTAAATTATTAGTCACCCCTATATTCATAAATAGTAATCACAAAACTATACATCCTACACCATAACTTTATGATGAAACCATCTTATGTGAGAATTACTGTTTCAATATATATAGGGGGTGTCTTTGCTTTGGGACACTTTCATTTCGAATGAATAAAATTGACTTAGTGACCGCTAATTATTAAAAAAACCATCTAATTGCACAGATTATGATGCTAAAACTTGAGATCTTCAGTTCAAGCAAATATAAGTAATAAGATCAAGATATTTGGGAAGAAGTGAATTGCTTTTTGGGTGGTTTCGCAGCGGTCTATTTTTCTGATTTTTATAGATATATCTTGTAGCTGTTGCTATTTGATAATTTTGTTGGTTTGTTTCTGCTGTTTTGTTGTTTTGTGGACATTTTGTAACATCTTTAATACTTTTTAATCTTTATGACTTCCAACTATCGAAAAAAAAGAGTAAAATATCCATCAATTCAAATCCAAACTATGTACAAATGACAAGTAGAACCGTAATCTTGCTTTCATGAAACATTGGATCAGATTCAAAGCAACCGAAGCCTCAACAACATTAGAACTTGGAACATAAAGAAACATACATGTTTGTTCCGTTGATAACATATAAATGCTCATGTCAACCAGGTACTTACATATGTAGTATCTCATACAATCATGTATTATTTCTCAAATAAAGGAAACAAATTTCAGTAATTTGCTTTACATATCAATCCATTCACTTCTTGTAATTAGAAGGAGAATTATACTCATCATAAGCATACGAAGACCGGTAGCCGTGGTAGGAAGAGGGGCTATCATGGTAAAGTTGGGGATTGTGATAGTAATGGGAGTCTGAAGCTGGCTTCGGGTACCGTGGGTAGCTTGGATACTCCGAATTAGGGTAATCCGGCTTTGGGTCTTGTTCGTTGTAATATGAAGGGTAATCTGAGTCGGGTTGGTATGGATTCGGATATTGTGACTTGGGGTAGTAGGGTTTCGGATATTCGTCATAGTAAAAATTAGGGTATTTTGATTTGGGTTCGTAGGGATCATTTGAGGGTTTTGGGTATTCATCATCTTTGTATGAAGGATATTGTGGCTTGGGTTGATCATAATTAGGGTTTGGATATTGGTCCTCATATGAAGGGTCTTGTGACTTGGGTTCATACTTAGGGTTTGGATATTTGTCCTTGTAGGAAGGGTCTTGTGACTTGGGTTGGTAGGGATTTGAGGGTTTTTGGTATTCATCATCTTTGTAAGGAGGTGTTTGGGGTTTGGGATTGTAGGGTTTTGGATATTCATGTTGGTCATCCGAAGGACTTTGTGCCTTAGGTTGGTAGGGGTTTGAGGGTTTCTTACCTTGATCATCGTAGGAAGGTGTTTCAGCCGGCTTAGGGTTGTCGGATTTCGGATAATTGTCTTTGTCATAGGAAGGACCTTCAGCCTTAGGTTGGTAGGGGTTAGAGGGTTTCTCACCTTGATCGTCATATGAAGGTGCTTCAGCTGGCTTAGGGTTATCGGATTTTGGATATTTGTCTTGGTCATAGGAAGGACCTTCTGCCTTAGGCTGGTAAGGGTTTGAGGGTTTCTTATCTTGATCATTGTAAGAAGGTGTTTGTGGCTTAGGGTTGTAGGTTTTCGGAGATATATCATCATACGAAGGTGCTGGTGCCTTGGCTGGTTGGTATGGATTCAAAGGCTTTTGATGTTGATCATTGTATGAAGGCGCTTGTGGCTTGGGGCTATAGGGACTTGGATATTTGTCGGAGTCATATGAAGGGTACTTGTAGCTCAAACCTTCGGCAACCCTGACAAGCACAAGCAGCACCAGAGCGCATGCAGAAACAAGGCTAGGTCGGAGACCAGCCATTTCCTCTAGCTAGTACCTTAAACTTGATCCTAAGGAGATTTTGAGGTTTATTCTTGTTGGAACTTGAAATTTTGGCATACTACGATTAGTTGGTATGAATTGTAGATATATAGAATAATGAGTGAACTATATATCAATTCTTAGGTGTAGAGATTTGTTTATTTGGTGTTGAAGTTTCCAAAGTTCAAGAGCTTGATTAAAACTATAGTATGTATAATAGAATTTGAGCCATCTTTGGTGCTAATGATATTATTTTTATTGGTAGTCACAATGACCTCTCACCAACTCAATCTTTTAGACGAAAATAAGAATGAAGAAATTGTCAAAGATGTTTACTTGTAGATGATTGTACAATGGAACAAGCATCATATGCTCATGGCTATTTTGCCTTCTGTTTTTTAAAAATAAATATGCCTAAAAAATATTTGATAATACAATAAGTCAATTAATTGTAGAAGACTAAGGTTATTTATATTTGAATTATTTTAATTTGTCTTCATTTTTCTTGTAAATTAGTACTAATCAAGACATTTTTAAGTATAACATAGTAGAAGTATACGGTTATCGATTCTAATGTGGCCAAGTTTTACGTGGTGATTCGATTTGAGTATTGGAAATTTGATTAATTATGATGATGACCCTAATAAAACCTCTTCAATTCTAACACTGTGAGAGATGGTCAACCATAAGAATAGAAGATTAACCAGTAATACAAGGTACAAAGACAGTTTTCTTCTTTAAATTACACATATTCTAATCTTATCTTGGTCTAACATCCATTATTGATTAAAATTAGGAAAGAAAAAAACTGCACAAAAAAATGTCAGAAGTGGGATTTGAACCCACGCCCTCGTTAGAGGACCAGAACTTGAGTCTAGCGCCTTAGACCACTCGGCCATCCTGACTTATTTGCTGATCTTTCTCCAAAGTGTTTATGTACAGCTAAAAATGCAGACCTTCTCCTTCTTCCTCCTTCCTTTTTTTTTTTTTTTGAGGAATCCTTCTTCCTTCTTGGAAATGCTCAACTTTGTGAAATATAATCTTCTATATTGATTTAAGAATGAAGATTTCTGAGTTTCTGACTTACAGTACTTATATATGAAGATTTCTGAGTTGGTAAATGTAAAGTAGATTTTGCAGAATTGCTAAAGATCATAAAAGTAATAAATCAAACTTGGAAGCTCATAAATTCATTATTAAATTCTGTTGAACAAACAATACAAGCAATGCACACTCCAAACTACTACGTACATAGATGATATACATTCACTACTACTTTATTATTTTTCTGGATACAAATTTAGAATTAAACCAATCAAACAAGGTACATGGTGAAGGGCTCATGGAAAACTTTCATGTAAACTCCTAGTTAATTGTGGATAGCCATAATCTTGTTAGACTTGCAGGGCTAGGGAGGTTTATTTGTTGTAAGAACCCTTAGTATGATGGTGGAGATTTGTAGGAATCTGAAGGCGGGGACTTGTAGGAGTCAGATGGTGGGGAGTATGAAGGTGGGGATTTGTAGGAGTCGGATGGTGGAGAGTATGAAGGTGGTGAATAGTAAGGTGGAGACTTGTAGGAATCAGAAGGCGGGGACTTGTAGGAGTATGATGGTGGCGAATAGTAAGGTGGGGACTTGTAGGAATCAGAAGGCGGAGATTTGTAGGAATCGGAAGGTGGGGAATAGTAAGGTGGGGACTTGTAGGATTCTGAAGGTGGAGATTTGTAGGAATCAGATGGTGGGGAATAGTAAGGTGGGGACTTGTAGGAATCTGAAGGTGGGGACTTGTAGGAGTAAGATGGCGGGGAGTACGAAGATGGAGATTTGTAGGAGTCTGAAGGCGGGGACTTGTAAGAGTATGAAGGTGGGGAGTATGAAGGTGGAGATTTGTAGGAGTCTGAAGGTGGGGACTTGTAAGAGTATGATGGTGGAGAATATGAAGGTGGGGAGTATGAAGGCGGGGATTTGTAAGAGTCTGAAGGCGGAGACTTGTAAGAGTATGATGGTGGAGAATATGAAGGTGGGGATTTGTAGGAATATGATGGTGGCGACTTGTAAGAGTATGTTGGTGGAGAGTATGAAGGTGGAGAATAGTAAGGGGGGGACTTGTAGGAGTAAGGAGGGGACTTGTAGTTGTATGAAGGCGGGGACTTGTAGTAGTAAGGTGGGGACTTGTAAGAATACGAAGGTGAAGGTGGAGAATAGTAAGACGGAGACTTGTAGTAGTATGAAGGTGGCTTGTAGTTGTAGTAGTTTGAAGGCGGGGGCTTATAGTTGTATGTGGAAGGCTTAGGCTTGTAGTTGTAGTAGTTTGAAGGCGGGGGATTATAGTAGTATGTAGAAGGCTTAGGCTTGTAGTAATAAGGCTGAGGCTTATAGTAATCAGGCTTGTAGTAAGGCTGAGGCTTGTAGTAATTATCAGGCTTGTAGTACGTTGGTTGAGGCTTGTAGTAATCAGGTTTATAGTACGGTTGAGGCTTGTAGGAGTCAGAGTAAGACGAAGTGTCCTTGTTACCGTAGTTGTATTGAGCTTCAGCAATGGCACAAGCTAGCATGAGGACTAATATTGCCCATGAACCAGCAATGGTAGGGCTAAGATGAGCCATTTTAAGGTGTTTCTCTCTAGGAGGTTTTGTGTGTTTATGATATGACTCTTGTTCTTTGATTTGTTGCTGGTTGTGGATGAATATGTGTTTATTGGTGTGTATTTATACATAAGGGTAATGCATGCTTCAATTACTTTGGAGAAAGATTTGTTCAAATTTGGAACATTTCAAAGTTGCTAAAAGAAAATGACTAGTTAATGTGAAAAGTCTCAAGAAGAAACTATCAATCGAGTTAATTACTTGAATTGAAAGGTACTATGTTATTTTATAGAATATTGATGCATGATATATGTTAGAATATTTTATAAGTAATGGTAGTGTATAGTGTAGATGCAAATTGGAATATCGACGCGTTTTGTTAAGTTCACTCCAGTCAAGATTTATAAAAACCACAACAACAATAAGGTGATTAATTTCATTAAAACACACAAATTTTTAGCAACACATATAAATAGTTCATACGTAAAAATAGTACATGTGACACACAATTAGACATAAGTTACTACTCCCCTTCAAATTTCTTTAAATGTTCCTTTATTAAGATATCGAGTTCATGCAATTCCATATTTTCCCAAATGACAAGAAAATTTTCTATATGCTCCCTCCGTTCTATATTATTAGTCATTTTGTTGACTGTCACGATTTCTAATGTCATTTTTTTATCGATATTTTCTTATATAATATGTTATTAACAATTGCAATATTATACTTTTAGGATAATATTTTTCATTATGAGTCTAATGGTAATAATTTTATTTAACAAATCATTGTATATTTTGAGAAATTTATGGTCAAAATTCTTTAAGTTTGACGACACAATTTCCAAAGAAGACAAATAATATAAAACGGAGATAGTATTTTCCCAAGTAACAAGAACAACTATATGTTTTCCCAAGGATTCAAAGCTATGATATAGAATTAGTCAGAGTCCACTCCATCCTTAGCTCATATTTATAATATCAACTCATGATATCATATGATCATGACTTTGTGATAACATTTAAAAGCAATGAGGAAGTCAATTGTAAAGTTATACTGAGACAACTTTCTTCTTTGGTAATTTAATTTTAGCTGTAAACCTTATATATACTTGTTCATATTTTATGATACAGCTACAAATGTGTGTGATCATACGTACACACGGAGTTGGTGAAGTATTACTAATACTAATTCTTAGGAAAAAATGGTCAATAATTTAATAAAGAAATTGATTAATTCATATGAGAATAATGTTTATTGAATTGCTTACTATTACGCGCTTACAAAATTTCACCAAATTCTTTAGGAAAATTGGATTCTAATTTCAGCTTTTGTATGTCAATAATTCCTATTTTGTTTCTGTATTCTAACGGTCGAAAAAATAAAAAATTATTCATCTTATTTTGAGTAATGTTATTTCCTCCTTTCTATGAAATGAATAGTGGGTTCTTGACCCCAAGGGATGACCCATGAAGCAAATGAACCTATAAAGTCTCAAATAAGACTATGAGGTTTCAATTTGTGAAAAATATCAATTTTAATTTTTTTAACGTTTTTGTTAGATGTATTAAGTATGAAACTTGCCCCAAAACCACCCTAAATATGAACTAAAAACAAAAAAAAAATTATATTTATCATAAATTGAAACTTTATAGTCTTGTTTGTAACTTTTTGATCCATCTGTTTCCTGGGCCATTCTTTGGGGGTCAAAACCCAAGAAAGCATGAACAAACCAAAACTTTGTTTTGAGGCCCATTTTAGGCCCATACACAACCATGAGCCCATGACCAAAATAAAAGGCCAATAAAGACCCGATCCGAGCAATAAAAACCCGCGCTGATCCCCAACAAAAGGGCGACAAATAAAAATCATAAATAAATAAATAAAGGACAACGGTCCTAAATTTAAAATTCTGGTTTCAAGGGTTATGCTATTGCTGCTCACCACGTCATACAAATACAACTATGGCGTGCAATCTGAACGATTTCCCTTTTCTTTCCCTCCCTCCATTGTTTCAATATCTCTTTTCTCCGAACTTTCTACCATTTCCGAAGAAAAATCATTCCTCTTTTTGCGAGCAGAACACAGACTAATCATGGAAGTACCAGCTATTCTGACGATTCTTCCTGTGGGTCTGCTTTTTATTCTTTCGGGGCTTGTTATTAATCTAATTCAGGTATGCTATTCACCATATAATCTTTACCCATTTCGTAAAATTTCTCCTTGTTTGTTTAATTTTCGTTGTGGGTAATGCACACCAGTTGTTTGATGAAATGCCGCTGAGGGAAGGAGATTCTGCGGTTTCTGTTTCAATGTCAGTTTGAGATTTTGATGCGAAATAGATGGTGAAATCATGGAATATTTCTGATTTTGAAGGACTAAACGAATCACATTTTGTGGAATTGGTTGTATCTTCAACTTACAATTGGGGGTTTGGAAGGATTGCTGTAGATCCTCCCTGTGTTTCTGGAAATTGTTACTTTAGGGTTTCTATTAGGTCAATTAGGTCAATCCTTGCAGTCTATGATGACATCTTATGCTTGATTGTTAGCAGAGAAGAAATGGAGATTTGTGATTACCAACCTAGTAGTATTAATGCCACAGAGTGTAAGGGGTTAGATATACATAATCATAGGTAAAAGGAGTTTGTTTCTTAGATGGGTTGTCTTGGATTTATGCTTGGGTGGTAAATTCCCAAATATTTGGCTTGTAGCAATCAGAGCACAGTAATATGAATATGAATGTTTACTCATGCTACAATTGCTTCCTTATATTGAGCATTGCAATTAATGTGGCGTTTGATTGGAGCAACTTGAAGGCAGTGATCAACTCAATCTAATAATGCAGTTAACATCATGTAGTTTTGTGGTAATATTGACTGTCTTATCCGACCGACCATGGTAAATCCATAACTGACCAAGCATACTGTCATTAGTAATGCATACTGCTGTGATTGTGAACTCTATTTTCTGAATGCATGATTTAAGTTGGATAACTCTTCTGCAAAAATGGTTTCCTGCTTTCTCTTTTTCCCTTGAGTACGTGAATCCCCTTTTTGTCTGCTTATTTTGACATAGATTTGCTCATGCTTGTTTTTTCAGGCTTTCCTGTTTGTTTTGGTGCGGCCAATAGCGAAGAATATGTACAGAAGACTCAACAAGGGAGTCGTGGAACTATTGCTGTTAGAGGTAGTCTGGCTGTTTGATTGGTGGGCAGGCGTGAAGGTCAAGTTTCGCTTCCACTGTTCTTATGCTGGCTGATTTTTCATGCGAATCATAAGAAATATTGTACAAATCTCCCTTGTTCCAGGACATGAATACCCCCTACCCTCCAAACACACTCACATAGAAACATGCACAGATAGACAGACAGTGATAATGAAGGGAATTCCAGATTATACACTTTTTTTCACATGTTCTTTGTTCCTATAATTTACTGAAGCTTTGCAGCTGCAGATTGAGTTGCACACAGATTCGGAGACATTTCATTTACTGGGTATGCTCCCTTTCCAATATTTTGGGTAGTTGATCCTTTCTTTTGCTAGCTAGAATAAGCATCAAGTTGATTTAATAGTACGTCCAATCGGGTGTTGACACTACAGAGTATGTCTTTTCAGGTAAAGAGCACGCCCTTCTCGTTGCAAATCATAGAAGTGACATTGACTGGCTTGTTGGATGGGTCTTAGCTCAGGTGCTTTTGAAGAACTGTATTTATATACTACATTCTGCATCAGCTGCTTGTACAATCGTTCTATGTTTTGACTTCTATCCGATATTTTGCGATTGAACATTGGTCTTGGCTTGTCTGCTGCAAGAAGTTTGTCTGGTTTATGCATTTGGCCTGTACTAGAAAGTAGAAACAAGTAAACAACCTAGACATTTCTCCCTTCAAGTTTCAACCCTTCATAGTCAGCTTCCGATTGGTTGAATATTGGGTGAAATGGCTGCATTTGCCTCGTTTTTGTTATTGATAAGTAATAAAAGCAAAGATTGATAAAACACCGCAACCCAAAATAGACAACTTTGTGCCATATTAAAGAATTTGCTTCCTATTTTATTTATATTTCACCTGATAATTAGTAAAGCCTGTTTCTTTTTCTTTTGGAGGTGACGTCCCTTTTTTGATATCAGAGAGCAGGTTGCCTGGGTAGTACGGTGGCCATCATTAAAGATGTGTTAAAATATCTACCAGTGAGTTTCTTACCGTCTATCTTACTCATAAGTAGATGAAATGCATGACATGAGCAGAGTGCTTATTATCAAGTATCGACATGTCCACTTCTTATGGTTTTGGTCATTCTGGATGGAATTTCATCGTCTCTTGCAAATGTTAGGAGTGGACAACTCTAGTTCATATGCTGCTTATTGGTTTGTTGCTCTTCGGCCGTTTCTGATAAGACTGAATAACAAATGCAGGTCATAGGTTGGTCCATGTGGTTTTCTCAGTATGTCTTGGTCAAAAGAAGATGGGCGAAAGATGAAGCTACCCTAACGGTATTGCAAATGCGTTTTTTTTTTCTGGGTTTCTTGTATGCATTCTGTTTATGGTACTGCTTAAGTGATCGTTTTAATGGGAACCTTGTAACACAGTCAGGTTTCGAGAAATTGAAGGATTTTCCTGTCCCATTTTGGCTGGCTATATTCGCTGAAGGGACTCGCTTCACACCTGCAAAACTATTAGATGCTCAGCAGTATGCCCGTTCGAAAGGGCTTCCTGTCCCTAAAAATGTTTTGCTTCCTCGTACCAAGGTCGTTCTTGAAAACCCACGTATTATCTGCTTGTTTTTTTGCATCTCTTTGTTAATTTCGGGTATTGTTACCATCTCGGGAACAATAAGAAATTGGGCATAAAATATTGCAGAGATTTCATCTACAAAAATTATAAAAGAGGATTCTTGTAATTTGAAATCTGTCTCAAAGTTTTTCTGGATTGTTTTAGGGTTTCGTTCTGGCTGTAAAACATATGCGCTCATTCATTCCGGCAATATACAACTTCACCCTCACTGTAGCCAATGAGGAGCCCCGGCCTTCAATGCTAACATTCTTTAAAGGAAGATCATCTGTGGTAAGTAGGTAAAATTTTTCGACTAGCTGTAAAATTGTATTTCATTTCTTCCTGTTATGCAGCTTTGTTTCTACCATAACTAAACATGAACACATGCCAATGTTCTAAAGTAAATCATTCGGGTGTTATTTTATCCGCAAATGGGATGGTTAATATCAGATTCTGTGTGCTTACGGTTCTAATGCAAACTTATCAATCCTGCTGAAACATGCAATTGTTTCTGATAGAAAGATGGAGACTGAAGAAAAAGTAACCAAAGACTAGACTAGTGTTCGTAATTAGGCTCGAATGCAAGATTTATTAGTTAGTCTTGCAGGTAAAGGTGGATATCAAGCGCCATTTGATGAGTGAATTACCAGAATCAAACGATGGCATTGCGCAATGGTGCAGAGACATGTTTGTTTCTAAGGTAAGAATCATTACTCTCACTGTCTCAGTCTCACAGCATTAGCTATATTCCTGTCATTAGTAACTTAGAGCATCCACATGTTGCAGGCTAGCTACCCATGCAGTTCTTCAATTTACTGAGACTTGTTGATTCTGAATATTTTTCTGAACTTGATCAGGATGCATTTTTGGAGAAATACTACTCTAGCGGCACGTTTGGCAGCCAAGAAGTTCAAGACATTGGTCGACCTGCTAAATCACTAATTGTAAGATATTGGTTGCTAGTGGTTTTCATCATGACACATAAACTTGTGATACTAACTACTGCCAATGTGGATCCTGCTTATGCTTGTTCGGGATCACTTACTAGAAAAACACCCTTGTCTATAGAGAGATTGATTCCGGTAGACCCTGGGATACCAACCACTAAAAGCCTAAATGGATAATCCGAGCAACATATAGAATCCTAGTTCAGTCTAGGACGGAGGATACGCATACTAAGTACTCCCAGTGTGGGTCCTGCTTACACGGGGTTGAGATTCAGATATGCGCACCCTAACTTCAACACCATTAGAGAGAGATTGATTTCGACTGACCCAAGGATACTAACCGCTAAAAGCCTAAATGGAACTTCCAAGGTCCACATAACATAGAGAATCTTAGTTCAGTCTAGGATATAGGATACTGATACTAACCAGTACTCCCAATATGGGCCCTGCTTATGCTGTGTCGATTGAGATTCAGATGTAGAAAATCTTACTTCCGCAATATTCTTGTCCATGTAACATAGACTTTCTTTTCTCAGGTTTGACCGATATTTCCTGATGTTCCTTCCTTGTGTTTCTTTTTCTTCAATCCACAGGTAATGATGGTTTGGTCATGCCTTCTCATCGGGGCAGCCGTAGGAGTCATTCTACTGACCAGACTCTTCTGCACTTGGCAAGGGCCCGTGATAACATTAGCTGTTCTCTTTTTCGTGACAATCATAATGCAGATCCTCATTCTGTTCTCACAGTCGGAGCCCGATATGGACTCGATGCCTATCAGGATCTTCCCCCAGGACCCAATGAAGGAGATCCTTCTGAAAAGATGAGCAAATCCTACAGTCCGTCTTAACTAACCAATGCATTCTCAGAAGGACCGACGAAAAATGAGCCACTCAGGTGATCGAACACAGTTGAACATGTCAGGCGGCCAGAAATCTGAATTGTACAGCTTACAAACATTGCAAAACACAACTGTTTATTTATAGGTCAGGTCCTCAGCTTGTTGTAAACCACGACGGCTAGTTTTTTTTGGAGATGGTTTTTGAGGATGTTGTAGTCTTCTGATTAGAATATAGGCACTTGTTTTCTTAGTTTGATACTACTGAAAGAGTAGTTCACAGTTAGGGCATTTTTTGAGGTAGATTCATCAGAGAACCAAGTTAGTCTTTGGCTGCTGTACAACTCAATTATACATCAGATTCAGGACTTGTGGTATCCTTTGTGCGTTTGGTTTTCTCTAACTTTTCCAAATTGAAAAAAACTTTCCCATGTTTGGTTCAAGAAAATATATAGGAAAAGTTTTGATGTGGGACCTATTATTTCCCTCACAAACTCAGTAAAAAGTTTCCGGCCGGGGGGGGGGGGGGGGGGAAGGTTAGGGAAAGTCTTTCCCGGGAAACAACCAAATGCTCCTTACATTTCATGATTTTCTTGTCCAAGTAATTCAGGACTCTTGTTGGGGCTGCTTCTAGCGAGACTATTACGGATCCTATTAATGTGGTTACGGATAGCAACAAGCATGTAAGTAGGGTGACTTACAAGAATGATCTTTTGAGTGGATCCAAAATAAATGGGGTGGACGTTATGGATCAAGGGGCCAACTTCGACAGTAACCGCACTCATATTAACTTGGTTGGATCCTTTGATGGTGTGACCGAGTGTGATGTTCTTGATGGTCTGAGGTCTCTATCATTGATGCTTTGAAGGATATGGACAGGAGTAACAGAAAATAGAACATGTCGATAAAATTTAAGTGGCAGCGTGTCAGAGAAGCATCTTGTAGAGTTGTTCTTGGCCGAAAGGATGGTAAAAAAGTTTGAAAGATTAGGCGAGCGAATATCCTTGAAAAATGACAGTTTTGATGATATTGATCCTGAGATTGGCTGCAAGGCAGTGATTCTTGGCAATGATAATGGCGCGCGATTACTCGATGACCCACGACAACTGAAGTTGTTGATTTTTTAACATCGTGATTGAAATATGAAAGTTATTTTGCTTGTCGTGGCCAAACACTATTTAATTGGTTGCTCTTTTGTAATGCTCTTTTACTCCCTCCGTTTGTTTTTATCTGTCATTCACGCTTTTTGAGGTCCATCTTCAATCAACAATTTCTCACATAATATTTTTATAAAAAATATGATATTATACTTTTTCAATAGTATTTTTATTACGAATCTGATGACATCAATTTTGCCTGACATATAATTATTCAAATTAAGATATCAGCGGTATTATACTTTTTCAATAGTATTTTTATTACGAATCTGATGACATCAATTTTGCTTTACATATCATTATTCAAATTAAAATATCAGCAGTCAAATATTTGACACAGTTACCTGAATGACATTTAAATAAAAACAAAGAGAATTACTGTTTTTTGCAAATTTTAAAAAACAATGCGAATCTCAGATTCCCACGTAATGTCAAACAAAACCAATATTCTAATCACTGTCGTGCGCCAAGACGTCTCTGATTCCCTGTCATCGTCCTCATCTCCTGTTCCTGCTCTCATCCCATCTTCTCTCCAGAAGATCCGCAAAATCATACTACTCCTTTAACTTCTTCACTACGAAATCAATCATCAATCCATCCGTATATTCCACCATTTTCGAAGAGCAATTAAACTCGTTTATAGTAATCCCAATTCTTTCTTTATTAAGCAAGCATCAGAATCCAGAAATGGGTTCGTTGATGAAAACCGAGGAAGAAGCTGGAGTTGTCGCAGATATGGAGTCTAATGAAGCTTTTTTCTACGTTAATGGAGTTCGACGAGTGATTCCGGATGGCTTAGCTCACTTGACTCTTCTCGAGTATCTTCGAGGTATCGATGAAACTTTAAATTAACTCCAATTTGAATCTGGGTTGAGTGTATGATGCGATATTACTATTTGTTTATTCTAGGGAAAGGAAAAACAGTTGTCTTTTTTGCTCCTTTTTTATGTTTTATTATAGCTTAGATTAGACCCATTTCCAAATAATGATGCTAAATGATGGGAATATTGTGGAATCAAGATTGAGTTCCATGATTGTTTGGAAGTTGGTATTGAACTATGATTGTAGTTTTTGTGTCTTAAAATTGGGGATTATGATGTGATTTTGATGGATTTGATCAAGGTGAATGAGGTACTTTCTGGGATTAGGCTTGGATATTCCCCCATTTTTTGGGTGAGAAAAAGAATCTGCTTTTGTTTTGGGGAAATAGAGAATCAATTGAGCAACTTTTTTTGTGTTTTCCCCCCATTTTTTTTTTGTCAAGGTTTTAAACTGGGGTCAGAACTGAGGTCAAAGTTTTGATCTTGAGAGTTCAGGTTAGATATTCCTAAGTACTGTTTTAGTCTTACTCCAAGCATGCTGCATTTACCTAGAGTTGCATGGTTGTTTCAGCTTAATATGAGGATTTCTCAAGCAGTGTTTTCTTCTGTGGTTGGGATGAAGCTATGCTTGTTTGATAGTGTTCTAAGTGCAATTCTATGTGATTTTGGTGAATACAGATCAAGGGCTAACAGGGACGAAGTTAGGTTGCGGCGAAGGTGGTTGTGGTGCTTGCACTGTAATGATCTCCTTCTTTGATGAGAGGTTCAAGAAATGTGTGTGAGTGGCTCTATTTTTCTCTATATGGTTAGCAATTTGGGTCCTATCTAGGTTAACGTGAGTTCGTTACAGACTATGGTGATCATATGCGGTCTTTTACTATCTGTGAAGCACGGACACTTCTATCAGCCTCGTGTATCTGTGTCGGATACGTATCCATGTCCGAATCTCTCGGATACTCATCGGATACGTGTCGGACACACGAAAAAACGTGTCCCCTAAATAATTACCAAAATAAACATCCGACACTTGGAGGACTCATGGTGGACACGCGTATCCCAACCTCAGGACACCTCCGAATCATTGACAGGCATCACATTTTCGGCTAATCACATCCAATAGACATCCTCAACTATGATCTCCTTTTTTCAATATATCATTATTTTTTCCTATTGCTTCACCATCTTACACAATACACATACTTTTGTCTCTCTTTCTTATAACTTTGTCCGTCTTCCATTATTTTATAAAATTTTATGTTTTATATATATAGTTTTAAGATTGATAAACTATTAAAGAAAATATATTCATTCACAAACATGTTTAAAACAAAATTTGATATTTTTTGAAGTATTATATAAAATTAAGGTACGTGTCGGACAACGTGTCGTGTCCTTAATTTTTCAAAAATTGCGTGTCCCCGTGTCCGTGTCGTATCGTACCCGTGTCTCGTGTCCGAGTCTGTGGATCTTAGTTTACTATATCTGATTTCTGACACTGAGACGATCTTTGACATAAGGGTATGAGTTGAGAGTATATACCACACCCCTGGATCAAATATTGACGACCTTTGGCACAAAATTATGGCTATTTCACCTCTTTAGTGTAGCACTAAGTTATTTCAAATGTTTGTTTGACCATGCTGATTTCTTTTACAGATATCATGCTGTCAATGCGTGCTTGGCTCCACTATACTCTGTAGAAGGGATGCATGTAATCACCGTTGAGGGTATTGGGAACCGCAAAATCGGCTTGCATCCAGTTCAGGTATCATGTACTGCAAATAAGATTTCTTGTATAACATCGTTGAGAGTTGTATAAGTCCTTGTGTCTTTGTTTTGGATTAAATTATTTGAAGCTAGATGCTACGTGCAAAACTTTTTGTTCCTTGAGAATCTTTGACATGTTCACAAGTGAAATACTCTCAAGGAGTAAATCATATACTGTTAGTTGATGTTCTGCCGTTAAGCGTAACTTAAGGTGAAGTGACATAAATTATGTCAGGTTCGTAATTTATAGTATCTCTGCAGGAATCATTAGCAAAGTCGCATGGCTCACAGTGTGGATTTTGTACTCCTGGATTTGTCATGTCCATGTATGCGTTATTACGATCCAGCAAAACTCGTCCAACTGAGGAGCAAATTGAAGAAAGTCTAGCGGGGAACTTATGTCGCTGCACTGGTTATAGGCCCATTATTGATGCCTTCCGAGTATTTGCAAAAACTGATGACACGTTATATACGGGCCGACCCTCAGAAACGCAACAAGGCAGTGAGTTCATTTGTCCATCCACCGGTCAACCCTGCTCATGCAAATCAAAATCAATCGGTAACGTGGAGAATGAGAAGCATTGTGGCAATGAGAGTTATAAACAGCTTTCTTACAGTGATACGGATGGAAGCAAGTACTACGACAAAGAGCTTATTTTCCCTCCTGAGTTGTTACGAAGGAAACATTCTTTTTTGAGCTTGAATGGTTTTGGTGGGCTCAAGTGGTATAGACCTTTATCTCTTCAGCATGTTTTGGAATTAAAAACTCGACATCCGGATGCAAAGTTAGTGATTGGTAACACCGAAGTTGGAATTGAAATGAGGCTGAAGAAAATGCAGTATAAAGTCCTCATATCCGTGGCACAGGTGCCTGAGTTGAACGTTATAAATGTGAAAGATGATGAGTTGGAGATAGGTGCAGCTGTGAAACTGTCTGAGCTTCTTAGTGTCCTAAGAAAGGTCTCAACAGACCGAGCGGCCCATGAAATATCATCTTGCAAAGCACTCATTGAGCAAATAAAATGGTTTGCTGGGACACAGATAAGAAATGTCGCGTCGGTTGGTGGGAATATATGCACTGCCAGTCCAATATCTGATTTGAATCCTCTTTGGATGGCATCCGGGGCAAAGTTTAAGATCATCGATAGCAAGGGAAACACTAGAACAACACTGGCTGAAAACTTTTTCCTGGGATACCGCAAGGTGGATCTCGCTAGTGATGAGATTTTACTGTCCATACACTTACCATGGACCAGGCCTTTCGAGTTTGTAATAGAGTTTAAGCAAGCTCATCGTAGAGATGATGACATTGCAATAGTAAATGCTGGGATGCGTGTTCATCTTGAGAAAAAGGACGAAGAATGGATTGTGTTGGATGCATCGATTGCGTATGGTGGGGTCGCTCCTCGGTCTATTTCGGCATCAAAAACTAAGGATTTTCTCATAGGAAAGAGCTTGAATAAGGAGTTGCTTAGTGGGGCTTTGAAGATTTTGGAGGATGACATTGTGCTAAAGGAGGATGCTCCTGGTGGGATGGTGGAGTTCAGGAGATCTTTGACACTTAGTTTTTTCTTCAAGTTTTTTCTGTGGGTGTGTGAGGAGATAGGAGGGAAGACATCTTTGACAGAAAGTATACCGTCATCCCATCTGTCTGCAATAAAGCCGTCTCATAAGCCATCTGTCATGGGTAGTCAAGACTACGAGATTGTCAAACAGGGGACGTCCGTGGGATCTCCAGAGGTTCATCTTTCGGCAACACTTCAGGTGCGTTTGATAACCGTTTTTAACAGTTGTTTCCTAGGGAAGCCATTACCCCTTCAATCTTTTTTCCTCTTCAGTTGTAATTTTGTTGAGATTTGAGAACTGTGTGGGGTGAATGCATTTTTTGCTGTATAATGTGTGCTTTTGGTGGTGCTAGATAGAACTATTTCGACCTTCAAATCTCCCATCTAGCAAGCCAAACTTTGGGAGCTTATTGTCTTTAGGGTTGAGGGTTAAAGACACTTTGATCTGGTAATTTGATGATATGGTAACTTATTTATCAGACATGAACGGTGTGTCGGAGAAAATCTATCCTTTAGCTACTGCATAACAAACCTGTGCGAAGGAGTCTTTGCTTGGTGATTGTAGATCAAATGAGTACACCAAAGTTCAAGACACAATCATGTTCGTGTAGTAGCCTATTTATCGTACATAAATAGTTGAACTAGAAATTGGTCATTCAAGTATGATAGATAAATGAATATGTCATGATGATGGCAATTCAGAGTTTCTGATGCCATTGTTGTTCCAGGTTACAGGCGAGGCAGAATATGCTGATGACATGCCAATGCCTCCAAATGGATTGCATGCTGCATTGGTTCTCAGTAGAAAGCCCCATGCTCGCATAGTGTCTATCGACGATTCTGGTGCAAAGTCTTCACCCGGGTTTGCTGGCATATTTTTCGCCAAAGATATCCCTGGGGACAACCGTATTGGACCCGTTTTTCTTGACGAGGAGCTATTTGCTTCTGAATTAGTGACTTGTGCGGGCCAGGTAATCAATCCATCAATTCTTCTTCAAAATGCTGTCATATAAACCTGTTTCGGAAACATCACTTCAGATATGTGAATGTGCAGGTGATAGGTGTAGTTGTTGCAGATACTCACGAAAATGCGAAGCTAGCTGCAAGAAGAGTTCATGTTGAGTATGAAGAACTGCCGCCCGTTTTATCTATAAAGGAAGCAGTCGAATCAAATAGTTTCCATCCCGGGTCAGAGAAGCAGTTGAAAAAGGGTGATGTCGATTTCTGTTTTCAGTCAGGGCAGTGTGACAGAATCATAGAAGGAGAGGTACAAGTAGGTGGTCAGGAACACTTCTACTTGGAGCCTAATAGTAGCGTAGTTTGGACCATGGATGGTGGAAACGAGGTCCATATGATTTCATCGACTCAAGTAAGCAAAATCCGTCTAGTTTTAGTTTCTCATCTGCATCATAAATTGGTCAAATTCTTGAAC
This sequence comes from Portulaca oleracea, assembly GCA_029582165.1. Lineage (NCBI taxonomy): Eukaryota > Viridiplantae > Streptophyta > Magnoliopsida > Caryophyllales > Portulacaceae > Portulaca > Portulaca oleracea. Next base: position 37,966,405 of record CM055885.1, on the reverse strand, counting down.
ATGATTTTATTTTACATTGTCGTTCTTCTTCCACGTGTTCCCTCATTCTTAGCATTGTTTTGCATACTTTTGCAGGCTCCTCAGAAGCACCAGAAGTACGTTAGCCGTGTTCTTGGGCTCCCAATGTCCAAAGTAGTATGCAAAACCAAGAGAATCGGTGGTGGGTTTGGTGGCAAGGAGACAAGATCAGCGTTTCTTGCAGCTGCAGCCGCCGTTCCATCTTATTTATTAGACCGACATGTCAAAATCACATTAGACCGAGATGTAGACATGATGATAACTGGACAGCGTCACAGCTTTCTCGGAAAGTACAAGGTTGGATTTACAAATGACGGGAAGGTGCTAGCTCTGGATCTTGAGATATACAACAACGCGGGAAACTCACATGATCTCTCTCTAGCTGTTCTTGAACGTGCAATGTTTCATTCAGATAATGTCTACGAGATACCACACATGCGGGTAAACGGAAAAGTTTGCTTCACTAACTTTCCGAGCAACACCGCCTTCCGTGGGTTTGGGGGCCCTCAAGGCATGATTATTGCTGAAAATTGGATCCAGAGAATAGCGGCGGAGCTCAATAAGAGCCCAGAGGAGATCCGGGTAAGATTACTTGCATCGTGGGTTTGCTTCAATTGCTTCAAATAAAGCCCTAATTATACGAATCCTTCTCCCAATATTTGTCTGTCCCAGGAACTGAATTTCCAAAGTGAAGGGTCAATGTTGCACTACGGTCAGAAACTTGAGCACTGTACACTGCCCCGATTGTGGAGTCAATTAAAGTCCTCGTGCGATTTTCCTAGAGCCCGTGCTGAGGTTGACCTTTTTAATGCCCAAAACCGTTGGAAGAAACGCGGAGTTGCCATGGTACCCACTAAATTCGGCATCTCATTTACAACAAAGTTTCTGAACCAGGTAACCTACAGTTGTCATAGACAGAGTCTTATATTTATTTCGTTTTTTCGTTATATCGGAAGTGTCTTTTGATTGTGACTACTGCAGGCAGGTGCACTTGTTCAAGTTTATACCGATGGTACAGTGCTGGTTACACACGGGGGTGTCGAGATGGGGCAAGGTTTACACACAAAAGTTGCTCAGATTGCGGCATCTGCTTTTAACATTCCTCTTAGCGCGGTCTTCATATCAGAAACCAGTACAGACAAGGTATCATCCAAGAAAAGTATTTTTTTACCGTCACAATTCCTCCAGCAGTTATGAACAGTCTTAGCGAAAGAACTGCTCAAGCTACAAAATTCATTTCCTGATGTTGGTGTTTTCGGTTTGCTGCCAAACAGGTGCCTAATGCATCACCTACTGCAGCATCAGCAAGTTCTGATATGTACGGTGCCGCAGTTTTGGATGCCTGCGAGCAAATAAAGGCGAGGATGGAGCCTATTGCTTCAAAACACAACTTTAGTTCATTTGCTGAGGTATGTCCAACTGCGTTGTGTGTTTTTTCTCGGCAAACTGTCAAATGCACCATATTGACTTCTAAATCTCCCTAGACCTTGCAAATCCGGGACCCATGTTGGGCGTTTTTTTTGCTTTTTTTGGTACAATAGTGCAACATATTGAGCTTTTGTCCCGTTGCAGTTGGTAAATGCATGCTACTTGGAAAGAATAGACCTATCTGCACACGGATTCTACATTACACCTGAAATTGGCTTTGACTGGAAGTCTGGCAAAGGAATTCCATTCAGGTACTTCACGTACGGCGCTGCTTTTGCCGAGGTTGAGATCGACACGTTGACCGGAGACTTCCACACGCGATCTGCAGACGTCGTTCTGGATCTCGGGTTTTCTCTCAATCCAGCCATCGACGTTGGTCAGGTAAATTTTATTATCTCTTTTGGTTTCATCATATTATGATTCTACATACTATGTTCGTCTTTCCGCAATGCTTATATATATTGCTGGTGCAGATTGAAGGAGCATTCATCCAAGGGTTGGGGTGGGTTGCCTTAGAGGAGCTCAAGTGGGGAGATGCTGCTCATAAGTGGATCCCACCTGGCTGTCTTTTTACGAGCGGTCCGGGTAACTATAAAATCCCATCGGTGAACGACGTTCCTTCAAAATTCAACATCTCGCTTCTAAAGGTCAGTTCATCTAATTATGTCAAGTAAAATCCGCCCAGAAAGGGGTATTTGTTTGTACTTCATTGCTTGTAACTTGAATCAACAATTTGGAGGAGGTCTGATGTAGCGGTCTTACCTTTGAATTAAACAATTTGGAGAGACGGGTTACCATTGACCCAAGACAATGAAATGGAAATCATCTCAAACCTCGATAATGCTTTCCATCTCGAATCTCGATAACCCAAAAAAGAAATTGGGACGTGGGAGCTAAGACTTGACAAAACTGACCTGATCCGAATGACCCATCCGTACCTGACCAGACCCATATCTGAAAATTCCAAAACTAATGAACCCGAAATGGACATGAACTCCATTTGATCTAACTCAATCCGACCTGACCTGAATTTACTTTTCACCAAAGTTGTTTGGAGTCTGAAAGATAATCTTACCTGACAAGAAATAAAGCGATTCAGACACAACCCAAACGCGTCCCAACCCGAATCTTGTTGACCCGAACTAATCTAGCCCAAATGGGTTCAACCCAAACACAACCTGAATGACCCAATTGCCAGGTAAGACGGCATGTATCTAGATTTCCGCAGATCCTGCAAAAGTAGGACCCATGCCGAGAATCATCATTGTTATTAATTAGATGGTTGTTAATTTTGGCGAAATTTGCAGGGTGCTCCAAATGTGAAGGCAATACATTCCTCCAAAGCTGTGGGGGAGCCTCCATTCTTTCTTGCTTCGGTGGTCCTTTTCGCCATAAAAGATGCCATTGCAGCAGCTCGAGCAGAAGCAGGCTGTATGGGCTGGTTTCCTCTCGACAATCCTGCAACTCCCGAGAGAATCCGCATGGCTTGCATTGATGAGTTCACTTCCAGATTTGTCGATGCCAACTTCCATCCCAAGCTCAGTGTCTGATCCTTCAACTCGGTCCTCTTAATCTTGAATCAATCAGGCCTGTGTACACCTTCACATACATTTCTTTGTAGCATTGATCCCACTGTACAAGATTACTGATTAATGTTTGTAACTTGTACATCTAGTTATGTCAAAAACATCTAAATTCAAATAAGAAATTGATTCTAATAAGAAATTGATGTCTGATACCCAACCTTTTCAGGTTGGACAGTTTGGATATGTGGCTAAATCGGGTTGAGAAAAAGGGTTTCAGTGAGCTGAGCTGAGCTCAAGCTGGAGCTGCCTTGGGCTAGGTTCGGTCAGCAAGAACTTGGCTGGAGCCGTCTTTGAGCTCAAGCTGGAGCTGAGATGAGCTCAAACATTTTGGGACGGAGGCAGTATAATATTATATTAATAATTGCAATATTGTACTTTTATGATAGTAGTATTTTTCGTTACTAATCTAATGGTAGTAAATAGTAATCTTAAGGCCCCGTTCTTTTATACAGCTGGTTGCGGTTGGTTGCGTTGCAGTAGGGAAGAAATGTGGTGGATTGTGATGGGTTGAGAAAAATTGTGGTGGATTGTGGTAGGTTAAAAGATAAATTAAAATTGAAAAAGTAGATTATAGTGGGTTGTGGTAGATTGTGATGGAATATAGAAAGTTGTGGTGCGGTGTGGAGCGGCAACCAACCTGCAACATAAAAGAACGGGGCCTAAATAACAAATTCTTGTACATATTGAGAAATTTATAATCAAAATATTTAATGTTTGACTGCACAATTTCCAAAGACGACAATTTATATGGAACGAAGAGGAGTTAATTACATTTACCCTACCTGACTTATGTGGTAATAATTTTTGCACACCCGACATTTGAGAAATAATTTTCACTTTACCTGACATTTGAGTGGTCATAAATTTAAAGCCCCTCAGGTATGTTATAATTGATTTTTTATTGACTTTTCCGAATCAGAAAAATAAATATGAAGTGACCTTTATACCCTTGTTATTATTTCCTTTGACTTTCAATTAAATGTGAAATGACTTTTGTACCCTTAGTATTAATTGTTCTGACATTTTAAAACCCAACCACTCCACTGATTCCTCTGATCCCTCTCCCCGACCCCTCTCCCCGACCCCCCCTCCCATACAGAAAATGAAAACCTAACCCCTCCCAAACCACCATGTCTGTCTTCTACTCTCCAACATAGTCTTTTCCTTCTCAAATTAAAGGGTAACATCATAATTTCACATAGTGATATAAGGGTATTATTATATTTTTTCTATTTCCGATGACAAGTTACCGGATTCTAACACTAAAAATCACTTTCACTAAATGTCAGGTAGGGTGAAAATTATTTCCCAAATGTCGGGTGTGCAAAAATTATTACCGCATATGTCAGGTAGGGTAAATGTAATTAACTCGAATTGAGAGAGTATTAAACAAAGTGAATTCAATATTTTTTCTAAACTAAACAAAGTGAATCAAATTTTTTTGAAACCAAACAGGCAAACAAAGTGAATTAATTATGATTTTATTAGTTGACTTGGGTTGAACTTGAACAAGGAACACCCCCGGTTTTTTGCGCGGGATGCTCGGACACACGGATCTCGTTGCACATGGAGTTGTGTTTTTTAGTGGAATCTTAAAGATTAGTGGATATTTTAGTCATCCAGTTCAGTATTAGGTAATCTCATGTTATTTGGCTGGACATCCATGATTTGAACCAGAAGCAAGCCATTGTACGTTTTCGTGCACTAGCTAGCTACCGAATCAAGCGCCATATCTAGTCTCGAATCGAACTCACAATGAGCTCAAGGCATCCCCAAGATCCTGATCCTGGTGATGACGACGTTGAGGGCAATCCAGGAGTTAAAGATCCAGATGGATTGTCTCGGTCAGTGGTCTCCGATACTGTGTTTTCTATGTTTTATGTCTTTCCGTTCTTCATTATTACCATTTGTCTTGGGTGCTTTTTTGTCGCATTAGCGGTTGTAGCCATTGTGATTTCCCCTGCAGTGTTACTGGCACTGCTTTTTCCTGCTCTTGTTGCTGTTCGGCTCAACCAGTTGGTAAGGAATGGTTACAGTTTGAACAGAGCTATCCAGCTTAAGTATCTTATCAAATCTTGGATATGTTTGTGTGCGGAGATCTGGGTCATAATCTGTGCGTTGTTGTCGATAGTAGCCTCGTACACTCCCAAGTTGAAACACGCCGTGGTGGCTGGATTGCCCTGGACGGATTGGATCAAGCTGAACTATACGGTCTGTTGTGGCTGCGTGCTTTACCACATTGCTTCTATGTACGTCCTTGTGTTTCTGCCAAGAATCCAGCTGGAGTACAGAGAAAGCGGGATAAGTTTTACAGACTCGATTGCAGAAATAGTAGACTGTGCTGTCGTATGGCAGGCACTAGTACTAGCACTGAGACTTGTCCCTGATTTGAAGCAGCATCAGACTCTGGGGCTACAGACGTCCAAATGGTTTGTGACAGCGATTTTCGCCCTCATGGGTTACAATGCCATTACAGTCTTTACTTGTGCAGTTGTGTGCTTGCTGCAGTTAGCCTGTAGATATCTTGACCCAGAAGCCAAACGAGCCATAACGAAGTACGTACCATCCACAGAGAAGCTTCTCCATAGACGGCATGTGGTGTATTATGCGAATGGAACCAGGAGAAGCTTCAACTTCATTTTGACCTCAACAATGCTCCTGCTTATATGGCTGTATTATTTCGGGTCGCACCTAGACACAAATACAGCGAAAGCCAGGTCTGTTTTGCGATTTGGTAATCACACTCTCATCAGTCTTGTAGTCTGCTCCCTTCTTTGGCTACTGAAAACTTGTGTAGCACTAGCATGGGAGGATCATACAGTCTACACCCGGCTAGATTCGAAGATTCTCGATCTAGGGAAGCAGGCACATTTTCTTCGCTTGCTGGGTAGGCAAAATTGTGATCATCCCAGCCACAAAATACGACGCCAAGATCATCATGGCAGGGCCTCACGACGTGGTCTGTTTGAAGCACTGTCCGCGGAGATGACCAGCAATCTTTTGATTCCAGTATTGGATCTAGATTTCGAAAAGCATGACCAATGGTGTAGTCTCAGTAACGATCGAAACAACAACATCATGAGGCTTCCTGCAATGAGGCATTCCCTGATGTGGAAGAGGTTTTGCACAAAAATCGGCTACACAAAAACAAGTCTCCAGCTGCAGGATGACTTTTGCTTCTCCAAGTCCTGGGACCCAACCATATGCGACGTACAACAGGTAGCTCAGTATTTGCTGACGGCTGAACAGGCGTTGTTGAACGACGAGTATGATTCTCACATCACCAAGCTACCAAGGAGTAGTGATCCAAGAGATCCCAGTAATAACAGGTATGGTAATCAATGGTAATTTTTGACACCAACCCTTGATGTGGGAGTTCATTACTTTGCTTTCTCTCATGGTTTGATTGATTAATCAAGCAGGGTGACAATAAAAGACTTGCAGAATCTTGTGAATAAGGAAAACAATCCAAGTGGCGTCGACCATGATTGGGAGTGTCTCCGAAACCTGGTGGAAAGCATGAAGGTAGATCGGGATTCAAACTCTAACCAAGGAGACTCGTCAGAAAGAATATGCTATGAAAAACTCCAAGCATGGATGGTACGTAATTCATAACTTATCCTAACTTAACTGACCTAACTTGAATCCAACACCTTGCATTTTATGTATTTGAGTAGAAAAAGACGCGCGAAGATGGTTTGCTCCTAATAAATACAATAAGTGGTTCCTTGGAGATGGTGAATTGTTTGGACAATATCATGAGGGTGGTAATCATAGGGGCAACCTTGATAATGTGGCTCCTTCTTACCAAAATGGCAACCACAAAAGTACTTCTCCTCATTGCATCTCCATTACTTGCTGCAAGTTTTGTCTTTGGGGATACTTGCAAGGGCTTGTTTCAAGCCATCATTTTCGTCCATGTTTTGCAACCTTTTAGCGTTGGCGACGAATGTGACATCGGAGAAGATAAAGAGGTCAGTCTCTTCATCATCATCGTCGTCATCTTTTTCTTCTTTTATGATTCCTCTTTCAACACTCGATCTCTGTTATTTTGTAGATGCGAGTCATATCAATCGGAGTGTGGAAAACAATCTTCTCAAAGACAGACGACCAGGGTAAAATTGTTCAAGTCGTATATCCCAATTCGAAACTATCCAAACTGAAGGTCATCAATCACAAAACAAACCTTGGTGGACAAAGCCAACGAACTACAGCGGATGCTAACCTTGGAACCCCAATTAAGAATATCCAGAAGCAGGAGTTTTGCAACAAGTTCTAGTTATTGCTCCGCAGGATCGGATATTATAACTTGAAGGAGATCGAGTTTATCCAAGATTTCACTACCTTGATTCCATAATCTAAATTCAGATCACCAGAATATATATTGTCAAGTTTCGAATCTGATTATTATGATTGTTCACGCTGATTGTTATGATTCTTCACCTGCAAATATCTGGAGCACATGCTCCGGATGCATGCAATATATATGGATTACTTTGAAACATTTTGCATAGTGTATTACTTATATTTTTTCCATGATTTTAAACATCAGTTATAAATGTACAATATTTATTGGCTACATTGGCAAATATAAATGATATCTTAAGAGTGTCAATCATATTAGAGAATGCACAATTTATTCACAATTTTAGATTTATATAAAAAAAATATATAAATATATAAATAATTTTATATTACTTATAAATTGCAACCACCCTCAAATTAACGAATTAACATACTTTTAACAATCTAAGGTCCTATTCGGCAAAATTAGTGTTTTAGATAGCGGATAGAGATCTATATAGCGAATGGCGGTTTAAGTAGCGGATAGTGGTTTAAGTAGTAGATAGCGGATGCCTGTTCAAATGAAAATTGTGTTCGGTAAATTTAGCGGTTGAATTAACAAATTAATGTGAATTGGCATAAAAGGATATCAATAATTTCCAAAGACAAAATTTTCAAAGGGTATTTTTTGATCGAAAAATATGAAACGCTACTCCAAACGCTAAACGTTATTTATTAGCGTTTCACAAAACGCTCCTTAAAACGTTAAACATTCCTCAAAACGTTAGCTTACCGTACATACGCGAATATTTATGCAACTAGAGTTTTAACTTTATCAAGACGTTAAACGCTATCCCGAGCGCTACGTACTGCCAAAATGAGCCTAAATATATATTGGCACGTATTTGATTCAAGATATTTATCAAGAATAAGTCTTTGAGTAACATACTTACAACCTTGAAACGTAACTCATATCCAACATTCAAAACCAAACATACACATATACTTTTAAAGGCAGATAGATGAACTCATTGCCCTAACAGTAACAATTGAATAACCCTAACACAGAAATTCTTTGAATGAATGCAAACTTATTTCAGACAAGAATATGGAATGACATCAGTTATTTCAAGAGGAAACGTATGTAGACTTGCTTAAGTAAGGACGAGGTTTCTTCAAGCCCACTGCAAGGAGGCACACTCGGAAGTAATCGTAAACGTAGGAAGCTCTGAAGAGTTCGAGCTTCTTGTCATTCCATGGAGGATACCTGAACCAGAAATCCGGGAACGCTTGCCTTCTTACTATCGGCTTCTCATGGCTGAATGTATCGAATGAGTATTTTCCATGGTATCTTCCGAATCCACTTTCTCCTACTCCTCCGAATGGAAGCATGTCTGCTAGATACTGTACATTTTTTTTCCATTAATTGTCACACTCATTTTGTAAACATATAATTGATCATATCTATCTCAAAAAAATATGAACATTTAGTATGAACTGAACTTAGGCCATGTTCTTTTATGCGGTATTTTGTGGAATGGTGTGGTGAGGTGTGGTGGAATTGTGGTAGATTATTGGTATTTGGGGTAGGTGAGGAGAGAGAATGTAAAAAGTAGAGGGGAAAAGTAATGAGAGAGAAAAGTGAGGAGAGAGAAAAGTAATGATATGCGGTAAAATGTGGTGGGTTGTGGCAAATTACGGTAGGCTGTGACACCGCAGTTTGCCAACCGCAGAAAAGAACACGACCTTATTCTAAAAAAAAAATAAGGTGAAGAATTGCTAATTTTGTGGACCCTAAAGTTTTTGAGCTAAATAAAAAAGACATTAAAGTTTGTTGGCTGAACAAAAGGCCTGTGTACTGTATTTCTTTTTCTTCCCATGTTTGAATTGTTCTCCCGATTGGCGTCAAACTTCAAAACTTAGGTTAAAAACTGATATTGCAGCTATAATACACCTCTCTTATTCATGTTGAAACTTACACCAGGGATCTAAGTAGCTCCGACATGAATAAGAGAAGTGTATTATAACTTCAATATCAGCTTTAACCTTAGTCCTGAAGTTTGCGCTCAAATCGGGAGAAAAATTCAAACATGGGAAGAAAAAAAAGAACGGGATAGTAGCCTTTTTTTCGCTCCACAAACTTTAAGGTCCTATTTTATTCAGCCCACAAACTTTAGAGTCAATAAAATTAATGTTAAAAACCAAGGGTTCAAAAAATAAATACTCTTACACTTCGGAGTCCAAAATGCAAATAATCCCATGTCACAGATGGACCAAAGAATTAAAATAAAACAATAATGTCATACCTGGACAATAGTATCATTGGAGACCAAAGCTCCAGAAGAAGTTTCTTTGGCTAATCTCTTCATGAGTTTATCATTGTTGGTGAAGCAATATATGGCCAGTGGTTTCGGCCTCGAGTTTACAAATTCAATGCTTTCTTCCATATTTTCCAGCTGCGAAAGTAAAAACATATGTAATTAACTTCATATATATATATATATATATATATATATATATATATATATATACTTCCATGCATAGAGAGACAGTGAATCATATAGTATATAGACATGTAGGAGTACGTCACTCAACTGTAATTATTGGAAGCAACGGCCCGAAAATTTCATCCTTCATGATGGCTGCATCAACCGGGGGGTCCAACAGGATCGTTGGCTCGACAAACCTGTCGGAGGAATTAACCATGGTTAAAATCTTAGATTAATTGGAACTGGTGTCTCTAAATTTATTTAAATTTGAGGTTTTGACTGTTGCATCAAACCCTAATTAATAGCGAGACGTTTAAGGGTATTGAATTTGAATTTGGATTTGGATTTATTATCCTAATTAGGCTTACAATTTATCTTCATCGGTTGATCCACCATGCACGATAGAATCTTTAACTCCAGGTTCATCAAGAAGATCTGTCAATCGCTTAAAATGGCGTTTATTGACAATTTTCGTCACAGTTTCCTTCTGCTTTGGCCCAAGTATGTTCTTGATAGCTTCTTTTAGTAACTTAACCTGAGCCATGTAAACATAACAATTGTGAAACCCAACTATTTCCTTAGGCATGCATACCATATCAAAGAGAAAGGATCTAGATTTGTGCAAGATCCAACTCCGTCAAAAGAGCTTAAGTTGGTGGTCGAAAACCCTGGTAATGACTTCTTTTACTAATAGGATATAATACGAACAAGACGATCAATTCTCATGCAAAGATGTTTAGAAAAACATACCAAAGTTGGCGCGAATTCTTTTTGTACGAGGATATAATCGATTGCAATACATGCTTGACCGCTGCAAGTCGCAAACTTTCCATATATCATCCGCTTCAAGAAGATCTAAATTCCCATCGGCCATGTAAAAGACATTCGTTAAACTAGTTATCACCCAAACATCAACCGTATATTAAAGAAAAAGTGTTGCATTAAATACCGTAAAATATGTTATAAATTACCTTTGTGCTCCATGATGTAGGCAGTGTATCGACAATAGCAGGGCATTTTCCGCCGAGTTCTAAAGTCACCGGGGTCAAATGCTTGGCAGCAGCGGTCATCACCATGCGTCCCGCATGGCTACCCCCTGTGGTTATATTGAGAGTGCATGCAAATTATTAGTTATGTTACTTACGTACAACAAATTTAAACTAAGTTCAACTCATAACACATTTATAAAACAAACTCATAATAGATTCAACTGCCAAACCCTGAATAAGTCATGCAGAAAGCCCTCAAGAAATGTTTAGAATAAGTTCGGAAAACATTAATTTAGAAGAAGTTCAGTTAAAATATGTCGAAGAGACCATATCGATAAGCTAGAACATCGTTCCCTCACTTGGTTCAAACAAGTTATATATTAAGTATTTAAAACTCACACTAGAATAAGTTCAATTCGGTGCACATTTATAAAACAAACTCATAATAGATTCAATTGCCGAACTCAAAATAAGTCATGCAGAAAACCCTCAAGAAATGTTTAGAATAAGTTCAGAAAACATTAATTTAGAAGAAGTTGAGTCAAAATAAGTTGAAGAGAACATATCGATAAGCTAGAACATATATATATATCTATATATATATATATATATATATATATATATATATATATATATATATATATATATATATATATATACTCATATATCTTGTTTGCCTAAGACATTTATAAAACAAACTCATAATTTAATAGATTCAATTGCCGAACTCAAAATAAGTCATGCAGAAAACCTTCACGAAATATTTAGAATAAGTTCAGAAAAACTTAGACTTAAAATAAGTTCAGTCAAAATAAGTTGAAGAGAACATATGGATAAACTACAACATCGATCCCTCACTTGCTTGAAACAAGTTGGTTCGTACGTTCTTAGGTACGTACCGGTGAAGAAAATCTTATCCCATTTGAGTTGCAAGAGTTGCTCGGTAACCTCATGGCCGCCTTGGACGACCTTGACAGCTTGAGGATCGACGTAAGTAGGGATGGCTTCGGCAAGGAGGGCAGAAGATGCAGGAGCTAACTCTGATGTCTTCAACACTGCTGTGTTTCCTGCTGCTATTGCTCCTATCAGTGGCTCCAATGCCAGCCCTAATTCACTCAAAATTAGCCATAATTAATATTATGTACATGTTACTCCCTCCGTTCCATATTAATTGACACTTAAACTAATTTTTGTTGTTCCAAATTAGTTGTCACTTTTCATTTCCCAATACTTAATTTAATTATTTTACCTTTAATAACTATCTAAACTTTTTACCTTTTCAATTAATAAATTACTCACATCCTCTCACTACTTATATATACCTTGATATCCGAAAAAACACCTTGAAAAATAGTGTTATTTAATCATGTGATTAGTTTTTTTAGTTAAAACATTGGTAAGTGAAATTTTTTGAAATATGTCAATTAATATAGAACGGAGGGAATACTCCCTCCGTTTGTTTTTATCTGTCGCATAGGAAATTATGTTAAAAACTTTGACCGTTAATATCTTAATTTATATAATAATTCATCATACCAAATTGGTAACATTATATTCGTAATAAAAAATACTATTCAAAAAAATATAATTTATATTTTTTATAAAAGTTTTATATTAGAAATTATTTATTAAAAATTGGCACTGAAAACCGTAAATGACAGATAAAAAAGAACAGAGGTAGTAGTATTTAGCTAGCTAGGGTTAGAACTCCAATTTAATTACCAAATGGGAAATTCCATGTTGAAAAGATGAGGACTACACCAAGGGGTTCTGGCACAATTTCTGCCTTCGTACCCACTCCCGGTAATGGCAGTTTCACCTGCCAAATTGTAGAATGATCGATAGTTATTATAAAATTTATCATAAATTTATTATATTATTATAAAATTCATCAATATTTATCAAATTTATCAATTATTTTTATAAAAATTTATTACATAGAAAATGGACATACTTTAGTACATATGGTGAATATATCTAAGTAGATCCACACGGCGTAAGGTATAATTTGCACCTATTTATGTGTACACATTTTCTAATCTTTCAATTTTCTATAATGTAATTAATTAGTAGAAAGCACCTCATCTTCTAAATCGAAAATCCACCTGGTAAGTATCATGTAGTGTATTACCAAAAAAAAAGTATCATGTAGTGTATATAAAAACCATATTTTATTACACATTAAATTGATTAAATTATGATATAAATTTATAAAAAGAAAAAAAAATGTAAAATATGTCTAAGGGTTTATTTAATTACAACGTCATTTATATTTATTGCCATAGCCGGCAATAAATATAAGGGTCCTTATGAAAGCATTTGATAATTAATCATAGCTATTTAAAATATTAATATGAAATATCATTATAAGTATTGATTTGATGAAAAAAAAAAGCTTAGAATATCTTGGATCAAGCCCAATGTCATGGTCCAGCTTCCTATCAATCGTTCAACCAACAATTTAAAGTCATGTAAATTTCATATTTCTTTTTCAGCAAACCTTTTATAAACCGCAAAAAATTGTACTTTAATATTTCAATCATTCAACCAAGAAAGGGATTATAATTGATAGTTTTTTTTTTTTTTTTTGGAGGAAGAAAGTTTCATGTTTAAAGTTCAATTTTCTAGCAAGAAAAGAATATCCATATCCTTTCCATTTCAACTATATCTGAAGCATATTGTTCAACATTTTAATTTTAATCAACAATTTCTCACATCATATTTTACCAAAAATAAAAACATTATACTTTTATAATAATATTATCGTTATAAACATAATAATAATTTTATGAGAAATTATTTCAAGGCATGTATTGAGTAACTAAGGCCAACCTTTTTAGGACGCATCCACCTGCTCAAGTTATCCAATGCTACATTAATGTCCTTTATTAACGTCCCTACCTGCAAACCAACAGTCCAACATTTTCATAAGGTCATTCTCAATAGTAAATATCATTTTTACCCCAATTTTTTTACAGACTTTATTCTAATTGTAAATAAATAGAACATTACATAATTGATGTTGAAAATAAGATCTAATATCTTAATATTAAATTCCAAATCCAAAATCTCATTTTCATATTTAATACACCCACGCGTTTTTCTTCTTCCACTCCCTCATGCTGGCCCACAAAATAAATTAACATATTTATTTTCACTCTCATATGTGAATATAGGTGTATCTTGCTTGCTTGTCTGCCTTATATAATGAAATACTCGTAGTAAATAGTAATCATTTTCTAATTCAATTCATTTATGTTGTAATACAACTTTTTATTATAGGTCTCTAAGAGTATGTGCTCTTAAGAATCACGTCAATTTTTTTTTATATTAATAGAGCATGAGAAGTGTATATCATCATACAAGTCTTTTTGTTGTCATTAATTCAAAATCAAAGCATGCATGAATGGAAGGGTTTGAGATGTATGATTTTGAATGTTTCTTGGCTAAATTTCATAGGAGATAGTGATCTAGGCTTGGTGGAATTAGAAAATTTTCAACCTGCCAAAATTATGAAATTGATGAGTCACGTTTGTCATGAACAGTTTGATATTTAACCTTTGTCCCTGACCTATAAACTTGGATATCAAAGAGGTGACATGCAAATTGATACTATCTATCTCAATTTGACCTATTGATAATAACTCCATTAGAGCACATTATATTTTCATTGAAATGAAAGATACTATATAGCATGAACTATCTAGGGGTGAAGCCAACTCTTAACAAATAGGGGTTACTATAAACTACTTTGAACCTTTTTATGGGGCCATAACATATGAAAATCAAGCTTCATTTTATGCAATTTGTAATATCATATTATCAAAAAAATAACTTATATACAAAAATTAAGAGGGACCATGGTCACTATCCGCTCGCAAAGTGCGCCGCCCCTTAAAAATTATACTTCTTAAAGTACTTATATTTGAATGATGTTAAGGAGTACGATATAATTAATTATTGGGCACCCAGCTAAATATTATGCGTTGTTTCCCGTGCATAGGAAATGTTGCCTATATCTAGATTACTTTAGAACTCGCGTTAGCGAAACTATACTGAAATTCATTGTTGTTGTTGTAGCTAAATATATATTTTCATGCTAACTTATGAAGAATTAGTGAATGATATGGTGCATGCATACCTCATCTCTAAAGGCTTCAACAGGAGGCTTGCCCAAATCAAGGTTGAGTGCTGTGAGTATATCTGCTTCTTTTTCTGTGACAAACTTGTACACACCTTTCAACTGTGTTTTCCTCCAAGAAGCTTCCTTTGTCTTCCCTGATTTGAAATACTCTCTCAACTCCTCCATATTTCTCTCCATTTTCTACTATAATTCCTATGTGTTGGTAGAGTTATATATGTAGCATTATATATATATATATATATATATATATATATATATATATATATATATTTCAATAAAGATCCACCAATGTACTTTGATATGATCAATATGCATGGTGTATAAATACATGGTTAAGTAGGGCCAATCAAGTTACTGTGTGAACAAGGTCACTTAGATGACTGTCATGATCTACAATATCATTCTTTGATTGATAATTTTTATATAATTTTGTATTAATTATTGTAAAATTATACTTTCAGGATATATAGTATTAATGGTCATTATGAATCTAATGATGTTAATTTTATATAACATGTCATTGTATATTCTGAAACTTTTTCTAGTTTGACTGCACAATTTTCAAAGATGACGATTAATATGAACGGAGGGAGCAGTACGTTGATGTGATCGGTCAGCTCATCGAAAGGGTGAATAAAAAAAAATGCAATGATGAACTATATTTAAATTTGTAGGGTCATGAAATTAAAGAAGACGGTAGGAAACTTTGGAACAGTTGATAACTTCCCTAGCTAATATTGATGATACTTGTACCAATATAGATGGCCATGCCATGATCATCCCACTGGTCAATGAACCATTAATGCACCCCTTCGTTCCATATTAATTGTCATAATTTTGACTTTCGTTGTCTCAAGTGTCAATTTTTGATTGAAAATTTCTTACATAATATATTATTAAAAATTGTAATATTATACTTTTATGATAGTATTTTTCGTTACGAATTTAATTTTGGTTATTTTTTTTAATGACAACTCATTGTATATATTGAAAAATTTATTGTTAAAAATTTTAAAATTTAACTACACGATTTTCAAAGACGATAATTAATATGAAATTAATGTTTGGTGTAGTTGCATAACTTTTAATTAGTAGATGTGATTGCATATCTTGGGTTGCTATCAAAATCAATGCCCAATTGCATGTGAAATGGCAAACTTCACCTACTTGGTGGTGGTGGTGGTGGTGGTGAAAAGTTCCATGAAAGCTCTAGATTTAGGGTACAATTTATTACTTGGAGCATGTGCTCCGAATATGATTATTGCTCACATTAGACACATGTATATAATAGATTATTCACTATTAATAATATAATTGTCATTATCAACAATGTAATTGTTCACTGACACATACTTGGAGCATATGCTCCTGATACATGTAATATGTATTGAGTTTGGTGTTATACATAGTACTCCCTTGAGTCCCTTCCTTACTTGTCAGCCTATTGAGTTTACACTCTATAAAAGGGTCCAAGAAGATGAGCCAACTTATATTATTATAAAAAAATTAAGAAAAAGTTGTCCCTAACTAAATACGTTAAATTAAGAAAAAAGGTTATCAAGCTTGATTTTATGTAGTATCTATTTTTGTTTTCCAAGGGGGTTTTGGAAAGGTTTTTCCATGGGTTTATAGGAATCGGTCTCTTTATAAACCTTAATTCATGAGTGTAAGGCTGCATGCTTGCATTTGAATTCCCTAGATTGCACGTATGCATGCATGCTTAAGTTAGTGATTGAAAACTGTAGAGTGGAATCGAAATACCTTGTTGCAGAAGCGATTAGGATCGTGTTGTTGAATCTTGTCCCACGAATACTACAATCTCCTTTCTTGAGTCCTTCGTGTCAACATCGCGGAATGGTGGCTACCAATTACGGAGTCACCCGTATATTCACACCACAAATCCCCTAAACTCCGATAGTTGTTGTTGTTGTTTAAAAAACCAGAAGTTAATGATTGAAAACAATTAAAATGTGCAAAATTTGTAAACTTTTTGAGATAATTAAAATGGCGATGAACCTACCAAGGCAAAGGTATTGATGAGGATGAAAAACTTGGTTGGAATTAATGATGGTATACGTACATATGATAAAAAAATTAAAAGATGGAGTATTTAAAAATTCTGTTGTAATGTCAGCTAATATTCAATTATAACTTATGAAAGTACTGAACAATTGAGCTTCTGCATGCCTAGCAATAAGACCTTATTTTATGGAACTAGTTAGGGGATTAATAGAACACAGAGTCGTGGGGACTGTATACGTTAAGGTCATTCAGAATAGCTGAATGAGGTTGTTGTGGTTGTGACAACAGAATTCAATATGCACCAACAGTCTTGTATATATGTGCATGGATGCTTGCGCTCGCAAAAATTCAGGAACGAGTAAGTTCGGGTTCGATCACTAAAACGAGTCGGACGATAAATTGTTGTCCGGGCCAGGTTTTTTTCCCGGGTCGAATAATTCGGACAGAACTTAATTTGGGTCGAAATCAGGTTAGAACAGTAGAAAAAGAAAAATATTTTGTCAGAATATTCGGTCAATGTCAAAATTGGATTCGGACAGAACCGGGTTTTTCCAGGTCGGCTAATTTAGATATAAGAGTCGGACAAAATTTTGTTAGCGCTAATGGATTCTTTAGTAGTATGTAGTTGGAGGTTTTTTTTTCCTGTCGGATTCAAATTTTAGTAGGTACAATTTCTTTATGTCACTGGATCCTTATATATACTAATCCCTCGATATGTTCCATATTAATCGCAAAAAGGCCGGTGTAGAACTAGTAACAGCAGCAATTCCTTTAACTTGGCGGATCGGAGCAGCATTCATTCCCACCCGTGGCTTGCTACCAATTCAATCCCTCAATCTGTCGCATATTAATCGTCCTTGATATTATTAATTTTTCAACATATACAATATTCTAGTATATGAAAGTACTATCATTATATTCATAATGAAAAATACTACCGTTCTTTTGTGCGTTGCGTTGCGTTTCGTTTGCATTATATTCATAATGGTAATTTGCGTTATGTTGCGGTAGGGTTGCGATAGAGTTGTGTTGCGTTTGGATGCATTAACGCATAAAAGAACGGAGCAGATAAGAACATAACATTGTAATTTCTCGATTGAATTTGTTGTAAGACATTCTTAATCGATCAAAGTGCACATTTTGCATAATTAATATGGAACTGAGAGAGTAATCTACTTGTTTTTATTATTGTAAAGAAATTGTGAATGGAATATTTGTCATTAATATAAAAAAAGAGTGAGAGAGACGTATGTTGTCTCCTAACACAAAAAGTAATAAAGAAAAAGAAAAAAAGAGTACGTAAAAATTGTCTCTAATGGTCCACCTTATTCATGGCCAACGGTCTCACTTATTGTAAAATGGTGCAAGAGGGTACACTTGAATGGTTGTCGTTGAATCTTCATAGACTATTAATTACTCCCTCCATTCTATATTAGTTGTTGTTGGACAGTATCCCAATTTCATTCAGACTCAAGTTTAAAGATATATAATTATTTTCCTTAAAGATACTGCTTGGACTCTACGCAGTTGAGTTCGACTAGAAGACTATTCTACGTCTACTTGGGTTTACTATAAATACTAGATTGTTCAACGTAGCTTGGTGTGGCCAAATTATGTGCCTCTATGGCACCGAGATCTCCTTTTGTCTATTCCACTTTGAGAGTTTTTATTGTGAAATTGTAATCTCCTTTATATCTCACTACCCTTCCGTTGAGATATGTCTATTCCCGTTGTGTTATAACCGTTTGAGATCTTTCTTTCAGTCGTTTGGGATACCCTTTGTAATCTCTCCATTATAGTGGATTTTATCTTGTCTCATGTGGTTTTTTCCCGTTTTCGGCTTCCACGTAAAAATATTGTCTCATCACCACCATTACATTGATCTTGTTTATTTTTTCTCAAATACCTACATCCCTAAATTAATTATCTTGTTCGCTTCCGTTGCAATATTAGATCTGGTTCAATCTGGATCTAATCCTAACAAGTGGCTTAACAGTTGTCATATTTGAAAATCATACAGTCAAATTTCAAAAGTTTGGCCATAAATTTCTCAATATAAACAATGAGTTGCTATATAAAAATTACTACCATTAGATTCGTAACGAAAAATACTATCATGAAAGTATAATATTGCAATTGTTTATAATATATTATGAAGAAATTATCAATTAATGAGAAATAATTAATATATTTTTTTTTTGAATTCGGGTAAATAGGAAGGCCCACCTCCTACAGGGTAAATGGTGAGAGAGACCAACCTGTGGTTAGAAACCTCCCCTCCAGGATCAAGTAACTAACCAAGTGGGACAAAAACCTACACTATTAAAACAAAAAATAAAATATAAGAAAAACCAACAAACAAAAAAAGAAAACAAGACAAAAACTAAAAAACAAAAGACCAACTTGGGAAACCCAATTGACCGAAGACCAAAAAGGAGACCCAGGAAGCCCCAGCACTCCTAGGGAACCCCTTGCACTGCAACTCTTAGGCCTAAGAAATGCAATGCCGGAGAAGGAAGACCCCTAGCAGGCTTCAGGCCGCGACCGACGAGGATCTCAATGCAATAGACAATGACGATGGAAAAGAGGTTGATTTGGGAGCGGAGCGATGGACGACAACTTGCCAGAGGCGGCCGAGGTTGGAAATGGCAACCCTGAGCTCAGCCCGCTTCCGACTCTACTTGGCCGTTTTTCACGGTACTCCCATGTTCTTCGATCGATCTGACAAGGATGCAAGGCACCATCAAACCCTACAGCGACTGTGCCGATTCCAGTTCTTCTGATACAAAGATCGTAGATGAGTCACTCCAGATTGAGATGACCCGATCTAACCGATTTGAAGAAAACAGAATCAAAACTCAACACAAAAACCCTAGCCTCCAAAAAGAGTTGTGAAAGAAGCAAACTTTGAACAGTAACAACGATCTACAAACTAAAACATCCGATCTGTCCGGATCGGTATTCTAAAAAGAAGCAAACTTTGACCAGTAACAACGATCTACAGACAAAAACATCTGATCTATCCCGATCGATATTCTAACTCTCCAAGCATGGAGATAGTCGAATGAGGAAACAAATAGATAGAGGGGAGGGGGGTGGGGGTGGGAGTGGGGGAGGGGGAGCTCTATCTAACCAGGTCTCATTTGTAGTCTATTGGTTTCCAGAGAGAGAGGAGACCCTCTCTCTCTAGAACCCTATGCGTGTGTGCGAGAAATAATTAATATGAAACGGAGTACTTTTACAATGAATGATAAACTGATTTATCCACTAGTTCCCATTTCATGCATGAATAACCATTAACCCATTTTATGGTGCACAAATTTTATAATTTTTATTATAAGAAATTCAGTATTTTCACTAAAATTTTGGGTCTCATCATACAGATTTGTATTGTTTTTTGCGGTGTGAATGTTTTGTTTACCTGTGGTGTTCATGAATGTTCATGTTGTGTTTTTTGTATTTTGCAGTTCGGTTGTAGCATTTTTTTATGGTGGTTGTTTATTGTTTTGTATGCAGCTTGCTGTATTTTGTAAATGTTTTATGCATTTTGACTATCAATAATCGAAAAAAAATCATATAGATTTGTATCGTCTAAGTTCATGAGTGTGCATGGTAGATGAGCAGACTCAAACCGCTGATATTCACCACAAAATTACTTCCTAAAATTTGATTTGTCCGCAATTTAGTCCTTTGAACGACGAACAATCACATGAAGTTCATAGCAAGATCAAATACAACGTATAAAATTACATGTAGGAGCAACTCGGAGATACTATCCTAAATATTACATGTTTATGTCTGCATTTATATGTATATATACGTGTATATATATAATAAAAGATACAATTATCGGAATGACATTAACAACTCTTTCAATATGTATCACATTTCTATAAGATTTGGAACATAAATAGTTTAGCGCGACTAATTCCACAAGACTCGCATGAACACAAATATTACGGATGATATATATAAATACTAATACTTAGAGCCGCTTAAAAAGGGACGAGGCCTCCTCAAGCCCAAAGCGAGGAGTAAAAGCAGAAAGTACTTGTAAACATAGGAAGCTCGGAAAAGTTCAAACTTTTGATCATTCCATGGAGGATACCGAAACCAAAAGTCGGGGAAAATGGGTCGTCGAATCACTGATTTCTCGTGGCTGAATGTATCGAACGAAAACTTCCCATGGTATCTACCGAAACCGCTCTCCCCTACTCCGCCGAAGGGGATTGTGTCTGCTAAGTACTGCATTTGGTTTCATATATGCTTAAGTTATGGATAATTATTTCTCGGAATTCATACAAGAAATTAATATCTAATAACTCTTTTGGACTAGATCGACAATGCCAACATATAGATGTGAATTCAAATTTGGACAAAATAAATATAGAAATTGGATTTAAATAATCTGAACTTTAATCATATTGAATTCAAGTAGTATGCCAGTGTTAATTTTTTTTTATCAAATCCTCATTTTTTTTAAAAAGAATCTAAACTTTGACCATATTGAATTGCAGTACCTGAATAATGGTGTCGTTAGACATCAAGGCTCCAGAAGACGTCTCGTTGGCTAATCTTTGCATGAGTTTATCGTTTTCGGTGAAACAGTATATGGCCAGTGGCTTTGGCCTTGAGTTTACAAATTCGATACTCTCTTCTATATTCTCCAACTGCAGGAAAAAAAAAATAATAATAACAACAACGTTACATATACATTTTGTGCCTTGATGATCGTACTTATATTTACATCTTGGAACTTAACAATGGAGATAAGTTGTATACTTACTGTAATTATTGGAAGCAAAGGCCCAAATATTTCATCTTTCATGATGGCGGAATCAATAGGGGGATCCATAAGGATTGTTGGCTCAATATACCTGCATTGAAATGAACGGAGTCTTGGATAAGACATAACTATATAAAATTTATACATTTGTATATTAAATTAAAAAATAATAATATGATTAACTTTTATAACTATAATATCACATATAAAGCAATCTAACAATTGACCTTAACATAAGGTTATCTTATATTTATTACCGTCATATTAGAAAATGGAAAATGGTTATTTATGAGATAATAGTTTTACGATAATTTATCATAAACATAGTTTTACGATCCTACGATTTTTTGATCTAAAACCTTCGATGTGATTCTACTATTTACATTCCGATCCACGATCCTATGTGAGTTAGTTTCGATCCTAACTACCCCATGAATCCGAGTTAGAATCCCGATTCTAACAACCTTGATCATAAGGTTGTCTCATACAAAAACTAAGGTTAAACTTACAATTTATCCTCGTCTGTTGAACCTCCATGCACAACAGAATCTTTAACACCGGGTTCATCGAGAAGATCTGTCAATCGTTTAAAATGGCGTTTGTTGATTATTCTTGCAACAGTTTCTTTCGGTTTTTCTCCGAGTAGCTTCTTTATTGTATCTTTCAATAATTCGACCTGATTTTGAAATCATTTTATTAATCCAAAATTACTGCTAAATTCATGTAAAACTTGAAAAAATTCTGTTTAATTTTCTTGTAACAAATCATACCAAAGTTGGGGCGAATTCCTTTTCGACCAGAATATAATCAACTGCAATACATGCTTGTCCACTGCATGTCCCAAATTTCCCTGCTATCATCCGCTTCAAAACCACCTGTATTTTAATTTCACCGTGGAAATTAATTATCGAGATACTAGAAAGTACTCCTTCCATTCCATTAACTGTCGTCTTTGAAAATCGTGAAGTCAAATTTCAAAAATTTTGGTCATAAATCTCTCAATATATACAATGAGTTGATATATAAGATTGCCACCATTAGATTCGTAACGAAAAAAACTATCATAAAAGTATAATATTGCAATTGTTAATAACATACTACCTCCGTCCCAAATTATTTGTCATTTTACCTAACTTCTTTGTCCCAAAATATTTGTCCTATTTACAATTCTAACAACTGTAATTTCTTTTCTACCCCTAATTAATAAATTCATTTATCATTTTTTACAATTCCAATAACTATTATCTTCAATTAAAGTAGGGGTAATTTAGGTAAATTACAAGTTTTTTACCTCAATATCCAATATGCATTGGTTCTCCCAAATTAGGTAAATGGACAAATAAAATGGGACGGAGGTAGTATTATGTAAGAAATTATCAATCAAAGAATAACATTGGAGACCGTGAAAGTCAAAATTATGACAATTAATATGGAACAGAGGGAGTAATGGTAAATTTCATCTAAGAATTCAAAGTAACTAATTACCTCCTCCCTTCCATAATTAATTGCCGTCTTTGAAAATTGTGCAGTCAAACAATACAAATTTTGATCATAAATTTATCAATATATGCAATGTTTTGTTACGTAAGATTACTTCAGTTAGATTCATAACGAAAAATACTATCATAAAAGTATAATATTGTAATTGTTAATATAAATTATATAAGAAATTATCGATCAAAGAGTGACATTGGAGACCGTAACAGTCAAATATATGACAATTAATATGGAACAGATGGAGTAATTTGATTTGAAATAATGAAGCAATGAAGCATATATACCTCCCTACGCCAAGATGAAGAGGGTAGTGAATCAACGACAGCAGGGCATTTACCACCCAACTCTAAAGTCACTGGTGTCAAATACTTTGCTGCAGCAGTCATTATTATTTGCCCTACTTGAAAACTCCCTGTAGGATTAATCAATATGGGAATTGTTGAGATTTGAACATGAGACATTTGTCTCAGTCTTACTCTAATAAACGATGAAATCATTTCAACTAAAAACTTAACCTAATGGTTAAAACAATGACGGCTTATACTCTAATTGAATCTACATATTGGGACAAGGGATGAAGAGCAAGCATGTTATGTATTATAGATTACTTTGATTGAACTTATTATGAAAAACAAATAAACTAACACGAATAGGAGTAAGCACTAAACTTCCATGATAAGCATGGGTCATCAACATAAATCCAACATTTTTTACTAGTTAACTTTTTCGCTTCCATCAAGATATAATATAGCCAACTTTTTAAATTATCCAGTAAATTTGGCCCGCCCACGGGTCTACTATTCATTAGCGAAAAACTGTTCAAGATAAACATGTCAACCCATCAACCCTATTATTAATTTGTAGCAATAAATTAAAAGTATAATTTGTTTACGCTAAGGCTTAAACCTTGGCGGGGAGCATAAAAGCTAAGGTAGTTGCGACTATTTATAGTAGATATAGTCAGCTTGATAGGTATCGAGGTTGGAGATAAAGTACCAGTGAAGAAGATCTTATCCCATTTGAGTTGCAAGAGTTCATGAGTAACATCATGTCCACCTTGCACCACCTTGACAGCTCGAGCGTCGACATACTCAGGGATGGCTTCTGCAAGAAGGGCAGCCGACGCAGGTGCCAACTCCGACGGCTTTAACACCGCCGCGTTTCCTGCTGCTATTGCTCCTATCAATGGTTCCAATGACAACCCTAATTCATGATCAACCAACACAAAAACATGATACTAATTAGTGACTCAATTAATTATTAGCTTAATTAAGTAGTTTAATTTTAATTAGTGGAGCTACTCTTGATGATTGTATTAGGGTTAGTTACCAAATGGGAAGTTCCATGTTGAGATGATGAGGACTACACCAAGTGGTTCTGAGATTAGCTCTGCCCTTGTACCAATCCCTGGTAATGGCAACTTTATCTACCCAAAGTACATGCATATACACAAAATTCAGATTAGGAAGAACTAACCTTGGTTTTTCTATATAATTTTAGGAATCTAAAAAATAGGGTGCGTTTAGTAGGTTCTCGAGAAAGACTTTTCCTGGAAAAAAAAATTTTCGGGAAAAATTTTCTGTAACGCCCCGACCCCTCCCGGACCGCGGACATTACCGATAACTGCTTCAAGAATAGCTGACTGGCCCCACAAATCACCAGGAGGTCACCCATCCTTGGATTACTCCCAGCCAAACACGCTTAACTGAGGAGTTCCCAACTAATGAGCTACCATAAAAGAAGGTGCATCTTGGTGATATGAGTAGTCATTTTAATCCCTTTAAGCCACACTTAACCATATATCTGGGGTGTTACATTTTCCCTAACCCTCCATTAGAAAAAATTTTCTTGAGGTTTTGAGAGAAATAATGAGCCACACATCAAAACTTTCATATATATTATGAAAAACCAAACATGGGAAAGTTTGTCAACTTGGAAAAATTGATCAATTTTCCTGGGAAAGTTTCTCAACCAAACGCCCTTTAAGGGATGAATATAGTAGGGTTTTCTTTTACATTTTGGACCCGAGTTTTGCATACATTAATTAATTGGAACCTACTGTTTCAACATATATTGATATTTTTGACCTTGAAATTATTGTGATGAATAATGATGGGGCAAACTTAAGCTCAGCGTTAGTCATTTTTGCCATAAATTTCAGGACTTATATTAGAAATAATAGTTGAGAAATGAGAGATGAATGAGGGAAATCATCAATTTACAAAGATCACTACTGATAGTCATCTTAGGGTAAAAAAGACCAAACCTAAGCCCAAATTTGGGCCATCATTATTCAACACATTAACTTCAGCGTCCGAAAAACTAACATTGAAATAGCAGAATCCAATTAATTAATATATGCAAAATTCAGAGTCCAAAATGTAAAAAAAAAAAAAAAAAAATAATAGTTTGGAAGAACAAACCTTGCTACTACGCATCCAAGTATCCAAGTTATCCAATGCCACATTAATATCCTTTATCAATGTTCCCACCTGTTTTTTAGGGGGACAGGTAGTTGAAACAAAAGTTAATCCATCTATGCACGCACACGCACACGCACACGCACATATCTATACATATAACACACATAAATATATATACATGCAGTGGCGTATCTCAGGCTACTATTAGGGTGGTCATGGCCACCGGCAAATTTTTTTTTAAATGATTTGGTATAATTTGGGATAAAAGTTACAAATTTTACATGTATCGGATGAACATATCAGTGTATTGGTCACCCTTAATTAGAAGACCTATATCTGCCATTGTATACATGAAAGCGAATAACATATACAGTACTTACCTCATCTCGAAAACCCTCGACGGGATGCTTGCCAAGATCAAGCTTGAGAGCTCTAAGTATGTCATCTTCTTTCTCAGTCACAAACTTATACAAACCTTCTAGCTGAGTTCTCCTCCATGAAGCTTCCTTTGTTTTCCCTGACCTAAAGTATTCTCTTAGTTCCCTCACTTCTCTCTTCATTTCCATAGTGTATAAATCTCTGTCCCTAGATACTAACCTAAGCTATAGGATCATATATTATACCCACCTTGTATATATACAACTTGTTACCACCAATTTGTGCAGTATAAATAGCACTATTTTGTGGAAGCCAAAACTAATGATGTGGACAAACATAGGGAGAGCTTAACCTAACATGTGCGTGTGTGGGGACATAGTCACATCAGTTGGTTTTCATGTATTCAAGTAATCTAAGCGACGTCACAAAGACAACGGCCAAGGTGCAGGAAGCTTGCAGCTACCAAGATATCCTTCGTAATTATGAAAATTTTTGTTTTAATGTAGACTGTTGTTCTTTTCTTAACTCCAAAAACGTTAGCATTAAGGAAGCAAATGATCTTGCCGTTAGGGCAAAGCAGCGAGCCCTTCCTTAATAACTCTTTTATTTTCTTGTTGTATTGACCATCTGCCAAAAAGAATTATTGGAATGAAATAATTTTTAGACCAAGTAAATTCGGCAGTTGGCACGCTTACTGGACTTCTATTCCAGAAGTAATGTTACCAATAGTAAGATTTACAAGTCGGATGTTAAGGAAATGTATCAGATTGTTTATAACAAGCATGTCATATCAATTCCACAATTTTCACTTAAAGAGTGTTTGGTTGGTCAAAAATTCAAGAAAAATGGTCATTTTTTTTCCAAGTTGTCTTATTTTCCCCATGTTGGTTGTATTTTGACCATGGGGAAAAAGTTTGCAAAAGTCCCGCAGTCGGGTGGGCAAGAGAAACTTTTCCCAGGCACCTTGGAAAATCTTCCTCGGGACAAGTTTTCCTGAAATTCTTACCAAACACACTCTTAATGAAAATTTCACCTCAACCAAAACCAGGGCCATAAAGGTTAATTAGAAAATGAATGCAATTTATCACATCCTGGAATGTGTTTTAAATAGTATGATTGTTCATTTATATACGTTAAGTTATTCATTTTCAACAGTGTGATTGTTCACTTATATTAAAGATAACCTAAAATATATACTCACATCTAATATAAGTAACATGCTAGAATGGAATGTAATATGCGTAACATTAACTAAGTAGTAGTTAAATAAGTAGGGACATGCCAAAAAGGCATGAAAGAGTGAGGGGTATAATAATAACTCCACCAACAGTCACCTCCTATGGTACAGAAATAATGAAGGGGAAGGTCACAGAAATGTCGTGGTTTGTGGATGAGTGAGAGACTTAAATACTTTGACCGTTAATATATTAATTTGTACAATAATTCATCATACAATATTGGTATTGTTAGATTCGTTATAAAAAATACTATTAGAAAAGTATAATATCGTATATCTTTATAAAAGTATTATGTATGAAATTATTGATTAAAGACGGACCTCAAAAAACGTGAAAAATAAATAAAAAAAATTAAGGGAGTACTGATAAATCCTCTTCATGCAGTTGTTTGTAACGGTTGGGACTTGGGACTGCATTAATGCATTCCGTCATGATTCAGTGTGGGTCCCACTTATTTATGTAAATTTATTTCTAAAATTGACGATTAATGATATGTATTTTGAGGCAAGACACTGTTTCACTCTCCTGTCTTTTTTATGAAATTAATATTATTGTAATTTTTAACAGCAAAGTTTTTAATTTGGTGCATCTTATTTGTAAGTGTTTTCAACATGGCCTAAGGTGGGACATGGTGCAAATTAAACGAGAACCGGCTTAGGCCCTATTCGGCAAAATTAGTGTTTTAGATAGCGAATAGAGGTTTATGTAGCGAATAGCGGTTTAAGCAGCGAATAACAGTTTGAATAGTGGATAGCGGATGGTTGTTCAAATGAGAATTGCGTTCGGTAAATTTAGCTGTTGAATATAATTAACAGATTAATGTGAATTGACATAAAAGGATATCAATAATTTCCATAGACAAAATTTTCAAAGGGTATTTTTTGACCAAAAAATATGAAACGCTACTCCAAACACTAAATGTTAACTTTATTAACGTTTCACAAAACGCTTCTTAAAACGTTAAACGCTCCTTAAAACGTTAAACGCTCCTCAAAATGCTAGCTTATCGAACGCTAATATTTATGCAATTAGAGTTTTGACTTGGTCAAGACGCTAAACGCCACCCCAAACGCTACTGCCGAACACAGTCTTAAAACGCACCTACCATAAGTACTTTGGAAATTGTGCAATCAACTTTAAAAAATTTTGACTATAAATTTCTCGATATATACAATGATTTCTTATAAAAAAATTATCATCATTAGATTCGTAACCAAAATACTATCATAAAAGTATAATATTGCAATTATAATTAATAACATACTCTATGAGAAATTATCAATCAAAGAGTGACATTAAATATCATAAAAGTCAAAATTATGACAATTAATATGAGACAGATAGAGTACCATCTTAACCCAAATATTGATAGACCTATTTATTAATAGATATACTAGTGTGTTCTTGGACCTTGGCAAGTGGCTACTATCAAATCTACTTTTGTGTGGAACCTTCATGCATTCATTGAGGATAGATGAGGTTAGAAATACTTCATTTTCTTAGATCTTTTATTTTCAATCAATGAATAATATAGCCAATGCATTTATAACTTATATTCAAAAATTTATTGACTGGCCTGGTAGATATATTATCTATCGAGTTTACCCCTCCTTACCCTTACTTGGGAAGGGAGTGAGTGAAGGTAAGGGAGATTAAAAGGGAGTGAGATTATATCCCCCTGTACCCCTTTTAACTCTTATTTTTCTTATACCCCAATTTGGGGTGTAAAGAAGAGTTTAATTAAATCATAACATACATAAAATAGAAAATGATCATATTACGCTTCCTAATTGAATCATAACACACGTTCATCTCTCTCCAACTCTCTCTCTCTCTCTCTCTCTCTCTCTCTCTCTCTCTCTCTCTCTCTCACACACACACACACACAAGTGATGCGTCTCTCTCTCTCTCTCTCTATCTGAGAGTGAGAGAGAGAGATATAGAGAGATAGAGAGAGAGAACTGTGTGTGTGGGTGTGTGTGTGTGTGAGATAGAGAGAGAGAGAGAGAGAGAGAGATGGATGGAAGGGGTGGAGATTGAGAGAGAGAGGGGTGGAGAGAGATCAGAGAGAGATGGGGGTACAGAGAGAATAGCGAGAGAGGGGAGGGGGTAGAGAGAGAATTGGTATAAAGCTAATGTATGAGTGTCATTAAAATGAAAGGGCAAATACATCAATTGAAAACCTACTCTTATGAACTCTTCCAATTGATCTCCCAGGTAGGGGTAAATAGTTTACCTTACGAACCATCTCAACCAAAAGCTTAGAGCAAGGAAATACTATTTACCCTAAATCTAATTGTGTGAAACCATCTCAACCAAAAGCTTAAGCTGAGACCTCTTGTTCAAATTTGGCTCTGATACCATATGGAACCATCTCAGCCAAAAGCTTAAGCTGATGGTTGTAGGCTCAATGATGATTTTATACTCTAACAAATTGTGTAGGCGTTATACTAAATAGAGCCTTGGGTTCGGGTTTGTACCGTATTGGGAGCACCTGAGAGATTTATTTGTACCATAAGAGATTGTATCTCTAATTAATCTTTGAGTTATTTGTATGAGGCGAATCAACTGTAACTGTAAGTCATTGTACTATAACTCATCGAGTCATCGTAAAGGATCAAGAGAGATTGATTGCAAGGGATTGAGGAATCTATGACGATACATTGTGAAATCTTTTGATTGTATGAGATCCCATCAAATTGTTCTTCAAACTCCAATTTATTCTTTTGTTACTGCATATTAGTTTCTAGTCTATTGTTGATTTTGCATACAATTTACAACAAAGTGGACAGGAGAACTAATTTAGAGATTTAAATAAAGAGAAACAAATGGGTTTTTTGCATTTTGGACCCCAAATTTTAGGAGTATTTATATTTTGGACCCTTGGTTTTCAACTTTAATTTTTTGGACTCTAAAGTTTGTAGGCTGAAAAAAAACCCTAAAGTTTGTGAAGTGAAAAAAAAGCTCGTTTCCCGTTTTTCTTTTTCTTTCCATGTTTAAATTTCTCTCCCGATTGGCATCAAACTTCAAGAGACTAAGGTTATCGATATTAAAGTTATAATAAACCTCTTTTATTCATGTTGAAATTACTTAAAACCATGTACTCAGGGGTCTAAGTAGCCCCGACATGAATTAAAGAGGTGTATTATAGCTTCAATATTAATTTTAACCATAGTCCTGAAGTTTGACGTCAATCGGGAGATAAATTCAAACATGGGAGGAAAATAAAGAATGAGACAGGGGCATTTTTCTTCAACCCACAAACTTTAAGGTCTTTTTTTATTCAGCCTACAAACTTTAGGGTCTAAAAAGTTAATGTTGAAAACCAAGGGTTCATAATATAAATACCCCTAAAGTTCGGGGTCCAAAATGCAAAAAACCGAGAAACAAACTATACTACCTCCGTTCCAAATTAATTGTAACTTTGACTAAATTTTGACCGTTAATTACTCACACATTATAATGAGTTACAATATAAAATTACCGTCATTATTAGAAAGATATTTTCCTAACAATTACAATGGAGGTAATTTTATATTGTAACTCATTATAATGTGTGAGTAATTAACGGTCAAGATTTAGTCAAAATGACAATTAATTTGGAACGGATGGAGTAGAAAATAAAAAACTGACAGACAAAATTGAATAAATGAGTATGCATGGTACTCCCTCCGTTCTTTTTTATCTGTCATTTACGGTTTTCAGTGGCAATCTTTAATCAATAATTTTAAATATAAAACATTTATAAAAAAATTTAATATTATACTTTTTCAACAATATTTTTCATTATGAATCTAATGATATCAATTTTATATGATGAATCATTATACAAATTAAGATATTAACGGTCAAAATTTTTACCGTAATTTCCTAGGTGACTGATAAAACAAAACGGAGGTAGTATATCGGAAAACATCAACAATTATTGCACATGACAGACTATTTAAAGTTCCCTTAGACCTAAACTAACGTGAAAATATATGTCTGATTCTCATTGATTAATTGTGTGATTTGTGTCTAATTGATTGTCATCCATCAATAATGCCCCTATAAAAATGATTAATGATTATATAATTAATGATGCCAACCAAAGTTAATTAAATCGGACTAATACCATACGTGGCATACTAATTAAATCCTTCACGTACCTTCTTATATATTCTATATTTCTATCGTCCACCCATTTTTTTAGCACGTGCATGCTTAAATACTTAAGACATACCGTAACAACTACCAATATTAATATGATACTTCGAAATCTCGTCGAGATGAGGTCGCTACAATATATTCCCTTTTTTCTATATTATTTGTCATTTAAGACATAATTGACAATTAATTGATAAAATCAAGAAAACTTCCAATTTACATTAATTTGCATTCTTGAAAATGAGAAAATGGTGAAGAAAATGGTGAACAAATTAAAAAAGAAAAATGGTGAATAAAAGAGGAAAATTGAAGAAAAATATGTATTTAATAATATTAATTTGATAAATTAGTGATTAATGTGTTATTGAAATTATAAGGCGACAGATATTATGGAGAAAAAGAAAGATAATTAAAGTGAAAGGTAATATGAGAATGAGGGAGTATACAACTCTGAGAAAAAGAACAAATGAGGTTTAATAAGATTTTTAAATTTTTTCAGGATTGCGACATGTAGGTTATCATAATACCCAGGTACCACTTAAGCTAGAAAGCCCATTGGTTAATAAGACTTTTACATGCCATAACAACTATAATAATGAAAACATTATGACTAACCTTTTTGGTAAGTAATGCATCACATCAAAACCTCTCATGTAGTGTTTAGAGTTGCATCACATTGCACTCTCAACAAACCCAAATATTCAACATACTTATTAAATTAGTTTGATCTAATTTTCTACTGATTGTTTAGAAAGTAAAGACATAAATGTAATACTAGTCGATCACATTGATATTTATTATTAGCTCAATTCAAAGTGATGACGAATATTTTTGAAAACTAATGATAAAGATGAAGTTTAATTTATGGCTAATAATAGGACCACATACAAACTTACTATCGTTGATTAGTTAGCTCAAACAAGATAAGATTAAAAGTTTTGAATTTCAACCCCACAAGTTCAATACATGAGAAATAAGCGACCCCCGTAAAACAAACATGTGAAATAAGGTCGAGACGGATGGATACAGACCTGACACAAGTCGTGTACATGTGCAGAGAGCAAGAAAATGTAGGTGAGCAGCACAGGACGTGTTGAGAGAGACATAAAATGTGTCACATTAACATTGGTCGTGTCAGGGAGTTTCCTGATTTTTCGACTGAGGTGTTTTATTTTGCTATGGGCTATTCAAGTTGGTGATCGTTGGTGTTTAGTCCCATTTTAGGGGCTAAATACAACTTACTTACGCTCAAGTCTATTGTCGTTCCCTGATAAAATAGTTATTTATTACGTGTTTTGTGATTTTTAGGTATTAAGTTCGGAGAATAATAAAAGGGGGCGAAGTTGCGGAAAAAGGCGATAACTCGGTCATCCCGAGACCTTTGGAGCCGATTTGATGCCATGGTGAAGACCTGGGAAGCAAGCGAGACCAGCCGTGCGTAAAGGAGAGGGATTTCGGGCCAAAAGGCTAAGTATGGGGGCATCCAGGCTCGTAGCGTTCGCTACAACAGCTGTAGCGATCGCTACGCCCCCATACTTAGATGGAAGATCACTTGAAGAGCGTAGCGGTCGCTACGCCTATTGTAGCGATCGTTACGAGCCCGGCGTAGGTTACAAGCCCGTAGCGCCGCTACCCCATTCATAGCGCCCGCTACGATGAAGCCCTGATTTTCAAAGTTTTCTTGCTGACGGTCGTAGCGTTCGCTACGCCCTCCGTAGCGTTCGCTACGGATGATTGACTGGGTCGCGACGCTGGGCATAGCGGACGCCTTGGAGCTGAAATGTTCGCCTGCTTTGGGTCGTAACGAACGCTACGATGTCCGTAGCGTTCGCGACGACCTTATTTCCTGCATAATTTTCGGCCAAAACGACTGTGTTCTAGCCCTTCTTCCCCTTTGTTTAATTAGCCCGTCTTGTCATTTTCAAAAGGGGAGTTTTTTTCTGGAGCTTTATTTTCTTTCCCTTTACATCTTCTATCTTTCAAGAGTTTTAGGATTAGCTTTTGAGGGATTAACTTCTACTTTGTTGATTAATTACTTTCTTCAATCAAGGCCAATTGCTCTTCATCATTTGGGTATTATTGCTCTTCATTTATTGCCAATTTATTGCTCATCCATTTAGGTATAATCTCTTTTCTCCTCATTTTAATGTTTCCAAATGTTTTGTTGCTTGTGTTTAGTGTAGTTTTATGTTGTTAATCATAGTGGTTAGTTTTAATATCCATCCTTTGAGTAAAACCATGCTAGGGTTTTATTGGTTGTGTGTTGCTAATTTCTCCACCATGTCTAGAGGCTAATCTTCCTTGAGGTGAGGGGGTGATTAAGGCCTTAATGAGTTTTGGCTAAGGTGTTTATTGATTAAAGTGTGTTTTAGTTGGAGGAGTGTATTTCCACTTGGTGTCTTCTCATTGGGGGTGGCGGTTCAAGGTCCGAGAGCTCTTTGAATCGTTATACACTCAACGGGAAGCCTAGAGTGGGATAGTTAGGTCTACGCTTACGAGGGTAAGTGTAGGCTTAACTAGGAATTAACGCAATTCTCAACCCCGATGGTCCATGGTGGACATAGGGTAGTTAATTTGAATCTTCCTCGAGGAAGGAGATTCATCGTGGCCCCTTTCCCACGTTGTTCCATGGATAAATCCAACTTTATGCGCTTTAGTCATGAAAACTCCTTGATCAAAGATTCCGTTAAGTGTCAAACCCCCGAACCTCTCTTTGTCTAATTATCACCTAGTTAACCATCTTTCCAGTTTTAATTTTGTCATAATCAAAGTGATCTTTGCTCCGTAATTTATTTCTTGATTCAAGGCTAAAACCGAAACAAAATACGAGAATTTAGGCCACAGGCTCCCTGAGTTCGACAATTTACACCGGCCTGCAAACCGCTGTACAGTTGGTATGTCCAGAATGTGTTATGAGGATGATCTGTGAGGGGATTGAGAATGATTAATATTGAAGACATCCAGAAAAGACGCATCAGAGTGATTTTGAGGGACGTGAGGATGAGTAACGGGGACTGTGGTTGCAGACCTCGAAGTCGTTGATTGTCGCATTTGAAGTTACCTCAACTTCAACTTCAAAATCCACTACTTTTTCTCCTCCTTTTTCCTCTTGTTTCAAAGCTCCCAACAATGGCGGCAACCTCCCCAAACCCAACATTCTCCCCATTTCAAACTTCTGCGAAACCCCACAAACATGACCTACTCTATCTCATCCACCATCTCCTTCACAACCTCCCTCTCTAACTCCAGTACCCCAAACCCTCCCAACAATGTCGACGCCCCTTCACTTCCCGCTTTGCCGCGGACCAACCCAGAAAGGGTTGTGCCATTATGGCCGAAGCCCTCAGGCGAGAAGGTATCATCAACGTGTCGCATACCCCGACGGAACATCTATGGAGAACCATTAGGCCCTAACCCACTCCAACCAAATTCGAAACATCCTACCACATCACAAGCACGGTAGGGTCTTCGCCGCCAAGGGCTAAGCACACGTCAACGGGAAAGTCGACATCTGCATGGTCACCTCCAGCCCAAATAACCCCTACAAAATCCCATACACAAGAATAAAGATTGTTGGAATTCTAAATAAACTACTTTATTAGGGACAAAAATAAGAATAATAATTGTTGAAATTGCAAAACTAACAACACAAATTGAAACAGTAACATCTTGTAGCTATTATAGTTTGTTTTGGTGTCTTTTCGCTATTATGCAAATATTTGTACCATCTCTTATGTAAATTTTGATCTTTAATTAACTTTCAATAATTAAAAAATGAAAATTGGAAAAAAAAAAACAATAGTAACATTTTCATTTTCAAAGATATTATATTTTCCAAAAAACAAAAACTGAAAAAGAAAGCAAAACACGACACGATGATCCAAATCTGGCCAGTTCGAAGCTGGCGCTTCATCGACAACTCCACCCGCTTTGCCATTTCATTCCCACGTCTTCATACTTATCAACCTCAACCTCTATCCAAACACTTCCTCATCTTCATCATAATCATAATCATCATCATCATCAGATCATCATCACCATCTTCATCATCTCTCTGATCTGATCTTCATCCTCCGACGTCCTCAGCGCCATGAGCTGGTGGTGGTCCGGCGCCATTGGAGCCGCCAAGGTATTCCTTCTTTTCATTCATCAATTCATTGTTTGATTGATCGTAATCAGTTCGATTTCGATTTTATCATGATTAGGTTGTTTTGATTGATTAGGTTGTTGATTGATTGTAGTTAGTTCGATTTCGACTTGATCATGATTAGGCTGTTGATTGATTGTAATAGTTCGAGTTCGATTTGATTTGATTTGATTTGATTTGATTTTGTTCGACAGAAAAAGCTGGATGATCCCGACGAATCAAGTCCCTTGCTCGGAAAACCCTACCAGAGCGTCGCCTTGATCGTCGGAGTCACCGGAATCGTCGGAAACTCCCTCGCCGAGATCCTCCCTCTCTCCGACACCCCCGGCGGCCCATGGAAGGTCTACGGCGTCGCACGCCGTCCTCGTCCGACGTGGCACGCCGACCACCCCGTCGAGTACATCCAGTGCGACGTCTCCGACGCCGACGATGTCGCCGGAAAACTCTCCCCTCTCTCCGACGTCACCCACATCTTCTACGTCACCTGGGCTAAGTGTTCGACTGAATCCGAAAACTGCGAAATCAACGGCAAAATGTTCAGAAACGTCCTCAATTCGATCATCCCAAATGCTCCCAATCTCAAACACATCTCTCTGCAAACTGGGCACAAACACTACATGGCAATTTCAGAATCATTCGGCAAAATCCAGACCCATGAACCTCCATTCACCGAGGATTTGCCCAGATTGAATTCCCCCAATTTCTACTACATTCAGGAGGATATCCTCTTCGATGAAATCGCTAAAAAGGACGGTCTGACATGGTCAGTGCATCGTCCTGGGGTGATTTTCGGGTTTTCTCCTTACTGTATGATGAATTTGGTGGGTACATTGTGTGTTTACGCTGCAATCTGTAAGCATGAGGGTGTACCCATGAAGTTCCCCGGTTCGAAGGCGGCATGGGAGTGTTATTCCCAAGCTTCGGATGCGGATTTGATCGCCGAGCATCATATCTGGGCAGCTGTGGATCCGTATGCGAAGAATGAAGCTTTTAATTGCAGTAATGGTGATGTTTACAGGTGGAAGCAGATGTGGAGGGTTTTGGGGGAGCAGTTTGGGGTGGAGATTGAGGAGGGGGATGAACTAGGGTTTAGTTTGGTGGAGAAGATGAAGGGTAAAGAGGGTGTTTGGGAGGAGATTGTGAGGGAAAATGGGTTGGTTGAGACAAAGTTAGAGGAAGTTGGGAATTGGTGGTTTGTGGATGCAATTTTGGGAGGGGAATGTTTGTTGGATAGTATGAATAAGAGCAAGGAGCATGGGTTCTTGGGGTTTAGGAACACCAAGAATGCATTCATCTCTTGGATTGATAAGACCAAGGCATATAAGATTGTCCCATGAAAAATGCGTGTCTCTGCTGCAAGACTGCCTACATCTGGATCATTTTGAATCGATGATAGCTGTACCTGCATTGGGGGTTGTTTCAAGCCCGTGATAGCGGATTGTTATAGATCCGTAATAGCGGGAATCATGCTGGGAGTTGTTGTGTACGGGTAATGAGGGGAGGAAATATTGCTTTGCAAAGTGTTGATTATTGTGTTTTGGTTTTATTCTTGTTGTAAGTCATTGTTTTGTTGTAAGATGTGGGAAGCCTTTGTGGTGGCTCTTCCTATGTTGAATCACCTCATGAATCATTATCATTCTTGATAAGGGGTTTAATAAGATGGTTTTGTGTGCACTTGGTTTTGTGTAGAGGTATTTAGATGATTCTTTATGTCAAGGTCGAGCAGGATCAACCCTTGGAAATTAGCCACCCAATGGTTGGACGGTAGTTCCAGGACCACATAGCACCATGGGGACAGGGGTGCTATGTTTCGTGCATTTGGACTGGCAAATAAACAGACCAAGAGGTCGGGCTACATCCATAGAACATAGCTTACTTTCTATCGATAACATGTCTATCCGGGCCGAGCTTTGCTCAAATTGAGCTTGAGCCAAAGTATGAGTCAAGTCCTAGCAATCGTCGATCCAACTCGACACTTTTACAACCCTACTTGCATATAACTTACATACATTACGCTGGGCTGCTTACATCTAGCTCTCCTCAGACCTTTTCACCGAGAAATCCGACCTGTTGAACAATAATAAATGCGGTCAGCCAGCTGTATCGTTGATAAGACTTCAAAAGTAGGAAGTTTTCAGGACAGTTGTAGCAGTGCAATCATGTCCCAAATCGACCCACAACATTAAACACCACAATGAAGTGGTACATGTAGAACTGGCAGAAATCGACCCGACGCGAAAACCGACCCGAACCCATCGGAATTTCCAAGCCTAAAACATAAATAAATCCGAAACCGACCCGCCCACCTAGATTGACAAGTCTAGGTACATGATTGCATTGCTACAACTTTGTCCTAATGAAAACTGTCTTCGTTCTGACAACTTGCTCAACCACTACTTGTGTACTGCATGTTCCTTGTGAGCTAGTACAATATCCCCCATTCACTGCCGCTGACAAAGTGACAAATGATACAGACAAACATATTGCATCAAATGCCTAAGGAAAAACTATATGCTGATATTATACATAAGCTCCCAAGTGAACCTACCAAAATAGATTAATCCTAGAAAAAAGAACGAGTTCATCATATCGAAATTTACAGAATCTGCATTACAAAAAAAGACCTTCAGGGTTGATGTCAAACCTAAAACAGATCAGCTAAAACAACTGCAAAAACTTTTGTTTTAGCTGTTGCAACCAACTGACTGATGAATTCCCAGCCATTTCCTGTTGAGCTTCGTCGCTTTTATTACTCACATTTGCTGATATAACACGACCGATTTTCTCGTCGGTATCTGCCGAATGAGTCTCTGGTTTCGCCTTAATTTTAACTGGTTTTCCGAGCTTTGACTTGTCTTCCATTCTGGCAATTTCCAGAGCCTTTTCGCAAACCGGGAAGCCCTGGTCATCCCAGGACTCTAGTATTACGCCAGAGCCGATGCATGTAGTACCGTGGTAGAAGGCGGCAAACTGCCCAGCTGCCAAGCCTTGATCATCTTCTGACAAGTGAACAACTGCTACATCTTCTTGGCTGTCTCCCCAGGGTTCCATTGTCAACGAGCAATGATAAAAACTCGGGCCGTGTCGAACCTGAAGGAGTTCAAGATGATCAGGAGACCTTGAATTGGTACATTGAGTTAATGTCCATGCATATGGCTGTTACAACTACTAGATCCTAAAATGGAAGGTTACAATTACTGATCCTGAAGTGGAAGGTTAAAACAATCTTCACAACTTAAAGTAGCACTGGCAAAAATTTGAGCCTAGGTCAAGTTCAGCTTGGTCAAACCCGACAATGCAGAAATTCGGACAATGGTGTCACCGTATCAAATAAACAATGCATTCATTAAACACTATACAAATAACTAGTCCTTTGGAGGGATTGTACCTTGCACTGCAGATCACTTAAGTCTTCTGAAGCTGGAGGCAGCCCACTTAGCCATTTCAAGGACCCAACATGAAACACGCGCCTTCTTTTATCAGCTGAATAGTAATTTCTTGAAACAAACACCACATTGTTTTTAATGTCCTTCTCAACAACATACCTACAAAATACGTGTTCCCAAAACAGCCAACTATGAACGTCAAGCAGTTGACAACTTACAACTGGACATACGAAAAGCAGGAAAGGAGTGGTCAATTGGTCATTTATTCATGGCATCAATCAGAGTCTTCTCAACTGATAACAAATAGATGCTCCAAGAACTAGGAATACAATTGTATTAACTAACATTTGGCCAATCACATGATGGTTAGGATACAAGAAGGCACAAGGTTGAATGCTCGCAAAAAGACATATAGATGGTGTATTATAACATTAGAATAAACAAACAGTGACACAAGATGAATGAGGAAAAGATACCAGGGTCCTCCAGGGAGGCGAAGACCTTGGCGTTGACCAATTGTGTAGAACCAAAAACCACGGTGCTTCCCCAGGAAATCACCCGTCTCAGCTTCCAACATGACACCTTCCATCTCACCAATGTGCCGTGCTACAAATTCACTAAATTTTATCTACATGAAAGAGCAGCAGAATAAGGCAACAGTGAGCATGAAAACTCAAGGACAAAATTAGAAAGCAATGGAAATCATGTTCAAGTACTCGAAACTGATCACATTGTGCAGTATCTAATATGCACAAGCCCAGTAAAGACTTGAGTGGATACGTCAGTTTCAAAACTATGAATCTGAACAGCAAAATTGGCTAGAAAATGAAAATTTTAAAAGCCGTAGCTTATATCTTTAGAAAGCAATAGTTATCATATGAACTGCGCGGACAATATGAAATTTTACAACATCGTATATACAACTATGCATTCAGCCATATAGAACAAAAAATAGCCCAGACAGATTAAGGGAATACGACGCCATCTGAGCACTGCAGAGAAGGCATGCAATTTAAGAATACAGAGCAGAAGCATTCAATGTGAGGTTGAAGCTAGAAATGCTAATATACACATGAATACTCCTTTCCTAAGCATTCCGTATTGACATCTGTATTCGCATTTGCAGTAAAGCTAGGAAAGGGACAAGATTCTGATGGCAAAAAAGCATAGCATTCAAAGTTCAAACAAGCATCAAGAGCATTATTCACAGAAACATACCTTCCCAAGGAAACAAATGCCTTGTGAATCCTTTCTATTTTTGTTTGGAAGAGCAAATCTCGTTGCAAGCTCCCGGACTTCTTCCTGCAAGTAAGTTGACAAATTTTAATAACATATAATATATCAGGAAAGATGACAATACACAAGTAAATTGAACATAGCAATGAAACAAAGCACAAGCATCATACTACATGTACATACATCCTACCTGTCTGGTCTGAGTATAACCATCCACTAAAGATCTATCTGAAGAAAGAACTAACTAGACAAATTAGTTGGGTCTTGACTCTTGAACACTGCGGATCTTACTGACCCTTGAAAACTAATTTGTAGCTTGGCTTTATGTGTTAAAATAGAGGTAAGTTTATGAGGCAAAGCCATAGCAGATCAGGAAAAGGCAGGATGCCAACATTCTATCCATCCAATTTTAAAGATTACCTTCCCATATACAATTATTTGAAGTTTTAAAGACTAAACGCAAGCATATATTGACTAACAGGATGAAGCTAAGAATAGCTAATCAACACAAATAGAGAACAAAACAATTAGAAAACGATTCAGCAGTCCTCGTCGAAGAGTGACAACCATGGTGGGCTGGTGGCAAAGGAAGGAGCATATCCTATATCTAATATCCACTGAGTAAAATATAGTGAGCACAAATGCAGCAAGCTGCAGGAGAGGAAACACAATTCATCAAGTATCTAACCGAATCATACCTTAGGAATACAGCCCAGGGGGAAAATAAGTCGTCTGAGCTGTCTTTGATCAAGATGTGACAGGAAGTAGGTTTGATCCTTAACCTGCAAGAACAAAATTTCAACAAGACCATCATCAGATCAATGGGATCTTCAGGAACAGATAGTGGAAAGCAACGACGAAGTACCAATAAACCAGATTATGACTCAGTTACCATATCCCCTGATAATTCCAAAAGAGACGGTTTGTCTGGCTCATCTGCAGACGGGTGAAGAACATTTGCATAATGTCCCGAGGCTACATAGTCAAAATCCATACTGCTAATGGCATCCATGAATGCACCTGCGAAGCAGGAACCAACAATCAGTGAAGAGAACGGTTAAGCATCCTGAATATCATCACAAAGTGGCCAACAAATGGAACTTGCAAACCGAACATTAATTTGGTTATACAATAGAGGGTTCTGAACAATTCTACTCACCAAACTTTATTCTTGTATTGCAGAGAACGTCAGGGTTAGGAGTACGGCCATTCCGGTACTCTTCAATGATATAAGAGACCTAATAGATAGTCCGACGAGGTTCAAGCCTTAGAGCACATGCCAAGGAAAAGCACGCAAATCAAATGGCAACGTGATCAAGATACTATTTTTTTGCACGAATTAAATAGAACTAAATCTAGCAACCTCCATCAGCAGAGATTAGAGAGGTCCATAAATAATGTTGAACACTAAGTCAAATGGAAATAAAAACTCATGCTTAAGATTTGTTCAGATAGGTACCACTTTTTCCCAATACTCATCAGTCAAATGCACGACTTCCAATGGCACATCAACCTGCAAAGAAATGCCTTTAAACTTAGCTGGGGAGGTTTCCCAGGGGTGAGGTTTTGAAATATAATGACTGATTACCACTCAACAAAACCTGATAAACAATCACCTGATTACAAACTGCCTTTGCATATGATAAATCTTCTTCCCATGGGCATTCTGACCAAAAATTTTCAAAGTCCTCCTGCAAGAGTTAATGATAAGGGCCAG
Organism: Portulaca oleracea; assembly: GCA_029582165.1. Taxonomy (NCBI): domain Eukaryota; kingdom Viridiplantae; phylum Streptophyta; class Magnoliopsida; order Caryophyllales; family Portulacaceae; genus Portulaca; species Portulaca oleracea. The sequence continues at coordinate 37,924,491 of CM055885.1, read as the reverse complement.
GTATATACAACTATAACATGTCGCAATTATCATCTTCAAACCTAGGAGAACAGAAATACACTATTCTGAACTCAAATCCAGTTGTGATTGAGAATGGGATATGAGTATCAATTTTTGAAGTCTCAACAAGATTTCTAAGGAGCAAGAATCATATCATAGAGAATTAGAGACTCATTCTTCACACACCACTAATACTAACAAAGAATCTCTCAAAAGCAGTGCTAGAGGGATAAAAACCATCAGTCCTAGAGTGAGATAGATCCACTTTACATGGGAATTTTCCATCTTTTTCAGCAGTAAATAAAAAGGGCATAAACATCCCGCATCCTCATACCACACTTTCAGTAAAGATACAGTCTGCAGCATCAACTTACTTCCACGATTGATGTTGCCCAAATAGATAACACTATGTACATGACAACAGTCTCAACAGACAAGAAAGCTCAACAGCATAAGACAAATTGACCTTTGAAGGCATTTCATAACTTTGATTGGTAACAGATATTGAGTACAATCAATAATCTATAGAATGGTAAAATTTTTGTAGCTATTTGATTATCTCCCAGTCATCAAGTTCTCTAACTTTGCCTCCCAAGATAGGTAGCAAAACAGCAATAAGTGTCTGTAACTATTTGATTATCCCATAGTCATCCAGTTCTCAAATGTTTTACCGCCCAGGAATCTCTCATGGAGTATACAAAAATAACATAACTTTGAAAAGTTAACATCTGTAATCATGTTTACTTCACACCTCCATATGTAAGACACTCTAAGTCTCTAACAGCAACAATAACTAACAAATTACTTTAAAAGTCAAACTGAAAAAAAGAAAAAAGGAAAAGCATAAGGCAGAAAACAAAACCAATGTTCATCACATAGTTACGAGGAACGCTTCTCGGGTCGTTGTTCTCGGAACGTGGGTCGCTAATTTTTACACAAATTTAGCCTAGTTTTGACTTCGGAACGATTGTCTTCGGAACATGGGTCGCAGGCCGATGTAGTGTTCCCGGTAACTATGGTTCATCATAATCAACATATCATTGATTTATCCCCAACCAATTCATACATTCATAACAAAAAAGAACTTCATAGAACTTCATTGATTATCTCAAAGTCATCCAGTTCTCTAATGTTTTACCTCCCAAGAATCCCTTAAGAAGAGTACAAAAACAAAACAACATCAAAAAGTTACCAACTTGAATCATGCTTACTTCACACCTTCATATTCAAAGCATCCTAACAGCATCAATAATTACACTAACCATTTTAAAACAGAAATCAACAATGATAAGCTGATAAGCATAACTATAGCAAGCCAGAAAACAAAATCAATGTATCACAATCAGCATACTCAACTTTGATCCATACATGCATAGTAAACAGTAACTTCATAGAACAAACCAAAGACAAAATGTGCCCAAACAAACAATCCACAAAACAAAACTCAAACAACAACCGAAGAATCTTGAATATTCAATAGAGGAGTACCTGGAACCAGATTTTGAGATAAAAAGCAGTGCAAGAGTGTCCAGCAGCATGTAAAAGGCGAAGAGCAACGCTGCTATCGACGCCGCCGCTAACAAGGACGGCGACCTTGAGGCGTTTTCCGGGCATCGAGCAGGACAAGTACCGAGGCTCGACATCGAAATCTAGGGTTTGGGCCGCAGCAGCAGCTGCGGAGGAGGAGGAGAGGGGAATCGACCTGGAATTGGAGCTGAGGATGGGGAAATTGAGGTCAGGGTTTAAGCGAGGGTTTAGGTTTAGGGATGAGGGTGTGGAATTTGGGGGGAAGATGATAGAGAAAGAGTGGGAGAGAGAATGGAGGTGAACAGAAATGGCGGACATGGCTCTGCTGTGACGTAGCGCCATTGTTGGCGGAGGATATGGTAGTTTGGATAGAGGGGGAGAGGATTTAGGAGCTTTGTTGTGTCATATGATATGAATTGGTGGTAATTGTCCCATAACCATGGTTTTAGGACCAGACCCGACTTGAAAGTTTAGGGTTTTGAATACGAGTTTTAAATACGAAAATTACATAAATTTATGATCAATTTGTATCAAATTTGATTTGCTCGTCCGAATTGACAGATTTTGTTGGGTTCGATATTAAAATTAACTCATAATTAGAGTATTGTGTTGTCTCACTTGTCTGTGATGATATTACACATCGAATTAAGGTGGGTTACCAAAAGTGGAAGATGACATTAGAAGTGTTGTTTGATGATATAATCACGTTTAAGTTGAAGGGTGAGGCGTATTGTCGAGTTATTAGAGACCATAAATTCTTAATGACGTTAAGTGTCGGACAACCAATAAGTTGTATGCTTAGATGTTGAATGTGACGAAGATGAGGATGTTTATGTGGATTTCTGATTATACAAGTTTAGATAGGGTAAAGATTTCCATGTGCTGAGAGACATTAGGGATAACGCCTATCGAGAAGAATTTGAAGGATATTAGACTAAGATGGTTTAGTCATGTCTTCAGAAGCATGGCAGATGCACCTGTTAAGAGGTGTGAAAAGATCAAGTTATCCCTAGGACGACGGGATATGGGAGACAAAAAGGTTCATCAAGGAGGTGATTAAGCATACATAAAACTAGGGATGGTCACGACGTTGGTTGGCGATGGGGGGTATATTCCCTATCCCCGCGCCCCACCTTCGCTCCTCATCTCCGCCCATTATTCATTCATGGGGATTTTCCCCCGAAGTGGGGTCAGGCCCTAGCGGGGATGAGTATTCCTTGCCCCACCGCCATCCCTGCCTAAAACATTTACGACTTGTTTAGTTAGATGTAATCAACCATATATCGTGATCGTGATAACATTGTTATTTACATTACTATGTTTGATTGCATTTTGGGTATTGTAATCAAAATGTAATTGTGATAACACTCACTCACTTATGTTATTTTGATTACAATATCAAAAATACCACCCCATATAATCATGTATATCTTTACATGTTTATATAATACTTCACTAAAAGGGTTTTTTTTTTGCCGCTACTTATCAACATTTTTTTGGTGTTTTCTCAAGATCCCTCTTGCACACTCATTTCTCTCTCTCTCTCTCTCTCTCACACAAACTTATAAAAATAAATATGATTAATTTATGGGTTATTAGGTTTTGAAATCCCCAACTTTGGAGTTGCTGTTTATCACAATATACCGAACTTCACATTTGATTCATGACAACCCAACCCTTGGGAGTGGTATTTGTTAGTATCCCAAGACCAAATTAACATTAATTAAACTCAATTTGTGTGTATGATATAACAGTGATTTTAGGGTTGATATGTATAATGGAAATGTGTCTAAACCAGAAAAACAACTGACACATTAAAAAGAAAAAAAAACTGAGTTTAATTGATGCATATTCGGTCTTGGGCTACTAACAAGTATCACTCCCAAAAGTTGGGTTATTATGAGTCAAATGTAAAGGTCAAGATATTGTGATAAACAACACCCAAAGTTAGGAATTTCAGAACCTAATAATCCTTAATTTATTACATTTTTTTTATTGCATACATATTTTCTATTTTAGGTAACCAAACATAGTAATGCAATTACTTTTATATTACAATATTGCACAGTCTAACGAAGGACATGCACTAGAGGAGTGTGCAAGACTTGGATTAAGGTAGTGGGGTGAAGTTTGCTAGTAGAGTAGTATATTATGCTTTAGCTTGCTCTCTACTGTTGCTTTTTTTACTATGTGGCCCAGACACATGTAGTTATTCCTTGTCTATATGCAGCACATATGTATGTGCATATGCACAAAAAGGTTTTACCATTAGTTCTTATAGACCAGAAATGAGGTATGTATGGCTACTTAAACCAAAAACAGAGGCATGGAACCAAATCCATCCCAACAACCTTCACAATCTAATACATATGATCTTAGTTACATATATAATCCCAATTGCTAGCAAACAAACATATAATAATCATCTCAGTTCCATGTACGAGCCAAAAGCCTTTTAATAAAAATTTAAACCTAAGCTAATAAGAACCCATTTAAATGAACGACAACAAAAACCAACAAAATCTAATCAAATCAAACCCAATACAAATGAAAACTTCAGAGTCTACTTACAAAATAACCATTGAAACAAACAAAGAAATAAAACAAACTACCTGAAATTCAAAGACACAACAGCAAAATTCGACGGAATAGTATTGGAGAAGAAGAAAGGGGCAATAACACGAAGACGAGAAAACAACAAACGTAGAGAAGTATGTGCCCTTATGTATTCCATAAGATCTTCGAGTTTCGCAATGAAGATACTCAAACGTCGAACTGGTGGAATCAACACCGTTAATGGAACTACTGAGAATGTTACTCCTACTACCACCACAAGCAACATTTCCCCTCTTTGATGATGATTTGTTTAAGATATAGAAAAGGTGAGGGAGGGTTTCATTTTGTTTTTGGTTTGAGTTTTATTAGCTGAGGGATGAAAGACTATTGGAGAAAATATGGATTGACTTGTAGGTATGGGTAAAGGTTGAAGTTGCCATAAAGAAACATATAGGATTGAACTTTGAAAGTTAATGCTAATGCTTGGAATGGTTGGTCTCTCACCTAAACTTATCCTCTAAATGATTCAATATGGAATCTAATTTTGTAAATGAAATCGACTTTTGAAATTAAATAATTCAGCTATTGCGGTGATTTGGGTACGTGACATTTGAAATTTGGACTCAATGAACTATATTTTAATATACTATTAGATTGAATAAACTTTCACCGATTTCAATTAATTGAAAAAGTGACATGACACAAGTGATTTCTTACGTAAGCTATTTAAAAGGTAAAAAGCAAAGGAAAAAACAACTTGATTACCACCGTAAATCACTTTTCCGACGAGTTGAAATCGGTGAAAATTCATTCAATCTAACCAGAATGTTAAGTATAGTTCATCGAGTCCAAATTCTAAAGGCCAGTTCATCATATTCAAATTGTAACAAAAATTGGATTATCTAATTCTAAAAACTCGAATAAAATTATAAGAAAATGACACAAATTCCTTTTAACACGTTTATAAAGCATTAAAACAAAGAGGACAACAAATTGAAAATGATCTACATCAACAATAATTTGTCCAACCTCAGCCCTATACCATACGACACAAATATTTCAACATCATTGGTCCACTTCGATAGTTGAGTAAACAGCCAAAAAGGAGAAAAAAAAAATCATAGGGAAGTATATAAGTTTGGCTTTTGGGTAAATTTTAGTAAGTTACATTGGATAAATTTTGACAACTTTACTTGAACTTGCTTAAATTTATCTAACCTTATATTACCCTATTCAACTTTACCTATTAGAAAAAAAAAATGAGTCAGACCAACCGATGAGCCTACTTGACGATAAGTTCATAAGTCATAAGTATCAGCTATAGGGAAGCCCAAGGCAGGTAAAACCCGAGCTCATGTGAAGGAGAAGCCTGGTGCGTCTAAGTTTGGATAGTATATATAATGTAAATATAAGTTGTAAGTGGTAACTTATGAATTGTTACTGAAATCATGTGAATTGTTATTGGTCAAAACTTTTCCAAACAGAGCCTAGCAGAACAGTTGAGCCAACTAACCAAGTTAAGCCCAAGCTTCTCAAGCCAAGCTCAGTAAATGATACTCAAGTCGAGTCGAGCCGAGCCGCCTAACTTGGGCTCAACATAGTTCAATTCTACCACCATTACTCACGAAATATTGAAATAAGGTCATAGACTTTTTTTTTTGCAAGAGTAAACTACTCATAACACTACCTATTCCTACCAAAATTTACTTTTTCTACCTGAATCTACTTATTCGTACATAATTTTTGTATTTCTAAATCAAATAATTACATATTTTTACCTACTTTTACATAAACTATTATGACCTACCCAACTTTAATTACCGAACTTATACATACCCACCGAAAGAATAGGGCCCTAATGGGCTTCTTTATTAAGCCCACTAATTAAGGGCCCAACCCAACTAAGTTTTTTTCCCCCTTTATCATCCTTTCCATTTTCATTGAATGACTGAGCCCAATAACCCGACCCAAAAGCCCATAACTAAGTTTTTCTTTTTTTTTTCCCCTTTGTCATCCTTTCCATAGGTATTTTTTTGTTTTTTTCTTATTCACTTGATGTGGAATTTTCCTATTTTTTGGTAATTCAATTTGTCTCATCTCTTTCATTGCAAATTGTTCCAGGGTTAATGTATGCTTGTGTGAATTTATAGAATTTTGATGATGCAATGGAAAATTCAATAAAGTTTGGAACTTTTTTGATTTTCTAGTTTTGATCTTCATGATTAGGGTCGGCAAAATTTGTGGAATTGATTGGGAAGAAAGTTGAAATGGGGCATGTAAACATAATTGATGTGATTTTAGGGAAGAAATAGACTTGACAAAAATATGATGTCAAAATTTCGTCCGACCCGAATATTCGAATTTGTCTAACCAGGAAAAAGTCGGGTTTGGTCATAGATTTCGTCCAAATTTTGACGTTGATCGAATATTTGGACAGTATTTCTCTTTTTCCTATTGTCAAAACTCGATTTTGATTCAAATTTAGCTAGCTCCATCTGAATTACACGATCCAGAAAAAACTGGGTCCAAACATCAATTTCTTGTCTGAATTTTAGCATTGACCGACCCGAGTTTGACCCCGGATTACCATGCTAGACAAAAACCATGAAAAGGGTTTATGGATGAATCATTGTGGTTGACGATGCTTGGTGGTGGAAAGAAAAGAAATGTAATGAACCTTTTTTGATTGTGTTGTTTTCATGATTTTATGTCCTTTTCTTTTGTTGGTTCTCATTATATACTGTATATGATCCTCAAATTTACTAGTTCTTGATTGGCCAAAAGAGGAATTTCTCCATTGTATTTCCTTTTGTGTGTAGTTGTTCCTAGAAAAGATGAGAAATCATACTTACATGTTGTGGATGGGAAGGTTGATTATGATTGCATGATGGCCCCTCACCATGTATTCATGCCATTGAATGTAAAGAATTTCTTGCATGGAGAGTTAATCTCGTGTTACAGTCTTCGGTTAGTCAGAACTAGTCTCTACATTAGATCTTCAAACCTTGTTTGCAGCAAAACTTTCGGGTTATTGGATCTTAGATTTCGATATGGATCATTAATTAATCCCGTGGTAGCTCTTGTAAAGGTTTCCCGGGGTCTTCATTTAATTCAAGGTAAGACTGGTACATCATAACCCCACATCTTGTTCTTGCATTGGGATGTTTGCAGTATCGTTTCTGCATTTAGAAATGGAGAGCATCGAATTAAATAAAAAATTCTTACATTGATCACTAACCTTGTGTTCAAATATTAGGTCAGTTGAAATCAATCTCTATATCAAACTCCCGGATTCTATTTACGGTGGGACTATTGAAGTATTGGATTTGAATTTGGATCATTAATCCTATGGTAGTTTTTGAAATAAGGTTTCTAGGGAACTTCAGCTACTACCCATGAATACAAGGAAATATAAATATTTATGAGGAACAATATGCATAAGCAAAGTTTCATTTCAAGCCTAATTAAGATGATGATCATATATATTTCTGGAAGAATACTTCAACCATATACATGTATGTTTGTAAGTTTTGGCTCTGTGCTTGATAAATTATTACAACTTTGTTGAAAGATTAAACATAATCATGAAATGCACATGCCCATATATCTTTATTTTAAGCAGGTGATTTGTGTGTTTAATTATGGCACTCTAGAAGCTTTCTGAGTTGATTAAGAAGAGCCTCAATTGAAGGCAAAAAACCCGGTTTCTCTTTAATTTGTTTTATGTAAGGAGCTCGGTTTTGTACTCAATGTTTGGAACATACAAGTACGAAGTTTCTGTATTTGTCGATGTTTCTCGTCTTCTATCGGTTCCTGAACAGTTCTCCATTGGTTTTCAAAATGATTGCTTTTTAGTTTTTCAAAAGGGGTTTCTCTTTTTTTCTGTTTCACCAAAATCAGACTCGATCTTCATGTACTTAAGAAATTTGTTTACATCTAAATTCTCTCGAACTTTTACCGATGATTGTTGCTCTTTAGCATATTTTCACTATACTTATCATTATGAACTTAATTTTGTAAATTTATTATGACCAACCCCAAAGCATAGTTATAGGCTTATAGCCTAGAAATACTACAAATGGACCATGCTTGCTTAAATAATTATACTTTTTAGCCAATGCTAGACTTCAGTAAGGAGAAAGCATCAGAAAGTTGCACATCTTTGAGTAGCTTCTATGTTATCTCTAATTTCTGCCACCCCTGCACCTTCAAAAAGTATACTATTTTTTCTGTAGATAAGGCTTTCTGTGTGCACAAAAACAGCACAACAGTTATTATTGTCTTTTAGGTTTTTCATTTCCTCTTTTTCTTTTAACCATGGCAAATGAAAGTATGAGAAAGTTAATCCATTTCGTGTTGTTTATAGACCTGATAATTGGGTGAATCGGTTCCAATTGGTATGGAGTCAACCAATTCCGGTTCGGTTCAGATACGGGTACGGGTTGCCTTCGGGTGACGTCCTTTTTTATTGGATTTTGGTTTGATTTAGAGTCATTTAGATGTAAATCTTAATTAGGTCACTTTTCGGATTAGCTTCGAGTTTTCTTTAAGTTTGGGTCAAGATCAGATCATCTATTTTGAGTGCCGGTTCGAGTTTGAGTTCGGTTTTTTCGGTGCCGGTCTAGGGTTAGTTTTGTCAGGTCTAGTTGCTTACATGTTCTCTTGATAAGAATGAGACTACTACATCGAACTCCTACATACACATCATGGCGGTGAGATTTTTCGAGTATTAGATTTGATTTGGGTTAACTATGAGCAAATTATAGCTAGGATTTATAGTATGTGTATAGTACATAGTTTGATTAGTTATATGTTCTCCTTGACCCTGGTAAGATGCATACATGACTAATCTTTCTGACAATCATATAGGGCATGCATGCATCATTATTCATTAGTCCATTTGTGGTATATCTACTGCTTTTGTATAGTTTGGGAGCTTTTAGAAAGTATCATCATGCAATATATAGCTACATATACATAAAGAACTCATTCTACTTTGTTTTCTAGATTGTGACAATGTTGTCTTTACTCTTTAGGCCCTGTTCTATACTGCGGTTGGCAAACTGCAGATTTGCTACAAATCATTACTTTCTCTCTCTTTTCACTTTTCTTCTCTACTTTTTACATTCTCTCTCCTCACCTACCCTACATACCAATAACCTACCACAATTCCACCACACCCCACCACACCACACCGCAAAATACCGCAGAAAAGAACATGGCCATAGTATCACATAATACTGAAAAGCCTTTACATTGTTATCATGAAAGTTAAATTTTTGCTTGTAAAACCTCATTTTCTTTTATATTATGCTTTGATGTATGTAATACTTAAACAAGAGTATAAACAAGATGATATTGCTTGTAGAATTAAGATGAATTTTATAATTAGATATCCTCAGGCTCGGTAAAAGTGGGACTCATTTACAGTGAGAGTAATTAACTATAATTTATGATGTGTGTTTGGTTATTTCTTGAGAAAATGTTTCTTGGGAAACTTTTCCCTATAAGAAAATTTTTTTGTGGGAAAGAATAATTCAGAGTGTTTGGTTTACATTTGAAAACATGGAAAAGTTATATAAAAGTTTATTTGAAGTGTCGAAACTACTCTTATATATTAATTTATAAAATAGTTTTTAGGGGCATTTTGAGAACTAACGTAATAAAAACTTTCACTTTCTAATGGGAAAACACTTTCCCAAGCCCCCCTCCCTCTATCGGAAAATTTTTCTCATTCACCTTGGGAAAATGGTAGGATTTACATGCATCAAAACTTTCATCCTCTTATTTTATATAAATATGAAAAATTTTGATCAACCTAGAAAAATTGTCCGAAAATAAATGTAACCAAACGCTCCAGAAGAATACTATAATGAAAAAAAGGCACTATTGATAACAGGATATAATGGTGTAGCATATTCTAGTAAACATCCTACCATGCTATTCATGCATGTGTTTCAATTCCAATTGTACAAGTCACACAGGAAGCTGAAAATATAAACCAAAACTAAACAACTTCATGCTTAAATTATAATGCACTTTAATTTGATTAATTATGTTGTATCAACTAAAGTTATAAAAGGAGATTTATTGCACTCATATATATGCAGATTTAGTGCCAAGTAATGGTGTGTTTGGTTTCACTAATGGGACCCATATATGCACTTGATTTTTTCTTAGAAGTCCTCTTAACTACTTGATGATATTCAGTTAATGGTTGGTTACTACATTTACTGCTTCTTTTATCTTTTCATCATTGTGTGCAATTTATTAAATGCAGTTAATGTACGTGTTTCAAATATTACGATGGTTCACTCATATGTATTAGATTGTTCACTCTTATTATTATAGTTGTTTGCTCTAGATATATGGAACACATTCTCCATGTACATCAGTACATGTAATATATATTGATCATTGTGACAATAATTTGATTTATGTTTTTGTAATAGTAAGAGCTGAATGTTTTGTTTTTCTCCCTTTTTAGGGTAATGTTTGAATATTTTACGTTGACTAGTAAGTTATATTAGGATTATTTTATAATATAATACTTTATCAATACATGACTTTTGTTAGACTCATCCTAAAAAAATTATTAGTCATCGCAAAGTTATATATATGTTCCGCTACAAATTTATGATGAAATTAAACAGGGTCATGCAAACGTAGACAGTCCTTAGAGTATCCAAATGTAGACAGTCCTATCATGAGTAGACAGCATGCATAAATAGACTGATTCCGGCACAAATGAAAAGTGGAAAATAAAAGAAAAGAAAAACAAATAAAGAAACAGAAAGACGGCAGGAGGGAAAGATAGAAGAGGGATGGATGATGGATAATGTGTATTAGAAGCAAAACTGTTGGGTTGGATTATATATACAAAAAAAATTAACAAAGTTTTGTTTCTCACGCTCCCTAGGGAATTCCCATAGATCCAAGATGATCATGAATGATCGATGATTAACTTGAGAGTGAAGAAAACCTTATATTGGCAAAAGTTGAAGCTATGGAGTCAAAGACAGACAAGACCACCTCTCTCTCTCTCTCTCGTCTATCTCTTCTCTCACCGCTAAAAATATGTGTATTATCAACCATTTTTTTTCAACCAATTTAAAATGATATGAAAAACTAATCATTTTAGCAACCATTTAATATTCCAACTATTTTTCAAAAATTTTATGAGGAAAAAAGGGTTGGAAATTCCAACCACTTTTGCTGAAATGGTTGAAAATTTTTCATACCATCTTTTTTCTTACTATTTGAAAATGGTTGGAAAAATGGTTAGTAATCCGACCATTTTCCAACCATTTTCAAATAGTACGAAAATTTTTTCAACCATTTTAGTAAAATTGGTTGGATTTTCCAACCCTTTTTTCCCACATAAAATTTTTGAAAATAGTTTGAATATGATATGGATGCTAAAATGATCAGTTTTTCCAACCGTTTGAAATTGGTGGGAAAAAAATAGTTGATAATACACATCTCTCTCTCTCTCTCTCTCTCTGTCTCTGGGTCCTCCTCCAAACCGTTTCTTTCACTTGACCCATCAACCAACACTGTCCTCTCTCTCTATCTCTCTCTCTTCTCCTTAATCTAAGCAAAGCCCCACATCATGATCACCATCTCCTACACACCTCTCCCTCTAACTTGCCCTATAAAACCCTTTTACGCTTCTGCACACAACCCTAGCTGGCTAGGTCACACCACAATAACCCTAAAATAATCCTAGCTGGCTAGGTCACACCACCCTAACCCTAAAAATGAGGAAGCCCGGGGATCAGAAGAACAACAACAATGGCGGGGCGATCAAGCTGAGGAAGGGTTTATGGTCACCCGAAGAAGACGACAAACTGATGAACTACATGCTGACTAATGGCCAGGGTTGCTGGAGCGATGTCGCGAGGAATGCAGGGTTGCAGAGGTGTGGAAAGAGTTGTCGTTTAAGATGGATTAATTATCTGAGGCCTGATCTTAAGCGCGGGGCTTTCTCTCCTCAGGAGGAGCAACTTATTGTTCATTTGCATTCTCTTCTTGGAAACAGGTACTATAGTTTGCATATATAGCTTGTTTGCCCTAGCTTGGGTTGTTTTAGTGATGAATTTGTTGTGTACATCCTTGTAGTTACTACCTCCGTCCCAAAATGTGTGTCATTTGACTAAATTTTTACTATTGATTATTCTCAAATTACAATGAGTTACGATATGAAATTACAGACTTACATTCATTGTAATTTTTACTAATGCATCTTTCTAATGGTGGCAATTTCGAATCATAACTCATTGTAATTTGTGAGTAATCAATGATCAAAATTTAATCAAATGACAAACATTTTGGAACGGAGGCAATATATATATATGCACACTAAATAGGTGGTTGCCGAGTTGGTGACCTACCCTGGACTTCTAAGCTCCCCTGCACCCTGGTTCAATTTTTGATGGAAGTAAAAATGTTTCACCTAGGTTGTGATTATGGGGTTGATAGGTCTTGTTTATCATGGACATGCAGTTTGATGCCTTTCATTGCCAACCTGTAAATTTTCTAGTGATTAACCCTAAATTAACGGTCCAGTGGGTGGACATATTTAACCTTCATAAAAAAAAAGTTACGAAATTGAAGAAACTTGGTTGATGGATCATATTTATCGTGGAAAACTTGTTGGTTGTCAACGTCAAGATAAGAGTCCAATGGACAAATACGTTTACACTTCTTAGAAAAAAGGTTCGGAGTTGAAGTCTTCACAAATCACAACCTTAGGAATTGATCTTATAGGTTGAATTCTAGGCTTTGAAAACTTTAATCATGGACTAACTTTTTAATATATATAATGATTTAGTATATGATACTACTATCATTATATAAGTTTATAATGAAAAATACTGACATAAAACTATAATATAGTAATTTTTTATTAAATATTATGGGAGAAATAATATGTAAAAGGACAATAAAGAACATGGAAGATTAGGATTAGCTAATGACACCATTTTTGTTTTGAGGGTATATAGTTACGTTGCATGTATTTTACCTCTACGTTTCCACCAAATATATATTTCACACATTTAATGTACTTCAAAGTAATAACTTAATGGACACTTTTTGAAAAGCATAGTTTATATGAAAATTCTACCATATCACTCTAGTTTAATCTATTTCTTTTTAACAATGGCAAGAGCATAATTTCTTAGAGGGGATAATTGACAAGGCATGTTGAAAATGAAATTTGGAGTAGCCATGCATGATTATTTTTATGACACAAAATAATATAATAGCCTTGTTTGTTCCTTTTCCATGAGGGAGACCTTTGAGTATTGAATATAAGCCCTGTTATTTTCTGCGGTATTTTGTGGTGTGCTGTGGTGGGGTGTGGTGGAATTGTGGTGGGGTGTGGTGGAATTGTGGTAGGTTATTGGTATGTGGGGTAGGTGAGGAAAGAGAATGTAAAAAGTAGAGGAGAAAAGTGAAGAGAGAGAAGAGTGAGGAGAGAGAAAAGTAATGATATGTGAAATCGATGAGTTGTGTGCAGAATCATGTGATTTAGCCACAACCGCAGAAACAGTCATAATATGATATGATAACAGTGCTTGTGGTTAAAGAATGACAAGGACTTGATATGATTAAGACAGGATGTTGTCTGCTAAACCTAAAATATTTGAGTATAAGCACTTCCATCTCCAACTAAGTTGCTCTTAGACAAAGGGATTACAGCATTGACAGCACCACATGAAAATGATGGAAATCCACATATATATGAGTGTTGATCAGAGTTTTACCCCAAGACACTTCTTTAAGTGTTTTACCCTTTATCAAATTTGTATTTATTATGATTTTTGACTCTAATGTTTTCAATAGTAAATATTAGTTATCAATTATAAGAAGTTTATGCCAACGACACTGGCGGATCGAGGGCTAAGCCACGACCACCGGTAACACAGAAAAAATAATAATTCAGTATAATTTGGGATGAAAATTATGGCCTTTTTGTATATCAGATGAATATAATAGTGTATTAGTCACCCCTATCAGAAGACCTAGATCCACCACTGGCCAGCGGGCGAGACAAATGATACCAGCCTAATCGAATCGACTTCATTTGTTAGACGTGTTTTAAATATTTTTTTACAAATATAAAAAATAATGGAGAAAAGTATAATTATATGCGATTTATATATGTTGAGAGAAGGACTAAATGACTTATTGTTGCTTCCCTTTAAATAGCCATAGAATTCGATTATATTATTTTATGTCAATTTAATATATAATAATATGGTTTTTATTCTAGGCTAAGAGCCTGTCAAATTTATGGGTAAATCGAATTTACCAGTTTTTACCTAAATTTACCTAAATTTATTAAAAATTACCAAAGTTAAAAAACAAAAAAAATATAATAATTTTGATATATTAATATAAATTTGACAAAAATTGTCAATTTAATAAAAATTATCAAAATTTAACAAAATTTAACTTTTACCAAACTACTTTTTAGCTATGAATAATACACTGAAACAATGTCGTCCCCAACAATCATATTATATAAAAGGGTTATATAAAAGGGGGGATTGTGTGGAGTGAAATGCGGACGTATGTAGTCCCATGAAAATGAATTACTTTGCATAGAAAATTAGGATATGAGAAATAATATAATTGTCTAGAAATGTGACTGCCCCTACAAAATAAGCAATGTTACTTGTATATATCCACATAATGTTGGTAGGTTTGGCACATGCAATTCTCATACTTGTATAAGACTTGATCTTCTTTGTGTAGGGAGTGAGTCAAACTGAAAGGGACCCTTTTTCTTTTTCTTGTTTTTTTTCCCTCTGAAAACAAACAGCCCTTTGAGTTGAAGATACTCCAACTGCCCCAAATGTTTCTTTAAGTTTATTGTATTTTCATGCACAAGTGACAAAAGCATGCAATTTTGAACTTTAAGTGCTAAACCCAAAACAAAAACCAATAATCTAAACTCTCACCTAAGCGGGCTATTTTATCCCTAAATTTTACAATTTAGAAAATCTGGTTCCGATCGATTGATTCAAACTTTAAAAATCGTTCGCTACCTGCTGCTTCATGGAAAAGAAATAGAGGGGATTCAATGAGACATTTTACTTTATTACATAACAATCTAAGTTGAACTTAAAGAAAAATTATTCATGAGCATTGTATATGAAATCACTCTCTCAACCATAGTGATGGACTCATCCCTTATCTGCCACCTTGATCTAGATATCAATCGAATTTTAAAATCTTTGACCATTAATTTTTCAACATGTACAATGATTCAATATATGAAAGTACCATTCACCTACAATTTTTTAAGAAAATATTGCATGACAAATTATAGTCAAAGAAGGACATTGGCCGGAAACAACAAAACATTTAACAAGCGACTGCAAAACTGGGAAGGAGGGGGTATATTTGTTGAGATATATGGCTAACGGACTTGTAAAAGCGGGACCCATACATTTAGTTCTGGTTTGATTTAATCTGATCCGTTGTTCTTAATTCTTTGGTACAAAAAGGTGGTCCCAGATTGCGGCTCGCTTGCCTGGTAGGACTGACAACGAGATAAAAAATTTCTGGAATTCCACCGTAAAGAAAAGGCTAAAGAACTCTTCATCAACCTCCTCACCTAATGCAAGTAGTGATCACTCATCTTTGTCAACCGAGCCAACTAGAGACCATGCATCAGCCACCCTTGGCATGGCAACAGCAGGATTCATGGCCATGCATGATCATGGCATGTACGTAAACACTTCTTCTTCCACCCCATGGACGACATCATCATCATCATCATCATCAACATCCATGCAATCTATGATGGCTCATCTCACCCATCACCATCATGACATCATGTACCCCTTATCCAACATAGTAAACTGTAATACTACTGAGATGTTGGATGCATCTTCATGCATGACCATGGCCATGACCATGACCATGGCACCTCTGCATGGCTCCATGGTGTCTGGGACTTACGGCGTGTTTGGGGATCCGAATGAATTTAACGGGTTGTTGTTGCAAGGGGATCTTTCTATTCCTTCATTGGAGAGCATAAGTATTGAAGAAAATGGTCAAATTTCTGAAGATGTTGCTCAAAACAACGCTGGAATGCTTGTAAACAATTGCATCAACACTTCTAAGAAAGTTGAGACTGTTGTTGAGAACCCAGGGGCAAAATGGGAATTAGGGCAAGGAGATTTGAGGTTGCCTGAGTGGGATTTGGAGGATTTCATGAGGGATGTTTCTTCCTTCCCTTTTGTTGATTACCATCTCGAATAAGACCTTATCGCATTTTGTGTTATTCTTTCCGTGCTACTTTGTTTTTCCAAACATTGAACCTGCCCTTGGGCAGATTCAACTGAAAACTGAACTGAACCAGACCAAACTGAAACAAGCTGATCCTTCGAAGTGATCCTCACAATCCCCGAGTTTATATGAAATTCAGGCCCCAGTGTATACCTTGCAAGTTCTAAAATAAGGGGCTCCCAAACGACATTGTGGTTAATTAGCTATAGTGACATTTATCATCTTGAAATTCTTGTATTTAGCTTACTCGATCTATATATACTTGATCACACACATACATTATACATGTAATGTAAGTTTGAAAGCAATAATGTTGTTGTAATATAGGTTGTGAAGAAGATATGTGAATAGTCATTGTTATAGAGCCATAAATAGCTAAAAGCTTTTGGAGCAGTTGGTAGGAGTCCTAGCTAGTCATGTTAGGATATTTGTTTGTACAAAATTAAAGCAAAATATATGTAATGTGAAGAATTCATATATTGTGTAAGTTTGTTATTAGTGGGATACAAGTTTTTCTTAACATTTTATTTGGGTAAAACCCTCATATATAAATTGTAAACTGGGCAAAAACAAGTCTGATACTTATATTGTTGGAGCCAAATTGAAAATATAAATAACGTAAAGC
Organism: Portulaca oleracea; assembly: GCA_029582165.1. Classification (NCBI taxonomy): domain Eukaryota; kingdom Viridiplantae; phylum Streptophyta; class Magnoliopsida; order Caryophyllales; family Portulacaceae; genus Portulaca; species Portulaca oleracea. The sequence continues at coordinate 37,907,477 of CM055885.1, read as the reverse complement.
AACTTCGACGCAAATAAACAGTGGTCACTACTATGCTCACTTAACATTGATGTTTTTTCAGCCATTTCATACCTCCATCTTTTTTTCAATGTACAAATTGGTTTACTACACATTGATAAGAATGAACGATTCTCTTTCTACACTACTATGTACAGGGGGAAGACTGCCTATATTCGAACCACCTCAGACCCCACATTAGCGGGACTATAACTAAGTTCATTGTTGTTGTTTTATGTAAGAATGAAGAACTCTATCTAAGCATCATTATATTCTAGTGTGTCTTATGACTTTCTGAAAATTGAAAGATTGTATCTTATTGCAAAATCAAGGGATAATTGTCCTTTCATCCAATGTATTTAGTGGACAGCTAGGTGCTGGTGGTTAGACTCTTAAAACATAATGATGGTTCAATTACCCTTTACCTTATATCACTGCACTCCCTCCGTTCTATGTTAATTGTCTACTAATATCATTAATTTGTCAACGTATACAATATTATAGTATACAAAGTACTATCATTAGATTCATAACAAAAAATATCATAAGCATATAGTGTTGTAATTTTTTGATAAAATATGCTATGAGAAATTCTTAGTCAAAGAAGGATATTTGAACAATTAATATGAAACACAGGGAATATATATGTATGTCTATGTATGTATGTATGTATTCTAGTGAATTCTTGCTAACTACAAACATGAGATTATTTTTTCACACCTAGAAAGGCCAAAATCTTTAAGAAAAGATGTACATAGTCCAACTCAAAAAAACAACAAAACATAGAAAAGTACAGCCTTGTTCTTTGGATATGTTACACTATTATATCCAATTCAATCCAAACTTATCCAAACCTTACACAATTTCCCAAAAAAAAACGTTGTCTTTAAAAACACAATTCCCCAAAAAAGTATCATAACTTATCTAATCTAATCCATCCAAATATGATTTTAACCAATCCAAAGAATAGGGCTTAAATCTAACAAAACATGAGGTCTTGTTTGGCACAAACCTCTATACAACTTTGTTCTCTTTGGCCTATTTTGGATGTAACTCATTCAAAATCAAACTTAACTAAACCCATTCTTCACTTACTTTCCTGATTCCCAACTTATTTTACTGAACTTATTCCGAAAAATAAGTCGAAAAGAATCGAGCACGCGTCTAACAGGAAAACCTTACAATGAATGACATCACATACAAGAAGTGAACTTTTGTTGCTAAGAGACAAACGAAGTGGTTGAAATTTTTCCCAAAATTTCAACAGTTTGTGATTGATAACAAATTGAAATTAAGGCTAATCAAGCATTAGTGACCTTTAATCATCAACTTGATGAGTTGATTAGAATTTTCAACTTTATTATGCAACTAACTTGTCTTAATTAGGGGATTTGATTGGTCATTGGATCGATTGATCTCAAGGTTACGTTGTAATCTTTGGATGGTGATGGTTGTGTTGATAAATTCATCAAAGTAATAGCTTTCGTGAAATTGAAGACACTATGTAACTACTACTAAGAGTATGCCTTTGAGAAGAAACAAACACCCTACCAACCTAGCTTCCACTTTTTCTTTTTCTTTGTTTAGAGCTATCTTACTCGGATTCGGGTACGCGTGTTCATATCGGATACGGATACGGGTGTCGGACTCGGCTATTTTAAGGAAATTTTATATATTTTCTTTATGATTTGAAGTGTCGAGTGTCGTACCCTTGTCCGGGTATTAAGGGTTTGACACGGGTACGGCAAGGAAAATGAAGAGTCAAAGTTAACATAGGTTTAGAGATTAATTCTAATGTAAATGATAAATATCTTGAACCAATATCGTTAGTAATCATCTTGAGTTCGAGTTAAATCACTCTAAAGTTTATTAATTAATCATCATGAATCAATATACAAAACTTCTCTTAGGAAAAATTATATAAACTTACTTTTCTTTATAATTTTTTAAAAATATAGAATTTTGCATAAATTTTGTGCATTCTCTAGTGGGGTTAATATGATTAGATTATTATATATTTATCGACGTAACCATAATTATTATGCTCTTAAAGTGGATAAATATAACTAACAAAATATTATTAAATCATTAAAAAACTATAATTTATAAGAAATTCAAATTATTAATTAATCATCTTGGTACATACACATTTCTTTGAAAAAGTTTGCGGGTCAACCCATGACCCGAGCTAGGAGTGGCTCATTGCACATGGCCATTATTGCTTTTAAATAATGTCAGTGTTATGCTCGTGTGATATATGAGTGTATGAAAAGGTAGATATCAATCTATATAATAAAACGGAAAATTGGTTTTTGGTAACTGATAAGTGAACCATATACAAGGATTGAGATAATAGTGAGTCGAACTTTTAAAAATGCATTACAATGAGCTGAACTATTAGACTCATAGATTTTGATACACTCTCACAAAATTTTCCAATATGGCACCAAGGAAAAGTTGTATTCCAACGTAACATATGTATCATAATAATCCTAAATTTTAAAGAAAAACTCATCCAAGGCCCCACCACCAAACCTAGGCCCAATCACGGACTTTTAGTGCACAACTATGGGTGGCAATGAGCCGCGTCAAAGTCAACCCATTACCATTATGAAACAGGCCGGCTTATTAATGACTCAACATTTCACCGATCCGACCTTTTGACAACCCATTAAGGCCCAATTCTCTTGACACTGTGGGGCCCCGGCCCATTGCCCACCCCTATACACAACACGTCACATTTGATGCCCCTAATTGGAGGTTAGATTACAAAGTGGGCCAAATCATGTGGTGGTACAATAAATTTTACAAAACAAAAAATTTGGATTAGTAATATATGGACCATGTTGTTTCATTGGGTATCAGGTGGTGGGAGTGGGCTTATGAACTTAAAAGCCCATGCACCATGTCCAAACTATAATTCTAACGTGAGCTCATAAAATTATCGTAAGATATACTTTTTTAATAACTTTGTATGAATATAAAGATAACTAATAAATTTTTATAATAATACAAATAAAAATTTATCGTTTAAATAAATTATTCGTCACATTCGAATTACAAATTTATTCTAATATTATTTATTAATTATAGTAAAATATTAAAAATGTTAACTTCAAAAGAGTCGGTCCCATAATTAAGGAAATGCTAATATCCCTCGAAATCTGTTTAGAGGGACACTAACACATCCTCCGAAATGTTTCGAAGTATGCAACACTTCCTTTTAAAACATGGGATCTCGATCCCATCTTTCAAGGGAAGGTCAAGGATTCCTCGAGATTTTCCTCATAAATATGCTAATTTGGATCGTGGACTGGGATTAAATTGATTTTTCTTCATTAACTTCCCCATAATTTAAATAATTTTTTAGGAGTGAACTTGAAGGTAAGATACATGGGATGGGAATTTGTTATAGTATAAAACCATTCCTAGGGTTTCAAACATTAGCTTAAACTTTTGGTTGAGATGGTTCCACGTACAAAATTTATAATCGGAATACAAATGAAATTTTATGATAGAAATGAGAATGCAAACTAAGGTCCGGACCGAAGATAGCTAGGTCCAAAAATTTCAGATATTCAATACTCAATCTGCATTATCCGCATTTATTCACATTATCTATAACACTTTCTTACCTCAGTATTCTTTACTTTTCTATTTCTTTTTGTTTCACATACCAACTTACCAATTTATCCACAACTTTAATCACAATATTTATCCACACTGAAGAACCGCATCTTTTCTATTTCTTTTTTCAGTAACTTTATCAATTTATCTGCAACTATAAATTACCATCATCAGACAAGAATAGACCTTCAAAGACCAAACTGAAGAACCGAGGACCAAATCGAATAAAAATGACTGAACTACATTTGAGATTCTTTCACTCTTCCTCATTTATCATCACATTCATGGAACAATGACACTTACAAATACACAATGTCAGGAATCAGGATAATTGACAACATGCATATATATATGCATATTTACGTGAACAATACTTGCTTGGAAAATCCCTTATTTTTTCGGGGTTTTCGGCTCAAAATAATCCAAAGTCAGAGGTGAGCGGTTGAAAATAATCCAAACAGATTTTTTGGCTGAGAATATGCCAAACTTTTCACCCATTTACTCTGACTAAACTAAAATTGAATTCCGACATCGCAAAGCTGACTTGGCGCCCTTGAAAAGTTCGGACTTGACTGAAAGTAATATAAACAGACTGAACCAAATATTAACCCACTGTATCTTTGAAATTTTTAAGGAAGTCAAGTCAGGTTTATAATGCATAAATTTAATTTTGATTTAATTAGAATAAATAGATTAAAAAATTGACACATTCTCAACCGAAAAATCAATTTACAATATTTTAAATCACTCACCTCTGATTTCGAATTATTTTAAGCCGAAAACCCTATGTGTCGGCTGACATGAAATATTATACCAACCCAATAATTTACGACTTTAAACAAATTAAAGCAGGCAGTATGGATAGAGTTGTCAGACAAATTATCAAGACTGGGTTCATGTGGATCACTATAAACATTGAATCGGTTCAATATTGGTTATGTACTGGTGACTTTGTGCGTTGTCAGATAAAATAATCCCTCCGTTCTATATTAATTGACACTTAAATTAATATTTTTTTTGTTTCAAAATAATTGTCACTTTCCATTTTCTAATATCTAATTTAATTATTTTAATCTTAATAATTATGTCAACTTTTTACTTTTTTAATAAATAAAAATTATTTCTACTCACATCCTTTCACTACCTACACTTGGTATCCAAAAAACATCTTGAAAAATAGTGCTATTTAATTACTCCCTCCGTTCTTTTTATCTGTCATATACGGTTTCCAATACCAATTTTTAATCAATAATTTATAATATAAATGTTTTTGCAAAAAAATAATATTATACTTTTTTAATAGTATTTTTTATTACGAATCTAATGACATCAATTTTGTATGATGAATCATTATATAACTTAAAATATTAACGGTCAAAGTTTTGGAACAATTTCCAAGGACGACTAATAAAACCAAACAGAGGTAGTAATGGATAGTTTTTTTAGTTAAACCTTGGTATATGAAATTTTTTTAAATATGTCAATTAATAAGAAACGGAGGGAATATATCTCGCTCATCTTCTTTTCTTTTTTAGAGCATCTGCAACAGTGAGTTTGGGTCTGACAAATTGGATGATGTGAAATCAGTGGACCCTATCAAGGGAGTCAAAATTTAACCATTTGTTTAGCTAGTTTTCCAATGGTGAGCATGAGTTTGACTCATATTAATTAAAAAAAAGAAAATATGTTCTACTTAATAATATAATCAATTCGGTTATATTGATAAAAAATGAGGTGGAGAAGGAGAGATTAAAAAAATATGATTAAAATATTAGTATGTTAAACTCGCTTTCAAACTCGTCTCGCGAGACTAACGGCGAGATTCTCACGAGACGAGTTTCATTCTCACCATTGAAATGTCCTACACAACTCATTTCATTCTCACCATTGAAATGTCCTACACAACCTCATTTCATTCTCATTTCATGCCACGTCAGCAGTGAGTTGAATTGAAACTCACCATTGCAGATGTTCTATAGCTTAACTACTTTCTTTCATCAACCTACCACCACTGAAAATCATGTTGTCAAATTTCAAAAAATTTGCCTATAAATTTCTCGATATACATACAATGAGTTGTTATATAAAATTACCACTATGAGATTCGCAATGAAAAATACTATCATAGAAGTATAATATTGCAATGGTTAATAACATATATAAGAAATTATCAATCAAATAGTGACATTCGAGACTATGAAAGTCAAAATTATGGCAATTAATATGATACGAAGGGAGTATATTAAAATCCAAACAGAAATTCAATACATTATTGTCTAATACCCTAAGGTTCAATATATTAACGTCCAAAATCTATATAATATATATCTATATCTATCATGCTCATATCTTTAGTATCGAGGTTTTTGCACACCTATTTCTCCATGAATTTTAACATTCTTAGCTTGGTTTTTGTCGTTTATATTCCCATAACAAGAGTTATTCTCTCCATTTCATATTAATTGTCCAAATGTTCTTTAACTAAGAATTTCTCATAATAAGAATTTCTCATAGCATATTTTATCAAAAAAATTACAACATTCTATTGTTATGATGTTATTTTTAGTTATGAATCCAACGATAGTACGTATCTTCATGTGCTAAAACATTGTATATATTGAGTTACTAAAACGTCAGTGGACAATTAATATGAAACGGAGGGAGTAATATTTTCTTATGTCACACAGAAATTATTATAAAAGTTAATACTTATTATATTAAAAAGTATGTTTTGTTTGTTATTATGTAAAAAAAAATTATTTATATTTTTTATAAATATAAAATTACTTATTAATATATTTGTATATAATTATAATTGATATGGTTAAACTATATATCACTACCATTTATAAATATAGGCCTGATATAAACATTATGTGCTTATAATTAATAAATAGGTGTAATTACTAAAAATAATATTATTTAAGATCTCAAAGTATATAAGTCATAGAAAATTTTAAAATTCAAAAGTTATCTTGATTCAGAATATTAATCATCTAAAAGTTATTATTGTTAATCCACTATCGAAGATTTTTTTTCAATTATTTAAAATCTAAAACACACTAAAAATTCAAATCCACTCAGTGGATAATACATTAAGTAGACAACAATGACAACAGTGAAAATAAACCAACACTCAACAACTCAAAACAATCATACAACATCTCTAAAGAATGTCCAAAAATGTTACCGTCTAAAGAATACTCAATTTCTTTGTCCTTCTGCAACTTTCCCATTACTCCTTAAAAATTGCTAATGTTGCGTCTTGATTACTAATAATCTTCATGCTAACATCGTTGATAATCATCACGATCTTACGAGCTTTTCGCTCGAGGCTATCGTGAGTGCCCGTAAATTAACTTCTATTTGATTACCCTTGAAGTCATATATCCCGCCATCCCGAATGGATTTGCGATGCTCACTACCCTCTATCTTACTTTCTTCACACATTAGATTCCTAAAACATAACTTTATGTATGCAGCTTCACTTACCAAACACCATTTAGACTTTAATATCGTTTTCTCTTACCCCAGGTGAACTTTAGCACTTTCAAAAATGAAATCCTCAATCCAAAAAAAAAATATTAGAGTCTGACTCAATAGATAAGGAACTGTCCTATTGAACATCAATATACCAACACCAATTGCTTAATTGCATTTCATTTTACTAGCTTCATCAACTTTATGGATTGATCAATAATTCTTCTAGTTGCTCATAGGAAGCAAAGTCTCTACATACTTAAACACACAAAACTCAAACCCCTTAACCCTAATCTCTTTGTAAGTCCCCAAACAAGGATTACACAGCAAAAGCTTTCTTTCTCCCCTATGATCCATCCTTGTCTCAAACACCACCCCACCATCCCACAACCCTCTTGGCCTCTTGATTTCGGGTCTCAACCCGAATGACATTGTTCGGGTCCATCCCCCAAACCCTAACCTTGACCCCAACCCGGACCCACTAACCCACATTTCGCACCGCCGGGGTTCGACCAACACATCACCAAGAACCACCACAAACCCTAACCTCCCTCTGTCACATATCACAACACCCCCACCCCTCAAATTGCCTAGTTCCATAGGCAAAGGGGTCACTTGCAATAGTTTTGTAACGAAATTGAAGGAGACAATTGTGGGGCCCATCGACCCGTTTTCCTTCAGCTCCGACCCGAACCAGTAGTAGGACCCGGATGAGTACCCGTCCGTGACACTTGCTTGGTGGATCGGGGGTAAACGGGTCGTCAATTCGACCCAAGAATCGAACCTTTTAGAATAAACCCGGATCATCCCAAAACTTAGCTCGTTGATGGAGTCTGTCATGAACTTGCACGACACGAACTTGTAGTCGGCTGAAGCCGGGTCAAACCCGAACCCGTGTACCCGGCTATTCAGGAAGACCCGGGGGCTGACCCGGACTGGCCCGAGCTGGATTGGGCCGGATGGGTTGGGCGGGGGAGTGGTCTTTTTGAAGGTCCGGGTCAATGGGTTCCATAAACAGCAAATGGAGTCAAACTCCAAGAAAACGAGCCCATCTGCCACGCTGAGGGTCCGAATTGCGTGGCCCGAAAACGGGTGTGGTTTCAGGTTCGGACCCGGGTTTGACCCGGTTAGGGTGTAGACCGAAACGACATTCGAGGACGCGTTTAGGTGGTCGTAGGCAGTGATGAAGAGGGATTTAGGTTTAGAGTTTCGGACGTTGTGGTGATGGTGTTTGAGTATGAATCTCCGGTTTCCGATTAGGGTTTTCCACGTTTTGCAAACGACCTTGAATCGAACGAGGTCGTTTGCCGGGAGTCTTAGTAGAATGTCTTCTAGGAGACCCATGGGCAAGTTTGAAGTTGAATTGGTTGCCATTAATGGATGGATGGAATTAGCAAGAAAGAAACTCCCTAGGGTTGCAAAATGATGAAAATATGGTGCTACCACAACACATTTATATAGACCGCGTCGTCATGTTCGATAACAATGTTTAGGATTCTGGCCAGGTGAAAGTTGTGATCGAATAAATGTCGGTATTCAGTGTTTCACAAGTTGAATCAAGTATTTCAACTAGTATTAAATGTTAAAGTTAGTTATCTTTAAAAATTATTCATATAACTTAGATCAATTTATATTAACAAGCTACCTCAAGTTTTCGAACATAATTTTTCCAAACACTTATATGAACAGCTATCTGATATTTGTTAATTGCTAAGCTAGATTATCTATCCGTGGCTTAAAATCACTATTCACTATTGAACTAATTTACCCTTAATCACTAACAGAATATATTCAATAAACTTTCAAAGTAATTTATTTATGAAATATCCTTCATCACATATTTGATAAATTTAAGTGTGTTAAAACAAAATGTTATAGTTCATTAAGTTTGTCACGAAAAATTAAACATGATATATGTAAAAATAATTGAAAAGAAAGTAATAAAATTTGTAATTGTTATATTTATTGAATAATAGAATGGGAATACGATTTATAGATAAGATAAAGTCTATGTTATAGTATAGATCATTAGCTTAGTTTTTTGTACAATTATATACTTCAATTTGAACAAATTTAGAATAATGCAATTTATAACAAACTTAATAAAATAACTTCAAAATAAGACCTTTTCTCTTCCTACCCTAAAAGAATTCAAAAGAAGACCTTTTTTGTCTTCATGATATTTTGAAGCCATTTTGGAAAAGTTATTCTGATCTTATCTGCATGATATTTTTCACAATTTTAACAGTACTTACATATCTTTCAAAATCTATTCTACACAGCGTCAACTTTTCAAAAGACAAATACCATCAGTCAAATCACATCATAACTTTATTTGTCACACTCAATTATTCATGTAAAGCATATGATTTTTGGATCTTAACTTTTATGTACCTTTATGCATCAACTTATACTCATCTACATTCATTTATAACAAATTTAATAAAATAACTTCAAAATAAGACATTTTCCTCTTCTTACCCTAAAAGAAATCAAATGAACACATTTTTCCCTTCACACCATTTTAGCTTCACATATCATATTCGAACGAAACTATTTTGAGGTTATTTTGGAAAAGTTATTATGATCTTATTTGCAAGATATCTTCCACAATTTTAGCAATACTTACATATCCTTTGAAATTTATTTTAGACACCGTCAACTTTTCAAAAGACAAATGTCACTAGTCAAATCACATCATAACTTTATTCGACGCACTCAACTATTCACATAAAGCATATAATTTTTGGACCTTAACTTTTATGTACCTTTATGCATCAACTTATACTCATCTGAACACTCGTGTACAAAACCAAATGTATGAGCTTGTATTCACCTATACACACAAATACAAATAACATTTTATGATTGACACTTACCTACTATTAGAAACCCTAGCTAGTTATAAAGAGTGAGGGCCCCCACCACACAATGTGTTTTGAGACCAAGACTAAGACAGCAACTATTTTGAGTTTTTTGCTAAATATAGATGGAATACATATTTAGAAAGATATTCCCATTCTCTGTAAGTGGACAGTTGGACTGAAAACCCTATGCACAAAAAAGGAAAAAAAAAAGGCAAGGCCCCCACCTCCAATTGTTTGCAATGTCAAGTACTCCCACTAAAGTTTGAACTACAAATGGATTTCTGACACGTTGATGCCTTTTGTCCGTTTTAGATTGCGATTTGTTAGGTATATTTGGAATATGTGCTCTAAATATTATTATTGTTCACTGACAATATCTTGGAAAACATACTTCAGATACATGAAATAAGGCCCTATTCTTTTGTGCAACTGGCAGGCTGCGGTGTCACACTGCACCATAACTTTCCATATTCTGACACAACCCATCACAATATACTTTTTCTAATTTAATTTATTTTTTTATTAAAAATTAAACTTTCCATATTCTACCACAATCCACCACAACCTTTTCCAACCCACAACAATTCATCACATTTCCTCAACATCACATCGCACAGCACTACAGCCAATCGTATAAGGCTATCCACAATAGCATACTTTTGGAGCAAGTATGGAGGAGAGATAGTGTAAATAAAAAGGAAAAATTAAAAAAAAGATGACATACCAAGTATGCTGCAGCATACTTGTACTATTTTTGGTATGCATGAGAGAGAAATAGAGATTTGGAAGAGATGGAAACAAGGAGAGAAAAAATATTAAATAAAACTGATTTTGTTTCATCTTTTTCTTTCTTGTATTTTTTTAATAATTATATATTATTCATTCCCTATTCCATTCTTCAAGCTATTCTTTCACCGTTAACAATACACATTCTCCACTACCCATTAAAATAATATTAAACCTACTATTCATGTACTTGTTATTCTCCATTTTAGAGAGTGTCATATTGTGGATAGCCTAAAAAACTGGGTCTATACTTGAAAATGATTAGGAAAAGGAAAATATTGCAAACAAATTTCAAACTTTTACTATAAATTTCTCGAATGTATATAATGAGTTGCTATATAAAATTATCATCATTACATTTATTATGTAAAATATAATTATAAAAGTATAATGTTGCAATTGCTAAGAAATTATCAATGATATTGAAAATTGTAAAAATTAAAATTATGACAATTAATATGAAAACGATGGAGAAAAAATGAGAAAAGTAGAATGGGTAAATGGGGATCCTCAAAGGCCAAAGCCAATCCCAATTGCTTTTAGGGCCTGTTTGGTGAGCAAAACAGGAATGGAATTAAGTAGGAATGAGTTCTAGTTCCTGTTTTTTCTGTTTGGAGAGCAGTTTCTGGAATGGAATTGTAATCCCTAGGGATTTGCTATCCCTCCCAAATAGGGGGATTAGAAACCTCCCAAATATGGGGGGAATAGGCTATCCCTTTTCTTTCACAACAACAACAAAACCAATAATAATAATAATAATAATAATAATAATAATAACAATAATAATAATTATTATTATAATTATAATTATTAATAATTAATAATAATAATTATAATAATTATGATTATAATTATTAATAAATATTATTATTATTATTAATAATTATAATTATTAATAATTATTTTTATTAATTATTAATTATTAATAAAAATAAAAATTATAATTATAATTAATTTGTAATAATAATAATTAAATTTATTAATAATTAATAATAATTATTATAATAATTATTATAATAAATAATTATAATCATAATAATAATTATAATAATAATAATTAATAATAATAATTATTATTATTAATTAATAATAATTATAATAATAATATAATAACAATAATAATAATCATAATAATAATTAAAATTATAATTATAATTATTAATAATAATAATTATTATTATAAATGTAAATACTAATAATTATTACTAATAATGAATTATTAAATGTTTTTGTAAAACCCCGAAAAATGCAAAGGCATTGACCGTGACGTCGTTAATAATTTAAGTTGACTCCGTTAATTATTCGAAATTCGTTTGTGATTAATTCTGCTAACACTTGAGCTCGTAGGATCGTTGAGAGACTAACAAGGGTATTTTGGTGATATCAAGTGTTATTATCATTATTAGTTATATTATTAATATTAGTAGTAGTATTCTTGTTAGTATTATTATAATTGTTGTGATGTGAATATTGTTATTTACGTGTTATTATTATTATTATTATTATTATTAGTTGTGGTTTTATCAGTATTATTATTACGTAGGTATCATTATATGATTATTATTATTATGATTGTTATTAGCCGAGTTAATATTAGTAATAGTAGTATTAGTAAAACTTTATCCTAGTTAGAATAGGTTAGAATGTAGATTGTTAGTAAAATCCCATCCTAGTCGGTTAGGGGAATCTGGTGATAGAATTAGATTAGATTTAGTGTTTGTTATAGTGAGATTATAGGCTAATTATGGGAATAACCTAAGGCTAGCATCAGTATCACCCTACTCCTTCCTCTTTCTCTCTCCCGTTCCTCTTCTTTTCTCTCTGCCGTGAGTTCCACAACAACAGCTAGGACCGTCGCCGGCCACCACCTCGAACCACCACAGCCTTCCCTACTTCCCTTCTGCTCTCACTTTCGACATCAGAAGTCGGCGCACAGACCATCGGAGCCACCGCCCAGCCGGCTGAGCCGATCTGTCGTTGCTGCTATGCATCGAGATTGACCGAGCCACCAGTCGTTACCAAGCTAGCTAGCCTGGAATCGAGATGTTTTGTGACTGTCGTTGCCGCTGAAGTAGTGGTCATCCCGTCACCACCGCCAGCCCGATACCACCACCACCCGGCAGTCTCCCGACCATCAAGCACCATCGCGAGCCCCACCGAACCACAACCCCGAGCCACCGAGCCGCATAAACAAAGCCCGTTTCTTAATGTTATTGGGACGTTAGTCGCACCACCGTCGGCCACCCCACCACCTTGTTGCCGTCATGGAGCCGTCGCTGCAACTAGTCAACCGCCCGGCCTCCTTCCTCTATTGTTTTTGGGTATAAACTTCAATCTTGATTCTAGCTACGTCCTTCAGTTATAGTACTAATGCATGGCTGCTATATATGAGTTATTCTTTTACGTGAGTCACGTGTAGTTGTAGTAATTGATGAGTTCTTTAACTATTAGTATTATGCCTACTACGGTTACTATAGTATCATTATTATTATTTATATTGATTCATGGAAACTGGTGTAATTTGTGTAAACACCAAATAATAATTCCTGCTTGTTAGTTTAAGTGCTTATTATTTCCTTTTATTCATCTATGTTGCTAATAAGTGTTGTAATGGAGTATGTTATAGAACTCATGTTTAGGGTGTTACTAATGCAAGATTCATTGATTTATGCTAAGTATGCTAGTTGTTTTAATTTAGTTAATTTAGTATTTATAGGTGAATTGTGTAAATTTAATTTATTATAATCGCTATTAGAGTTTAAATTAAGTATTATTTTTATACTTAAAAGTTATGTTATAATTAATTAAAAGGTGTTTTAAAACCCTTTTTACTAATTTCATAAGTTTTATAGTGTATTATATTTATTAAAGTTTCAAACTTTACGTATTCATTATTATTCTATTATTATTACGTTGCGATTTTTTTTAATTAACTTATTATTAAGTTCTTTATCTATAAAGGTGTAAATTGTTGGTTATAAGTGGTAGCGTTTGGACCTTGGTTGGATTAGATTAAAGACCTATAACCTTAGTCACTGTTTAGAGCCCAAATTAGGACCCCGGGATCGAATGGTGGAAGTTAGAACCGAAATAACAAATTAGTTAATAACCGTTATCGGGACAGTTTCATTAGGGTCTAAAGATCGGGTTGCCACGGTTAGTGTAGTTGTCTTTTGATCAAACCCTTTGGACTGGAGGTTCCCTTAGATGTTAGGAACCATAGGAATTTTGCGGATCGAACGTTTGATTTGTATAACCCGAGATATAACCGTTTTACCAGAACCTGTCAGATCTGGACCAATTGGGAAGATGGGTATTTTTAGAGTCCTTCGGGACTGATATGGGCTTAGTCATCAACATAGAAGTTGTAGTAGACATCCCGAGGTTTCCGAAAAGTCCAAAACCAGCCCCATAAGATGTCGGGAAGTCGAGTTGTGACCCATTTTATGTGAACGTTACAATCTGTCCTCTGTTTGCTTTTATTTATAAAGAATTGTTGAGTGAAAATAATGTGTGGTCCTGTTATGTGTTTTCTTGGATGTGTTAAGTGTAATTTCATAAATGATAGGAACCTAAGTGTTCCTAGGGGATGGGTTAGGTAGTTAATAGATAATTCTAACTTCGTTAGAACGCGTTTTGATTAGATAATTACTTTTATTCTAGGCCCGAGTTAGTGCGAGACGTTAGTGAGCTCAAGTGTGTTCTTCTTTTCTTTGTCTTTGTGAAGTATATCAGGTAATTGTCTATGCTCTAATCCCCACCGGGATGCTCTTTAAATGTGTTTTGATGTTTTATAATTTATTTTGAGAATTGCATCCCGAAAGGGGACTTTTGTGGAAATATGACCATCTGTTTTGATAATCTTTTTGTTTCGATTGTGATCTTGGTTTATTTGAGTTGAGAAATTGGATGGTCTTTTATTCAAAGTTTTGTTAATGGTTTTGATAACTTGGGATGGTTTGACTTGAGAGTCGTGAGTTGAGTTTGAATACTGTGTAATTAATTCAAAGTGAAACATTTAAGCGGGTTTATTTGGTCGTAGCCTGTGGTAGGCAAAAGGGTCAGGGACTCTGGTCGTAGCCTATGGTAGGCGGGAATGTGAACTCTTGATATTCTGGTCGTAGCCTGTGGTAGGCGGAAATGTGAACTCTTGATATTCTGGTCGTAGCCTGTGGTAGGCAAAGTGCAGGACCTGGGTCGTAGCTGTGGTAGGCAAAGTGCAGGACCTTGGTCGTAGCTGTGGTAGGCGAGGATCCGATCCGTATGATATTTGTTACTTTAAGGGATGTGGTATCCCGCCGCATAATAAAATATGATTTGGTTGGGTTGAGAAAAAGCGATTAAGGGTTAAAGGTTTGCGAAATGTTTTGACTTGTTCCCTCTCCCCAAAAGGAATTGAAATGAACTTAAACTGTTTTAAACGTTAGGGGTAGACATTATTGAGATTTCCCCCTTATTTTCTGAAATGTTTTGATTTCAGGTGAAGATCTAAATGCTGGGGACGGGAGTTAGAAGTGAGGACGACGAGTCTAGAAGTCCTTGAATCTTTTATATTGTTTTCGTTATGAATTCTTAAAGTTTGTTGAGTTGTTAGTAGTTGTCGTTAGCAGACAGTTGTGTTTTCCTTTCTCGCCTTGTATTCCTTCGGGGATACGGCAGTGACGCCCAAATTAAATTCGAAGTCTTCCGCTAAGTTTTGTCTGTTAACGTTAGTTTGACTTTGACTTTTTATAATTGAATTTCCGGGGCGTCACAGTTTTTAATTAATATTAATTTATAATAATTAGTAATTTAGTAATATGAAAATTAGTAATTAATAGTTAATAATTAATAATAAACATATATATATTAATAATTAATAAGTAATTATTATAATTAGTTAATAATAATTGATAATTACTAATAATTAATAAATAATTATAATTATTAATAATTAATAATTAATATAATAAAATTACTAATTGATACAAATTTCAACAATTAAAAATTAATTAATTATTATTATAGTTAATTATTTTCCATTGATAATAATTATTAATTAATAAAAAATAATAATTTATAATTTATAGTAATAATATTATTAATTAATATATAATAATAACTAATTAATAATTGATAATTATTAAAATTTTATTATTGTCATAATGATAATAATAATAATAATAATTATTATTATTATTATTATTATTATTATTATTATAACAAATACTGTGACTATAGTTTTAATTCCATTCCACTGCTCACCAAACACTTTCATTTCAGGGTTTAATTCCATACCCAACCTCCTAGGATTCTAATTCCATACCCAAACCATTCCACTTTTCTCTCCAAACAAGCCCTTAGTTTTTAGGGGATTGGGAACATGAGTCACTATGTGTTCTTTTGTCGTTTTATGCAGCCCAGTCAAAGGGCCCAGGCATCTCACAAACGAAAAATATCCATTATTGTAAGCCCAAAAATAATAATTATTTTAATTTGAACTATATATTTTATATTTTTATAAAATTATTATGCTTAGTTCATGATCAACAAGAGTGATGTCATGGAGGAGTACAGGTTAAGATGTCATCATCCCACTTGAGAGATTCTTTCATTATTGTCCTAGAAGCTACTGTTATGAGCAATGAACTTTATTGTTAGAGAGAATCAAGAAAAAAGTATATTTAAAGTAATGTGTATGATGACATGTTAAATGCAATTTCATCGTAGGTCATGTTCTTTGGTTAGGTTTAATCAACTTATCCAAATGTATCTTAATTTATTTTAACTTATCCAAATCTTACATAATTTCCTAAAATAATATCCACTCTAAAAACACAATTTTTCAAAAAAGCGTCATAACTTATTCCAATTTATTCTATCTTATCTTAACCTATTCATCCAAACCTAAAAATAACTCAACCAAATAACAGAACCTTAGAACTAATTGTTATTAGAAAGGAATAGTTCATTTACCACATCTGCATTTGAGACCTCTTCGGCAAATAGTGTTGCGATGGTGGTGGTTTGGAAAGTGAGAGAGAGGGAGTATGAGGGTGAGAGTTGGGGGTTCGAAGAGAGAAAAAGTATGAGCAATGGACGTCTTTTTTGGACGTCTTATAAAGCTAATCATGATTCACCTTTGTAGATATCCATGAATATCTTCAAAGGTAAACTACAGTTTACTTTGTAGTTATCCTCTATGTAAATCAAAGAGAGATGGGGTAGAGCTATTATAACCAAAAAAAAAAAAAACTGACAATCCACATCAACAATGGTGGATCCTCTTCTTTCTCATAATTAAGACCTCATGTCCTTCATAGTCAATTTGCATTTTGGGTCATCCTTATCCCTTCATGGTCAATAACCCAAAACTATAATATTGAAAGTGTTGTAAATACGAGAATGATTGAAAATTTTGGGTAAGGTCGGCTAAAGTGGACAATAACAAACCCTGAAGAACAAAGCCTTATTACCCACAACTACAACACTAGCCCAAGGCATGATCTAAGTAGGGTGTCAAGGATCTAAATGAAAACCTAATTTAACAATGTTCCCAATGCTTTCATTTGGTTTTTTCTTCGTCTGATTTAGTAGTGAAGGTCGTAATGGTCGATTTCCAAAATTTTATGGATGTTGTTTGTCTCGCTGATTGTGAGAGTTATATGACGCGATTAAGTCGGTTTGTTTTAATATTAGAGATAAAGTTTGTGTCTGAAATGAGTATTTGCAATGAACTTCATTGCTTTGATTGTAAATTTTAATGTCAGAACATAATCTCTCAAATATATTACGCTCGACCTAACATATCTTTTCTGGAAAATATAATTATCGAGATACGTGGAACACTTCTTCATACAGTAGCTTGAAACAACTGGAGCAAAATGATGATCAATCTATGTATAATACATAATATAGTTTCATCTAAACTTAAGTCTTAAGTTGTATTTGATATAAGAACTGTTGTCTATTTAAATCGAATACATATTTATATAAGATCCTGTTTCTTTATGCGATTGGTATGGTGCAAAAATGGAACGGTATGGTGAAATTGGGGGAAAATACGGTAATGTGTGGAATGGTATAGTAAAATTTGTGAAAAATGTGATTGATATGATAGGCGATGAGAAAAAATGTTAAAAGTAGAGGAGAAAAATGAAATGTGGAGATATATTGATAATCATTATTGTAAGGGTAATTGGATTCTAATAATACGAACTTTGGGCCATATAAGACTTAATAATACGAACTTTCGATTTGATTCTTAATAATACGAACTTTGACCCCCTGTTGGCCCCAGTAACACGCCACCAAATTAAGTTGAACTTAACTCGGTGGCGGTCCTAGCTGGCGGTGAAGGGATGAGTTTAGTCAACTTTGACTTGCCCAATCAGCATAATTTTTCCACGTCAGCCCCCTACCTCTCTCTTTCTCTCTCCTCTCTCTCTCTCTTCCTTACAGATTTCCAGCACCCCCAACTTCTTCTTCTTCCTTCTTCTTCTTCTTCTTCTTCTTCTTCTTCCCCCATTATCCATCAATGGCCCTCAAACTTTTATCTTTTTCGGAGAACACAAACCCTAGATCTACCATTAACAATCTTCTTCTTCTTCTTCTTCTTCTTCTTCTTCTTCCACAAAACTCGCACAACGAACACTAATCCAAGGGAATCAAGCCCTAGCACTAAGCACCAGATCTAATCAGAAATTTGACACCAGAATCTCCAATGAGGACAAGTTTGAACTAGTAATCGTAGTCATCGTCTGCTCTGCACTTATCAGTAGGTGAATTGGAGCTTATCAATTGAATCAGAGATAGCGATGGGTTGGATCTGGTGATATGCAAATACACCTCCGGAAAGAGAGTTGCTCCGGTAGTCACCTCCCATACAGACGCCAATCAGCTTCCTTTGAGGGCCAAACGTCGGCCCGATGACAAAGGGTGGAGTTTTAGTTGGGACGAGGATTCGTTGTTGTTGCATTTGAAGCACGGTTTGCCCGAAGATATGGAGGTTATCTATGTGGGCTCGTTGTGGGTGGAGGTCGATGTGGATGAACAGGATGATGTTTCGCAGATCTTGTTGGAGAAGTTCAAGTGTGTGCCCGCTTTCCTTCCTCCGGATATTCATGCGAAGTATTATAATGGGTTTTGTAAGCACCATTTGTGGCTGCTTTTTCACTACACGCTCCCCCTTTCCGCCAACCATGGGGGCCGGTTTGACAGGTCGTTGTGGGAGGCGTATGTGGCGGCGAATAAGATCTTTTCGTAGAGGGTGATCGAGGTCATAAACCCTGACTGAATTGAGGGCCATTGATGGATAATGGGGGAAGAAGAAGAAGAAGAAGAAGAAGAAAGGAGGAGGAAGAAGAAGAAGTTGGGGGTGCTGGAAATCTGCAAGGAAGAGGGAGAGAGAGAGGAGAGAGAAAGAGAGAGGTAGGGGGCTGACATGGAAAAATTATCTTTGACGCAAGTCAAAGCTGATTAAACTCATCCTCCGTAGCCAGTTTAGACCACACCGAATTAAGTTTAACTTAACTCGATGGCGTACACTGAAACAGTCAAAGTCAGACAAGTTAATCAAATCGAAAGTCAGATACATGTTATATATGAAAGTCAGATTATTAGAATCCAATTACCCTTATTGTAAAATATGATATGGTATGGTAAAGTATGGAAGAATATTTAGTAGTACAGTGATTTGTGACATCGCATCAGTACGGCCATTTTATTAATGAAGCATGGAAAATAGGGATGGACCATATGGCATCATTTCAATTGATATGGTCCACC
This sequence comes from Portulaca oleracea, assembly GCA_029582165.1. NCBI lineage: Eukaryota > Viridiplantae > Streptophyta > Magnoliopsida > Caryophyllales > Portulacaceae > Portulaca > Portulaca oleracea. The sequence goes on along the minus strand of CM055885.1, from coordinate 37,887,954 downwards.
TTGTTTAGTCTAATATCACTTTATCCTAACTTCAACCAGATCCATCTTTTATCACAAGATGGACTTTCAGAGCCACATGATATATGCTATTGACATCTTTAGACCTAAACTATACTGTATGTTGAGACCCACATATGATGCTCAAAACTCAAATGTCAATGCCATCCAGACAAAGACAATACACAAATGTCCAATCAAATACACACCAGGACATCCAAAACCAAACAAGGACAGCATCAAATTCAAATAGCTTCTTTTCTTTCCATCCATTCAAAATTATCCTTTCTTCTACAATACATCATACAGATTTTCATCACGTGCAAATAGTCCTGGCAAAAGCCGACCCCACCAGAGACCGACCCTGTTTTTCAAACCTCAAATATAACAAATCCGACCCGCCCGAATCGACAGGTCTACGTGCAAAATCATCAAGAACAAAGCCCGCGTGGAGAAAAACTCGACAGTAATCTAATCGAGAGGTACTCCACGGTTTATAAATAGTCACACCGAATTATCAAACTAGCATGCAACGAAACCGCAACATTTAAGTCAAAGAATCGCGACATATCAGAAGTACAAACTGTTCTCACCTCTCCGTTTTTCACAGTAAAAGAATCGAGATCAAAATTCAGAGGATACCTCTGTGCCATAATGATGTGATCATATCCTACTATAAGACAATTCGGTAAGAACGAACTATGGACTTCACCACAACCCGATTACTTTCCACCAAACCCCGCCAACTCCGAGCCAGATCAAAATGTTGACAACCGAGATGAGGAACCCGTAGCCCCACCATTGGGCCAGGGGGACGTAATTGGCACCGTAAAAAACCGGGGCTGAACCGATGCCATAGTGGGTCAGGCCACCCATGAGGTTGGACAGGAACGCGAGGACAATGGCTGCAAAGAATGGCGGGGTTCCTAGAGCGCTTGCGACCGAAAGGAAGGCTGTGAACATGGCACCGATGTGCGCAGCTCCACTGGCGAAGAAGTAGTGAGAGTAGAAGTATAGAAGTACGAGGATGCCGAAGGATAGCTGCCATGAGAGACCTAAGCCACCTACAAACTGCGAAGATGGGACGTGTTTTAGGAAGTTTTCGTATTTGAGAGCAAATAAATCAGCAAATATATGTATTTTGGGAGTCCTAGTCTAGACATACGTTACTCCGACTCTTCATTTTCTTACTATACTCATGTCGGACCTTCAACAACCATACAAGGGTATAACACTCGACATACCAAATAACAATGTTCAGCTCTGCTCTTTACAGGGATAAATAGCCCATTTACCCAACCTAACCCAATTTTACCAAATTTTACTTAAACTTATCCAGCCATATTTTACCCAACTGTACCTTACCCTTTTAGTCAAGAGACCCTTATATGCAAATTTTGTTACAAATAGCCGAGTTTTACATCTGCAATTGCGTCCATATCGGACACCCATACCTGACTCCGAGTAATATAAGTATAAACTAACCACATTTAAGAGGCATATCCATACCAAACGCCAAGCATAACATACTGAAGGGCATTAGTAGCAGTTAGATCATAATCCAAAACCAGCAGTCGAAATGAGATAATTCATGAAACAAAGCATGCAAGGAACAGAAGACGAACCTTAACAACTGTTTCACTGAACCAGGAAATGAGACCGTACTTGTTGAGATACCCAGCCATAGCAATAAGCGCAGCAAACCATGTTAGGGTATCCCAGGCAACTGACTCCGCCAAACACTCTTTCCAGGTGACAACGCCGGTAATCAGGAGGACGGATAGTCCGAGAATAGCAGCAGTAACAGCATCAATGTTCAGAGCTCCACCAAAAATCCAAAGTCCCACCTATCACCAGAGTAAGCATGTTATACAAAATGCAAACTTTATGTGATCACTGGGTGTTACAGCAAAACGGGTACTTAAATTCAGCAGAATTCAAGCGAAACAAGCACTCAAACAAAACATCAAACTCAAATTAAGCCCCAAAAAACACACAAATTCAGCACACAACACTATAATTCACAATGCAAGATCTAATCAGAACTTATAGTAGGAAATAGAGAGCCAGCTCCATAACTAGAGCAAGCAAGTTATACAAAATGAAAACTTGACACGATCACTGGGTATTACAGCAAAATGTGTACTTAACTTGAACAGAATTCAAGCAAAAGAAAGCATCAAACTTGAATCGAGACCCAAAATACACACAATTCAGCACACAACGCCATAATTCACAATGCAACATCCAATCAAAAGCTCACAGTAAGTAGCAGAGTGCCAGCTCCATTACCAGAGCAAGCAAGTCATACAAAATGTAAACTTGATGCGAACACCGGCTACTACAGCAAAATGGGTACTTAAATTGAGCAGAATTCAAGCAATACAGGCACTCAGACAAACCTTCAAACTCAAACTAAAAACCCAAAATACACACAAATTCAGCATGCAACGGCGCAACACCATAATTCATAATGCAAGATCCAATCAAGAGTACTCCATTACCAGAGCAAGCAAGTCATACAAAATGAATACTTAATGCCATCACTGGGCACTACAGCACAATGGGTACTTAAATTGAGCAGAATTCAAGCGATACAAGCACTCAAACAAAGCATCGAACTCAAATTAAAACCGAAAATATACACAATTTCAGCATGCAATGCTATAATTCACAATGCAAGATGATGCAACATTACCAGAGCAAGCAAGTTACACAAATTTAAACTTAATGCGATCACCGGCTACTACGGCACAATGGGTACTCGAATTGAGCAGAATTCAAGCGATACAAGCACTCAAACAAAGCTTCGAGCTCAAATTGAAATCTAAAATACAGAAAAACTCAGCATGCAACGCCACAATTCACAATGCAAGATCAAATCAAGAATGCAAGCAAGTTATACAAAACGAAAACTCGACGCGCGGGTACTAAAGCACAATGGGTACTCAAATTGAGCAGAATTCAAGCAAAACAAGCACTAAAACAAACCACCAAACTCAAACAACCCCACAAAAACACCCAAATCAACACTATAACACAAGATCCAACCAACAACTTACAGTAAGAAGCAGAGTCCCAGCCATGATGACTTCATTCCTCGACATCGGCCCCATCTTCTCCAACCTCTCCGCCGCAAGCTTCGGCGCATCAGGGCTACTCTTAATCTCCGGCGGGTACACCAAATACAGCAGCAGCGGCACCACCACGAGAGACACCAGCCCCGGCACGACCGCCGCCTTGGCCCAATCCATCCACCCTATCGTCCGCCCGATCGTGTTCAGCGTCAAATTCGCACTCAAAGGGTTGGCCGCCATGGCCGTCAGAAACATGGAGCTCGAGATCACCGACGTCTGGAAACACGTCAGCATCAGCCACGCCCCCAGCTTCCTCTCCGTCCCGTCGCCGGCGACACTGCCGCACGCCACGCACAGGGCCTTCACCAGCGGCAGGAAGATCCCGCCAGCCCGTGCGGAAACCGACGGGATCGCCGGAGCAAGGATCGCCTCGCTGAAAACCAGGCTGTAACCTAACCCTAGGGAAGAGGATCCGAATAGTTTGACGAATTGGTAAGCGACCCGGTTACCCAGACCCGTTTTTATGAACCCCCGTGCGAAGAAGAAGGCGAGTGCGATCAGCCATGGAATTGGGTCGCCGAAGGCGGAGAATGCGGCGGAGAAGGTTAGGGTTTTGGTCAGCACGGCCGCGCCGAGGCCCATTAGGGCGACGGCACCGAGGGGGAGCGGCTGGGTGATGATTCCGACGACGGTGGAGAGGAAGATGGCGAGGAGCTGCCATGCGTTCTTGGAGACTCCGGTGGGTGTTGGGACGAACCAGAGGATTACGCCGGTGAGGATCGAGGCCAGGAGGGGCTTCACGGCGGCGCCCGGAGACGGTGCCGGCGGTTTCGCCGGAACCGCCGCCGGAGTTGCTGCGGCGGAGGGGGCGGTGGGTTTGCCGGAGAGAGGCGGAAGAGAGAGGAGATTTGGGGGAGAGAGAAAGTGGGTGTGGGTGTGAGTGTTGGAGATGGAGGAGAGTTTGGGAGCGTTGGATCTGGGGGTGGGGAGGGAAATCAATGGCTGAGATCGGATGTAGCGGGGTTTGAGAGATGGAAGAGATTTGAAAGGGAGGGAGGAGGAGGTCAGAGCTATGGACGCCATTGTTGGTGGCGCGGAAGCTCTGTAGAGAGAGAAAGAAGAGAGAGAAGGTGGTGGAAATTCAGTAGGAAATGTGGGGTAAAAAAGCCGGGCGTGAATTTCAAAGGAAGGGAAAACAGGAGGAATTTCAGCCGTTGGATTTGAGATCTTGTGGTTATAAAACTGGGTGAAGATTTCAACCGGATTAAACCGGGTTCGGAGGAGTGCTCGTAGAATTTAGAGAGACAGCATAAGCAGAACAGGAGAAGTTAAAACTGGTGGCGGTTTTTTTTTTAAGGGAGCGAATCAGGAGGAAGAAGGAGGTTGCGACACGTGGAGGGATGTTAGTGGGTGGACGATGCAGTCTAGGGTGTGTGGAAGATATGGTAGTTGGGCTCTTTTGAGACTTGGGCAGTCAGTTTAGTTAATTGCAGTTCCAACTCCACCCCCTCTGCAGTTCCAAAAGTCCTCATATAAGGGTCATTTGTTAGAGGGATAGCATACACTTTGCAAGTTATTTTTTCGATGATAGCGGAAAGGCTTAATAGTTTACAGCAAACAGCAAACCGCATAAAAAAACAACAACTAACCAATCAAAAAGAAAGGGTTACAACCATACACTGCTAAAAAAATAGCACAGCAAAGACGATCGCACCAACGGCAGCCAAAAACCATCACACACAAACACGCTGTTAAAGATCAATAACTTCAGTTTGGTGGATCATCGAGAAATCGCACGCCTATATCATTGCCAATAGTCCCGGCCATACGATCTATCTTAGCATCAATATCATTAAGACTGTTAGCTTTCACACTGTTCACACGTCTAGCCACCTTAACCTTCTAACCATCCTTCTGGCCACAAACAGTTCTAGAAGTTGCTTCTCTGACAAGTTGTCACTTATATTTCATCAACATGTTGAGGATTCTACACTCTACAAGTTATTACATGCTCCATATCTATCCATTGTTCACTTTCAATAGTATAATTGTTCACTCATATATACTCGTTGTTCACTCTCAATAGAATAAATGTTCACTCATACCTACGCGTTATTCACTCCTAATAACATAATTGTTCACTCATACCTATCCGGAGCATATGCTTTATGTGCATGTAATATGTAGGCAATGTAACATCTACGAGTTTCGGTAAAAATTTAAAAGTTGGATGTTGAGAATATTGGTTGTGTTCTTGTCTACGATGGATAAAGTGCGGAGATGGGATGATATGATAAATTGCGGAAAGTGTGGTATATTATAGTACGATATGGTAGATTGTAGTAGAATTTGTGATAAATATGGTTTTGGTCAATTGTAGTATAGTATGGTAAAATGCGGTAGTTTGTAAATAGTATAGTAAATTGCAGAAAGTGTTGTATGGTTTGTCATGGAAAAAAACACGGCCTAAATTTATCTGTTTTCAAACGACAATCTTGTCTGACATAGAAAAAGACTGCGTGAAAACAACCTGAACTAACCTAACCCAAATGTCTCCAACTCAAACCCAATTGTCATGTCAGATAATTATCCACACATCCACATTAAGGCCCTGTTATTTCATATGGCTAGCTGGATGCGGTGCCACAACACACCGCACTTTGCTAGAACCCCTCAACAATATATTAATCCACCACAAATTACCAATAACCCACCACAATTCTACCATACCCGCCACAATTTCACCACACCACACCGCGTCATACCGCAGCCAGTCGTATAAAAGAACAAGACCCAAATTTAACCCAATTTCAAACCAAATTCAACTTCATCTAAATTGTTCGACCCAATCCGAACCGAAATAAAACCATGCCATTTGTTATTTGGGCCTTGAAATACAAATATTCTTGTAAACCCACGTCATTCTTTTTTCATTTTCTTCTTTCTTTCGCTCTACCGCCCTCACCGAGCCACTGCCCTGCCTGCACCGTCGTTTGCGTTCCGGCCACCGGAACCGCCGTCGCCGCCGGGCTGTCGACGCACGCCGGCCGTCTGGAGGCCTCGCCGGCGTCGCTCCGTCAGCCTCCAACATCATCTCCTCCTTCAACTTGCTCAATTGGTCCTCCTTTGGGTGTTCTCCTCCTCCCTCTTCATTAAAGGTAAAACCCTAATTCACTTGTTCCAAATCTGATTTTCGTTTCTTTCAAGTTCAATCTGTAAAATTGATTGTTACCTTGTTTACTTTAGTGGTTTTAAGTTGGGTAACCATCTGGGTGATGTTTGGGGGGGGGGGGGGGTTATGTGGTATTTGGTGTTTATGTTGAGATGGTTGTACTGCGGTAATACTCTCGGATTATTTTTAATCCGCTGCGCTAATCTTTGGGTTATATGATGTTTACTCCTAATCCAGTGATTGTGAATCTGGGACTAGTTTCCATTATCATGATACCACAAGTTTTAAGCATAGCCCTGATGGTTTAGTTTGGTTTGAACTAGGGTTAATTTTGTCAGTATATTAACTACAAATATAAAAAGGGTTCTTAATTTTCCAATTTGAGCTGCAAATTTGGATATGTGTAGGGTGTAAGACCGCGTACATCTGAATCTCCGCATACCCCATGAAAGCGGGACTCAATCTGTGAAGTTTTATGGCAGTAATGAACAAGTGGGTTAGAGGGCTTGTATGCATGTTTTTACTCTTACCATTGTCATACTCATTCACTTTCTGTTCGGTCTGATTCAGTTGAGATGAACTCCAGAAAGATCGGGATCACCATTGCAAGGCCATTTACGAACCTCCTTTTTACTGGTAGCCATACGGCGAGACCCTTGACCACGAACCAGACTCACCCAGCTCTCCCGGGACCCATAATTCCCGATACAAGTAAGCCATTGATGCCGGTCAATCCAACCCATCTGTTGCGTGTGTGTACAATCCTCTTTCAACAGCAGGATTCGCCTGAATCCAAGCTCCAAAAAAGCCTTCAGAAAACCGAATTCAGCCTTGACCAGGAATTTTTCCTCCAGGTATGCAACAAATTCCCCATGTCGTGGAGACCCGTTTACTGTTTCTACCAATTCACCTTGACAAAGCCCGGTTTCACCCACACCCATGTCACTTACAACAAGATGCTCGACGTGGTTGCCAAATCTAGGAACATTGATCTCTTGTGGGAACTACTACATGTAATGGCACAGCAAAGAGTTGCGAATGATAATACGTTTAAGATTGCTCTTAAGACGTTGGCCCATGCTAGGGAACTAAAGAAATGTGTTGAGTACTTTCACTTGATGAATTCTCATGGTTATAGTTACGATTTGGATACGTTGAATAGGGTTGTAGAGACTCTTTGTAAAGAAAAACTTGTCGACGAGGCTAGGCATGTTGTGATGAAGTTGAAGGATTGGATTAAGCCAAATGGGGTTACATACAAGCATTTGGTTTGTGGGTTTTGTGATGTTGGAGATGTGGTCGCGGCATCAAGAATATGGAATTTGATGATCGATGAAGGTTTCGAGGCCGACATAGATGCGGTGAATACATTGATGGAGAGATTTTTCAAAGACAATCGGTTTGATGAAGGATTGAAGCTCTTTCAAACTATGAGGGTAAAGAGGATGGAGGAATTAGGGCTTTCCACCTACAACATTGTGATCAAATGGATGTGTAAAAGAGGTAAACTCTCTCAAGCTCATTTGGTGTTTGAAGAAATGCAAAAGAGAGGAATTCAAGCCGATAATACAACCCTAGCATCAATAGTCTACGGGCTCGTGTCTAGGAACAGGGTTCGGGAGGCTTACCGAATGGTGGAAAACATCGAGAAGCCCGACATAAGCATGTACCACGCATTGATCAAGGGATTGCTAAAACTTAGAAAGGTCGGTGAAGCAACAGAAGTATTTAGAGAGATGATAAGGAAAGGGTGCGAGCCTATTATGCATACATACATCATGTTATTGCAAGGGCATCTCGGTAAAAGAGGAAGGAAGGGGAATGACCCTCTAGTAAACTTCGACACCATATTTGTCGGGGGTCTTGTCAAAGCCGGAAGAGTCCTTGACGCTACCAAGTACACCGAAAGGACAATGAACCGAGGCCTCGAGGTGCCTAGGTTCGACTATAACAAATTCTTGTATTACTTCTCAAACGAGGAAGGCGCACTCATGTTCGAGGGAGTGGCTAAGAAGTTGAGAGAAGTGGGATCGTTCGACTTAGCAGACATATTCGAGAGGTATGGGAAGAGAATGGCTACAAGAGATAGAAGACGAACCGCTGAAGCAACTGTACAAAGTATTTGAACATTTGGTACCACCACCGGTAAAAACCACAGGTTTTGCACTTATGTCTATATCCTAGACTTGAATCCTGATGGCTGTAATTTTCTCGGTGGATATTATGACGCGTTTTGTGGGTTCACTTTCAAGGGTAGGTCTCTGTTAGGGCTAGTTTGGCGTCGATGTAAATCTTCAGATCGAAAGGTATCGTGATCGTTTGCTGCCTTCGGAGTTTGAGAGGTAAATTTTTGTCCGAATACTCGATCAGCCTTTTTTCCTTCGAAATTCCTCGCGTTTTCATGGTCAATTTTCGCTTTGGAATTCAGAAAGATTTTATTTTTCCATTTCTGGACTTCTTTCAAATGTTCACCTGTAAATAACATATACTATCTGTATATATTTTGGTAAGTTCTACCTTGTGTAAATCCCTTTTCTTTCCTTTGATGCAAAGGAGGACATTGTCAAGTTGCTATAAATATGTACTAGTAAGAAGGAAAAGTCATATTTGACATTATCGACATGTTTAAACCTACGACAAACAACAAAAAATTTCCAGGGAAATATGTTTAAGCGTAGTATAGGAGATTTAGATGTAGACAGTCTTTCTCCCCGAATCAATATTTGTTAATAAGCTGATTGCGGATACATGTTTAAACCTAAACCGAAGCTGATTCCGGATACATGTTTAAACCTAAACCGATCCATTATGTGTTACTCTAGCCTACTATAATAATGGGGCGACAAATCTATAATATTTCTCAAACTATTAATCAAACAATTTCTCAATGGAAACAAACAATACTTTAGTTGATTTAATGATCTCATTCACCTATATACTTGCAAAACTACTAAAACATGACACTAAGACAAGGAAGAAAACTCACATCATAGCAAAGTATAAGATCAATCACCAGACTATCTTACAATAAGGATAAAAAATATTCAAAGGAGGTAAAGAAAACAAGGAATAAATTTTCTTTTTGGAATCAGGTAAAGAAGGATACAAAGAAATTTAAAGGACCATTTTGTCAAGGTATTTCCCCAAGTTATCTGTATATAAAATAGAAGAAAAAAATCAAGATATAAACTATAGTTTACATGATAGTATTATTTAAATTATAGCCTTGATTGACTATCCAATCTGCGTCAAAGTTGGCTTCCTTATGGATATCTTGTAAAGTGAATTCATGTATTAAACTAAAATGTGAAGTATAGAATGAGTTCGCCCTGGACTGTTCCGTGTGTTAGCTATTGGGCTTCTAATGCCCCGGGTTGATCTCTGTGTTAGGCATTGGGCTTTCTATTCCCCCTGGTAAGAGCCTTAACATACGACGGGTTGAAGCCTCTGTACATCCATAACAAAAGCGTATATGTTATTCGAAAACTACATGTCATCCTACCCTATAATTCTCAAAACTAGCTAACTTGGAGAAAATTAAACAAATTTTAAAAATTGATAACTTTGTCAAAATTAAATTTGATTATATTACATTTCATGTACATTTTTTTCAATTGCTAAAAGGAAAACTCAAATTATTAAAAGATCGAATACAACAATTACAAACCAGCCACTAATAAAAGAAAATTAGTATCCAACAACAAAACAAAATGAAAATAACTCTGAACAATCCCCTAACGAAAACTCAAATTACGAACTCAAATTACAAACTCAAATATTCATCACTTGTGTAATGGAATAGCAAATTTTCTTCATTAATTGGTGCAATATTTCTATAATATTCAGAATTTTTTTCGTTCTTATTTTTCAAGCATCAAATCCAGTATTATATTAACAAAAAACAATAATTAACAAAAGCAGTTAGTATTACGTACCTGTGAAATCTGCGTATAGAAGCAGAGAAAACAAAGTGATGACCAAAATTGAAAAAAATATTTCACGTAGAAGCTTCATTTGGTGGCTGATTAAAAGAGTTTCACAAGACACAAATTATATAGGAGATAGTATTTAAAGGGTAAGGACTATATTTTATTAGGGTTTTTTTTATTTAAATAATCTTAATTTGGGTTGAAAAGTCTCGTTATTCTAAATTTTAAAAATATCGTTGAATGATCTAGATTTTAAGGGTTTTCAGATTTAAATAGCATGTCACCGAGTTTTTCTAACAAAATTCAGCAAAGTTCGGATTATTTAAATTCAAATATTTTATATATATATATCACAATGATCCAAGAATCTTAAAGTCTAAATTATTCCACAATATTTTTTAAGTTTAAAATAGCGAGACTTTCATAATCCGAAATTCAGATTATTAAAATCTAAAAGACTCTTCTTATTATTATCGTTATCATTATATTGTCAACAACAAAACCACGGTTTGACACATTCCACCTACTGCACCCAAGCATACGTTTTTTTTTTTTCAATTCAGGCTCACAGAATTTTCAATTTAGGTTGAAAGTCTTGCATTTAGCCAAGAACGATGCGGGCTAGGCCCGTAGATATTATCGAGAATTGTTTTATGAATCGATGATTTTTCTGTAATTATCATATTCAAATATTATCGAGTGAAAATTTCCCAAAAGTCGCCTATCAGTAGTGGCCAAGAATTCTTAACTATCTTTCTAAAAGGAAGATACACATTGATGGCATAAATATTCATTGATAGGATCAAGGCTTGAGTTAGCCGTTTTTGTAATATTAAAGGCAATAATAGAAACAAAGATTAATACAAAACACCTTCATTAAGTCGACAAATAGCATTTAGGTCAAATCAAATTAGGAAAATATATATCAAACATGACACATCAGAACACAAATTTGTGACTGCCTCAATGTACAACACGACCCATGTTGATCCTAACACGACCCTTGTTGACAATGACAAGACACAAGTCAGTTACAACATGACCCACGTTGAAGATCAACCTCATTTTCTTACTTTCTGATCCCCCACAGTCCCACACGACCCTTGCAGGATCCAAATTCTAGATTTGTCCATGTTACCTCCGATCCGACATCACTCGTCCAAGCTAATCGGAGCCCAAGACAAAACCCCAACAATCATTTCGATCCTTTTAAACAATACTCTAAATATAGCGAGTAAATAAATTAACAACCAAACTCTAATATAATAATTTCCATCCTTTTAAACAATACTCTAATATATATATATATATATATATATATATATATATATATATCATTAAACTAATCATATTTGACACGATAATTTACCAACAGGTTCAATGCCCTTCAATTGAGCGGATTAGGATCAGCTGGCCCATAACCTAATTCAACCCATTATGTGTCACTCTAACATGCTATGTTAATGGGCCGAAATAACTCAGCCCGTTTCTAAGAATGACCTTTTTGATTCTCAGTTATGTTAAACATTGGGCCTAGGTTACTTCCACCCCTCTGGACCACCTCTTCAACATTTTTTTATCGCGACTTTTTGTCTTTAGGTGTTTGGATTGTGGCGAGCTAGAGTTTAAATTTATAAAGTGTATCAAAACATAAGAATGTTGCATTTCAGTGCACCATCATCGAGTTGGATACAACTCAAGCCCTGTTCTTTTATGCGATATTTTGCGAAATGGTGTGGTGAGGTGTAGTGGAATTGTGGTAGGTTATTGGTATATGGGGTAGGTGAGGAGAGAGAATGTAAAAAGTAGAGGAGAAAAGTGAGGAGAGAGAAAAGTAATGATCTGCGGTAAAATGTGGTGGGTTGTGGTAAAATGTGGTGGGTTGTGGCAAATTGCAGAGTCATGTGCCATGATTCTTGGCATGAAGAACAGGGCCTCAATAGATTGTCTATGATCCAATTATCCATCAAATTAAGGATAAACACAAATTAAATTTCAAGGCTAAACATTGTGAGTTTTTATGGGAAATTACAAAAGAATTGCATCATTTTAAGAAATGTTTAAGAATGTCCCTCTTTCAAAATTGGAATGTTATAGATTAACAAACACATCACACACACACACACATACACACACACACATATATATATATATATATATACACACACACACACTCACACTCAATTTGACAATTAAAATAATTAAATAATTAATATATCATTAAGATTATAAAATGAAATGTAATATGAGATGAGAAAATTAGTTAAAAAGTCATATAAAAGATTGGAGGAAATATTAACATATGAATAATTTTTTAAATCCAAATTTGACTATAATTTTGGTATATGGACGGAGTAATAACTAGAATATATTTGCCGTTATATATGACGTTGAATTTTTTTCTTTGAAAAGAAAAGGAATTGAAAATTAGTCATTTCGTATTATTATAACTTTAATTTGTTGATATCATGCCTTGTTCCCCATTGATGTTGATGTGTTGATTGATGCCTTTGCCTTTATTGTTGAGCGGTTTATGTTTTGTGGTGTTGCCTTTTGAAGCTTTGTATTGTGAATAAAATGTCATTCACAAGATAAATCAAAGATTATTCAACAATTCCTTATTTATGGACCATGTATCAATCAAAATTGTTGTGCTTATAAAAAGCGCACAAAAATATTCTTCAGTTTGTTTCATTGCTATTGAATGATTCAACATAGGCTATCTCATTTATCTATGCCTCACGATCTTGAATATATATAGGAACTGATCACATGAGCATGACACTTTTGTGATTCGTGAGCATTGATGAACATCAAATATTGTTTTAGGGGACATCAAATATATATGGTGAATTGATGTTCCTTCTATGCTCCCCATGCAAATTTGATGTTCCTTCAGCGGTCTAGGACTGGACCGAACTAGACTGGATCGAAGTCTGAACAAGGGATTGGTCTGGACCGAGGACTGGACCAAACTTTTTTCGGTCCGAGACTGGACCGATCGAAAAAAGTTTGGTTCATGACTGGACCAACCGAAATGGACCGAATTAAGGGGTTGAAGTCTGCTATCAAATTTTGCGTGAACAATTGAACCTGTGCAAATAGATCAACAAACAAACTAATACTTAATCCGAACGTTTTGCGTCTTCAAAGTTGGGCTATATAACATAAAGGTTAAGTCTCCAATCCGGACTGAAAAACGTACTAGACCAGACTGGATCGAGGAGGAAGGAGGGAGTTTTGATTTTTGAAACTAGAATAGGCACCAAATTGAGGAGAAAAGATTAAAAAGTGATATGAAAAACCCTAACAACTATTGTAATTCGATCCTCAGTCCAGTTCTTTTATCTTTTTAGTCCGGTCTGGGACTGGACCGAAGACCGAAATTTGATAGTTTATGGACCGAGGACTGAACCAAATTATGTTCGGTTCTTTCGGTTCAGTCCGGTCCAATCCATTTTCGATCCGAACTAGATTATAAACAGCTCTATAATTAATTGACATAGTCTTTAAAATATTGCATAAGAAAACCGGCACACGAGCTAGGCTATATAGGCTACTTTCCTAGGAAACTATACATTGCTTGATTGAACAATAATTGAGTGTCTAATCATGACTAAATAAATATACTGCATAAAACTTGAGAGTATTGTTAATGTACTTGTTGTTAATCGTATAATTGAGTATCTAATCATGTCTAAACAAAGACCCATGAGTCCCTTAACAATATACATGAGCCCCTTAGTAATAGTAGAACCCATTCATATGGGGCATTAATAGTCCAACATTTATTGGAAATAGGTTCTACAAATACTCTAAAAGAATAATTCGTTCTAAGAGTTGATCGAGATCATGTGACATAAGTAGCAGCAACTCTGAAGATAATATCCATCAATTCGATATGAAGTCCATGAAACTTGACAATCTATTAAGTATGGAAACTTTAAACACGTAGAAGTTGTGAAAAGTATCAAAGAAACATCAAGAGCCCAAAATAACATCGAGAAATTTTAAGTCTACTTTTGAATTATTCCTATTATGTATTTTCTTACAAGTTTATTACTAGTAGGCTTTGATGGACATAATGCTTTCTATTTGTAGCTAATTATTTGAACGATTACTTTGTACTCGCCTTTTGGCTTTAGGTCATTCCCAACTAACAATTAAAAAATACCATTCCTAAAAAATATTTGAACAATGATAATTGACTGCAGGAATTCATTTGAGTGTTCTTAAGTTAAATTTGCTCTCTTATTTTTAAGAAGTAGATTTTTACCTTCGAAACTTAATTCCGATACTCTATCCTCCTTAGTAAAAACCTAGCTTCTTGCAGTTATTATACTCATAACAAGAATTTTAACTATTGATGGATAAAATCAAGTTTAGAAGCATGATAAGGTATATTGGTATCAATCAAACTCTTGTCATATACAATGTGTCCAAAGCAAGAACAAACACCTCAGTATTACATGCTCAAATTAGGGGACACTCCATGGGCCATGCTAGGGTTTTAGATAGAATATATAATTGATAAATCAATTTTAGAAGTATATGATGCTCAATTTATAATAGTATGTATGATATGTGACTACCCTCTTGCTTATTCTTGCTATTTGCATGTTCTGTCTTTATCATGCTTGATGTAGAGCCTTCAAATCAATGTTTGAAGTTGGAATGATACCTTAGTGTAGATATAGGGTGTGTTTGCTTGGGAAGAAAATTCATTTTTCAGAAAATGATTTTTCCATTTTCAGGTGTTTGACGGCTAAAAAATGGGAAATTTATTTTTAGTGAAAATCATTTCCCTCCTCCCTTTGTAAACTATTTTCTTAGATCAAACTTTAAGAAAATACATTTTCCGGTCCTTGTTAGCCATGACTGCCCAAATTGCTCGCGTTCGTTCTACTAAAAAAGAAGAGGTTGGATGAAGATAAGGGCTGAAGGGGTGGTTGTCTTTGACGTATGGTTTTGAGCTTCAAGGCGGATTTTTTGTGTGTTTGTGTTTCGAGCCGTGGTGATTTTCTTGGTTTGGTGCGATTGTTTTTGCTATTCTTGGGCTGTTTTTGGTGGTCTCTTAGTTTAGTTTCATTAAGTCGGTTTTGGTGGTTGGTCCTAGTGTGGTCTTTTGTGGTTTTCTTGTTCCTTTTCCTGCGTGGTGGTGTTTGGTGTCTTCTTTTGTGTGGGTGTTGTTGGTGCTATGAACCTTGTTGTCGTTTTGGCTTTAGCTTCGCCCTCAATTATCGGGAAAAAAATATTGGAAATAATTCATTTCTCACTCAACTCTTTCTCTCTCATGTGACTCCTCTCTCTCTCTCTCTTCCTTTTTTCTCTCATCCGATTCAAGAGAGGTATGTATATATTTGCCAAACAACTGAAAATATCACTTGAAAATTTATTTTCCTGCAAAATCATTTTACAAAGAAATTTATTTTCTTGAAAAATAATTTTCATTTCCACCAAACACATCTATATAGTACTCCCCCTGTTCCATATTAATTGTCATAATTTTGACTTTCACGGTCTTCAATGTCACTATTTGATTGATAATTTTTTACATAATATGTTATTAACAATCACAATATTATACTTTTATGGTAGTTTTTTTCGATACGAATCTAATGATGGTAATTTTATATAGCAACTCATTATATATATTGAGAAATTGATGGTCAAAATTTTTGAAATTTGACTACACAATTTCCAAAGACAACAATTAATATAGAATGGAGGGAGTAATTCTTTGGGAAGGGGTAGCTTTTTTTTGTGGTAAATCCATTGGAAATCGATCAAAGCATTAATTAAATAGAAGCCATAATTAAAGTTAGGCTGGCATCAAAGTGGTTAATGAGTCATAATTCATAATACCTTAAAAACTTTTGATCTAGATAGGTCATTTCTCAATTTGGATGTATTGACATCCCCTCAATAAAAGCTTAACGAGAATAAGGGAAATAAAGAAGAAAATGACCGATTTCCCCAAGTAAACTTTTGGCCTGAAGATTTTACAAGATCGGGACTTGGCGTTAAAATTGCTGAAGAAAGAGCGGTTGCCTAATCCCAATGCTTGATAGGATCGGGTTGTTTTTGTGAGGTGTATAGCTTTTCTTTCTTTTGGTTCGTTCAGTTTGTGTTGTTTTTTCGTGTTTTTTGGGTTTTGCCTAACAACTTCGGTTTTGGTGCTCTGTGTTTGTTCTTCTCTTAGTGTGGTTATTCTGTTCTTTGTTCGACTTTGGCGTTGTTTTGGGTGTTATAAGTGGCATAGGCTTTTGTATGGGTGTTAATAGTGTCGTGAACTCTCTTGATGTTTTAACTTTGATTTCAGCCTCAATTATCGAAAGAAAAAGGTGAAATTTTACCTTCTCCTTACTCACGATTTCAAAGAACAGGCGTCACATTGAAACCTTTTTGAGATATGAGATTTGAAATTAATACCCAAATAACACAAATGCTTAGACCACTTCAATCAATACTCCTTTTAATACTTCCCATTATCTTCAACTACAATGGGATCCACATCATTAATATTCATTGAT
The DNA here is from genome assembly GCA_029582165.1 of Portulaca oleracea. Taxonomy (NCBI): domain Eukaryota; kingdom Viridiplantae; phylum Streptophyta; class Magnoliopsida; order Caryophyllales; family Portulacaceae; genus Portulaca; species Portulaca oleracea. The sequence goes on along the minus strand of CM055885.1, from coordinate 37,871,246 downwards.
TCCCCCACACTTTCTTGAGAATGGGAAGAGATGGAAATCCACAAACTAAACAAAGATGAACCAAAATTACAAAATAAATACCACATCAAAAGATGGACAAAAATTGCATAATTCCAGGGTATTAAATTAAAAGAAGAAAAGTAACACATCATTGTCCCAATTTATTTTTACATATTCAAGTCTATACATACACTTCACATCACAAACAAACATATGTTTCCACCACCTATCATTTTCAAGCTTTATAATAATTCATCTCCTACGTAGGGGAACACCACCCATCTTATGCCTAAAAAATAGACATGGGGGCTCAAAGGCAACATACAATTATTTTTATATTTTTGTGAACTTTTGATAATATTAGGTCATGTTTATCCGTCGAATAAACTATTCATATTTTCTATCCGTGGACTTTATTAAATCTTATCAATTTTATTTATTTTTGTTCAAAATTAGTAGGAATTGAATCTCATTTCTTTCGTTTTTTTTCATTCTAGATGGCTATAAAGAGAAATATTTTTGGATTAGTTTTTGACAACTTAGATTTATCCCAATTCCCAACTAATAATAAAATCAGAAAAGAAATAAAAATAAGGAAACCAATTTTTTCCAACAAGGGTTAGCTCACTCCACATGCAAATTATGTGACAAGAAACACTTTATTAAAGGTTTTGTTATGATTTATGACAAATAAATCATGCTAAAACTATTTTCTCATACAAATATAGCTAATAATTTGTCCATATGCCTTTATTCAAAATCACCTCAAATCTATTATGAAATATCACCATAAAATATACATATCGAAGAGATAAATCTCCGATGAGTTTATCACCCAGGGCACATGAATTTCTACATCTCCAAGACTCCAACAAACAAAGTGACTTTTGTTCTGGATAGGATAGGATTGCTCATCGGTTCAAAATCGAAAACCGAATAAGACCTAATATCTAGACCAAATAAAAACCAATCAAATCGAATAAGAACCCTATTCCGTTTTATTCACTTTTGAACCGAGAAAACCAAAATCAAATAAAACAAAAACCTTGAACCGAAAACCAAATAAACCATTCAGTTTGGTTCCGTTTTTTCTTTTTTCGGCCCAAAAATGGAATAATCCACCACCCTAGTTAAACTACAATCAAGAGCCATGAAACAAAGTTAAATAACCATCTCAAAAGCTTGTTATAAACAAGGGATGCATCAATGGAACTCATCCATTCAATTAAAAATCCAACAACAAAAGAAATATGGGATTAACAAGTCCAAAAGAATACCAAAAGAGCTACCCTTTGCTGGTCAACATTCTGGGGCAAATAACTACCCAGATAGTTTTCCTTCCTCTTCTTCCTTCCCCTTTTTTATGGTTGTCTTCTATAGCACTAGAAACAATACTAATAATCATGATAAGAAACAATTATAATAATAACAATGATGATAAAAATATTCAAATAATATAGTAAAAAAATTCAATAATTTCCCTTGATGAATAATCCTCTGCACCTTCCCATCCACATCCTCCTTTCAACCAAATCTTCTTCAACCTGGAGAATCAAAATGAAAACTTGGGTTTTCATCACTCACTTTGATCTCTGATCATCATCAACAACCCGAAATCAAATCAGAGGGCTGCAATTTGATCAAGCCAAGCCCCTAATCCGGAATGATCCACAGATTCAACCTGGGAGTTGGAATTCGACCCGTTATGATGATTCTGCTGCTGTTCTTTGTTGTTGTTGTTGTCCGATGGTGAATCCTTCACCAATGACTGAACCCATGAAAGATCCGGTTCCTCCCCGTTACTATGATGGTTACTACTACTATTATGCCCGTTGATCGAAAACGACCGCTTCACCGCCCCATTCATCATGTCGTCACTGCCACCATTCATTCCCCAGTTGGGCTTTCCGTTGGCAGCCCATGAGCCCACGGGGGGCGACCCGGGTAGCCCGATGGTGTTGTCGGGTATGAGGTCCCGGGGCAGGTGGGACCCGAGGTCCCGAGCGCTCAGGCTCCGCATTTGCTGCTGGTGTTTGTCTCTGAGAGCGAGTGCAGAGAGCCGGGCGTTCAGAGGGGACTGAGGCTCCATCCCTCTGGGTGACAATATCCTGGCGAGCGGGCGAGCGAGCCTCGCCGACGAGCCTCCTGTAAAAGGGCGATCACACCCCCCCTTTTTGGGGAGAAAACCTGGGTGTTTATGGGTGACAGCATGTTCTGCTGCTGCTGGAAATGGTTGAAAACTGCCGTCTTGTGCGAAGGTGAGAAAGCCGGAATCTGGTCAGAAAACCGGGGAGACGAGACCTCGATGGAGAAAAGCTCATCGAGGTTCGAGGGTGCCATGGTTTTTGACCGGGCCGAGAGACTCCCACCGACAGAGGGTGAATTCAAGGGCTGTGAGTAACACGACATGTCATTCAGTATATGCAGCTGCTCCAACTCCAAATCCCCTTGAATATCCCTAGCATTAAGCGACGATCTCAACCGGCTAGTTTGCAGGTTGTTGGGATGGATGTTGCTCCCGGGGAGATGCAGGGCAGGCGGGATGTTTATGTTCAAGTTCATGTTCTGCTGCTGCCAGGCGGACGGCGAGTGGGGCCCGGAGGGCGACATCGGTGGGGTAAAAGGCGAGGGGGATGGCATGTTCCCCGAGGGGGACCCGGGGAAGATGTTGAGGGCGGCCGCCATGTCCATGACCGGGGCACGCGGAGACGGGACAGCGGACCCCGTGGACGCGTAAAGTGGCCGGAGCTCGTCGGGGGTGTGCGCGAAGAAGCACACCCTACGGTCGCACGCAGTCCCGTCCTTGCAGAGTCGGGTCCGGTACTGGGCCGGGTGGAGCCAGCACTCGAACACCCCGTGCGCGTACTCGCACATGTCCCCCCGGCGGCACGAGCCCTTGCGGAAATCCGGGCACGGGACGCAGCTGTAGTGAAACTTCCGGGGGTCCCGCCTCCGTGCGTTCTCCCCCGGGTGGACAAACGGGCACTCGGTCCAGTCATGGGAATAGGCCCGGGAGCAAGGCCGGACCTTGAATGAGTACATCCGGAACTCATCTGTGCCATAGATGCTGTTTTTTATGTCCGGGATCGAGGGGTCAATAGGGTATTCCTTCTTCTCACTACCCTTGGAAGCTACCGGAGACGACGGTGCTACTTCTAAACCACCACTGACACCACCATTGGAGCCCGATTTGGGCTCTAGAAGACTCGGGATAGACAACGAATCAACAACCGTTAACCCCTCAACCGAACCTACAACATGCCCCTTGTGATGACCCGAATTGAGCAACTCCTCAAGGGCGCCTCGCAAATGAGGAAGAAACCGCGAGACACTGATCACATCACACGGGCGGTTTCCTTTGGCATCTAAAACACTAGGATCCGCCCCGTGTACTAGCAAGAGGTTCACCGCTTCAACAGCACGCGAAAATGCACCGAAAGCAGCACAATGGAGGGCGGTGCTCTTGTCAGGCCCACAAGAGCGATTTATGTCAGCCTCCGAAAGGGAGAGCACGAGTTTCATGACATCCAAGCTACCATACATCGAAGCTACCATTAACGGGGTCCTATGTTCGAGAACCATGGATCGAGAACCAGGTTTTCGACCATACCACAGACCAACTTCATCAACAGCATCAGGGTTAGATTCAATGTACTCCTTAAACCCTTGAACATCATTAGCAGCAGCAAGCTCGAGCAAATGAGAGAAAGAAACCTTGGTTTCGGTGGTGGGTTCGATTGAATTAGTCATTTTTTTCGCTTTTCGATACAATTTCAGTTCCAAAACACCAATCAATTGCCTCGTTTACCAGGAAATCAATCTGGGTAACACACCAACAAGGGTCTAATCAGGGATTATATCAACAAACTTCAAAGAAAACCCCTAAATTTCACACTACAGATGATGAACAAAGAGCAGAAACAAAGCTCCTACTGAAAGTTCATCAAAACAAACATAAATCCACACTAGTACTCCTACTTCAAAAACCATATTTCCCCCCAAAATTTCATAGCAAACCCAGGTGAAAACGATAACTTCTCAAGCAGAATCACTGATCTGAAGCAGACAAAGACAACATATTCACACAGATCCACAAAAATTAACCAAAACAAAACTTCAAAAAAACCTAAAATCAAAACGAACGAATAAACAAACGAAGGCAAAAAAAGAACTTACAGATTCCTGGGTTTATTCCTCTTCATCGAGAACTCTTCCCACCATCTTCAATCTTCAAAAAAACAAAGAATCAGGGCTACCGATCTCCAAACCTTTGCCTCAAAAAAAATGGCCGAAGAAATTAAGTAACGTATCACAAACAAATTTCAATGGTGAAATCAATTTCTGTGCATGATTTTGCTTCCCATGAAAACTACTCCTCCCTCTTTCTTCACCCAATTCAACTCAAAGGAATGGTAAGAGAGAGAGACTGAGGATGAAAAATGGAGTTAGAGAGAGAAAGAAGAGAGAGAAGGGGGGTTAAATGAGGGAGAGAGAAAGAGAGAGGGGGTGACCGGGAACCGGAAGAGACGGTGAGTGGGGAGTGGGTAGGTGAGTGTGGGAGCGGGGGTTTGGTGACCGGATAAAACGGTGGAAATGAAGCGGACGTGGCGGGAGGGAATTAACTGGATTGGAATTCAGACAGAAGAGGGTTTGAGGTCCGAAGAGGGAGGGCCCCAGTCAATTTAGGTCTGGTTTCAGTCAAGGGTGTTGGAAAATTCTTTTTTCCAAAAAAAAGATGGGAAAATAAATAAAAAAAGGTGAAGAATCTGAATTTTTTTATTATTATCTTTATCCAATTTGATGTAATTAGGTTGAGATTTTATCCCATATATGTTCTATTCAAAAAGCATGGATGCCACAAAGTTAGTGTTTATATTTACAAAACTAAAAATGAAGTTTGAAGTGAGAATATCTTGAGCATAAATTATGGTGAAAATGAGTTTCAGTTTTTTAATGACAATTAAATTTTAAGATGGGATCGCCTCATTTAAACTGATTTTCAAAAGTACAATTTCTTGGTCCGTGTGAATTAGTTTCTCCAAGAATTTTAATTAATGAAGAGCTGCTTACATTAGATCCTCCAAACCGTACTAAAAATGTGTTTACCTAAGAGTTTGCTATTGTTGATCATCTCATCCAAAGATTACAATGAGATGGACTCAACTTTTGAAGGAATTTTTTATAAGTTTTTTGAATCGCTACTATGCGTATAAGTTAGGTTGAGATCATCTAACCTAAAAATTATGCAAGAACTCATATTTTAAGGTGTTATTACTAATTTACTATAACTAACAAATAATAACTTCATCCTACCCATGAAAGAATAGTCTTTTCATACCCAACCTATCAATAAGCAGTCATATTCATCACCATATTTTTTTTTTTAAGTGTATGATCCTAATTCTTGATTGATGACATAATCATACCACCCTTATTTTAACAAAGAGGCAACATGATCATTGACCATTTGATCATATCTTTCCAGTGTCACAATTAGCATAAAACAAGCCAGTTTTGACAAACTAAACATCACTGTAACTATAACAAAGCATGTAAAGACTGAACAAGTCCAACCAAAACTGGTGCATAAAAACATTCTGCTAGAAAAGTATCTCTAAATCATACTATTAAACCTCAACAAATTACAATACACAAGCCCCTACATTGATAATAGAGAAACAAAAATCAAACACCTCAAAGTTATACATGGAACAACCAAAAAGTATCTCTAAATCATGCCTCAAGTTTGTTCTAACAAAGGCAACAAGCTGCCCTGCCATTGCCATTGCCATTGCCAAGTAGTAGTAGCAGTCATTTAAATCAATGGAGATCAGATCATCATCTATCCTTTCCTTCCCAAAGCGTCTCGTTTCATTCGGCCCCAACCTAAAACATAAACAAGGAGAAGATCGTGTTCGTGTTGCAGGGTGTTTTTCCAAGGGTTTTTTTGTGTCCTAATTTCCACGGGGTTCATCCAAGGGTGGGTCCGACAGGAAACTGTCTTCGAATGAGACTGGAAAGATCACCGGCCTTTAGAGAGTGCGTCGCTCAGCTCCTCAGGCGATGCGGGGAACAGCTCAATGTAGCGGCTTCCGAGGGTTTTTCGGTCTTTTTCCATGGCAGCTTCCGAATCCTCAGCACTTTTGAACTCCACAAAGGCTTCCCCCGTGGCCCGCCCGTCAGAATGGAAGGTGATATGGACTGCATCTTTGGACAGCGAAAACCCATTGAAGAATTCCAAAATGTCGTCCTCGGTAGCCGAAAAGGGCAGCCCCCTCAATCTCAGGATTCCGTTATGCTTCACGGGCTCATTGGGGTTTTCATCGGGGTTTGGTGGCCTACAGATTGCCATAAAACACATTATTTGAGCTTAGTTCTTCCATATTCTTAACATAACTTAACTATCAAGCAACTAGCAGAACTTGACCGACCTGAAAATCGACCAGAACCCACCTGAAAATTAGGGTTTTGAACACGATTTCCGAACCCAAAACCCAAACAAACCCGAAATCGACTTATACCGAACTAGAACCAGAACCAGCCTGCCTGCCCAAACTGACAGGCCGCCCTAATGAAATAAGTTGTGCATTGGATATCAAAACATCACTATGGTGTACACCTGCCAATTGGGTCATTCATGCCGGGTTCGCGTTGGACCCAATTGGGTTGATTAGCTCATGCCAACAAGGTTCAGTTGGGTCAGATTTGGGTTGGGATGATTTAGGCTTGCTTTATTTTTGGTCAAATATGATTGTCTTTCAAAAATGAACATTGGTAAACAATAATTCGAGTCAAGTCAGTCGGGTTGGGCAACTTCAGGTTTGGGTCCATTAAATTTGCCATTTTCGGGGCTGAGTTGGGTCCAATTTGGGGTGGGTCATTCGAGTCGGGTCAGTTTTGCCATGGTGGAGTCCTGATGTTGTGATGACATATCAACATATGGAACTCATGCAGATTACTACAGATTGCTCACAAAAACAAGTAACACAATGGCAACTCAATATACTTGAAGAATATAAATGCAAACTATAACTTTTACCCAGTTATGGAATACGGCTAAAGAGTACTACCAACATCCCACTTTAGTCGTCGCTTCATACAATCGTATAACATATTAATGGCTACTTTACCAAACTGCTCTTATTAATTGTGGTTTTCTCTAACTGTCATTAGAAAGTGTGTTTTTTCCTTTAAAAGTTACAGCCAAAGAAAGCTAGTTTTCTTAGTTTTCCCCCAAATACTTAAGACGACAATTAATTTGGGACGGAGGTAGTACATACTAGCATACAACTGGCCCAAAGTACAGAAGAAAGCTAATAAGACTCACCTTCCTTTGGCGATTGCTTCGTCCGTCTCTTCCCGTGATGCAGGGAACAGCTCAATGTAGCGATTCCCGAGAGTCATGTTGTCTTTGACCATTGCAGCCCTCGAGTCCTCAGGTCCCGAGAACTCCACAAAAGCCTCCCCCGACGGCTTCCCAACGGCGTTGTACGTGATATGAATGACGTCCTCCTCCAGCACGAAATCCTTGAAAAAGTCCTTGATATTGTCCTTGGTAGCGGAATAAGGCAACCCTCTCAATCTCAATATCCCAGTATGTTCCAACGAGTCCTTCCTCTCATCATGAGACTTTGCCCTAGGACCTCGGGGCGGGGGGCTACTCTGAGCATCAGCAACTTCATTCGCAATAGCCTTGTAATACTCGTGCCTCTTGCTTCGGAAGACCTCCACGTATCTCCGGCCCATGTTCTGCCTATTTCTCTGGAGGGCGAAATCGACCTGCATAGGATACCCCAAAACACAGTAGGCTTCCCCCGTGAAGCGCCCGCCTTTGTGGACAAAAAGCACATCAACTATGTCAAGACCTCGAAAGAACTCGGCTATGTCAGCCTCGGTGCAGCCAAAGGGAAGACCGCGAAGCCGGACAACGGGGAAGGGAGGAGGCTGGCCAGTGTAACCGGCATACGGAGGAGGATTGTACATGAAACTTGAACCAGGGCCAGCTGCCCCCCCAAAACCGGGTGAAGCTCCGTAGCCGGTTGAACCTCCATAACCAGGTGAAGCTCCAAAATATGAAGATCCCTGATCCATTAACCTCTGTCTCTTGGGACCCATTTCGCGCCCATCGGTATAATCCCCATATCTGTTCATTCGTGCATCACCCAACATAAGTAATTAACGAACGACGGACAACAAAACAAATAATGGTCAAAACTCCATTGCAAGATAAGATCAGTCTGGCATCTGGCATAAGTAGGGGAAGCAAAACTACTAACTCAAATGGAGGCGACCATTCTATTTTCACATATAAAAGAGCTCGTAAAATACAAGGCAATTAAGAAACACTTCCCTATTTCTATTTGTATTTCTTTCCATCAGCTCCCAAACTCCCAAACACTTCTCTAGTTCTACTTCTATGTCTAACTATCCATTAGCATTTAACCACTCAAATGAACCAATGCTAAACACTAAATATCCCTCAAACAAGATGGATTACCACACAGATTTTCTACAGCATTCAGATGCATTAACTAAACACATAAACAAGAGTATACATTTGAAGAACACCCCCAAAGCTAATCATCAAAAATTACCCAAAAAACATCAGTAAACTGAACTACTTCGATTTCGGGTCTTCACTAAACACATAAACAAGGGGTAACAGACAGTAAAAAAACAACCCCATAAACACAAATTCATGCCAAAAATCTGATGTTGCCCAGTCCCCACCACTCAAAACCTCAGAAAATGAATTCATATGACCACCCCCAATCAAAAATAACCCTAAAAAACCCTCAAAAGCAGGTCCAATTCAACAAATCTCACAAGCCCTAGCTCTAATTCTCACCCCCCAATACTTGCCCATCAATTGCAAACCCAATTCACAAGTTTAAAAATTAAACGACTCTGCATTACGCACTTACGAAGCATCAAACACTTGATACTCGTCAATCAAATCGTATCAAAACAACCCAGAATCAATCAACGAGATTTGACATCGAGAAGAGAAGAAAAACCGCATTTCAGCTCAGAAATTGAACCCCCAAAATACAATCAAAACAAGAGCACCGCAGATTATCAAAAACAACAACAAATGTAACGTAAAATCGAGGGAAAAATAAACATGAAATCGAGCAACTGACCCTCTATTGTTATTGTTGTTGTTGTAGTACATCGTGGTCGTCTTTCTGGGTTGTTCGTCGAAAACCCTTTCGCTCTCTATTTCTCTCTCGTTCTGTCTCTCTCTCTCCTTCTTTGTGTTTGTGTTGGGGTGTTTTGCGACAATCGAACTGCTTCATAGGTTATGAAAGTGGGCGGGCCTTCATTGGGCTTGGATCAATATTATGTAATAGTAATGGGCTTCATAGTTTAAAAGCCTAATTCTTTTTTTCCATACATGAATTTTTGGTGTATTTAGATTTTAGACAAAAATCTCATTCAATTTTTTATTTTAGTAAAAAATGTTGATGATCTTTGAAAATTGTCACTCAACTTTTCAAAAAATTCAAAAATTTCACTCAATTTTCTAAAAAAGTAAAAAATATTATAGAAGGCAACAGTGACATTTGTTACTTTTTTTTTTTTTGAAAGTTAAGTTACATTTATTTACTTTTTTGGAAAGTTGAGTGACATTAATGGCAGTTTTTAGATATTAGTGACAGTTTTGACATTTTTTTACTGAAATTGAAGTTGAGTGGTATTTTTATCCAAGCACTCTGAATTTTTGTAACAAATTGATAAATTTGGATATATCGAGGAATTTTACAATGACATCGATATGTTTATGATGAATGTTACAGTATATGTTGATAATTTTTTATAAAAAATATTAAGTCGTTGGAAAACTTTGGTAGGTAGTCTAAGGAGTATTATATATCCCTATCGCCATATTACCATTCTTGATGTTGCTCTTAATTATTAAAAACCATTTTCTCGAAGGAGAGCAATCAAATACCTATCAACTAGGCATCATCCTCCTCCGCACATAATCTAAAATGTAAACCTAGTATGTGACACCTCGAATACATCGTTAAGTGTAGCTTAAAAAGATTAAAATGATTACTTAAATCACTAAGGCGCGCCTTCTTTTAAGGTAATTCATCTGTTGAGAACTCCTTAATAAAGCGTGTTTGGTTGGGAGTAGTCTAAAGATGGGTGACCTCTTGGGAAGTTTGGCAGCACGTTAGCAAGGACGAAGCACGTTGGAAAAACTCGAGATGATTTGTGGGGCCAATCAGCGATCCTTAAAGCGGTTATCGATAATGTCCGCGGTCTGGGAGGGGCTGGGCGTTATAGATAGTATCAGAGTTGACCCGCAACCATGAGCTGCACCAGAGGACCAGAGATCCATGGGTAGTCGCCTAGGGGGCAAAGATTCTAGATTGGATTGTGGCACAACGAGGACGTTGTACGTTTAAGTGGGAGTGATTATGACACTTCGGATATGTGGTTAAGTGTGATTTAAAGAGATTGAAATGACTACTTCAATCACCAAAGTGTATGTTCGGTCTCATTTCGAGCCGAATTGATACCGTTAATAAAGGGTTTTTGCTTGTTTTAGACCCCTAATTATTAGTAAGTTATGATGATTTTGTGTTTTGTAGGTTAAATCAAAGTAGTGTTTTCAATTTCTTGTTTTCTTGTTTCTTAGTTTAGTTTCTTTAGTTAAGTTTTGATTTCTTGTTCTTGTTTTCAATTCATATTTAATTTAGTTTAAATTATTTACTGTTTCCTACAATTTGAAACCCAAACCAAACCAATTTTCTGAAAACCTAACACACCATCCATGTGGATACGACTACCCCTACTCTTTTTACCCCAAATTACCACAACCGAATAGTGTACATTCTTTTAAGGTAGCTCATTCGTTGAAAATTTCTCAGTTAAGCGTGTTTGACTGGGAGTAGTTTAGGATGAGTGACCTCCTAGGAAGTTTTCTCAAGCAGCGTGTGAGCGAGGATGAATCATGCTGGAAAGAATCGTGGTGATTTGTGGGGCCATTTAGCGATCCTTGAAATAGTTATCGGTAATGTTCGCAGTCCAGGAGGGGCCGAGGCATTACAGAGCTTAAAGAGATTGAAATTACTACTTATATCACCAATGTGCACCTTCTTTCGAAATTCCTCAATTAAGCATGCTTGGTAGAGCCGACACGTGACCGTGAGTTGCATCAATGGACGGGAGATCCATGGGCAGTCACCTCGCAGGGCAAAGATTCTGGAGTAGATTATGGCACAACAAGGAGATTGTGCGCTTAAGTGGGGATGATTGTAACACCCTATGTATATGGTTAAGTGTGACTTAAAGGGATTGAGATGATTATTTATATCACCAAGGTGCACCTTCTTTCAAGTAACTCAACCGTTGGGAACTTATCAATTAAACGTGTTTGGCTAGGAGTAGTCTCAGGGTGAGTGACCTCCTGGAAAGTTTTCTCAGGCAGCGTGTGAGCGAGAACGAAGCACGCTAGAAAAACTCGTGGTGATTTGTGGGGTCAGTTAGTAATCCTTGAAGCAATTATCAATAATGTCCGCGGTCCGAGAGGGGTCGGGCCGTTACAGATGGTATCAGGGTTGATCCTCGACTATGAGCCGCGTCGGAGGACGGGAGATCCATGGGCAGTCACCTAGCAGGTCTGTATTAGATTGTGGTCCAACGAGGACGTTGTGCGTTTAAGTGCGGTGATTGTGACATCTTGTATATATGGTACGGTTAAGTGTGCCTTAAAGAGATTGAAATGACTATTTAAGTCACCAAGGTGCACCTTCTTTTAAAGATGAGATAAGAGAGAAATGTCGTCCCCAAGATTCGACACCTAGTAATAGGTGGATCTCTTGCCACTCAGGTAAGAGGTGATTGGCATATATATATATATATATATATATATATATATATATATATATATATATATATATATATATATATATATATATATACATTTATATTTATATTTATATATATGCCAACCAGCTATTGCATGAGTGGCAAGAGGTCCACCTATATATATATCGAAAATAATAAATGTCTTGGGCAAGACACATATTAAGTGTAAAACTTATATATTTGTAAATTAAATTGAAAAAAAAATTGTATGATTGGGTTCTATAACTATATTAATATATATAAATGGTATAAAATCACATTCTTATATATATTTTTTAAATTTTACAAAAAGACGTCTAAAATATGTCTAACGGACGCGGTTCATTCGTTAGTGTGTTAATTTTAATTGTTGGCGTAGTCAACACGTTCCAAGCTTCTTATAATAGATAATTAATAGTATCTGTCAAAAAATTTGAGATAAAAAAAAATAATACGTATTAATTTTATAAAAAGGAAGGCATTTAAATAATATCTTGGGCTAGACACATATCATTATCATCATCCTCTCTATATATATATATATATAAAGCTCGTGTTTAGTTAAAGATTCTTTTTTAACTTTTGTGTACTTCCAAGGGTCCCATTGACAATTGACACATGGCCAAACTCGATAAATTGAGCAACTTTAACGCAATAAAATTGGTGCATGACATGTGAAATCATTAAATCAATGTGTGCTCCTCATATGTCCGTGTATTGATTGTTATATTTGTACTTTTGATAAGAGTATATTATAATTTTGTTTCTAAGAGTTAAATCAAAATATACTTCAAGATTAAGAATTGACAATGGTTATAAAAGAAATTGACAATAAAAAATGGTAATTCACACTAAGAAAAACAATAAATAGTTGTAACACACCCCTGTATTACTAATTCAATATCTAGATGGTAAAATTTACAAAACTGTTTTTTAGAAGAATAATTATACGAGTATTTATATCAATAAAAATTATAGTACTCTTAGTAATAATAGATTAATAAGTTGTTGTATTTGTTCTTTTTTATCTGATTTTTTTAACTAGTTTTTGTTGTTTTATATAATTTGTCATTTTAAAATTTTAATAACATATTACAAAGTAATTACTAATTTCTTATTTATAGTCAATGAAGTATTAACCCTGTGATTAAGATTAAAGTAGTGGGTACATTAGATTAATTCTCCTCTCCTTTTGCATTAGTTAAACTTTGAAATTTCATATCATTGATTTCTAAGTCTATATAACAATCTTTCATATCAAGCTATGCTTATCATTAGCTTTATAATTAAATTTTTATCGTAAAATTACATTGTTGTAAAGGTTAGTCATAAAATATCATGTGAAAGAAAAATATTAAATTTGAGGATTTTTGGATTTAAATAATATAAATTTTAGGTCGTGAAAATATCAATAATCTGAAGTTTAAAAATGCCGTGAAATAATCTAGATTTCAATAGTCTTGGATTTAAATAACACGTCACCGAGTTTTTCTCACAAAATCCGACAAAGTTTAGATTATTTAAATCCAAAAGTCCTCTACAATAATAAAAAAAACTATATGATTTTACGGTATTCTTAAAGTTAAAATTATTGACACTTTCAGAGATCAAAGTTCAGATTATTTAAATCCAAAAATCATCTACAATAATCCTAAAAGTCTAGATGATCCCGCGGTATTTTTAAATTTAAGTTTATTGGCAATTTCACGAATCAAAATTCAGATTGTTTAAATCCAAAACCCTAAACTCAACGACGAGTAAAAGGCGATAAATAATGCCAAAAAAAAAGTGTGAAATGAAAAAGGGAAATCAATTTTCATTTGGATTCTTTTTTTCTCAAGTCAGAAGTTGAAAATTGAAACCCTAATTAACCAACCAACTAACTAATTTCCTGGAGATGGACAAGAGTGCCAGACAGAGAGGGAGACTCCTATACTTCATTTCAACAATCCTCCAACCTTCTCTGGATGCATTTCCACCTCATAATTTTCTCTGGTCGTTACTTTTGTTCCACTTTTATCATGCTGAAAAATCACACTTTTCACCCTCACATTCAATCCAACCCTGCCCCAAATCTTTCAATCTTCCTCATTACAACACCCCTTTTCGTCCAAGTGCATGAATCTTTGAAATCAATCCTAAATTTCCTCTCTTTCTCCTACGCCCACCACCTGTTCGAAAAAATTCCCCACAGAGTACTGAAACTCATTTGATTGGCAATCTATATTCTTGCCATCTGGGCAGCTTTAATTTCCAAAGTTTTGGGATTTGGGAGTCATTTTAGAGGATGGTGGGTGCTTTTTCTCTTGTGGGTTCCTCTGTCATAGATGCTTCACACACTTGTCCATGTCTGTGTCTTGACAGTATGAGCTCTTCCAGCATGAATCTGAAGAGTGGTGGGGATGTTGGGTTGAGCAGGAAATCAGCTGGGAAGAAGAGTTGTAGGCAGTTGGAGCTGAGCAGCTCCTTTGTTGATCATGGGAAAGAGTTGCTGGGTCTTGTGAATAGGTGGTCAGGAAAGCAAAGGAAGAGCCAGGGTGCTAGGATTGTTAGTGAACTTGGTGGGCAGTATGAAGAGTCCTTTGGGGATGTCAAGAAGGTAACCATCCTTAATACTCAATCATGGAGTTGTATAGTAGTTTTTTTATAATATTTGAATGAGATAATGGTTGAATGAATGAATGAATGACTTCTGTAGTTTATGTAGATATAGTCTGATTTGTCCACCTTACCGAATTCTGGACTATGTTTTGTGAAATGCTGTGTCTGTCAAAACATGGAAACATGCTGCAAATGCCCCATTAACCTTGCACAAATAAATATAGGGGTTGCTAAGATTCGAACCATAGGGTCAGAAAGGTTTCTGATACTATGTGGAATTATCTGAATCAAAAGCTTAGGTTGATGGTTGAAGGTCTAGTAATGATTTTATCCTCTAACAATGGACTAGACCAGAATGCGTCGCTATAAGTTTTCCCATGAAGTCGTAGATATACCGAACAATTTTAAACTCCTAGGTCAATTGCAACCTGTCCATGTGAATTGCGAATTTAGAAGTAAGACTGTTACATCATAGTGAGTATTGGATTTGGATTTGGAAAGTGAAGATGCTTATACTTGACACATGCATGCATATTCATGTTATATATGGTACAAAAGCAATGGACAATCGTGAATTATAAGTTGTATGCTTCTGCCTCCGTGTTAGTTAACAAGATTGTGAATCGCCTCATGGTATTTCTGTGTTCCTGATCTGAGGAAATGATTTGCTTCCCACGGTTCAACCTACACTGTTTAGTTTAAGCATATGGATTGATGCTTCGGTACACGTACAGTCTGGATAGAAGGGAACATGTATCATTTGAGTTCCTCAGCTGGGTTGTGTTAAATTAGTCCATTGTAGAGTTGTAAAACCCTCAAATTCATTTGAGATGGATATCAACTACTAAATACTAATGATTGTTTTTCGTTTTGCTTTGTAATATCACCCGCAGCAACTACGCAACTATTTCACATACAAAGCTGTGAGAACTGTTCTGTACCAGCTTTACGAGATGAACCCACCAAATTACACATGGTTCTATAAGTAAGTAGACAGTCTTATTTGTTAGTCGTCCTTTGTCATCGAATCATTGTATCTTTTTTCATCTGATTGCATCGAAACTTAGATACTGACATGTTTAGCATAATACCCATTTAGCCATATTAGACTCAAATCGTATTTGTCATAGTTGTTTTCCTGTTAGGAGCTTAAAACACTGCAAGCGATTTGTTTTTCGTTATTGTAAGTTTGGTTTTTCGTCTGCAGTTTTCTAGTTTCAAACAGGCCTGATGGGGATGGGAAAATCTTCCTCCGCACTCTTGCCAAGGTAAGTCCTTTCAAGCCAACTTCTGAAAGGAGAAAAAGAGTTAAAAGCAGCAAAGATAAATGAAGAAGAAACAGAGAAAGATAGCAAGCAATCATGGAATTAACAGAAGTTCTTTCCATTGACAGGAGAGGCAAGACCTTGCAGAACGAGTAATGATAACCCGTCTTCATCTTTATGGAAAATGGATTAAGGTGTGTAATCCGTTTTCTTCACTCACCGTTACCATATCAAGAAGTTGGAAATTAGAATAGGTCGTGCAGATCTTGCAAAACTAACCTGACCCAGATGACCGTCCCAAACCCCAAAAAGGCGAAAATGTCAAGATTGATGACCCGAAAGGGACCCCAACAGGCCCGACTTGACCTGAATTTGTCTTTCACCTAAATTATTCATCTTTCTCAAGACAAGTTCATCTGACTAAAAATAGAGCAACTTGAAATCAACTTGATTCAAGCCTTGTTGACCCAAATTGACTCGGCCTAACCCTAGCCAAAATGACCCAATTGTTGTGTAACCATCTCAACCAAAAGCTTAAGCTGATGGTGAAACTTAAAGGCCCAATGATGGTATTTTTATATTTCTAACACCCCTTCATGCGAACGTGAACCATGCATGCTGCAAAGGCCCCTTAATCTTGCGCAAATAAACATTGTAGCTGTTGAGATTTGAGCCCGAGACTTCTTACTGAGTCTGGCTTTGTTGCCGTGTGAAACCATCTCATTCTCAACCGGAAACTTAAGCTGATAGTTGAAGGCCCGTTGATGGTTTTTTACATTCTAACAATTGCCAAGTCTCTGGTCATATTAGCTAACTTGCTTTCCTCCTTATTTGGGGTTGTGTAGAAATGTGACCATGCTGAAATATATCAAGAGATATCGGACGAAAACCTAGCATTGATGCGAGAAAGGCTTCTGGAGACGGTCGTGTGGCCATCCGACGACACAAACACAGAGAAGATCGGGTAGACTTTTTCGCCATATTCATCCCCGGTTGTCAACATTGTGGTACCTGCGCGCTCCATCGTCCGGTTTCATTGTTTTTTCATGGCGTTTCTTCAGATGATGGAATTTGGAGTACCCTATATTGGTACATTCTTGAGATGTACTATATGTATGTATATAGTATTTCTTGCTTTAGGCTTAGTTGCAAGCAAATTCATTTTGACATTAATCTCATTAGATTTGCTGTATGTTTTAACTTTTGAATGGAAGTTGTGTTTTTCTTCTGCTGTCAACGGTCAACATATCTGTCTGGCCTATATGTAAATGTAGGGTCTGTTCTTTTTCAACTGTCAAAGTCTCCTTGTACTCTTTTTTTTTTCTAGGTTTTTTAAAATATATAAATAAAGGAAAGAAACATACCCTTGTGAAAGGCATCATCCAACAAAATAATAGAAAAAGAAGTACGACACCATATAATGGATGACTGAATAGAATGGCTATATTCCTGAGTTAATTTGTCGCACGATTCCCTTGTCACAAGAAGCTAACTATATATGAATACCGTGAACCAACATGTAAATCTCCTGTGGAATGTGGAAGGAGTCTATCACGGTGTCACCTCATTAATGAGAACCAAATTGCACCCTTCAACATGGATGTTACGAAAACCGGCCATCATTGAATCATGCGTATCATTTCTCATTGCACTTGCCTCAACGACTAGCTAAAACTGGGACTTCTCCTAGGTTGCAAGGAAGATGGTTGAAGGACGTACACCCCGATGATCTATAATAAAACACCCGTCTGATGTAGCAAATGATACTTTAGAATCATCAAAATTGATTTTAACAAAACTGTACAAAGTTTCTCCCGAGGAACCTAGCATGAAGTAGGAGATGAATACTTTTCTCCTTTACTTGACCCAACTTGAATGTACTTTTTTTTTCCATATTCTAACAATTAAATTTTTGTTTTTTATCTGAATTTACCGATTCTTCCTTACATCATCTTTTAATAACCTTAAGATGAATATAATGGACCCATGGTCCTAGTCCGAGTTTCAGCCATGGCTAGACTAGCTTGAGCAGCCCCGTCCATGTAACCAAGTTGTGTTTGAGCCACTCAATTGAGAAACATGCTTGTGATCCTTGCTCAATTATGAATTGGATCATAGAGATATCCTTAAATGGATCACCATTTTTATTTTTTATTTTGCATTGAAAAGGTGGGATGGAGAGAAAATGTAGGTCCTAAAATATATCTTTTGTATAAAATATTGTCGAGTAATTCTTGAAATCATATTGTTATTTGGAGTTTGCTCACCTCTAACTAATTACATCGCTTTTTAGTGGTGGATCCCACAAATCCAATCCAATATTAAATTGCTAACCTAACAAATCCTACTTTTTTTTTTCTTTTTTTTAATAGGGCTCATCATCATATTTCCTGTGTATTCTATTTAAAACATTGCTCCGAAAAAGAATATGTTGAATAATTTTTTACAAACCAGAGTTTTCTTAACCAAAAGTCAGATTAACCAACTTTAAATATACTTAAGTTATAAACTATAGAATTCAATCATTGCACGTTATAATAGTGAAAGGTTTCTTCAATAAAAAAAAAGTTTGATTAATTAAGGATTAATTAGACAATCAAAATAAGTCAATACTATAATTTTTCAGAGTATAAATAGGGAATTGTGGGGGACAGTAGAGGCAGCAGTGAAATATGTCTGTCAAATGGTAACATTCCACTCATATATTGATTCCATAAGTAAAAAAAATCCTTCATAATTAATAAATGCCTAAGATAATAATCACTTTATTTAGAACCATAAACATGCCACTAATTAAATACTTTCTCATTTTCAAATTAAAATCTTTCAGAAAGATTTTCCAATATAATACCGCTGTATTTTCCAACCAAATGCTATTAAAATTTAGAGAATCTTTTGTGGTAAGATAGGCTTAGCTAAGAAAAACACAACCATATTTATTAAATTAAAAAAAATAGTCATAAAATTTTAAAACGAAAAAGATTTTCAATTTACAAAAGATTACAATAGTCATAAAGAAGTGGGGACATACCTAAATTCTTCATTTTCTTCCCACCCAACCTTCTTCTTTCCTTCTCTCTCTAGACCTCTTTTCTCTCTCTAAAATCTATTCTCTCCGTTTTCTAAGGCCCTGTTTGGATGCCTTGCAGAAGTTCTGATCATCTTTCAGCAAAATCTCCGGAACCAAGGTTAGATTTTTCACCTATGAATCTCTTTTTAACCCTAATTTTAGGGTTTGTATGTTTTTTGTTCTGTTTCTTCATTTACTCATGTGTACTTTTATGGTGTGTTTTCAGTTGCACAAAAATGGCACCAAGGAAAAGTGAGAAGAAAACCAGACCAAAAACAGCAGCAACAACTACTGAAACAAGAAGAATCACAAGGAGTACATACAAAAAACAACAACAGATGATGGAAAACTCAACAAAAAACATTGAATCTTTGAGTACAGTTGATGAACAACAACAACAACAAGATGAAGATTTATCAGCAACAAGTGGGAGTTGTTGCACAACTCCAAAGTCAGAGAACAGCAAAATACCAGAAATAAAGACATGCCCACCAGCACCAAAAAAACCCAGAAGAAGAAGAATATTATTTTCTTCATCATCTTCATCAAAGGATTGTTTGGTGCAAACAAGAAGAAGACCAATCACATTTTTTACTCATCCTGATATTGACAAATTCTTCACCTTTGCTTCCACTGATCATCACATCAAGGTTTGATCATCATCATCATATCAAATCAAATCATCACTTTTTTTCCTTTTTTTTTTCCTTTTTAATTCTCCCTAGTTTAGCTAGCTAGGATTCTACCCTTGTGGAGAAATTTTCACAAGACCCTGTTTGGGGGTAATTTAATTGAGGGTGGTTTGTTATCTATGGAATTAGGATATGAAAGTTGTAATTATTTTTTATTTTTTTTTGGGTTTGATTAATTAGAGTATCTATAAGCTCAATTCTAGTGGTGTAGTCAAATCAAAGAAATTAATTCAAGAAGAATTAAGGCTTTGGGATCTTGTTTTTGTGTGCCCATTACCTTTGATGTCTCAAAGATTAATCAAATGAGAACTATGATGATTGTCTTTTCTTTTTATTTATTTTAATGATGTATTTATTAAAGCTATTTTTAGGTTCATATAGTGTGCCCATGCCAATATGCCATTACCTTTGTTGATGTCTCAAAGATTAATCAAAAAGTAACTATGATTGTCTACATTTCTTTTTCTTTTTTTTCTTTTTTTGCTTGAAGATATGTTACTTATTGATTTTCTCCTTTGTTAGTAGTGATCAAATTATGTATATCAAACTAAAGGATACATATTTTTGTATTTCCATCTTATTAAATATACGTGTGTGTGAAATCTGTGGTATTATAGCCCGTCAGGCATTAGTTTATTTCTTTGATTTCGGTATTTAATGTTCATGTACATATAACAAATTAATTATAATTTAAATCCTCAGGGATCAATTAATCTTGCTCAATTACCAATTTCTAAAACACCAATTTATTAATTGATTTCCACATTTGATTGTTTCTTTTTCTTTAAGAAGGATCCACATCACCTAGAAAACAAAAAATTAGAAAATATAATATTAACAACTAAACTAAAGCATATCACTAGCTTGATGATAGATTAGGATGAATTAATTAATTAAGTAAACATTCATAAACTAAATGCTTGAATTTATAGTAGGTTAGCTTTAAGTTATGTTATCCCCACACTTGTTTGTCTAGCTCTTTTTACTTTGGAAACTTATGATGATATGATCCATGAAATAATTTAAAAAAATGTCAATTGTTAACCTACCAAATTCCCCACCTTTCTTTCTCTTTGACTCAACTCTCTTTTTGTGGTTTGCTTTTGTTTTTTTGGGTGCAATAGTAATAATAATGGTGCATTTTCTACTGATTTTAGAAAATAAGCATTTGATGAGGTTACATGATGAGTAATAATGTTTGACACTTATTTTAATTTGTTATAAGTAAGATTTACCATGTTAATAATACTGTAATAAACAGAAGAATGAAGAAAGTAGATCTTATCAAGATTTTATAGTTTAAATCTAGTGAACGATAAAGGTTTTACGATATGAGACTTCTGTTTCGTTTCAAAGTCTATGTGGGTACGAATTCTTATATATAAAGAATTGTAATTCTTTTAAAGAAAAGCAATTGAATTTATTTACATTTCCTTTTGAAAAATGTTTAAACTCAGTGAATGAAAATTTGTAAGACTTCTATTTCTTTTTGAAGTCATAAAAGGTAAGCTCTAGCATATGAAAATTACAATTTCTTTACAACAAAAACTATTGAATTTTAATTTACATTCTTTGAAAAATGTTATCTTTGATGTAATCCCTTTGTTTTTTAATACTCCATAATATTTCTATCAATAAAAAAGTTCTAAGGCAGGGTACACATATATAGGTTCTTTTTCTCCCTAGGAGTAGTTGGAAGTAGGGGGGTGAACTTAAGAATCATGCTTGTCATATCATGTAAGCTTTAGTCAGAAACATAGTACATTCATCACATGTTGGTAGGTCTTCATCATGATCTATCTACTGTAACAAAGAAGAAAATCAAATGAATTTATATTATATTTAATCATTATATATATATATTCTGGGATAATATAGTTAGTTAAAATTTTTTGTATTTAATTGCGTTTAATGGATAAAATTTGTTTAACAGTTCCGTCTTTTACAATCCTACTCAAGGAAATTCTTTTTATTAGTTAGTAAAAGAAAGTTCACAAAATTTTAAGTTAGGTAAAGAAATTTGACAATAGATTCGTATTTTACAAAATTTTAAAATATTAATTAAAAAATATATAATACACTTTTTTTATTATTAAAAGAAAGACTTTTTAATAGTTAGGTAAAAGAAATAGAAAGAAAAGTAGAATATTAGTTGATGGATGAGGATGGGGGAATCCAAAGAAAAGGGAGGGAGCAGAGTAACTCGTGCGGGTATCCATCATTGTCCTGCTCTTCTTCATCACCTCACTCAGTCAGTTCTCGTTTATAGAGAATCTCGAGAAATGCCTTTTTCCTTCTTTCAACCAACAATAATAAGTTATATAAAGAAAAATAGTAATTCCTCCTTATTTATCCATTATTCTTTGTGCGATGGATAAAATATGATAATAGTATGATAACGTAAAAGTATGGATAATGTGATATGATGTGGTATTAAATTTGGCAATCGAGCTAGATAATTTAGGTCGGTTGAAGATCAGTTTAGGTTAGTGTCGGATCACTTAGTTTTGATTCGGGCCGAGTTTGGGTTGCCTTCGGGTGAATCTTATTAAAGTGATGTTGTTTCCGATTGGAATCTGGTTTGAATTAGGGTCATTTGGGTGTTGAACTTAATCGAATCACTTTTCGAGTTGCAGATGGGTTTCGGGTTCCTTCAAATTTAGATCATCCATTCGGGTTTCGGGTCTCTAGTTGGTTTTGTTAGATCTATGGGATATGGTGGGGAGAAATCTGTGATAAAAATGGTTGATGTGTCAAGTGAGAAGTATAGAAAAAGTCATGGTTGATGGTATGGTAATTTGGTATTGTTCCTACTTTATGGTTAGTGTGGTAAATTGTGTTGGGTGCGATATAATGAGTTAGAATATAAAATTAACGTCATTGAAAATATATTTTACTAAAAATTACAATTACCAGCTTAATTAGAATAGTGTAACTCATTGTAATTTATAAATAGTCAATGGTCGCAGCTTAGTTAAATTGATAAATATTTTAAAATAAAAGTAATATATTAATAATAATAATAATGATAATTTCTCTGCTATTTCTTTGTCACTGTCCTTGCAGATAAGTGTTTGCCTACCGGGGGCTGCTCCTCTTTTCTTTTCTTTTCTATTCCCACCTATTTTGACTTTCTTCCTTTTCACATTCATCCCTGGATTTACACAAGCAGTATTTTACTGGTTGATGTACAGATTTTGTTGTTTCTCTTTGATTTGTGTGATCTTAGATAATTAATTATTCATTCATTTATTTATTTATTTTCTTGGAAAATGGCGTATGATTTTGATGCAGTGTTTAGAATT
This sequence comes from Portulaca oleracea, assembly GCA_029582165.1. NCBI lineage: Eukaryota > Viridiplantae > Streptophyta > Magnoliopsida > Caryophyllales > Portulacaceae > Portulaca > Portulaca oleracea. The sequence continues at coordinate 37,848,451 of CM055885.1, read as the reverse complement.
AACCCTTGTGCTAAGAATATTAATTCATTCACTTCATATTAATTGTCGTTTTTTTAAATCGTGCAGTTAAAATTTAAAAATTTTGATCATATATTTCTAAATATATACATTGGGTTGTTATATTAAAATTACTACCATTAAATTATAACGAAAAATATTTTCATACAAGTATGATATTACAATTGTTAATATATAACATATTATATGTAAGAAATTATCAATTAAAAGTGACAATAAAAACCGTAAAAGAAAAAATTATGACAATTAATATGAAACAACGTACTGTAAAATTATTTATATTTGAATCTCTTTATTTATGGGGAATTGCTGGAATAATGACAGCAGGATGAACTATGAATTGAAAATATGTATGATGAGTACTATGGAGATAAGGTATTATTTGAACAAGTTTACTTCTATGACCAAAATCATTCTTCCTCCAGTCAAGATTGTATTTTTCTGTTGCTAAATAAAATTTGCTTTTACAAAGTATATGCTTTAAGTGGCTGTCAACCTATCCTTCTTTTCTTCTTCTTTTTTGAAAAAAAAATAAGATCATATTAACTTATGCCATATACAAAGATAAGAGAGACGAAAATTTTAAAATATATAATTATCATTGGACCTATTTTTTAATTAAAAGATTAGTGATAATTTCGTACTCTATCATTCGCATCGAGCTCAAGGCCCAATAAAAACATTTGGAGCATCAACATGAACAACGGCTCGTGTTGTTGTACAAACACTTCAGCATGCGGCCATGCACAAAAAGGATTATATTGACACATCAAGAGTTAATCACCTTTAACCATACTAATTATCTTTAATCATACTAAGCATGTTTTATCAACCTTAACCATAACTGAATTTTATCAATCATAGATAGTGGTGACGATATGATAGATATTGGATTCGATCCATATTTGCAAGATTCGACCCATATTAAAGGATCTAGATTCATTACATTCAATGAATCTGAAATTGAATCTGGATTCTAAATGAATATTAATATAGGCGTGAGATTCCTCGATGACTCACCCAAGTCAAGCTGATCCTTTGAGATAGTTGCAGGCGGAGAAAGTTTTTGGTTCAGTAAAACCGTGCTTTATTGATTATGTTTTGCGCTTTTTTTAATTCGGCATATGTCCTTCGAAGCCGTACATTGCTTTTGTATTGCGGTTTTGCTGTATTTTTCAAACTCTTTAAACCTTTGGCTTGCAATAATCGAAAATAAATGAATATTAATAAACTGAACTCATGATCTAACCATTTTAACTTGTTTTCTACGAATATATTGACCCATCGCCATCCCAAAATTTGTAGAAAACAAGTTAAAATGGTTAGATCATGAGTTGATGTTACATCATTGACAGTGTCATTTTGCACTGCATGTTAGCATTTGAGGCCTTTAGAATAATTGGCATGACCAAATCATTGATCTTGAAAGAATCATCTAGATATTGCTTGATGTTTTCCAACTCTTTAGTGTCGTTGCTCGTGAGGAGAATGTCATCCACATAAACTACAAGAAATATAACTAGAGGACCATTTTTCGTATAGAATAGTGAGTAATCATTCTCAAAATGACAATAACCTTGCTTGTAAAGAGTTTCAGCAAGTTTTGCATACTATTGTTTTGGCGCTTGCTTAAGACCACAGAGAAATTTGGTTAACTGTTCCTAACTAAACCATGGTTAATATAACTCCAATATAGAAACAATAATAATGAAAATTTTTGCTTTTTTATTTGGATTCTGTTCCTCTTTGCTTAAAATTAATATAGGATTTATAGGGAGTGGTCCACCTCAGAGCTTTTTCTGCCTAGAAAATTAGTCCAGCACTATGTTACTAAATAGTAGCAGGACATTTCTTTACAATGGGCACACTGGTTTTCAGTTGAACCAAGTGGATTGCCCTAGCCCCTATGTTTATTTATTTATTTCTGAAAAGTAAGACCCTTTGTTCTTTGGTTAGGTTATTTTTAGGTTTGGATGGATAAGTTATGATGTTTTTTTTGGGAAATTGTGTTTTTCGAGTGTGTTTTTTTAGGGAATTGTGTTTCGTTTGGATAAATTTGAATAAGTTGAGAGAGTTATATCTAACTTAACCAAAGAACAAAGCCTAAATAAATTTGTTAACTGGGTCATGCTTTTTTGTGCGGATAATGGTATGGTATGATATAGAAGGATAGTAAAAAATGTGGCATGATATGGTATGGTATGGTATGTTAAAGTTTGTCATAATAGTGATTGACGTGATAGATGAAGAGATGGAAAGTGAAAAGTGAAAAGTAGAAAAGATAAGTGATGAAAGAGAAAGTTATGATTGTTGTGGTAAAGTGTAGAATGGTATGATATGGTATGGTATGGAAGGATTGTGACAAGTATGGTAAAATATGCTGGATTCAGTGTAGAACTGCATAAAAGAACATGGCCGACTCGATATGTAATGAGAATGGAAATAGAATTTTATTTATTTATAATGTAGTGTCAACGCTCTTATGTCAACTCCAAGTAGAGAAATGGGAGAGGATATATGGGTATTTATAGTGAAGAGTGAGGGTGAAAGCTAGGTTCAAATGAAAAAATGGGCCTCCGCGCAAGCTGCGGGGTTTGAAGCACCTGGCTGCTCGTTTTCTAGGTCAGCGCTTGACCTAGGTGCGAGTTTGGATACCATGTAGGTAAATCGCGCGACTTTCTTGTGGCATCGGGTAATGTCTATGCGTTTTGAGCTAAATTCTGTGGGTTTTTGGGTTGAATTTTTTTATCAGTACTGAATTAAGTTTTGGTTGGATGGGTGTTCGCATACACAAATTATTAGGTGCTCAAAAATTTCAAACTTTTTTTTTTAAAAAGGAAAGGAGTCTCAAATTTCATTCATCGACAATTTGTCCATCAAAACATAACTGGTGATTTGTGTTGGGCATATACCTACCCACACATGTAGACTCCAAAGAAATGACCCTTGCGAGGTAGTGAGCAGCGTAATTGCCCTCCCTCCTCATATAGACCCAAGAACAAGAAATAAAATTTCTACCAAAACACAAAATGACCTCTATAATTACAATAAATTTACATTATTCGACGCTAAATTAAAGAACAAAATTCAACATCTACTAAATGAAAATATGCATGTGTGAATGAACAACTCTCGACTTCTTTATTTGCTATTTGGTAATTCAAATAGTGAATAAATGAAAGTGAGATTGGGCATATTTAGGCCTCGTTCTTTTGTGCGTTGCGTTTGCGTTGCGTTGCTTTGTGTTTGCGTTGCGTTAAGTTCCGGTGGAAATAATTAAAAAGTAAGGGTAATTTGCGTTATGTTGCGTATGGTTGCGGTAAGTTGCGTTGCGTTTGGGTGCGTTAACGCATAAAAGAACGGACTGAAATATCCTCGATTAATTCAAATAGTGCAAATAACTTTAATCTTATCAGATAATATGATCTATATTATTATTATTATTATTATTATTATTATTATTATTGTGAAAAAGAAAGTTTCAAGTAATGAAGTCAATTTTTTCAGGCTGTCCCCTTATTTGAGACTAAAACAACAAATAAAGAAAAACATTGTACACTACTCATAGTGACTTTAATTTTTTTTTGAATTTAATCAATTAAGGAATTTGCTGCAAAAATCACAGAATATTCCTCCTTTAAAAATTAAAACCCCAAAATTTTGGTTAATATCATAAATCAGTGGCGGCCAACATGTTTATGACTCATATGACACAGACACATATGACGTAGACCTTTATCAAAATTAATTATTTATGACGCAAACAAATTATTTTTTCCATTCTTTAACGAAATAAAAAAAGGAAAATTGGAGATGAAACCACAGCTAAGCTACACGAGTCGCCTGGAAAGATGAACGTGTCAAGAAGACGCCATTCCTTCGTTGCTACGTTGTCGAATTACAAATTTTTTTAATTTTATTTTCCCTTTTTTCTTTCATGGAAATCCCCAATATCATTAATTAATCATCATCCGGTTGAGATTCAAGGATTCGAGCTCAGCAATTGTCCCAGGAACAGACCAATTGCATACCCAATTTCAATCTTCCCCAAATTTTTAGGGTTTTTATTTCTTACCACTGATACTCGCTTAATCCCACCTTTTTTATTTTTAATTTAACCTCGCCAAGCAATTCTTTACGTGTAAGTACCCTCTTCTCTCCTTGCTGATTGGTCTGATTGGATTATATACTTTTGTTCAGTTTTCGATTGGGGTTAGGGTTTCCGAATTGAGGGGGGGTTTCGCTTTTTTTCCCTTTTTGGGGGGTTTTGGATTGTTAGGGTTTTTGCATGTGTCGGGATCTGATTTGAGTCAATTCGATTGTTTAGTGAGGATTTCGGGTTGATTATTGGTGGGTTTGGTGAGATATTGAATTGGGTTGTGTTAATTTGTTTTGGTTTGAAGGATCTGTGCCGGGTGCTAGTTGTTTCGATTTCAGGCGGCGAGATGTTTAACTGGAATTTTCGTTGTGATTTCATATGTTCAATTTTGCTTGATTTCTATGAATTGGAGTTCAGAATTCAGAAATTGGTTAGGGTTGGGGATTTTCATCATAATTACTCGATTTGACATGAACCTGAGCTTTTTTCTTGTTCGTTTCTCTGGGGAGGTGTTTGATTTAGATCAATTTGGCTTCTTATTGAGAGGAATGATTAGAATTTGAAATCTTGCTGACTTTTGATGTGGGTGCCATTGGTTAGTTTGATTTAATACACAGTGTAATATTTTTTTATTTTTGGGAGTGTGTGTGTTATGTGATGTGCTGTTGGGAGCTCAGCTGATCAGTAGGAAGGTTACTGTAATTCTACTGTTATCCTCTTGATTAATTTTGTTGGGTGATTTGCTCTTTGTAGGTTATTGACACTTTACCTTTCATGGGGGTATTTGTTGGCCAAAGTGTAGTGGTTTCGATTTTACGATGAACATATGTTGTGGTATAGTGTTGTGCATACATCTTAATATGTTGCAAGTTTGTTGACTCATATGTTAATCATTTGGTCTTAATTGTGTTTTGTGTCAAAGAATCCGAATCCACAACCCAAGAATCTTGCCTCCAAGCTAGTCTTACCTCTAAATTTTGCGATTCACATGTACTAGTTCCAATTGACCCAAGATCTAAAAACTGTTTGCTATCTACTACTGCTTTGTCATTTGTTTCAGTTTTTCTTCAAAATCGGCCTTCGAAAGGGCCGTGCCATGCTTATTATACATTGTAGGAGTTTGATTTGATGACAGTGATGTTGATTTGATTGGCATTTGCAGCTGCCGAGTTTTTTATCCACAAATTGATGTCCTTTTGAGTAGTTCTCTTCTGAAGCATGCCATCGAAAGCTATTGTGGACAACACATCTGAGCCGAATTCTCATGCCATACCTCCTCCAGCAGTCTGTTCTGAACAATGGTGGCAGACTGCTGCTGGATATTATCATCCTTTTCCCTTGACCGAACCAGTTGGAAATGTCCCGGAACATACATTCTTACATCATCAGGCTATGATGCCAAGGTCTAAAAATGACCAGTCGTCAAGCGGAGATGAGGAGGAGGAGGAGGAGACCAGCAAGGACTCCGAAACAACTGGTTCGAATTCTACTCATCGGGGTACACTTCCTATAGATTGTAACGATTTTCTTTGTTTGTGTATTCTTTCTATTGCATGGAAATTATTTTTCGGTTCGATTGATGGATAGAAATTTGTTCTGGTTCAGATGGAAGTTCTAGGCAAGAGCTCCAACAATCTCAAGGTGGTGACTCAAGTATGTCTCTTGGAAGTGGGGAAGGCTTTCCACAACATCCACAGATGGAACTTGTGGGTCATTCTATGGTGAGTGGGAATGACAATGAGCAAGATTTGATCTAGATCCATTTTTTTGGCTAGATCCATATCCATGCCCAAATCCTCTGGTGTGGATGCATGCTGAGATGCTCTAGATCCAACGGATCCATGGGTCGTTAGCATCAAGTCATTTTGTTTGATATCGGATATTTACAACATACTAAACGATAAAATAATCGGAGTCCATTATGTAGTTTTAGCTAGCGCTGGCAAAAATTTGTCCGACCCGATTACCCGAATTTGTCCGACCCGAATTAAGCCGGGTTTGGTCATCAATTTTTTGTTTGAATTTCAAATTCAGACAATTCGGTCATGTCCGAATCAAAAATCGGCCGGGTTCGGGTCTGGGGAAGAAATTCGGACGACCGAATTTTGTGTCAAATTCGGGTTCGGACACATTCGGACAGTGTCCGAATACTAGAATTCGGGCAAAATATTGGAATTATGTATATATTAAGTGTAAATTCGGGTTTTGTTATATTCGGACAAAACCGGGTTCGGACAAATTCGGACAATTCGGGTTCGGACACCAAAAAATGTCTGAATTCGAAATTCGGACAGGGTCCAGGTTCGGGGATTTTGTCCGAATGTCCGAATTGTCTGAACCCGGTTTGACCCGAACCCGATTTGTTGCCACCGCTAGTTTTAGCTGTGTGTGGAAGTTGTTTTGTCTTACTATTGCTGCTTCTTTTTCTCTAGGCATGTGCACCACCCCCTTATCCTGATATGTACTATGGAGGAATGATGGCTGCCTATGGAACACCGCCTTTGGTACGTAATTACTTATTTTCAGTTGGTACGTAGTCGGACTACATGGACTGATATGGAAAACAGCAAGCACGGGTGTCGTGCATTGAATTGTTTAAACTATTGTTGACTTGTGTTCCTACAATGCTTCGATCATATTCTGTTTCTTGTTGCTGCTTAATCCTCGATGTCTAACTCATTGATTTCTGGAGTGAACTGATGTGGAACTTGATCTTGATTTCGGAGCAGGGTTTAATAGTATTTACTATATTTACTTGCATGAAGTATTTTCTGCATGGATCTCTGTGTATTTATGCTTTTCTATTGTGCACTCTGTTTGCTGGTGGAATATGCCCTAATTTCTTTTCTCCATTTGGCAAAAGATACTTGATTCTTCCCCGTCACCTCTCCCCCTTCCCCCGAAAGAGTAGAGAAGTTGTGTAATTCTAAGGTCCTGGTCATTAACTGTTAGCTTTTAGCTGTTTGGATGTGTCGTTTCATTTAGTTGTTTGGATTAGTAGTGAAAAGTGATGGTAAAATTAGTTGTTTGTGAGAAGCTATGCAAAATAACTTTTTGGGTCCAGAAAGTTAATATAAAGTCATCTAACAAACACTTTAAATATTTTTTTAAACCTTGGTCAAGAAGCTAACAACCTCAAAAGAGCTTTTTGAGGCCAGAAAGCTGTTAACAAAACATGGCTTTCTTTCTAATGTATGTTGAATGTTGGCAGGTCCCTCCTCAGTTCTATGGAATGCATCAGCCAAGGATGCCTTTACCTCTTGAGCTGGCACAAGAGCCCGTCTATGTCAATGCCAAGCAATACCGTGGAATCCTAAGACGAAGACAGGTCCGAGCAAAAGCCGAGCTTGAGAGGAAACTGATCAAATCCCGAAAGGTGAAATGTCTTCATCTTGAGTTCATTTTGCCAGCCTACTGTCCATTTTTCTGCATCCCTGAGATGTTAACTTTAACTCACTTGGGAAAACACCATTCGATGTTTAGCCATATCTGCATGAGTCGCGACACCAGCATGCTTTGAGAAGGGCAAGGGGGACAGGAGGCCGGTTCGCAAAGAAGGGTGAAGTCGAAGCAAGTGCTTCCAGCCAGTCTACTGAAGACAAAGGCAAGACTTCAGGTTCGGGTTCCATTCCATCTCACTCTTATACCTAACCAGACTATCTCGCCATATTCGATCACGGATTAATGAATTATTAGGCTAGGGTTTCATCCTGTCCGTACTTAATAAGCTACTTGCCATCTCCGATCATGAATGACCTAGTCCTTAGGTTCAGGTTTTCAACTTCTAAAGGTTAGGTCTTCTGAAAACTGTTGTTGTGGGCGTCTCTGTAAACAGCTATGCTGCCTCTCTATAAGTAAGCTATGTTTTCCGGGATTAGGTTGCCTCTTGCTTATATATGGATCTCCCCATACCTCGTGTACACGGACCCACACTAGTTGTTGATGTTGCTCAATCATGAATTACTGAATTCTCGCCTTGCCCAAACCCAAATGTAGGAGAACAACAACACAAGAATGATCCAAGAGGATCAGGAGAAGGCCAATCAAACCCACAGTGGGCCAACATGTCATCTGATCAGGCGCCAAGGCGGGCCCTCGCTATCTGATGAAACGCGATGAAGTTGCAGGCCTTTGAGATCCCAAAGTACCCGGTAACTGCTAGTGAAGAAGAAGAATAATGTAACATTTTCTTCCGATTCGTTTGGTCTCCAACATAGTAGTATCGAAAATCAAACTAGAGATCTTGGCTTTCGCTATTAGCCGAGGGGCAAATCATTCTTGGCTGGGTTAGTGTTGGAAATTGGGGGAAACAGAAACATGGTAGAGAAGTAGTGTGGATATTAATGATGAAAGGTATTTGTGGTACTAGTACCAGTTATTTAGTTAGTATTTTACTCATCTGGATTGTGTACAGTTTTTTAGTAGCCTTCAGATGGTTTAGGGTTTGGAATTGAGTAGGAGCAAACTTGTTGGTAGTTAAATGTTACTTTCAGCTTTGGATTTTGGTTTGGTAGTGTTTTGTATAGTAGTGGCCATAGAACTTTGCTAGTTTGGTGTGCTTCTTTGGAAGATCAATGGATGTGGTTTGGTTATTTGTACTGTGTCCCTTAATTGTGGTTCCAAAGGGTTTGTGTTGGTGGCATTTCCAGAATGCTGTAAAATATCAAGCTTTCACAGTGATATAAGCTTGTCTTGTGAACTTGTGGCTTTTATTGTTCCAAAGGGTGTTGGATGACATGTTTCGACAACTTTTTACGAGTATATAAGGAGTAGCCTAGTGCACAAAGCATACTGCAAGCGAAGTTTGGGAAAGTGGACCACCATAAAGGTATAATGGAGGCAAACATTACCTTACATTTCAGTAAGAGGCTATTTTCAGAATTCGAACATGTAATTTCACTATCACAATGGCAACTCAAACGTCGCGGCGTTGCACCAAGGCTCTCTTTCAAAAATCATTTTCGTCAAAGCGACCAACAAAATGACCCTTGAAAGACTTCATCTCTCAATCTATCGGATCATTGCACTATAACACACCAACTTCTAAAATTGAACACTTACATACCAGTATTTGGACCTGTTTATCATTAATATCTATGACCAGGTTAAGTGGTGGTACATTACTAATGGTTGAGTGTACTAATCATCAAGTCGATATGTTACAGTCTCAATACTATCAAAGGTCAATGTAGAGTACATTGACATCTAAAAATCCTAAAATTTATGAATATTAGTGCTTGTCTTTACCATTCATCCGTGAATTTTAGGGTAGGAGACTCAACCCAAAACACAGCAATGAAAACAAAAAAAAGGAAAGACTTGGCATCAAAGATGTCCTCTGTATAAAAGGATGAGCAAAGATAAGGATGCCCTGCACTATTCTCTTACACATTTAAATACATAGTTCTACAAAGGGGAGAAGATATGACAAAATGATAGTCACAACTCACAAATCTGTTTTCCTTTTTTCCTTTTTCTTTTTAGGGGGGGATTAGGATTTTATACATCTCTTTGATCGCGCTCGAACTCTGTTCTGTGATCCTCCATGTCCCCAGCAACTTCATCCTGGGGCTGCTCTTCTTCTTCAGAACCAACCTCGATGTCCTCTGGAGGTGATGGGACCTCGGAGCTTGATTCACTCCCATCGGTTGAGTTACTGGGAAAATCGGTAACGTTAAACTCCTCAGACTGTTGCTTCATCATCCCCGAGAGAGCCAGCTTAGGAGACCACTCGAGGACATCGTCGATGATGTTGGAAACCCGCTTCTGGTACCTGATAATGTAAAACAGAGACCCAGATCAATGGACTGTATGTAAGAAACTCGGATGGTTCGGACAATAAAAATATGAGAAATTGTGTCCAAAGTTTCGATCAGACCAGCTGACATTTGAATTTGGACGAAAGAGAAATCAGAAATCTGACCATACCCAGTTTTGTAGGCCAGACAAAAATGTTGCTAGCTCTAATTGAAGACAATGTAGAGATAAATTGTCCAAGGCTATACTTTGATTACTAGAACGTGTATATTTTCACATTGTGTATCTAGCTCTACGTGCAATTGATCGAATTTGGAGCATTATTAATAGTTATTACTGTCAAATAGGGTTGTAAGAGTGTAAAAGGAGTCACCAAAACCTTAGTTAAAAATCGTCAGTTGGCAGCAGAACAAAATTCCGCTGCACTTAGAAAATTTGAAAATTATGCGGCGCCCAATGGAGTTAAAGGGAACCTAAGTTTATTTCTCTAAGGTGTTAGTATCTGAAAATCAGTTTAGGATCTCCAGTGGAGATTATTGGCTCGCATTCGAGGAGCACCAAAACCAGGAATAATGGCACAGAAAACAAGAACAGCAAGATTGAGGACCGAAAATGTCAAGCTGTCGGAGAGATAAGAACCAAAGCAAACCAAAGCTATACCCCAAGTTTCAGACAGCAATTAAATGAAGGAGAACATAAGAAAACAAATCAAAACACAAACACTGACCTGGCTCGGGCGGCCTCATCTGGGGCATGATGTCTCAAGAGCAATATGACCACAACTGCAACTACAGCATAGAATACCCTAGCCGTCCACTTTGGTGGCTCCTCTTCATCTTTTTTGGGCCAAAATCGGAATAACTCGCTCAAAGTTGCTTCTTCAGCAAGAATATTGGGGAAAATCCACACTCGTTTTCCAAGTAATATCCAAAGTGCGCCAAATATCGTAGCCCTCACTACAAATAGTACAATAAAGTAAATAACAGTATTCCTCATCTTGTAGTTGATGCACAAGCACAAAAGCAGAAGAGGACTAAAGGCAATACTGGAGTGCCTTGTGGTTGGGCACTCACGATCTCATTTTTTATGACTAAGACGTTGCACATTTGCATTAACTTCACATACTCACAGCATTGTCCATTTTGTTCAGCTACTAATATGTAATGAGGTGAATCTAACCCAAGCAGAAAATACTCACGCACTCCCATCTCAAATGAACTCCAAATGTAGGATCCCAATTGTAGGATCCATTGGGTAGAAAGTATGACACGCTGAGTATTAAACTCCTGAACCTAAAGCTATTTTACAAGAGAATTCCAAATGCAAAATCCTGATTGTTGAATGCTCACATAGAATTGTAAGGAAAGAAAGACACCAGCCAGGACGTGAATTCTTAAAGAAAAATTGGATTATAGCAAGTCAAACTATAGGGGTTTGGTTAATAGTAAGCCAAACTTTAGAATTGGATCACAATAAGTTGAACTATTGAATCCTTGGATTCAGTGCACTGCCACTGTATTTTCCTACGTGGCGCCAAAAGAGGTTTGTTTTGAACGCAGCACTCGTATTATTGTAATCCCAAATTTTAATATATTGGATTGTCGTAGTACAAACTATCATATATTGGCTTGTAGTATTCTACGCTATCATTAATTGGATTGTAGTAATCCAAACTATCGTATAATGGATTGTAAATCTAGTGGCGGTGCACTGGAATCCAAGGGTTCAATGGTATACATTACTGTGATACAATTCTTACTATTATGCCAACCGCAATAGTTCGGCTTAGTACAGTCCGATTTTCCATTTTTAAATAAAAGTAGACAAAATGCCCAACCAATCTATCAAACACAAACTAGAAAACACACACATGCACATGCATGGGCGCACGCAAACACACACATGAGAGAGAGAATGTTTGAAGGAACCCTCACAAAATAATTAAAAATGAATGACAGGAATATTATTTAGAACGTTATTTGAAAAGGGCAAATAAAGAAAGGAAGGTGTATGGATTTTTGTGGGGAGGGGACGGCAAAGTAGACAAGTTAGATGGTGCCAGCTGATCCCGGCCACCGACTAGTCATGCAACAACATATCAAAGGAAAGCGTACCTAGCAGAAGGCTGAGTATAAGTAGAAGTATCCCTGCACATGAGTAAAGAACCACCAACTTGGCCTTATGGGGATATACAGGAAACAAGCAAATCGCTAATGTCAAAATAGGCCATGAGAATGAAAGAATTGTCTGCCATAAGGGATGCCTCTTCGTGAATGTCCACACAAAGAAAGCATCATTATCTGAAAAAGTTTGACCCTGCAACATAATAGGAAAACAACACGTACATACTCAGAGATAGGAAAGGACCAAAGCTGTTCACTGAAAGAATGATGGAGAATTGGAAGAAAATATGGACATAAATCTTTCATTTATGCCTACACATCCAAAGTGCAGAAGTAAATTGTCTGGTCCAAGTTCTTGACAACACAACACCAGCAGGAGCGATTTATAACCTCACAAATCAAGAGAAATACGCAGTTCACTTTCAGTAACTGAAAAAGTGTAACTATTGGAAAATTCACTTAGACATCAAGGCTACTGCACGAAAGAGACTACAACGATAAATTGCTAAAGAGCATGCTATCGTGTTTCATCATGTTGGCCATAAATTCTATGTAACAGAATTGTGGGGGTGACAGCAAGGTTTGGGCTTGGTGGGCTTTGTCCTCCCCCCACCCCCACCCTCCAAAAACACACACACAAACAAACCAAAAAAAAAAAAAAAAAGAGCAGGCATCCTAAGGCCTTAACATTAAACCCGAGAGGGTTAACTATCCCAGATAACGTCACGACACTTAAGTTATTATAGCTTGTTCTTTTGAACTTCAAAAGGCAAATCCATGAATATGCGTAATTAAACATTTGAACCAAAGAACGTCCAAAATAATGCTACTTACAGCCCATCAAGAGATTTGGGAAAAGGTTTCATAATCCTTCTTACATTGCACAACCCACTCTTCATCTCCATCTCCCTCATTATCCAAGATTGGATCAAGTCGCAGAGTGCAGCAACAAAACTTTTGTAGCACAACATATACATTATAGAAGACAGCCCTACGGAAAAAACAAACCAAAGAAAATGCTAATGCCAAATCACACAATGATGATGAATCAACATTGTAGTTGGCCAAATAAAACATTGAAAGATGCAACAAGCTTTGACAGATCCAAGCACCAAACTCATTAGACTACTGTAATATTCAATGCCAGCATATTCAAGGGATAATATTCAAAGGGAAAGGAAAACGAACAAATATTTGCACTTCTGTGAAAATGGCATGAAATGTGTGCCATAATTCTATACTCGTTACTAGGAAGACATCTGGGAAGAAAGGAACTTACAGGAAAGATTTCCAAATGTGCTGGCCACGTAGACAGCTTCTTCTTTCCAGGCCGTACAGTCTTGACAACTCGATCACATCGTACTATGAGATTTTTCTTCAATAGAGTATTGCCAATCTCTTCTGCTTCTAGATTCTTATCAGATCCCAGAATATCTCTGACATCTGGGTGACTCCTCAAAAAACTGACAAAATCCTTACCCCTGAAGTATTCTACACGTGTCTCCTGCAAGACAGCCCACCTTGACTCCAAATCCTTATGATCTCTCACCTTTTCAGCAAATGACAGATACACGTCCTTCTCTGCAGATTGCTTCTGAAATTTAGGTATACAATCGAGATGAGCTCAAAGTCACTCCTGGTAACTCTATTTACAAGTGCTTCAAATAGACCATTCAACAAGCAAAGTGTATTATACAGCCATATTAGTAGCAAAAACAAGAAGAGGTGCTGATGACGGGAGGGCCACAAGGTTCAAGGTGGAAAAAAAGGTGAGATAGTGGCGTTCACCGAAATGGGAATGAAAGGCATGACTTCAACTCCAGGCCTCCAACATAAATTTCCAGCCAAGCTGAGTTCATACAATTACTTTCCACAGTTCTAATCAATCTTTATAGCCAGGTCAAACTGATCAGATTGATCACAGAGCAATCAGCCAAGGTGAAGACCTTAGCAAGATTATCTCTGGACACAGGATGAGTGCCTCATCCTGTTGGTTGCCTCATCCAATTTTCTAATGCAATTTTCTTTGCAAAAGGTTTTAATCATTCAAAAACAATTTGAGCACTTGATTCTCCAGTAAGGGATGCAAACTGAGCATTTAGGTCAAAAGAAAATGAAGTGTTCCAGAAAATCGCAGATGGGAATATGAAGTGTTCCAGAATGGGATGCAAACTGATCATTGACCCTTGATTCTCCATGACATTATCCATATCACCCATTTAGGTCAAAATAAGTTAAGCACAAAGCAAGTCAATGAAGTTGCCACAAGTCCTGACTCATTAATGCAAAGCATTTAACATCGGCCTTCTCCACAATCAAATGTTTCAAAAAAAGAAAAAGAGAAAAGGGAAACACACAATAGATCCCAATTCAAGACACGATCAGCAAAGAGCCCAAGTACGAGACAGGCCTCAACAGTCTTAACCGAATGTATCTCTACTACCAAGCTAGACATCAGAGAAAAGTATCAGCCTTTTAGTCAAAGCATTCTAATCTCCATATATCTCAAAATGGACATCACTTCAAGTTTTACGTAAACTTCAAGGACAATTGAAACCAACATTGGCCTATGTTGGACATAAATGAAAAGTTGAAGGATTGGTGCATATGACAGTATAGCCCATATATGCATAGCCTAGCCTACCTTCCATATACTCAAACCTCTCATCAATTCATCATCCCACAGTACCCATAATAGTTCCCAGCCGCTTCAATTCAAGATAAGGACGCTATCGAAAATCTACACATTTCTTCAGAATGCCCATAAACTCGGAAGCTATTTTCATTTTGAGATGGGATGTCTATGATATGAATTTTCATCCGTTTTCCTCAAACATCTATACATTTATTCAACAGCTAGTACACATCTATCTACCGAAATTGTTCAATAACCTGATTACACACACATGTATAAGCTCAATTCAGCTGTAATACATGCAACTGCCTCATCCAATGGGCACTAGAATACTTCCTAACATCTCGAACACCAAATTCAACGCCACAAACTCCCAAAAAAACAACGAATTCCCTGAAGATAACTCCATACCCTAAACCATCAGTAATCAATTTGCACAATTACGATCAACACAGACCTATTACCGCCATTGTGGCAACAATCTCGTTGTTATGAAATGTAATCGCGAATTCAGACACAAAAAGAACATGTCCGAGTGCAAATTCAAGATCTGACAACCAATCAATCAACCCTAAGAGACTAAAACCACGAGATGTGTAGGGCTGTAACATAATGCACACATGTATAAGCTCAATTCAGCTGTAATACATGTAACTGCCTCATCCAATGGGCACTACAATACTTCCTAACATCTCGAACACCAAATTCAACCCCAGAAACGCCCAAAAAAAACGAATTCCCAGAAGATAACTCCATACCCTAAACCCTCAGTAATCAATTCACACAATTACGATCAACACAGACCTATTACCGTCATCGTGACAACAATCTCGTTGTTATGAAATGTCGTCGCGAAATTCAGACACAAAGCGAACAAGTCTGAGTGCGAATTCAAGATCTGAAAATCAATCAATCAACCCTAAAAGAAGACTAAAACCACGAAATGTGTAGGGTTGTAGCATAATGCGATGAAATTGAGAGGGGATGACTAACTAACCCCGGAAGTAGTGTCGCCGCCACCGACGCCGGGAGATCGCCGGACTTTCTTCTTCTCGGCGCCGGCTTTCTTCATTTCTCCCGGTGTTTCGCTTCAGTAATTAATTTTGGGGGGTTTTAGGAAGAAGAAGGGACGATAACAGTTAACAATGCACTTGCAATGTTTTTAGTTTTACTTTTTTTTGATATGATGTGATGGCGACGAGCGATGGTTGTACACCGCCACGTCATTCTTCCCGCTTGCCATGTTGGTGAGATAATACTTTATACCTGACAATTTCTGACCGACCGACAATCAGACCGGAATATGACCGAAATTTCTGAATTTTGAATACGATTTTTTCAATTAAATCCGAAGTACACCGAACCCAAAAATTAGTGGGCCAAACCCGCCCCGTCCGTTTAACTCGAAAATTTAACTTTTTAACTTAGACTTTATAAAATAGAGTGATCAAACTTATCACCTGGCCTATTGTACGATTGCCTTCTCGAACTATATGTTGGATATGTACTAGAGCTGGCTGGCAGAATTGACCCGACCCGAAATTGCCCCGAACTCGTCCGAAAATTTAAGGTTAGACCCGAAATTTCCAAACCTATAACATAAATTAATCTGAAACCGACCCGTACCGAACCCGACCTGAAACCAACCGCCCGCCCGAATTGACAGGTCTATAATGCTAAATTTGAGGTATAATGTGGTATCTTCAACTGGGACATGAATCTCTCCTTTCAACATTTTAATGAATACTTGATTATCACCTTCAATAATAATTGAATGTTGGTTTGTTTGGATTGTTGCACGAACTTTGTTTCATGGTGTTGTTTTTGCTACTAAAACTGAAACAAGTAAACAAAGCCAAAATTAGTATTACCCGCTTGTATAAATTTTCCATCCTAACTTCTTATGATGTACCTTTTGCAATTGAAGTAGAAGATTTTGATCCATCAAAGCTGATTTTGCTTAATCTTCCGGGTGGTTTGGCCCGACTAATATAGGATGTGGGCTTGACACCTGGATGAGAATGATGTCATTCCTCCTGTTATGGCCAGTAAAGGATGTTGGGTCTGCGTGGGGTTGATTTCGGGTCATCCATCTAAATTGACAGTCATTTGCATTCATTTACCTAATGAGAAACTTTTGCTTTCACCAAGATTTCAACATTGGAAAGTTTTTATGCTAAATCGTATTGTTTTGATTACACAATTTAATTTCCTATTCATAATTAAACCATATTAATTTTTATTTTAATGCCTAATTTGTTTGGATTCATATTTGGTATTTGCTTTTATTTTTTCGTTGATATTTTTATCATTTTTTCCTATATAATATTTGTATTTACATTCATTTATTTAAATTAACACCCATTCGGAAGAATAAAAAAAAGACTAATTATTTTTAAAACACAAACAATTTTGGTAAAAGATAAATTCAGATCAAATCGGTCGAGTTGGGTCAATTTATGGTTAATTATTTTTAACATTTTGGGGTTTGGGTCGGGTTTGCGTCAGTTGAATTCTAGTGGATACTCCCTCCGTTCAATATTAATTGTCGTCTTTGGAAATTGTGCAGTCAAACTCAAAATAATTTGATCATAAATTTCTCAATATATACAATGAATTGCTATATAAAATTATCACCATTAGATCCATAACGAAAATACTATCAATGAAGTATAATATTGCAATTTTTAATAATATATTTTGCAAGAAATTATTAATCAAAGAGTGATATCGAAGATTGTGAAAGTCAAAACTATGACAATTAATATGAAACGAATGGAGTATTTTGGTTGGATCAGTTTTGCCTGATGTCAAAACCCAAGGAAAACAAATTAATAAAAAAGAAAAAAAAACATTCAAGGAGCAATACATAAACATAGGGACCATATCCTTAATTTATCTACAGGATGAGACATTGAGTGGCTACACGAACGAACACTTTTATCCAAACAAACCCAGAAAATCAATCAATGCATCTTCATCATCTTGAAATCTCTCCAACAATCCAACGGTGTTTCTACCACCCCTTGAATCATCGCAAAATCGCGGCCGTCTACTCGCACAGAAGAGCTCTGGTTGATGATGGAGTAATTGCTTCGAGGAAGCTTCAATGGCGGACGAAGAAGAGTAAGCAGCTGAAATGGGGGATATCATCAGGTGTTGGGAGAGATTCGGAGTTCGAAGTTGACCCAGAAAAAGCTCGACAAGCTCTGGATAAATTAGATCAGCAGCTTGAATCTCTTTCCATGAAACAAATCAACCCTCCTAAAATTCAAGGTTTATCTCCTCCCCTTTCAACTATTCATTTTGCTAGTTTGGCTGTGTTCGTCAGTAGCGTTTCACGTTTTGACAAAGTCAAAACTCTAATTGCATAAATATTAGTGTTCGGTAAACTTAGGCCCTGTTCGGCAAAATTAGTGTTTTAAGTAGCGGATAGATGTTTATGTAACGGATAGCGGTTGAAGCAGCGGATAGTGGTTTAACTGGCGGATAGCGGATTACTGTTCAAATAAAAATTGTGTTCGGTAAATTTAGCGTTTGAATTAACAAATTAATGTGAATTGACATAAAAGGATATGAATAATTTTGAAATATAAAATTTTCAAAGGGTATTTTTTGACCGATAAATATGAAACGCTATACTCCAAACGCTCATTAAAATGCTAAACGCTTCTCAAAACACTAGTTTACCAAACACTAATATTTACGCAATTAGAGTTTTGACTTGGTCAAAACGCTAAACGCTACCCCAAAGGCTACTGCCGAACATAGCCTTAGCATTTTGAGGAGCGTTTAGCATTTTAAAGAGCATTTTGCGAAACGTTAATAAAACTAATGTTTAACGTTTGAAGTAGCGTTTCATATTTTTTAGTCAAAAAACACCATTTGAAAATTTTAACTTTAAAAATTATTGATATCCTTTTATATCAATTCACATTAATCTGCTAATTCAACCGCTAAATTTAACGAACACAATTGTCATTTGACCAGTCATCCGTTGTCTGCTACTTAAACCGCTATCCGCTACCTAAATCACTATCCGCTTCCCTTAACATGTGATTGTACCGAGGTGAATAATATTTGTGCTACAAAACTTTTCATTTTTGTCAGTTTTACCACTAAAACCCTGTTTGACAATCAATTGTTGACTCTTTCAATGGGCGGGTTGTATTAGTTGTTAGTAGTTAGATGTTTAAATTGATGATTTGATTTAACTGTTTAGATTAGTGTTTGCAGTAATACTATTCGTAAAATTAGTTACTTCAGAAACAACTATTGTTAAAAACCTATTTGGAATAATTGTTTGAAAAATAGTTTTTTTGAGACCAAATTATTAAGTCAAATACCTATTTATCAAACACTATATTTGCTATTTTGACCCATCAAAAATGATAATTAGTCTCAAAAGGTCCTTTTTGCTTCATAAAGCTATGTTGCCAAACGAGATTTAACTTCTAAAATTTGTCAAATATGTCACTTAACTTCTAAAATTTGTAAAAAATGCGATATGGAGCATCAGATTAATATTAAGTTTTGTGACATTTCTGATAAAATTTAGAAATTAACTGACGTATTTGACAAATTAGAGAAGTTAAACGACATCGTGACAAATTTGAAAGTTTCGAAGCAAAACTAACAAAAACGAAAAAATATGTGCCACTCAAATCATTTAAACTCTAATTGTGGAAGATGTATACAACAAAATGATTTCTTAAATAACCAGTCCCTTGTAATTATATTCTATCTAATTTGATAGGATAGAATTTTTAGTCGATATTTATAGTTAAATTATATCCAACTCTTTTAGGATAGAGAAAAAATATTAATAAAATAAATATGTTGTGCTAAGTGTGAAGTGCGTCTAATAAGCGCTCCTATAACCGTGGTTCTGTGTTTTGCATTGAACCTTGATGCAAGTATTGATTAGCCTTCTCTAAGACCTATTTATTTATAAGCCCATAATACTTCTTTTTTTAAAAAAGTGTAATACCCTTTAACTTGTAAAGAGTTAAAAACTACATTTTTCCATTCATATCTAATGTCTATTAGGATCAACACATTTATTTATTCACTAATTCTCACATACTATTCATCATAGACTTCCTCATTCTATGACAATAAATTGCTAATTATTTGAATTGATCAGTAATTGTCTGGTTGTTTGTAGAATATTTGAATTAACTATTAATGGTTTGGACTTGTTATTTATAGGAAATATATTGGATAAAACTAATTGTCTATGACAATATTTGTGAATAATTGCAGCTTCAAATCTTTACAGCAATTTGAAGGAGGAGATGAAGATTGGGCAGGAAGAAATCTCAGGATCATTTGTAGCATTCACAGCATTTGGTCTTTTTCTTTTCACACTTTTCTACAACATAATCTTTTTAACTGTCATTAAGCCATCAATTGATGGACCATATTAAACAATTATCTCATCAATTTTACTCTCTTTTTTTTCCTACTAGCCTGGTTGTCGTAAATTACATCGCACGTCATGGTGGATTTATATATAGGTCAATTTTTGATGTAATAAATTGTGTAAAAAGTTGATAAATTAAAAAGTGTATCATGGATTTTATAATAATGTTGATAAACTTACGATGACTTTTATAATAGATATTGGTGATTCTTTTTAATAATTGGCCTGTTTGGAGGTACACTCATCTATATTTTTGGGCCGGTTTAGATGATTCTCAATTAATGTCACATAAATAAATAAATAGTTAGTCATAGAGAGTGTTTTTAGATAGCTTTTTGTATGACCCAAAAAATTGATTGATGTTTTGATGTAGGCTTTTCACAAAAAGCTACTTTACCAAACACTTTTCACGAATCAACTAACCTAAACAAATAAATTTAAGTCAAAAATAATCCAAAAAGCTATCACCTTACCAAGCCTACCAACTAATACCTATCTGCTACCATTTTCATTGCAAAAAGCCATAATAAAATTACAAAACCTCAATGAAAGTTACAACTTCACACAATCACACAACAAATGGCTAGTAGTTTTAACTTGTTAATGTAAAACTAGTTTCTAAAATAAGGCATGTATTTTTATTATTTTTTTAAAATTTATTAAAATTAGGTTACAGTTTCTAGTTCAGGGTAGTAGTTTTAAGAACATTACCTTTACTGTTTGATAGGTTCTTGGATTTCAGCAGGTGTGACAAAATTTTGACCGACCCGATATCATATGTTTGATGTTCAAGTTCAGTTTGTCACTAAAACCCGATTTTGTCTGCCTAGAAAAAACTGGGTATGATCACCAAAAGTTCGCCCGAATTTAAAAATTGACATTTTCCAATTCAAAATTGGGTTGGTAAACAAAACATGGTGTGGGTTGTTCAAAATTTGGGGGAAGATTTGGGTTCAATCATTGTGGACAATTGGACAATGTTAGAGCCGGATTTACGAGCACATCGGACAATTCAAACATCAGACAATCAAATAATATGTCGTCATTCCAACACCAAAAGTATGCATTTGTCTTTATATACAATTTGAATACTGGACATCTAAGTCCAAACAATGTTCGAGTCGAAATCAAACATTCGAATTCAATTATGATCTCAACGTCCGGATTACTTAATGAACAGGGTTCAAATAATAGATTTTTGACCGATGACCAATTTGACCAAATCCATAATCAACCGAACGCAAATTTTGGTCAGACTTAAATTTTAAGAACCTTCTTATATCTTTACGCTTTTGACCAATTTAGATTTCAAAACCTAACTGTTTATTAGGTTCCGGTCAGGTTACGGATCTAGAACTGCTCAGCCCCACTACCAAACGTCCGTGACACCCAAAGACGGTTCCATAAATGAGCCGCTTACCATTATTGACAATAAAAGTAAAGAACAAATAAAAAAAAGCTAAAAGATCAAGTTGTATCTTGTGCATATTTGTGTGAGAAGTTTTCTGTTTTGAGGGTTGAAGGGATTATGTCATCTTCTTGCTGTCAAAAAACTGAAACTAAAAACTCCAACCACTTTTACTACTCTACCCAGAAAAAAGAGATATAGAGGGGTTAGGTAGGCAAGAAAAAGCACAAAAAAAAAGTTTTTTTTAGAGAGAGAAAGATCTTGACTCTCTCCTATGGCGGATTCACACCTTGAATGTTTCATCTGTCCCACTTTATCTCCTTCAGTTTCGCCATAAATTCCATTGATTGATTGTTTTCTCCAAAACCCATCTCATTTTTTGCAGATCATTCAACAATCTCCCCCAAAATTTACAGTTTCTGGGTTTTTTCATCTTCTCAAGCAACCGACTTTTCATCTTTTTTCACTTTTCCCAGGAGATTTTCACCTCGATCCCACCTTTTTTTCAGTCTAATCTTTGGTGGGTACCCTTCAAAATCAGATTTTGATTGATGGGAAATTGCTGTGTGACCCCTAAAACTGGGGATTCACCAAAGAACAGGAAGAAGAAGAAGAACAAAGCAAACCCATTTGCATCTGATTACAATGTGAATCAAGGATCTAGGGTTTCTACAAAACTGTGTGTTTTGAAAGACCCATCTGGGGAAGACATTTATGCACACTATGAGCTTGGGAATGAGCTTGGAAGAGGTGAATTTGGCACCACTTATTTGGCTACTGATTTGGTCACAAATGAAAAGTTTGCTTGCAAATCCATACTGAAGAAGAAGCTGAGAACTGCTGTTGATATTGAGGATGTGAGGAGGGAGGTTGAGATCATGAAACACATGCCTAAACATCCCAATATTGTCACTTTGAAGGGTGCTTATGAAGATGAGGATGCTGTGCATATTGTCATGGAGTTGTGTGAGGGTGGGGAGTTGTTTGATAGGATTGTTGCAAGGGGACATTATACTGAGAGGGCTGCTGCTGGTGTTACCAAGACTATTGTGGAGGTTGTTCAGGTATAATTTCTAATCTTTGAGCTAATTATCTAGTTTGAATCTAAAGCTTTAGATTGTAGTTGTTACATTGTTGTTGTTATTGTTCTTGGGTTTTAGTATGAGGCATAATTTGCTGATTTTGGTTGCTTCCCAAGTTTTACTAGATATGGGTGGGTGTAGTTTTGCTTATTCAATGTTGTGGCATTATGGTTTCTACTTAGTGGTGGTTTATTGATTTTACGTGTGAATTGAGCATACTGGCTTTACCCAATTCATATGATCAACTCGGTTTTTCGGTGGTGTTTTGTAAAGAAGCTATGGAAAGTTGTTGGAGGGAGCACTTAAGTTAGAGGAGGAACCTTGGAATTTATGAAACAATCTTGAAGTATTTAGGTTTAAGAAGAGCTGTGAAACTTTCTATGCTTACAACAATAACAAACTCCTCAGGAAGCGTGCATAAACGTAGTTTGGGGACCTGGATGTGGGCAACCTTGCCTTGTGAATTGAAGTTCATGACGAGGTTGATTCCTGCGGTTCTACAGAAAAATCTTTCCAAAACCACTTTGAGGAGCAATTATGAGATGAGACAATTGGAGTCATACCAATTGAACAACCCCCCCTCCCCCCCCCCCCCAAAAAAAAAAGTCCGAACCCCGTTCAAAAACAAAAGGGTACCCTTCTTTTGTAGTGTGTGTGCGCGGGGGGCTGAAAACGACGAGAGTGCTTAGGGTATGTTCTTTTCAGGGGTATGGCAAGGTTGGGAAGGTAAGGATTGGTAAGTTCAAGTAACAGTTGAAAAACTTAGTGTTGGAAATATGGCAAGAATGGGTAAATTTGGGATGTATTAGGTTGAAAAGAATAGACACTTAGCATCCCTTTTGCTGTTTTGTGTTTTATTCTGGCTATTTGCTGTTGATTTGTGACTTTTCACATCTCACCTTAGGTTGAGCAGATGTTAGTTATGAAATATGGACATCTTTTGCTTATTGGGATTTAGCCGGTTTACCTATCTTCCTTTTCCTGTTTTGGCAGATGTGTCACAGGCACGGGGTGATGCATCGGGACCTTAAACCCGAAAACTTTCTTTTCGCCAACAAGAAGGAGAATTCTGCACTCAAGGCAATCGACTTCGGTTTGTCAGTGTTTTTCAAGCCGGGTATCGTTTTATGCTCTGTTGTGAAATCAAAAGGCTATCATTTTATCTTGCTTTGCTTTCAAACGGTGGAAATTTTTGCGCTTATGATGTGATGCTTTCGTGTTCCTGTTCCACAGGTGAGATATTTACCGAGATTGTGGGCAGTCCTTATTACATGGCGCCCGAGGTTTTAAGGCGTAGCTATGGCCCGGAGGTTGACATCTGGAGTGCCGGTGTCATTTTGTACATATTGCTCTGTGGTGTTCCTCCCTTTTGGGCAGGTTTGTTCTGTTCTTTCTCTGAGGTCTTATTCTATCATAGTAACTTTAGTGGGTTTCTTTCTTTCTTTTTTCCCCCTCTGATACGGAACTTTGGTTGGTTTCTGGAGTGTATGTTTCTCTCAGGACTGACTCTTGTATGTGTAGCTAAATATTACGGTTAAACTATAAATCTTACATGCCTCAATGGTCCTTTATTGTTACAAGAGGACAGTTAAGATTGCCCCTTATATATTCTTTGAAAACGAAAGGCGTTGAGGTTATAACCAAGTTTGTGTTGGTTATGTGCTTTCTCAAAGTTTGTACATCGAAAATGCTATATTTGACTTAATTTTGCTTATTTTGGGAACCTTCTGAGTGGTGCTATGTGTTTCACCCAGAAACTGAACAAGGGGTTGCCCAAGCCATTATTCGATCTGTTGTCGATTTTAGAAGGGACCCGTGGCCAAAGGTTTCAGACAATGCTAAGGATCTGGTGAAGAAAATGCTTAATCCTGACCCAAAGAAACGGCTTACAGCCCAAGAAGTGCTTGGTAATTCATCCAAATGATCTGTTATTACATATTAACTATGACTAACTTATTACTTAGCATTGTGCAGATCATCCCTGGTTGCAGAATATCAAGAAAGCTCCAAACGTGTCCTTGGGTGAAACCGTGAAAGCCAGGTTGAAGCAGTTTTCTGTCATGAACAAGCTCAAGAAAATGGCTTTGAAGGTAAAGGGGAAGTCCTCATTTTATGTTTTCTTCTCTTCCTTCAACATATGGTGCGTTTGGTTGGAAAACTTTTCTGGGTAGTCAACTTTTCCAAGCCGACGAATTTTCCTTTGTTCGGTAGTTCTTAGTGGAGGGGAAAATTTTGATGTGGGACTTATTATTTCACTTTCAAACTCAGTTAACATTTTCCCAAGGGAGGGTTAAGTACCCGCGATAGTTATCCCAGGAAAATCTTTCCCGGGAGTCCACCAAACGCGTCCTTAATCACTTCCCTTGCTTATTTGCTAAGGCCCAGTATTAGCTATGTTCAAATTAAATATAAAGGGCATACGCGTGCATATCTGAGATTCTGAGCGGTTTTTGCAGGTCATCGCTGAACATTTATCGGTGGACGAAGTAGCTGGCATAAAAGAGTTGTTTGAGTCAATGGACACTGGGAAGAGAGGCAAGATCAACATGGAGGAGTTAAAGGTTGGATTGCATAAGATAGGACATCAAATCCCCGATGCCGATCTTCAAATATTAATGGGAGCTGTAAGCATTCATTTTACTTCTCTGCCTTTGATTACAATTAACATCTTAGTGATAAATTGGCCTCAATCTTAGGCCTTTGGGTTCATTTTGTTTGAAATCGAATGGAAGTTCTCCTAATCTACATGATATTAAGCTTGAAGTTGAAAGTTATTACCTCCAATCTCCCATAAAGTAACATCTAGGGTGTGTTCTGTAGGGGGTTAATGTCTCTTTTACCCAACTCAACCCAATTTACTCATTTTCCTATATTTTCGACACTCATCTTTCCAATTGTTACCTAAACCTACCAATCCTCTTCCCTTACACAAGTTTACTGTCTTGATCACGAGGTCATTTCTAACGAGCACAACCTGTTGGATCAGCTGGTTTCTCCTTTTGGCACGGGATGGAAGCAAAATTTTGAGTTCAAATTTCCCCAAATCAATAGAATTTTCCAAAAACATTGACTTTTATAAAGCAGCAGCAATACATGAAAAAATCTTGTTTTGTATGGTACCTTTTTATTCGGCAACATTGTTCAAGTCTTGTGATTGTACTAACTCTTATTAATATGGTTCAGCAAGGTGAAAAAAATGCCCTTTTGATTTGGCGGCTTCCTTGAAATACGAAGTTGACCTTTTAAATGTTTTTATACGTGTTTTAACTAACCGAGAGATGAATGCAGTGGCTTCTTCCTCATCCTAATATCCTATATACTTCCAGAGACATCTAAATGTGGTTTTATGTCATGCAGGCCGATGTGGATGGGGATGGAACGCTGAACTATGGAGAGTTTGTCGCAGTGTCGGTCCACATCAGGAAGATGGCAAACGACGAGCACCTGCACAAGGCATTCTCGTTCTTTGACAAGAACAAGACCGGCTTCATCGAGGTGGATGAGCTGAGGGAGGCATTGAATAATGACAACAGCGATGCTGTCACAGATATTGATGAAGTTATCAATGCCATCATGCATGACGTCGACACTGATAAGGTGAGGGCTGAATTATATGCATGTTTACTCCATACACCCACCTTACAGTTTCTTCATTTCTCATCCATTTTGGGCGTGAAATGGGAAAATCATATACACTTTCCTACATACTTTTCCCGGATTTTAGTACAATTTTCCAGGAAAAAAGGGTTCCTGAATTTTCCTACACACTAATCGTTATCGTGTTTGTTATTATTTGAAGGATGGTCGCATAAGTTATGATGAATTCGCGGTGATGATGAAGGCGGGTACAGACTGGAGGAAGGCATCAAGACAGTACTCTCGGGAGCGTTTCAACAGCCTCAGCTTGAAGTTGATGAAAGACGGTTCATTCGACATTGCCAACGATGTCAAATGAGAAATTTCTTGGGATAATTCTGATTCACTAAAAAAGATACAATCTTTCATTTGTCTTTGCCCTACTTCCTCAGTGTATCTGTATGCAGAAGAAAGTTGGTCTGTTGGTGGCATCATTCATCTCTGTGTGGAAGAAAGCTCAAGTGCTTTGGTTTGGAAGATGAGATGCTTTGGTTTGTGTTAGTGGGCAGTTGTTAGTAGTGGAGAACTTGATTAGTGTGGAGATTAGCTAGGACAAAGTTTCATTTATGGACTCCAAGCTGGGAATTTTGTACATAAAGTTCATGAATCTCATGAATATTCAGTAATGTTCACATACATAGAAAAAAAAGTTTTATGAAATGACCATATTGCCTATTGTTATTAAATCTTGGCATAATCCGTTGAGATTAGCCTCTTTAGGAGCTTCAATTCATAGGGGAAAGATTGTCTATATATAAATATCCCAAAATTGCGCACAAACATACTTTCTTGAGTTTGTAGTTGTTATATCAAATCTTGATAGAAGTGAAATAAATTTCACATGCACCATAAATTATAGGGTAGATAGATCACGCTTTTCAGGGACAATTTGATATTTACTTTTGATTTAGCTTGTAAAGGTTGATGATGCTTATCAATGAGAATGAGATATTAGTCTAATGGGAGAATATGGATAACTTTGAAAAAAAAAAATCTAAGCAAGTGATGCATGGTATCTTAATGTAAATCAAATGTTATCTAATCATTGGTGATCAATGATTATCCAAATAATTAGAGTACAGAATTTTAGTATTTTGATTTAATGATGGTATCAGGGTATTTGGTCCAAGGGATCCACTGATCCAGTCAAACATTGAGATGCTAAATGCTCCCACAACCAAACTCCACAGAATTTGTTGGGGGGGGTTTTGAGATTTTAATGGATTATGCCATCTTTTCCTTGATTGGTTCTGTAAAAAGAAAAGGGTAAAAAAAAAAAAGCTACTACTACTTCCTCTACTGTAGTACTACACAGAAAAAAGGAGGGACAGAAAGAGAGAAATCAGAAAACAAAGTTTTATTAGGAGAGAGAAAGAGCTCTTTGAAAGAAGATCTTGACTCTCTCCTATGGCTGATTCAATTTTTAAGTTTTTCATCCTTCACTCATCATACCCCCTGCAAATTTCCCCATAATCTTGATTGATTGATTGATCTTCCCAAAACCCCATCTGTTTTTTTTTTATTTTTTTATTTTCTCTCTTATTTCTGTCTTTCATCACATTCATAGATTTCCCAAAAGCAAGTTTTCTTCTTTTTTTCCTGATCTCTTCCTATATCTGAGGAGATCTTGCCCTAAATCCCACCTTCTTACTTGGGCACTCTTATTTTTGTGTACTCTTTACTGGGTCTCCTTCAAATCAGAGAAAAAAAAAAAATAGGGTTTTGAAGATTCATGGGTAATTGCTGTGCTACCCCCTCAACTGAGGATTCAACAAACAAGAAGAACAAAGCAAACCCATTTGAAGCTGATTACAATGTGAATCAAGGATCTAAGGTTACTACCAAACTTTGTGTTTTGAAAGATCCATCTGGGGAAGACATTTATGCACACTATGAGCTTGGGAATGAGCTTGGAAGAGGTGAGTTTGGGATCACTTATTTGGCCACTGATTTGGCCACAAATGACAAGTTTGCTTGCAAGTCAATACTGAAGAAGAAGCTGAGGACTGCGGTTGATGTTGATGATGTGAGGAGGGAGGTTGAGATCATGAAACACATGCCTAAACACCCTAATATTGTCACTTTGAAGGACTCTTATGAGGATGAGGATGCTGTTCATATTGTCATGGAGTTGTGTGAAGGTGGGGAACTGTTTGATAGGATTGTTGCAAGGGGACATTACACTGAGAGGGCTGCTGCTGGTGTTACCAAGACTATTGTGGAGGTTGTTCAGGTATACATTTCTGATCTCTAGGGTTTAAATATGATGTATTTTGAATGTCTATAGGTTTAAGCATGCAGCATCGTTTATCCAACTGGGGGTGTTGTTACTGTTGTAGAACTTTAGGGTGTATTACAAGTGCTTTTCTTCTTCTTTGGTTTGAATAAGAAGGCATTTTGTGCTGATTTGAGTATCCCCATAGTTTGGATAGGAGACATTCTTCTTGGTTTGGAGATGTACTAATCTAGTTGTCATAAAGTTTTTGTCTTTTCAATCTCAAGTGGAGCTAAATAGATTGTATTACAGTGCATTTGTTCTTCTAAGTTTATGTCTGTTCAATCTCAGGTAGACCTAAATAGGTTGTACTACAGTGCTTTTGTTCTTCTTGGGTTTGGATGCAAGACATTTTATGCTGATTGTGTGCTATGAAAAAACTGTCTACCTGAATCTCCAGTTTAGTCTGACTAGAAAAGATCGGGTGTGGACCATATGGTCATATATTTTTTCTCGTCCAAATTAAACTGACCGATTAGACTGAGAATTTGAACATACTATCTTCCACATTTCCGTTGTCCGAATCCGATTTCAACCTACCTCAAAAAGTTGGATATCGGTCATTAAGTTTTTGTCCAACGTCTGGAGCCCAAATTTTTGACAGCCCTCTGTAAAACCCAACATGAACTAACCTTTGAATTTGTTAAAGAACCTCGAAATCTGCAGAGAAATCGGTGACCTATTTAGTCTAAACTTTGTATAAATGTGGAATTTCTAGACATCCCAAATAACCCATCTTCCCTTTGCTGCTTTCAGATGTGTCACAGGCATGGGGTGATGCACCGGGACCTTAAACCGGAGAACTTTCTCTTTGCCAACAAGAAGGAGAATTCTGCACTCAAGGCAATTGACTTTGGCTTGTCAGTGTTCTTCAAGCCGGGTACTGGTCCTATTTGGCAACCAATTGTTAGCTGTTTATATTAGTTGTTTGACTTGCTGTTTTCGGTAACTGTTTGTATGAAAAATGTTTGGTAAAATTTGCAGCTTGTGAGAAGCTATTCCAAAGCTGATATGAAATGCTTTTTATCGAACATTTCACATGACTTTGTACTCATGATGTGATGATGCTTTCATGTTTCCACAGGTGAGGTATTTTCCGAGATTGTGGGAAGTCCTTATTATATGGCTCCTGAGGTTCTAAAACGTAACTATGGCCCTGAGGTTGATGTTTGGAGTGCTGGTGTCATTTTGTACATATTGCTCTGTGGTGTCCCCCCTTTTTGGGCAGGTCTGTTCTCTAAACCACTTTCGACTTCTTTAATTACAAGTGAATGATTTTGAAAACTTAGGTTGATCAGAACCAGTCTTTGTGCATTATCTAATTTAGGAGTAAAACTGTTACATTAAACTTTTTCGCCTACACCTTGTTTTGCTTATATATTCTTTGAAAGCAGAACATGTAGGGGGCTCGGAAATATGAGCTCATAGGATGAAGCTTGAAAGTCTGAAAGATATAAGTTTTTGGGATTGCATGTCTACTGACTAGTGCTTTGTGTTTCACTCAGAAACCGAACAAGGGGTTGCACAAGCTATCATTCGCTCTGTTGTCGACTTCCGAAGGGACCCATGGCCAAAGGTTTCAGACAATGCTAAAGATCTGGTGAGGAAAATGCTTAATCCGGACCCTAAGAAACGACTTACTGCGCAAGAAGTGCTTGGTAATTCATCCAAATGACCTGTTATGATCATATTGTTAACTTTGATGAACTTTTTACTTATTATTGAGGGAAACATTCGATGGCAAGTGCAGATCATCCTTGGTTGCAGAATATCAAGAAAGCTCCAAATGTGTCGTTGGGTGAAACTGTGAAAGCCAGGTTGAAGCAGTTTTCTGTCATGAACAAGCTCAAGAAGAAGGCTCTCAAGGTAAAGAAAAAAGCAGTTTTCCTTCTTGTTACCAAGCTCAGAGACATATTTTCTGAGTAAGGCTATGCAAATCTAGGGCTATAAAAAAACTGTCCTACCTGAATAGTCTATCGGTGGCGGGTACAGTCATAGATTTTTAGTGTGAATTTTGACATCGACTGACTTGATTGAAAATTTGGACATGGTATTTTCCATATTTCTGTTGTGAAACTCGACTCTGACCCTAACACCCGGTTCAGTTCGACCCAGAAAATACCCTGAAAACTAGGCATCGAACATCAAGTTTTCATCCCATATGCAATTCGACCGGACCCAAAATGACCTGAACTCTAACTTTTGACGGCCCTATGCTACTCCAAATCCAAAACCTCAAAGGTCGCTTTGTACATAGGTGTGGGGTGTCTGATGTAGGAGTCTTATCCTTTGAATTAAAGAAACTAAAGAGACTGGTTCCGATTGACTCCATGTTTTAGGACATAATGTGCTTGAGCTTTCTATCTGCAGGTTATTGCTGAGCATTTATCGGTGGAGGAAGTAGCTGGAATTAAAGAGGCATTTGATTCGATGGACACCGGGAAGAGAGGCAAGGTCAATCTGGAGGAGTTAAAGGTCGGACTACAGAAGCTAGGACATCAAATCCCAGATGCAGATCTTCAAATACTAATGGAAGCTGTAAGCATTCATTACATTACATCTTTGCCCTAAGTTGCTATCATTAACATCTTA
The DNA here is from genome assembly GCA_029582165.1 of Portulaca oleracea. Classification (NCBI taxonomy): domain Eukaryota; kingdom Viridiplantae; phylum Streptophyta; class Magnoliopsida; order Caryophyllales; family Portulacaceae; genus Portulaca; species Portulaca oleracea. Next base: position 37,817,401 of record CM055885.1, on the reverse strand, counting down.
AGCACGGTTTTGCCTATGATATAGCCTTTGCTGTTAATTGTTAGAGTATAAAACCATTCGTGAACCTTCAACCTTTGTGTAAGAACAAACCCGTTACCATAAGCTTAAGGTGATGACTTGAAACATGAATGGTGCAGTGTCTTTTGCTGAGATTCAAATTTGAGACATCTCGCTTAGAAATAGACTTACCAAAAACACAACCTAGACCGAGACCCAGACCTAAAAATGTCATAGTTAATCAACCGAAATGGACCTAGTCTCGAAGTGAACCAACCCAAACCAACTTGAACCGGATCTAGCTTTCACCAAAGTTCGCTTTTGCATGACAGGCTTATTTGACTAAAAGTAAAGCGGTCCTAAATCAACCCAACCCTACCAACCCAATCCTTATAATCGGGGCTGACCCAACCCAAATTGACCTAACCATAATCCGACCTGAATGGCCCAATTGCTAGGTATACTCAAAAAGGCTCCCGACCCAAATGACTCAACCCAATTGCCAAGTCTACTCAGAAGGCATTGATATCATGTTAAATCCAAATCCAAATCCAAATCCAAACCCAAACCCTGAACCCTAAACCCTTACCCAAAACCCTAAACTCAGCCAAAAACTTAACCTGATGATTGAATGTCTGACATTGGTTTTAAACTCTAGCAGCCCTTTTTTGCTATGCTCTACATGATGTTGTTAATCTTTCAGTCTCTATCAGCTCTTGGTTCTTACTTTCTTCCCTTCCAAATCCAAAATCTAAGCCATCATTCTAAACTCATGGGTTCGTGCAGGCGGATGTAGATGGGGACGGAACACTCAACTACGGAGAATTCGTGGCAGTGTCAGTACACATCAGGAAGATGGCAAATGACGAGCACCTGCACACGGCATTCTCCTTCTTCGACAGGAACAAGACCGGCTTCATTGAGGTTGACGAGCTCAGGGACGCATTAAGCGATGACACTGATTCTGTCACCAACATCGATGAAGTTATCAACGCCATTATGCATGATGTTGACACTGACAAGGTTAGCCACATACATACATATTCAACATTGACATGTTTTATCTGATACAATCCAAATTCATTCATTCTGAAGACTAATACTTGATGCATTTCATTATTCAAGGACGGGAAGATAAGTTACGAGGAATTTGCGGTGATGATGAAGGCGGGAACAGATTGGAGAAAGGCATCCAGACAGTACTCTCGAGAACGGTTCAACAGCCTCAGCTTGAAGTTGATGAAAGACGGATCGTTACATGTTACCAATGATGCTAAATGAACAACCCAGCTACATTTGTTCTCAGTTTCTGTTCTGATTCAAACTGATCAGAATACTTTTTCGAGATGCATTTTTATTTTTATTTTTTAAATTTTGGCTGGCCTTAGCATTGCATTTTCAAGAGTTGGTGTATGTTTGTATGAGGAAGGTCATGTGTTTGTGTGGATGCCAAGAGGTTGATAGTTGTAACAGGAACAAGCAGGGTTTTAGCCTTTTAGGGAGGAGGAAGCTTGATTTAAGGTTACTTGTTTGTTAGCATTAATTTGTGAATTGTGAACCACTACAAGGTGTTTTGTATATAAACTTGATTGTTCACTTTCTGAGGAAAAAAAAAAGGTATTCAATTTCTTTTTTTAAAATTTTGACATGTGAGTTCGTTTTAGGTTTGGATTAGACGACTGTGTTTGGGCATTGAAGAATCGATTTAGATACCGTTTCAACCCCAAAGACTTGGATAAAAGCGAAATGGAGATATCAAGAGTTTAGTATGGGTGCAATCACTATTCAGTATTATTCACTAACATGATTTGGGGTTTTGGGTCACGATTTTTCTCCGATTTCTGTTGTTCAAACCAAATTTTGATTACACTTATTCAATTTGTCAGGCATTATCAAACGCCAAAAAAACTGAGCATTATCAAACACCAAAAAAACTGAGTAACAATCATCACTTTTTCGTCGGAACTTTAATATTAACTAAATTCTTGACTGCCAGAGCTTCACATACTAGTTGAGTAAGTTGACCTAAGAGCTCTTCTTAGAGCCAGCCTCCATAGCAATAACTCTGTCTCTTTCTATGCTTTTGGCCACCACAAATTGACTGGTGCAAATATCTCCTAATTTATTTTTCTAAAAATCTAAATTCATTTTCATCATTATCCCACCCACTCCCTAAAATTCCAAAAACGAAATCCCCAAATAAATTTACTTTTACAATCTCCATCCGACCCGAATACCCATATCTTCGCGACTCGGAAAATTCCTAGATTAGTCTGGACTTATTTTTGACATTAACCGAATTGACCAAATATTCAAATAAAATATTTCTCATTTTCCAATTATCCAATCCCGATTTGACCCAGATTAAGCTCCATCCAAATTATTTGACCCGAAAGCAAATCAAATCCAGACATCAAATTCTCATCGAAATATCGACATTGATCAAATTTGACCGATTCAAATTTATCTAGAGTTAGCACACACTCCTCAGTTCTCACATAACTCATCACCTCACGCGCCCTAACCGCGCGCGGGATTCCGTTTACATACACAGCCACCCTCGGATATTTGTCTCGTGCCATGCACGTGAAGGCCACAACACATTTATATTTTCTTTTTCAGATTCTCTCCCAATAAAACCCAAAAAGCAACCAAAAAAAAAGGAAAAAATATTCCCAGCTATTCATCGCCACTCAACAACTTAAACTCCTATCTCTCTCTCTCTCTCTCTCTCTCTTCAGATATCTCTGCTCAGACTGTTCAGAATTTTTCTGGGTTTGTGTTCAAATTTTGTTTTCTGGTGTTTTTTTTTTGTTTGTTAGAAGAGTATGACGACGTCGTTTGGGGCTGCAAATACCGCCATTTTAGGTGACCCGAAGATCGGAGTCCAAGGGTTTAATGGGTTGAAATCATCGGGTTTGATTCCTCTTCATAGAGGGTTTCATGGGTTCTCTGTTTCTTCGCCCAATTCTTCCATTGTTAGGGCTGTTTCCACGGTAAATTATTGAGTTTTTACCCCCTCTTTTTTTGGCATTTTTGCAGAGTCTTAATCAGAGAAGAATTGTGTGTTTTTTTCTTGTTTTGATTCTGTTTTCTGGGTTTTGCAATGGGTAATCAGTTGTATTCTAATAGCAGCGCCGGCAAAAATTCGGGATAAATTCGGACAAGAAATTCTCGTCCAACCCTGTTTTTTTTATTGGGGTCGGAAAAGTAGAAATATTATGTTCTAATATTCAGTAAGTATAAAAATTCGACGAAAAATGTAAGTGGGACCTGATTTTTTTTACGGGTCGGACAATTCAGTTTTCCAGGTTGGGCAAAATCTTGCCAGCTCTATCTGGTAGTTTTGGTGAGTCAAAATGTTGATCTTGTGGTACATGAAAAAGTTAGAATTCTTCCATTGTTAGGGCTGTTTCCATGGTAAATTATTGGATTTTAACCCCCCCCCCCCATAATTTTTTTGGCATTTTTGCAAAGTTTTAATCAGAGTAGAATTGTGTGTTTTCTTGTTTTGGTTCTGTTTTCTGGGTTTTGCCATGGGTAATCAATTGTGTTCTGGTAGTTTTGGTGATTCAAAATGTTGATCTTGTGGTACATGAAAAACTTTTAGAATGTTGATTTTCTCTTGCATTTTGTATTATGAATGCTAATGAATTACCCTGGAAGTTCTTTTGAATTTGCATTTACTTTTATGTTCCTAGCTTAGTCTCTCTAAATTGCAAAATGTAGGGGTAATACTGCCTCATCCGACCCTTATTAGTTTTGGTTTGGTTTGGTTTGTAGCTCAATATTTACAAACCTATGTGTTTAATGACTCAGACAAAAGTCACAGCTAGATTTGTTAACTCATCATTTCTCCCACTGAATTTCCATCACATACACACTGCAGCCCGTCAAGCACGAGAAAGCAACCGAGCCAAAGCGCAGCAAGGTCGAAATCTTCAAAGAACAAAGCAACTTCATCCGTTACCCTCTCAACGAGGAGATCCTAAACGACGCCCCCAACATAAACGAGGCCGCCACGCAGCTGATCAAGTTCCATGGTAGCTACCAGCAGTACAACCGCGACGAGCGTGGCCAAAAATCTTACTCATTCATGCTCCGAACGAGAAACCCAAGTGGCAAAGTCCCGAACGGTCTCTACCTAGTCATGGATGACCTCGCTGATCAGTTCGGCATTGGGACACTCAGACTGACAACGAGGCAGACATTTCAGCTCCACGGCGTCATGAAAAAAGACATGAAAACTGTGATGGGTACCATCATCAGAAACATGGGGTCCACCCTCGGGGCGTGTGGGGACCTCAACCGAAATGTGCTGGCCCCACCGGCTCCATTGGCAAGGAAAGACTACTTGGTTGCGCAGGAAACGGCTGAGAATATTGCTGATCTTTTGGCACCGCAATCGGGGTTCTACTATGATGTGTGGGTTGATGGGGAAAGGTTCATGTCAGCTGAAAGTCGTGAAGTGGTCAAGGCTCGGAATGATAACTCACACGGGACGAACTTCCCGGGCTCCCCCGAGCCCATCTATGGGACCCAGTTCTTGCCTAGGAAGTTCAAGATTGCTGTTACGGTTCCCGGTGATAACTCTGTGGATATCCTTACCAATGATATTGGGGTTGTCCTGGTTTCAGATGATAATGGAGAGCCTCAGGGTTACAACATATATGTGAGATTTTCTTTCCCCTTTTCACTTATTAGTCCATCTTTCTTTCTATGGCAGTTCCGAAACTATTGCCCACTTATCCATAAACAATACTACGTCCATTCCTTAACATTTGTCACTCTTGGCTTTTTACGAGCTCCAATGCAAGACTGTGACCATCGATTTCTAACAATATATTTTCATAATGATTATAGAACTATATTTTTATGAAAGTACTTTTCTCTATGAATCTAACGATAGTAGTTTCACACAATAGATCATTATTTGTGTTGAGAAATTTGCAGTCAAAATTTTTAACCGTTGACTGCCCAACCTCGAGGGTGACAAATACCAAGGAATGGAGGGAGTGTTAAATTTCTTCTCTTTGCTTTGAAATCAACATAAAACAGTGCATTATATGACGTTTCCTTAAAAATTTTCGTTTACGAGAATGGACAAAATAGATATGGGACGGAGGGAGCACTGGTTTGCTGCATTTCACCCTGATTTGGGTTAAATTTGTGTCTTAGGTTGGAGGTGGCATGGGAAGAACACACAGGTTGGAGAGTACATTCCCTCGCCTGGCGGAACCGTTGGGTTATGTACCAAAGGAGGACATCTTATATGCTATTAAAGCTATAGCCGTCACGCAAAGAGAAAATGGCAGAAGAGATGACAGAAAGTACAGTAGAATGAAGTATCTGCTCAGTTCATGGGGCATTGAGAAGTTCAGGAGTGTTGTCGAGCAGTACTATGGGAAGAAATTCGAGCCCTTTCGTGAGTTGCCCGAGTGGGAGTTCAAGAGTTTCCTGGGATGGCACGAGCAGGTGTGGCTTTCTATCTCATTGATGTTTTATGCTATGATATCGATCTTGTTACATTTATGCATTTTTCTTATCCTAGATGATGGAAAATGGAAAGATAGATATCTTCTTGCATGGTTTCTTACGGCCCATTGTTTGAAGTGTAACAGGGTGATGGAAGATTGTTTTGTGGTCTTCATGTTGACAATGGCCGTATAAAAGGCGAGATGAAGAAGACCTTGAGGGAAGTGATTGAGAAATACAACTTGAACGTGCGAATTACTCCCAATCAAAACTTGATCCTTTGTGACATCCGTAGCTCATGGAAACGAGCCATCACTACAATGCTTGCTCAGGGTGGTTTGCTAGTAAGATCTCTCTCTCTACTTGTATGGTGTATTAATTAAGAAACTTGAAGAATACTAAGAAGGGATTATGAATGGACTAAAGCAAAATGTCTCTCTAAACCTGTTCTACTTTTCTGAAATCTTGGGTCAGTTGGAAACAGTCTATGTGATTTCTTTAGTTTAGGGGATAGGATTGCTACATTAGACCCCGTCTTTTCAAAAAGGATTTATGGGCATTGGATTTGGATTTGGACTTGAAGAATGATGTAAAAGGGTTTTGAGGTGTAAAGCAAAATGCCGCTCTAAACTTGTTCTACTTCTTTTTTGAAATCTTGGGTCACTTGAAACTAGTCTCTATGAATCTCTCCATTCAAGGGATAAGAATGTAGTGCTGGCAAAATTTTGTCCGACCCAAATACCCGAATTTGTCCGACCCAAAATTTGGTATTAGATTTTTCATTTGAATTTTGACATTGACCGAATATTCAGAGTCCATACTAGAGCTGACAATTTCTGACCCGACCCGATAACCCGACCCGAACCCGCCCAAAATGTATGGGTTTTGAACACGATTTTTTCAACTAAACCCGAAGTATACCGAACCCGAAAATTAGCGGGTCAAACCCGACCCGCCCGTTTGACCCGAAAATTTAACTTTTTGAGTTAAACTTTATTAAAATTTGTGACTTTGCATTCATATTTTTAACTATTAAACTATAAGCGCAATTTATTTATTTGTTATTTCTCTTATTTAAGTTAAAATAGTTACAATAATCTATCATTGCTAGAAGATAATCATATTTTATAATTTATACTGTACAAAAAGTAGTATTTAGAGACCATATTTTAAAAAGAAAAAGCAAAAAAAGGTCGCAATCATAACCCGTTGGGTTGACCCGAAACCGAAATACACCGCCCGTATTTTCCCGAACCCGAAATACACCCGACCCGTATTTACCCGAACCCGATATACGACCGACCCGAAACCGCCCGCTCGACCGAATTGACAGGTCTAGTCCAGACACAATATTTCTCCTTTTTCTATTGTCCCAACCCGATTTTGACCCTGAATTTGGCTCTGTCCGAATTGTCCGACCTGATCCAACCCAAACTGACATTGACTGAATTTGACCCGGACCCGAAATTTTACCCGTGCTAGATAAGACGCTTCATCCCCCCCACCCCCACCCACCGACAATCGCTCTGTTTTGCAACAGGAATTATGTGGGAATTGGAATTGGATTTGGACTCACAAATGATGAAAACTTGTCTGGTTATTACAGCAACCTAGGTTTGTAGACCCTCTAAACATAACAGCAATGGCCTGCCCTGCCATGCCTATGTGTCCACTGGCAATAACCGAAGCCGAAAGAGGACTTCCCGACATACTGAAGCGTATCAGAGCTGTGTTTGAGAAGGTACACCGTGCTTTCCTAAGACAATCTATATATACATTCAATGACCCTAAATACAAAGCTGGCTGGCTAATGACACAATACGGGGTGATTTCAGGTTGGCCTCAAGTACAACGAATCTGTTGTTATAAGAGCCACTGGGTGCCCTAACGGATGTGCGAGGCCTTATATGGCTGAACTTGGACTCGTGGGTGACGGTCCCAACAGCTACCAGGTACTTTTCATGAGCAGAAACATTGTAAAGTTTATGGTTTTGCAGTGAAATTTGCTGTGACACAAAGAAAATGTGGTGATTTTTGAACAGATATGGCTGGGGGGTACCCCCAACCAGTCCACACTGGCAAAGTCTTTTCTGGACAAGGTCAAAATCCAAGAGCTAGAGAAGGTTCTTGAACCACTGTTTTACCACTGGAGACGCAATCGCAAAGCTAAGGAATCCTTTGGGGAGTTCACTAATCGCTTGGTGAGTGGGTTAATCTTTGGACAATCAGTTCATTTTTAAAAAAAATTATTGGTAAGTCGGGCCACCCACTAGGTCCCTATCTTGAGGAGTGCCTAATGATATCCATTTTTAGGGCAACTCTTTCTAGCTGATCTTATTTGGAACTGAACTTGTTCAATTATTTTGCTCTGACGTCTGAACTTAACTTATCTGAACTTGTTTTGGGAAAGGCTTAAGTTGAATAGAACATGTCCTAGTGATCGGAATATGAGCACTAGTGATGAGACATTCTCTTTTTTAGGGATTCGAGAAACTCTAGGAGTACTTTGAACTTATTCTGAAGAAACTTAAGCGGAATAGAACAAACCCTATTGACAAAAACTTAAGCATTGGTGATTGCACATTCTCCTTTTCAAGGATTCGAGAAACGCCAAGAGTACCCCAAACTTATTTGGTGTGAACTGAACTTATCTAAACTTATTCTAAACGTCTGTTTTTTCAGGGATTCGAGAAACTACAAGAGTACGTCGACAAATGGGACGGTATTCCGGCATCGGCAGCCAAATTCAACCTGAAACTATTTGCAGACAAAGAGACATACCAGGCTGTGGAGGAACTAGCAAAGGTGCAAAACAAAACAGCCCATCAGTTAGCCATGGAAGTCATCCGCAGTTACGTTGCAGCACAGCAAAATGGCAAGAGCAATGAATGAAGTACAATCCAATAATTTGAATATTATTGATTTCATCTTATTGTTGATTTCTTGTTGATCTCATGTTTGTAAGTTGTTTCCTGGCTTGATCAGTTTTGGTTGTAACTGTACATGGGATTAGTTGATATTCTTCTTGGGTTTGACTATGATTTTTCCCTCCTTTGGCCAAAAGCCAAAAGAAACAAAAATATTTTAGACTTTCTAAATTTATTCTGGACATTACTATTCTGAAGTTACCAAGTAAATTGTTTCTAATTTATTTTTTTAAGTTTATTATTTAGACTTTGTTCTTTTATACGGTGCGATATGGTAGCACAACTCAGCATACTACTCAATATTCTTCTACACTTTACCATAACATACCACATTTTACCACAATCATTACCAATATATTTCCTCATTTTTCTCCTCTACTTTCACATTCTCTCTCATTTTCTACCATACCAATCACACTTTCCACCAATTTTACTATATCATTCCATATCTTACCGCATTTTTCACAATTTCACCATACTGCACCATTTTCGCACCATACCAACCGTATAAAATAACAGGGCCTAAGTTTAGCATGTTTAGGTAGGTACCAAGTTGGGACACATTCAAAACTTGTTCACAAGACATACATTATGGGCATTCATTCATCATAATACAAATGATGATTGCATTAACCCTCCTCCTGTCAAAAGTTGATCCGACCCAAAACTGACATAATTTTTCAAACCTAAAATATAACAAACTCGGAATTGGTCTACATAAACCTGATCTTTAGCCTTTATTTCCACTAGCACTAATACAAGTCCAATTCATTAGGCCTTATTTCTAAAACTCATTTACTTTCACTTGTGACAAATACTAGCAGTTGGCATGCTAACACAAATAGGTGCATACTTCTTCCTAGCTTCAGGGCTCCCTCTCTCTGGCTCTTTTTCCTCCGCCATAGCCATTTTCGCTATGGAGCACGCCGCTGCCGCTACACCGGCCAACACCAGATCCCTTCTGTAGTTCCTGCTCGTTGCGCCCTCCTCCTTGATGTCACGTGATTGGTCTGCGGCGGTGGCTCTCGTGGCGTTGACGGCCGCAAAGCCACCACGTCGGGCGGTGATCGGCGACAGTCTGGCGGTGGAAGCGGTGGTTGAGCCGCCGAGGAATGAAGCCGCCATTGCAAGGGAAGCCATTTTGGTCTTTTTTTTCTTTTTTTCTTTTTTTTTTTTGGAGGGAAGGAATAGTTTGGTTTAGTCTGTGATCTTTAAAGTTTTTGCTGGAAATTGAGGGGGAGAGAAATGTAATTTAAATTCATTTATAGGAGGGTGTGAAATCTAATGTCTTATCCAAATAAAATGACTTGGCCTAATGTTGAGTGCCACGTGTAGGGTTTAGTTTTTTTTTTGCTAATGATTGGTGGCAATCGGAACACTTGATTAGGAGAAGAAACTAGAAACCGGATTTGCCCAGAATAAACTAGAAGCATGTAATGGATAATATGTTTCAATCAAAGTTTTGGTACCTTGCAATTAATCCAACAAGTCAGAAAAAAAAATCATCGAAATTATTTCCACTAAGTTTATATTCTGAAAATAGTACTCCTCTGTGATTATTTTTTTTTCAAAAAAAACATGGCGTAGAACTATATTTTGGTAAAATAAAAATTTATATGAAGAATTTGTGTATTACCAATATTTTGTTTTTACTGTTTGTATACTAAAATAATATAGAGAATCTTTTTTAGACTATGTTCTTTTGTATAGTGCGGTGCGTTACTATAATTCACCATACTATTCAATGTTCTTCCACACTTAATCATACTGTACCGTACCTTACCACAATCATTATCAATATGTTTATTTACTTTTTTCCTCTATTTTTCACCTTCTCTCTTCATCCATCACATCAATCGCACTTTACCACAATCATTCTATACTTTCAACCCGGGCTCAAGATGGCCCAATGGATATTTAAAATACAAACAAGATTGGGCCGAGAGGGTGAGTTACTGAGGAACCAATATGAGTTTAGTAAGTTTTGTGTGGGATGATTTGGCGAGGTGCTAAAGTTACTTCAAATCAACCGTTTCACATTGAAAGTTCAACCTACCGCATAAAGTTGATCCGATGCGGTGCGGTAGCACAATTCACCATACTACTCAATTTTCTTTCACACTTTATCATATCATATTACATTTTACCACAATTATTACTAATATATCTCCTTACTTTTCTCATCTACATTTCATATTCTCTCTCATCACCTACCACATCAACCATACTTTCCACAAATTTCACCATATCATTCCACACACCACCGCACTTTCACAATACCATTTCCGCATCTTACCTACCGCATAAAAGAACATGACCCAACTACAAATCATCACATATCACCATATCATACTGCACTTTATAACAACCATAACTTTCTCTCATCACTTTTCTCAATACTTTTCATTTTCCCCACTCTTTACCTATCACACCAATCATTTTTCACCATAAATTTTACAACAAGTTACCATTCCATATCACATCATATCACACAATTCACATTTTATCATATGGTACCATTATCACACTTCATCCACCACATAAAAGAACAGAGTATATGGTTATAACATCAATACTCTCATCTGAAGTTTTATCCCTACTAATTATTAAAAGTGACACATAAATAAAAACGGAGGAAATATTTATGAGAACCATTAAGGCCCGTTCTTTTATGCGGTTGGTTGGTTGTTGTTTCACACCGCACCACAATTTACATATTCTGCCACAACCCACCACAATCTACCAACCCATTTCCAATTATTTACACCACAACCTTCCATTCCACCACAACTTTCCCCACCCCACCACAATTTTTTAAAATTTCCACTGCACCGCACCGCAACCAACCGCAACTAACCATATAAAACAACTGGGCCTAACTAAGATAATTAACATTAAAAAAAGAGGGAAGGTGCTTATGTAAGCAATCAAGGGAGGTTGAAGATAGTAGCTAGGGTTTGTCCCCTGTGGAGTATAGGCATAGGCAATATAGGACAACATAAGCTTCAAATGCATTAATTATACGTTCATCATTTGACAATGCAAGCCAGTTTTAAATCTTTCCACGTGTGAATTTGATGCCATTTTAACAAGTACAATAGAATTAAGTGCATATTGCCAAAACTTTTCTGTTTTATTAATATAAGGATCCTAAGTAGTACTTATTTTGAGAGAATCCATATAAATAAGACCACGGATAGGTCAGTTTAGTACCTCCCAACATATAATACAAGCAACTATAGATGTACTGGTACTAATATTTTTCATTTACTTTTAAATTTTTCTTTAATATATAATCCTATTTATTTTTCAAATTCAAATTGATGTCAAACCTAAACTTAATAAATTTCAAATACTTCTGTGTAAAGTTTACAACTTATTATTGGCGGAAGATCTCACCATTCGTGCTATAACAATTTGAAAGTTGATCTTCATTTGATCCAATAGATCATATCAATTGAACAAGCAAAAGACACAAATAATCTCTTTTAAGAGTTCAATAAAACTCTTAGATATGAAGAGATCGACATAATTCATTATATAAAAACTGAAACTAAGTTATCAATTAAAATAAAAATCAATCATGCTCTTTTATACGGTGCGGTGCGGTATTACAACTCATCATACTACTCAGTATTTTCTCTCACTTTACGATACTATACCACACTTTACCACAATCATTATCAATAAATCTCCTCACTTTTTCATTTTCTCTCTTCTCACTTTTCTGTTTTATTTTTCACATTGTCTCTCATTATCACCTATCATATCAATCATACTTTCCACAAATTTTACCATATCATTCCACATTTTATTGCGCTTTTCACAATTTTACCATACCGCACCATTTTCACACTATACCCGCATGAAATAATAGGGCCTTAAAACGGGGCTTATCATCTATAAGAAAAATCAGTAGTAGACAGGTTCTTTTTTTTGGGGGGGGGGGGGGTTGGTTAATCTAATAAAATAGTAGTAAGTATTTTTTTTGTCCTAAATGTGTAATAGGTTAAGCAGGTTGGAACTCTGATAATTTGTTCACCAAAACTGTCTTATTCATCCTCCTCTTTCAGTTGGCTAGTTATGTAGTTTGGCCTGGCACTTTTGTTATGAGCATTATGCGCATGTGGATTGTGGTCATCCCTTAACTTCTACTTTGTTTCTTTATATACTATAGCAAAATACATAAACCTCAATGATTTTTTTTTTACTCACCATTAGCATTTAAATTTTAAAATTTTAAGAAAAAAACATTATAATGAAAAGATAAGCTAAATTCACAAAAAAAAAGATTATTTATTGTTTGGTGGAAGCAAAAATTTTCTTGTTAAGTAAATTCACAATAAAAAGCTACCCAAGCTCATACCACCCTACCACTATGTTGATACCAATAGCGCAACAGGGTTGAGTCTTCGGTATTTGTTTATTTATAACATAGGGAAGTGACAAAGTTTAGACTAACTTTCTTTTAAGAGTACTAATCAACAGTTTGATTATCTTAGCACAAAATATTACACATATCTCTATACGAAATGTGAAGTCATACACATTAGTACTAATAGAGACCTATTGGTACCTAATAACGTAACTTAGCGAGTCAAACATTAGGCTGGTAACTTATTAGTATGAGTATTTTTTGATGTAGTGTCATGTTCTTGTCCCATTCTGGTAACTTATTAGTATGAATAACTATATGAAAACATTATCGTTACATCCATTGTAATGAAAATATTACTATAAAAATACAATATTATAATCTTTTTACATAAAATATGCTATAAAAAGTATCAATATTAAACATATTAAATATTTATTAAGCTATAACTAACAGGCAAAGATTACCATTTTGAAATCCTGTACAAAGCAGAAAAGTTTTAACTTTTGAAATATGCATCATCTATTCTTTTTATTGAAAGAATAAAAAAATAATACATAAAATACCATTAATTCAAACATGGGTAAAAACATGAGCTGGCTTTTCCCCAATCTATCTGTGTGTTTAGTATTATCCTGTCTCTGCACCTCCCAAATTCTTTCGCAGTTCCATCCCCTTATAATTTAATGAATTTTGTCAGATTACTGTATTTTTCCATGTCAGACAAATGCATGCATTAAAATTTCCCACCAAAGATTTTGTGAACTTTCTCCCCCTTTCCTTGACCAATTAGACATAATATAATCATCATTAACAATTAACTAAGTCCATGTTCTTTTGTGCGGTTCCATCGTCCACATCGCACTTACCATATTTTTTCATACCTACCACAATTATTTCGTATCATATCATAAAATTCCACACTTTACCACAATAATCATAATTTTATCTTTTCTCACTTTTCTCTTTCCTTACTTTTCTTCTCTACTATTTACTTTCTTTCCCCTCATCCATCACATCAATTATTCTTACCACAAATTTTACCGTATAGTACCATATCATACCACATCACACTTACCACAATTCTTCCATACCATATCATAACATTCCACATTTTATCACAATAATCATAACTTTCTCTCTCCACGCTTTTCTCTCTCATTACTTTTCTCCTTTACCATTCACTTTCTCTATGTTCATCTATTACATCAATCATTTTTACCATAGATTTTATCATACAACATCATATTAGACTATAATTTTCATAAATTCTTCCATATCATATCATTATCCAATTATGCCATCAACACAAAATAACACGGCCTAAAGTATTAATGAAATTGAAAAGATACGTGAACATATATATGGAATATAGTTGTCAGAGTGGAATTTTTTAAGTGCATGTGGTATGCAAAAAATTGCAATTAATCTGGAATAATTAGTGTAATAATTAAGGTTAATAAATACTGGCAGGCAGTGCAGTGCTTCCACGGCAAGTACCTTTTTTTTTAAAAGGAAAAAGTGGGTCCTTTAATATTGTATTTATGGGAAATTTTTGAATTAATTGACTGTTAAAAGTTAAAGAAACGTAATAATAATAATAATAATAAGAGGAAGAATTTGTTCAAAATTTTGGGGGTCAACTCAAATGGAACACCCACCTAATCTCGTGTGCCATGTCAGTGTTTTGCTTACTCAGCTCGTACTTTCATCGAAGTTTGCCCCCTCAGACCTACAAATGTGTTTGCTTGTTTCTCATCTGTAAACATAATTTTGCATGCTACTTCCTTTTTGAAAGTTGGTCACCGTAAAATTAATTGATTATTAAAAATTAATTGAATAGATTTAGACAGGTTCGAGTACATGCATAACAGCATAAGTATAAATGGTTGTATGAGTGTAAATATGAAAATTAAATAAATTTATCTTCTTTGATTTACTCATGGAAAGAATAAGGCATAATATAAGCTAAAGTTTATCGAGCTAAAGTTATAGAAAGATAAAGATTTTACACTCATGTATATTGTAAAATTCTTTATATGAAGTACATAATTATAATATAGACCTTAACATGTAAATAAATTCAAAAGTCATTTGGCTTATAAGTTAAAATAGGGTGAGATCATAAATGACATTATCCTTAATCGTTACAATATTAGACTTAACAACGGGTCTGTGAATTCAAGTATAGGTTAGATTAAGTTTTGAGTCGGGTGAATTTTGAATCAATCAATGCTTTTGGGTCAGTATGGTTTCAAGGTGAGTAATTTCTGATTCTATGAACCGATTTCTTAGGCCAAATATTTTTTCATTTTAGAAGAACATGGGTTACATCATTGACAAAAGAAATCAAAACGAACATACAAATCAACATGACTTGGTCACACACCCAACCACACATATTCTAACATGCTCATGGCAAATTTGTCCAAGTTACAAGTCATCGTATTCCCTTCACACTTAACATAGTTCCATTTACAAGAAGAAAAAAAAAACCCTTACTTAATCGACGTAAAACAACAGAGTTTATTTACCCTTCGCACGTATAAGGATCATTAGAATGGTTAGACTCCATATAAATGCAAAAGAAACATCTTTTTAAAGAAACTTTTTATTTGTAGTTTGCTAAAAATATTATTAGTAATTATATGTATATGTATTGAATGCTTCCAAAGATAATGACAAGTAATCCAACACCAAAATTAAAGTGATAATAAACAATCATTATAACCCTTTTCCATTTGCATGTAAAACGAACAATAGTCCAAACTGCATGTAACTTAGCATGTACTACTACTCAAATACAAGCAACTTCTATATCTTAGCTTTAATGAAAAATGGTTTAATAAATTACCCACCAAATTAAATTTCCAACGGTCGAATTAGCAAATTTTTGCATTAAACCAGTTGTTTAATTAGGGAAAGATTGGCATCACCAAGATCAAGAAAGAACAAGGATCAAGAATCTTCACTCGTAATTAAATTCTCCAATTAGTAGTACTTTGTTTTTCAGAAAGAAATTAAGAAAATAAATATATATTAATTGTACATTGCTTGCATTTGAAATGTATGTTTTGCTCCCAAAAAAATAAAAAGAATTTTTTGGTTCAAGAAATCGAGGTTGAACTGCACGCCTCTATTCAGTCTGTGTATTAACTACGTACTCATAACACAAGGCTTTCTCTTCCTGGAAATGCGTTGCCTTTTCCAGTTTTTCTTTGCCAGTAGATTCATTTTTCCCCCACTAATATTGAAAATACTAAAACAAAAATAAAGGGAAAAAAAGGGTGGATATCAGAATTCTGATTCCTTCTTTAATTCATTTTTCCAACTTTTATGCTCTGCAGTTGGGTCCTTGTTAACCACAGATTTTGATTTTGTGGTCAATTTATTATTTTATCCCAAGTGGGCAATTTTTATAATAAGTACATGGAAATGTTTGTTTTTAAAATATGAAAGAGGGTAATAATGAGATATTCTAACTATTTGAATTCATATTTTGGAGAGCTTGATCAGATACAATTTATCAATTGAGTTAAAAGAAAGGATAATTATATCTTTACATGATATGAGCAGAAGTGAAGGAAATTAGACTTTGGAAAATGCTTGATGGGAAAAAAAAAAAGGGTTGGGATACATCCAGTTCTGGCAAAAGCTGACCCGACCTAAAATCGATCGGAGACCGACCTGGCTTTTCAAACCTAAAACATAACAAACCTAGAATATGGGGCATATCGAATCCGACCTGTCCGAATTGATAGGCCTAGACTCTAGATGCATCAACATTAACATTTGCATTCAAATGTTGATAAGGGAGATAGAGAGGAAACTTATTCTTTTATCAATTCAATTAAAGACTAAAGTTGACCTTTCTATTGACCTTGAAGAATTTATTCTAGATGGTTTCAAAATACGTACTAGAAGTAAGAGGAGGGAGAAAGCCTTGTTACGAATTAAGAGGGAAATGGTTATGGAAGCTCTACTTCAAATGAAATCCTTTATAGGAGCCAAAGAACTTAAAGATATCGCTAGGGAGGTTGCTCGTAGGGTTGTAGTTGTCGTGATAGGTGCATACATTTAGACTTGACAATTAGGTCATTAGCTCGGTTTCAAGTCAGACCTATTTGAGTTAGGTTAGTTTTGGTTGACAATGTTTGGGTTGGCTCAAGTTATTCCAATCCTTCTCTATGAAATCAGATTTAAATTGGGTCATTTTTGGACAAAGTTAATTTCTAATCGCTTTATATATTTTTTTGTCCCATTAGTATTTTGAAAACAAACAACTTCAATCAATAATAAATTGGCATTTCTCATAAAAAAAATAAATAAATTGGCATTGAGTAGGATTAGGAGTCAAATCACTTTATGTTCGACCCATTTCAAAATAAAATAAATTTGACATTTTTAAGCTTGGACCATATTAAAATTCAAATGAAATCATTTGAGCCGGGACAATTTTAGCAGGTAGGTGCATTACATTTGAGCTGCAGGTTTGATATGCCTTAACAAACACAACTGCAACCAATGGTCCATCACCATCACCCAACCCCTCCATAATATTAAAGCAACCCACCCCCTCCTGTACTTTACCGGACCTTTTCTTTTGGTCCACATTACATTACCACAGTTAAAATTTTGTCTAGTTCGGATATTCTAATTTGTTCGTCCCGAAATAAATTTCGTTTATTCGGATATAATTTTGGTATTGTTCGAATTGATCGAATATTTTAACGTAATATTTCTTCTTTTTCCATTATTGAATCCAATTTTGATCTGAATTGTGTTTTGTTTGAATTGTCCGATCCTATAAAAACTGAGTACAGACATCAAGGCCTTATCTTATATCTTTTAGTGTGGTAGAATAACCACTATATGTAACTGCCACACTTTATTTTACCTATATCCGTTTTATCTCACCCAGTGTATTTAGCTTTATCTACAGACGGCGCAAAACTAATCCAAGACCCAAATCGAGAAAAACTACCTCAAATGAATGATCAAATTTTACCCGAACCCCGAAATCGATCCGATTCAAATTCACAGCCTAATAACCCCAAATCAAACCAGAACTTAATTGGAAAGAACCTGTCAACCAAAAAACCGATCTTCATAGACTCGAACCCAAACTGGTTCACCTGATTGTCGGGTCTAACTTAATAAACTTTATCTAACCAACTTACCAACCTACCACACAAGACCCAAACTTAGAAAAACAACCTCAAATGGATGATCGATTTTGACCCAATCCCGAATACGATCCGAACCACAACCTGATTAAAATCCACACCATAATGACCCCTAATCAAATCAAGAACCTAATCGAAAAGAACTTGCCAACTCGAACTGATATTCATCCAGCCCAAGCACGAACTGATCTACTTGATTGTCGGATCTAACTTTATAAACTTTATCCGACCAACTTACCAACCTACCACACAAAAAAAAGACCCAGCTTCTATCCGATTTTGATATAGACCAAAATTAACCAACCTAAATTTAACCCTAACCCAAACTTTTACCAACACACATTACATAAAAATTACTCCCTCCATTCCATATTAATTGACACATTTTAAAATTTTTCACATACCAAGGTTTAACTAAAAAAAACTACCTTCATAATTAAATAGCACTATTTTCCAAGGCATTTTTTCGGATACCAAGGTATAGGTAGTGGGAGAATGTGAGTATGAGTAGCTTTTATTGATTGAAAAAGTAAAAATTTAATATAATTATTAAAGTGAAAATAATTAAATTAGGTATTGGGAAATAGAAAGTGACAATTATTTTAAAACAAAAAAAATTAGTTTAAGTGTCAATTAATATAAAACGAAGGGAGTACCTCCGAAACTGGACCCCACTCTCTCAAACCTTCATTAGTGGTCCCCACATTTCCCCCGTACCGTTACACTTACATCCCTCCCTCTTTCAAAATCTCCCCCATCACTAAAAACCCAGAGAATCACCAACAACACTACACAGAACACAACACCCCGATTATCCGAAAAACGCCACAAACAAAAACTAACTAGAGAGAGAAACATAAACATACTACAATGACAACGGTAAGGACGAGGGCAAAGTGGCACCCCCCGCCGCCGCAGACGCCGCGCATCCTCCACCTCCCGCGGCGGAGCACTCGCCGGAAACACCCCAAATCCGCCGCCTCCAAGCCGGCGCCGGCGGAGGACTCGAAGGGGAAGCTGGAGAGGCTGTTCGAACAGGAGCGGGCGTTCGCGTACGGCGTCCCACCGGTGGTGCTCCTGAATTCCGGCCGGCGGGAGAGGGTGGTTCCGGCGGCGGAGGACGGCGAGGAGAGAGATAGTGAGGGGGAGAAGTGGAGGTTTCAGGCGGAGATGTTGAGAGCGGAGTGTAATCTTTTGAGGATGGAGAGAGAAGTTGCGGTCAAGAAATTGAAGAAGGAGAGAGGGTTGATGCAGAGTGGTTTGAAATCTGCGATTCATACTTTGCTTTCTGTTAGTATTTTTCATTTCATCACTCTCTAATTACTCTACTTACCTTAATTTTATTGAAAGAAATTTATTTGATTTACTGTTGTTTTTTTTTTTTAAAAAATGATTCATACAAACAATCCCAAATTCCTGATCAGAATGAATAGAATCCAATCAAGGCTATGAATGAATTCGCAATCAAATTGAATTCTGCAAGGAAACTTAAAAGAAAACAAAGTATGGACTGATTCTTGATTGGGAATTTGGTTTCTCCTGTGTCCATATTGATTCTTAAGAAAAAGTTTTTAAATTTTAGGTCAATTTATTTTGATTTATATTCCCCTAATAAAAGAAAAAGTGGTTTGAAATTGGCCATTCATACTCTGCTTTCTGTTAGTATTTTTCATTTCATCACTGTCTAATTACTCTACTTACCTTCATTTTATTGAAAGAAATTTATTTTGTTTGCTGTTGTTTTTTTGAAATGTTAATTCACATAAGAAATCCCAAATTCCCAATCAAAATGAATAAAATGAAGGGTATGAATTCCCAATCAAATTGAATTCTGCAACGAAACTTAAAAGAAAAAAAAAAGTATGGATTGATTCTTGATTGGGAATTTGGGATTTCTCCTGTTTTGATATTGATTCTTAAAATGTCTTCTATTACGTAGTAGTATGCAGCAACTGATTTTTAAATTTTAGGTCAATTGATTTTGATTTATTTTCCCCTAAAAAAAGAAAAAGTTAGCAATTTCTTAAGAAAAAGTTAGCAAATGATTTTTAAATTTCAGGTCAATTTGATTTTGATTTATTTTCCCCTAAAAATAAGAAAAAGTTAGCTATTACTTAAGAAAAAGTTAGCTATTAATAACTTGATATTAATCATATTGTAGTTTAGGGTTATGCAATATAAATCTTCATGGGTTGGTTGAGGAATTCAAATTGAGTTGGGGTTTCTAAATTTGTGATACTTTTGTTTTGGAGGAGTAATTTGATTTTGTACTGCATTTTGCATGGAATTGGCCATGCACATTGCTTCCAGTTTTTATTTCTATTAAAATTCATTATGATTTCAATGAAACTGTCTCATTCAAATTACATATTTAATATTTTGATATTAAATTTGTCTTTTATTTGAATTTGTGAATGCTGGATAGGGTATAATTCATTTTGTAATTTTTTTTTTTGCGTAAAATTGGCAATGCACTATGCACTTGCACTGTTCTGTCTGACTTAAAATCCGAAATTCTGATTTTGGATTTTTTATGTTTTGTTTGAATTTTCGGATAGGGTAAAGTTCAAAATAGAAACAATGTGGGGGATGGGATGGGATGGGATTGTAAATTCATTTTCTGTTTTCTAATATAATATTTTGATTTGAACTGTCATCAGTCATGCCTCAGTTGTACTACCTTTTTTTCATGTAACTATTTAATAATTCACGTGAATGTATATGTTTTATTTGATTGTTTTTTTTAATGCAAAATCTCCTGCTTTTATGTTCTAATGTCTGTTTCTTCACAAATTCTACGCAAAATCGTCTTACCATCATTTTTTTAATACAAATTTTACTGATAGTTTATTGGTTAATGATTTTCTTAGTCACCCAAGTAGATGATTACTCAATTTGTGTCTTCTGATAAACTTATTTATGGTGGGAAGATTTTACACAAATTTTTTTTTTATTGGTTGATTTGCTGCTAAATATCGAAAAATAAGCTGAGTAAATTGCTATAATTTTGTGTGAATTACAGGGGAAGAAGAAGATCATAGAAGGTGAAAGTGTGAACTCAGTGTTAGAGGAAGAAATTGAGGAGTTAGCCAAAAAGCTTGTAGAGTTGCAAAGGAGTTCTAAGATGAAACATTCTAGGCATAACAGCAGCAGCAGCAGTAACTTTGATAAGCAAGCATCTGTGCTTCAGAAAGAGCTCGAAAAACTCGGAGAAAATGGTGAGAACGATGTCGTAGGGGAGATATCGGAATCCGGGTTTTCAACTGAGAAATCCAGAGATGGGTTTGGTTCGAGTCGAAGGTCCAACAGGCTTGCTGATGTAAGTGCCTTTTTTTCTGCTTAATGCTGTTATATGTATGCTTTAGTGATATAGAGTTGAGTGTAAGACGAGTACGATTAGGGTATGTCCATGATATGGATAGAAACATTTTTATTTTTTTTTATTTTTGAATCCGTCGGAATCACCTTCTTCATGCACTCGAGTACATTGGGGAAGATTATCTATATCTGGATCCCCTCGGTCTTTGCATTTGCGGGATCGTACTGAGGTTTGCTGCTGCTGTTGTTGTTGTAATGTACTGAAACGAAATGCCTAGGACAATCAAAACCGGTCTTTGTGAATTTTTAATATGATTCAGAGTGTAAGATTGCTCCATTAGAAGACCTCATGCCCTTTTTGTAGCGGGATTTTCGGGGTATCAGATTTGGGAGTTGGACAACCAGGACTAGGTGTTTGGATGTGATTGTTATTTAGATTTGGGCATTCTTTGGTATGTCTGTTAGTTCTCGAGTCTTGAACGGAAGAACGAAAGTTGAAGGCTTGAAACCTACACATTTTTTGCATACTTGCATAACTTGATCTAATGGTATTGAAAACAACTCATTTTTAGCCTAAGTACAGTAGTTTCAATTTGAACCCCTGTAATCAAGCTTGATATAAATAAAACAACTCTCAGCATGGGTCCTAGGATAAAGAGCCATGATGATTGATGAGGCATAATAGCTTTGAGTTCTAATGCTTAGAATGGAAGGTTTGCATTATAATAATAAGCTGACATAGGTAGGGGAATTGAATTTGTGCAGGTGGAGACATTGAGAAGGAAAATGGAAAGATTATCAAAGGGGAAGCTGTTGAAAAGAATGGAAGAAGAGTATGGAACCATGTTGGCTTCTTCTTCAGCCAACTCTGCTTCAACTTCCAAGAGACATGACCTCCCTGAGCCCTCCTCTTCGTTTCCTCTCCGGTTACACTTTCAGTCTCAGGTATGTTCTTTTGCTCCTCCTTTAATTTGGACATCTCTCTATAGTAATCTTACTTGACTTGGGACCTTACCTATAACTAAGCTACAACACTGTACCACCCAACGACGCGCATAACTTTGCGTTTAGAGAGACTGATTCCTTGAGACCCACAAAAACTTTTGAGAAAACCTTCGACTTTGTAGCTTACCTATGTCGACTATGACAACACCACTAGCTCAGTGTGGGTTCCTGCTTGCATGGGTCCAGTCCAGCCTGACCTCAATATGCATAGTTCTGACAATTGGATCATTTGGGGCATGGTTGGGTCAACATGATTCCGATTGGGCCATTTTTGGGTTGGTTTATTTCTTAGTCCGTTATGTTTGTCTTAGAAGGGCTAATTCCTAGAGACCCCCGAGAAAACTAAGAGAAAATCAATAAAAATTGAGAAAACCTTCGACTTTGTAGCATACCTATGACTATAAGTCTATAACACCACCACCCAATGCGAGTCCTGCTTGCATGGGATCGAGCCTCACCTCAACATGCATGCACTTGATTTAGGTTGGGCCATATTTGGGTCAGTTGATTATTATTAGCTTGATAAGTTTGCCTTGAGAAAATGGACAACTATGGAGAAAATGAAATCCGGGTCAAGCCGGGTTCGAGCACATTATTTCGGGTCAATCAATTCCAATTTCGGGTCTGCAGGAGGGGAAATCAGGAGAGCTATTTTATTTGGAAACGGTTAATCTCAATGGAGAGAGACTGATTCCTAGAGACCCACCTCGACTTTGTAGCTGACCTATACTATTTGGTGCTAAAAATGTGTATGCAGGAGGGGAAATCAGGAGAGCTAAAGACATGCTCAGGTCAGTGTAAAGCCATAGTGAGGAGGATCATGGAACAGGTGAGGGCAGAGA
Organism: Portulaca oleracea; assembly: GCA_029582165.1. Taxonomy (NCBI): domain Eukaryota; kingdom Viridiplantae; phylum Streptophyta; class Magnoliopsida; order Caryophyllales; family Portulacaceae; genus Portulaca; species Portulaca oleracea. The sequence continues at coordinate 37,794,276 of CM055885.1, read as the reverse complement.
CAGAACAATGGTCTCAGATGCAAGAGATGCTGGGACAGGTCAGGGAGGAAATGGAAGAATTGCAGGCTTCAAGGGATTTCTGGGAAAAACGAGCCCTTGATTCCACTTCTAAAATCGAAACTTTGAACTCTCAGGTAAGTCTCTACAGAGACACTACATCCTTTGAACTGTAAATGACCACCAACTCCAGCTGTTAGACTGTTCAGAAGCGCGATGTCTTAGAAACTTGTGGCTTTTCCCATAGTTTGTCCAGAATTGTCCCTCATTTCGAAACTTTTGAGGTTGGCTAACTGAAAATTTCCTTTGAAAATAGGTGGAGGAATGGAAGCAGAAGGCAGTTTCTTCAGAAAGAAAGGAGAATCAGCTGCACGAACAAGTACGAGAGCTTCAACAAGAGCTTGAGAAATTGATGATCGAAAGAAGCAGGCAAGCCTCTGAACTGAGACCGAGGAAAGACGCAGGACCGATTTCACTCGGAGCCCAACTTGCTAGGGAAAAACGACTGCTAAATTCTTCCGTAGGAAGAGGAGCAAATGATAGTGAGAATAGAGACGTAAAATTTGTTGATGATGGGAATAAGAAGGGAGCTCAAAAGAGTAGTGGCAAGGTTTTATCATCAAGTCGACATCCATTGAAGGAGATTAGTGGTAATAATCTGTCACCCTTGGTGAGGCAAAATAGTAGAAGATCTGTGCACCCTTTGCATAGTCCTCTTCAGGGTTCCTAAACTCTAGGAAAGATGGAGGAGATTGATCTGTTTTGACAAGTTGTTTGTATAATTTTATGGTACAAGTTTGAGAAAGAAGAGTTGTGGTTTACAATTGTCATGGTGTCCATTCTTCAAAGTAATTCAACAGTATGAGAAGCCTATCTTGGTGCATTTGCTCCTTGGAAAGGTATGTGCTAAGTAACACTATAACAAAACAACAATAACTCCCTGTAAAGGTAGACAATCTTGATTTGGTGGTAAAAACATCATAATGGTTCAAAATGATGAGCATAAAGCTTCTTGCTTGAATTTTGAAGAGGAACTTGATTTGATTATTACCCCTTGTTTGAAGTGGAACTTTATCTGGTTTTGTGATACTTGACCCTATTCTTTGGATTAGTTATTTTCAAGTTAGGATAGTTAGGTTTGGATAAATTGGGATAAGTTATGATGTTTTTTTGAGGAATTGTGTTTTTAGAGTAGATGTTTTTTTAGGGAATTGTGTTAGGTTAGGATAAATTAGAATAAAATAGGAGAGTTAGAACCAACCTGACAAAAGAACAAGACCTACCGCTTATGGAAATTTAGCATTATTAAGGGCTATTATCTGGGCTTTAGGACCCAAAGCCCAAAAATTTCAGTATATTACAAAGGAATTCCACCAACACCACATTATTCTACCACCAAGTTAAAATAATTGAAATTGGTGACATACTGCAAGCTGAAATTTAATATTCTCAAAGCTTGAACTGTTACTTTGTACACTGAAAATTTAGATCATTCGCCATTCTATAAAGCCATGGATAATTTAAACACAACATTTCAAAAGAAAAAGTTTTGCTTTTGATTAAACTAAAGAAAAGAAAACATCCACCTTCCGTGTTGCTACATGAATGAATTTTCTAGGCACGATCATGAACTTAAAATTTAAAACCTTGATCACATTAAATATTAACCTAAAAGGGTTGATTGGAGGTAAAATTGACATCCAACTCCACAATCTTTTGGCAGGAGTATTTTAAATAGCATTTAGTATTTTAACTAACCAAAATTCTAATTTATCTAATTTTAATTATTCGATAATGCAGTGTTTTGTTTTAGTGCATAGTGTCTCATGGAGTATTTTGCAAACGTTAAAGATGTTAATGTCTCATATGAGCTGCCAGCATTTGATAAAGTGCTTCCATCGATTGGAAATTTGGATTATCTAAGAAGTTTAATTCAGAGTCAATTATTTGAATTTTCTACTTTTTATTTGAGCCTTTGTGCATATTTCATGAATTTAAATAATAATAGTAATAGTAATGATCATAATTTTGGATATTCAAGTCATTCCTTTTCAGTTATTTTATAATCACCAACTAATGCAACCTTCAAATTCACCGAACATAGTGTTATAATTTGTAAATAGCACTAGACTGCTATAAGCTATGCACTCAAATGCAATAACTATCCGCTGCTCAAATAGTTATCCACTATTAGAATAGCTAATTTCACCGAGATGAACCACTCACACGACAAACTTTAAAGCTTTGCTTGGAAGGAGAGTTAAAAATGGGGAGTAGAAGTTCATAAGAGTAAAGGAGAGTGAGAGTATGGGAGGGTTCATAAGAGTAAGATGTTACCCCTGCTTGGGAGAACATTTGGAGAGTTCATAAGAGTAAAATATTAAATGACATATTTACCCTTTCATAATATATGTAATACAATATAATACATGTACATTAGGGTTAGGGGTATAATGGTCATTTTCTATGTTATGTATGATATAATTATATTAAACACTAGCTTACACCCCAAATTGGGGTGTTAAAAAACCAAGGGTAAAGAGGTGTAAAGGAGAGTAAACCCTACTCCCTCTTACTCTCCCTTACCCTCCCTCACTCTCTTCCCAAGTAGGAGTAAGGAGGAGTAGGTACCCTCCTTAACCCCTCCTAACTCCCCTTTACCCCTCTCCTAAACAGGCCCTAAAGGACCCTATCCCGAACCTCTCTTTAAGGAGTGTTTGACTACCGACTTTTTCAAGTAGTCTTTAACTTTTTTGACACTGTTAATTTTTTTTTGGCCAAGGTCAAAAAATTACCTAAAGTATTTGGTAAAAAGCTTTTTAATATTAGCTTTTTGGTCCAATAAACAAGTTTTCAAAAAACTATTTGAAGAAACTTTTCACAAACAGTTACTTTACCAAACATATTCCTTGTAAAATCAAACAGTTAATCTAAACAACTATTAGCTAATAGCTACCAGCTGATTGACAAAGGACTTTGGGGGTATTTGGCAACAAACTTTTTGGAGTAGCTTTGAGCTTTTTGAATTTTGAATACTGTTAGCTTTTTAAACAAACTCAAGAAGCTATCTTAGGTGTTTGATAAGTACCTTTTTTATATTAGCTTCTTGGACCCAATAAGTTAGTTTTCAAAAAAGCTACTTGAAGAAGTGTTTGGAGGTAGCTTTTCACAAATAATTATCTTACCAAACACTTTTCCTACAATCAACTAACCCAAACAGCTAATACAAACTATCAGCTAAACCAAAAGAGTACCTTTAATTTCTATTCCAGGACATTTTCCATGATCCTTCGCCTGACCCTACCACATCCTCACCTTAAAAACAAAGCTAAAACAAAAGAAAAGAAAAACATACCCAGTAATTTTCAAGGTTTGTATTCACCACTCACCAGTCTCTACAACTCCCTCCCTCTTCAGCTCTTCTCCCCAAGGTGTCAAATGTTTCCTGACAACCTCAGCGTGCTGGTGGTTGATGATGACCCAACATGGTTGAAAATACTTAAGAAGTTACTCAGCAAGTGCTCTTATGAAGGTTAAGCTTCCTGTCTTTATGCTGTGTTTAAAGAAATGCTTGAATGGTTCTTTGAATATGAAAGCTTTCTGGGGTCTAATTCCAAGGTTTTATTAATGGAGTTTCTCTAAGTATTATGCTAGAATGATCATCAAATTCTTGTGATGATGTTTTATGCAATGGATTGGCTATTTGTTATAAGTTTGGTTGAGTTCAAATCTTGATGGAAGCAAAACTATTCTCATGTGGGAATTGTCCTTATCCCTAGTCCGGACTTATAGAGCTTACTAGTGGCTATCCTGATAATGGGTAGGTTGCTTACTCTTGCTAAAAAAGGGGTAAAAAAGGGTACATGTAAGGAATCAACTCAATCAAAATGCAAAAGGTTGAAATGGGAGTTGGAAAGCTAAGACTTAGGCTTATGATGGTACGCTTTATTTAATGTGTAAAACCATCATTGGACCTTCAACCATCTGCTTAAGCTTTTATTTAAGAGGGTCCCAAATTAACTATAGTAAAATTTTCATAGGGAGGGATCTCTGTGTGACAATGTCTTAGGAAAAGAAAGTATATTTGTATCATATCTGTTCACCTTTAGGTGATGTGGCTTGGTTATGTTTCATCTGATCTTTTTGATGGCTCTTCAGTGACCACATGCACATTTGCCCTAGATGCTTTGAAGTTGCTCCGTGAGAGAAAGGATGATTTCGACATTGTCATCGGCGATATCAACTTGCCTGACATGGACAGATGGACTGCTTTAAATTTCTGGAACAAGTTGGGCTAGAAATGGATCTTCCAGTGATTAGTCGGTTACTAATCTTTCTTTGGAATTTCGTGCTAATCCTACGCATATGTTTCATCGCTGACAAATTTCATGAACTGATGCAGTGATGAGTCGTGATGGTGAATTAAGCAGAGTAATGAAAGGAGTACACCATGGAGCATGTAATTATCTTCTCAAACCTATACGGATGAAGGAGCTTAAGAACATATGGCGGCATGTTGCAAGGAAGACGGTTAAGGGCTCTGAGGATGAAAATAGAAGAGAGTATAACAATGCACACTACGATGGCAGCCAGACTAGTTTAAGGAAAAGAAGAGACACGGATAACAAGCATGAGGAGAAAGGCTCAAGTGATCAGTCTTTTGCACGGAACGCTAACGTTGTTTGGACTGTTGGACTTCATCAGAAATTTGTCAAAGCTGTAAATCAGATCGGAATGGACAGTGAGTATAACCCTTTCGAAGACTCTGTTATGGATATGACTTTCCTGAATCATAGTCTGAGAGGGGCATGTTATTTCATTCTCAAACTTAAGTAAGCTTTTCCCGAATGAGGGTTGGAAAGTTTTCACCATAAACATTCTATCAAACGCACCCTTAGAGTTTCTCCAGTCGATGGGTATGATAAGAAGGTAAAGTTAAGTTTCTGATAGCTTTTGGGAAGTTTGCGTAAGAGGTACCTTTGGGTGAACTTTAAAGGTAGGTAGGTTTGTGTAAATTTGGGTAATAATTGAACATATCTTTCTCGCAGAAGCGGATCCAAAGACGATACTTGATTTGATGGCTGTGCCATGGCTGACAAGGGAGAATGTTGCAAGCCATCTTCATGTTAGTTCCTTGGAAATCATGCCTCCTACTTGTTGATTTCCTAGCCTGTGCTGACTGAGATGTCCCTACGTACATGTTTTTAACTTGTGCAGAAGTACCAAGTGTACCTGAGAAGACTACAGAAGGAAGTTGAAAGAATAGAATCTACTGGAAGTTTCGACGCCCCATATTCTACCTTACCACAACAAAATGACATTATGAGCAAGGTCATGGTCAGGTGGACATTTGTTATGCTAAATATGATTGTTGAGATATGCAAAGCACTGATTGCCCAAGAGGCAGGCCAAGGTAAAACAGACCGTCAAATTCACCTCGTGATTAGCATGGTTACATCTCTGGTATTGCTCGTGTTTTGTACATTCCGTGCTCAGCCTGAAATGTTGGTGAAATAACTGAATCGCCTTTATTGCAGAAGTGGGTCCGAATACGATACTTGACCTGATGGGTTTGCCAGGGCTGACAAGAGAGAATGTTGCAAGCTATCTTCAGGTCAATTCCTTACAAATCACCCCTGATAGTTGTTGATTTACCATGCATTTGCTGAATAGCTTGCAGGCGCTCTTAGAAATAGGCATGTACATGCATATTTGGACCGAAATAGTTCTTTGTTACAAGTATCTGGTAAACCCTAAACTGGACAGAGTTTAAACCGCTATGAGATTATTTAGTTGCATTGCATTGCATTGGCAGACTAGGATTTGTGACCGTTTCCTCATATAATTTGTGGGGTTTTTTTTGTGTATATATATATATATATATATATATATATATATATATATATATATATATATATATATATATATATAACACTTTTCAGACTTTCCGAGTTTACGTGTGTGGCACACAACGGGAAGGCGAAGCAGAAATCTGTACTGAGCAATATACTGAATATTTCAGCCAGCCAGATTCTACCTCAGCTCAACAAAATGATTCCCAACGGGCACTCATAGGGACTGGCACTGAACAATCACCTCTTGCTTCAATGACTCGAGTAATCTTATCAAGAACACTTGGGAACAAAGTATTTGTCAAGTGGACGTTTGTCGTGCTAAATGTGGTTGTCGAGATATTCCAAGCTGTGCTTGCCCAAGAGGCAGCCCAGGGTAAAATGCACCGTCAAATTTTCCTCATGATTAGCGTAGCAACGTCATCTGTTTGCTTGGTAATGGCATTGCTCGAGGCATTTCACAAAGGCAGGAGCAGTGGAGTGGAATGGCGGAAAAGGGGTCGTCGGTCATGGTTTTACTACCCTGGTGTTGAAGTCCGGTTGTTTGGGTCATTTTTCCTCTATTTCGGTATCATTTGCCCCGCGGTCCAGCTTGTCATCAGCTTAATAGCAAAAGTTACCAACAAAGATTTCGTAAAGTTCGACTATGTCCCGTTGTTGCTCTCTGTTGGTCACTTGGGGGCAGCAGTGATTTCCTCTAAAGAGAAGACGGTTGTGTTGGGTATTGTGGAGTGCAGAATCCATGGGTATAAAATGGTTGAAGGCAAGCTTGTCAAGGACTTGGGAACTTACTTGTTTGAATGTCCTGACTGCATTGAGTCCACTGAACATATCCTGTGACAGCAAACTGGCTACTCGACCTCCTAAGATTGTCTAATTCTCGGATTTCAACTTCGACATCCACAACAATGGTTGTAAATCAGAGTGACAGAGAGAGATGAATGGTTTGTAAATTGTAATGTATTTGTTGATCTCACTCCCAACAACCCAAAAGGCTATATATACCATCTTCCCTGTTTTTGAAGTGTCGACTGCCGTACCCTTGTCAGGGTATAAGGGTCCAACACGGGTTACGGCAGAGAAAATGAAGAGTCGGAGTAACATAGTCCATCCCTAAAGTTTACTAAACCCTAAACCCTAAACCCTAAACTTGTCCTTCACTAAACTGCAAGGCAAAATCATGGAAAAAGAACCAGAACGAAAGGGCAAATGACTATTGCTGTGGAATAAGATTCTCCAACATCAAACAGAACCCAAAAGAAAAAAGAAAAAAAAAAGGAAGCAAGAAACAGGGCTCTAAAGTGTTTCATTGACGACCTTCATTATTTACAATATCTAGGAATCGGGGGTTCGGCCATCTGGCTACCTTCTACATAGAGAGGGAAAACGGTGCTACTATGGAGTTCAACACTTTCACTAACAAAAGTTAGTTCAAGTGGGAGTAGTTAGAATAGTATACCAAAACAATTAATCTAGGGTGTATTTGGTGTAAAGAAAAACTATTTTCTAGGAAAATGGTTTTCCTTATAAAATGATTTTCTTAGAAAATGAATTTTTATTTGATATTTTCCCGTGTTTGATATACAAGAAAATGATTTCCTAGCAAACGATTTTCACATGTTTGACAATAGAAAAATAAAGATTAAAATGTGTGTGTGAGAGAGAGGTGGAGAGAGAGAAATATTAAAAGGGGTGCATGAGAGAGAGTGGTGGAGAGAGAGATTAAAACGGATGTAATTAGATAGATTGGTGGAGATAGAGAAATATCAAAATGGGTGCAATAGAGAGTGATAGAGAGAGAAAAACGAGAGAGATATATTAAACCACATGCAAGAGAGAGTGATCGAGAGAAAGAAATATTAAAACGAGCGCAGGAGAGAGAGTGATGGAAGAAAGAAAAACGAGAGATAAGATATTAAAATGGTTGTATGAGGGAGAGAAAGATGTGAGAGAGAAAAATATTCAAATCAGTGCGTAAGAGAGAATGGTAGAGAGAGAACGAGAGAGACGTACAAAGAGAGTAGAAGAGAGAGGGAGAAATGATTTTTCTTATGGTGCGTTTGGTTGTTTCCCGGGAAAGACTTTCCCAGGAAAAACTTTTCCGGGAAAGACTTTCCCTAGCCCCCCCTGGGAAACATTTTCATGGGTTTGTGAGGGAAATTGTGGGTCCCACATCAAAACTTTCCCGGGAAAGTTTCTCAACCAAACATGGGTAAGTTTTTTCAACTTGGAAAAGTTGAGAAACTTTCTCGGGAAAGTTTCTCAACCAAATGCCCCCTTAGGTTGAAGTCAAAAAAATAATTTATAAATAGATAAGGGGAAATCATTTTCTTAAAAAATGGTTTTCTAACAACCGAAAATGGGACCCTAATAAAAATAGCTAATTCACTGTAAGTTCTTCTGTATTTAAGTCTTAAGTCTCCGCGTGGGAATGGCAATGGCATATATCATCACTCAAACATCTACTCGTGCGTTCTTTGAGCTTTTTCCTGCCCCCACCATGGAAAAAGGCAACGTAAGGGAGCAGGAAAGCTCCGAGAACGCGGTTGGAGCTGTGTTTTTTAGATGTTTTATCTGGGTGAAAAACCTCTTGGACCTATGAAAAATACTGAATTTCAGTATTTTGTGTTACAGTTCATAAAATGCTAATCATCATCCAGTAATCAAGTTGTTTGGATCGTCGAAGTCATCGATGGGGGAAGGACAGCTTCAGAGCCGGGCAGCTGACGATTTCTGGGAACAGTTTCGTATGTCTTTTCATCTTGCCAAATGTCAAATGTGTGTGTGTGTGTGACAGTGTGTGTGGTGATTACTTGCTAACTAAGGTTTGGTTTCCTCCCTATTCTGTTTTAGTCTCCTCACAACACAATGAAATCAGTGGTGCTGTTGAAGAACTTGATGATGATTCATCAGATTCTGATGACCATCTATCTCCACCATTCCTTTGCTTCCATCCCAGACATCCTCCTAAACATCCTCATAAGATATTCAGACAAAATCTAATGCAGCTCTACACAGATAGTTAGGAGACAAATTCACAGAATCCATTCAGGTTATGATATGCGTGTTGTTTAGACATTTCGACAAAATATTAAGCAGCTCTAAACATATTTGATAGTTACGGAACAAATCTTTATTAGCTTGCTGCAGAAATTATGATGAGTAGTGATCCCAAACCTAAGTATGCAGCTATGAGCTATACTCTTTAGTCTTCACTGACTGATGTGAACAGTTTGAAGCATGCATTTGACGTTCTCAAGACGAGCATTCATCTCTTCATTTGAGGCATCGATCATCCTCAGGACCTTTATCTCCTCCTGCCATTTCTCTATCTGCTCCTTATGGATCCTGTAATATTATCCATTTTCAAAACCAGGCACAATGAGGCAATCTTCTTAGCTAGCTTCTGATAATCTTATTTTGCTGTTGTTTTTATGCTTACATGAGAATTCGCTCTTCATATTCCTGGCTTAGCTTGCTGAAAGTTGACTTTCCTGATTCGAGCATCTCAGAAACCTGCAATCATAAACCGATGTCTTAGATTACAGACATTATTGCATTGATGAGGGGAAATGACCTGTTTAGTTTAGACTCAATTTTCTCAAGCATTTGAGCTATACCAGTTGGTTGAATCTCTCGACCTTCTCAAGTATTTGAGCAATGCCTAAGTTCATCTCTTCTGACCCGGCGAAGTTCATTCCATCGTCTTCTTCTCCAATTTCTTCTGTGGCATTTTCTTCATTCTCATATTCATCATGCTCCATCTGCCAGAATGTATTGAACACTTTATCCTCTGATTCCGAAGTTGTACTTCCAGTTAAGCCAAGTTTAACTTACATCATGCGTCTTACGCTTCTTTACAGCTTCTCCCTCTTTGTTCTCCATCACATTCAACGGCAAACAGAGACAACTTAATGCTTTCCTGCACAGTGAAGAAACACCAGTAGATGAGTGGCTTGTGTTGCTAAAAGTTAGGTGACTACTTGGACAACAAAACGCTTTGACTTCCGCATGAACATTCATATGATTTTCTGGCATTAAACATACTACTTGTAATTCTCTGTAATTCAGGAGTATACACCAAAAAAAGCTTAATCCAGAGAAGAGCTTGGTTCCACAATTTGCTCAACAACACATAACTTGTTCTTATAAAACTGACTCTACATGAATGGATTAGTCATGCTCAAACACTGAATCCTAATTTGTTGCAAGGAGAATCAGATCTGTGCAATAAACTTGACGAGGAAACGCCATTAGTCATTGAGCTAATAAGCTCCAAAACAATAGTTCCAGAAGATACGGCGAGTTCACAATAGAAAATCTGAAATCTAAACTTTATTAGCGGTGTGATCTACGCTAATACATTAGACTTGCCAACTGAATGAATTCTGATTTTTCTGGCGATAGTAATACGCCTATATTTTCATGAACAGGGGAAAAAAATCAGCAGGAATTCTACAAGTCCGAATTACGTTTCTGAAATAATGGCTTACGATTTCAGATCACTTGTCACAATTCAAAGCACGAAGTAAAACTTCAAATAATGAGGACCGATAATCTGAAACCAGATTCGGACAAGCAAGCAAGCAGAGTAGCGATTCAACTCGCGCTACTATCGGTTTTCATGCAGTAACTGAAAATCGAAATGAACACCTACGACTACTCTCAAATCACAAATGCAGCTAAATGTTTTAGAATGCGAATTTCGTAAGTAGCGATCAATCGCAATAACTACAGCCAGACACCGAAATTCAGCATCAAAATTGAACGATCAAACAAATCGCCTCTCGTCTTGAGATCATTTTCGTAATCAGTGATTTCCGATGAAAACTACGACTATTCACGAATAAAAAATGCAGCGAAATGTCTTAGAATTCGAACTTCGTAAGTAGCGGTCAATCACAATGACTACAGCCAATCACCGAAATTCAGCATCCAAATTGAAGGATCAAGCAAATCGCCTCTCATATTGAGATCAAATTTCGTAATCAGTGATTTCCGATGATGAATCCTGATGAACATAGACTACCTTGTGAGAAAGACAGAGAGAGAGAGAGAGAGAGAGAGAGAGAGAGAGAGAGTAACCTGGTGCGTGAAACGGAACACTTTTGCTGAGGGCGCCAAAATTTGGTGAATGAGATGAAAATTATTTGGGTTTGAATTGAATTTATAGCACCCAGTTTCCACGGAGCCATTCAGCCATAGGTCGTCTCTTTCATTCATTCATCACCTTTTCTTTTTTCTTTTTCTTTTTTTTTTGTGGGCGGGCAATAGAGAAACTAGTGTATGAAATTATGCATGATTGTATGAATTTAAATTTTTTGATAGATAATTTCTTATATAATATTTTATCAACAATTGTAATATTATACTTAAAATATGATTTTTCGTTATGAATTTAATAAGAATAATTTATATGGTTAAAATTTTTAAAGTTTTATTGCATAATTACCAATGACGATAATTAATATGGAACAAAGGGAGTATTTAACTTGTATTGAAAGGATTTTTCTTTTTGCCTCGAGGTTTGGTTCATAAATTTGTAAACTATTTGTTAATTTTTGTTTGTCTATTGGATGAGATGAGCTTAAAGATTTTGGTTTGTGGTTTGGATAGCATAAGCATGCAAACCCTTTATTAATTTTAATATCATACTTCCTCCTAGGGGTGGAAATAAGCAACGCTGAATCCAAGCTCATAAGAGTTAAGGTTTGATTCATCCCCTTTTGAGCGAGCTTAAGTTAGGCTTGCAGTTTGTCAAACTTGAAAATATTTGGCTCGTGCTCAACTTGTAAAAGCTCGTAGGCTTGGTTTAAGGCATAGCTCGTGGTTTAGCCATAAAGTTTGTGTTGCCTTGAACAAATGATTGAAAATGGGATTCATACTTGGATATGAGTAGGCGCGCTAACATTGGTAATAAGGCTTGATCATAACGTCTTTCTAAAGATTTGTTACAGTGATTATGTCGTGACAACTATGAGGGTGTTAGTATATATGTACCAAGAGGAGGCTTGCTTCAAAAAGTTTGTTAAGTTCATATGGGCCAAGCAACTATAACTTTAGTATTTGTTGGTTGACCGTAAATAATTATTGGACTTGAAAATTTTAAAGAGTGAAATTTAATGAAGAGTATTGAAAATATTATAAGATTCAAAAGTTCATGTCTAATTTGGCCCAATATATTTATAGAGTTTAGTTTGATTTATCTATGTCTATTTCATTCTTTAAGCCATAAATAGTATTGATTTAAAATCGTGGTAGTTGATTTTGTTGTACTATTTTACTATCTCAAAAGATTGTCAATTATTATGCTTTAAATTTTTTTACCAGATATTCTTCTATTTATTTCCAAACAACATTTGAATATTTGCTAGTAAAATAACAATCACAAAAAAGAGTAACAATCTAAATCACCTCGATCAATCGAGTTGAGTATATTGAATCACATTCCCTCCAAAAAAAAAGTAAAAACAAAAATCACATAAGGGTTATTGACTCCAAAGGACGGCCAATAACCAAATTGACCTAAAAATGATTAATGGACAGTAAAATCCAAATTTTAATTAAAAGTGGGGCTCACTTGACTCCCCCCATCTCCATCCTCATTTTCTCTCTACGAAAACAGGGGAAGGCAGAGGGTATGGTAGCGGTCAACGGGCGGCATGGTAGACAGACGTGGAGCGCACGTCAGGGATGATGCGAAGGACCTCCACATCAAAGGTGGCTATCATGGTGGGCCCCACTTTTAATTAAAATTTGGACTTTATTGTCCCTTAATTCTTTTAGATCAATTTGGTTATTGGGCTGTCCTTTAGAGTCACTAGCCCATCACATAATATGCAATGAAATTTGATAGAAGAAAGCCCAATACAGCAAAGCTTCATCTTCCAGCCCAATGTCCATCATATGCAATAATATTGGCAAAATTTCACCTGACCCAAATATTTGAATTTGTTCAATTTAAAAAAAAAAAAACCAAGTTTGATAACAAATTTTTGATCTAAATTTTGGCATTGGCCGAATTAACCAAATATTTAGACACAATATTCTTTTTTTTCTATTGTCAAAATCCGATTTTGACTTGAAATTGGTTTCATCCGAATTGTGCAATTCGAAAAAATTGGATCCAAATATTAGTTTCTCATATAAATTTTGATATTGACCGACCTAAATTTAACCAAATGGAGACTTTTGCTGGTACTAATCCAGCGAAATTTGATAGAAGAAAGCCCAATGGCCAATACAACAACGCTTTATCTTACAGCCCAATATCCATCATACCCTCTATACTATCTCAAAATCGTCATCTCGTACTTCTCTCTCGAAGAACTCCTTTGCCCTAACGCAAACTTGCGCGTCTCAATCTACGGTAAGCTCAATTCGATTTCCTCCAGATTCAATCCTCAAATCTGCACCTTCCACAATCCAATCTCTTATTCATTCCAATTTCAATCTGAATTCGCACTTTTTTCGCTCAAATCTAGGGTTTCGATCGCTCTGCATTTCATCTCAACACCTACCTACCTTCTTCGCAGGTCAACAATGGCGACCAAGTACATCGTCGGCTCCCTCGTCGGATCCTTCGCCATCGCCTACGTTTGCGACAAGGCGATCTCCGATAGCAAGTTGTTCGGAGGTCAGATTGATCGAAAAACGATACAAATCGATCTACGATTGCGATCTTAGGGTTTGCGTTGGTTTTGATTTTGTGATTAATTCTTTGCAGGAACGACGCCGCACACTGTTGCAGAGAAGGAGTGGTGGGAGGAGACAGACAAGAAATTCCAGGCATGGCCGAGGACTGCTGGACCTCCTGTTGTGATGAACCCTATCAGTCGTCAGAACTTCATCATCAAATCTTCTGATTAAGTTCAAGGTGCTCTGCTTGATGATAACCATTGTTTCTGCAATTTTTTTGGATTTGTCCCTCTGATGATTATAGTTTTGGGAAATAGAGCTGTGTTCTGGATTGGATGCTTGAATAATCCTCTTTGAAACATATTAATGGGGAATTATACTTTGTTTTCCCGGATTTGATGGTGTATTTGCATACTTTACGAATTATGCAGCTGCCCTCTGCTTCATTTGATGTGGATTTCTATGATTTGATAATATTTTGAGAAATGTATTTCACTGGAAGTTGATGTCTAATTGCAAGCAGATCCGTATTAGCTCCCTCCCAAAGAAAAACAAGTTGGCCAAAATCCATTTTTGTGTTTAGTAGTTCTAGTGTTGTTGATTTTGATTCGATTTCCATGTTGATTTGTAGATTCTATATTGAAATATAGTCTTCATTTGTTCATTGTCATGGCTATGGAATTGATAATGCCACTTCTTGTTGAATGGTTTCATTGCTACATTGAAGTTATTGGGTTAGCCTGGGCTGAACGAGAAGTTTTCTGCTTGGATATTAAAATATAGTCTTGTTCCCGGAACGGGGGGTCACAGGTGTATGTAGTGTTCCCGGTAACTACGGTTAGTGTTCGTGGGCAGTGATTTGTTGTTGGGGATTGTGAACATTGATGTAGCTGTCTTTGGTTGAGCACTCCTGTAGCTGCTAGGTTTGTTTGTTGTTTGATATAAGTTAGTGTTCGTGGGCTGTGATTTTTCATTGGCGATTGCAAACATTGATGTAACTGTCTGTGGTTGAGCGTCTGTAGCTGCTAGGGTTATTTGTGTTTTCTGTTGTAGTGATGTTAGGGTTACGGGTTACCTCTTGAGCTATACTATTCAGCCTTAGCAGATCAGACTCCCTCTGTCAAAGGTCTGCTTCTCTTTTGGTAAAAGCATAGATAAGTCAGAATTAGGTTGTCGTAGCTGAGTACTTTGTAGTTGTGCTCCTATGGCGGGATGTAGGTTGGTGCTTATCAAGAAAGAGGCAATGCGTCCTTTTTGGGAATAGTCGAGTATGTGAATCCTAGGGGCACTTGTTAGAGTAAGGGTTGGTCCAATGGAATGTACATCTACTAAGAAGAGCGTCGTGGTTTGTAGAAGACTGAAAATTGAACGAAATGTATGGTTGGACTATAAGAAGAGTGTCGTGGCCCTAGGGATGTCAATGGGGCGGGGAATCCCCAAACCCGTCGGGGCCCCGCCCTGCTCTGGGGAAAAATCCCCGCCCCCATTGGGGATGGGGACGGGGACGGGGACGATTTTCCAAAATCCGCTCGGGGACGGGGCGGGGATGGGGACAAAAATTTCCCCATCCCCGTCCCCATTTTCCGCCGGTGAATTCCCGTCATCCCGAATCCCCATCCCCGAAAATGCTAAAATTACCAAATAACTTTTATTCTAATTTAATATATATATTAATGGGAAGGACAAAGTAGTAATTTTCCAATTTATTTTCACTTGTTGATGTATTATTGTTTGATTTTGATGTATTATTAGTTGAGCAAGTTAAATACGTTGTATTTTGAACATGTTAAAAACCGGATTCGATTAAAAACCAGATCCGATTAAAATTTAGCTAAATTTACGATAGTTTTAAAAAATCTCCGTCGGATCCCCGTTGGGGATGGGGACGGGGCAAGAATCATTCCCCGAAGCGGGGATGGGGACGGGGATGGGGATGAGTTTTGGGAGCGGGGATGGGGACGGGGGTATATTCCCCCATCCCCGATCTGCCCCGTTGCCATCCCTACGTGGCCCTGGCAAAATGAATTGAATTGGTGGTTGGATGAGGACAGCATTGGGTTCATTTCTGCAGTGTATTTTTTTTTGTGTGGCTGTGAGGTTTCATTGTTGTTAGCTATCTTGATGCTGTTGTTTTTCTGCGGTTTTTACAGTGTTGTTGCTATATCTTTAGGCTTTTTTTGGCTTTGAATCATCCAAAGTTTGAGTAATGTTGATTAATTCGTTTCAGACTATTGTTGCATTCAACTAAGTCCATGAAAACACTCCATGGATAGGGGAGTCAAATGGAGCTCCTTATTGTATCGCATTCAACTAAGACCATGTTCTTTTCTGCGGTTGACAAACTGCGGTGCCACAGCATACCGCAATTTGCCACAACCCACCATAATTTATCACAAATCATTAGTTTTCTCTCTCCTTACTTTTCTCAGTCCTCACTTTTTTCATCTACTTTTTACATTCTCTCTCCTCATCTACCCCACATACCAATAACCCGCCACAATTACACCACAACTCGCCACAATTTCACCACACTATACCGCGCCATACCGCAAAATACCGCAGAAAATAACAGAGCCTAAGTCCATGGAAACACTCCGTGGATAGGGGAGACAAATGGAGCTCCTTATTAAGAAGTCGAGACATACCCTAAGACTGAAACTTCATTTTTTTTTTCTTCTGTGAAGTCATGATGAGTTGATTTATGATTCATCAACATGCATAGACTAATTCATAGTAGGTTCGACGGTTTCTCCCTTATTATCAAAAAAAGATGTTTCGTGAAACTCTCTACCCCCCCCCCCCCCCAAACAGGCACGAGACTTAGTCAAGTAGAATTGAGTCACTGCTTGATGATCCAATCGAAAACAAGTCAATAACATCACGCAGGTACCAATAAACATGCGTTAGAAAGGTCAATCCCTCTCCTACAATACCAAATAACACGATTCGAATAAGAGTTAGCTCGCTTCCACTAGACCAATACCATGACAACGTTGATTAAAATGGTCATATTGGATTTTTGGGAACCATCACAAGTACAAAGGACCTATAGTTAAACAAGAATGCCGTACCATCCAACGGAGCCTATAAAAAGGTGCACAATCGACTCCACAATAGCAAACCGGAGACAGATGACCACGATGTCTACCGTAGCATCACCAAAAATAGCAAACCAGAGAAAGATGACCACGATGCGTACCGTAGCATCACCAAAGGCGTTCCCATTCCTACAATCGAACCACCCATAATATGTCATATTATGGATAAATTGAATCTTAACTAACAAGAGAAATAACTTATGGGGAAATGTCAGGAAAATTGGATTCTAATGATCTTTACATCGAGCGATTGAATAATAATAATTCAAACTTTAAAATGTACATCAGCGGTTCCAAATTTTGATAAATTGCACTTTATTGGACCATCATTGAGTGCATACCATAAATATCGAGGATTTTGACTTGCATTTGCTCTCAAATTTAGCACATTATTTCCTTCACAATTTTTAGTGAGATTACAAACTTTGTTTCAAAAATTTTCAATTTTTTTCAGACTTCCCCCCCCCCCCCTTTTAATCCTTAAAAAAACTTAAAAATTCTTTTGGTAAATACATTTAGTCCACACAAATCAATCTTCATGAACTTCAGTTCATGCAGGGAAAGCTGCCTACATTTGGATCTCTCACGTCGTGCTCAAAACATGTCTCCATTGCGAGTTTGTTGTTATTGTTGTGACTACACTTCATAACTATTATAAGGTCATTAATGAAATTTTTTTAGGAAAATATGAAACTTAAAAGAACCTCAAATACATATTATTATTGTCCAATCGCTCAAAAGTAGAAATTATTCGAATCCAAGTTTCCACAAAGTTATAGTTGGGTTGGTCCGTTCCAATTTTAGATAACATTTTCCTTGTTCTTATTCATTCTGGGGTTGCACTAACAAAATTTTGTTCTTATTCATTCTGGGGTTGCACTAACAAAATTTTATTCGACCTGAATACCCGAATTTGAATGAAACCTAGGTTGATTCGAACCCAATTTGACATTAATCGAATATTCAAACACAATATTTATCTATTTTCTATTGTTTGAATCCAATGTTAACCTTAATTGTGCTTTCTCCGAATTATGTAACCCAAACAAAAATGGGATCTACATGTCAATTTCTTTTCCAAATTTTAACTAGCTGGCAAAAATTTGTCCGACCCGGAAAAAATCGGGTCTTGACATAGATTTTTCGTCCGAATTTCGATATTGACCGAATATTCGGACATAAAATCCCTCTTTATTCTATTGTCCGAACCCGATTTTAGTTCCGTCCGAATTGTCCGACCCGGTTTGACCCGAAATAAAACCGGTTCCAGACATGAATTTCTTGTCCGAATTTTGACATTGTCTGAATTTATCCATCCCGGATTTACCTTGACCAAAATTTTTGACAGCGCTAATTTTAACAATGACCGAATTTAGTCAACCTGAATTTAGCCAGACTCGAACTTCTACGAGCGCTACTTTATGTTCTCCGTTGGGCTTTGGGCGCCAATGGCCCATTACTAGCCACGAAGCCTTCATTGTTAGCCACTCAGCCTCCCCTCGCCGCCAATCCGGCCGTTCGACCACCACACCGCCACCACCAACCGCCGTCCAAGCCGCCGGATCGACCACCGGACCGCCACCGTCAACCTCCAGGTAAATCCTCTGTCTTCTCTCGTCCTCCTCTACTCTGATTTCTTCGTTTGAATCCCTAAATCATGATACTCCATCCCTCATGTTTAAGAAGTGAATCTCAATTTGAGATTTTAGTCGTCTGATCTCTGAATTAAACTGTTTAATTTAGTTCCTGATCTGTTTGGTTTGTAATTTCGGTGCTATGAGTTGAATTCCTGTCCAATGCGTGCACTTTCCAGGGATATGAAGTTTCTTGATTGGTACTTGAAGATTGCTGTTGGTTCAGCTCTGATTGGAGCTTCCATGGAGCTTTTCATGATTAAAACTGGTTTCTGTGTGAGAACTTTCCATCACTATCTCAATTCAATATTCCATAGTTTTATTGTGAAGAACCAGTTTTTCAGTTCAATTGGGAGACTAATTGGTAGATGAAATTGATATCTTGTTAGAGGATTGTTGCTGAAGTTCAATAGTTTCCTAGTTATTATCAAATGTGAAATTCAAAATTTTATCTTATTCCTTTAATGTGTTGCTGGGTAGCTGCTCATACATCATAAGCATCAACATAGTCTTCTGTTGTACATGAGTTTCTATCATGCTTCGCGTGCCAATGTTGTGATAGAAACGCACTTTTGGAACGCGTATATTTTTCTAATTGCGATAAACTTCTGATTTATCGTCCATCTTGTGCAAGATTGTTAGAATCGGGATCCTAACTCAAATCCACGAGGTAGTTAGGATCGAAATTAACCCACGTAAGACCATGGATCGGAATGTAGGTAGTAGAATCGTATCGAGGATTTTGGATCATGAAATCGTAGGATCATAGATCAGGATCGGGATTTTAATAACTATGGTCTTGTGCATGGCCTTTGTGACAATGTCAACACGAGATAGTGTTGTGATGATGTTGGCTAAATGGATGCAATATTATTTGTGTTTGAAGGATAGTTTATGGGGTCAATGTAGATCGGTTTTAAACTAGATTTGTCAGTTAGTTAGCGGTGATTTAGGGAAGCAAAAATTAGCCATGAGAAGCGAGGGTAATGGAGGTATTTGCAGTCAGCATAGCTCTTTTTCTGGTGATCTCAAATGATCTAAGCATAAGTCATCTAGGGCAGTGGCATGAATCCTGTCTGCTAGAAGAAAAATAGTGGTAACAAAGTTTTCGGTGCTTTTCTTTTTTTGGAATCAGTCGAGATGTTCTCTTGGCTTAAGAATTGATCCGCTCAAGTGATTTTTGGCTTTGCTATTGGGTGTCCCGGCCTGGCATCATTCCTTGACTACTATCGTCAAAAGCAGCTGTGTATTATACATATGGGATTGACTGCAGGAAACTTCCTGAGGGAGAAATTGTGTTCTGTAAAGAGCCGGAATCTTATGTTGAAGGTGTAAAAACCGGTTCATGCTGAAGTTTGGAGCATTTGCATCTAAACCTGGTTATTGCATCCTTTTGGACCTCGTGGACCACGCCTAACATTTCTAGTATAGTTATTTTACTATTTGAATTCAGGAGTTGTCCTTCCATGGAATTCCGGTGCCCTTTTGTGGCGTCAGTTCACTGTACTAGTTTATCCAATGAGCGATCTGAGCAGTGGGTTTGTGTCCTAGGAAATCAAAGTTCATATCTTGTAGACCTGTGCCTCCCGCTGTCCCAATCAAGCTTGTGGGTGTAGCCCTTATGATGTTCATCAAATTTCACTCTGAGTAATTCCAAGAGTTGCCTTCTCATTTCATGCCGATTCTTGAATTGGTGTGCTGCATTGGACTGCAAGGATTCTGTTGGATGAAACTAGATAGCCTTTATGATATCAGTACAACTTTTGGGTTGCTAATGCTTTACTTTCTACGCAGACGATAAGGTAACAGTCTTGGAATCTGAGAAGCGGGCGTGGGAGAATTCACCAGAAGCGCAGGCTATGAGAGACGCTCTAAATCCGTGGAAACATCTCGAAACTAAGCCTACGAAAGATTCATGAAAATCTCTTTTCCCCTCTTTTCCCTTGAGCAAATACCAAGGGCTTGATTTGGTCATATTAGGGGATATGCACTGAGCATCACAAACAGCCCCTACAGTCCAGGGCAGGGACATTTTTTTGAACTATGCTCAAAATTTACAATAACGGATGATACATAATATGTCTGCGAGTTCTTCTCTTGTTTGAGAGTCGCGATTGGATTTTCGTATCAGCAAAGATCAAATGTAACTAGTGTACTGATATTAGTCTTGCATTATATCATTGTAGTTCTTTTGGTTGTGCATTTTGTCCATCTTTGGAATCAATCTCTTTGGAAGCACATCTTTGGAATCAATCAAAGGCAACCTAAATCTGGACCGTACTCAAATCTCAATATATATTACATGCACCCAGAGCATGTGCTCTAAATATTTGCATGTGAACAAGCATAATAATCAGAGTGAATTATGTGAATAATTTGAGTGAACAACTTAATACATGTAGATGAACAATGGCAGAATTTGTGCACCTAATAAATTGCACCAAAATCTCGAGAATTTAGGGACCCACACTGAAAGTTGTTGTTGACTCGTGCATTTTGTTTCCCACAAGCACGAGTTGAAATGTCTTAGGAATCTCGATACTCAAAATGAAATCAATCTCAATATGTAGAGAATAATACACCGAGTGAGAACATACTTTCGATATGCCATTATGCCATCTATGAGAGAAGGCAGGTAATATAATTCAAGTCCTGTAAACCAAGGGAAATTTCTTGTCTTTGAAGTCCTCAACGGTGTCCTTGAGGCTTACTTCAAGCGGAATGTAATCAATGCCCAAACTTTTCGCCTTGGTCTGGGAAAATTGGTACATTCGCGATAAGATGTCATCACCATCACACCTGAAAAATAAATCATCCGACATTAGGGTCAAGTTAGGAGTGATATTTTTCGAGTTAATGTAAAAGTTCAAATCGAATTTAGAGTATATTTGGTCTGGGGGAAAATTATTTTCCAAAAATGGTATTTTTTAAAAATATTTTTCTTTGATGGCAAAAATTGTGGAAAATTATTTTTAGGTAAAATGAGTTTTCCATTTCCCAAACACACCCTAATGATTTTTTTTGGAAATTTTCTTCATTACCAATGCACTCTTCAGTCTTGATCCTTGGAAATAAGATGAAATGGAAATGTTCTTTTTCTTTATTTTTTTTTAAAAATGAGTTACTTTCACCTTGAGAAAATCCAACTTTGAAAAAAACTGTTTTTATAAGTCCAACCTTGAAAACATCCAATTTCCTAGTCCATGTTACTTCTTGTGGTCCTAGTTTTTCTCTCTCATCCAGTCCAAGAGATATATGCGCGTATATCTTTACCAAACAAGTGGAAATATCACTTGAAAACTTATTTTCCCGAAAAACCATTTTACAACGAAAATTATCTTCCTGAAAAACGATTTTCGCTTGCACCAAATACACCCCCAAAGAATCGAACATAGCCTAAAAGGATGGGATGAAAGTACATACTTATCTGCAATCTGAAGGGTAGGATAAAGGTTGCCCAAGAGCTTGACAAGGTGAGAAAAATGGTGCACACTTTCACCCAAACAGTACCTTCCATGGGCAGAAGGTATCTCAAATGCTCGAATATGTGCTTCGGCAACATCTTTGACGTGCACCCATGGCCACACCTGATTTGGGTATGTCTCCGTCCCTGATATGTGTTAGTCGCATGAACATTATTCGATATTTGAAGATTGTTAACACGTACTCATAAATTATATAAAGATTCTCCGATAATCCATCAAACTAAAGTTTTTGATCTTTTGGCAGAGTGATTGAGTTGTGATGGCTTTCTTGGCTGCCGTGGGTGCGATTGTCCTGACTGAGTTATTTATGTTTAGCAGTGTTTGATTGTAACCCTTTTTCTTTTGAGCTGGTTGGTTGTTGTTTTATCTTGCGGTTTGCTGTGTTTTGTAAAACTCTTAAGCCTTTTGGCTTTTAACAATCGGAAAAAAAGGAAAAAAATTTATATAAAATCTATATTATTTATTTATGTTTTTATATAAATATAAAAGTAAAGAAAAATGTTAGAAAAGATGTAATTAATATGGGTAAATTAGATAGATTAGTATTTAATGTATTATTGGAGTTATAAAATGAAAAATATTATGGAGAAAAGGGAAATTAGTCAAAGGAGGGATTAGTTCTTGTACAGCTGATGAATATGTGTAATTTATTATGAAATATTATTTAAAAGCATAAAAATTATTTATAAGCAATTTAAGATAGTATTAACCATCTTGATTTAAAATTCATATCATTGTCATATTTTTCAACATAAAAACTAATAATAAACAATTTTAAATAGTAGTAACCATCTTAATTCACGATTCATCACACTGTTGTATTTTTTAATATATTATATCAGAAATTGAAGGTTAACGTACTTTACTAAAGACAATAAAAAGTCAAAAGTATTAAGAAAAAGGAAGGGAGCACACTACCATTGATGAGATTCAAAATTAAAGCCACAGTTGTGTTAAGAGTGGGCTGTAAAATGGGACCTATCACCATTCCTGGGTTCATTACCACCATATCGATGCCATTTTCTTTACAGAAGTTCCAAGCAGCCTCTTCAGCCAAGATCTTTGAGGTTACATACCACCTCTGTACCAACACAGACGTAGTTATTGAGAGAAACTGATTTCGATTGATCCAACATTTTAATATCGATGAATTATTCAACACCTACCACCCCCGTGAAAAGGAAATAGAGGAGGTTTAGAGAGCAAATTCACTTTAGTATTATTCTTCGGTGGGTGCAACGGGTGGGGTTAGGCAGTTAGGCTAGGTTAGGGTTGCGCATGAGCTATGTAGGGGGTTGGGTTCGGTCGAGTCATGGTCCGCCCTAGCATTGAAGTCACTGATTAGGTTGGGTCAGACTTTCTAAACAAAAATATATGTGGATCATCAGGTCCATTTTGACTCGAAATTTAAAATGGAGCGCATATGTACCAAGAAAAAAAGTTCATTGTGACAAGTATTGTTTAATGTGAATAATTATCAATTTAGTTTTTTAGCTAATTTTATCATTTAAATCAAGTTACTATGGGACGCTATTTATTTTGGGTTGTTAATGGGCCAGCCCCAGTGGCCCATTTACTTGCCCTTAATTAATATTGTTGAATGGGATGGTCCATTACCCTTTACCGACGACCTAGTCATTTAAATACTCTTCTCCAGTTGTTTATGTGATTCGACCTAATTGACCCCATAAAACCTAACCTATGGTTCTTATCGAAAGTTTAGACCTTTGATTTTATGGTGGACATGGGTTCAATCAATAGGCACAAAATCAGCGATAGGCTTTATTGATCATATTTCATAGAAGGCGTTATAGAAAACAATGATTGGCATATCATTCTACTCATTGTTTATTATTTAGTCCGATGTTAGCCGAGTTTTGAGTTTAAGAAACATTTCTAGCGGAAAACCTTAACCATCTAAATAAGGAAGTTTTTCGAGGCTATATTTTATATACGAGGTCTAACTTTGTTTAAAAATAGTCCTAAAACCACCTTCCCAAACACGTTACTCAAAAATCTCACCTGACGTAAAAACATTGTAGCAATTGATTTAGACGCCTTCCCTCCCACCCTTACTGAAAAAAAACTCCTTATCCACTATCCATAAAGTTTAGCCCTTCAACGTAATATTCAACCTGACCTGAAAATGATCCGACACGAAAGCATCTTAATGAAGCAATATTAGTTGGGGAGTACCATACCCAAGGACCATCAGGGACTTGATTGCAATACTCAAGCTTAGAAAACCAAGTTTCATCAATAACCGCATCAGGAGTCCGAGGTACTCCAGTAAAAAGGTTTACTGACGAAGAAGAAGTTAAAACTACTCTTTTAACCGTCGGACTCCTTTTACAAGCTGCAAGAACATTCAGCGTTCCCTTTAGTGCTGGATCTATTACATCATGCTGCAATTTTAAGTAAAAAAAAAAACCACATAAGTTACAATAAAATGAAGAAAATTTGTCTAATGCCGAATTATTATTTAGCCAAGTGTTATGTTTCACGGGGTGTTATTATTGTTTGTTCACTTTGTTGATAACCCGAACCGTGCTATCCGAAAAGAGTTGGATTTTGATATGAGAGTATTGGATGACAATATATTGATCTTTTGGGAGTATTGGATTGTTATATACAGACTTTTACTATTGGACAACAATATCCATGACCTTTATACTTAGGTGAGATTATTATACCAACAATGACTCTAAGGGGGTGGTGATTGGTTAACTGGTCTCGATTTTGACGTGACAGGCGAAGGGAAACTAACCGGCTCTTGCCCAATAACCTCGTTAACCCCTCTGTTTTTCTCAGTAACCCACGTTAAAAAAATCGGCTCTAACACAGTGACTAAAGGGGTGGGGAACCGGTCTTCGTACTGACGTGAAACACAACCAACCAACGTCTTGTAACGTGGGTTAGTGAAAAAAACTAAGGAGTTAGTTAATGAGGTTATTGATTTGGGACATTTTTTCCCCTTCGCCAGCCATGTTAGCGCGCATAGAGATCGGTTTACCATCTCCTTAGCTACTATTTGTATAATAATGTCACCTAGGTATAAAGGTCAGGGATATTGGTGTCCTATGGTGAAGGTTGGTTTATTACAATCCAACACCCCCAAAGGTTGGTATATTATCATCCAAAAATCCTTTTGATATATATTTTTTATTCGAATTTCGATATTAACCGAAAATTCAGGCATAATATTTCTTTTTTCTATTGTGTGAACCTGATTTGACCCAAAAATAGGCAGTGTTCGACTTATCCGATCTGATCTAACCCAAAAACAACCTGATCCGAATATCAATCTATTGTCCAAATTTAATTATTGACGAATCTAAATTTATCCCAACCCCGATTTATTGCCCACGCTAATATTGATCAAGACCACACAATCCATTTGGGTCCACCCACCACATCCTGCCGAAAAATGCATTAATAATCTTGACATTGAAAGAATGACGTTTTTGTCGTGAATTTAATTTTATAAAATTTGATTTGTTTATTTGGAATGGCTTTTAATAAAATGGTCCTAATAAAATTACTAGTAACATCATTAGTAATTAGAGCCTTCATCATTAATATAATTAGGACCCGTCAATTCGGGTCGGGTTTTCTTCAGTGTGTCCCGTTTTATGGGTTTGTCATAGTTTAAGTTTGAAAATCTAGTTGACTTCGAGTCAGATTAGATTTTGCCAGGTTTTTGTTATATTAGAAAATCACTGACAACCAAGAGATAGAGATATTTGGAGGCTGAATACTAACCACAAGTCAAGTCCCATAGTAGAAATATTTAGAGCCTAAACAATAATCCCTTTTCTTCCCCAAACAAAAATTAGTAAATATTATTAAAAGTTGTGAAAGGTAAGAAGAGAGAAAATTATAACTGTTTTGGTAAAGTGTGGTGTAATATGGTCATATGTGATGGTTTATGATTACTAATTAGTGTGATAAGTTATAGTATAGGTGCCGTATGCTACCACACAAAAGAAAAGAGAAAGAGATACCTGGGGATCAATGACATTGAAAGGTACAGGAGAAGCCGTGTGGAAAACTCCTTGGCATCCAGCAATGGCAGCATCAAATGAACCTTCCTCCAACAAATCTGCTTTGAATAGTCTAAGCCTCTCCTTTGCTCCTTCCAACTCTTTCAAGTGTTTCGTTTTCGCCCCATCATCTGCATCCAACAATCACGAATATGGATCCATTTCAACAAAAAGCTTAAACCAAATATAGTTAAAGACTCGAGTATGCTTCTATATTCTGATGACACAGATGCTGCAAAGACCCATTTAACCTTTAGCAAACGAACATAGAGATTGCTGAGATTCGAACTTAAGACATTTCATTCAGTATATATAACTCTAAGACCACGAGAAATCATCGATCTCAACAAAGAGTCTAAGCTAATATAGTTGAAGTTCAATGATGATTTTATATTCTAGATAACGAATAGTTTCTCATTCTCGTATTTTTATTTATGGGACTCAGAAGAAAGAAAAAGAAGTATGTAGTGAGAGATGACAAACTGAGGTCTCGGACGGTGGCATGAACGGTGTAACCACGAAGAAGTAAGAGGTTGACGAGGTGGGAGGCTATGAAACCAGAAGCACCCGTCACACAAACACACACTTCTTCCTTTTTCCCACTCATCTTTCATATTCTATTTCTTCCTTAGTCTCTCTATATCTCTTCATATATATATATATATATATATATATATATATATATATATATATATATATATATATATATATATTATATATATAGGGATATTGGATTCTAATAATCCTCTACTATCACAAATCAGTATTGATAATCCTCTTATCATTTTGGATTACTGGTCAAAAAAATAAAATTGTATTGTAGTGATGCAAATCCATCACCACATTCTTTTTATTTTTCCATGCCTATCCCATATTATTTTGTTTTTGGTTCTCACTCAGATAGATAACGAAGTGTAGTTACTAAAACATTTTTAAAATTATTTTTTTGAGATTCCAAGCAATTATTATGATTTTTTAAAAGGAATAAAATTGAAAAAATCATAAAAAATTGAAAAAAATTGAAAAAAATTGGGAGAAATGCTGTAAATTCATTAAAAATCGTGGTAAAGTGTTATACAAAGTTTTGAATCAAATGCAACACAAAATCTATGATATTTAGCATACACACTCGATTTTGTCCCACTACAATACAATCTTTTTTTTTTTGGACCACCAGAATCCAAAATGATAGTAGAGATTATTGCCATACAATTTGTGATAGTAGGGATTATTAGAATCCAATATCCCTATATATATATATAGTCCCTACTTTTGCATATTGTATGATGGTGGTCCCTACTTTCACTTTGTATTCTGATGGTCAAAAAAATAAAATAAAATTGGATTGTAGTGGGATATTTTCGAGGGAATCATAGATTTTGTGTTGCATTTGATTCAAAACTTAGTATAACACTTTACAATGATTTTTAATAAATTTACAACGTTTCTCCCAATTTTTTTTCATTTTTTTACTATTTTTACGATATATATATATATATATATATATATATATATATATATATATAGGATAATTGGATTCTAATAATCTACTTTCACATTAGATGATAGTAGAGATGCTTTTCACTTTGTATTCTGGTGGTCCAAAAAAAATAAAATTGGATTGTAATGGGATATTTTCAAGGGAATCATAGATTTTTTGGACCACCAGAACACAAAGTAAAAGTACAGTCCACCATTGTCCAATTGGTGAAAGTAGGGATTATTGGAATCCAATTATCCTATATATATATATATAGACAATAACAGATAATTTGTATTTTTAACCCTGAAACATAGGGTAATTTATTTTCTGGAGCCTTGATCTTCCTTATATATATATATAGGAATCTGAGATTCATAAATGCCAAAGGGCTCGATTTGGTCATGTTAGGGTATATGATGAACTCAGCATAATAAACAGCCCCAACAGAGCAACAAAAAATTGTTGGGAAGTGCCATATATTTCTAACAACTGGCTAGAAGGGGACCACATTTTTTTAATGCACTCGAAAGGGACCACATTTTCAAAGAACTGGCTGCTGGGTGATTTTCCGACCATTTTGATCGAATTCCGACGATGTATATATGAAAAGACAGAAATACCCCTATGTTTTATCAAAAAATTGCTGGGAGGTGTCATATATTTCTAAAAACTAACTGAACGAGGACCACTTTTTTCACACTCCTCCCCTAAATATCAATAAAACTCAACCCATCAAAACCATAAACAAACTCATTTCTTCTCCTTCTTCTTCATTCATCCACCACTATTAGGTGCAGCGTTTGACTGTCGTGGGTTTGGGCGCCGGTCAACATAGGTCGCTAGCAGCGGCCTCGGCAGCAGCTGTGGGTCTGGTCGCTCGAAATAGAGAAGAAACGGGGATGGTTTAGGATTGAGTTTGGGTGGTTATGGGTGGTTGGAGTGGCTTTTTTCTGGTGATATTTGGGATGAAAAATGGAGTTTGATTGGTGGTTATGGTATGAGCGTTGAGTTCAGTTTGAAATAGGACATGAGAAGAGATATTAATGTTTGGTTGTGTCAAACTTAGATTGAGATCTGATTTAAAATGACTATTGTTATTCTCGGTGGTGGCTGAGCGCTGAAGTGGTGGTGGTGGTTGAACTAGTGATAGTGGTGGGGGGTCGGCTGGTGGATGAACGAAGAAGAAGAAGATGAGTTTGTTTATAGTTTTGATGGGTTGAGTTATATTAATATTTGGAGGAGGAGAGATAAAGTGCATAGAAGATATGTGAAAAATGTTGTCCCCGTCCAATCAGTTTTTAGAAATGTATGCCACCTCCCAGCAATTGTTTGATAAAACATAGCGGTATTTTAGTAATTTCGTATATACATTGCCGGAATTAAGTCAAAATGGTCGGAAAATCACCCAACAGCCAGTTCTTTGAAGATATAGTCCCCTCCGAATACATTAAAAAAATGCGATCCCCTTCTAGCTAGTTGTCTTAGGGAATAAAATCAATCTAAATTTTTAGGGAATAATAAACCAAGTAGTCCCTGCGAAAGCTGACCCTACCTAGTTTTTCAAATTTAACAAACCCGAAATACGGGACATACCGACCCGACCCGACCCGACTGAATTGACAAGTTTAACACCAAGTGACAACATACTTTCCATATGTCATTATTTGTGCCACATCTATGTGAGGAGGCATGTAATATAATTCAAGTCCTATAAACCAAGGGAAATTTCTTGTCTTTGAGGTCCTCAACAGTGTCCTTGAGGCTTAATTCAAGCGGAATGAAATCAATGCCCAAACTTTTTGCCTTGGTATTGGAAAATTGGTACGTTCCCGCTAAGAAGTCATTACCTTCATCATCACACCTGAAAATAAATCATCCGACTCGTCGGGATCAAGTTAAGTTGGATATTTCTCGAGTTAATATATAAGTTTAAATCGAATCTAGGGTGTATTTGGTTTGGGGAAAAAGATATTTTCCAAACGGCATTTTTTTTATAAAAAATTTCTTCTTTGTTGGCAAAAATTATGGAATACTATTATTTTTAGGTGAAATAAGTTGCCCATTTCCCAAACACACTAATGAATTTTTTGGGGTCTTCATTACCAATGCACTCTTCAGAATCTCATCCTTGGAAATAAGATGGAATGGAAAGGATTGTTTTTTTAAAAAATGAGTTACTTTCACCTTGAGAAAATCCAACCTTGAGAAAAACTGTTTTCATAAGTCCAACCTTGAGAAAATCCGATTTTCTAGTCATGTTACTCTTTGTTGTTCAAGTTTTCCGTTTCGCTCCTGTCTTTATTGGAAACATGTCGTTTCTCATCCCGCTCTTCCTCTTTCATCCGACTCCTCTCTCTCTCTCTCTCTCTCTCTCTCTCTCTCTCTCTCTCTCTCCATTTTTCTCTCTTATCCAGTTCAAGAGAGGTATGTACGTATATATCTACCAAACAAGTGTGGAAATATCACTTGAAAACTTATTTTCCTGAAACCCCATTTCACAAGGAGAACCACTTTTCCCGAAAAACGATTTTCTCTTGCACCAAATACATCCCCTTAGGCCCCGTTCTTTTATGTTGCTGGCTGTTTGCAGTTCCATACCACACCACAACTTTCCATATTCCACCACAATCCACCTCAACCCATCAGAATCTACTTTTTCAAATTCAAATTTACCAACCCATTTACAATTATTTAAACCACAACCCACCACAACTTTCGCCAACCCACTACAATCCACCACAACTTTTCCCAACCCACCACAATCCACCACATTTCTTCCCCACTGCGCCGCACCATTACACCACAACCAACCGTATAAAAGAACGGGACCTAAGAATCAAACACAACCTAAAAGGATGAAAGTACATACTTATCTGCAATCTGAAGGGTAGGATATAGCTTGCCCAAGAGCTTCACAAGGTGAGAAAAATGGTGGACACTTTCACCCAAACAGTACCTTCCATGGGCAGAAGGTATCTCAAATGCTCTAATATGTGCTTCTGCAACATCTTTGACGTGCACCCATGGCCACACCTGATTTGGGTAAGTCTCCGTCCCTGATATCAGTGGCAGATCTCAATTTTTTAATTAAGGGTGACAATACATTGTTATTTTATACAACATACATAAAATTCATAATTTTTAATATTCCAAATTATAGTAATTTATTATTTTTTTTAAGTTAATGGTGGCCGTGACCACCGTCACGGTACCCCAAGATCGTCCGGTGCCTGATATTGTATTATTCACATGAACACTATTCAATATTTGAGGGTTATTATCACGCACTCATAAATTATATAAAATCTATCAAAAATGACTAAAGGGTCCTCGTATTTTGATTTAATTATTTTAAGGGCCCTGTATTTGATAAATAATTGTAGGGTAACATTATCTTTTTTGTAATTATTTCTAAGGGACATTTTGATCTATTTTCCAGCAAACAAAACATTAATTGTAGTATTTATTGTTTATTAGGGTTATGTATCTTAGACCAACCCTAAATATTAAGACCTAAAATGATAGTTGACTTCAATTAAAACAGCCTTAAATACAAAAATCATTTGTCTTGCGCATTTTTAGATCGACCGTAAAATTGGTCGGAGTGTCCCCAATAAATAATTACTGCAAAGATAATGTGACCCCATAATAATTTATCAAAATATAGGGCCCTTAAAATAATTATATCAGAATATAGGGATCTGTTAGTCGTTTTTTGAAAATCAATTATGTATTTATGTTTTCTATAGATATAGAAATATATAAAATCTGCATGCTCTATTATGATTGATATGATCAGACTATCATTAATAGTTTTCTACGTAACTCGTAAATGCAATGTTTTTTGTTTGATATATAGAATGTACTCCCTCCTTCCCATGTTACTTGTAACTCTACCCACAATTTTTAAAAATATACAAGTTCATTGGAAGTGTGAAAAAGTGAATAAAAAGGTGAATAAAAGATTAAAAAAGGTGAATAAAAAAGAAAAATGGTAGAAAAGATGTAACTAATATAGGTAAATTCGATAAATAAGTAACTAATGTATTATTGGAATTATACGATGATAGATATTATAGAAAAAACGGAAATTAGTTAAAGTACGTGACATATAAAATGGGAAGAAGGGAGTAGTGCTTGTACAGTTGATAAATATGTGTAATAATTAAAAAAATATTATTCAAAAGCGTAAAAAAAAATTATAAGCAATTCAAGATAGTATCAAGCATCTTGATTTAAGATTCATATCATTATTGTATTTTTCAACATGAAAAATTAATTATAAACAATTCAAGATCGTATTAACCATTTCAAAATTCATATCGTTGTTGTATTTTTAAATATGTTATACCAGAAATTGAAGGTTAAAGTAGTTCATTAAATACAGTAAAAAGTCAAAAGTAATGCATATCAAGAAAAGGGAAGAGAGCACACTACCATTGATGAGGTTCAAAATATGAGCCACAGTTACGTTAAGAGTGGGCTGCAAAATGGGACCTATTACCATTCCTGGGTTCATTGCCACCATGTCGATGCTATTTTCTTTACAGAAGTTCCAAGCAGCCTCTTCAGCCAAGATCTTTGAGGTTGTATACCACCTCTGTACCACCACAAACGTGGTTATTGAGAAAAATTGGTCTCAATTGATCATTCAATACTAATGTCGATAAATAAATCAATACCTACCGTCCTGTGAAAAGGAAATAGAGGAGGTTTAGAGAGCTAGTTCACTTTAATTATATTCTTCTGTGGGTGCAATGGGTAGGGTTAGACTAGGTTAGGGTTGGACATGAGCTATGGTGGGGGTTGGGTTTGGTCGAGTCATGGTCCGCCCTAGCATGGAAGTCACGGATTAGGTCGGGTCGGACTTTTCTAAACAAAAATGTACGTGGATCATCCTATAGATGGTCCGTTATAACTCGAAATTTAAAATGGAGGGTATATGAACCAAGAAAAAAAAACTTATTATGACAAGTATTGTTTAATGTGAATAATTACCAATTTAGTTTTTTTTTTTAAAAACTAATTTTACCATTTAATTCAAGTTATTATGGGAAGCTATTTATTTTGGGTTGTTGATGGGCCAACCCCGTTTGGCCCATTCACTTGCCCTTAATATTGTGGAATGAGATGGTCCATTACCCTTTATTGATGACCCAATCATTTAAATACTCTTCTACAATTGTTTACGTGATTCGACCCAATTGACCCCATAAAACCTAGGGTTAATGACCTTAAAGGATGACCCCAAAAGCAAATTTATCATAAAATATATAGAGGACAATGAAGTCTTTATTTGTGACCTTCCCCCTTAAGGAAGAAGATCACAAATTAAGACTTCATTGTCCTCTATATACTTTATGATTAATTTGCTTTTAGGGTCATCCTTTAAAGTCAATAACCCTAAAACCTAACCTATGGTTCTTATCGGAAGTTTAAACCTTTGATTTTGTGGCGGACATGGGTTCAAACAATAGGCACAAGATCAACGACAGACTTTATTGATCATATTACATAGAAGGCGTTACAAAGAGCAATGGATAGCATATCATTCTACTCCTTGTTTATGATTTAGTTTGTCGTTTAGGGTTTAGCCATCTAAATAAGGATGTTTTCCGAAGCTACATTTCATATCTAAGGTCCAATCTTTTTAAAAAAAAATCTTGAACCACCTTACCAAAGGGTTTTTTTTACATTTTAGACCCCGAATTTTAGGACTATTTATATGCTGAGCATTTGGTTTTCAACTTTAACTTTTTGGACTCTAAAGTTTGTAGACTGAAAAAAAGGACAATAAAGTTTGTGAGGTGAAAAAAAAGCCCGTTCCCGTTTTTCTTTTTCTTTCCATGTTTGAATTTCTCTCCCGATTGGCATCAAACTTTAAGACTAAGGTTAAAACTGATATTAAAGTTATAATAAACCTCTTTTATTCATGTTGGAGTTACTTAAAACCATGTACTCAGGGGTCTAAGTTGCCCCGCCATGAATAAGAGAGATGTATTATAGCTTCAATATTAGTTTTAACCATAGTCCTGAAGTTTGACGTTAATCGGGAGATAAATTCAAACATGGGAGGAAAATAAAGAATGAGAGAATGACCTTGTTCTTAAGCCCACAAACTTTAAGGTCATTTTTTATTCAGCGTACAAACTTTAGGGTCTAAGAAGTTAATGTTGAAAACCAAGGGTTCAGATATAAATACCCCTAAAGTTCGGGGTCCAAAATGCAAAAAACCCCTTCCCAAACACGTTACTCAAAAATTTCAACGAATGGGAAAACATTGTAGCAATCGATTTAGGCTACTCCCATCCCACCCTTTACTTGAGTTCACTATTATAATCTAAACTGAAAAAATAACGCCTTATCAGCTATCTACAAAGTTCATATCCTCAGCGTAATATTCAACCTGATCTGAAAATGATCCTACACGAAAGCATCTTAATGAAGCAATATTAGTTGGGGAGTGCCATACCGAAGGACCTTGGGGAACTTCATTGCAATACTCATGCTTAGAAAACCAAGTTTCATCAATAACCACATCAGGAGTTCGAGGTGTTCCGGTAAATAAGTTTACTAATACAGAAGAGGTGAAAACTACTCTTTTTACCAATGGATTCCTTTTACAAGCTGCAAGAACATTCAACGTCCCCTTTACGGCTAGATCCAATACCTCTTTCTGCAATTTTAAGTAAAAAAACCAGATGAGTTACAATAAATTGCAGAAAATTTTTCTAATACCGAATTATTATTTAGACCCTATTCTTTGGTTACGTTAGATATAACTCTCCCAACTTATGAAAACTTATCAAAACTTATCTAAACCTAACACAGTTCCCCCCAAAAAAGCATCAACTCTAAAAACATAGTTCCCCAAAAAAGCATCATAATTTATCCTAGTTTATCTCAACTTATCCATTCAAACCTGAAAATAACTCAACCAAAAAACACCTTAGCCAAAATGTTACATTTCACCGGGTGTTATTATTGTTTGTTGATAACTAATTGGCAAACTCGATATATAGAAGTGTTTTGATGCCAAATTTCTCGGGAAAAAGTTGATCAATCCTGCTGTTTTGTACGGTTGGTAAGATGTGGAAATAATGCAGTGTGGTGAAATTGTGTAAAGTGCGGTAATGTGTTGAGTGGTATGGGAAAATTTGTGGAAAGTGTGGTTGATGTGGTGAGTGTTAGGAAAGTGTCCTAAAATCATCCAATCTCTTGAACCCACAATTTATTGTTTCCTAATTATATTAAGATTCTATTTGAAATATTCTATTTGGTATTATTTTGAATAATATCTTTGGATATTATCTTCGGAGTGGAGGTCATGGTAGGTTTATAGGGAGTTTTCGTCTATAATTAGAAGATTTTGTTCACCTTGTTTGATGCGGCTAATTTCGGGAACACCTCCCATGGAAGGAAATGTATTCAAATATTCAGAAATTTCGTATTCCCATTGGTGTGAGAATTTGTGTGAGTTTGTGTGAGTTGTTATACTTTCTTTATGTTGATCTCGGGGTGAGATCGTTCGTTGTAATATCTACCAATAATGGATTTGTACGAGGATGAGCCGCCCGTGGTTTTTTCCCGATTTGAGTTTCTATGTAAAAGATTTTGTCCCCTTTATTTTTGTATTTATTTTTCTCGATATCCAATATCATGTTATTTTCGCTTCCGCTAATTAATTTATTCTCTTATAAAACCCTAACAAGTGGTATTAGAGCCATGCTGGTTCAGATTTTGTGGAGTTAGGGTTCATTTAAGAGCATCGGTTATGAGATGACTACATTCAGAGAATTCGGTTGTGGATATTGAGAAATTCATTTTCAAGATCATATATGGGGGTTGTGAAGGTTTCTGAAGAGTGCAGATTGTGATCGTTCAACGGTTTGTCTACCCATCACAATTCTACCTTTAAGAGGTTCGTTGGCGATGAAGAAATTTCAAATTATTCACTGATTTTAGTCCAAGGTGGAGATTGGGTAGCCAAAGTATTCTAAAATCACCCAATCTCTTGACACTTGACCCCAAAATTATTTGTTTTCTAATTGTATTTCGATATTGTTTAGGGTTCTTTATAATTATGTCGAGTTTCCTAATTGTATTAGATTCTAAATCTAATTGGAGTGGGTGTCAAGTAGGTTTATAGGGAGGTTTTCTCCTATAAATAGAGGGCATTGTTCGCCTTGTTTGGGGTGGTGAAGTTTGGTGTCCATTTGGGTAAATCTTAGATGGTGAGGGAGGTTTTGTTGAGAATTTTGTTGAATAAGAGCATGTGTCTCTTTTGAGTGGATCTCTTTCGATGTTTGATATCTTTGTAATACTCTCTTTGTTGGATCTCAGGAGGAGATAATTCGTTGTACTCTCTATCTATAGTGGATTCGTTGATACTTGTGCCACCCATGGTTTTTTCCCGATTCGGGTTTTCATGTTAAATTTGTGTCCCCTTTATTCTTGCATTTATTTTTCTCGATATCAAGCAGTCATCTTTCTATTTCGCTTCCGCTATTATGTATTGCTCTTATAACTACCCTAACAGTGGGGGAGGAGAGAAAATGTAAAAAATAGTGGAGAAAAGTGAGAAGATATATTGGTAATGATTGTGGTAAACTGTTGTAAAGTTTTGCTAGAATATTAAGTGGTATGGTGAGTTGTGTACCGCATAGCACCACACTGCATAAAAGAACAGGGTTGTATCCAAGAATTCTTTTTCCATCAAATTTTTCATGGCCCTCAC
Source organism: Portulaca oleracea (assembly GCA_029582165.1). Classification (NCBI taxonomy): domain Eukaryota; kingdom Viridiplantae; phylum Streptophyta; class Magnoliopsida; order Caryophyllales; family Portulacaceae; genus Portulaca; species Portulaca oleracea. Next base: position 37,758,309 of record CM055885.1, on the reverse strand, counting down.
CACTTTAAAAAAAGAAAAATCATCCTGTCGGATATTGATTAGCGTCGGCAAAATTTTGTCCGACTCAAAATACCCAAAGTGTGCAACCCCAAAAAAATTGAATTTTGAGTTCTGACGTAGATTTTTCGTTCGAAATTTGATATTGACCGGAAATTCGGGCATAATATTTCTCTTTTTTGTATTGTCTGACCCGGATTTCGACTCAAAGATCGACACCATCCGAACTGTCCAATCCGGTCTAACCAAAAACAACCAGATTCAAATATCATGTGTTGTCAAAATTTTAATATTGACCAACCAAATTTGTCCCCAGCCCTGATTTATTGCCCACGCTAAATATTGATTGATTAAGACTAGACAATCCAACCAACGTACGTGCTTTGTAGCACCATTTGTGGTCACCCACCAAATCCCGCCAAAAAATGCATTAATAATATTGACATTGAGAGAATAGCGTTTTTGTCATGAATTTAATTTTATAAAAACTGATTTGTTTTTTTTTGGGAATGACTTTCAATAAAATAAAATGATAAATATTTTGATGCAAGATGGTTGATAATCATTTTGCATTTCACCTAGATGATCACTCATAAAGTTAATTGTAAGTATATTTAAATTATTATAGAGGTTTGTTTCATTACTTGGAGGATTATTACAACTTATGAACAATATGAAAATAATTATTTATTTATATTTTTCATAAATATAAAACTATGCGTAAAATGTGCATTTTCTACTATGATTGATAAGATTAGGGTATTATTTATATTTTTCGATCTAGTTATCAAGTATTATATTTTTATAGTTGATAAACATATATAATTATTAGAATACTGACTAAACCGAAATCGATTTCCGGCGTCAGAATACTGACTGAGAAGCCTGATCATGTATTTCTTTAATTGATTTTGGTTTCGAATTTATATTGACTGGGGTTTATATGTGTCTGAGCACGTGTTGTATGCTATCCACACAAAAGAAAAGAGAAAGAGATACCTGGGGATCAATGACATTGAAAGGTAAAGGAGTTGCAGTGTGGAAAACTCCTTGGCATCCAGCAATGGCAGCATCAAATGAACCTTCCTCCATCAAATCTGCTTTGAATAGTCTAAGCCTCTCCTTTGCTCCCTCCAACTTCTTCAAGTGTTCCGTTTTCGCCCCATCATCTGCATCCAACGATTACGAATATGGACCCATTTCAACGAAAAGCTTAAACTGAATATAGTTAAAGACTCAAGTATGCTTTTATATTCTGCTGACGTACACAGATGCTGCAAAGACCCATTTAACCTTTAGCAAACAAACATAGAGATTGCTGAGATTCGAACTTAAGACATTTCATTCAATAGATATAACTCTAAGACCACGAGAAATCATCGATCTCAACAAAGAGTCTAAGCTAATATAGTTGAAGTTCGGTGATGATTTTATACTCTAGCGAACTAATAGTTACTCAATCTCGTATTTTGAAGAAAGAAAAAGAATAATGCAGAGAGAGATGACAAACTGAGGTCTCGGACGGTGGCATGAACGGTGTAACCACGAAGAAGTAAGAGGTTGACGAGGTGGGAGGCTATGAAACCAGAAGCACCCGTCACACAAACACACACCTCTTCCCTTTTGTCACTCATCTTTGTCTTCTTTGATATTCTATTTCTTCCTTAGTCTCTATATCTCTTCCTAATATATACATACAGGGACAAGGACACGTGTTTTGAATCAAAATGGTTAATAATTCTATTGAATTTCTAAAAGGATTTGTAAGATTTTTTTTTTGAATTCGGGTAAATGGTCGGGAAGGTCCACCCTCTACAGGGCAAATGACAAGAGATATCAACCTATGATTAAACACCTCCTCTCCAGGATCAAGTACGTGACTAACTAGGTGGGACAGAAAACTAAACTACAAAAACTAAAGGACAGCGAACAGCTCAAAACAAGAAAGAGAAGACAACAAGAAAGAGCCAAACTAGTGAGAAGTAAAAGACAAATCTTAGAAACCCCATATTGACCGAAGACCGAAGAGAGCACTGGGAAGCTCAAGCAATCTCGGTAGATCGATCCATGTTGTTTCTTGGTCCAACCCCATAAGCTGGCCCAAAGAAAAACAACGCCGGAAAAAGGAGCCACCCATGACCCACCAGGGTTTGTAAGGTTCATGGGTAAGGTAAGATAAATGAGTTTTGGTAATTTTCAGTAAATTTTTGATACTTTTTTGAAATTTTGAGTAACTTTTGGTGACTTTGGATTTTTTTTTTTAATTCGGGTAAATGGACGGGAAGGTCCACCCTCTACAGGGCAAATGACAAGAGAGATCAACCTATGATTAGACACCTCCTCTCCAGGATCAAGTACGTGACTAACTAGGTGGGACAGAAAACTAAACTACAAAAACTAAAAGACAGCGAACAGCTCAAAACAAGAAAGAGAAGACAACAAGAAAGAGCCAAACTAGTGAAAAGTAAAAGACAAATCTTAGAAACCCCATATTGACCGAAGACCGAAGAGAGCACTGGGAAGCCCAAGCAATCTCGGTAGATCGATCCATGTTGTTTCTTGGCCCAACCCCATAAGCTCTCCCAAAGAAAAACAACGCCGGAAAAAGGAGCTACCCATGACCCACCAGGGTTTGTAAGGTTCATGGGTAAGGTAAGATAAATGAGTTTTGGTAATTTTCAGTAAATTTTTGATAATTTTTTGAAATTTTGAGTGACTTTTGGTGACTTTGGATTTTTTTTTTAATTCGGGTAAATGGACGGGAAGGTCCACCCTCTACAGGGCAAATGACAAGAGAGATCAACCTATGATTAGACACCTCCTCTCCAGGATCAAGTACGTGACTAACTAGGTGGGACAGAAAACTAAACTACAAAAACTAAAAGACAGCGAACAGCTCAAAACAAGAAAGAGAAGACAACAAGAAAGAGCCAAACTAGTGAGAAGTAAAAGACAAATCTTAGAAACCCCATATTGACCGAAGACCGAAGAGAGCACTGGGAAGCCCAAGCAATCTCGGTAGATCGATCCATGTTGTTTCTTGGCCCAACCCCATAAGCTCTCCCAAAGAAAAACAACGCCGGAAAAAGGAGCCACCCATGACCCACCAGGGTTTGTAAGGTTCATGGGCAAGGTAAGGTAAATGAGTTTTGGTAATTTTCTGTAAATTTTTTATAATTATTTTGAAATTTCTGGTGACTTTTAGTGATTTTGGATGAGTTTTAATGAATGTAGGTAAATAATTAACAAAAATTCAATTTCTACTTACTCATAATTTACTTACCAATTTTTACCAATTTACCATTTATAGACTAATCTTACAATAATGTCTATATTTAACAACTAGAAAAATATAACACTTAGACCTAGTTCTTTTCTGCGGTGGGTAGAGTATGATAATGGTATGGTATGATAAAAATGTGGATAATATGATATGGTGTGATACAGTGCATGTGGTAAGTTATTGTAAAATTTATAGTAAGAATGGTTGGTGTGGTAGGTGAGGAGAGAAAAAATTTATAGTGATGTTGTTATATAATACATCTTGGAGTGTCTACCTAGATTCACAAAAATAGTCAATCTTACAAAAAATCATCAATAATCATTATAAAATTCATAATAACTTTATCAATATTATTACAAAGTTCATCGATATTTTTAAGGGTGCGTTTGGTTGGTCAAAAACCCCGGGAAATGGTCAATTTTCAGAAGTTGACCTATTTTCTCTGTGTTTGGATGCAACTTGACTTTCAGAAAAACTTCACGGGCGCCCCACCATTTCTTATATTTTCTGAGGGAAAATTTCCCTTTGGGGGTCTTAAAAGAATTTTTTCCCGAGAAAATTTTTCCCATGAAAAACTTCCCTTGAAATTTTTACCAAACGTTCTCTTAAAATTTATCAATCTTTTACACAAATTCATGACGCAAAATTTATCAACCTTATATTCTAGGTCCTAAAAGCTATGGGAAACTTCTTGTCTCTGAGGCTTTCCACTGTGTCCTTGACGCTTACTTCAAGAGGTATGTAATCAATGCCCAAACTTTTAGCCTTGGCCTTGGAAACTTGGTACGTTCCTGTCATGAAGTCACCACCATCACGCCTGAAAATAAATTATCCGATTCATCGGGATCAAGTCAGGCTGGATATTTCTCGAGTTAATTTAGAGGTTTAAATCGAATTTTGGGTGTATTTGGTTTGGGGAAAAATTATTTTCCAAAAGGTATATTTTTAAAAAATTTTCTTCCTTTGTTGGAAAAAATTATGAAATACTATTATTTTTAGGTAAAATGAGTTATACATTTCCCAAACACACCCTAATGAATTTTTTGGGGTCTTCATTACCAATGTACTCTTCATACTCGGTTTGATCCTTGGAAATAAGATGGAATGGAAATGATCTTCTTTTTCTTTTTTCTTTTTTTAAAAATGAGTTACTTTCACCTTGAGAAAATCTAACCTTAAGAAAAACTGTTTTCATAAGTCCTACCTTGAGAAAATCCAGTTTTCTAGTCATATTACTCCTTTTGGCTCAAGTTTTCCACTGCGCTCCTATCTATACCGGAAACTTGCCGTTTCTCATCCACTCTTCCTTTCTCATCCGACTCCTCTCTCTCTCTCTCTCTCTCTCTCTCTCTCTCTCTCTCTCTCATCCAGTCCAAGAGACATATGTATGCATATACCTACCAAACAAGTGGAAATATCACTTGAAAACTTATTTTCCAGAAAACCCATTTCACAAGGAGAACCATTTTCCCAAAAAACGATTTTCACATGCCCCAAATACATCCCTTAGGCCCCGTTCTTTTATGCAGGTGGTTGGTTGGGTACCACACCGCACCACAAACTTTCCATATTTCACTACAACCTACCACAATCCACCACAATTCACCTCAACCAACTAAAATCTACTTTTTCAATTTCAAATTTACCAGTCCATTTACAATTATTTAAACCACAAATCACAACTTTCCCCAACCCACCACAATCCACCACAACATTTCTCAATCCACCACATTTCTTCCCCACCGCACCTTAACCAGCGACATAAAAGAACGAGGCCTAAAATTCAAACATAGCCTAAAAGGATGGGATGAAAGTACATACTTATCTGCAATCTCAAGGGTAGGATAAAGCTTGGCCAAGAGCTTGACAAGGTGAGAAAAATGATGGACACTTTCAGCCAAACAGTACCTTCCATGGGCAGAAGGTATCTCAAATGCTCGAATATGTGCTTCAGCAACATCTTTGACATGCACCCATGGCCACACTTGATTTGGGTATGTCTCCGTCCCTGTTATTGTTGTATTATTCACATGAACATAATTCAATATTTGAGGGTTGTTACTTGTTACCAAGCACAGACACAATCATAAATTATATAAAATCTATTACTCCCTCCGTTTTATATTAATTGACATATTTCTATTTTTTTACATATCAAGGTTTAACTAAAAAAATTACCCACATAATTAATTAGGGTGATGATACGTGTTTTGTGGGCAAGACACTGTTTGGTAGTCTTGCTCCTTATAAAATTAATACTACCTCTGTCCCTAATTGTACGTCAAAAAACTAACTTATCAAAACCAATAAACATAGGGAATGGGGTAAAAAGTTTTCAAATTGTCAAAAATACCCTTATAATATTCTTCAAATGAGGTAAAGAATGTATTTATTAGGGTAAAATTGGTATTGTTATTGTTGGAAATGTAAAAGTTAGGTAATTTGACAAATAAAAAGGGACAAGTTAGGAAATTTGACACTCATTTAGGGACGGAGGTAGTACTTATTAATTACTACCTCCGTCGCTAAATGAATGTCAAATTTCTTAACTACCTTGTCCTTTTTTATTTGTCAATTTTACAATTCTAATAATTAAAATACTCATACGACCCTTAATTAATACTAGTATACAATGTATTTTATTTTTTTCTTTCCCAATTTTCTATGTGGTGTAAAGGCATATGTGTCTAAATTTTTTGCTCAACAGTGTCAAATTGTAAAATTTTTTTACACAAGTTCCTAAATACTTTGGACTTATAAAAGTAGTTTTTTTGACAATGAATTAGGGTCGGAGGTAATATCATTTTAACTCCTAAACGCCAACAATTAAAATTGACACTCTAATGAATAAACCCCATCCGTTGAACATATTTTAGACGCTTTTTTTGTAAATTTTAAAAAATATAGATAAAAGTGTGATTTTATACAATTTATATATATTATTACAGTTATAGAAGTCAATCATGTAACTTTTTTTCAATTTAATTTACAAATATATAGGTTTTTATAACTACAAGACACTTAATATGTGTCTTGCACAAGACATTTATCATTTTCGAATTAAATAACACTATTATCCAAGAGGTTTTTTTCGGATATCAAGGTGTAGGTAGGGAGAGAATGTGAATGTAGTAATTTTTATTAATTGAAAAAGTAAAAAAGTTAACATAATTATTAAAATTAAAATAATTGAATTAGGTATCGAGAAATAGAAAGTGACAATTATTTTGGAACAAAAAAAAGTTAGTCTAAGTGTCAATTAATATGGAACAGAGGGAGTATTATTTATGTTTTCTATAGATATAGGAGTATATAAAATGTGCATTTTCTATTATGATTGTTAGGATCGGGTTCAGATCTGTTGCCAGTTGTTAACCTTGTTAGTGTGTAAAATAGAGCAATATATGCAGAGGAAGGAAATATAGGATGATTATGGAATCGAGGATAATAATAAAGAGAGACAAGACTGTCATTAATATTTTTTGACGTAACCCGTAAATGCAATGTTGTTTTTTGTTTGATAGAAAGTACTCACTCCTTCCCAAGTTATTTGTAACTCTACCCACAATTTTAAAAAAATGTACAAATTCATTGGAAGTGTGAAAAAGTGAACAAAAAGGTGAATAAAATATTAAAAAAAGTAAATGAAAAAGAAAAATGGTAGAAAAGATGTAATCAATATGGGTAAATTTGATAAAAGAGTAGTTAATGTATTATTGGAATTATAAAATGACAGATATTATGGAAAAAATGAAAATTAGCTAAAGTGACACATAAAATGGGAAGGAGGGAGTAGTGCTTGTACAGTTGATAAATATGTGTAATAATTAAAAAAATATATTATTCAAAAGCAGAAAAAAATAATTATAAGCAATTCAAGATAGTATTATGCATCTTGATTTAAGATTCATATCATTATTGTATTTTTCAACATGAAAGTTTAATTATAAACAATTCAATATCGTATTAACCATCTTGATTGAAGATTCATATCGTTGTTGTATTTTTAAAAATGTTACATAAAAAATTGGAGGTTAAAGTAGTTCATTAAAGACAGTGAAAGGTCAAAAGTAATGCATATCAAGAAAAGGGAAGAGAGCACGCTACCATTGACGAGGTTCAAAATTTGAGCCACAGTTGCGTTAAGAGTGGGCTGCAAAATGGGACCTATTACCATTCCTGGGTTCATTGCCACCATGTCGATGCCATTTTCTTTGCAGAAGTTCCAAGCCGCCTCTTCAGCTTGGATCTTTGAGGTTATATACCACCTCTGTACCAACATAAACGTAGTTATTTAGAGACTAGTCTCGATTGATCAAAGATTTTAATATCGATGAATTATTCAATACCTATCACCCCATGAAAAGGAAATAGAGGAGGTTTAGAGAGCCAGTTCACTTTAGTCATATACTTTGATGGGTGCAACAGATGGGGTTAGGCTGGGTTAGTGTTGGGCATGAGCCATGTAGGGGGTTGGGTTGGGTCGAGTCATGGTCCGCCCTAGCATTGAAGTTACCGATTAGGGTCTTGTTCTTTTGTTAGGTTAGATATAACTTTCTCAACTTATCATAACTTATCCAAACCTAACACAATTCCCCAAAAAAACATTCACTCTAAAAACATAATTTCCCAAAAAAACATCATAACTTATCTTAACTTATCTCATTTTATCCTAATTTATTCTTACTTGTCCATCCAAAGCTAAAAATAACTAAATCAAAAAGTAGGGCTTAGGTTAGGTGGGACTTTCTGAACAAAAATGGATGTGGGTCATCCTATGGATGGTCCGTTAAAATTTAAAATGGAGTGTATATATGTTAATAAATGAACCTTATTATGAGTTATGGAAAGTATTGTTTAATGTGAAGAATTACTAGTTAGTAGAGTTTCGTGCAAGATCTACTCTAGTGGTCCTAACCGTGGTAAAGGTTCGAAGAGGCTTTCTCAAAAATGCAATTTTATCAGTGAAGATGCGATTGTTAGTAACTCTGAAAGATCTTCAAATGTAGTGGTTTTATCCTTGGAAAAGTTGGATTAGGAGGCGCAAAGGGTGGCCAAGCTCGTGAGGTCTTTGAAATTGTCTTCTGAGAATCATGAAAATGTGACTAAGGCCTTCAAAGACTATATGTTGGAACAAAAGAAAAATCTTGTTATATAGTTGTTTTTTTGTTTTGCCTGCTATCCTTGTGATGCGCTTTTGCAGTTAGTTGGTTGCTGAACTCTTTGACTTTCTGCTGTTTGCGGTATTGTATCATCTTTGATGCCTTAGCCTTTTATGGCAAATTATCGAAAAAAAAGTGTGAAGAATTACTAATTTAGTTTTTAAACTAATTTTATCATTCAAATCAAGTTTTTATGGGAAGCTATTTATTTTGGGTTGTTGATGGGCCAACCCTGTCTGACCCATTTACTTGCCCTTAATTAATATTGTTGAATGAGATGGTCCATTACCCTTTGTTGACGACCCAATAATTTCAATTAGGGGTGAGCAAACTTGGGTACCCGCCTAAAATTTAAGAATCTAGTTTCGGATCAATTTAGTAATTGATCCTTATTTTAGGATCCAGTCTCAGATTCATTTCAAACTAGATCCTAGAATCAGGATCCAGTCACGGATCCACCGGGAATGGGTCAGGATCCGGTACCCGGATTGGAAACTGACCATCACTGTCCAAATCTGGAGAAGTTTAAAGGAGAAGAAGGTTTAAGACCTAAAATAATAGTCTTCACTTAGTTTTAAGACCAAGAGTGGTGATAGGAGTACCAACTTAAGGTATAAGCAAAATTAAGGTTTCTCAACACATGGCTTTAGAAAATGGATCCAATAGTGGAATTTGGGTTGATTATGTAGTAGTCTTCATTTAGTTTTAAGACCTAAAATAGTTTTTGTATTATGTAATTATATGGATCCTGGATACCGGGTCCGATTCTAGATCCTATATGCCAGAATTCAGTCTCGGATCCATTTACAAATGGATCTTAATTTTAGGATCCAGTCCCGAATCCAGATTACTAAGATCTGGATCCATATCCATTGGATCCAACCGGTTCTGAATCTGGATCTGGGTACCCGATTTTTCTGCTCACCCCTAATTTAAACACTCTTGTACAATTGTTTATGTGATTCAACCCAATTGACCCCATAAAACCTAACCTATGGTTCTTATAGGAAGTTTAAACCTTTGATTTAATGGCAGACATGGGTTAAATCAATAGGCACAAAATTAACGATAGGCTTCATTGATCATATTACATAAAAGGCGTTATAGAGAGCAATGAATGGCTTATCATTCTACTCCTTGTTTACGATTTAGTCCATCGTTGCCTGGGTCATGAGTTCAAGAAGCATTTCTCATCCAGCGGGAAACCTTAGCCATCTAAATAAGGACGTTTTCCGAAGCTACATTTCATATCTAAGGTCCAACTTTAAAAAAAAAAAAATCTAGAACCTCCTTCCCAAACACGTTCCCCAAAAATCTCAACGAACAGAAAACATTGTAGCAGTCGATTTAGGCGCCTTCCCTCCCACCATTACTTGAGTTCACTATTATAATCTAAACTGAAAAAAATAACGCCTTATCAGCTATCCACAAAGTTCATATCCTCAGCGTAACATTCAACCTGACCTGAAAATGATCCTACACAAAAACATCGTAATGAAGCAATATTAGTTGGGGAGTGCCGTACCGAAGGACCATGGGGGACTTCATTGCAATACTCAAGCTTAGAAAACCAAGTGTCATCAATAACCGCATCAGGAGTCCGAGGTGTTTCAGTAAAAAAGTTTGCTGCGGCAGAAGAAGTAAAAACTACTCTTTTTACCGATGGACTCCTTTTACAAGCTGCAAGAACATTCAATGTCCCCTTTATGGCTGGATCCAATACCTCTTTCTGCAATTTTAAGTAAAAAAACCAGATAAGTTACAATAAATTTTAGAAAAATTTTCTAATGCCGAATTATTATTTAGACCTAGTTCTTTGAATTGGTTAGGTTGGATATAACTCTCCCAACTTATCAAAACTTATCTAAACCTAACACAGTTTCCCAAAAAAGCATCAATTCTAAAAACACAATTCCCCAAAAAAGGTCATAACTTATCCTAACTTATCTCGATTTATCCATTCAAACGTGAAAATAACTCAACTAAAGAACAACACCTTAGCCAAAGTGTTACATTTCACCGGGTGTTATTAGTATTTGTTGATAACTAATTGGCAAACTCAGTATATAGAAGTGTTTTGATGCCAAATTTTTCGGTTAAAAGTTGATCAATCGTGTTGTTTTGTACGGTTGGTAAGATGCGGAAATGGTGCGGAGTGGTGAAATTGTGGAAAGTATAGTAATGTGTGGAGTGGTATGATAAAATTTGTGGAAAGTGTGGTTGATGTGGTGGGTGTTAGAAAAGCGTCCTAAAATCATCTAATTTCTTAAACCCACAATTAATTGTTTCCTAATTATATTGGGATTCTATTTGAAATATTATATTTGGTATTATTTTAGATAATATCTTAGATATTATCTTTAGAATGAAGGTTATGACAAGTTTATAAGGAGTTTTCCTCTATCAAAACTTATCAAAACTTATCTAAAGCTAACACAGTTTCCCAAAAAAGCATCAATTCTAAAAACACAATTCCCCAAAAAAGGTCATAACTTATCCTAACTTATCTCGATTTATCCATTCAAACGTGAAAATAACTCAACTAAAGAACAACACCTTAGCCAAAGTGTTACATTTCACCGGGTGTTATTAGTATTTGTTGATAACTAATTGGCAAACTCAGTATATAGAAGTGTTTTGATGCCAAATTTTTCGGTTAAAAGTTGATCAATCGTGTTGTTTTGTACGGTTGGTAAGATGCGGAAATGGTGCGGAGTGGTGAAATTGTGGAAAGTATAGTAATGTGTGGAGTGGTATGATAAAATTTGTGGAAAGTGTGGTTGATGTGGTGGGTGTTAGAAAAGCGTCCTAAAATCACCTAATTTCTTAAACCCACAATTAATTGTTTCCTAATTATATTGGGATTCTATTTGAAATATTATATTTGGTATTATTTTAGATAATATCTTAGATATTATCTTTAGAATGAAGGTTATGACAAGTTTATAAGGAGTTTTCCTCTATAACTAGAATATTTGTTCACCTTGTTTGATGCGGCTAATTTCGAGACACCTCCCATGGGAGGAGATGTATTCAGATATTCAGAAATTTCGTATTCCCATTGGTGAGAGAATTTGTGTGAGTTGTTATACTTTCTTTATGTTAATCTCGGGGTGAGATCGTTCGTTGTAATCTCTAAAAATAGTGGATTTGTTTGAGGATGAGCCGGCGGTGGTTTTTTCCCGATTTGAGTTTCCACGTTAAAAATCTTTGTCCACTTTATTTTTTGTATTTATTTTTCTCGATATCCAATATTCATCTTATTTTCGTTTCCGTTAATTAATTTGTTCTCTTATAAAACCCTAACAAGTGGTATAAGAGTAATGGTGCTTCAAATTTTGTGGAGTTAGGGTTCATTTAAGAGCTTCGGTTATGAGAAGACTACGTTCAGAAAATTCGCTTGTGGATATTGAGGAATTCATTTTTAAGATCATATATAGGGGTTGTGAAGGTTTCTGAAGAGTTCAGATTGTGACCGTTCAACGGTTTGTCTATTCATCGCAATTCTACCTTTCAAAGGTTCGTTGGCGATGAAGAAATTTCAAATCGTTCACTGATTTCAGTCCAAGGTAGAGATTGGGTAGCCAAAGTGTTCTAAAATCACACAATCTCACCCCACAATTATTTATTTTCTAATTGTATTTGGATATTATTTAGGTTTCATTATAATTACATTGGGTTTCCTAATTGTATTATATTATAAATCTAATTGGAGTGAGGGTCAAACTAGGTTTATAGGGAGATTTTTTTCCTATAAATAGAGGGTTTTGTTCGCCTTGTTTGGGTGGCCAAGTTTGGTGCTCATTGGGACAAATCTTAGATGGTGAGAGAGGTTTTGTTGAACAAGAGCATGTGTTTCTTTTGAGTGGATCTCTTTCGATGTTTAAGTTCTTTGTAATACTCTTTTTGTTGGATCTCAGATCAGGAGGAGATTGTTCGTTGTACTCACAACCTATAGTGGATTCGTTGATGCTTGTGTCACCCGTGGTTTTTTCTCGATTTGAATTTCCATGTTAAATTTTTGTCCCCTTTATTCTTTCATTTATTTTTCTCGATATCAAGTAATCATCTTCCTATTTCGCTTCCGCTATAATGTATTTTCTTATAATCACCCTAACAGTGGGGGATGAGAGAAAATGTAAAAAGTAGTGGAGAAAAGTAAAGAGATAGAAAAATGAGAAATATATTGGTAATGGTGAGTTGTTGTACCACACCATACCACCAATGGTGGATCTGGGGCCTTTCTGACGGTGGTCACGGCCACCGTTAGCCTCCCAAAAAATGAATAATTTAGTATAATTTAGAATGAAAATTATGGATTTTATGTTTATTATATAAAATAACAGTGTATTGGTCACCTCTAATTAGAAGGTTGAGATCCGCCACTGCACACCACACCACATAAAAGAACAGGGTTCTGACCACGAATTCTTTTTCCATCATATTTTTCGCAACCCCAACCACTCTAAAAAAGAAAAATCATCCGGCCGGATATTGATTAGAGTTGGCAAAATTTTGTCTGACTCGACATATCCGAATTGTGCACCCCGAAAAATTGAATTTTGACATAGATTTTTCGTTTGAAGTTTGATATTGACCGAAAATTCGAGCAAAATATTTTTCTTTTCTTCTATTGTCTGAACTCGATTTTAACTCGAAGATAGACACCATCCAAATTGTCCTATCCAATATAACCAAAAACAACAAGATTCAAATATCAATTTATTATCAAAATTTTAATATTGACCAATCCAAATTTGTCCCCAACCCTCCCCGCTATATTGATTAAGACCACACAATCCAAGCACCATTTTTGTCCACCCACCACATCCCCCCGAAAAATGCATTAATAATTATAATCTTGACATTGAGAGAATGACGTTTTTGTCATCAATTTAATTTTATAAAAACTGATTTGTTTATTTGGAATGGCTTTCAATAAAGTAAAATGGTAAATGATAAATATTTTGATGTAAGATGGTTGCTAATTATCTTACAATATTTCACCTAAATCACCCATAAAGTTAACTGTAAGTATATTTAAATCATTATATTTGGCTTATTTCATTAATTTCAGGGTTATTACAATTTATGAACAACATAAAAGTAATTATTTAATTATTTATATTTTTATAAATATAAAATTATACATTAAATGTGTGTTTTCTACTATGATTGATAAAATTAGGCTATTTTTTATTTTTTGACCTAGTTAACAAGTATTATATTCTTATAATTTATAAACATATATAATTATTAGAGAAAACATTATCAAAGTTACAAAAATATTAAATATGGACAATTCAAAATGGTTATTAACCATGTTAAATTAAGATGTATATCATTGTCCTTCAATAAAATAGTCCTAATAAATTACTAGTAACATATTAATAATTAGAGCCTTCATCATTAATATAATTAGACCCCGTCAAGTCGGGTCGAGTTCAGTGTGCCCGTTTTACGGGTTTGTTATAGTTTCGGGTTGAGTCAGATTTTGCCGGACTTTCCTTATATTGGAAAATCACCGACAACCAAGAGATAGAGATATATGGAGGATTGGAGGCTGAATACCAACCACAAGTCCAGCCTAAACAATAATTATCCCTTTCTTCCCCATGCAAAAATTAGTTAAAACAATATAAAATATTAGACGTCTTTTTATAAGAATACACGCATTTATGCAAAGTTAATAAAGTATGAAGAGATATTATGAAAAATGAAGATAGCTACAAAAAATTTCACAATGAGAAGTAATGTTATAAGAATATAAGGTTGTAATTTTTTGATAAAATAAACTATTAAAATTTTTTAGTCAAAGACGATATTTTTGGACAATTAATATGGAACGGAGGGAGTATATTGTAGCGAGTCATATTAGAGCGCATTTATTGGATATATATTATGGTAAACCACTGCACCACTTAGGTCATGTTCTTTTATACGGCTGGCTGGCTGCGGTATCACACCGCACCGCAACTTTCCATATTCCATCATGACCCACCACAATCCACCATAATCTACCATAACCCACCATAATCTACTTTTTTAATTTTAATTTATCTTTTATTAAAAGTTAAACATTATCTACCAATACATTTTCCAACACATTTACAATTATTAAAATCAAAACTCACCACAATTTACTTTTTCAATTTTAATTTATCTTTTTTATTAAAAGTTAAACTTTATCTACCAACACATTCCCTACCATTATTAAAATCAAAACTCACCACAATTTTCTATAACCCACCACAATCCACTACAACTCACCATAACCCACAACAATCCACCACAATCCCTCCACACCGCACCACAACCAGCCATAAAAAATAACAGGGCAATTGTATATATGCATAAAGTTGGGATTATTATAATTGTAATGGGCGTAAGAGATTATCATTATTTAATGGTGCAAAGTAGAGGGTATTTTATATATGCATAAAATAGGATTATTATCTTGTAGTGTGATGATAATACGTTACAGTAAGAATGTAGATAGTGTGATATGATATGATACAGTAAGATAAGTTGTGGTAAAAATTGTAGTAAGAATGGATTGTATAACAGATAAGGAAAGAGGAAAGTAAAAAAAAAAATAGTAAAAACAGTAAGCAAAGGGAAAGTTATGGTTGCTATGGTAAAATGTAAGATGATGTGGTAATATGTGATGGTTTGTGATTCAAAAAATTATAGAGAATTCAATATTTGTAAACTAATTTTTGTCTCATTAATTTAACTAATTTTGAGTCTGCTTACTTTTGGGGTTAGTAATTATTTGGTGCTTTTCACAAGGTAATTTTATTAAGTGGATGAAATACCTCATTCTTCTTCTTCAAGGGTATTTCTTCAAGAAGAATACATGGACATTTGGTCATTTAATAAAATTAATCGAAAAACACCAAATAATTACTAACCCAAAAGTAAGTGACTCAAAATTAATTTTCAAAATCGGAATAAAAATAATTTCTCCGAATATTGGGGTAACTTTGAGTAATTTTTTGTTTGTGATTAGTGATTACTTATTGTGGTATAATGGTAGGTGCCAAATGTTACCACACAAAAGGAAAGAGAAAGAGACACCTGGGGATCAGTAACGTTGAAATTGACAGGAGAAGCTGTGTGGAAAACTCCTTGGCATCCAGCAATGGCAGCATCAAATGAACCTTCCTCCAACAAATCTGCTTTGAATAGTCTAAGCCTCTCCTTTGCTCCCTCCAACTCCTTCAAGTGTTCCGTTTTCGCCCTATCATCTGCATCCAATAATTACGAATATAGATCCATTTCAACGAAAAGTTTAAACCAAATATAGTTAAAGACTCAAGTATGCTTTTATATTCTGATGACAAACTGATGTCTCGGACAGTGGCATGAACGGTGTAACCACGAAGGAGTAAGAGGTTGACGAGGTGGGAGGCTATGAAACCAGAAGCACCCGTCACACAAACACACACCTCTTCCTTTTTCCCACTCATCTTTGATATTCTATTTCTTCCTTAGTCTCTCTCTATATCTCTTCCAATATATATAGGGAGACAATAATATGTGTTTTGAATTAATATGGTTAATAATTGTATTGAATTGTCTTAACGAGTCTGTAAGATTCTTTTTTTTTGGGAATTCGGGTAAATGGGAAGGTCTGTCATCTACAGGGTAAATGACAAGAGGGACCAACCTATGATTAGACACCTCTTCTCCAGGATCAAGTGACTAACCAAGTGGGACAAAAAACTAAACTACAAAAACTAAAAGACAGTGAACAACTAAAAACAAGAAAGAGAAGACAACAAGAAAGAGTCAAACTATTGAAAAGTAAAAGACAATCTTGGAAACCCCAAATTGATCGAAGACTGAAGAGAGCGTTGGGAAGCCCAAGCAATCTCAGTAGATCCCTGTTGTTTCTTGGCCTAGCCCCAAAAGCCAGTCCAAAGAAAAGACAAGTCAGAAAAAGGAACCACTTATGACCCATTAGGGTTTGTAAGATTCATGGGTAAGGTAAGGTAAATGAGTTTTAGAAATTTTCAGTAAATTTTTGATAATTTTTTGAAATTTTTAGTAATTTTTGGTGACTTTAGATGAGTTTTAGTAAATGTAGGTAAATCTATAACCTATTAAAAGCATGGATAAATGACTGTAGCAAACTACGGTACAAGGCTTGCACTGTAGATTCTATAACCTATTAAAAGCATGGATAAATGACCGTAGCAATCTACAGTATAAGGCTTGTACAAGGCTTGCACTGTAGATTTTGATTCTTTGTACTATTTTTTTATTTTTTTATTTGTTTATTTCTAAAGGGCACCCAATTCAATTCACATTATGATTATGGGGCTTTTGATTGTTTTCCTTTTTTGTTTTTATTTACCAATTAATCCATGCACTATTTGATTCTTAATGTTTTATTTTTACTTCTAACAGGCACATAATGGTTTTTTTTGTTGTATTTGTCTATGTCTTGTTTTTATGGATCTATTATTTTATTTTCTCTTTAGAAATCTTGGAGGAAAATATCATAAAATAAAATGCATTAAGTAAAAATGTATTGCATTATAAATTTAAAAAAAAATTGGAAATGAATATCTTAATTTTCCGCAGTTATTAGACGAAACTATTTGATTATTTTGATTCTTGACAGTATTGGAGGTGAAATCAAATATGGGGCTTTTGATTGTTTTCCTTTTTTTTGTTTTTATTTACTAGTTAATCCATGCAGTATATGATTCTTAATATTTTATTTTTACTTCTAATAGGCACATAATGGTTTTTTTTTAATATTTGTCTATGTCTTGTTTTTATGGATCTATTATTTTATTTTCTCTTTAGAAATCTTGGAGGAAAATATCGTAAAATAAAATGCATTAAGTAAAAATGTATTGCATTATAAATTTAAAAAGTAAATTGGAAATGAATATCTTAATTTTCCGCAGTTATTAAACGAAACTATTTGATTATTTTGATTCTTGACAGTATTGGAGGCGAAATCAAACACAACAAATAAAATATTTTAAATAAGAATATAATACATTATAAATCTCAAAAATAAAATTGGAAATAAAGAAACTAATTTTTGTAACAGAACTATAACATTATTTTTCTGGTACATAAAAATTTCATAGGTTGTTAATTTTTTTAACAAAATTTACTTATTTCTTTTAGATTTTCAATCAGGTAATAGCTATCTTAATCAATAACTTTGAGTATCAACATTCTATTGGTCCACATTTTTATTAAGAACTCATTAATCTGCTTAGCTTTTCATTCATTGCTCGAGTTAGCTTTGCACTGAATCAAACTAAATTATCAGTTTGACTATTTCTACTTATATGAACTTTTTTTTTTGTGGAATGTATTATGGTCTACAGTGTAATATGAAGATCATCATTACATTGTTGTATGAATAGACCATCATCAATTATAACTCCATTAAGTAAAGTAATTTACACAATTTTGAATTGTTCTTAAAACATAACATTTAGGAGCACTACTAAACTACTGCAAATAAAAATAGTCGACCTCATATTTACACCACATTTTAATATATTTAATTACGCATACCTTTAAGCCTACGGCACGCAACGCGTGCTTATATTATGGCTAGTAGTTAACAAAAATTCAATTTCTACTTACTCATAATTTACTTACCAATTTTTACCAATTTACCATTTACCCACCAATCTTACAATAACGTATATATTTAATAATTAGAAGAGTGTAACACTTATTAGCTAAGACCACGTTCTTTTATGTGGTGGGTACGTAGAGTGTGATAATGGTATGGTATATGATAAAAATGTGAATAATGTGATATGATGTGGTATAGTGAATGTGGTAAGTTGTGGTATAATCTATAGTAAGAATGGTTGGCGTAGTAGGTGAGGAGAGAGAAAGTTTATAATGTAGTTGTTATATGATACATCTTTGGAATATCTACCTAGATTCACAAAAATATTTAATCTTACAAAAAGATCATCAATAGTCATAAAAATTAATTCATCATAAATTCATTAACATTATTACAAAATTCATCGATATATTTTAAATTTATCAATCACTTACACAAATTCATCACGTAAAATTTATTAACCTTATATTCTAAGTCCTAAAAGCTACGGGAAACTTCTTGTCTTTGAGGTTTTCCACTGTATCCTTGAGGCTTACTTCAAGAGGTATGTAATCAATGCCCAAACTTTTAGCCTTGGCCTTGGAAACTTGGTAAGTTTTTGCTAAGGCACCATCATCAGCACACCTGAAAACAATTCCATGACAATATATATTCAAAAAATTACTCGGATGTACCCCAATATTTGGAGAAAACTATTTTTTGGTACTCCAAATTTTCAAAACTCATTTTGAGGTACTCTAACTTTTTGGGTTAGAAATTATTAGGTGCTTTTTCGGTCATCAATTTAGTTAAGTGACCGAAATACCCTTATTCTTCTTCTTTAAGGGTATTTCTTAAAAATGGAAAAACAAGGGTATTTCGGACATTTAACCAAATTGATGACCAAAAAAGCACCTAATAATTTCTAACCCAAAAAGTTAGGGTACCCCAAAATGAGTTTTGAAAAGTTGGAGTACCTGAAAAACATTTCACCAAAAACATTTCATCAAATAATTCTGGTTTAAGAAATATGTCATGTAAAGCTAGCAGACTTTGGTCAAGATTGATTAAAAGTGTGGAATCATTTCAACCAAAAGCTTAAAATATATGTTAATCTTTTGGTTGATATGATTTCACATGGTATCAGAGTCAAACCTGAGTAAAAGGTTTCATATTCGAATCTCAACACCCCTCATATTCATTTGCGCAAAGTGAATGGGAACCTATGCAGCATTCACGCTTTAAGCTCAAAGGGCATTTTGCGTGAGGGAGCTTGTTAGAGTATAAAATTATTACTTGGCCTTCAACCATCCAACTTAAATTTTTAGTTGATATGGTTTTACGAAAAGGACTGGAGTACTCACTTGTTAGGAAGTTGAATTGTGGGAAAAAGCTTGTGCAAAATTTTCACCATCTCCAAATGATGCACAACACTTTCAACTAAACAATACCGTCCGTGGGCAGAAGGGGTCTCAAATGCTCGAATATGTGCTTCTGCAACGTCTTTGATGTGCACCCACGGTAAGGCCACGTTTGGATATTCTTCTGCCCCTGATACGTATTTATATTATAAATATATAATGATACGTGTCTTGAATCAAAATGGTTAGTACGTAATCATCTTAAATTGTCACTAATTCATAGTTTTAGGGTTTAGGGTTCATCCATAATATCATTCATTGGCTATGTTGACAAATATACATGTTAGGCTAACTATATATATGATAGGCTAACTATATCAATCTAAACAGAGAATGCACATTTTAGGCATAATTCTATATTTGTGAAAAATGTAAATAAAATATTATTTTATATGGTTCGTTAGTGGTAATAACCCTCAAAATAATGAAAAGTACCTATAAATATATGCATGTATAAAATTTTTAAAGTTAAGTAAAATTGAAGATGATTAATAATCATCTTGATTCAAGAATAAGGATAACTAAAAAAATGACAATTAAGGAGAAACAAAGACT
This sequence comes from Portulaca oleracea, assembly GCA_029582165.1. Taxonomy (NCBI): domain Eukaryota; kingdom Viridiplantae; phylum Streptophyta; class Magnoliopsida; order Caryophyllales; family Portulacaceae; genus Portulaca; species Portulaca oleracea. The sequence goes on along the minus strand of CM055885.1, from coordinate 37,738,293 downwards.
AAATTAAAGGTAAGGACGTACCATTGACGAGGTTTAAGATTAATGCCACAGTTTCATTAAGCGTAGGCTGCAACATGGGACCTATGACCATGCCTGGGACCATTGCCACCATGTCTATTTCATGTTCTTTGCAAAATTTCCAGGCAGCCTCTTCCGCCATGATCTTTGAGATTATATACCACTTCTATAAAAATACAAGGGGAAAATTGCTAAATGATTCAAAATTAGCCATATATATAATAAGAAGTAGCTCGACCTACCAAGTTAGGGTATTCGGTGCAATACTCAGGCTTAGAAAACCATGTTTCATCAACGACAACATTAGGAGTTCGAGGTACACCAGTGAAGAGAACTGCAGCCGTTGAAGATGTGAAAACTACTCTTTTAACTGACGGGCTTCTTTGACAAGCTGCCAGAACATTCAAAGTTCCTTTTACAACGGGATCCAATACTTCTACCTTGTAAAAAAAACAAAGAAAAACCCAAGAAACCCGTGAAAATCTTACACTATACCAAATTTAATTTCATTTGGAATAAAATTCTTTTCATTTTGATTTTATACCCATAAGTTGAACCATCTACTAAGCTTTTCGAAAAGGGATATTGAACATAAAAATTCATTGTTAGCATAGGAATAAATACAAGGTACAAGGACATGTCATATCTGAATTCTCGTACCTCACGTTGCACGGTATTATATTAGTTGTTGTTATTGTTTGTGCGGCCAATACTATATGTAGAAAATACTCCAATAAAATCTTATATTTATAATTTATAATTCAGTTTACCAAATTATTATTATTATTATTATTATTATTATTATTATTATTATTATTATTATTATTATTATTACAAACAAGATGAGATGAGGAAGATAGTGATTAGTGATGTTAATTAACTTAACCAATCAAATATTAGAACTATTCGAGCAAGTTGTCAAATGTCAAACGAGGACAAGTTGAAATTAAGATGTATGGAGGCTAGCATATATATATATATAATATATATATATATATATATATATATATATATATATATATATATATAATAAATTGAGAACACCCAGCCAAACTTTATGTGAAAATATCATAGTAAATGTCCATCCACAAATTAATGAATTTGTTCTTCTATTTCAACTTATAGCTCAATAACGAGCCAAAAAAATATAATATTCTTTCCGTTTCATATTATTTATCACATTAAATAGTAGTATTTTTATTTAATTTTAAAAATTATCAATATCATCCCTTCAATTTCACAAGATTTGTCTATTCAGTGCGACTTTTATTTCCTTGGGGAAAAAAAATCTATTTTTGCGTATTGACATAGACAATATTTTAGTAAAATTACTATGAAATAAAGAATAGAGGATAGAAATAGATCGAAACCTGTGGATTGTTAACATTGAAATTAACAGGAGAAGCAGTGTGAAAAACTGCTTGACATCCAGCAATGGCGGAATCGAAAGAACCTTCCTCCATCAACTCTGCTTTGAATATGCGAAGCCTCTCCTTTGCTCCCTCTAGCTTCTTCAAGTGTTCGGTTTTCGCCCCGTCATCTATTATAAGATACCATAAACCAGTCACGAATATAAATCTTCTGATTAGAGGTGATCAGTACACTATTATATTCATCGGTACATAGTGTAAAATCCATAATTTTTGCCCATAATTATATCAAATCATTAATTTTCACTTACACCGATGACCGTGGCTACCCTTGCGCTGGCCCGAGATCCGCCAGTGCCATAAACTTTATCAATTAAACTAACAATTATATATATATACAATTATATACATGTGTGTGTGTGTTTCAAAAGCATAAAATGATCATATACATATATATATTTCTGCTACTTTTCTCATTTTTCTACTCCATCCGTCCCTTAATGAGTGTCAATTTTCCTAACTACATTGTCCCTTTTTATTTGTCAATTTTACATTTCGAATAATTAAAATACCCATATATTACCCTTAATTAATGAATCAAATTTTTATTTTGCTTTAAAATTCTCCATTATTCATCTTTTCCCTTAATGAGGGGTAAACTTGTCCATACATAATTTTTTCACTCTATTTCCAAGATGCATTGATTTTTTAAAGTTAGTTTATTTGACATTTAAAAAGGGACAGAGGGAGTATTAGCTTATTCAATCTACATGGTTGAAATTTTGGTTCAATGTATGACCTTACTTATTGAGCCCTAATAACCAATATCGTTTAACTTAGAAGTTAGCCGTCTATATAAGTCAGGCTAATTAGGTCAATTAAACATACTATACGGCGCGTTAGGGGTTTAGGGTTTGATCATCTGGAGTCTCCCTTCTCTCGGTCTCTCCTATCTCTCCGGATTTAGCGAACCATCTATGTGCTATAGGGTTTTAAGGTGTGAGTCCACTGGCGACTCCAGTAGCCACCAAGAACTATGTACTCAAGGTATTCTTGGGTAGATTACGACATAAGCAATCTTTCAGCTTCTGCATAAAGTTTAGTCACGCAAGGTATTCATGAACAGATAACGACAAACGATCTTTCAGCTTCCGCATAAAAATTAGCCACGCAAGGTATTCATGGACAGATAAGTAACGACACAAACAATTTTTTAGCTTCTGCATAAAGGTTAGTCCTATTTTCCTACATATCTTCAAAAAGACCGAAAAAGAACCCAGTGGATCGGATCGGACAGACTACTTACCATTATAAAACATCGGACAGACTAACTTGGTTGTCGGACGGTGGCATGAACAGTGTAACCACGGAGGAGTAAGAGCTTGACAAGGTAGGAAGCAATGTAGCCTGAAGCACCAGTAACACACACAACCACCTTTTCTTTTCCTAATTTCTCACTCATTTTTTGTCAACTTGTTTCTAAATTCCTATTTTTTCAACTTTCCCAATTTCATTAAATACCTGGAAATGGAATTATATATATATATATATAACTGTATTGGTAGCCGTCCCTTGTTGACTAGTACAGTTTTGACCGCTACGTTGATTCATAATAATATATAGGATAATATATTTAAATTGCGTTATCATTTGATTTTAAGTCGACGAATAACGTAGACAATGACGTAGAAAATAGAAATGTTTAATTTGTTTTGTGTGATTATCACCTATTTTAGTATGCATGGGAAAGTCATATTTAAAGGTTATGGTTAGGCCTTTTTTTGAGTGAGTTTTAAAGATGTTACTATGTTTAGTAAATTGTACTTATATGAATTTTTGTTATAATACGGCTAATAATTTATTTTAAAATAATTTCTCAACAAAAATTATTTTGTATAAACAGTTTCCCTTCCCCCTACTTTCAAAAATGATGTCCCTTAATTGGCGGATATGAGACTAAGTCAAGGGTGGCCATAATCACCAGTAACATAAAAAAATAATAATTAAGTATAATTGGGATAAAAATTATGAATTTTTGTGTATATCAAATGAATATAATAGTGTATTGATCACCTCTAATCAGAATATCTAGATCCACCAAATCCCTTGAATCTTATATGGCATAGAGAATATATTTGTTGCTCACCATTTGAAATGACTCCAGACTAACCTTCTTTTTTTATGAACTAGATTAACATCGCAAATTATACCATACTGCTTAGTGAACCTACCTAAATCCACCACGTGTATTAAAATAAATCGATTTTTAACTGATAAATTTGTCTAAAAAATACTAAATTTTAAAATTATTGATGAATTTTATAATAATGTTGATAAATTTCTATACAAATATTAATGGATTTTTTTCATTTTTGTAAAATTTAACACCTTAATTGACATAGTAGTTACTCCAAGGTGTACCATATAATAATTGAGAATAACGATCTTGTCTAAAAGACAAGCTTTCGTTATCTTAAGTCCGAAAAGCGATGAAAAACTTCTTCTCTTTGAGGCTTTCAACTGTATCTTTGAGAGTTTTCTCAATTGGAATGAAATCAATGCCCAAGCTTTTAGCCTTGGTGTTGGAAACTTGGTATTTCTCCATCAAGGCTCCCTCATCAGCACACCTGAAGCACAAGTTTAAACAACCAATGTTAGACATTGGACTTTAATTTGTTTCAACATATATGATGATGTATTATATAAAACTACTATCATTATATTCATAACAGAAACAAATACAATCATAGAAATGCAACATTGTACTTTTTGGCAATACATCACGTCAGAAACGGTTGGTCAAAGAACATTGGTCACCCACTGAGTCTCCTGTTTCAGGGAGAGTTCAGTTGTCCAACCAACCCATTGGAAGATGGGATTTCGAGCATATATAAAGACCCATTGTCGTGCAACACACCCTAAGAATAGAATATGTTGTTTGAAGGAGAGTCCAGTAGTCCAACCAGCCTATTGAAAAGGGGGATTTCAAGCATAGAGGCCCATTGTCGTGCAACACACCCTAACAATAGAACATGTTTCCCCTAGAAATCGATATTAGTACATGTGATATACTATAGTTACATCTGATACCAAATGAGTTAAGAGCTTATTTTTAAGCTATGAATACATGCATGCTATTCATATAGAGCTTTTTCTGCTAAAGGATTGGTGAAGAGAAAAGATATTCCTATAGAAGAGGATTCCTCATTACCAATAGAGTTGTATAGAATCCCACATGTGAGTTAATCAAGTCCAACATATGTTGTCTATACTTGAGTTCATCTTATATATGAATCAAATTAGGATCCATAACCCATTAGGTTAGCTTTTATATAACTCCCATCAATATTTATCCAACTCTTTGAGACCTTGTGAGACCCGAAAAACTTACTTATTTGGAAGTTGAAGGGTCGGGTAAAGCTTGCGTAGCAGCTCGACCATTTCTGAGCAATGAACCACAGTTCCTCCTAAGATGTACCTCCCATGGGCCGAAGAGATCTCAAATGCTCGAATATGAGCTTCTACGACGTCTTCAACATGGACTATAGGCAACACCAAGTTTGGAGAAGTCTCCGCCCCTAATACATACACATCTCCGTTCAACACAACGGTCAGAGCGAAGGATCGAAAATTGTTAATATGTATAGATAAATGTTGAATCATCCCATTCAAAATCTTAAGTTGATTGTTGAAGGTCTAACACTGCACGCCCCTTAATTCAAGCAAATTTTTCTTGAATTTGAAGTGTGGATGTTGTAAACACTCCCTTTATCTTGCGCAAATAAACATGGAGCTGCTAAGACGTCTCACTAGAGGCCATGCTCTTTACCAACCTTACTTCACCTAACCTAGCTAATCCTACCACACTAAAGAAAACGCCTTATTTTAGCTCTGATACTATATTATGTAACCATCTCAACCAAAAGCTTAAATTTGATAAATGAATGTCCAATAATGATTTTATACTCTAACACTAACAAATTATTTAGATTACCTCTGATATCATTTGAAACCATCTCAGCCAACAGCTTAAATGATACATAGTTGAAGGTCCAAAGATGATTTTATACTCTAACAATAACATAATTATTCAAATTACCTCTAATGCTATGTGAAATTATCTCAACCAAACATTGAAAGTCAAAAATATTAAGATAATTTTATACTCTAATTGTAACAAATTATTCAAAATTAAACGCACGTACCATTAATGAGGTTCCAAATTACAGTGGTGTTCGAGTTAAGGACTGGCTGTAACATTGGACCTATGACTCCTCCCGGGTTCATTACCACCATGTCAATGCCATTGTCTTCGCAAAACGTCCGGGCCGTGGATTCGGCCAACACCTTTGAGATATTGTACCACTTCTGTAACACCAAAAATGATAAGATACACGTCAAAGTGCACATTGTTACAGTACAAAACTATCAATAGGCCTCCAACTATCAACTTAAACGTTATTTGAAATGGTTCATATGATATCCAAATATAATGCTAAGTAATTAAGCTAGGCATACCGCACTAGGGTAAATCTGGTCGCAATGCTCCGGCAAAGAGAACCAAGACTCGTCGACAACCACGTTAGGAGATAGAGGTGTTCCTGCGAAAAGAACTGTCGACATCGAAGACGTGAAGACGAATCTTTTGACGGATGGAGTTCTTGTACAAGCTCTTAAAACGTTCAGTGTTCCCTTCACTGCAGGATCCAGTACATCGGCCTTCGATCACAACAATATAATGATGATGAAATTAGTCAAACACCAGTTGAGAATGAAACAATGGCATTACAACGAGAAGAGCTAGCCCTAAATGATCTTAGGAGGTATATGTGAAATCATCTCAGCCAAAAGCTTAAGTTGATGGTTGTAGTCCCAATAATGGTTTTATACTCTAACATGCGACCTCTTGCTTAGATTTGACTATGATACCATATGAAACCAAACCAAAAGCTAAAACTGATGATTGTAAGCCCAATGATGGTTTTATACTGTATCAGTATATATAAAGTTACATGTATATATTGTTAGAGTATAAAATCATTCATGGGACTTCAACCATCAGCTTAAGCTTTTGGTTGAGATAGTTCCACCCCACATGGTATCAGAATCACATCTGATCAAGATGTCTCAGGTTTGAATCTCAACACCCTCATATTCATTTGCACAATGTGCAGGGAGTCTTTGCAGCGTCTACACTTCAAACCCAAAGAACATCCGCGTGAGGGGACATGAAACTCATAAACATAGCAGAACACAGTCGTAATTTGTTTAAGTAAACTTATAGAAATAGTAAATCGTACATTTAGAAACCAACCTTTGGATCAGTAACGTTAAAATTGACAGGAGAAGCAGTGTGGAAAACACCTTGACATCCAGCAATGGCGGCATCAAATGAAACTTCCTCCATTAAATCTGCTTTGAATAGTCTAAGCCTTTCCTTTGCTCCCTCCAACTCCTTCAAGTGTTTCGTTTTCGCTCCATCATCTGCACCCACCAACTCCATCAATTTTAACAACCACTTATATATAGTCTATGACATTTGTGCTATTTGACACATATATAGATAGATGTAGATCGATATCGCATTTACTTACGTTTTTTCGATTATTGAAGGCCAGAAGACTTAAACCTTCACAACAAAAAAGCAAACAACCACTCTACATGACAAAAGTCTACATCCAAAAACATCGATAACTCAGAAGCACTACAGCAAGGACTTGCACAGTTGCACCCCTAAGCCTATGTCTTCTCCTATCATTCGCAACTTTAAGATACTCGATCAACAACCTCAATCAACAACCTCAATCGGATGGGTTATCAAGGACTCGTGCACCTATATTATTGCAGGTTTTTTACATTTTGGACCCCGAATTTTAGAGGTATTTATATTTTGGACCCTTAGTTTTCAACTTTAACTTTTTGGACCCTAAAATTTGCAAGCTGAAAAAAAAAGACCTTAAAGTTTGTGAGCTGAAATAAAAGCTCATTTCCGTTTTTCTTTTTCTTTCCATGTTTGAATTTCTCTCCCGATTGGCATCAAACTTCAAGACTAAAGTTAAAACTGATATTAAAGTTATAATAAACCTCTCTTATTCAGGTTGGAGTTACTTAAAACCATGAACTCAAGGATCTAAGTAGCCCCGACATGAATAAGAAAGATGTATCATAACTTCAATATCAGTTTTAACCATAGTCCTGAAGTATAACATCAATCGGGATATAAGTTCAAACTTGGGAGGAAAACAAAGAATGAGATAGGGGCATTTTTTCTTCAGCCCACAAACTTTAAGGTCCTTTTTTTATTCAGCCTACAAAATTTAGTGTTAGAAAACCAAGGGTTTAGAATATAAATACCTCTAAAACTTGGGGTCCAAAATGCAAAAAACGCAGATTATTGCCTACAATTACAACCCTGTGGTCTATCTCAACATCAATATCATCAAGATTATCATCTTCCAAGCTGGTCGCGCGCATATTCTTCCTAACCTTCTATCGATCCTTTTGACTAAGAACGGCTCTACAGTATATTTACATTTACTTAGGCCCTGCTCTTTTCTACGATTGGCAAACTGCAGTGCTACAGCCTACCGCAGTTTGCCACAACGCGCCACAAATTACTTTTTCACAATTACCAATACCATATATATATATATACAAAAAACTTACCACAACATACCAATAACCAGCCACAATTACGCCATAACCCGCCATAATTTGACCACATCATACTATGATGCGCCATACCGTAGAATACCGCATAAAAGAAGAGGGCCTTACTCAAAGACACAAGTGTACGTGAATTACCTGGATCTCGGACGGTGGCATGGACAGTGTAACCACGAAGAAGCAAGAGCTTGACAAGGTGTGAAGCGATGAACCCAGAAGCCCCTGTTACACACACACTTTCATGTGTCCCCTTCATCTTATTTTTTGGGAGTATTTGGTTCCTACTGTATGCAGTTTTCTATACTTAAATGTGTGCATGTGATTTATTCATGAAACGAAATGAGGTATTGTCTTGACATATAGTAATGCGTGGCCTAGGACAACACGTACGCAGCCTAGCTAGCTAGCTTAAGTACTGACTCTTAGTTTCGATTTGACAAGTGTATGCACTTACTTTGGCTGTGCAGTTAGTGCTGGCAAAAACTTGTCCGACTCGGATTATTCGAATTATTCGACTCGGGAAAAAAATCGAGTTTGGACATAGATTTTCGGTCCGAATTGACCGAATATTCGGATATAAAATTTCTCTTTTTTCTATTGTCCGAACCCGATTTTAGCTTCGTTGGAATTGTTCGACCTGGTTCGATCCGAAATAAAACCGAGTCCAGACATAAATTTCTCGTCCAAATTTTGACAGACCCGATTTTTTGCCAGCGCCACACGCAGACAATGATGTACAGTTGGCCTGTCGTGGACAACACAAGATTATACCGGCCTAGAGAAAATTTGGGCTAGGGTAAATTGAGGTGGGTCAAATTGGTAATGTCAAAATTCGGAAGAAAATTTTATGTTCAGACTCAGTTTTAATTCGAGTCAAAACGGGTCGGGCAATTTGAACATAATTAAACTCGGGTTAGAATCAGGTTCCGACAATAGAAAAACTATAATATCCGAATATTCAGTCAATTCGGTCAATATCAAAATTTGAACGAAAAATCTATATCTAGACCAGTTTTTTCCGGGTCGGACACTTGAAGTTTTGTAGGTTAGACAAAATTGTGCTAGCTCTAACTGAACTTACCTTAGATCCACCACATGCGTTAAAATAATCTCAATGTTTATGTGATGAATTTGAATTAAAAAATAGATAATTAAATTTTAAAAATATTGACGAATTTTGTAATAATTTTGATAAATTGACAATAAATTTTATTGTAAATATTGATGAATTTTTTAAATTTTTTTTAATATTTTAACAAATTGAAATAGATACTACAAAATGTATCATATAACAATTATACAGACAAGTAACAGCTAAGCTTTTCTTTAGACCGATATCACGTTGATGGTCTAGGCAAAAGTTGGGATATTTGGATAAAATTCCTATGTTCCAAATTTCAAGTTCGGACACAACACATCATCATATCATAAGTCTGGACCAGGATGTGAGTCATCCGAATTGATGTCCGAATTTTACTTGTGAGGATTTGGTTGTGATTGATATATAGAATCAGTCCAATTTGACTTTATTTGTTAGGCTTTGTCCGATTGAAAATTGGGAATTCAAATTCATCAAATCTAAGGGTGTTAAGTTTCTTTGTGCAGATGGGATGGTATGTTTCTTTCTGCAAATGGAATGATATTATTGGGTTGTGAAAAGTATTGTATGATTTGATTGTAAAAAGTATGATACGATAAAATTTGTGATAATAATGATTAATGTGGTAGGTGAGTAGAGAAAAAGTGAAAAATAGAGGAAAAAAGTGAGGAGAAAAAAAACTATGATTATTTATTATAAAGTATGGAACGGTATGATAAATACAGTGTGAAACGGCACATAAGAACAAGACTTGAATTTTCCATAAAATTCAAGTATGTGACCTAAATATAACACGTATAAATCATGATTTAATATTTCAATTAGTCCTTGTCCAAAATGCTCAAAGTCAAATTTCTAACAGCTCTTGTAAGTGCGGTTAAAAAGAAGCCTTTTTCTTTTAAGAAAAAAACAATAATGAGAAAAGTTGGTGCACATGAATTGTTACAAAAGGCAGAGGGAAATAAAGAGATGTTAACCAGTTCCATGTTAACAAGCGCTGGCAAAAATTTAGGTCCGGGTAAATTTGGTTATGACAAATTCGAACAATGTCAAAATTTGGATGAGAAATTCATATTTGGACTCGGTTTTATTTCGGGTCGGACAATTCGGACAAAACTAAAATCGGGTTCGGACAATAGAAAAAAGAGGGATTTTTTGTCCGAATATTCGGTCAATATCAAAATTCGGACGAAGAATCTATGTCCAAACCTGGTTTTTTCCGGGTCGGACAAATTTTTGCCAGCGCTAATATTAGCCATCACTCAAGATAAATATAGGTGAGAAAAATGCATCCAATAGCGAGGAAAGTTGTATGGTGAGTGAAAAATATTGTATGGTGGGTAAGGAAAATATTTCTACCCATCCGTAGCATGGGTAGACTTGTAAAGCAAAAATTGTGTTGACTCGTGTACTTTTTTGCCTTTTACAAACCCAAGTGAGGAGAAAGAAAGAGAGAATGTGTTGAGTTGTCCCACATCGGCCTTTGACACCCATATTGTGGTGTTTATAATGGCTTGGGTGCCTCAACCTCCTAAGCTAGATTTTGGGGTTGAATTGGGCTCAAGTCCATTATTTCACATGGTATCAGAGTCAAGGTCATTGATGTTGGAGCCGCGCCCGCAGTTGTCTACGCCTCGTGGTGAGGGGGGCGTGTTGAGTTGTCCTACATCAGCCTTTGACACCCATATTGTGGTGTTTATAATGGCTTTGATGTCTCAACCTTCTAAGCTAGTTTTTGGAGTTGAATTGAGCTCAAGTCCATTATTTCACAAAATGAAAGTAAATTTTATTATAATTTTTTCTTTTTACATTTATTTATACTATTTTAATTGTTGAGTGAGTTAAATTTCAACTACTATTATAAAAAAAATATTTGAGTTCAAGTTATAATTTATGATATTTTATTGATAATTTCTGACATAATATTTTATTAAATGGATTGTTGATGGCCTTATACTATTCCCTTTGTTCCATATTAAATTTGACCGTGCGATTTTAAAATACGACAATTAATATGAAACGGAGAGATCGGGACTACATTGAAAGCAAGTTTTCAACACGCTAATGAAACTGGCATTCAGCAGAACATAACATCAATTAAACCAGCAAAATCTACCGAAACATTTACTGCGATCGTCGCATCGATAGTTTACAGAACCACAATGATGAACTTTGCATTCACCAAGCGACAAGGCTCAAAGTCTGGCAAAGCCCTTCTCCTTGAGGCTCTCGACTGTCTCCTTGAGGCTTTCTTTAAGCGGGATATAGTCAATGCCCAAGCTTTTCGCCTTCTCTTTCGAGACTTTGTATGTTGGCATGAGAGGGTTGTCATCTGCACACCTGAAAATGCCCGGTTTCGCATCGGTCAGAAACACGATCCAAGCAGAATATCTATTTTAGTAATGTCCCATAGAGGAAATATAGAGGTTTCTCATCGGTCATCTCATCGTGTATTTTCTCCATTCATAGGAATCGAACTTTAGACCTTGCATTAGGGAACAAGTGTCGAACCACTTGAACTTCGTATCCTCTGTTGGTTACTAGCACCAAAGATGTAGCAATTGGGTCATTCGGGTCGGGTCGGGTTGGGGGTCAAAATGGTTCAGGTTGGGTCATTTCCGAATTTCGAGTCAGGTTGATTTCAGGTCACTTTTTTTTCACTTCGATAGAAAGGAGGAAGGAAGATCCCCACTCATTTCAACTACAGGCGCTTCAAAAGGCTTAGATTTTAAGGTAGTTCACTCGGGAACATCTCAAAATTGAGCGGACAAGTCAAGTTGGATTGGATCATTTCGGGTCCGGGTCAAGTAATTTTGGCATTTTCGGATTTCAAGTCGGGTTTGGTTTAGGTGGGTCATTCCAGTCGGGTCAGTTTTGTCAATTGGTCTGATGGAAATGCAATTAGGGATAACAATGTATCCATCTCAAACACTTTTGATAGCAAATTTTGTACTATAAGAAAGGAAGCTGTTGTAAATTGTAAACTTCTTACTTTTCAGGAAATGCAGCATCTGGGTAAAGTTCTTTTAACATCTGCACAATCTCTGAAAAATGTGCAACAGTTTCAACTAGACAGTATCTTCCATTAGCCTCAGGGAGCTCAAATGCCATAATATGTGCAGTTGCCACATCCTTCACATTAACCCATCCAATGCTAAAGTTAAAGTAAGCTTTTGCCCCTGCATAGAACAAAGCAAAGCAAACCTCCCATATATTATTGTAAGATCCCTTTATTTAGACAATGGAAATCAGAAAAATCTTGCACAAATTTTGTACCACTGCAGAAGTTTGCTATCATGGCTGCACTTGTGTTTAGTGATGGCTGTAGCAGGGGTCCGATAACCATTCCCGGGTTTATCGTGACCATGTCGATGCCCTTCTCTTTGGCGAACTTCCAGGCCGCTTCCTCGGCCAGAGTTTTAGAGAGAACGTACCACAACTGCATGCATGGACCCATGTTACAATGCAAATTTACAATACATGATATTACAAAGGAAAACAACAAACAACAAGAAGAAGAAACTCATGGGGAAACACGTTTGAGCACGATCTGAGGGATCCAGATGCAGGCCAGGTTGTCTTACCCCCATGAACTGAAGTTCATGAGGCTGATTCTGCCACGGATCAGTAAGAAAACCAATTTATTAAAAGAAACCCAATTGAAAAGCCAATGAAAGACCAAGAAACAACACAATTGTGTTCTTTGTGGGTCTCTTAGAATCAGCCTTTCTGCGAACAAGTTATATTTACTGCCGTAAAGCTATATATATCTGGATCTCCCTATGGCCTGACCCAGTATGCGTGGGACCCACATTGAGAATTGTTGACTTCCTATTGTTGTTAATGCAGTACAGCAACAAGAAGTCCTCCCATCAAGTCATAGTACGAGTATAGATCCAGGTAAATCATTTACCCACCTTTGCTTTCCTACAAAACTCTGGGTCGGAGAACCAACTTTCATCAACCTCCACCTCCGGAGATAGAGGTTTTCCGTTGTCTGTAACTGCAGCCGTTGATGAAGTCAAAACCACCCTTTTGATAGACGGAACTTTCGCGCATGAATTGAGCACATTAAGGGTTCCCTTCACTGCAGGATCGAGTAACTCCGCCTGCAACAAGAAAGCGAAATTAGCACATTAAGACTTCCCATTGTTAGTTTTCTCCATTACGATTACATTATCACTCGTTATCGTCATAAATTCAATTGAACCCGACAAAAATGACACCATATAGTACCTCTGGGTCATTAGTATTGACAAAGAAGGGGGATGCGGTGTGAAATACACCTACACACCCCTCCACTGCAGCGTCGAAAGAACCCTCCTCTAAGAGACTTGCTTTGAACAGATGAAGCCGCTCGTTTGCTCCATCGAGAGCGTGTAAGTGATCAACTTTCCTTGGATCATCTGTAGATAATGCAAGCATGCAACTTCTTCAGTAAAAAATGACACATTCAATGATTCTACACAACATATATACACAAGCCATGTTCTTTTGTGCAGTTCCACACGCACCTGTCACATTTTTCCATAATCACCGCAATCCTTCCATTCCGTAACATACCATTCCACATTTTACCACAACAATTATAACTTTCTCGCTCTTTTCCTTTTCTTTCTCCTCACTTTTCTCCTCTACTTTTCACATTTTCTCTCCTCATCTATCACATCAATCATTTTTACTACAAATTTTACCATATCTTACCATATCATACCACACTTTTCACAATATTAACATATCATACCATTTACTGTACTCAATTTGCCGCACAAAAGAACAGTGCCACAAATACAATGTTCTTTTATGTGATTATATATGTATAGTACTATCTGCAGTTATCCACACTACTTTCCTACCTTGATTCCAAAATCTTAGGTAAATTGGAGACAACCCCTTCTAAATTAAAGCTCTAAACTTCAGGGGTTCTATACCCTATTTTGCAAAGGCACTTTTTGGGTGATGGATGGGGAAATACTCACTATATTGGGATCCCAAAAAAAGGAATGAACCCAAAACATGCTACGAATCTAGCATGACCAAACACTAGCACAAAAACATACCCAAAAAACAAAGCAAATAGTCACTAGATTGAGATTCCCAAAACATGTTACAAATTGAACATAAGTACAGTACATACCCAAAAAGTAGCACAAAAACACACCCAAAACACAATAAATTCAGCACACCATATAAAACCTCGAATTCATCATTACATATACATGTCCGTTTTGTACCAAAAGAAAGGGATATTCATAGTCGACTCATATAACAAAGCAAAATATCAAAATTCAGATGAGAAAACCAGGCCAGGACCTAGTTATATTTAAGGTCGCACAATTCGGATCAAACTAAATTCGGGTTGAAATCGGGTTCGAACAATAGAAAAGTGAAATTTTATGTCCAAATATTCAATCAATTCAGTCAGTATCAAAATTCAGACAAAAAATCTATATCCGAACCCAGTTTTTTCTGGGTCAGATAAAATTTCGCCAACTCTACCAAAAACTGTAAGCTAGTGACCGGTTCTTTTGGGTGGCTTCATAGTTGTTTATAGCAGTCTATTTTCTGATATTTGTGGCTATATCTTCTAGTTATTGCTGTTGGTTTTTTCTGCTGTTTTTACTGTTTTTCAAATATTTTGTAGCATATTTGATACTTTTACCCTTTATCGCTTCCAACTTTAAAAAAAAAAAAAAAAAGGCGTTGAATTCAATCCCAGAAAACAAGATGAACAACGAAATTGAGCAGCAAAATATCAAGCGAAAAAGAGAGATATATAGTTAGAAAAAGAGAGAGAGAGAGACTTGGATCGCGGACGGTGGCTCGGACGGTGTAGCCGCGCTGAAGGAGGAGCTTGACGAGCCAAGAAGCGATGTAACCGGAAGCTCCGGTCACACACACAACCTTGCCGGCGCCGGAGCTGGAGTCTGATCCGGTCATCTTCTCGTTGTCTCCGGGTAAGTTTCAGATCGAGTTTTTTTTTTCTGGGTTTTCTCAGTGAATTTCAGCTGAGTGTGAGTAGTAGTGATTGATATAGTGTGTGGAAAATGGGACTATTTCAGGAGAAGGATCAATGAATGTATTGAGGTTACCTACTTAACTGTTAACAGATACAAATATCAATGATTCAATCAATGGATTGTAGGCTATCTTTTTGTCGTTAAATATGCTAAAAAATGACTTTGAGATACCTATTATTTTATGAAAATGATTTCTAGGATGTCATATTTTGAAAATTGATTTTGAAGTCCCTTTCTTTATGTGTTAATAATTATCAAGATCCACTATTTTAATAAAATATTATTTGGTTTTAAAATTCTCAACTTTGGGTCTTGTTTATGAGAATATCCCAAACTTTATTTTTAGCACGAATATCCCAAACTTTAGGGGTTGGTATTTATTAGCATCCCAAAATCGAATTAACATCGTGTTTTTTTACAATGCAATGATTGTTTTTTGGCTTAGACATACATTCATTCTACAAAATACCCCAACAAATATTGTTACATCACAGAAAAATCCGAGTTTAATTGAGGTTAAATTGGTGTTGGGCTACTGCAAAATACAACTCCCTAAAGTTTGGGATATTCATGTTAAAATTAAAGTTCAGGATATTCTGATAAACAAACCCCAAAGTTGGGGATTTTAAAACCTAATAACCCTTCAATAAAAACCTATTAAAAGGGGTAGTAACTTTTTATATTTATAGAAAAAGGTTTAAAACAAACACCTTTTATGTAAAAATATGATTTTTTGAGATTTTTATTAAAATAGGTTAAAATAAACGCTCTTACCTCTTTGTAATAATTTTAATGGTATTAGTTATCATAATCTACTACTTATACCTCGAAAGTTGTATTTTCTATGGTTATAGGCTCACCATGCTTAGGAAAAAAAAAATTAAATTTAACTAGAGAACTTTGACTGATATCTTATTGTGTTGGACAATCAAATTATTAAAGTTATCATAACTAAGTACAATTTTTTAGGTATAAGTAGTTGATTGTGATAACTAATACCATTAAAATTATCACAAAGAGTTAAGAGTGTTTATTTTAACATGTTTTAATGAAAATCTCAAAAAATCATATTTTTGCATAAAAGGTCCTTGTTTTAAACCCTTTTCTATAAATATAAAAAGTTACTACCCCTTTTAATAGGTTTTTATTAAAATAGTTGGTCCTTATAATTATTAGCACATAAAAAAAAACCTCAAAATCTGCTTTCAAAATATAAGATCCTAAAAATCATTTTCACGAAATAATAGGTATCTCCAAGTCATTTTTTATTAAATATGCCAACCGTTCCGTCATTGCATGTAACGCTGTCATCATTAATGATGTAGTATGATGCCATGCAGTGTTGGGTGGGTAGGGCCCACAAATAATTCTCCAATCTGAAATTTCGGTTTTAATTTCGTCTTTGGGCCCTGTTCTTTGATGCGGTATTTTACGGAATGGTGTGGTAAGGTGTGGTGTGGTGGAATTGTGGTGGGTTATTGATATGTGGGGTAGGTGAGGAGAGATGATGTAAAAAGTAGAGGAGAGAGAAAAGTAATGATTTGCAGTAAAATGTGTGCGGGTTGTGGCAAACTGCGGTAGGCTGTGGCACCGCAATTTGCCAACCGCAGAAAAGAACAGGGCATAAAAATCAATTTTAAAATGAAATTAAGGTCACGTTCTTTTATACGGTCGATTACGGTGTAGTGGAATTTGAAAAAGTGAGGTGAGTTGTGGTGAAAATTGTGGTGGGTGAGATAAATTAAGAGATACATGAAAAGTAGAGGAGAATATTGAGGAGATAGGAAAATGAAAAGATATACTAGTAATAATTGTGGTGTGGTGCGGTGGGTTGTGGTGGAAAATTAAAGAGTGGGATGTGGTATGGTACTGCAGCGCAACCTACCGCATAAAAGAACGAGGACTAAATGATATGATCGAATTCTACAATTATCATATCACATATAAATTGCATAAAGTTATATATTTATTTATTAATTTTTATATTTAATTAAATTACTAAAATAAATTTAATGAAAGGGTAGATTCAATTATGATATCATTTGTGCTCATTGACTCAGGACGCATCCCAAGCTTCTTATATAATTGATAATTAATACTTACTATTAAAAAATAGCGACAAAAATCATAAGAAATACTAATTTAGTGAAAGGTAACACATAAAAGTGTTTTGGGGTGAGACTTGTATCATCACCCAAAAAAAGTGCTCCCCCATCCTTTATTATTGTTACAATTTTGATTTTCATTGTCTCTAATATCACTCTTTGATTGATAATTTCTTTCATGATATGTTATTAACAATTCGCAATATTATATATACTTTTAGGATAGTATATTTAATTACGAATCTAATACTGATAGTTTTATATAGCAACTCATTGTATATATTGAGCAATTTATGGTCAAAAAATTTGAAATTTGACTGCACGATTTACAAAGACAACAATTAATATAAAGCGGAGGAAATAATCGTCATCTTTGGAAAATGTGTTGTCAAACTTCAAAAATTTTGACCATAAATAATTCAATATATATATATATATAATGACTTCTTATATAAAATTACTATCATTATATTAGCAACAAAAAATATTATCATAAATATTTAAGAAATTATCAATCAAAGAGTGACATTTGAAACAGTGACAGTCAACAAAGTGACAATTAATATTGAATGGATGGAGTAGTATGGTTATTAGCATGACAAAAAATACTCGAATTTTTGACGGCCCTTTGGCGCCAACCCGAACCCACCAAACTCGAGTTATTTAGACCCTGTTTTTTTTGTGCAGTGGGGTACCACAACTTACCATATATACTACTCAATATTCTTCTACATTTTACCGTACCATACCACACTTTACCACAATCATCATTTTTACTTTATCATCACTTTTCTCAATCTTCATTTTTCTCCTTTACCTTTCACATTTTTTTTTCTCACCCACCACATCAACCACACTTTCTGCAAATTTCACCATATCATTTCACACCTCACCACACTTTCTACAACTTGATCGCTCGGTCCGCACCATACAATTTCTGTATCTTACTAACCATGTACAAAGCTTTATATTTGGATCCATTTTTTAGGTTTTGGTTGGTTGAAATTGGGAAACTTTTGTTGGTTCTTTTTCCAGATTTTGTTGTGTATTTGAATTACATTATTTTGCTTTACGAAAGACATGATGAGTAATTGTGGGTTTATTTTTCGCTCCACGCATACCCGTGAATAATATTTTAATCTCAGGTTGTAGTTTGGGCCATGGTTGAGTATAAGACCGAATTTGTGACATATGATTAATTGTTTTTTGGATAATTATTATAATAAATTGTGTAGGTTAGGAATAAGCTTAGGACTAATCGAAACCTCCCTAAAATTGTCATTTAGCTTTCGATTTTTTAGACTTTTCTTATCCAAAATAACATTTATTAGTAATTATTATAATAAATTGTGTTGGTTAGGGAATTAGCTTAGGGCTAATCAAAACCTCTCTAAAATTTAAAAATATTGTGTCTAAATATTCCGTCAAATGAGTTAATATTAATTAGGAAGAAAAACCTATGACCCTTCACGATTTTTTTAGGTCGAATAAATTGGGGTATTCGAGCTGAACAAAACCTTTTGACGACAATAATAGAAATTAAAGTAGTTCAGTGGACAAATCTAATTGTCATTCATTAAAAAACAAAGTTAAAGGATTAACAACATTTTTCTTATAAGGGGCACAATAATTTTTTTATTCAAAATTGAAAAATAAGTTTTTTTGATTCACAATCATATTCTTAAACAAGTTCAATATAACAAAATAACATAACAACAAAAAGTAAAGGCAACAAAAACATTAAAAACTAGTGGCTTTGAAATGAGTTCACGACACTCGAAATCCCTAACGCACTCATTAGCATCCATGAACTCCTTTACACATTATTAGCGTCAAAACCTATATCGTACCATCATTCTTTTGAGGGACGCTCCTTTCATCGAACCTTTTTTCTAGGTAATATGACAGATATTATGAGAAAAAAGAAAGTTAGTTAAAATGACAGATAATATGGGAAGGAGGGAGTATTGTTTTTTCTAGGCACCTTCATATTATGGACAATACTTTCATTTAAGTAACGTCACCTGAAAATAAGGAAACAGATTCTAATAAGAGAATGTTTGGTAAGAATTCAGGGGAATTTTTCTAGAGATAATTTTGTATGGAAAGTTTTTCATGGAAAATTTTACCAAATGAAGGTGGGAAGTTGTGGGTCTCTATTAAATTTTTCCTAAGTCAAATATAATCAAATATGAAAAAAATAAAATCAACTTGAAAAAATTGACCATATTTTCAAAATTTTCGCACTCTAAATCAGAAATCCCATTGGATACTATTTGTACAATTAGTTCCTACAATTAATCCATCCCCTTTTCCATACTTTTGCCAAAAATTACCCAAACATCTTAATTTCACTTTCATGAATTCCCACCTACAACTATCTATTCTTTGACCATAAAAATCACACAAAACGTCACATTTACCACCCCAATACTCCTACCCTAAAAGGGCAAAAAAAAAAAAAGGAGAAAACAATTAAATTAAGCGACGGTTGAAGAATGCAAGTCGGAGGGGCGCCGGTGGCGGTGGTTGCATGGGCGGCGGTGACGGCGGCGATGCTGACGTGTACGGCGGAGGGACGGCTTCTGAACGTCGGAGGGAAGAGTGGCTGGGCACAAGGGGTTAACTATACTGTTTGGGCGTCTCAACAGAGTTTTTACGTTGGTGATTGGCTATGTATGTTTCTATGCACTTATTTTTTTTTTAAATTAATTTGTGTTAGATTAGTTTTTTGCTTTGATTGATTTTTCAATTTAGTCACAAGTTAATTTTAGTTCTTGCTTGTTGGTTTTTTTTTTTGAGCCCGTCATAATCAAATACTTCATGCATTCTGTACATGGAAAATATCGACTGTCTATATCTGACTTTCTCAGATCCCTCGTTAGTGAAACTATACTGAGATTGGCTATTGTTTGTTGTTGTATTGATTTTTCAATTTTGCCTTGCTTTGAGAAAGGGAGTAGGGATTATATTTTGGATCATTTTGTGGATTAATGTTTCAAATTTCCACAGTTGAAAAGTGATTCATTTTGTCGGTTTAGATGATAATGGAATACAGTAAAATAGTTGTGTAAATCTTTTTTAAAAAAATTTTCACGGTGCGGTTGATGAACTATTTTAAAATTGAGACTTCTTACGTCAATTGTAACTAGTTGCTTTGAATTTTTTGATACGATCAGTGATAACAGTGTTACATCAAACCCTCTAATTTTTAAACTAGAATTTTGGAGTATTGGATTTGTCAAATTAGAAAATGGAATGTATTTTTTTTGGTAATGATGTATATTACATGAAAATGATCTTGTGATTATTTCAGAAAATTCAAATTGCTTTCTATTTTTTTCTTTACAAAAGTCATGTTTTATTACATTCCACATTTCCACCTATATCTTCATACAAAATCAACTTAAGTCAAATTTGTTATTATGAAGAGTGCACTTATTGGATGCAAATCAATGTTATTCTAGAAATTATTGATTTGCTTCCTAATTTTTCACTACAAGAGTTATGATAACCTTCCACCTATGTTTTCATACAAAATCAACTTAGGTATAATTGATTTGGAAGATCACAACTTACTATATAATCACATATTTTTTGTCTAACCAAAAATCCAAATATGTCAATTTTTTCTTATTTCATCTTTTGAACCCGATTCTGCCCAGAATTTAGTCTTAATTATTTTTTCTTGTGTTCAGCTTTCAGATATGACAAGTACGGTTTTGATGTGCTAGAAGTGAACCAGACGAGCTACACGAGCTGCAACGCCGACCACTTCGTAACGAACATAACGGGCGGGGCCGGGCGAGACGTGTTTGAGCTCAAGGAGCCCAAAACGTACTACTTCATCTGCAGCAAAGGATATTGCTACGGCGGCATGAAGCTTGCCATCAATGTTACTGAACATCCCCCTCCTGCACCCGCTCCTCAGGGAAATCGTGCTGCAGATTCGCTCTTTATGTCTAAGGGCAAAACTGTCAATTTGCTGGCTTTAGTTGTTGCAATTTTTGGGATGGGCTTGTTGATGACTTGATTAATTAAAGTTTGAACAATGTATGTTCATTGTCACCCAAAACTTGGATGGTTAATTAGTAATTGCTTGGAACAATTGATTAGTTGAGGTGTGCTTGCATTGTAGTTTTCATGTTTAGTTGCCCTTTTTTAATGGTGTATTTGATTGGATTATTATTTTGAGAAAAATTGTTAATTTTTCATGTTTATAAATTTTCTATAATTCTTTTAAAAAATAAATTTTAATGTGGAATCCATTGACTTACCCTTGAACTTGGGAAATTATGCATTAATTTACACTTGAACTAGAGAAATCATGGTGGGAAGGTTGGATAATGGGATGATCGTCATTTGACTAACACCTCTTAAATACCGCTTAATATATATATATATGACAAACTATATTATCGAAATTCATGTGAGAATCTGAAATACTATTAAATACAACTCATCAAAACATTGCATAAACTATTTTCCCGTTTCATATTAATTTTCATAATTTGACTTTAACAGTCTTCAATGTTACTCTTTGATTGAAAATTTTGTTACATAATATGTTATTAACAATTGCAACATTATACTTTTACAATTATATTAATTTTCATTATGAAACTAATGCAGATAATTTTATATAGAATCGAGATCCTAATTCGGACATGTGGTAGTTAGGATCGGAATTAACCATGTAGGATCGTTGATCGGAATGTATAAATAGTAGAATCGCATCGTAGATTTTGGATCATAAAATCTTGGGATCGTAGATCAAGATCGGGATTTTAATAACTATGATAGCAACACATGGTATATGCTTAGAAATTTATGATAAAAAATTTTGAAATTTGAATGCACGATTTATAGTGGGTTGTTCATAGTCCAGTCCGGACCGAAAAAGGGACTGAACCGGACTAGACCGAGGACTGGATCGAATGGACCGAGGAAAGTTTGGTCCAGTCCTCGGTCCAAGAAATTTTTATGTTCGGTCCTCGGACGTAGGGAGTACTTTCTTAACTTCTATCACAGTCTGTGCAGACTGTGCACCATAACTCATTGAAAATGGACGTCCACCATAGAAATTATAGCTAAGTTGAATGGTACACCATTACTCTCTTCGGTACTTACGTTTCTCTTCTTTCTTCTGGTGTTAGAAATTTTGCTTTTCATGATCATGGAAAGTGTGGTCTATCATTTTTCCCTTCTCTAATTTTGTTCATGGTTTGGACAACTTTTGCTTTGGAACATAGACTAGTAGTTCCTTGTTTCAACATACATGCCATTTTTTGGTGAAATTAATTGTCACCTTTGTTGATAGATGAGTAGTAGACCTGACAATCGGGTGAATCAGGTTGGTTGAGGATTGGTTCGAGTTAGTATTGGGTCAATGAGTTTTGGTTAAGTACAAATTCGGATATTTTTTACGGATAAATAGGTCCATAACCCTAGATTTATTCATCACAAAAAGCTATCAGAGTGCTCTGCAACCAAATCTACTTCTATTTTTTCACTTTGAGGTTTATCAAAAAATTTCGGTTTTTCTAATTTTTTTCATTCCTACCTCCAAAAAAGTTACGAAATGAAGATATTAAAAAGAATTTTTAGATTTTTTAAGAATTCAAACAATTATTAAGATTTTTTAAGGAAGATAAGGGGAAAAATTAGAAAACATTATCGAAAAAAATCGGAATAAAGTTTGTAAATCTACTAAAAATCAAGTGAAGTATTGTACTAGTTTCGAAGCAAACTCAAGTCAAAATCCGCGATATTTAAAGTATATATTCAGTGATAACCTAAAAATATATATATATTTATTTTTAACCATTGATGTACAAAAACTAAGTTCACATCACCATTCAATTGCCAAAAATTTTTTAAAATAAAAATCAAACTACCCAAAGTTGAAATTATTAAAATCCAATAGATTCTCATTAATCTCCCACATGACATGCATCATCAAAATGATCACTACTCCAAATAATCTTTCACATCATCAAATTGATCACTACCCCCAACTTTCCTTACAAAAGGAAACCATTGTTTTTTTTTTTTTTTGGGATCAAAAAAGGAAACCATTGTTGCCTTATATTTGGAGGAGCATAAAGAATACAACATATATCTCTATATATCCCATCATAAAAACATCCAAAAACAAGACATCAAAGTCATCAAACTTTTCATCTTTGCTTCCATGGCAACTTTTTTCATGTTCTCTCTAAATTCACCTTCTCTTCATCAACTATCTCCTACATTTACCCTCTTCAAAACCCCAACTTTCACCTTCTTCACACTACAACCCATGAAAAAACCGAGCACGGCGAACCCTAGATCAGCACGGCCAAACCCACCACCCGTGTTTCTCGACGAGGAAGCCGGATTTCACCATGAAAAACACACAAAACATGAAACCGAAGACGGCCCGAGACGTCTTGGAGAAATATGGAGGGATATTCAAGGCCAAAGTGACTGGAAAGGGTTGTTGGACCCTATGAACTCGCATCTAAGGAGAGAAATCATAAGGTATGGGGAGTTTGCACAGTCGTGCTATGACTCATTCGACTTTGATCCACACTCCAAGTACTGCGGTTCGTGTAAGTATCAGCTTGCTGAGTTCTTTGAGAAGATGTGTATGGTGCACTTTGGGTATCGAATGTGCAGGTAAGTCATCCATGGAGTACTATTTGTTAGAAAAAGACTGAATAAAACTGAGTCGTGGAAAAACCACTGCCTTGAAAGCGATTACGGCCTGATCTTGGTGCCAATCGGAACTGTCGGTCGCTTCCTAAGATTAACTCAGATTACCCTTGAATAGTGCACTCGTGGCCAAGGATATGGAGCATGCAAACTGATTTAAAAGGTTTCTTGGCAAATTTGTGATTTAAAAGGATAGGGCCCCGTTCAGCTAGGGAAGATAAAAGTTTGTGATTCTTAATTGCATGTGTGGTGTTGATAGTGTTTAGGGTTGGGAAATGTGTAGGTTTGGGTCGTTTGGGATCTAGATGGATTGGATATGGGATGAAACTTGATGTCCGATAGCCAATAATTTTGGGTTTTGTGTTTCTGGGTCGGGTAAGTTTGAATTCGGGTGAAAATCATGTAGGTTTGGACAATACAAATAAGAAAAGTGTGTGCATAATGTTGAGGAATGTTTAGGACCGTGAAATAAATAGATTCGATTAGATATAGATGAATTAGAAGTTAGATAAAAATTGATGTCCGATAGTCATTTATTGTTGGGGTGTTTTTTGGTTGAACAAGCCTAAGTTCGAAATTTGAAAAAGGAAAAAAAAAAAAGATTAGTCGACCTGATTTTTTCCGGGTCAAGCCGAATCAATTATTCGACCTGATAGTTTTTTTCGGGTCAAGCCGAATCAAAATTCAAAAAAATAATTAGCTAAAATAGTTATTTTCTGCTTAATTATTTTGGCAAAATTACATCAAACTAAATATTCTAAACTTATTTTAAACTAAACTAATTTTGAATTCATTAACGCAGGTACCTCTACGCGACTTCAAACATTGACCTAGAAAAGTTCTTCCAAAAATCAACCATGAGGAGCATATGGAGTCCCCATGCGAACTGGATGGGTTACATCGCAGTCGCGAGCGACGAAGATGAAGTCAAAAGGCTAGGACGACGAGACATAGTCATAGCTTGGCGAGGCACGGTGACATACCTAGAATGGATCCATGATCTTAACAACATACTTTGCCCTGCCCATTTCAGGGACAACCCTCATGTCCAGATTGAATCAGGATTTTACGATCTATACACAACCAAGGAGGAAAATTGTAGTTATTGCTCCTTCTCGGCTAGGGAACAAGTCCTGGCTGAAGTAAAACGTCTCATTGAGAGGTTTAAAGGCGAACAACTTAGCATAACGATCACGGGACATAGCCTAGGTGGTGCCCTAGCCTTGGTGAGTGCCTATGACATAGCCGAAATGAGGCTAAACATTGTTCGCGATGCTAAAGACCGTCCTAAGAAGATCCCAATCACGGTCTTCTCCTTTGGAAGCCCGCGAGTTGGGAACCTTAAATTCAAAGAGAGATGTGATGAGCTCGGAGTAAAGCAATTAAGAGTGATCAATGTCCATGATAAGGTGCCCACGATGCCAGGACTTATTGCGAATGAGAAGAATTACAAGTTACAAAATTTCTTAGAGGAAAAGGTGCACTTTCCTTGGAGCTATGCCCATGTAGGGACCGAACTCGCCCTAGACCACACACATTCGCCATTTCTCAACGCTGCAGCTGATCTAGGTTGCGCCCATAACCTCGAGGCCCATTTGCATCTCGTGGACGGGTTCCATGGGAAAGGCAAGAGGTTTTTGCTAGCTTCTAAGAGGGACATCGCCCTTGTTAATAAGGACGCTAACTTTCTAAAAAGTAAGTATGGGATACCTCCCAAATGGAGGCAGGACCACAACAAGGGCATGGTTAGGAACTCCGAGGGGCGGTGGGTCCTGCCGGAGAGGCCTAGGGTGGAGGCCCACCCACCCGACACGGCCCATCACTTTGCACTTGCCTTGGAACTCGCCCATGACCCGGTTGATGTATAACTAACCACTTGTAGGGTATGACAACTCGGATGGAACTGGCTATATTAGTGATCAAAATTGTCCAAGTTATAAGGCATGTGTTACTATCTTTCATTCAAGACTAAGTAAATCATAAATAGTCTTAAACTCTACAATGACCTCTTCCTAATCATAAAATATGCTTGAGGATAGTGATGTCTTAGCTAGCCTAAAATTCCCATGTTAGATGCTATAAAGGCTCTTTTGTATTGTTGACAAAGTGTTCATTGATAAGAGATTGTTGCACCTCGTGAAAGTGGTAGGGCATAATACTAAATGCAATGGTCTACCCAATTCGTGGGATAAATTATGACTGGATAGAAATTCAATCTTTATTGATTATGTATCTACATATTTCAAAACTTATTCACACTTATTCAAACTTATTTAAATTTACCGAAATTTACTCAAAAATTTCAAAACTCCAATTTTACCGTATCTTACTTTAACTACGAATTGGTCAGGCCAAGTGACAATATTTTTTTTCACTCATCTTTAATGGGTTAGAGTACCACAAAGCCATAGGTACTCCCACAAAGGATAAAGACATGACATGCATTTGGTAGTGGTGGTCACTCCAAAATGCAAATGCTAGGGTTGGAATGGAAATTCACTTTCTCTATTGCTTTACTTGTATTGTACCTACTACTATCCATCATTGCAATGAATGAATGTTGGTTTTTCTAGTTGGGCACTTAGATAAAGCCTCCCCTTATAGGCTTATGAGAATGTGCTCCACTCCTTAAATATGCATATATGTATAGATATTTTTATATATGTTAAAATTACATTATCTAAGGAAAATTCATATCTAAATGGTAAAATTCGAGAGTTTATTTGCTTATAACCTACTTTCAAACCCAAATAATTAATGTTGGATTCAAAAGATATATTACTGTGAAATTCTTTGGTGGGGGTTACAGAAGATAAGAGTGATCGGCATTTGAGTATCAATTCTTTTATATCACCAATTCACCATTGTTACATATTTTAAAAAAAAAGGAAAATCGGATTCTAATAATCTCTACTTTCACCAATTGTATAACAATAATTCATGCTTTCATTTTGGACCCCTATTTGCAGTCATGTTTTGTGTTGTGAGACTCTCTCCCTTTCTCTTGCTTTACACTCTCTGTTTCGACTATATACATGCCCTGTTTTTGGCATAAAACAAGGGTGAATGAGGGTGGTGTTATAAACCAAGGTTGTCAATAGTGTTAACCATGGATGTTGTCAGTGTTAAACTACGATTATTGATACTATCAACCATGGATTGATTTTCATTACATCCATCATGCTAACATAGGTATGATATTTCAGTACTACCTAATTTTAGGCTTTTAGCGTTTGATTAAAAAAATAGTAATTTAAGCTTTTGAAAGAATAACAGGTAATCTGAGACCATCTCTCTCATTTTTCTTTGTACATACTAATCTCCCTCGAATTCCATAATTTGAGTAAATGCACATCACCTATCCTCTCAATTCCAACAACTCACAATTCACAATTCATAATTTACAAATACCCTGATTTGCCAACACTCTTTTTAATTAGTGTCGCTTGAAGAGAGAGAAAATAATGGGTATGGCTTGAAGATGAAGAAATAGGGAAAGGTGACAGATTAGGAACTCATTATCCTCCATAGGATGATTTGGTTTTAAAATCTTTAACTTTGTGGTTTGTTTATCAAAATATCCCAAACTATACTTTTGACATGAATATCCCAAATTTTGGGGTTGGTATTTATGAGCAGCCCAACACCAAATTAATATCAATTAAATTTGGATTTTTCTACAATGCAGTAATTGCTTTTTGGTATATATACACTTCTATTCTACAAATTATCTCAAAAAAATATTGTTACATCACAGAAAAACTTGAGTTTAATTTATGCTAATTTGGTGTTGGGCTACTGCTATACGATTCTAAACAAACACCAAAGTTGGGGATTCTAAAACCTTATAACACTGTGCTTTATGTTTAATTTGCTTTTAGGACCATCCTTTAAGGTCAATAACCCTAACTATAATAACTATAGGCAACTCCTAATTTGGCCCACTGTACTTTGGGCCGATAATTGCTTTCTCCACCCAAGCAATCACTCTTTTATAGGCAACCTCCGTTGCAAATAACGGCCTTTGGGTTGGGAGTGCATGACCTATTCCTTTATGGGCCCCAGGCCCAATTCTAGTATATTATTAACCTTAAAATAATATTTAATATTCTTTGAATGTGGCACCCAATAATTTATCAAACTATATTTTATTTCATCTACCATATTTTATTTCACATATCTTCACATTATCTCATCCATTTTATCTAAATTTATCTCATTAGTTCACCGACTTACCACACAAAAGAACATAGTTTCAAATTTCAAAGATATTTATTTCATCGTAAATATCAACAAATTAATGAGATTAATAAATGTCGACGGAAGGCTTTGACGACCTAGTTAGTAAATAACAAATTAGACTACTATTTTTTTATTTACATTTTAAAATATGTCTCCTTTTTATGAGTAATAAGTAGATTTTTACATTTACATTTTGATGTTATGTATAGGGGTAATTTTTGTGGACCTAAACAAAGAATATTTCATCATCATCATCATATGAATGCTCTAATGAAAGTATCAAACAGTTGGGAAACAATGCAACCCTTAATATTTGCGTTCATATTGGTGACAGGGGTCACATTTAAATTTTTAAATTAGTTTAGAAACTATCAAACTTTTGAAAGTGATATGCTATCAAAATAATAATTTAATTAATCCATGTTGATAATTATTTACTAATATAATCAACAATCTCTAGAGTCTAAGATCGCATGGAGATTGAGGTCATGGACCATATCTCATTTTTGCTCATGATCCCCACGCTGTGTTGTAGTCATGGATCACACATTTCACTGCCATAGTCAGTTTTGATAGATCCGACAAACTGATTATTCATACGAGTTTCTAGTATAGTTATTAAAACTTCGATCCTGATCTACAATCCTACAATTTTATGATCTAAAATTTTCGACGCAATTTCACTATTTACATTCCGAGTCACGATCCTACGTGAGTTAATTTCGATTCTAACTATCTCATGTATCTGAGTTAGAATTCTGATTCTAACAATTTTGATTTCTATGTGGGAGTAGAATAAAATGAGGTAAAATGATGAAAACGAAGTGGCAACTTGTACGAGATGCAACTTGTAGAGCTGTTCGGGGGCGAAAGGATGGTTAGAAGGTAAGGATGACTAGAAGTGTGAATATGTTGAAAGATGATAGTCCTAATGACATTGATGTTGTGATAGACCGAATGACTATGACTATCAGCAAGGATATAAGTGTGCGATTCTTCGATGACCCACCAAGCTGAAGCTACATCATATTCTTTGGATTGGTTGGAATCACTTTTGGATATATTGGATTAGATTGTATTAGATTGGATAAGTTGTGATGTTTTTTTGGGGAATTATATTTTTAGAGATGATTTTTTTTGGGGCATTGTGTAAGTTTTGGATTGGATTGGATTTGAGCCCTGTTCTTTTATGCGGTATTTTGTGGAATGGTGTGGTGAGGTGTGGTGGAATTGTGGCGGGTATGGTGGAATTATGGTGGGTTATTGGTATGTGGGGTAGGTGAGGAGAGAAGATGTAAAAAGTAGAGTAGAAAAGTGAGGAGAGAGGAAAGTAACGATTTGCGGTAAAATGTGGCGGGTTGTGGCAAACTGCGGTAGGCTGTGGTTCCGCAGTTTGCCAACCGCAGAAAAGATCAAGGCCCAGAGTTACAAATCCAAAGAACAGGGCCCATGTTGGAGACGTGAAGGTTTATTTTAGTTGTTATAAGCGCGAAAGTCCTTAACGTATTATTTATGTTTAGTTGTTTGGCTGTAACAATTATCCTCTATACGTGATTGTTTGTTGTTCTATTTGCGGACTGCTGTAATAAAATAAAAGAAAACACTAGGTGGAGCGTCAAATCCACGCCCGAATCAGAGGTGGGGCTTGGTAATACACACTGTACGTCGTCACTGAAGTGTCCATTTCCAACAAACAAAAACCCTTTCGACTCTGAGAAGTTGGAGAGCAGCAGTGAGAAGACAGAACTCTCCTTCACTTCAATCACCAGCCACCCCAATTTGATTTTCGAAGACGAACTTTCCAAAGCTCACCTCCTCCTCCATCAATGGCGATCGCCGCCATTTCTCTCTCTCTCTCCTCCCCTTCTCCCTCCTCCTTCCTCCTTCCTCCTCGCCGCCATCTCCTCCCTCCATTAAACATCTCCTTCTCCTCCTCCTCCGCCAAATCTCCCGCTCCTCTCTCTCTTTCCTCCTCCTCCTTCTTCCCCTCCCCCATTAGCCGACACCTCTCCCTCTCCGTCTCCGCTGTCGCAGGCGGCGGAGACGCCGGTGGCGGACACTCCGGCGATGGACACTCCGGCGGAGGAGGTGGTGGTGGAGATGGAGGGGAGAGTGGGAATAAGAAGGAGGTGTTGATGTTGCTGGCGGAGAATGGGCGATCGCTGGAGAGTTTGCCGGCGGATTTGGCGACGGCGGTGGGAGAAGGGAGGATTCCGGTGGATATTGTGAGGAGGTATTTGGAGCTTGAGAAGTCGCCGTTTTTTAAGTGGTTGATGCAGTTCGGAGGGTTTAAGGAGAGGTTGCTGGCGGATGATCTTTTCCTTGCTAAGGTCGCCATGGAATGTGGCGTTGGTATCTTCACTAAGGTGTGTTGCGATTTCTCTGCTTGGGGATAGTGCTTAAAAATGTGGGGAAGTGTTTAGGTTTTTGCTGAATCCTTGGGTTTAAAGTTGGAAACTGTAGATTGCCTTTCAAATTTGATAAAGAACGAGATATAGGAGAGTTGGAATTTTGAATATTAAAAAGGTTGTGGTTTTAGTTGATGAAAATGTGATCTTTGTGCGAAATTGTTTGGTGTGTTGTATGCCATTCAAAATCAGTAAAAAACGAGCTTTAGGAGTGTTGGAATTCTGAGTATGAAAAAGGTTGTGATTTTAGTTGATGAAAATGTGATCTTTATGCGAAATTGTTTGGTGTGTTGTATAGTATATGTGAATTGAAACATTTGGGGTTGTTAGATGAAGATTGTCATTGAAATTTAGAATTAGGTTAGATGTGGATTTTGATTTGGGCTACTTTTGGTGTGTTGTATAGTATATGTGAATTGTAACATTTGGGGTTGTTAGATGTAGATTGTCATTGAAATTTAGAATTATATTAGATGCTGATTTTGATTTGGGCTACTTTGGGACCATCAGTGTTTAGCTGGTATTGAAACTTCTTAGTATTAAAGTCACTGTCATCTTGTTTTTGGTGTGAATCTTCATCTTTCAGCGGCAATTTGTTTGAATCTTTGGAGATTCAGCAGTTTGCAAGTGACATTTAAGTTTATGGGACCAATGTAGTACAGCCATGGACCATGTTGTAATATAATGAACTAGGTATCCCAGTTGCTGTTTTGAACTATGTAACTCGTTTCTGTTTTGTGGATTCACTGGCCGTTTCCCATTATCTGAGGTTGTCCCTATGAAAATTTTGTTTGTCTTTTGGCAAGGTTGTTAGAATCGGGATCCTAACTCAGATCCATGGAGTAGTTAGGATCAAAATTAACCCACATAGTACCGTGGATTGGAATGTGGATAATAGAATCGCATCGAGGATTTTGGATCATAAAATCGTAGGATCGTAGATCAGGATTGGGATTGAGATTTTAATAATTATGCTTCTGAGCTGTTACATGAAATCTTGAATATTTTTACGCCGTTGATTGATGGGGTCTTGATGTATCTTCTGTTTTGTAGACTGCTGCAGAATATGAACGTCGAAGGGAGAACTTCTTCAATGAACTGGAGATTGTTTTTGCTGATGTGGTAATGTCATGTCATGCCCTGCAATATTGTCCATGTTTTCCTAGTATGCTTTATTCACTTGCAATTGTATCCTAGTAGCTGATATGGCTAAGCTGTCTTTATGTGACATAGATATCATTTTTCGTACTGTAGGTTGGAAAGATTACATGTTTGGCATTTCAGTTTCGCTAATTTTGACTATCCCATGATACAGTGTGAATGAATGATAGATATTTAGCAGTCTTTATTGCCATTTCGAAGTGTTGTTGGCAGTGGGTCCATGTCTGATCTCTCTCACGTGTTATTTGGAGATCATTTGCTGCTTAAGTTTAGCATTATTTGTCCATGATGCCATCCCATCGGAGTACCACCGGTCTCCTCAGTGCTTACTGTCATGTAGTGATGGATGTCATCATGTTATGTAATTTAAGGATCTTGTAAGTTATCCGATGATTGGTACTTTGAGTTCTTTTATTACTTA
Source organism: Portulaca oleracea (assembly GCA_029582165.1). Classification (NCBI taxonomy): domain Eukaryota; kingdom Viridiplantae; phylum Streptophyta; class Magnoliopsida; order Caryophyllales; family Portulacaceae; genus Portulaca; species Portulaca oleracea. The sequence continues at coordinate 37,706,087 of CM055885.1, read as the reverse complement.
AGTAATTGTATAACGTAGGTCATGTTTTCGACATGCACATATCTATATTTTCGGAGGGTCATGAATGGGAATGGCTGAGCATGAATGGTTGAATTTGATGATCACGCTTCGGCTTTGTCTTCTGCTTTGGAGTCCTCAAAAACACATCTGAGTTTTTTGTTGATGAGATCATAAGGATAATTGATGTGTAGGATTACTTCCTCCTAATTATAGATAAGATGTAGGTTGAGATCATTTGAAGACTAGAGACCCAGTAGTTTAACTTCTAGCCTTTGAAAAGCTGGCAAGATATATTCTGATGTGCCTTATTGGGGTCAACCTTCGTTAACAGCATTGGTTGTCTGTGGTTGATCCTGACAAGCCTCTAGAAGTGTAGAGTGCCTTTTATATATATTGACTGTAATCTATTAATGTATGTAGCTAACTATTGTTTTGTTGGTTTGACAATGGTTTCTGATCCTTTAACCGGTGTTGTGAAAAGGTTATGGCCGTCATTGCAGATTTCATGCTTGTTTATCTTCCTGCTCCAACGGTGGCTCTGCGACCCCCTCTTGCACTAAATGCAGGACCTATTGCTAAGTTCTTCCATGGTTGTCCAGACAACGCTTTTCAGGTTTTAAACTCCTGGCAAAAATTGAGTGTGGATCCTCTTTTGCATAGAGTACCAGATTCGATTCTCATATTGCTCTTTTCATTTCCAGATTGCTCTTGGTGGTGCTTCATATTCATTGATACAGCGGGTCGGCGCCATTGTGGTAAGCACATAATTGTCATTCAGTGTTATTCTTATTGTCCTTCAAGTTTTCAGGAACTTTATGGTGTATCTTTTGAGAAGAAAGCATTAAGAGAGCATTTGGAGAATGTAGCCATGACGCTTTAATATAATTCTTTTAATGCAGCGCAATGGAGCAAAGCTTTTTGTTGTTGGCACTTCATCATCTTTGGTATGTTATTACATTTTATTTTTGCATATATGTGCCATTGAAATTTGCTTCACTTTCAAGTTCATATTTTTCCGATTTCTTACTAGGAGAAAGAAATCTACTTATATTTTGATGCAATGTGCCGCAACTAGTAAATAGAGTGCAATTGTAAGACATCTTTTGGAAAGAGTGGCGTCAAATCCCAATACCACTACATTGATAGTGCAAATTTATGTGATCTTTCTTCATAGGTCATTGTAGTTTTGGCCCTGGAATGGGAATCAAAGGTGTATATAGCAATCCTAGTAACTATGCAACATATTTCAGAATATTTGGCATTTGTATGTTTCGTTGCCATCATACAGGCATTAAACATGTTTCATAGGGAACAATATGGGGATTAGATAATTAACATCTGTGCTTCTATGACAACAATGCAAACTCATGTTGGTAGTGGCAGGGGTCACACTTACTTATCAGGAACTCTACTTAGTATGGGGATTAGATAGTGTTGAACATTGGAAAGTTAAACCATGGTGCATTTTTGTTGCAGGTTGGCACTGCCATAACTAATATCGCAATCAATGCAAGGAAGGCTGTTGATAAATCAGCAGCTGATGAGGTAGAAAATGTGCCGATATTATCCACCAGCGTTGGCTATGGTGTATACATGGCTGTTTCTAGCAACCTTAGGTATGTTGCTTGGAGCTTACTTCACATAACTCTCGCTATGATATATTTCACATTAAATATGTTGTATGCTGTGGATTCTACTAAATTTTCGCTGGCGACCATGCAATCGAACAGTCGTTTTCCATTCTGCATAATTGTTCATTAGGTGCTGTGATCTAATGCAAGTCCCTTCTGTGGATCTGATTGTACCCGTGTTGGAGAAACAGCCACAGACAACCCTTTTTTACATATTATTTCTGGACTGTTTTGCTGGTCCTTTGATAGGAGTTGATGTTTTTGGTCAATTGCTTGAACCCTAGTCCAAAAGTTCCAGATTTTGCATAGTAGGCCGGTTAATCCTGTATAAATCTTGGGTCAGTCGGAAACATTCTCTCCAAAGTGCTTTCTTCAGGGAGTAAGACTACTACATTATACCCCACCCCCCCCCCCCCCCCCCCCAAAACACCCCGTATTGCAACGGTATATGATTTGCATTTGGAATATTTCGCTTTCGTCTACTAATTATCTCTATTGCAGATACCAAATTTTGGCGGGTATCATCGAGCAACGGATACTAGAACCCATGTTGCACAACCATAAACTCATGCTAAGTGCTCTTTGCTTTGCCGTTAGAACAGGGAACACATTCTTGGGATCATTATTGTGAGTCCTATCCCATGCATCTGCACTTTGCTTCTCTCTTGAATCTCCATTTCTCTTTCCTCACATCCCTTTGCTTTGTGACGTCTTTTTTTACCGTTCCATTTTTTCACTTTTGGCTCTTATACTATTGTAGGTGGGTGGACTATGCCCGATGGATCGGTATCCAGAAAGCTCCTGAAGAGGGACATCCGTAGACGTAAATTCACTTTATTGTTCGAATACCACAGATTAGGTGGAGCGACATTTCACCCATAGTCATACTCATATAGGAGACCTTTTGCCTTGATTTACTGATACCTTGATTGCACCATTTTTCCCTCTTGTATTTTGTTCTTTTCTGAGGGAATGGCCAAGTGTTGTGGTATTTTATGGAAAATATTCATCAAAGCTGAAAGGATGGAAGTTTTTTCTTTCAAATTGATGTATTTCATTTTATAGGGCACGAGAAAGTTCTCGGTTTAGGAATTGAAATGTCGAGTTTGTTTGGAAAAATCTTTCTCGGTTTAGGAATTGAAATGTCGAGTTTGTTTGGAAACGATTTTTCGTGTATTCTGTTTGATTTGAGTGAAATTTCGACGTTTGAGTTAATAGTAAGGTAAGGATGCTAGTTGACGATTTTTGGTACTTTTATGCATCGAATGTTTAGAGTTTGTAGTGTTTATTAGTACACCAGGATCCTAAAGTGGTATCTCATAAAACTGTCTTTCTTGAAGATGCAAAAAACAGTCATGATATTTCGAAGACCAATTATAAGGTTTCCTGAGCAAGTTAGAGTATAAAACTATTCTTAAACCTTCAACGATCAGCTTTAACTTTCGGTTAAGCTGATTCTTGACCGTTATGCCTTTCTTGGAATGAAAAAAAGCTGTTGAATCGACATTCTGACATTAGAAGCCTTCAAATTGCTCAAGGTTAATCGTCCATGGGGTCGAGAAAAAACAAGAGTTGAGTAAGATTTTGCTATTTCACATTTATATTTTCAGTAATCAGATACAAGTAAGAGAATTCGCTTCTTCTACATTTGAACTACACTTTTCATCATTATCACTTTCACATAAACTTACACTAACTACTCACCTATTACTATTCGAAATAATATGACATGAAGACCACCAGGTGGTCTATCTGTGGCTGTGTTAAGCTGCGCCCCAATTCTTCACCTAAACTCACTGCTTGAAACGAAGACATAAATGTAATGAGGTGGAAAATCAGCCACTGATATTGGGGCCGTCGAAGGACTGCCTCTTTCGCATGTTCCAATGGAGACCCTCGGTGATGCTGTGCAAGAAATCGCTGGTTGAATCAACTTGGCATGCTGTCGGGACAGGCCATGGCGACATGCTGCATATTAGGGCATCACCCGGTAACAACTGTTTTCGGTCTTTGCCATCGAATGATACCCAAGCCGGGCCTCTGCTGTTGAATGGGATTTGCACTCTCAGCGTTACGTGTTCCGGCAATATCAGTGGGCGAAAAGAGAGAGAGTGGGGGCATATTGGTGTGAATAGAATAGCAGGAACCTGATAAACAACGAAACATGATGCGCAAATTAAACCTCTTTTGAATAGTTCGTCTTCTGAAGTGTTCCAAACATACATAAAGTTTAGTTCACAGAACGAGATCATCCAATATACGCGAGAACCAACTCAATCATAAAATTAAGTTGATGGTTGAAGACCTGGGAATCGTTTTTATACTTCAAAACTAATGGCTGAGATAATCACTGTTAACTCTGACCCGCTGTTAGTTCAGGTTCATGCGGAAAGTTTAGATCACAGAACGAGTCAGGTACTTGAGAATGAAATAATGGGCCCCACATCAAAATTTTTGCCATCCACGAATACAACCAAATATGGGAAAATTTGTCACTTCAGAAAAGTTGACTAACTTTTCCAAGAAAGTTCTTCAACCAAACGCACCTTAATGGAGACTAGAGTAAGGTTATACACCAGTTCTTTGTTGTTCTTCCACAAACACAACAGAAAAAACGAAAGGGTACTTCTGCAGTAGGAAGTTGGAACATACCTGTGGATGAACCATAGATCCCCCAGCAGCCAACGAATATGCAGTGCTTCCTGATGTGGTGGACAAAATCAGCCCGTCTCCTTGGACGCATGTCACAAAGGTGTTGTCACAATAGCACTCTAAATTAGTGAGGTACGAGGATATCCCTCGGTCAATGGTGACCTCGTTCAGAACGAGATTTGTTCCTTCGGTCTCATAGTCGTGTTTGGCGGAATCTCTCACTATATGGCACTGCAGCCGGTGTCGTAGTGTGATACTGATGGGGCCCCGCAGAACTGAATCAAGGGACTCTTCGTAGTTTTCGCTGTCTATAACGTGGTTAAAGAATTCTTCCAATGTAGTTAGTACGACGAAAAAAGTGATCAGGGGTTTAAGTATTTTGGAAGATAAAGGAAGTTCATTTGAACAATGTAAAGGATACAAAATGGTGTCATGAAGCCGAGAGATCCCATAGAGAATGGAACCAGAGGAGGAACTGGGCCTTTGAACAATGAAGCAGCCTGCAACAAGAACAAGGTATATCAGCTGGTGTTGCTGCAATAAATTAGAAATGCCAAATGAGATCAACAGTACTAGCAAATGCTGCAGAGTGCCGTAATAAAGAAGTCGTGATTCTGTGGCAATTGCACATTTTAAATCCCCGTGCTCTAGCAGGAAGCTTCAAATCGATGAAGGAACAATTGCATCGCATCCAAAGGCACTAATGAATAGTACAAAAAACTACACGCTATAAATAAACTGGAACTTACCCAAAGCACGGTTCCATCGCCACCCAGGGTCACCACAAGGTCAACCTTTGTATGTAGAAGCAACACTTCCTTTTCTGACACCACCAAAAAGAAAGAGTTAAAACACAGAATTTGAAGTAAAGCATTCGAAACTCAGAATAATGAATGCTAAATCAGTAACGTTGTCGAATGTGAATCAGATTTATGAAGAAAGCACATTGAAAAAAGCAGATGCCGTGAGTTGCAACCGTACCATCCGCCCATGTTTGAACAAAATCGAAGTAAGAAGATTCTTCCAAGAGTTCAGATCGTACACGGGGTTCCACATACACGTCTAACTTCATTTGCTCTTTCAACCATCTATAAAAACAAAGCATCTAAGTTATAAGGACAAAAAAAATTTATGGACCTTAAAGGGTTTCCACATTTTTAAATTTCCGTACCTGATCATCTCAGAGCACAGAAGTCGCACAGACGTTGAATTTGGCTTTGTTAAAACAAAAACAGTCCGAGGGTTGCTCTCCCACTTGAGAAAAATCTGAAAGAATTGCAACCATGGTTAAACTATTGAAGAAATATGATGAATTATGAGAGGCATAGAGTAGTCAAATTCCTACTCTAATTCCAGAAGTTAAACCCCTAGTCACCAAGAGTTGAATAAATGTAATTTAGCATGTTTACCTGTTTGCTACTAGGCTCTGTAGTTGTTATATTTCCTCTCTCAAACGAGACAACGTCGTGCTTGTACTGGTTGCCATTTTCACCTTCCAAGTTCCATGAAAGTTTGAATGATGCCTGCATCAAGGAAAGCACAGGATGAGCCCACATAATATTGCAGTTGCTTCGATATTGGACAGATTGATAAACTGTTAGCTGAACGTAGACGACATCACAATCAGAATGAGAAGGAACTACCTTTCTCAAAATCCTTTTGTCAAAATCTGATGTAGCTTCCCCGTTACGAAGAATTTCGTGGGTGCAAATACCATTTGTCCCACAGCAACGACCATTTTGCTCTCTTGGAGGGCATCGCATTTCTGGTTGGTTGCCTAAGTCTGATGTTCTCTTATTTGGAGTGTCAGAATTATGGTTCCCAGGTGACAACACTGCCATGAAAACGAAAACCATATGACACGATATTATGCAATCGTCACAACAGTGATGAGACAATGAAACAAAGAATAATAACGAAAATCTTTTGGAAAACCTTTATGCTCCAGTTGCAGGTTCCTAGCCTTTTCCAGCTCGTATTTTCGCTTCCATTCAGCAGCCTCGGCTTGGGCTGAAGCCTTTCCTTCTACAACATGTCTCAGAGCCTTCGCCACAGCTAAACCCAGAAGACAAAGTCACGGTTATTTCATATTAGATTCCGATAAATTCTTGAGCATTAGCAGTTTGAAAAACAGAAGAAATCATACTTCGCATCGCTTCAGAAAACTCCACAAGATGCTCATCTATCCCTTGAAGAGGAGGCTGAAGAATTTCCTGCACTGCCCTTTCTGAACCGAAGAGTGAAAGTGCATCTGAAGACCCATTTTCACGCGGTGAATGGGGCACACTTGCATTTTCCTGTAAGAAGGAATCCATGTTCCAAAGGCGAAAAACTTAATTCATATGTACTCCTTAGTCTAGAGTACTAACACAAATTAAACAAGATACCCAGGTCCAAATGAGAGGAAAAACAAAGTCTTCCAAAGCTAACCAAGCTCGGTAGCACACTTAGACATCCTCTATAATTCCAAACAATAACTTGAAAAACAATGAACTATCAATGGAGGTCCAACACCATAACTTGGGTCGTCTTGAATATTACTCCACTCCATTAGAAATACAAGCATTGTTGAGTTACAAACGAACGCACTCGGTATTCATACGGTCATAAACGCCTCCCAATGTGGGTCCCGCTTTCATGGAGTCTAGCAAGAACGACCGAATTCTACCTCGAAAAAGCCTCATCGCACCCAAAGACTGATACATTACTACCCAACACACACATAACTTTCGAAAAGCTCATCCGAAAAGCTACCTCATGGGTTGGAAGAAGAATACAAACCCACACAAACCCACATCAATCAACCCCCATAAAACCAATACTTGGTAAGATAAAAATGACCCAAACATTGCATAACACTTGTACTCATATATACTCATATTGATATATACATCATTTTGGATGAAATACATTAATGTTGCCATGTGGGTAACTGTCCAAAATTCAGTAAAAACACATGTAACTCACAAAGCAATCTGGGAAAACAGATCACAATCAATAACATCAACAATTGCTCATTCAATGGTGACACATTCAGCTGAAACATTCCTTCATTCAACCCTTGAACACCATCGCAATTTAGGGTATAAAACAACACAATTACAACAACAACAAACCCGAGTGAGCTTAATTCAAACACAATTTCCAAATTTCGGAATGAATCGAAATCAATTTCAAACTACTCCACCTACCAACCACTAACCAAACAAAACCGAACACGGAACACCAAAACCCAAAGTTCCCCGCAAATTTCAACCCGGACCCAGAATCAAAACCTAAACCCCAAATCGAATTCCCAAATCAGAATCCGGAATCGAGTAAACAAACAAAAACCCGCGAATCAAAAGGGGGAAATGGACTTACGTTGGAATTCATCAGACGAGGAGACATCTGTGATCAACCAAATCGAAGAGAGAGAAAGTGAGGAGAAAATCAAAATCTGAAGATGATTTGATCAAAATGAGATGATTTGAGGAAGATGAGATGAGATGAGATGAGATGAGATGAGATGATTAATATATGGAGTGAAGAGGAGGAGCTGGTTGCTCTGTCTGCAACATTTTTGGGAGGGAAGGTGGAAGAAAGAAAGAGAAAGAGAGAGAAAGAGACCAGTCTAGAGAGAGAAAGATGGGGCCCAGTGTGAAGCGTGGAGACTTTTTCCCTTTTTTTTCCAGGATTAAAAGGGAATTTTTGATTTTTTTTAAATTTTGATTTTGATTTGATTTGATTATTTTTAAATTATTTGAGGTTGAGTTTGTCAGAGGGAGAATTAAAATTGCAACCGGTCAACTTCATACCCACTTCTTCGGGGGTCGGCGGTAATCACCTGCTTCTCAGGTGCACCGTGGTCCCGACTTTGAATGCTGCTTTGGGTCTCTTCAATTTATTAATCTCTTCATTCTCAATGGTGTAAATGTTCACCAATTTCTATCCGTTATTTATTCTCAATAATATAATCTCGTATTTATTGGAGCACGTATTCCACATGTATGTAATATTGTTGTGTGGTCTCGCCTTTGAATGCCACGTAATTTTGATTGTAATTTTTTTCTAAAAAAGGAGTATTGATTGTAGCTAGGGGTGGGCGATAGGCCGAACCCTCATAGGATCAAGAGGGTCGGGCCAAAAAAATGGGGACAACAAAGGGTCGAGTTGTTAAAGTCTAAAGAGTTGGTTTGTTTAACAATGTGAAAGGGGCGGTATAAGAGTATGATTGGATCCGCCTATCAATAACTTGTAATAAATAGTTTCCTATTATTTTATATGTTAACTTTACTTAGACATATATTATAATTATGAATTTATAATATAAATCAAATATATCACTCCCATGGGGCTAGTGTATTGGTGGTAGTCGTCAATAACTTGTGTGGTGGGTAGTCTGGTGTGGGTGAGATTGAGTATTGTGTTTAGTGTTCGTTTGCTCGTCGAAGGATCGGGTCTCAAGCTCTTAGTGATTGTCGGGCTCTATTAAGTCTAGCTTTCAATCGACATTTGGTTTGCGTTACTTTTGGTTGTTTGGGTGTGTTCGTTTGGGGACATCATTTGGTTTTCGCTTTTATGTTCTTTGGTGTTTGTCGTTGTATCTATCTACACAATCTGGGATTGAATTTTTGTTTTGTATCTCTTTGGCGGTCTCTCTGTATCTGTGGGCACAATTTTCAACCTCATTGGTTGTGTGCAAGAGTATTATCAATCAGATTATAAGATATATCGAAGTGGAAACAAGGTTGTTGGGGTTTTGTCTTGATTCAGTGGGTTAAAGATAAGTGTAGGAATGCACAGTTCATATAGTGAATTCTCAACATGAAGTGTGGACAATCAAAATTTTACATATGGATCTTGGGTTTGAGGAGGCCTTTGAGGAACTAATCTACTTGCAATTGAAAGATGATTTACCAAGAACAGTGTTTGAACGTCTTAAATGTATGAATCATCAAAGAGAAATTATTTAGGTTGTCCGAGATTTCAAGGATAAGGGCAATATCTTATTTAAGTCTTATAATTTTTTACATGATATAGATATGTATGAGAGGGTCATCTGTTTGGTTGTAATTTTTGTGGTTTTATAAGTTAGGGATGTCGATCTCAGGGATGGGTGTGAGGCTTGATTAAGGGTAATCGGTTTGTGGAAAAGGGTTTTTCTCAATGCGGAAAGCAATAAATAATGTAAAGGGAAGCAATTATATCTAACCTAGGCATGAATCAAAGAAAGCAATTAAAAGCATGAAATCAAATAAAGCAATTAAAGCAAGGAATGGAAATCTAGAATGAACAATGAAATTAGAGACAAGAAATTATACCTTTGATGACCAAAATCTTCTAACCTTCAATCTACCTTTGCAATTTCCCCCGAACAAACAAGAAAATGTGGATTGGATTACCAAGGATCTCTCAAATTCTCACTAGGAAGTGAAATTGGAATTCCTTGACCCTCCTCCCCACTAAAAAATGGATTTGATGTGGCTAACCCTAGAAAGCTTTGAAATCAAGTCAACAATGGAAATTAGAGAGAGAGAGAGAGAAGAGAGAGAAAGCTTGTAAAACTTCAATGAAAACTTGCTTGAATTGAGAAAGCTTGAGAAAGTTTGAATACAAATGCTAGAAATCAATGAAAGCTTGAAGAACAATGGAGAATAATTGAAAACTTGAAGAACAATTAAGAGAGATTAAAGCAAATAAAGGAAAGCAATTAAATCTAATTCTACTCCTAAACTACCTAGGCTAATTGATAATTTAGATTAATACAAGTGGGTATTATAGAAGAAGGAAAAATACAACCCAAAACCCTAGGACAAAGCGCAGCACGCGCGTCTGCAGACAGAGTGGCTCGGGCGAGTCACCCTCTGGCTCGGGTGAGCCAGCGTTCTGGCTGGTGTTTTTGTTGCCCCAGAAGCCTGGCTCGGGCGAGCCAGCAGATGGCTCGGGCGAGCAGTTACGGCGATTTTCCCTGCCGACTTCAAACGCGCATAACTTCTTCATCCGAACTCCGTTTTAGGTCCGTAAGATATCGATGGAAAGCTCTCGGTGTGTACTTTAAGCTCCCAAAATTTCAGAGCTATCGGAGTTGTAATGAAGGAGTTATGACCCAAAGGGTGAAGGCACACGTATTTCAAACCTTTAAGTTTGTACCGTTCCCCTGTTTTGCGCCAATCTTGATATGGAATTTGCGACTTCGGTTTCGCCTCGGCTCTCGGCTCGAGTTGACTTGGTTTGACTCGAATATCGGCTCGGGTTGACTTGGTTTGACTCGGGAAATAGCTCGGGATTCCCTAAAAACCTTCAATTAAGCCCAAACTTCTTCTAACTCCTTATTTTCCTACAAAACACCAAATCATTATATCTAATATATAAATAGGGGTTAAAACAAGCAAATATACCCTATAAAAGAGAAGAAATTCGGCTCGAAACGAGGCCGAACACCATCCAATTTTTGTGCATGGGTAAACCAATTTGCAGTCAAGATGTGCAACTTATGTCTAAACTGGGAGTTACTCTCTATTGTAATCTGACAGCTTGTTGGTTGAAGTTGGAGCAATATGACTTCGCACAAAATCATTGTGAGCTGGCTATAAAATTTGATGCTTACAATGTCAAAGTACGTTGTCGGACAATTTTGTCTCTTTTTTTTTTTTTTTTTGCGTAGAGGAATGATGGAAAATGCTAGAATGGATTTGCATATAGCTCTTAAGTTCAAACAAAGCAACAAGATTGTTTTGACGGAGCTAAAGAAGTTGGACGGGGAATATATATGGATCTTCCTGAGATGGTTGTGCGAACTCTAAACCAGTAGAAGCCAATCGGAAAGTCTTTGATCTGGTTCAAAATCATTGTAGTCGTAAAGGAAGCAATGTTACCAAATATGGGTCCCCTAAGCCAAGTCCTTTCAAGGAGGTTTCCGAATTTAACCATTCATATCCAAAGGATCAGCCGATTCCTTAAAAGAAAAGACTACAAAATAGAAGTGGAAATGGGGGATGGGGTTGAAGATCGAGATGGAGCAAATGATGAGCACGTGAGCATTAACTTTGAAGGTCAACAAGATAGTTTCATTTCCATAACACCAGAATTGATGTATCAGGATTCTGGGTCAACTTGTTGGAGTGGTGAAAAAATCAACAACGAGAATGTGACTACTTTAATGGGCGAGGATGAATTAAGTTGTTTAACATCATGTAACAAAAAAGTGGAGGACAATTCCACACCTATGGTTGAAACAAGCTCTATAGATGAGATGGAAGCAAGTTCACTTGATAGATGTGATGGTGGTTGTGATCAAGATATGATTACTTTTTTATGTTCAAGTAAACTGAGGAAATTTATGAGAATTTCAAAAAAAAAAATATATCTTTAGATAGTAAAATGACAAAATGTTAACTTTTCTTGGAGGCAATACCAAAGTTTTTTGAAAATTTCGAAGGTTTCTTTTGAACCTACGAGAATACCACTTATGGACAAAGGTGAAAAGAGACGACGAAGTTAAATAATTTATAAGCATGGTTGAATCTCAGGAATTGAATTGGATATAGTATAAATCAAATGCACTACATAATGAAACTGTTGTAACTTTTATGAACTTTTATGCAAATAATTAAATTTCACAAAAATTAAAAAGCTGTTGGATCTATCATGAATTTATAAGTGTGGACTTGGTGTGTATTTTGACTATTTTCAAGACTTTGGTTTGTAATGTGAACTCTGACTAATTGATCCTCTTTCTTCTTTTTTTTTTTTGTATATAAAAAAAAGTTATTTCCTCCCCAATAAAAAGGAGATATAAAAACGACAAAAAGATTTTTGGAGTCATTATTATAAATAAATAAATAAATAAATATATGAAAATGATTGGGAAGGTTCTTTCTGTTAGGGGAGTTGGTGGAATATTATTAATTATATTTAGTGACTAATTACAGTGTCATTATCCTTTCAAAACTAATATTTATTCAACTGGTACCTAATCATAGTTATTGATAAAGAGCTTAGTTCTAAAAAAAATCTTTGATCAAGTAATTTATACTTTATTTTGCTTTCAATGTTGAATCCTAATATCCAAATGATGTTTACAATGGTACTAAAAAAAATATGAAATCATGTAAATCAATGTTAAAATTATAATTTTTTACACTTTAGGTCCATTTCAAATATTAAATTTATATTACTTGCATTATTATAATGTTTAGACTTTCTAGAAGTCTTAATAATTTAAGATGTGTAGGATTTTGTCTCATATAATATTATTATATAAACTTATGTTTAGTCTAATATAAACTCTAAAATATATCGAAACTTATCAACTATCAAGCATGTCAACGTCACAACTAATATATAACACTAATACTTAATCAAAATAATTGATCAAGTTTATATTAAATATAGATAATGATCAAATTATTTATACTTACTTATCAATGTTTGATTGTGTTACTCTCAATGATTTTAACTATGATATTAAATATATGAAATTAAACTAATTATTAATATATAATATTTAATTAATAAAGACTTAATCAGGGACCATTTGGATTACTACTACTGCTTAAATTGTTCTATTACTCTAACTAGTTAGTAATAATATAATCTAACGACTAATGTTTGTAGGATTTGTTTTCTCTCATATACTACCTCCGTCCCTAAATGAGTGTCATTTTGACTAAGTTTGGACCGTTAATTACTCATAAATTATATTGAATTACAATATAAAATTAACACCATCGATTTTTCAGTGAAATATCTTTCTAACGGCAGTAATTTCAAATTGTAACTCATTATAATCTATGAGTAATCAACGGTCAAAGTTTAGTGAAATTGACATTCATTTAAAGACGGAGGTAGTAACTAATACTCAAACATACATAGAAAATTATCAAAGATTAATTCAAGATAAGGAATGTCATGGTAAGTATATAACACTAGTTATATATTTAATATAATAAGTTTATTAATGTGATAAAAAAATCTTTTTTCTTTTGTTTATAACATCATCAAAATTAATCTATTAATCTAAGTTAGGTGTATAATAAATTAATTATAAGATAAGGTGAAATATATTTAAGATAATTTGTCGTTGCAAAATATCTTACAGTTTTCCTCTTTCAAACGAGTAGTATACTGCTCATGGCTATTGTCCTTCAAATATAGTTTGTGAATTGTTGCCATTCATTTATGGATATTTGCACATATTTTATAACAATGCTTATGCCTTATGTTGTAAGTATTTAACTTTAGTTACGAATATTTTTTTTTTGTTTTTAATTAATATGAGCTTTTAAGAGTGCGGATTATTACATAAAAGATCTCCCAACAACATAACATTTATTTATCCTATATTTAATCAACGTGTCAATATATAGTAGTATATTTAGTTTTCGATGGAATATTTCAATCCCATGAATTTGTAAACCACTGATAATTCAATTCATGAACTTTCTAAAAGTTAAAATTGATAAAATTTTAGTTTAGAGCTACACCTCACATCATGTTGTTAACAAATATTCATAATTCCTTCGCTTTTACTACTACCTCCGTTTTGTTTTATCTTTCGTCTAGGAAATTGTGGTAAAAATTTTGACCGTTAATAACTTAATTTGTATAATGATACATCATATAAAATTGATGTCATTATATTCGTAATAAAAAATACTATTAAAAAAATATAATATTATAATTTTTTTTATAAAAGTTTTATATTCGAAATTATTGATTAAAGTTTGACACTGAAAATCGTAAATGACAGATTAAAAAACGAAGGGAGTAGCATTTAAAGGCTCTTTTAAAAAGGGGAATCAAATAATTTTTTGTTTTGTTTAATTAAATACTGAATAAACACATGTTCACTTTGTTAGAAGGGGATATTTCTTCTCAAGAATTAATAAAATGAGTTAATTAATTGTACTTTGTTCTAATAACGTTGTGAAATATTAATATTAAATTATTTGTTTATATTTTCTCATATTTTCTTTATTTTTGTGTCAGAAAATTTAATAATAATCAATTGAGAAAAATTAAGTTTGAAACGATGAAGCGATTATTATTATGTGACAAAAAAATTAGTTAAAACAATAATTATGGAATTTCCTACAACAAGAATAACTTGATAGCTTAGTCCTGGTAGTATTTAAATCAAAATCCACTCCAAAAAAAAAAATTGACATATCTCTCTGTCTATATATATATATATATATATATATATATATATATATATATATATATATATATTTATGATCAACAAAAGCATCATAAACTTATTCCAGAAACGTGTTGAATCGATATATATTATAAAAAAAATTGACAATCAATTTACTTGGTTTTTTTTTCCCTATACGTTTTTGCTTTTTGACCAGATATTCCAACCTTTTCCTCTTTTGAAAATTAAAAAAGAAGCATGCACCTATATTTAACATTCTGACTTTGTATATAACTTCTTTTATCCCTTTCTAATTGGCATGTTTATATTTTTAATAATTACTCTACCAATTTCATCCTTATTTATTAATAAAAAATGTTACAGTATATATTTATATATATATATATACACATATATGTATATTTATAAAACTTCCTTTATTTTTCACAAATATCAGTATATTTAACTATGGATATTTTTGTCAATTTGATTTATTTTTACCATATTATCTATGACCTTAATCTTCTAACTTATGATTAATCTAAAAAAATATATAGAAACGAAAATAATAACTCAAAAGAACTGTCCTAAAAATATCAAAAGGACGCATAAATTGACCCATTCAGTTACTGAATGCCAGTCATTTTTCTTGGTCTATATTGTATGACCAAATAAGAGAAGGAAAATAAGACAACATCAACATTTATTGCGGAGTTGGTGGTGACTCTCAAGTCTAAAATAAGTTTAGGGGATATTGAAAATGATATGTGGTTCGTCAACTTAGGGGATGATTGAAGCATACTATCCAATAATATAATATGCATTGGCCTATCTAGGTCTACTGATTAGGGGTGATTACTATACTATTATATTCATAAGATACATATAAAATATTAATCCATAACTTTTATCCCAGATTATATTGATTTTTTTTAACCGGTGGCCGTGGCTACCCCTAAATCAGGCCCTGTTCGGCAAAATTAGTGTTTTAGATAGGGGTTTTTTTGCACTTTGAACCCCGAATTTTAGGGGTATTTTTTTTCTGTACCATTGGTTTTCAACTTTAATTTTTTGGACCCTAAAGTTCGTAGTTTGAAAAAAAAGGACCCTAAAGTTTCTGGGCTGAAAAAAAAGCTCGTTTCCCGTTTTTCTTTTTCTTTCCATGTTTGAATTTATCTCCCGATTGTCGTCAAATTTCAAGACTAAGGTTAAAACCGATATTAAAGTTATAATAAACATCTCTCATTCATGTTGGAATTACTTAAACCCCTGTATTCAGGGGTCTAAGTAGCTCCGACATGAATAAGAGAGGTGTATTATAGCTTCAATATCAGTTTTAACCTTAGTCTTTTTTTTTCAAACTATAAACTTTAGGGTCCAAAAAATTAAAGTTAAAAACCAAGGGTCCAGACAATAAATACCCCTAAAGTTCGGAGTCCAAAATGCAAAAAAACCCTTTTAGATAGCAGATAGAGGTTTATGTAGCGGATATCAGATGACTGTTTAAATGAGAATTGTGTTCGGTAAATTTAGCGGTTGAATTAACAGATTAATATGAATTGACATAAAATGATGTCAATAGTTTCCAACGACAAAATTTTCAAAGGACATTTTTGACCGAAAAATATGAAACGCTACTCCAAACCCTAAATGTTAACTTTATTAGCGTTTCACAAAACGCTCCTTACAACGCTAAACGCTTCTCAAAATGATAGCTTACCGAACGTTAATATTTATGCAATTAGAGTTTTGACTTAGTCAATACACTAATGGCTACCCCAAACACTACTGCCAAACACAGCCTTAGCTGAAGATCCACCAGTGATACTTGCATGCATGTAAGATATATATTTCAAAGGATAAAACCACAATTATCTATGCTATGAGTATTCATATACGCTTTTTCCGCTGAGATATGAGTGAACAACTATTTCGAGAAGGAGTAGAGCAACAAAGAAGGCTTCTTGTTCGGGTGTATATGAATAATATTGGAAGTAGACTCCCAATTAACTAGAGCATGTACAGTGTGAAACTTTATTAATGAAATTTTTATTTTCTCCATTCCAGTTGACATCCTCTCTTTCTCCTACTTTTTTTTCCCATTCCTTTGAGTTCTTGAACTCTACAACACTCTATAACTCAAAGGAATGGCAGAAAAACACGGGAAAGAGAAGGTGTCAACTGGAAAAGAGAAAGTAAAATTTCATTGATAAAAGTTCTATATTATACATGCTCTTAGAAGCTCAGAGAGAATGCAAACCTATAATAACAGTAGACTAGTGGTTCACCTTCTATTTTTCACTTTCTTAGTTTATGTTGTACTTTAGAATTTGTTATCTTTAACTTTGTGAAAACATGGTGTACTTTGGTAACTCATACTATCACTCGCTTCCAAGTTCCAACACGTTCATTTTAGTAGGAGAATGTGTCGACTAGCCCTTGCTTTGGTGGTAAGAGTTCCACCTCCTATCCCCCTTCTCTAGGGTTCGAATTTTGGGGGAAATTAACAATTTTCTCTTACTAATTTGAGAACGTTGTGGGTGGGAGTGAGCTTAGTTTAGGCGTTGACATCCTCTGTATTCCGTCCGTTTCAGGTCTGTTAGGTTAGTGTTCCCCTGCAATAGGAACCTAACGAATTGGACTACTTACATATGTAAAAAAGAAAAGAAAAGAAAAGAAATTCTAGTAGGAGAATGTGGATGGAAGAAATACCAAACATCCTCCATAATTTAGCTTACAAGGACATGTATAATTTCATTAACAAGTCATTAATACAAATTTCCTCCGCTGGTCCCAAAATATACTACAACAAGAAGTTCCTAGAAAAACACGTTTTAAGCGTATAATGAGGAATCCATATGTAAGCAACTTATCCTTACAAATTGATTTCCACATGTTAAGTGTATCAAAGAAAAATCGATTTCTACGGACCCACAAAAATAATAAATCTGAATTATTGTCTAAATTCAAGATGAGAGGAGAAAAACTAAATTCATGGGTAAAAAACAATTGGGTAAAAGTTAAATTTTGGTAAATTTTGATAACTTTTGATAAATTTACGCCAACATATCAAAATTATTTTTTTATTTTTTTAAGTTTGGTAATATTTGACAATTTTTGGTAAATTTATGTAAAAACTGGTAAATTTTGATAAATTAGATTTACCTATGAATTTAACAGGTCTAAAAAGAAAAAAGAGGCCACAAGTTTGGGCCTAATGGGCTGTTACAAATAAATACCCATTCAAAAATCCTGGCCCATATATTCAGTTCTTTTCTCTTTTTTTTTTTTTTTTCTCTCTTTTGCTTCTCTCTTTCACTTTCAGTGTAGATTTCCTTTTGTTTCCCTCCCAATTCAATCAAATTCGATAAACCCTAATCAATCGATTTTCAGTTTTCCCTCCTGATTTTCAATAATTGGCGGGTTTAACCTATTTTATTAATCCGAGAGAAAAAGTGCTTTAATTTTCTCTATTTCTAGATCTTTGCGATGGAGACTCAAGAAGACGCTTGCAAAGACAAAGACAAATACAAAAGCAGCCTACAAAAAAAACCTAACCTCCAAAATCGATCACGTACTCAGATCCAGACCCATGAATCATCACTACCCCCGGTCCAACCCACCCAATTGCATTGATCGATATAATATGACGCATAACAGATAATATGAAATAAGAAATACACGTAAAATCTTATTCCAAATGATGCGTTGAAAGATGGAAACCAAACAACGTACATACAGTACAGAAGTCCACACGCGATGCATGGGATGGACTTAAGTACGTACGTACATACTGTAAAACCCCAGCGTTACACATACGAACCAACATTCTTATTAAATTAAGCTAAGTAGCTAATTAGGGCTTGCAATTACTCCATGGTTGCAGTTGGAAGTTTACATATGTTTCTACGGGGACGATCAGGTCGACATAGGAGACCTGGGCAGCAGCTGAAGGGACTAGTAGGACCAGTATGACACACCATCCCTTCTTTTTGGCAATAATCTGTAGGTTTTGAACATACGGTTACATATGGATCTGCGACGTCGATATTTTTGCATTTCAGACCTTCGCAACATTTCCATTTGGGTTCATGACAAAGCCACCCCTCTGGTACACATGTTGCTTCTTGTTGAAGTTCCAGACCAAGAGATGTTGACAACGATGAAACTCCTTCGTTTTCCACTATCTTCGCTTCTTCTATCAGTATTTCCTCGATCATTTCATTCCCTGAAACTGAACAAGTTAAAGTCAAGTGTATGTATGGTGGCGTGCTTGATCCTTTATCTGGAAAATTCAGGTTTTGGAGTGAACTCTCACTCAGCTCCATCACATTCCCAGAGTTTTACAGCTTTCGTCTGTATTATAGTTAGTCTGAAACAATTTCTCTATTGAAGTGTTCTCATGGTTCAATCTAAAGTGGGTTATGAGCGTCGGTTTTCCTTGTTGGCTGTTATCATTTCAATTTGTATGACTGTCTTTGTAAGCCAATCCTTTGTTTCCACAAATTATCAAAAAAAATAAAAATAAAATAAAGTCAAGTGTATGTAAAGCAGATCCACACAGATAGTATGAGCATGACATTTTGGTCAGCAGGTGGATGGACATCAAGTATTGCATAGATGAACATCGAGTTCGCATGGATAGTTGATAGTCTCCCTGATGTTCCCCATGCAAACTTGATGTCCATCTGCTCACATACTCACCAAAATACCAAGCTTAAGCTCACCCTATACATGACAAGTCAAGCCTCAAGCCTCATGAGCTCGGTCTCGACTTGACTCATTTTCACCTCTAGTGTATATATTGGTGAAAAATTAATGGTCAAAAATTTTGAAATTTAACAACACAATTTCTAAAGACAACAATTAATATGAAACGGAGAGAGTATATATAGCTAGGATGAAATTAACCTGAAACAGTAGTGAGCACCAAGAGAAGCATCACAGCAAGCTTAGTTCCCATTGCATTCATGATTATGCTAACTAAACCCAATTCACCTTTGCTCTATATTTTGCTGGAAATCTTATGCAGTAGTTGAGCTTTAGTATCCTCAATTTATACAACCATTTTCCCTATTTTTAATTTGCTGTACCAGTATTTTTTTAACAGTAGCTGCATTTTCAAGGAATTTTATAATAGTTGCATTAATATGATCGCCAACGTGTTAAGACAGATAAATTAATAAGCGTCATAATGTTCATTGAGATCTAGCACGTGCAAAAATTTCACTCCAGGTAAATTCGTGTTGGATAAATTTGGTCGATATCAAAATTTGGACGAAAAATTTATGTCCGAACCCAGTTTTAGATCGGGTCAAACAATTTGGACGAAATTAAAATTGGGTTCAGACATACAATAGAAAAAAGAGAAATATAAATGTTCGAATATTCAGTCAATATCAAAACTCGGACGAAAAATCTATGTTCGGACCCGATTTTTTTCAGATCGGACAATTCAAATATTCCGGATAAAATTTTATTAGCTCTACTGAGATCCTACTCTCATGCATGCGTAACATGTCTCCTTAATTATATACTAATTGAAACTTATCTCTAGCTGTATCACATATATAAAAAAAATAAAAATTTTAAAAAAAAACTAGATTTCGTGTATCACATATATATTGCCCCATTTATAAAATTAAAGTCTAATTAGCTGTACCATTATTTTTTTAACAGTAGCTGCATTTTTTAATAGTTGTATTTTCAAGGAATTTTATAATAGTTGCATTAATATGATCGCGTACGTCTTGTTCATTAAGATCTAGCACGTGCAAAAATTTCAATTCAGGTAAATTTGTGTCGGACAAATTCGGTCAAGGTCAAAATTCGGACGAAAAAATTATGTCCGAACTAGACCTGGCAATAGGATGTGTCAGATTGGGTTCGGATTGGACGACTTCGGGTTCGGGGTTTGTTCGGATCATCCATGCTTCGGCTCAGATCGGATATGGTTCGGGTAGGGTTTGACTCCAGGATCTTGATCGGGTTGCGATCAAGTTTGACTGGATCGTGCTCATCGGGTGAGAGTCGGTCGAAACTTTTCCCGGGTTCGATTGAGTCAGGCCCGTTCAAATTCGGATCGGGTTTAATCGGTTGCTTACTTTAATTTTGGATGAACCCAAGGTTGTATTTATATTTTGGTCAGATTGCTTTCGGGTCAAATTAAATTTAAAGTACGAGACTATCACTAGTTCAAACTCAACTAACTGGATATAACTCACATTAGATTCAAAGTAATTGGATATAACTCGCACTAGATTCAACTAAGTGGCTATCATTATCGATCCAACATTCGTCAACATTTGATGGTAAAACGTGACAAACTACAACTAGTGATGATAGATGATAACACATTTAAACAAAAATTGAGGCATTAAGCAATCAGCGCATCCATCCGCAAATAATACAGTACTCTGTCATATTTGTGATCGAAACTAAATTTCCACTAAAATCATACCACTAAAAAACTGGAAAAGTCTCTCCATACTCCCTTTAATTTCACATATAAGAAAAATTCCACCAAAGTAAAATTTTTAAATTATCCGACTCCCTCCAACCTAAATTTCTCAAAATTTTAAACAACACTCACCAATAATAATTTCATTTCCCTCTCTACCAACTTTTCTTAAACTCGAATTAAAATTTGGAAGGAATTGCTAGTTAGAATTTCAGCGAAGATGGAAATTAGTGGGTGCCGAAAATGTAATTAGAAATTTCATTTCCCTCCTAAATCGGGTTGGTTCTAATTTGGTTTGGGTGTAGGTCGACTCGAGTCTAGACCTGGCAGAAATTGACCCGGCCCGGGAATCGGCCCGAACCTGCCCGAAAGTTTAAAGCTAGGCTTGAAATGTCCAAACCTAGAACATAAATAAACCCGAAACCGATCCGTACTGAACTCGATCCGCCCACCTGAAACTCACCCGTAAAGTTCGGTTCGGATGTGTCTCAGGTCGGGTTAAGCTCAGTTCGTGCGACTTTCAGATGCGGGTTTATTCAGGTTTTGCATGAATCGGATCGGGTTTGGGGTCGTTTCGGATTATTTCAAATGCTTTCCTTATTCGATTAACTTCAGGTTTCGGATGAAGACCGGGTCCCGGCGATCGGGTGTGATTCGAGTTCAGTTTCGGGCAGATCGGATTTCGGGTTTCGGATAAAGAATGCCAAGTCTAGTCTGGACCCAGTTTTATTTCAAGTCAGACCAGGTCAGACAATTCAGAGGAAGCTAAAATCAGGTTCGGACATACAATAGAAAAAGAAGAAATATAAATGTTCGAATATTCGGTCAACATCAAAATTCTGACAAAAAATCTATGTCCAGACCCAATGTATTCCGGGTCGGACAATTCGAATATTTCGAGCGGGACATAATTTTGTCAGCTCTATTGAGATCCTACTCTCATGCATGCATAACATGTCTCCTTAATTTTTTTTTTTATATATATATATTAATCGAAGGTAAACAAAAGAACTGCTAGGTAGCCCTTCTCTCAAGGGATCTACCCTGAGCATCCTCAAACACAATTAAAAAAAAGCTCCATATGCAAACTAGCATTAAGAACAACAACATTTTGAATAGACAAACCATGTTTCGCCAGACAATCTGCTACTCTATTCCCTTGACGAAAGATGTGAGAAACTCAAACATCACTACAAACGTCCATATATGCTCGAATATCTTGGACCAACGTAGAAATCTCCCAAGGCACATGAAATAAGCTCTTGACCGCATTGATGAGGACTAAATTGTCCCCTTCTATCAAAATGTTCCTATATTCAGCAAGCACAACATCCCTGACTCCATTACGCATAGCAGTGGCTTCCGCAATGAGGACTGGACCACCCCCTAAGTTAAAAGAAGTGGATGACATCGCCTCGAGAGTCCCTAATAATATAACTACCCGCAGTTTTGTTTTACTATATCTTTTAGAACCATCAAAGTTAACTCTACCCATTCCTTGCGGAGGTTTGACCCAATTAACCCAAATAGGTGTCTTATCACGATGTTGACTAGGAGGGGAGATAGAAGATACCATAGAGTGCGTCAATTTGTTGCGAATTCTCCATTCAGTCGAAGCACATTTTGCCTAAAGGAGAGTACAACCACTAGGAATTGACCTATTGTTAAAGGTAATAATATTTCTAGTCTAGATTTCTAAATACTCAAAATAAGAGTAATGATACGCTCAAAATTAGATTTAGTTACATTTAATTTACATTTGGTCAAAAAATCTAGCAAACCTTCCTGGGCATTAGAGGAGGCTTGAGTCCATCAATGCTAAAGGGCTAACTACCAAACTTCGCGAGCATAATCACAATGTAAAAAAAGGTGATCATCTTGTTCCTCTTCATGGTTACAAAAGGGACACAAGGGCGAAATATTCATACCCATATATATTAAATTAGTTTTCACTGGAAGTCTGGGAGGGCTTCATGACAGAGTTGCCAAAGGAAAAATTTAAGTTTCGGTTGAATATCCAAATTCCAGATCCAACTAAATTCCCAAACATTCTCGAAATCTACGTCCTCATGGGGTAACCATGTGGAAGGTTTTGTAGAAAACTCACCATGACGTAAAACCCCAATAAATTGAATCCTCCATGTGAGTGGAAGGGAGAGGAATGGAGCGAATCATGCCAACGGTCTCTTGATTCACAACAGACCCCAAACACTCCAAGTTCCAAGACTTATCAGGGTTGATAAAGTCAGTAACTTTTAAGGTAAGATCAATATTACTCAGGTCGGTAATTCGACACAAATCAAGCAAATTGCACCGAGTACACCAATTGTCAGTCCAAAATTTGATCTTTTGACTATCCCCTACTTACCATCGGAGCACTTTAGCAAGGAGAGGTCTTACTTTCAAAATAGATTTCCAAGCGTAAGAATCAGTGGGCTTTGCAACTAAAGAGAAAATGTCATTGTTGCTAACATATTTAGCTCGAGTATGATCCACCCAAATCCCTTTACCAAACATTACTTTCCACAACAATTTACACATAAAAGCATCATTAACTGATTTAGTTTTCATCAACCCAAGGCCACCCAAACGTTTGGGTTGACATATTTTGTCCCAAGCCACCAACGGGAGACCTTTATTCATTGTTAAATCTTTCCAAAAAAAGGTTCATCTGATTTTGTCAATTTAACGAGAGGTCTTTATGGGAATTTGGAAACATTGCAACACATCGGAAGGCATGGATTCAATGTGGGATTGTATGAGCATAGTCCTACCAGCCTTAGAGACAAATTCACTTTCCAAGGCTGCAGTTTGGCAACAATAGAATCAACTAAGTGCGCAAAAGTTTCTTTTGTAGGTCGACCTTTAAATAAAGGACAACCTAAGTATTTCCCAACTCGATTCTGTTGGTTAATACTAAAAATAACCGCAACAATGTCCTTATCCCTAGACTGAGCATTCTTAGAATCATAGAATGCTCATAGAATATTGTCATCTATTAGGAATTATCACCAATAAATAGTTTCCCAATAACACTATTTATTTAGTAATAATTTTTAAAAATATGGACCCCAAAAAATAGATTTCGCAAAATACAAGGTACCTCAAAACAATTTTTTGCGATATTCTACATGGAACTTTTGACAGCAAAAAAAAAAAAAAAATCAAAAGTATCATCCATGTGAAATATTGTCATCACCATATCGGCACGTCACTTTTAGGACGAGTTTAAGTAGATGGTAAATGTTAAAGTAATAGAGGTTAAATTTCATCTCATCAATAACAAAGTCGTAGGTTTCCAACTCCCAAAGTATAAATTATTTCCCCCCCTATTTTCCTAACATAAATCTGAACATCTGATTCATTGACTAAATTTAAGATGAGAGGAGAAAAAGCTAAAAAGAAAAAAAGAGGCCACAAGTTTGGGCCTAATGGGCTGTTACAATGAATACCCATTCAAAAATCCTGGCCTATATATTCAGTTCTTGTCTCTCTCTCTCTCTTTTTTTTCTTCTCCCTTTTGCTTCTCTCTTTCACTTTCAGTGCAGATTTCCTTTTGTTTCCCTCCCAATTCAATCAAATCCGATAAACCCTAATCAATCGATTTTCAGTTTTCCCTCCTGATTTTCAACAATCCCTCTCTTTTTTCCTCCTTTCCAGATCTCTGCGATGGAGACTCAAGAAGACGCTTCCAGAGACGAAGACGAAAGTAACGCACAGGAAACCCTAACTTCCGAAAACAATGGCGACATTGTTCACTCAGATCCGAATCCATCAACCATCACCACCTCCGAACCACTCCCCGAAGAAACTCCCACAAACCCTAACCCTAACCCTAACCCTAACCCTAACCCTAACCACGGATCTGCGACAATGGCGGTGGAATCGACGGAAAATCTGACGAAAACAGAGTCTTTAGGGTCCGAAGATGCGTCCCTCGGATCCATCAACGACGACGGGCAAAACCCGGATAAGAGGATCGTAAAAGAGGAAGACCCAGATGATCATCCTTCCAAAAAGCAGAAATCATTAACCCTAATCGAGAATTCCGGTCAGACTCCGCCGGCGAAAACTCCGGCGACCGGGAGCAGCAAGAAGTCCTCGAAGAAGAAGAGCAAAGGGAACAATGTCTGGACGAAACCCACTTCGAGAAAGGGTAAAAAGAAGGCGAAAAACAGCAACAATGGCGGGAATAAATTCGACAGTGCAGTGTTTATATCTCCCATCATGAGATTGCCTGATAAGAACGACGATTCTCCTGATTTGAAGGTGTGTCTTTCGAAGGTTTACAAGGCTGAAAAGGTGGAGTTGAGTGAGGATAGGATGAGTGCTGGGAGTTGTAAAGGGTATAGAATGGTTAGGGCTACAAGAGGGGTTGTTGAAGGTGCTTGGTATTTTGAGATCAAGGTTGTTTTTTTGGGTGAAACAGGGCATACTAGGTTAGGTTGGTCTACTGATAAGGGTGATTTGCAGGCTCCGGTCGGGTACGATTTGCATAGTTTTGGGTATAGAGACATTGATGGGAGTAAGATACACAAGGCATTGAGGGAGAAGTATGGGGAAGAAGGGTATAAAGAGGGGGATGTGATTGGGTTTTATATAAACTTGCCTAATGGGAATTCATATGCCCCTAAATTGCCTCAGTTGGTTTGGTTTAAGGGACAGAAGTATGTTTGTGCTCCTGACCCCAAGGAGGATCCACCTAAGACTGTTCCTGGTGAGCTCATTTTGTGTCCTTAACGATTACTGTTTGATTCGATTTCCGTGTTGGATAATTTGTACAAATGTTGTTTTGCTTGTGCTTGATTTGGTTTAGTTTCTTAGGTAGAGATTTGGGTTGGAGTTGAAATTTAGATATGGTTGATGGGCTGTTATTGAAAGGTCACCTCAAATCATAAGTGTAATGTTAGTTACTGTGTGGTCAAGCAATCTCTGATATGGTTGATCACCATATGGCCAAGAAAGGGCCCGTCTTTGCTGAAGTAGTGTATTGGAGACCGAACAAAGTTAAAGTTGACAGTTATCGTGGAACAAAGGGAGTATCTTTTAGGGTCTTTAAGAGTTATGACTAGTTGGATGGGTACATAGAAGATGTATAAGGATTGGGGAAAATCTATGTAGTGGGATTTGAATGTTCGAATCATTCTAGTGGGTGCAATTCTTTATAGTTGTGAATATTGTCGTCGAACTGTCCTAACACTCTCTCTGATTGCACTTTTGAGTTTGAGTACTTGTGTGTATTGATGCTGCAGGAAGTCAGATATCCTTCTTTAAGAACGGCGTTTGTCAGGGAGTTGCCTTCAGGGATCTTTGTGGCGGGCGTTACTATCCTGCTGCATCAATGTATACGCTCCCTAACCAACCCAATTGTGTAGTCAAGTTCAACTTTGGTCCCGATTTTGAGTGCTTTCCCACGGACTTTGGAGATTGTCCGGTCCCAAGACCGGTGATTGAAGTTCCTTATCATGGATTAGACAGTGCAGTCGAAAATGGTGCATTGCATGATAACAAACCATAGAATCTTATCTTGAAACTTGTGTACAAAAAGGGGCCCGAGCTCTTTAGTCTCACCTTCCCGTTCCCTTTTCTCTTTCTTTCTTTCTCTTTTCTTTTGCAATTTTCAAAAGAAAAGATGATTCTTTTAGTATTGTTTAGGCTATAGGGAAACAGATTACATTGTTACGAATGAATAATTCGATAAGATGAATCTAACATTTGTATCCATTGTGCCAAGCAAAGTTCTAGTGTATGAATTGTCGTCTTTTATCTTTAGTCTATTCGCATTACTTCTGAGCATCCTTGATTTAAACATGGAATCTGTTTAGGTTTTCGAGAATGCTGTTTGTTACTGGCAGGTGCTGCGGTCTATCAAGCATGTCTTTGTATTTGAAGGTGTGACGGCAATAGCCAATCCTCTGCAATCAACAGAGAAGGATTTCAACAGTCTTATTGATGAGGTTAGTGTCGCCTTTGAATTTGATAACCTGTCTCTGACTATTTACTTCAGTGTGCTACTTGCTGTTTTTCCTCCCCCCCCCCCCCAAAAAAAAAAAAAAAATCATCCTTGACCTTCTTGCTTAGATGTTGTTTGACAAGCTCTGATGTAGAGAGTTAGATATATTACCGTATTAGCTAATTCTTACATTGTAACTTGGTGCTTGAGCAATATGATATATGTCTCTACTATCTCATAGATTCCACCCCCACGACAAAAAAAGAGACGAAAAAACCTTGATGAACTGTTGCATATACTGTAGTTAGCATTGTCCCATGAGTTGTTGGTATGATTCTTTTGGTAGTTGGTACTAGTTTATGTGTATAGCATTGAACTAAACTTATGACGTAGATGTCGGAGTCTTTAGTCATCAGCTGAAAAAGGAGATGTGGGGAGGGGACATATGTGGACTTTATAGCAAACAAACAAAAGAATTTGACCTATATTCGGCCGTTTGTAAAATTTTGGTTTCTTGCAATGTCCTATTTTGTCATTTTGGGTTTGAACATATATATTTTGTGTATGCATTCGATGGTTGTGACATTGATTGTGTGTACAAGCCTTGATACTGTGTAGAAGACATGAAATGACTATGGATAGAGTTATCTATTATTTAAACATATAAACATACTGAAGTGATGCTGTAGCTTAGGCAATCGGGGAGCTAAGACCTTCTTGGTCTGCCAATGGATATTGAGGTTGAAATCTCTTGGAAGGAAATGCCATCTTCCTAAAAGAGGCCCTTTTCTTTAGATGACTCAAACTTTTCTTTGTGTAAATTATCCGAAACATTGGTAGTATCTTCTCCCTGATCTTGAGGACAACCAAGAAGAGGACTCTGTAGAACAATATGAGGATGAACAAAGCGCACAAATCCCACCACTTGGAAGGATGTGTTGGAATCCCAAACATGGTTGTCATGATATCCTTGCCCTTCAATCTTGGCCCACCGAATAGGGGATCAAATTCGAGTCCGATGAGGTCATTCTTCAATGAGCCCTGCAAGTTTTAAGTTGGCAATTAGCGGATTGCCTAATCGAATGTGCTGTAGTCCCTCAGCCTTACTCTATGAATGATAAATTAAGCTAGTACTTCATACCTGAAACGCCCAGGATCCGTAACTCAAATAAGAAATGGGGTAGCGCCAAAATATCTTAGGAAGATCGGGTAGCCTACGGAAGAATCCAGAAGTCATCATCATTATTCCCTGCATGAGCAATCAGGGTTAGTATAACTGTATAACCAGTGCAACGACAATGAGTAACTGAAGTGGAACAGGCAACTGGGTTGTTCGGGTCAAATTGATTTCTGGTCGCTTTATTTTTAGTCTTATAAGTCTTGCAAAAACAAATAACCGTGACGAAAGAGAGATTCAAATTGAGTTGGGTCATGTCGGGTCGGGTAAGATCGTATCAGGATCGGATCCATTTCACTAATTTTGGCATTTTTGGAGTTAGGTCAGGTTTGGGTGGATCATTCAGGTTGGGTAAGTTTTGTTAGGTTGTCATATAAGCTTGTCTTGCAGAAACGAATAACTTTGGTGAAAGATAGATTCGGGTCAAGTGTTGTCTTGTCAGATAATTTTGGGTTCAGTCCATTCTGGTTCAATTAATCATGGCATTTTCGGGTTTGGGTCGGGTTCGTCATGCCAGGTCTAACCGTCTTACCTAAAACAGTTGGAGTATAGAGGTATTAGTCTTACAATGATTCCAGCGCCTGTGACTAGCCCCATGAGAAAGTTGGGAACTACTGAAGCTACAACCATCATACAGCTCTCAACGATTCCAATGCTGCAGAAGATCATCATGCAGTAGTATATGTAATGGGAAACCTCTGCCCGGAATTTGACCATGTACCAGGTTATAGTCCCTGTTACTATTGCTATTGCCACAAGGTACGGGAAGGAGGAGATGAAGTTTGATAGAATATAGACCACAACTCCATAGTACCCGTTGAGCCTTTCTCGATGAAAGACCTGCGATAGATAGACAAATCATTTAGCAATATATCACTTGAAAAGAAGAAAACATTTGTTTTAGAACATCCTGGTCCAAGGTGTTTTTCACCTTCATTTCTTCAATGAAGGATGGAAATCCTCCGATGGACATGAAAGTCATGAATCCCGTGGCAAATCCTCCACAAGCCCCCCTTGCCAGGATCGAAGTGTAATCGTTGCCCACGTCAAAAAAGATTGTGCCCACACACAAAGATACCGCTATGTAGATAATTATACGTAGCCAATAGTATCCAATGTCTCTAGACATGTTTATGAAGGATCTGTGTGTCAATGTTGTAAGTTGCTTCCACCAACTTGCTTGGCTTCCCTTTGGTGTTTTACTTGAAAGTCCTGTCTGCAATAGATTCATGAATGTGTCATATTTGGTTGTATTCAGGACTATGAGCTTGTTCTTCTCAACTCATGATAAGTACTTATCATTAGCATTCAGTACTGATCAACAATAACTTTTCATAAGTCGGAAAGAACAACTTCTATGTGTCGATATGTGTTCAGGATGGTTTGGTTAGGCTTACCATTGATTTAATTTCTTCAATTCTCTTGCTAACCCTCTCCGCATACTCGGATCGCTTGAACTTGTCGATCAGTGTTGCCTTGATTTGGGCTGTTTCTAAGTTCATCAAAGGGTCTGACAATCGCTGGAATTGCTGCAGGTGAAAAAGAGGCAGGGTGCAGTTAAGTTGGGGGAAACAGGGGGAAAAGTTTTGAATTTCGACGTGTTGGGATTAGCCTAGGGGACATACACGAGCTCCGTAGGAACCCTTCAGTGTAGCTGTGACCTTGTCGAAATCTGAGTTGATGCACCGCAGAAAATGATCAGATGGGTTTCTTCTGCTGGGACATGGGAATCCAGCTTTTGCAAAGAACTGCAAACACACAAATTTCCAAAACAAAGATTAATTGCCCCATCCGTTGTCTTTTAGGCTTGGCAAACTGACTGCGACCCAAATGACCCTCTTGAACCCAACTCGACCCAGACCCCAAAATGCCTGTATCTGACCGGCCCAGAGTTAGCCCGATCCGACCCAATTGAACCAACCGACTGAGACCCGAAAATGCCTAAATTAACTAGCATGAAGCAAACCCCTCCCCTCCCAGGGGAATAATCTACGCCCAACCCGAATGACCCACTTGAACCCAATCTGACTCAGACCCTGAAATGACCCGGCTTGACCCTCCCGACCCAAATGATACACTTGAACCCAACCTGAGCCAAAAATGACTTAATTAACTGGCCCAAAATATAACTGACCGCGAAATAATCCTACCCGACATGAAGATGACCAAAATTTATCCTTCACCAAGTTTCCGGAAGGGAAACTTCTCGATCCGAAGCAACCCTTCCGGAAAAATCCTTGCTGACCCGAAATGACTCAAACTTAACCCAACCCAAATGACCCATTTGCTAGACCTGTTCCTCCTGTTGAAAAGTGCAGATTTTGCAGTTAAATTCAGGCAGAAGGAATGTCAGGTTTGTGTCTCTTCTCTTCCCACCCCGGTTTTTACATGTCTTACCTCAACAGCCTTCTTGGCATCTCCAAAGTAGACCAGCTCCCCAGAAGACAGCAGACACAGGTCATCGAACAGCGCAAAGACCTCACTACTCGGCTGGTGAATTGACGAAATCACTGTCCTGCCATCGCGCGACACGCTCCTCATGGCCTGCACCACGAAGAACGCGGCCGCACTATCCAGCCCGGTGGTCGGCTCGTCGAGAAACAGGAGCCGGGGCCGGGTCAGGATCTCGAGGGCAATGCTGAGCCGCTTGGCCTCCCCGCCACTGATTCCCCTGAGGTGCCACGTCCCCACCATCCTGTCAGCGCAGTCCTCCAGGCCCATCTCCGACAGGGTCCCTTCCACGATGCCCTCGATCTCGTCTCGGGTCAGGGTCTGTGGGAGCCGCAGGTATGCAGAGTATGCCACCGTTTCTCGGACTGTCAGAGTTCCTAGCAGGACGTTTTCTTGTGTCACATATGCCTGAAAATTTGAAATTTCGAGGTGAATGTTACGACGAGGTGTTTGATTTGATTTTTTCGAGTTGTTGGTGTGTGTTATTTTGTGGGTTGGAGACTTACGACGCCTCCATACTGTAGGCTCTTCTTGCGGCCGTTGAGGAGAATGTTGCCTGTCATGACAACTTTTGCTGATAGTCTTCCTGTGGAGAAGGCACAAGAAAAGATGAAACTAACCATTGATCTTTTTATGCAGGCATCTTCATTAAAGTTATAGATCTAATTTGAAAATAAAAGAAAGTGTTAGATGAGAGTTTATAGTATTGATTGATGTTTATGGTAAGTGGAAAAGCACAAGTCCTATGTAAGGTAAGAAACATCATGCATGTCTTTATAGTTTTTATGTTTTCCTTCACCATCGGGTTTTTAATCGTCTCTCTACGAATTTCAGTTTATAATGTTATGATTATATATATATATATATCTGGATAATTTAAACTGCGATCAAATATGTTTTTCATGGGAGATTGATGAATGTATGTAGCAAATTCTGCATGTACATTATATGAATGTTTGCTAAGGGGGTTAAAATACCGTAGCCAATATAAGCATTTTTGGAAATGTTTGTATATTTATTTTTGTATTTAAAAGAGTTGTATATGTTATGCCTAGTCTTGGCGAGACTTCATAGTATTGGTATTATGTACATCTCTAACATTCATTAGCCAACAATCGTATGATCTCCACCCTCTATGTAATAAATACGAAATTATTTATTTTCCAATTTTCATGAATCCTTTTTTGGTTTAATGTTACATGTACTTCGTGATAAATATTTTCGTAGCCTAATTGCAAAGAGAAAATAAGGCCACCCTCTATGTAATAAATTCGAAAAATATTTCCAATAACCATACAACTTTATATCATTCCCCTTGTATGAAATTTGATCAGACGAGATTTAGATATAGGTAGTCTTTTTTCATACATGGACAAAAGGCTATGAAATCTTGAACGTAAAAGTAGTTAAAAATTTTTTCTTGCAAAACATTTATGTTTTTCATGATTGTTCCCCCATCTAGAGGTGTGTGGGCTTGGAGCATTTATGAATAGTATACAATTTAGGATAAACAAATTTAGAAATTAAATTAAAATCAGTCACATAAAATATTCAATATAATTTAAAATTGCTTACGACATATTTTTTAAGAAGATTACAATATTATATTCTTACCATAATATTTTTAGTTATTAATAATTGATCATTATGTATATCATAAACAAGCATAAATTATTGATGAATTGACCTGTATAATTTATTTCAATTTTTTTGTAGCCATACAACTTTATTTATTTTTATTTTATATGGAACATAATTTGTAGAAGATACATATTTTGTTGTTGAAACAATAGATAACATGACATCTTATTAGTCTAGAGACTCTAGACAATAAAGATTATAAACATCTTGAATCAAGATAATTATTAACCATCTTCAATTTCATTTAAATCATTATAAACATCTTGAATCAAGATGATCATTATTAATCATCTTGAATTTTATTTAAATCGTTATAAACATCGTATATAAGTACATTTAAATCATTACTACTCCGTTTTATTTTATCTGTCGCCTAGAGAATTGTGTCAAAAACTTTAACCGTTAATATCTTAATTTGTATAATGATTCATCATACAAAATTGATATCATTAGATTCGTAATAAAAAATACTATTAAAAAAAAGTATAATATTATATTTTTCTATAAAAGTTTTATGTTAGAAATTATTGACTAAAAATTGGCATTGAGAACCGTAAATGACAGATAAAAAAGAACGGAGGGAGTATAATATATATTTATTATTTAGAAGGCTATTACCACCCATAAACTATATAAAAATATTTTTTATTTGTATACTAAAATAAAATATACATCAAATATGCATTCTCTATTATAATTGATATAATTAAACTATCATCTCTATTAATTCATCGACATAGTTAATAAATATTGTGCTCTTATATTGATATATATGAATAATTAATAAAATAATATATTATTTATAATCATAAAATATAAATTGAAGCAATTTAAGATTAACTAATGCTACCATATAGAGTTGACAAAAATCCTGGTATGGCTAACTTCGGGTTTAGACAATCGGGCATCCGACGAAGATCGACATCCGATACCCAGTTTTTCCACGTATTTTTCGAGCCGGACTCGAGATGGACAAGTCACACAAACATAAATTCGGTATAAATTGGGTTTATACGACAAAAATATGGAAAACAGTTGTGTTTGAATTGTCTGGTAGATCGAGCAATGCCAAAATTCGGATGAAAATTACGTAACTGTACCAGATTCTCTCCGGGTCGAACAAATTTGGATTATCGGGCCGGACAGATTTTTGCCCAAGCCCTACTATCATGATCACTACTATCATAATGGATCATAATTCATAAGCTCGTGAAAGAAATAATGGGGGAGAGAGAGGAAAAAAAAAAAAAAAAGAAGTTACCCGCAAGAGAGTCCAGAAGGGTGGACTTGCCCGACCCGGACGGGCCCATAATAGCCATGATCCGACCCGGCTCCGCATACCCACTTAAACACTGCAGGATCCTCTTCGTCGGCGCATTTCCAAACCCCGGAATAACCACCGTCAGATCCTCCCAAACCAAGTACGCCGGCGGCACTTCCCAGAATCCGCCGCTGCCCTCCGCCGCATCGCCGTCGCTGTCTCCGCCGTGCCCGGCGGCGCGATCCTGACGGCGGTGGTGGTGGTTATCTGCAGTCGTTGGCTCTATCTCCATGGTTCCTGAAATCCGGGGCAAAAGAACAAAGAAGAGAGCGTGGGTATACAACGTAGGTATGCTAGCTAGAAGAAATCAAAAGGGTCATGGGAGGATATTAATAATATGAATATTTTTTCCGTTCTATATTAATTGTCGTCTTTGATCATAAATTTTGTATTATATAATATGATTAATAGATCTTCATATTTTAATGTAATTATTTCGTCATGTAGTTTGACAAATAATTGTGAAGCTACATTATTTATGGGGACATTAATACCTATTTTGCAGTGCACAAAACATTAATTGCAAGATTTATTGTTGATTAGGGTCGTGTAACTTTGACTGACATTAAACATTGAGGTTTGAAATGATAATTGACTTCAATTAAAACAACTCTAAACACAAAAATCAATGATTCCCACATTTTTTCCCAGAAAATAGATCGGAATATCTCCAATAAATAACTACAACAAAAATAACGTCACCTCATAATTATTTCTCAAAATATAGGACCCTTAAAATAATTACACCGAAATACGTGAACCTCATAGTAGTTTTTCACAAGGATTTATTATATAAAATTTCTACAATTAGATTCGTAATGAAAAGTATTATCATGAAAGCATAATATTACAATTGTTAATAGAATATTATGTAAGAAATTATCAATAAAAAAGTAATATCGATGACTGTAACAACCAACAAGATGACAAATAATATAGAACGGATAGAAAAAGGCAGCATATGGAATTAGGGATGGGGTTAAGGAACCCAACTGGCAACTGCCAACAATATATGAGGATGATGTAGAGTGGTATTAATGCATGGGGAGAGAGGGTTTAATAGAGTTGGCTGCCAGTCTTCCACATTGACATTGATAGATAGATAGATAGATAGATAGATAGTGTGTGAATTGTGATTTTATGTGGGGTTTGATTGGAAGTTGGAACCCCTTATAGTCAAACAAGTGGTGAGGAATATGTGGTCAGAGTTCGGCCCGCAAAAATCTGTTCGATCCGAGGTGAAGTTCGCAAAAATATGTATGATCTGAAAATTTGAGTTTGCTTGACTCAGAAAAAACTGAGTATGGTCAAAGAATTGTCATTCCAATTTTTGACATTGACCAATTTGGCAGGAAATTCAAACACAAAAAAAAGTAAGGTGAAACAACAAAAAGAGAAAACAATATAACTAAAAAAGTGTGTGAGCAACTGCAACTCGCCATTTTACTCATCCCGTGAATAGTTCAACATCTGTGTAGCGGATCTGATCACATTCTCACCATTGGAATATTCCCCACAACATCACACTACCCTCAACCCATGGCTGATGCCATGTCAACAGTGATTAAGCTCAGCTCGAGTTTGATTTGACCAAAGCTCAGCTCGACTGGGATGGCTATCACGTCGAGCTCGAGCAAGGGGGTCTCAGTTTGGTAAGGTTCTCTTAAGTATTTTAAGTAGAAAATATGTTATACTCTATGAACATTCGTAATAAATTATATATTAATTTAAATATTTAAGATTTAATATTATAGCATAAATTTATTGTTTCTCTTTAGTTTCTTTTAGTTAGGCTCTGTAAATCTCAAACGTTAATGTTTGAACTTTGCTAGATTATACCATAATTGTAAAATAAATGCTATTTTTAGTTAAATTTAATAAACGTCTAAAAATTTATGTGATTTTT
Organism: Portulaca oleracea; assembly: GCA_029582165.1. Classification (NCBI taxonomy): domain Eukaryota; kingdom Viridiplantae; phylum Streptophyta; class Magnoliopsida; order Caryophyllales; family Portulacaceae; genus Portulaca; species Portulaca oleracea. The sequence continues at coordinate 37,670,772 of CM055885.1, read as the reverse complement.
GTTTTCAATTTAATGAGCTTTAAATTTTAAAATTAACCCGAGTCAACTTACAAGCAGAGTCGAAGCCTAGAAATAGGAACCGAGCCCAAGCCCAAACCCAGGGGCGCCTCGGCTCGTTCACACCCCTGGTCAAGAAACAAACTCTAAAAATTTGTGAAAAGATACTTTCTAAAGAATATACTATTAATTTATGCTTGAGTTCAATAATCTTAAAGTTTGTAATCCCTCTACTCTTTTTTAAGTGAATTTTAAGAGGATAGGAAGAAAACCAATATTACGAAATTTTGTAGGATAGTTAATAGAATTAATAATATCTATAGCTTAAACTATTTTTTTTAATATTTATTTAATGACTGTTATCACTAAATAAGAAAATTATACTCAATTTGTTATGAAATTATAAAGTGACGTATAATATGAAATAATAAAAATTAATTAAAAAATTGAATAAACCAAAAAGGAAGCTAGGTAGCATTATTTATTTATTTGTGTCAATTTTTCCTTTGCTTTATTGGGTTGATCCTTGATAGTGAGGTGGACTTCATTTGTTTGTGCAAACATCCATACAATAAATATCTTGCTTCTAACTTGTCTTATCAACTAACTTGGCTGAATTGAATTGTGTCGGTTCACATCATCAAATATTTCATATGTTTATGTTTATGTTTATGTTTATGAGTTCACGCTTTGAAGTCTCCGTCTCCCTTTAAAGTATGTAGAACATAAAATATGACAAAAGGATGATCATTCATCATACAAATTAAATGTGTAGTACACATGTTATGAGATTTATAAAGCAAACTTTTTAATGCTTGATTATATATCAATTGAATTACTAGTGCTTTAAAATATGAATTGAAATGAATCTATTATTATTAGAGTCATAATTAATAATATTTTCATAGTTATTGATGAGGAAAATAATAACTTAAAAGTGTTTCATTAATCAAGAAAAATATTGAAGAAGAAAAATCAATTTTCTTTGAAAAACATTGAATCTTCATAAAGTATGTTTTCTCACCAACCATAACAAAATGGAAAAACAATTTTCTTTTCAACCAAACGCTCCCTTTAAAATTAGTACATTTTTCTGGCTGAAATTTCTGTTTTCTATTGATGTCGATCTTTAAGGAGTGCTAGAGCAAAACGATCATATTTTTGGCTGAAAACCCCCGGTTTTCTACTTTACAGCCCTGTAATGTTTGTAAGAATTGTTGGAGAAAAATGATCACTTTGTTACGAGTTTCTGACAAGGCCTTGATTTCAGTATAAACAATAAGTATAATGCTCATTGATGTATGAATTTCAATATAAACAATAAGTATAAATAAAGCCACGCAGTGAGGACAGAGCGAACTATTCTTTCACCTTTTACTGAGCTAACATTATAGCTTCTTCATCTAAGAAATTGGGGAGTTAAGTCCCTCTTGGTAAGACAATGGAAACTGAGGTTGAAATCTCTTGGAAGGAAAGGCCATCTTCCTAAAAGAGGGCCTTTCCTTAAGACGTTCTAAACTTTTCTTTGTGTAAAATGCCCTAAACATCGGTATCACTCGTTCCTTAATCTTGAGGATGACCAAGAAGAGGATCCTGTAAAATAATAGTAGAACAAATAACATGGCTAAATCCCACCATTTGGAACGATGCGGTTCAATCCCGAATATGTTTTTGATTATATCCTCCCCTTTCAGTTTTGGTTCGCCGGGAAATAGGGGATCAAATGTTAGCCCAAGGAAGTTGTTTTTCAATGAACCCTGCATTTTTTGAGCACGTACTAGTTAGTTAGTAGAATGAATATATTCAGCTTTTTTTGACAGAATTTATTTTAAACTGATACGTTCTTTGGAGGGATAAGTATATGTACTCATTAGTCATTTTGTTACTCATATTTTCAAATTTTACCCAGATAATACCAAGGGTTGTTACATTTTATCTATCATAGCCTCCAATGTTCATCTTTAACCTATTATCTCTCATATAATAGTTAACCAAATATTACAACGTTGTATATTTTGTAATAATATATTTAACGTTTGATTGACACAAGAACTATAGCGATAAATAAATAGGAAGGAGAGAGTACTATTATTCAATCGATACCTGAAATGCCCAGGAGCCGTAACTTAAATAAGAAATAGGGTATCGCCAAAATGGCTTAGGAAGATCAGATAATAAGCGAAAGAAGCCCGAAGTCATCATCATTATTCCCTGCATGAGTGCGACAACAAGTAATGTATGAATAGCTATTCGAACAAAATTACTATATAATCATAATCAGTACTTCGAAATTTCACCCAAGTAGAATATAGAGGGGTCAAACGTAGTAGTATTATGTTTATATTATTTGTAACCTGTTATTTCATGAAAAATTAAAGAATGCACGTATTATATACGGAGTAATATTCAGTAGTTCTTACAATGATCCCGGACCCTGTGATGATCCCCATGAGAAAGTTGGGAACTACCGAAGCTACAACCATCATACAACTCTCGACGATTTCCATGCTGACGAAAATATCGATTGTGTAGTATAAGAAATGAGAAAATTCTGGCCTGAGTTTCACCATGTACCATGTTATCGTCCCGGTTGACAATGCTACTAGTACAAGGTATGGGAATGAAGAGAGGAAGTTTGATAGGATATACACCACAACACCATAGTGTCCATTTAGCCTCTCTCGATGAAATACCTGCATTACAATTTAACAATATTCATTCAGTAAAATCACACGAAAAAAACATATTTTTTTTTAACGTTTGATTGAGGATAATCCGACTTGACTGTTAAAGTTACAATCGTTTATATTTATAGTGCATTTTTTTTAAATAGCTATATTTATGTTACTTTCTGTCGACGAAAAAAATGATGTGGAGGTGGCGTCATGTTCTTTTTTTTATTCAAAAGTACTAGCTTTTGTTTCGATAACATGGCAACATTTTAAATTTTTTTCATCGGCGAGGTAGCTCAGAAGATAGACCATGGTTCCAAGATCTCGAAGTATTGTGGTCATGAATTGAATCAGGGTACGTTTGGTTGGTCAAAATCTTGGGAAAAATTGTCAATTTTCCTGGATTGACTTATTTTTTTTATATTGGGATGTAGGTTGAACTTGAGAAAAATTTTATAGTGGGTCCACCATTTCCTACATTTTCCTAAGAAAAAGTTCCCTTAGGGGGCTAAGGAAATTTTTTTTTAAGAAATCTTTCCTATTGAAAAATTTCCCTGGAATTCCTTCCAAACATTCCTTTAAAGATGAATGTGGGATTATAAATCGAATTAATTATTACTTAGTCTAATCAATCATTTCTAAGAGGCCGAATCATTCGGCACCAAATCCGACCCCCCCCCCCCTCTCCCCCACTATTCATAACATTTGTTTTTTTTAAATTTATTTTGACTGAACTTATTCTAAATTTAAATTCTCAATTGTAGACTCTAAATTGAAGAAATAAGTCTAGTATATATGTGTAGATCCATGCATGTTATACTCCATCCGTTCCATATTAATTGACACTTAAACTAACTTTTTTTTGTTTCAAAATAATTGTCATTTCCATTTTCCAATACCTAATTTAATTATTTTAACTTTAATAATTATGTTAACTTTTACTTTTTCAATTAATAAAAATTACTCCTATTCACGTTCACTCACTACCTACACCTTGATATCCGAAAAAACACCTCAAAAAATAGTGCTAATTAATTATAGGGTTTTTGGCTCAAAATAATCCGAAGTCGGAGGTCATTGACTGAAAATAATCCAAACTCATTTTTTGGCTGAAAATAATCCAAACTTTTAACTTATTTGCTCAGACTAAACCGAAATCGATTTCCAGTGTCGAAATACTGACTGGTAAGCTTATGTGGACCTCAGTCAACATAAATTCAAAACCAAAATCAATTAAAGAAACACGTGCTCAAGGTGCCCAGTCAATATTCCGACGTTGGAAATCGATTTCGGTTTAGTCCGAGTAAATATGTTAAAAGTTTGGATTATTTTCAGCCAAAAAGTGAGTTTGGATTATTTTCAGCCAATGACCTCCGACTTCGGATTATTTTGAGCCAAAAACCCATTATCCTGTTAAATTCATAGGTAAAAAACAGTTGGGTAAAAGTTAAATTTTGGTAACTTTCGGTAAATTCTGGTAACTTTTGGCAAATTGATGCCAATATATCAAAATTATTTTTTTATTTTTTTTAAGTTTGGTAATTTTTGGTAAGTTTTGATAAATTTAGGTAAAAACTGGTAAATTTGGGTAAGTTAGACTTACCCATGAATTTGACATGACCTTATATGGGTAATTTTTTTAGTTAAACCTTGGTATATGAAATTTTTTGAAATATGTTAATCAATATGGAACGGAGGGAGTAATATATTTTGGATGGCGTACCTTCATTTCTTCGATGAACGATGGGAAACCTCCGATGGACATGAAAGTCATGAAACCTCCGACGTATCCTCCAACAGATCCGGTAGCCTGGATTGAACCGAAACTCGCTCCAGGATGAGAAAATACGGTTCCCACAGATATAGATACTACTATGTATACGATTAGACGTAGCCAATAGTATCCGATGTCTCGAGACATGTTTACCAAGGATCTCCTCGTCAATGTCGTCAGTTGCTTCCACCAACTTGCATGGCTTCCCTTCTGTGCCTTCGTCGTTAGCCCGGTCTGCAATGTATATATATATGTGTGTGTTATACGTTATGATCAATTCGGCTTATTATCTTGCATGAAAAAGAATTACAATAATGTTTAGGGGGTGTCTTTTGCATTGATTTGGATTTCGAAGTATAGGGTAATTTATTTTCTAGACCCTTGATTTTCAACATTGATTTTTTAGACCCTAAAGCTTGTAGGCTGAAAAAAAGGACCCCAAAAGTTTGTGGGTTGAAAAAAAAGGTCCGTTTCTTGTTTTTCCTTTTCTTTTCATATTTGAATTTCTCTCTCAATTGACATCAAATTTCAAGACTAAGGTTAAAACTGATATTGAAACTATAATAAACTTCTTTTATTCATGTCGGAGTTACGTAAACCCTTGTACTCAAGGGTCTAAGTAACGCTGACATAAATAAGAGAGGTGTATTATTGTTTCAATATCAGTTTTAATCATAATCTTGAAGTTTGACATCAATAGGGAGAGAAATTGAAAACAAAGAACGAGATAGGAATATTTTTCTTCAGCCCACAAATTTTTAGGTCCTTTTTTATTCATCCTACAAATTTTAAGGTCTAAAAAATCAATGTTGAAAACCAATGATTCAGAAGATAAATAGACCTTCGGGTCCAAAATGCAAAAAAACCCATGTTTAGGGTTAGTGTGTTACCATTGATTTTATTTCTTCGATCTTGTTTCTGACAATCTGCGCGTACTCGGATCGTCTGAATTTATCGACGAGTGTTGCTTTGATCTGGGATGTTTGGATGTTCATCAAAGGGTCTGACAGTGTTTGGATTTGCTGCAGGAATAAGAAAAATTGTAAAAAGACAGTACTGAATCTCAGATTTAGGCACCGTTCTTTTGTGCGTTGCGTTGCGTTTGCGTTTCGATAAGTTGCGTTTGGGTTGCGTTAGATTGCGTTGGGTTGTGGTAGGAAATAATAAAAAGGTGAATAGAGGTGAATAATAGATTGTGATAAGTTGCGTTATCTTGCGTTTGCCATGCGTTAGGTTTTATTGATTTTGCGTTGCGTTTGGGTGCGTTAACGCACAAAAGAACGGTGCCTTAGTTAACGGAAATGATAAATGTCTTGTGCAAGACACACATTCAGTGTCTTGCCATGGTATAAATATATATATTTATAAATTAAATTGAAAAAAAATATATAATTGGCTTCTATAACTATAATAATATATATAAATGGTATAAAATCATACTTATATATATATATATTTCAAAATTTACAAAAAGATGTCTAAAATATGCCCAACGGACGGGGTTCATTCATTAGGGTGTCAATTTTAATTGTTGGCATAGCCAACACGTTCTAAGCTTCTTATAATTGATAATTAATAGTATCTGACAAAAAATTTGGGTTTAAAAATTATACGAAAATGATAACTGTCTTGTGTAAGACACATATTATGTGTCTTGTCATTATAGAAAACTTATATATTTGTAAATTAAATTGGAAAAAAGTTACATAATTGGCTTCTATAAGTATAATAATATATATATATAAACTGTATAAAATCACATTTTTATCTATATTTTTTAAAATTTACAAAAAGGCGTCTAAAATATGCCCAACAGATGGGATTTATTCGTTATGGTGTCAATTTTAATTGTTGGCGTAGCCAACACTTTCCAAGCTTCTTATAATTAATAATTAACAGTATCTGTCAAAAAAATTGGGGTTAAAAATGATAATAAATATTCATTTTATAAGGAACAAGACATTTAACCAGTATTTTGGGACAAGACACGTATCATCACCCAAAATGATAATACATATTAGTTTTATAAAAAAGAAGACACTTAAGTAGTGTCTTGGGGCAAGACATACATCACCACCGGTCAGTTAATTGTTAGGGTGAAATGTATAATGTATGCATATTGCATGCATGCATGCATTTAGCCTTAATTAAGACATACCTGAGATGCAAAAGAACCCTTCAATGTGGCAGTGACTTTGTCGAAATCTGAGTTGATACATCGAAGAAAATGATCAGAAGGGTTTCTTCTGCTTGGACATGGGAATCCCGCTTTTGCAAAGAACTACAAACACGAACATAACAATTATCGGCTAACATTGTGAACGTACATTATACTTTCATGATAATATTTTTCGTTACGAATCTAATGATGTTTATTTTATATAGCAACTCATTGTATATAACTGGATACCTGGAGTAATAGATGGACCTTTTGCCACTCAAGCAAGAGGTGATTTGCGGACAGATAGAGAGTATATGACATTTAAGTCCGAACAATACAAATCAAGGAAAAAAGAAACTACTCCCTCCGTTTTTATTTATCTGTCGCTTAGGAAATTGTGTTAAAAGCTTTGACCGTTAATATTTTAGTATGTATAATGATTTATCATACAAAATTGGTGTCATTAGATTTGTAATAAAAAATACTATTAGAAATGTATAATATTATATTTTTTTTATAAAATTTTTATATTAGAAATTATTGATTAAGGATTACCAATGAAAATCATAAATGACAGATAAAAAATAACGGGGAGAGTACCTGAATACCATTTCTAGCTTCTCCAAAATAGACCAGCTCCCCAGAAGACAACAAACAGAGGTCATCAAACAGAGCAAACACCTCACTGCTCGGCTGATGAATCGAAGAAACGACCGTCCTTCCGTCGTGCGCCACGCTCCTAAGAGCCTGCACGACGAAGAACGCGGCTGCACTGTCGAGCCCAGTGGTGGGCTCGTCGAGGAACAGCAAGCGGGGGCGAGTTAGGATCTCGATAGCTATGCTGAGCCGCTTGGCCTCGCCCCCGCTGATTCCCCTCATATGCCAGTTTCCAATGACCCTGTCGGCGCAGTCCTCCAGGCCCATTTCCGACAGGGTCCCCTCGACGATGTCTTGGATCTCGGCCCGGGTTAGGGTTGGCGGGAGTCGTAAATGGGCAGAGTAGGTTAGGGTTTCTCTGGCTGTTAGGGTTCCGAGCAGCACGTTTTCCTGGGTCACGTATGCCTGGAAACAACTGCAATTTATTAAGTGCACTTGAAGCATATGTTTCAAATGTGGGTTCACTTTAATTATTATAATTGCCCACTCAAAAATATCTGGAATCAATGTTGTTAAAATCGGGATCCTAACTCGGATCCATGAAATTGTTAGGATTGGAATTTATGTAAAATCGTGGATCGTAATGTAGAAGTAATTTTAAACATTTATCAACATTTGTTATTACTTACAACACCACCATATTGTAGGCTTTTCTTCTGCCCATTGAGGAGAATGTTTCCGGTCATGACCACGTTTGATGAGAGTCTACCTGTAAGGCAGCAACAACCCAAAAAAAAAAAAAACAAAAGGACATATCAAACATGCATGGGTGATGAGACGAGTCTTGGACAAGACACTGATTAAGTGTCTTGTTCCATGTAAAATTAATACTTATTATCATTTTTAACTCTAATTTTTTTTACAGTTACTATTAATAATCTATTATAAGAAGCTTGGAATGTAATGACTACGCCAACGATTAAAATTTACACCCTAACTAATAAACTCCATCCATTAGGGATTTTAAATGTCCTTTTTGTAAATTTTAAAAAATATAGATAAAAGTGTGATTTTATATCATTTATATGTATTATTATAGTAATAGAAGTCAATAATATAATTTTTTTCAATTTAATTTACAAATATATAGGTTTTATACAATGATAAAACACTTAAAGATGTGTCTTGCCCCAGTCATTTATCATTTTCAAACACATATTGAAGTTGATACATACTAATTTTGCTGAGAGTTATGGCATGAACTATCAAACTATCCATGCATGATAATTATGATCCTCAATTCTACAATTCTTATAAGCATGGAAATTGTTTTTGCTTCTACTGAAAATTAGCTTTGACAGTGAGTTTCGAAGGTGGGCATATTACAAATATATTGTTTATATTCGATTCTATTTAGATCGTGTAAAATTAGAATAAGGATGTGTCAAATTCATGGGTAAAAAATAATTGGATAAAAGTTATTTGATAACATTTGATAATTTTTGGTAACTTTTGTCAAATTTACCCTAATATATCAAAATTAAACTTTGGTAAATTTTGGTAAATTTTAGTAAATTTTTGATAAATTTAAATAAAAAACTATTCAACCCATTTTACCCATGAATTCGACACATCATTATACCGAAAATTGTTATTATTGTTAGTCTTTTAATACAATCAATCTGAAATTTTCATATACAAGCTCAGTTGTTAAAACACGATCAAATACAATTAAAATAAAAAGACTACTCTTACAACATATAAATCATTATTTGCAGATATAGCAACTAAGCAAGTCACTACTCACTAGCTATTCCAACAACCTCCTAAAATAATGACAAGAATTTGTCCCCAAGAAAATATGGGACCCACTAATTAATTAGACCCCTTAAGAATTAAATTGTACATAAAAATAGAAAAAAAAAATCTAGGACCATTTCAAGTGTATCCAGTTTGCATTTCAGAAAGTTTAATTACACATATGAATTACCAGAAATTTATCGATGGTAAGCTTCAATTTGTTTGATTTCAATCTCAATTATTAGTTTGGTTTTACGTTTAGGCAAAGAAAGTTAGTTTCTTCTTTTGTAAGAGTTTTTTGTACCCTTATTTAGGGTGTTTAGTCTCTTTCTAGAGTTTTTGTTCAGTTGGTGTGGTCTAATCCGTTGGATGAAGATTGACTTTCAAACCGCTATAGCACGGGTTGTGAGGTTCTCTATCAATGGTAAAAATGCAGAGTCATCGAAGAAAGATGCAGATTCATCGAAGAAATCGGAACCAAACGTCAATAAGATTAGTATTAGTTATTTGGAAGTTGAATTTCATATTTATGTTTTAGATCTACAATTATTTAATTACAATTTTTATTGTATATAAATATCGTATGACTTACTATTAATGAAATCGATCGTTATATTTGGTTTTAAAAAAAAACATACGTGAATGAACGTATAAAAAAATATCATTTTCTATTCAAAAATAGCATCTATTACATATGTCAATGTGTTTACATGGTAGCTCAATAAAAGAAAAAAAAAAAGGACCATAGAGGAAGTATTTAATAGCAATATGAAGGGGATTGGTGATAGTGGGGCTTAATAGAATCAATATTGAATATGCTTTTATTTTATTTTCTTTTTCTTTTTCAAAAGAGAGTTAGGAATATCAAGATATCTATTCACTCCATTCCTATTTATTTATTTGTTAATTTGTTACTTTAGAAGTAGATGAAAAATCAAGTTAACTGATGAAGTTAATCAGTAAAAAAAATATAAAATTATTTAAAGGGTTTTTGGTTCAAAATAATTCGAAGTCAGAAGTAAATGATTGAAAATAATCTAAACTGACTTTTTGGTTGAGAATGTGTTAAAATTTTAACATATTTACTCTGACCAAACCAGAATTGAATTCTGACAGCGCAAAGATAACTTGACGCCCTTGAAAAGTTCGGACATGACTGAAAATAATATAAACGGACTGAAACAGATATTAACCCATTACATCTTTGAATTTTTTTAAGGGCGCCAAGTCGACTTTGTGACGTTAGAATTCAATTTTGGTTTAGTCAGAGTACATAAGTTAAAAATTTGGCACATTTTCAGCCAAAAAGTCAGTTTGGATTATTTTCAGCCATTCATCTCTAACTTCGTATTATTTTGAGCCAAAAAAGCCCTTATTTAAATTTGTAAAAATGAGGTATGAGGGATGTAGAATATAAATATAAAATTGATAAAATCACAATGAGAATATAAAATAACAAATGATTAAGAACATGAAATATTAGTTAACGTCATGTTCTTTTGAGTGGTAGGTAAGATTCGGAAATGGCGGTATGGTGAAGTTGTAGAAAGTGCAGTAAGATGTGGAATGGTATAGTAAAATTTGAGTGGTGGGTAACATTGATAATGATTGTGGTAAAATGTAGTATGATATGGTGAAGAGCGAAAAAAACTTGAGTGATATGGTGAGTTACGTTGTGGTACCGTACCGCACCACACTGTAAAATAGAACAGGGCCTAAGTGGAGAACTAAATAGAGACGAAAGGAGTATATTGTCCATTGGTAGAGCCCAATATTCAATAACCAACATTGTAATAAAATTTGTTGCCCTTTGACATTAATAAAATTAAAATCATTTATTTTGCATATTCTCTTCTTTGGCCTTATGTTGGATGTACCATAGAATGGATTATTATAAAAACTTGTTTGATTTTGTGAAAATGGTTAGAGTATAAAATTATAATTGAACTTTTAACTATCAGTTTAAACATTTGATTGAAATGATTTCGCTTAGTATTAGAATTAAACCGAGTTAGAAATTTTAAGTTCGAATCTCAGCAATCGTCAAGTATGTATACGCAAGGTGAAGGGTGTCTATCACAGAATTTGCGTGAGAGGACTTTTACAAATTTCAAGCCTAAAGGATAGTCGTGTCAAGGGGGCCTTTATATACCGCAACGAAAACTCTTAGGGACATTTCACGTGAAGAAATGAAGCAAAAACAGAAAGATTATCCCCTAGTTGTTTTATTTTTTCGTGCTTTGATTATCTTTAATACATTTTGTTGATAATGTCGAGCTGTTGTATTATGCAGTTTCATGCAACTGATGTTACGAACTTTACGACCCAACTTAGATTTTTAACAATCAAATTAAAATAGACAATATAAGTTTTATAAGCAAAATCAAACCATATAATAATATAATCATATAGACAAAATGGTGAGCAAAAAAACGAAAAAAAAAAAATAAATAGAGGACCTGCGAGGGAGTCAAGAAGGGTGGATTTGCCCGACCCGGAAGGGCCCATAATGGCCATGATCCGACCCGGCTCCGCATACCCACTTAGACACTGCAAAATCCTCTTCGTCGGAGCATTTCCGTACGTCGGAATCACCACCGTCAGATCCTCCCACACCAAGTACGCCGGCGCCGCCGTCTCTCCGCCGTGTCCGGCGGCGCATGCGGTGATCGACTCTATGTCCACCATGTTTCCAGTATCAGTCGAGCACTTGATTAATTTACAGGGCATTAATTATGAAGTGATAGGGAGTAGGAGGGGAACATTTGAGACATGGAGATGGTGTATAGTATTAAGGAAGTGAACTAGGAATATATAGTACTCTGAGCCCCGCAAATATTCGAGTTCGGGTAAATTTGGATTGGAGAAATTTGAACTATATCAAATTTCAGAGGAGAAATTTAGGTTTAACCCAGTTTTATTTTGGGTCGGATATTTTGGATGAAGCTAAGTTCGGACTGAAAATAGGTTTGGACAATAAAAAAAGAGAAATTTTATATATGAATATCCAATTAATTCAGTCAATGGAGATGTTTGGCTACCGAGTTTTTTTGGGTAGTTTTTAAATTTTTGGATAACTTTTATTTTTTTATTAAGATGAAAAAATTATTTGAGGTGTTTGGTAAGTAGCTTTTAATATTAATTTTTTGGACCCAATAAGCTAGTTCTCGAAAAGTGATGAAGCTTTTTGAAATGACTTTTCACAAAGAGCTACTTTACCAAACACTTTTCTTACAATCAACTAACCCAAATATCTAAAGTCAAATAACTAATCCAAACAACTATCAGCTAACAGCTACTAAGGCCATGTTCGGCAAAATTAGTGTTTTAGATAGCTGATAGCGGTTTATGTAGCGTATAGCGGTTTAAGCAGCAGATAGTGTTTTAAGTAGCGGATAGCGGATGACTGTTCAAATAAGAAATGTGTTCGGTAAATTTAGCAGGTCAATTAACAGATTAATGTGAATTGACATAAAAGGATATCAATAATTTCCAAAGATAAAATTTCCAATGAGTATTTTTTGACCGAAAAATATGAAATGCTACTCCAAACGCTAAACGCTAACTTTATTAGCGTTTCACAAAATGGTCCTTAAAACGTTAAACGCTCCTCAAAACGCTAGTTTATCGAACGCTAATATTTATGCAATTAGAGTTTTGACTTGGTCAAGACGCTAAATGCTACCCTAAATGTTATTGTCAAATACAGCCTAATTATCTATTGATTTCAAACAAGATCAATATCAAAACTCGAACGAAAAATTTATATCTAGACCCGATATGGATCAGTGTCAAAATTTACGGATATAAATGAGTTGTGGAGTAGGGTGTCAATCCGGTTCATTGAGATAGACATGCACAGAAAAAGAGAGAGGGATGTCAGATATGTGTGTGACAGGGAGTTTAATTTGAATCAGAAATAGTAAAACAAGTATAATGGGGGTTTATCATGGTGCAATTTCTCTACCATTTTATCTTCTCTCTTCGAGTTGAGAGTGTGTTGAATAGAAGATGTCAGTTCTGTATCAGACATTGAAATCTTTACTATTATTATAAAGTCGTTGGGTTAGTATATCCCTAGGATAGAAAGCTCGATACGTTGGACTATTACCTGTTAAAGAAAAATGATTTGGAGTAAGTGGTCCAATCAAATTTGATGGTTGGGATTGATTAAACCTCGGGGAAATTGTCAATTTTCCCGGATGGACTTATTTTCCGCATGTTTGGGTGTGGGTTGACATCGAGAAAAATTTCACAGTGGGCCCACCACTTTTTCCATTTTCCTGGGAAAATTTTTCCTTAGGAGGGACTAAGGGAAATTTTTCCCAGTGAAATCTTTCCAATGGAAAACTTCCTATGAAAACTTTTCCCCGAGAAAAATTTCTTTAGAGTTCCTACCAAATGCTCTCTAAATTAAATTAAATGACGTACGTAGGGTTGGTCACTTGGTTGCTTATTAGAGCACCCCCAAGTAGCATGGTGAGGGTGGGGAGTCATATTAACATATGTATATGTATAAGCATCTTCAGAAACACCACAATATCTAATATCCATATTATATACATATATTCATTGATCGTCACATAATAGGACAGTAAGGAAGGAGAAAGTAAAGTGAACGACTTGTAGAGAAGGTGAACTTTCTATATAACTTGAGTGAAAAATGTTATTTTTCAAAGAGCCTTAGTGAATCACTCAAATCCTTATTCAGCCAAAGCTTTTGATTTTTCGATCTATTTTAAACTTTAATTAGTTCATGGGGTTATTTATATATACATATACACACGCATATACATTCACCACCAAATTGTGAATAAACTTCGACAATATATGATAGGCGCAACTGAAGCCAATGAACAGACATACTCATGCTCAAGGAACATGTTGGATTGGCAAAGCTTATTAATGGTCTCAAGTTAGTTTGAACCAATTTAATAGCTCTACCTTTAGTAATAGAAGAATGCGTCAAGTTTCTATAGGTATATCCACCAATGGATTTGAGACTAAGTCAAGGGTGGCCACGGCCACCAGTAACACGAAAAAAAATCTGTATAATTTGAAATAAAAATTATGAATCTTTTATATATTAAATGAATATAATAATATATTGATAACCCCTAATCAGAATATTTAGTTCTGTCTCTTTCAATACTAATGCAAACCTTATCATGCAACATTCAAAACTCCATAGCCCATACCCTTTTCCATCATTTACAAGTCATATATTTCATTCAAAACATGACCAATAATAATAAATGAGGTCTTTTTCGAATGAGAACTAATTGTTTGAATATCCACTTAGTGTCATGTGGGTGGCATTTATTCGTTGAAAATGTGGGGATGAAAACCCATAAATAAATACTACTACCGTGGTTGCCCTATATGGCTTTATGCACCTTTTCTTTTATTGGTATATATATTGATACTATAGCTAGAAATTTGTGTTTAAAATTTTGATTGTTAGTAATTTAATTTGTATAATGATTTATTATACAAAATTAATATTATTAGATTTATAATAAAAAAATACTATTTAAAAAGTATAATATTATATTTTTTTATAAAATTTTACATTAGAGACCATTGATTAAAGTTTGGCACTGAAAGCCATAAATGACAGACAAAAAAGAATGGAGAGAGTATTTGATATAGATATACCTTTTAAAAGGTTACAAGAGAAATAACATAAATTAGGTTTCGTTCTTTTATGCGGTTGGTAAGATGTGGAAATGATGCGATGGGGTGAAATTGTGAAAAACGTGGTGATGTGTGGAATGATACGATGAAATTTGTAAAAAAAAATATGGTTGATATGGTGAGTGAGGAGAAAGAATGTGAAAAATATATGAGAAAAGTGAAGAGAGACAAACAATCTATTATCCACGATGATATTACGACACTTTCCTTACATTAACTATTTTTTTTGATAATTCCTTACATTAACTATAGTTGAGTTCTAATATTTCTTAAACTAAAACAATCTATGTAGGTCTTCTTGCCAATGAATGTGGGGAGATTCTTGCCATGAGCCATACATTAGATTTAGGCCCTGTTCTTTTTTTGCGGTTGGCAAACTGCAATATCACAACATACCGCAGTTTGCCACAACTCACCACCATTTATCACAAATCATTACTTTTCTCCCTCCTCACTTTTCTCCTCTACTTTTTACATTCTTTCTCATCACCTACCTCACATACCAATAACCTACCACAATTTCACCATACCCACCACAATTCCACCACATCTCACCACACCATATCGCAAAATACTGCAGAAAAAAACAGAGTCTTAAATTCAATATATTTTACGGGAGCCTAACGCTAAAACTTAACTAAACTTTTTATATTTTATAATATCTTATGTCAGGAAAACAAAAATAGTTACACATGAAAATTCAAGAGAGTTGCAACCCTACCTTGCCCCGTCATTGCTTCAACCCTTGTAAATAACATCATTGAGTTGTGGGTGGGACTGCCAATGAGCCAAGATGAGCACGAGCTAGGCAGGCTTGGGGATTCACTTATGAGCTACATTGTAGGCTCGATTTGGCTCGTGAGTTGAGCAAGCTTGAAAATTTAGGCTCGTGGCTTGTCTCCCTAATCCTCGCGAGTCCTCACAAACTTTGACAAGCACATATTTTGTTCGTCGTTACTAATTTCGAGTCCAGCTCAATTCCCACTGAACTAGCTCGCGAGGACTCGCGAGCCGACTTGTCTCATTATCAACCCTAATTAGACTATGTGCCACAACATCAATATAGGCCCTGTTCTTTTATGCGGTATTTTGCGGAATGGTGTGGTAAGGTGTGGTGGAATTATGGTGGGCTATTGGTATGTGGGGTAGGTGAGGAGAGATGATGTAAAAAGTAGAGGAGAAAACTGATGATTTGTGGTAAAATGTAGCGGGTTGTGGCCATGCGATAAATGTGTAGCGCGATTCTGCGGCCATGAGAAAGAACAAGGTCATAGTCGAGACAATAATAATCGACGAGAATTTCTCATTAATAATTTTGCCTATTTTGAAGGACAAATCTCCAAGTTAGATTTGTTTTCTCAATGATTCTTGCTTGCAAGTAGAAGGTAGCCGTATATGTTACTGTGCTTTAATTTGTATCAATGCAAGTAGCTAGGAAAGTGGAAACTAAGCACAGAGGACGTACGTATACATACATAATAGAAAAGCTTCACATCAAAAATTAATGGGTGTTTAATTTTGTAGTTGCGTTATTAAAGGGTTGTCTATTGTTATTGTACGTTGAGCCACTCCTCATATTCTCATTTGTTCAACGTTGTCTGCAACATGCCCATGCATAGTCAAGTTGTACGTCCAATATTCATAAGTGGGGTTGTGTGTCATTGTCACAATTTATCGTAGCGTTTTTGCCCACAAATAATCTATATATTGAGGGGCTTGTGACTAAAAATAATCCAAAGTAACTTTTTGGCCACTGACAGTCTGTAATTTTTTCACTATTTTCTCACAGCAGTCCAGAGTCAATTTCGGACACCGGAAAGCTCACGTGGCGACCGGAAATTTCTTTTTTGAAGTATGAATAAACATATTTTCCGGTCGCAACGTCAGTTTTCCGGTGCCGGAAATTGACTCTGGACTGCTGTGAGAAAATAGTGAAAAAGTAAAGACTACCAGTGGCTGAAAAGTCACTTTGGATTATTCCCAGTCACAAGCCCCTCAGTACGGATTATTTTTCATATGGGTAGTAGTTCTATTAGTCGGGGATATAAACTAAATATCATATACTCCCTTCGTTCCATATTAATTGTCATAATTTTGACTTTCACGGTCTCCAATGTCATTCTTTGATTGATAATTTCTTATATAATATGTTATTAACAATTGCAATATTATACTTTTATGATAGTATTTTTTGTTATGAATCTAATGATGGTAATTTTATGTAGTAACTCATTATATATATTGAGAAATTTATTGTCAAAATTTTTGAAAGTTGACTGCACGATTTCCAAAGATGACAGTTAATATGGAACGGAGGGAGTAGAATTATACATAGAAGCAAAATGATAAACATCTTGACGCAAGATAATTAATAATCATCTTGCAATTCACCTAAATCACTTATAAAGTCAGATAAATCATTGTCCTATGTAGAAACACCATTCATTTATCAGCCTCTATGTATCCACATAATATAATACAGTATAACGGGAGGTTGGGAGTTGATCACATAAGTATGGTAGTTTGTTGAGTATACGAGCATTGATGAATATCAAGTATTTTTTTTAGGACGTCGAATATTGTTTTAGAGAATACCAAGTTTACATGGTGAACATTTGATTTTTCCATGAGGGCTAATTAGAAATCTTAATTAGTACGACTCATAGTTATTAAATCTCGATCCTGATCGACGATCATACGATTTTATGATCCAAAATCCTCGATACGATTCTATTATTTACACTCGATCCACGATTCTACATGGATTAAATTTTGATCCTAACTACCCCATGAATTTGAGTTAGGATCCCG
The DNA here is from genome assembly GCA_029582165.1 of Portulaca oleracea. Taxonomy (NCBI): domain Eukaryota; kingdom Viridiplantae; phylum Streptophyta; class Magnoliopsida; order Caryophyllales; family Portulacaceae; genus Portulaca; species Portulaca oleracea. The sequence continues at coordinate 37,653,263 of CM055885.1, read as the reverse complement.
ATTTTAACAACCTTAACAACTACAAAAGGGATAGTTTGGTGTCTTTTTTCAAGGCATTTTAGGGTACAAGGTGGCTCATCGTAAGCCCTATGTGTTATTGGTTTAGGTTCATCTCAACATTTTGATGAATTTAAGAGCTATTTGTGCCCAATTAAAGGTTCCATATTTAGTTAGCCATAGCGTGATACTATGTCTCTGTTTGGCAATCAGCTGATAGCTGTTAGTTGATAGCTGTTTGAATTAACTGTCTGACTTCAGTTGTTTAGGTCATCTAATTGTAGGGAAAATGTTTGGTGAAATAACTTTTTTGTTAAAAGCTAACTCAAAAAGTTTTATCAAATTGATTTTTGAAAACTAAATTATTGGCTACGAAAAGCTAATATAAAAAGTTACTTACCAAACACTTAAAGTAGTTTTTTAACCTTGATAAAAAAAACTAAAAGCTACCCAAAAAACTAGGTAGCCAAACACCCTCTATAATGTCTTAGCTAGGTGTAAAATAGTCGTTAAAAAGGGATTTTTTGCATTTTGAATCTTGAAAAATATGGTGAATAATTTTCTGGACTCTGTTTTTATTCGCTATATTTTTCATGTTTAGTGTTCAGGGTTTAGGGTTCAGGTGTAAAATAGTCCCATGTTTGAATCTTGAAAATAGTCGTTAAAGTTCGACATCAATAAAGTTCAACATGAACAAGAAAGGTGTATTATAATTAAAAAACGCATATGTCCCGTTGTTTTTATTCTCATGTTTGAATGTCTTTCTTGATTGGTGTCAAATTTTAGGACTAAGCTTAAAATTGATATTGAAGTTATAATGCATCTTTCTTATTCATGTTGAACCTAGATCTTTAAATACCATTGAAAGTAGCCTAAAACGTACTTTAGGTCCAAGGGTCAAATACAGAGCAATTACAAAGAGAATGACAGACAAGATGACTATTACAAAGTGTATTATAACTTCATTACAAAGGGAATGATGGGTCGACAGTGGCTAATGGTGGTCAGCGTGGAGGTATGTGAGTAGAGAGAGGGTTAGAGAGAGAAACTTAGAGAAAGAGTTGAGATAAACTTGAGAGACAATGGGCAATATTGGAAAACATTTACAAAAAGGGGGTCGTAGGAGTAATTTGGGGAGCAAAAAATAGTACTTCCTCCATTCCATATTATTTTATCATTTTGTTAACTGTTACAATCTTCAATATCATTCTTTGATCGAAAAGAACGTTGCATGAGTAATCCTTAATTGTTGTTTAGTTTACTACTATTTTTGTTTTGTTTTGGTGAACTTTGGTAGTTTGCAGTCATGTTATTTGTATGCAACTTTTGTTGTTGGACCTTTAGCCCTTTTGAGCTCTAAATAATCAAAAAAAATATCATTATTTGATCGATAATTTCTTATATAATATCTTATTGATAATCACAATATTATACTTTTACGATACTACATTTCGTTATGAATTTTCTGATGGTAATTTTATCTAACAAATTAAATCACTATATATATTAAGAAATATATGATCAATTTTTTTAATTTGACTAAAAAAATTTTAAAAATGACAAATTATATGGAACATATAGAATAAATGGGAAAAAAAGTTTGTTACATTATTATCCTTACTAATATAGTTCTAAAATTCCTAAAATAAAAGTTTGAAAAAGAGTAGAAAAGTTTCAACCTGATCCAAAACCCGCCAATAACAAGATGACATCCGCATGATGCATCACCATTACGATGACACAAACACAACTAACAATGCATTCTTCTTCCATAATCAAGCATCTTCTTTTCTTCCAGA